>JAEIGQ010000079.1:0-1478972 GCA_018904275.1 Lordiphosa clarofinis | reverse complement strand
GGTACTGTATACCTTCAGGTGTCATTTTTTAAAGGTGTACAAAAAATTAGATTACTCAAAAACTATAAGTGGTATTAAGAAGCGGGTTAGGTAATCGGTTGAACTGAATTTAGTAATTTTTGTTGTTGTTGTTGTTGTACCTGCGGTTGTTGTTGTATATCTGTTCAAAGTTAACCAAAAATTTAAAACATAGACCCATGGTTGCAAAAAATTTGAGAACGGATGATCTGAATTTAAAACTGAAGACAGGGGTTTGTTAAGAAATAATGTGATTCTGGTGTAAACTAGGATATTTTGGATCGGTCAATGAATGACGTAGTTATGGGGTTTCAAAGTCAAAATTTCGAAAATCGACTATTTTGTCCCACTGTATTGGTCCTAGCTCCGTTATTTGTTGACCGATCAAAAACATCCTAGTTCACACCAGGATGGTGGGTGTTAGGAGCAATTTAAGGGAAAGAATTTGAAAATCGATCAACAGGTACTCTTTAAATGTTTGCAACCATTTTGGAAAAAGTGGTTCTAAGATAATCGCATTTAAAGATTCGACATCTGTTTTCGATGAAAAAAAATGTATTTTTAATAAATGTATAAATCGAATTTGGTGCATTTGGGTGTTAACTTTCACCGAAAAAAAGATTATCAAAATCGGTTCAGCAGTTCTCCACAAACTTAGGTCAAAGTGCGTCAAGACATGGTAAAAAATAAAATCTACAAAAATTTCCAAGTAACATTTTTTTTTTCAAAAAAATTTTTTTCCAAAATAACGAACATTTTATAATCATTTATAAAGTTTTTGTCCAAAAAAGTGAAAAAATACGAATTTCTAAAAATACAAGGGTCGATAAAAACAATTTTCATATAAAAGGGTCGGAAAAAATAATTGTTTTTGTTTATATCTTTAAAACTGAGCTTCGGATCAGCTTGAAAGTTTTGCAGGATGTTTATAAGATCCTAATAGAACGTTTAAGCAAATAAAAAAAAAAACAAAAAATAAATCTTCTGAAGGTATACAGTACCCTTAAACAAGTAAGAGTGTTGCGGTCGAGTGCCCCAACAGCAAAATACCCTGTCCCAAGTAATGTGGTTCCTATAGCTTTGAATTCCATTTATTTTAAAATTTATTTCAATAAATAGGCAGGCACACTTACATATGTACATATCTTCGGTGTTTTTGCTCGGATCTCATTGTGGTACACAGAATAGATAGATGTTGGGTCTCACTGAATATATATTAAGGCACTAGGTTCAAACTTAAAAATTGTAGCTCTGACAGTTCGCGGTTAGAAGGAGATGGAGGAGGAATTTGACAAACCTGGAGCAAACTTTATCTGGGTACGGTGTACACCTACATACATGCAAGAATTTGTGGCTCTACCTCTTATAGTCTATGAGATTTACGCGTTTATACAGATAAAAAGACAGATTTTTCGCTGTTTAAAGATGGAGGAGGAGGAATTTTCGAAATCTGAAACAATCTCGATGTGGGTACAGTATACACCTACATACATGCCAAAACTTGTGGCTCTATCTATTACAGTCTCTGAGATCGACGCGTTCATACAGACAGACAGACGGACAGACGGACATGGCTAAATCGACTCGGCTGTTGATGCTGATCAAGAATATATATACTTTATGGGGTCGGAGGTGCTTCCTTCTCCCTGTTACATACATTTGCACAACTTCATGATCCCCTTTTTCCCATTTTTAATGGGAACAGGGTATAAAAAATAACTTCAATAAATTTTCAAATATTTAAAACTACTTAAAATTAAACACGCCATCTGCATCATCTGTCATCTGCCCGAATAACGTGAGAGACTAGGGCACTTTCACTCAACCTCTTCAAACGATATCGAAAGGCAAAAAAAATCAATGCACAAATTCTCAAAGACTCCGACGGATCTCTTCTCCAAACTATGCTGTCTCTCAGCTTCATTTGTCATTACTTGTCGGTACATCTTTTTAGTATTCGCAGATAGCGCACATTTATTTAGACTAAAGCTGAGTAGAGTTGAGTATGGCTCCTCCTCGTAGGACCAATCATCAGGATGTTAATATAACATAAAAGGGACCTGTTGAATCCCAAACGGGGAGATATGCGTATAAAACGAACTCCAATATATGTGTGTGATTAAGAGTGAGTGTGTGTGTTTTATTTCCTATAAAATAATGATTACAAAATGTTTTTAATAATAAAATAAATACGTACGCCTCGTTTCTCTCAAATATCAAATAGTACAAACTAAACGTTAAGTTCAAATCAAGCGGAATCCTCCGCAACATCCCCGCCACCGTGAATCTAATCCTCCTTAGATTCACTCAAATCCAGCTTTGCCAACATACATGATGGGCGACGAAATACTCCAGCTGCTGTCTTCACGGTTGCAGACCGGACCTGGCCGTCTCGTCCAGTTATAACAGCAACGATTCTTCCCTTTTTCCACTGGGATCGGTGGACTGCAGCATCGCAGATGACGACAATATCTCCTTCAGCAAGTGGTTGTACAGGATGGTACCACTTTGTGCGTCTACACAAGTCCGGAAGATATTCGTTAAGCCACTTACGCCAAAACGAATGCGCAAGCTGCTGTACAATACGCCAATCCTTTCTAGTCGGCTGGAACAATTCTTCTTGAGGATGCGGCGTCTGGCTAGAATTGGCAGAACCTATAAGAGAGTGATTAGGGGTTATAGGGTCATGTGTCGGGTCGTTCAAAGCAATATGTGTGAGTGGCCGAGCATTAACAATGTTTTCAGCATCACACATTAAACTATAGAGTACATCTTCCTTTAAGTTTCTGCTCAACAAGACATTTCCCATTGCCCGCTTAACGCTTCGGACCAGCCGCTCCCAACATCCTCCAGCATGTGGGTTCAATGGGCAATTAAAAAGCCATTCTATTTTATGTGTTGCAAGTTCACTTGCAATCCTCTCATGATCAAGTTCCTGTACTTGTTTTCTCAATTCGCGTTCAGCTCCAACCAAATTAGTTCCGTTGTCTGACCGAATCCGTATTGGTCTCCCACGCCGCGCCATAAAATTGTGCAAAACCCTGATGCACGTGTCAGTTGTCAAATCCTTGGCGATTTCTAGGTGTATTGCCCTCACTGTTAGACAAGTGAAGAGACAGATCCAGCGCTTCTCTGTACTCCTACCATGGACAATTGAAAACGGCCCCATGTAATCTATTCCCACGTAGGAAAATGGACGAACATACGGTGTAAGTCTATCTTCCGGAAGTTGTCCCATTTCTGGTACGACTGGACGCACTCTTCGTACTTGGCAGATTCTACAATTGTGCGCAACTCGACGAACCTCTTCTCGGCAATGCGGTATATAATACTTCCGTCTAATTTCAGCTATGATCGTATTTTCGTGCTGATGCTTCCATTCCTCATGATGAAGCTGTACGATCAGATTGGTCACAAAATTCCTTTGTGGTAATATTATCGGACGTCTAGTTTCCTCCGTGATTGAATATGCATTATTTATGCGCCCGTTCATGCGAATGATTCCATTTTCATCCAAAATGGGAGACAAAGTTCACAGCTTACTGCCTTTCTCGATTCGTTTTCCGCTTGAAAGTAGTACCCGCTCATCGTGATAAGCTATATCTTGAACATTGCGAATTACAATCTTCTCTGCTTCCTCAATTTCGTCTACCTCAAGGAATTTCTTTTTTGCAGCCCTGCGTTTACATATGCGGTACATCCATGCGAGAACTCTAACTAATTTCGTAAAGGATGAGAACTTTTCCAGCAAACCCTTAACTTCATCATTAATGGTTCTCTCTGACCCATATGCTGTTCCCTCACTGACTGAGAGCATGAACCTTGGGCGCAGTTCCAATTCCGTGCTGCAAATCTCAGTTTCTTTGTTGTACCAATCCTCAATGTCCGCTAGTAAGAATCCTGGACCCTTCAACCAGGAGGAGTCTCGTTTTGTCTTAAGCTTGGTACCAAAATCTGCTGGATTCTCTTTGCTAGGGACCCAGTGCCAGTCTTCAATACTAGAGCCGTCTAGTATTTCATCAACTCTATGCCCCACATATGGTTTGTATTTCCGACGATCAGATTTTATCCAAGCCAATACCGTTTTGGAGTCAGACCACATGAAGATTCGTTGTGGGATCACATCATGTCCCTCCAAGATAGATTTTCGAAGTCGCGTCGCTATTACTGCGGCTTGCAGCTCAAGCCTCGGCACAGTAGATAGCTTCATAGGGGCACATTTGGTTTTACCCACTATGAAAGCCAACGTCCATCCAGATTCCGTTCTTATGCGCCCGTATCCCACTGCAGCATATGCCATCTCGCTCGCATCTGAGAATATGTGAAGCTCAACCCTTCCCTTATAAAATTCAGTTCCGTAGCATCGAGCGACTTTGATCTGAGTGACTTCTCTGAGGCTCTGGAGCCAACTCTTCCATTGGCCATAATCTTCGTCTTCAATCAGCTGATCCCAACCAGTTCTTTTTTGCCAAATGGATTGGAGAAGTAACTTAGCAATCAGAGAATACTCCGCGAGAATACCAAATGGGTCGAACACAGACATTACCACTCTTAATACTTCCCGCTTAGTTGGGATTCTCGAAACTGCAAATAATGCCTCATCGATTTTTCGAAATGATAACAAGAACCCGAAATCATCGCTGCGTGTACACCAGTACATACCTAAGACCTTTTCGTAATGCGAGGAGTCATCCCTGTCAAGACTTATGGTGTCACAGACACCCCATTTGCAAATATGTGGTTAAACGTATTCGAATTGGACAAAAACTTTCTTAATTCGAATCCTCCACGGCGATGTACCTCAACAATCTCTTTCGTGACCCTCACAGCTTCCTCGTCAGATGAAAAGCAGTGAACGAGGTCGTCCAAGTAATGGTTTCTGATTATGGCATCGACAGCATCTGGGAATCGCTCCTTAAATTCCACTGCGTTCCTATTTTTTACGTATTGGGCGGAGGCGGGTGAGCACTTGGCTCCAAAAGTCATCACTTGCATCTCGTATATTTTCATATCCTCGCTTGGACTTCTTCTCCATAGTATACGTTGTGCGCAGCGATCCTCCGGCCGTATCCTGACTTGATGGAACATTTCTGCTATGTCAGCGCATACACCAATAGGTTTCTGTCTGAATCTCATAAGTACATCGGTTAGAGATTGGTTTTCATCAGGTCCACTCATCAGCATTGAGTTCAATGACACTCCTTCAGCTTCGGCTGCTGCGTCGAACACAATTCTTAATTTGTCAGGCTTATTGGGGTTTACAACTCCGAAATGTGGAAGGAACCATTGCCTTTCAGTTGCCGCCTCCATGTCTTCGCCAGTGAGCTGTCTTATGTAGCCTTTTTCCTCGTACGCAGTCATCATCTTGCTGTACTTATCAAAATATTCAGGTTCTCGTTTAAACTTTCTTTCTAAGGCCAACTGCCTTTTAAATGCCATCTCTTTACTGTCTGGTAATATTACTTGATCTGTAGACCACAAAAGACCTGTCTCAAAACGGTCACCAACACGTTTGGTTGTGTCTAGTAGTAATTTGTTCGATCTTGCTGTTTCTCGACCCTCAACATGGTTCTTCACATCGTTGCTCCCTCTAATTAGATGGACTCCCTTCAATTCTTTGGTGGATCCAGACTCTCCTTGACATTGACCATAAACAATCCATCCCAACTTGGTCACCGCGACAGCTGGCCCATTCCAACCCACTGCCTGCCTATTCTTGGGAACAAGTAGATGTATGTTGTCCAGTCCAATTAGCAACTCTGGTACTGCATCTGTGTACCCTTTCAGAGGAATATTCTTTAGGTGGCGATACTTTGAACTTAGCTCAAACATATTTATAGTTTGCCTCGGCAACTGCAAATCTTTCATAGTTCGAACACCCTTCAGTTCATAAACCTTATCGTCATTCTCACCTGATATTCCAACGTCAAACTGACCCACTAATTCTGTAACCTTCTTATCACCAAACCATTGTAGTGTCAAATTTTCCTTCGGTCCATTTAGCTTTAAAAGGTCTGCCAAACTCCTATTCATAAGCGTTACGGAAGACCCTTCATCCAAAAATGCATGACACTTTACATTTCTACCATTTGCATGCAACTTTACAGGTAAGATTTTGAACAGTATCTTCGAACTCGTCGCATGTGTTGCTGTACCTGTAAACGCTTGGCCTTCAGTATCTGATTTGTCTATGACATTGTGAAGTAATTTGTGAACACGTTTGGTACAGCCTTTTGTGTCACACTGATGATGCATTTTACAGTCTTGACTTCGATGCCCACATTTTAGACAGTTAAAACACAGCCTCTTTTCTCTCACAAGCTGCCATTTCTTTTCATTGCTCAATCGATAAAAAACATTACATTTTTCCAAGCTGTGTTTCTGATCACAGGAATAACAGCCCTTTTCATTGCCTGGCCCAGCTTCATTTGCGTGAAAAAATCTCGACTTCTCTTTCTTTGGTTTAAAAGTTGCATCATCATCCACTAAGCCAGAATTTTGAACATCTTCTGCTAGTTCCTGCAGCCACATACTTAGGTCCTTGATCGATTTATTTTCACCCAGCGGTTTGGAAAAGCGTGCCCACTCTAGTCTTTGCTGCACTGGCAACTTGAGCACCAATTCCTCCATCAGGGTTGGATTCTTTAACTGAGGATGTGCTTTTGCTGCTTCTAAAAACGCAGCCAAGTTTTGCACCTTTATTTTAAATGCAACCAATTGATCCAACTTTCCCTTGCGTATATTTGGAAATTCCCTGACACGACTAATCTGGCTTTTCACTAGCCTCTCTGGTCTACCAAAATTCTGTTTCAGGGATTCTATTATGCTTGCGACATTCTTACTATGAATAAGCAAACATTCTACTGTCTCTTTTGCTTTACCCTTAATGGCCTTCTGCAGCCGCAATAAATTCTGTCGATCCGAGTTTTTATATTCAGCAGTGGTCATGGCAAAGGCTTCAGAAAACATTGGCCACTGCTCCGGTGTACCATCAAAATCTGGCAAATCATACAATTTTTGATTTATCTCTGCCTGAAAATTTTCAGCCTCCTCCTTTTGTGGTGAAGTCTGATTTGATGTACCAATTGTTTTGGCAGCTGACGACGCTGGCTTGTCAGCTGTTCCTTTTATCTTTTCAACCCCAGATATCACTTCAATTAGGAGATTTGTTTTCTCCATTTGAATCTGATTCATTCTTAAAATTTCCATCTGGAATTGTTGCATTTGTCTCGTATTCTGTTGTTGAAATTCTTCCATTTGAAGCCACATTTCCCACATTGGGCCAGTAATAGATGATTCTTCTCGCCCGGAATTATTTTGAGCACCGCCCGCCGCCATCGAGGCGTCTACATTGGCGACCTCGCCATTGGCAATATCTTCGTCAGTGCCACTCATTGCAGCTTTAGCTCTGGTCAACACCATCAGACAGATAACTCTTTTCCCAAATCAACAATCAATAGGCACTTACCACTTAGTTTGCCACAAGCCAATACAAATTTATGCGTCCAAACAGTTCAATTTCTGATTCCAAGAATTTCGTCATGTGTGTATATATGGGCTAATCCTGCGTTGCGGACGTTACATTTGTACGCAAATTTGCTTCTTAAAATTGACACAGCTGGAGTCCACTTTGGTATATTTGAAAAACCTTTGGTGCAAAATGCAGTTCTTTGGGAGTACTTTCAAACCTAATTTAAGATAATAGGTTATCTGTTTTTGAAAAAAAGTTATGCTTGTTTAAAGTTCCGTTGCGGACGTTACAAAAAATGGAAGTCGACTTTGAGGCTTATGTGCATTTCCACACTTTTTAGCGAATTTTGCATAATAAACAAAAAAATAGAGGCCAGCTAACTTCGGCTCGACCGAAGTTTATATACCCTTGGAGCTTGATATATGCCTGGCAGTTTGTATGGCAGCTATACTATATAGTGGTCCGATTTTGACAAATTTTGTTGAAATTATGTAAAATCATTGAAAACCTATAAATACGAGCGTTGGGAGCATTCAAAACAAAAAAGTTTTTCTCACTTAGACTTTTTTTCAGACCTAACTTTTGTATGGCAGCTATACTATATAGTGGTCCGATTTTGACAAGGCTTGGTGAAATTATGTGAAATCATTAAAAACTTATAAATACGAGCGTTGGGAGCGATAACATTAAAAACAAAAAAAAATTTTCTCACTAAGACTTTTTTTCAGACCTAACTTTTGTATGGCAGCTATACTATATAGTTGTCCGATTTTGACAAGGCTTGGTGAAATTATGTGAAATCATTAAAAACTTATAAATACCAGCGTTGGGAGCGATAGCTTTGAAAACAAAAAAGTTTTTCCTACTAAAACTAGTTTTTCAACCGATCGTTCCTATGGCAGCTATATGCTATAGTCATCCGATCCGGCCGGTTCCGACAAATGTGCAGCGTATTTGTACCAAAAGACTTCCTGCAAAGTTTGGTTAAGTTAGCTTTAAAACTGACGGAGGAGATAGCATAGAAACAGACGGACGGACAGACGGACAGACGGACAGACGGACAGACGGACAGACGGACAGACGGACATGGCTATATCAACTCAGCTCGTCATGCTGATCAAGAATATATATACTTTATGTGGTCGGAGATGCTTCCTTCTATGCGTTACAAACATCCGGACAATTTTAATATACCCTCTCCAAGGGTATAAAAAGTCTCATTACAAAAAATTTAGTAGAATATATGACCAATTCAACCCAGCTTTCAAAAGAATGATAAGTGGTCCCGTTATTAAAATATCTTAATTCTTGTGCTGTTGCGGACGTTACGTTGCGGACGTTACACTTTTTCCATTAACCCAAATAGTATAACAAAAATTTTTTTTTCATCCGATTGACTTGAAACTGGGTTTGTAAGCTTAGTACGCGAAATAGTTCGACACGTGTTTTCCCGATTTCGAAAAATCCGCCCACGCGGAAAATTTGCGTAAAATTCTGCTTGCAAAAAAATTATTTTTTTTCATCCGATTGGCTTGAAATTCAGTTTGTAATGATTAAACTCGAATTCATTAGGGTTTTCATTTTCCGATGTTGGAAATTGCGATTTTTATCGATATTTATCAATTATTAATATTAATATTATTTAAACACACTTTTTGTTACTTTGAGGTTATGTTTTTCGGATTCTCGATAACCTAGAGCAATTTAGAGCCCAGATTCAGACTCAGCAGGCAATAAACCATTATAAACACCTATTTCCACCTCATATTAAAAAAAATTTTTTTGAGTATTTTCTTGCCGTTGCGGACGTTACACATTTTGGCATTAACTTTTTTCAAAAATATGTGTAATAAAGGTATATTTTTTTTTTCATCAGTTTAAAGGGCATAAAAAACTCTGTTTATAAAGCAAGTTTGGATAACCGAATTATTCAAATTCATTCTGCTAATTAAAAAAAACCCAATTTTCCGTTGCGGACGTTACACACAGCAAACCGATTTTTATTTTAAATTTTTAATATATATTAGATATCCTACAAATGTAATGAGTACCTTAAATTAAAGGAAATGAAACAAACTTTAAGTTTTGCTAAGCGGAAAATACTATAACGACTGTTTTTACCATTTTTGTGACCAATAAAAAAACCCTTTTTTTTCAAGAATTAATAGAAGCAAGAGGAAGGTGTAGGTATGCCTCTGCCAAGAGCAGACAAACCACCGTAGAACAATATTGCTTACATATTTTGAAGCTTGAATATGTACCCTATTATTCCATTAACAAACATTTGGATTATTGACAACTTTAAATTTCAACCCTTGGTTTAAAAATTTTCGAATTAGCCCATATGTATGTGTTTTGAATTTCATCAGACAGTCACAAACACACATACACATTTGTCTTCACCGTCAGACGCCTGCCCGTAGACTTCCTCTACGTTAGAGCGAGATGACAATATGTGCACGATCCACAAGCCGCGCGCACACACACACACATCCACAATTTCTGTGCGTCTCTTCCAAGCGACCAGTCGCACGCACCACGCTGGTCTCCAGTAATCCACAGTCGTGCAGATCAGTTTTCCACCCACAACACAAGTCTCAGCTCGTCCTCTTGCGGGTTCCGTCGCTCCTTTAGTACAGCCTGCACCACGAGTCCACGCCCGTCTTCATGCAGGTCTTCAAGAGATTCACTGTACACGCCTCCAAGGAAGCGAAATAAAAATTGTTGAATCCCAAACGGGGAGATATGCGTATAAAACGAACTCCAATATATGTGTGTGATTAAGAGTGAGTGTGTGTGTTTTATCTCTATATATATAAAAGAAAGTGTCCTGACTGATTCACTGATTCACTGATTCACTGATTCACTGATTGGCAATTATCGCACAGCCCAAACGGTAAGAGATAGAGGGCTGTAATTTTCACAGAAGTTTCTGTTGGTGGTGAAAGTGCGTACTAAGACGGGGTTTTGGAAAATTCCACCCGGAAAAGTCGGAAAAGCGTCTGAAAAGTTTGTATGGGAAAAATGTTATTTTTCATCCGATTGACTTGAAACTTGGTTTGTAAGCTTAGTACGCGAAATAATTCGACACGTGTTTTCCCGATTTTGGAAAATCCGACCACGAGGAAAATTCCCGGAAAATTCTGCATGAAAACAGCTATTTTTCATCCTATTGGCTTGAGACGCGGTTTGAAAGGAAGGTAGGTGAAATAAATTGAAATGAGATTTTCCGAAGTTGGAAAATTTGACCCAACGGTCGGAAAATTCCCGGAAAATTTTGCATGAAAAACACTATTTTTCATCCGATTGGCTTGAAACTCGGTTTGTAAGGACAAAATACGAAATAATTTGAAATGTGATTTTTCAATGTCGGAAAATCCGCCCACGAGGAAAATGGCTGGAAAACTCTGCATGAAAAAATCTATTTTTCATCCGATTGGCTTGAAATTCGGTTTGAAAGGGCAAAATACGAAATAGTTAAAAATGTGATATTCCGAAGTTGGAAAATTTGACCCAACGGTCGGAAAATTCCCGGAAAATTTTGCATGAAAAAACTATTTTTCATCCGATTGGCTTGAAACTCGGTTTGTAAGGACAAAATACGAAATAATTTGAAATGTGCTTTTTCAATGTCAGAAAATTCGCCCACGAGGAAAATGGCCGGAAAATTCTGCATGCAAAACACTATTTTTCATCCGATTGGCTTGAAATTCGGTTTGAAGGGACAAAATACGAAATAGTTTGAAATGTGATATTCCGAAGTTGGAAAATTTGACCCAACGGTCGGAAAATTCCCGGAAAATTCTGCATGAAAACAGCTATTTTTCATCCTATTGGCTTGAGACGCGGTTTGAAAGGAAGGTAGGTGAAATAAATTGAAATGAGATTTTCCGAAGTTGGAAAATTTGACCCAACGGTCGGAAAATTCCCGGAAAATTTTGCATGAAAAACACTATTTTTCATCCGATTGGCTTGAAACTCGGTTTGTAAGGACAAAATACGAAATAATTTGAAATGTGATTTTTCAATGTCGGAAAATCCGCCCACGAGGAAAATGGCTGGAAAACTCTGCATGAAAAAATCTATTTTTCATCCGATTGGCTTGAAACTCGGTTTGTAAGGACAAAATACGAAATAATTTTAATGTGATTTTCAATATCGGAAAATCCGCCCGTGAGGTAAATGGCCGGGAAATTCTGCATGCAAAAAACTATTTTTCATCCGATTGGCTTGAAATTTGGTTTGTAAAGTCAAAATCGGAATTAATTTTTGTTTTTATTTTCCGATGTTGGAAATACCGCCGGGATGCCCACTGGGAAGTGGTTGGGGAGTGAATGGGTTGTGGGTGGTAAGTTGTTTTGGAAGTGGGTGGAATTGTAAGTAAAGTGTGTGGAATGTGGCGGGAAGTTGGAGGGATGTGGGTGGGATGTAGATGGGAAGTGGGTGGGATGTGGGCGGGAAGTGGGTGGTATGTGGGTGGGATGTTGTACGGATGTGGGTGGAAAATTGGTGGGATTACGCTGTGCATTGGTTCTATACTGTTGAAGGCGCAGCGAAGCGCGACGGGATATTTGCTAGTCTCTATATATATAAAAGAAAGTGTCCTGATTCACTGATTCACTGATTCACTGATTCACTGATTCACTGATTGGCAATCATCGCAGAGCCCAAACGGTAAGAGATAGAGGGCTGTAATTTTCACAGGAGTTTCCGTTGGTGGTGAAAGTGCGTACTAAGACGGGGTTTTGGAAAATTCCACCCGGAAAAGTCGGAAAAGCGTCGGAAAAGTTTGTATGGGAAAAATGTTATTTTTCACCCGATTGACTTGAAACTTGGTTTGTAAGCTTAGTACGCGAAATAATTCGACCCGTGTTTTCCCGATTTTGGAAAATCCGCCCACGAGGAAAATTCCCGGAAAATTCTGCATGAAAACAACTATTTTTCATCCTATTGGCTTGAAATTCGGTTTGAAAGGAAAGTAGGTGAAATGAATTGAAATGTGATTTTCCGAAGTTGGAAAATTTGACCCAACGGTCGGAAAATTCCCGGAAAATTCAGCATGAAAAAACTATTTTTCATCCGATTGGCTTGAAACTCCGTTTGTAAGGACAAAATACGAAATAATTTGAAATGTAATATTTCGAAGTAGGAAAATTTGACCCAACGGTCGGAAAATTCCCGGAAAATTTTGCATGAAAAAACTATTTTTCATCCGATTGGCTTGAAACTCGGTTTGTAAGGACAAAATACGAAATAATTTGAAATGTGATTTTTCAATGTCGGAAAATTCGCCCACGAGGAAAATGGCCGGAAAATTCTGCATGCAGAACACTATTTTTCATCTGATTGGCTTGAAATTCGGTTTGAAAGGACAAAATACGAAATAGTTTGAAATGTGATATTCCGAAGTTGGACAATTTGACCCAACGGTCGGAAAATTCCCGGAAAATTCTGCATGAAATAAACTATTTTTCATCCGATTGGCTTGAAACTCGGTTTGTAAGGACAAAATACGAAATAATTTTAATGTGATTTTCAATATCGGAAAATCCGCCCGTGAGGAAAATGGCCGGGAAATTCTGCATGCAAAAAACTATTTTTCATCCGATTGGCTTGAAATTTGGTTTGTAAGGACAAAATCGGAATTAATTTTTGTTTTTATTTTCCGATGTTGGAAATACCGCCGGGATGCCCACTGGGAAGTGGTTGGGGAGTGAATGGGTTGTGGGTGGTAAGTTGTTTTGGAAGTGGGTGGAAAGTGGGTGGTAAGTGAATGTAAAGTGTGTGGAATGTGGCGGTAAGTTGGAGGGATGTTGGAGGGATGTGGGTGGGATGTAGATGGGAAGTGGGTGGGATGTGGGCGGGAAGTGGGTGGTATGTGGGTGGGATGTTGGACGGATGTGGGTGGAAAATTGGTGGGATTACGCTGTGCATTGGTTCTATACTGTTGAAGGCGCAGCGAAGCGCGACGGGATATTTGCTAGTCTCTATATATATAAAAGAAAGTGTCCTGATTCACTGATTCACTGATTCACTGATTGGCAATCATCGCACAGCCCAAACGGTAAGAGATAGAGGGCTGAAATTTTCACAGAAGTTTCTGTTGGTGGTGAAAGTGCGTACTAAGACGGGGTTTTGGAAAATTCCACCCGGAAAAGTCGGAAAAGCGTCGGAAAAGTTTGTATGGGAAAAATGTTATTTTTCATCCGATTGACTTGAAACTTGATTTGTAAGCTTAGTAAGCGAAATAATTCGACACGTGTTTTCCCGATTTTGGAAAATCCGCCCACGAGGAAAATTCCCGGAAAATTCTGCATGAAAACAACTATTTTTCATCCTATTGGCTTGAGACGCGGTTTGAAAGGAAGGTAGGTGAAATAAATTGAAATGAGATTTTCCGAAGTTGGAAAATTTGACCCAACGGTCGGAAAATTCCCGGAAAATTTTGCATGAAAACCACTATTTTTCATCCGATTGGCTTGAAACTCGGTTTGTAAGGACAAAATACGAAATAATTTGAAATGTGATTTTTCAATGTCGGAAAATCCGCCCACGAGGAAAATGGCTGGAAAACTCTGCATGAAAAAATCTATTTTTCATCCGATTGGCTTGAAACTCGGTTTGAAAGGACAGAACACGAAATAGTTTGAAATGTTATATTCCGAAGTTGGAAAATTTTACCAAACGGTCGGAAAATTCCCGGAAAATTTTGCATGAAAAACACTATTTTTCATCCGATTGGCTTGAAACTCGGTTTGTAAGGACAAAATACAAAATAATTTGAAATGTGATTTTTCAATGTCGGAAAATCCGCCCACGAGGAAAATGGCTGGAAAATTCTGCATGAAAAATCTATTTTTCATCCGATTGGCTTGAAACTCGGTTTGAAAGGACAGAACACGAAATAGTTTGAAATGTTATATTCCGAAGTTGGAAAATTTGACCCAACGGTCGGAAAATTCCCGGAAAATTTTGCATGAAAAACACTATTTTTCATCCGATTGGCTTGAAACTCGGTTTGTAAGGACAAAATACAAAATAATTTGAAATGTGATTTTTTAATGTCGGAAAATCCGCCCACGAGGAAAATGGCTGGAAAATTCTGCATGAAAAAATCTATTTTTCATCCGATTGGCTTGAAACTCGGTTTGAAAGGACAGAACGCGAAATAGTTTGAAATGTTATATTCCGAAGTTGGAAAATTTGACCCAACGGTCGGAAAATTCCCGGAAAATTTTGCATGAAAAACACTATTTTTCATCCGATTGGCTTGAAACTCGGTTTGTAAGGACAAAATACAAAATAATTTGAAATGTGATTTTTCAATGTCGGAAAATCCGCCCACGAGGAAAATGGCTGGAAAACTCTGCATGAAAAAATCTATTTTTCATCCGATTGGCTTGACACTCGGTTTGAAAGGACAGAACACGAAATAGTTTGAAATGTTATATTCCGAAGTTGGAAAATTTTACCAAACGGTCGGAAAATTCCCGGAAAATTTTGCATGAAAAACACTATTTTTCATCCGATTGGCTTGAAACTCGGTTTGTAAGGACAAAATACAAAATAATTTGAAATGTGATTTTTCATTGTCGGAAAATCCGCCCACGAGGAAAATGGCTGAAAAATTCTGCATGAAAAAATCTATTTTTCATCCGATTGGCTTGAAACTCGGTTTGAAAGGACAGAACACGAAATAGTTTGAAATGTTATATTCCGAAGTTGCAAAATTTGACCCAACGGTCGGAAAATTCCCGGAAAATTCTGCATGAAAACAACTATTTTTCATCCGATTGGCTTGAAACTCGGTTTGTAAGGACAAAATACGAAATAATTTTAATGTGATTTTCAATATCGGAAAATCCGCCCGTGAGGAAAATGGCCGGGAAATTCTGCATGCAAAAAACTATTTTTCATCCGATTGGCTTGAAATTTGGTTTGTAAAGTCAAAATCGGAATTAATTTTTGTTTTTATTTTCCGATGTTGGAAATACCGCCGGGATGCCCACTGGGAAGTGAGTGGGTTGTGGGTGGTAAGTTGTTTTGGAAGTGGGTGGAAAGTGGGTGGTAAGTGAATGTAAAGTGAGTGGAATGTGGCGGGAAGTTGGAGGGATGTGGGTGGGATGTAGATGGGAAGTGGGTGGGATGTGGGCGGGAAGTGGGTGGTATGTGGGTGGGATGTTGGACGGATGTGGGTGGAAAATTGGTGGGATTACGCTGTGCATTGGTTCTATACTGTTGAAGGCGCAGCGAAGCGCGACGGGATATTTGCTAGTCTATATATATAAAAGAGTTCAACCTGACTGACTCATTGACTCACTGACTGGTGACCGTCGCACAGCCTAAACCATAAAAGATTGGAAACTGAGCTTTTTACAGTAGTTTTATCTTATGCTGAAAGTGAGTACTAAGAAAGGATTTTGGAAAATTCTGCCGGGAAATGTGGAAAATTCGCGGAAAACTTTTGTATGAAACTTTTTTGTTTTTCATCTGATCAAGTTCAAACTTATTTTCAAAAATCAATAAAAATAATTCAACATTAACTGCATACCAATCTTCCGGAAAATCAACCACCTCTGGGTGGAAAGATGGTGGTCAAGGTTGCCAGCCATTTGCTCCCAATTCATTTCGAAAGGCAAACTTTTCTTTACAGTTGCGAGAGCAGAGAGCGCACGCAAAACCAAAGCCCAGAGAGCATAAATCGAAGAGAAACGATTTCAATGTGTGCGTGGGAGCAGTTGAATTGAGTTACCGATCAGGAGCGTAAGAAAATGAAACAAAATTTGTAACACAATGAATCAAGGCAGAGGAATACGTTTTGTTCCGTTGCCTCGGCAACAACAACAAGACAGAGTACAAATTAAAAAACTACAGTTGCAAATAAAACAAAAACAAACGCAAATACAAAAACTCCAGCCACAATTAAAATAACAGCAACATGAAATAATGTGTGGGTGGGTGGGAAGTGGGAGCGATGTGAGTGGGAATTGGGCGACAAGTGGGTGGGATGTGGGTGGGAGATGGGTGGGAACTGGAGGTGATGTGGGTGGGATTTGGGCGGGGTGTGGGTGGGAGGTGGGAGGTGGGTGGGATGTGGGTGGGAGATGGGTGGAAACTGGATGCGAAGTGGGAGGGATGTGGGTGGGAGGTGGGTGGGATTTGGGCGGGAGGTGGGCGGGAAGTGGGTGGGATGTGGGTGGGAGATGGGTGGGAACTGGAGGGGATTTGGGCGGGGTGTGGGTGGTAGGTGGGTGGAAACTGGATGGGAAGTGGGAGGGATGTGGGTGGGAGGTGGGTGGGATTTGGGCGGGGTGTGGGTGGGAGGTGGGAGGTGGGTGGGAGGTGTGTGGGATGTGGGTGGGAGATGGGTGGAAACTGGATGGGAAGTGGGAGGGATGTGGGTGGGAGGTGGGTGGGATTTGGGCGGGAAGTGAGGTGGGCGGGAAGTGGGTGGGATGTGGGTGGAAAGTGGGCGGGAATTGGGTGATAAGTGGGTGGGACGTAGGCTGGAAGTGGGTGGAAAGTAGGTGGGAAACGGGTGGAAGTTGTGTTAGAAGTAGATTGGGAGTGGGTGGGATGGGGGTGGTAAGAACGCAGCAGCAAAGTCGTAACGGTGAAAAAGCAAAGTAGTAAAACGTTGATTTCAAAGCCTATGTATGTATGATTCGATTTCTGGGCTCTACAGAGGAAACAAATTTATAGAATGTTTTCAAATTTGATAAATATTTGACTCTCACGATTGACTTCAAACTGATTCTGATATGGGTTCTATACTGTTCAAGGCGCAGCGAAGCGCGACGGGCTTTTTGCTAGTTTCCTATAAAATAATGATTACAAAATGTTTTTAATAATAAAATAAATACGTACGCTTCGTTTCTCTCCGCCGCTTCTTAAAGACTAACTCATACAATTATCGATACATTCTATCTTCTTACTATTAATGTGACCGTTCTTCAAAAATATCAAATATCAAATAGTACAAACTAAACGTTAAGTTCAAATCAAGCGGAATCCTCCGCAACAGGACCCTTTCATTAAAATCATGTTCATTACCCTTACTTGTTCACCTCGGGACAATTTTCTTTCAAGCGACAAAAACCGCTCGTCCTGGTAGCAGCTCGTCCAATTCAGCTAGCATTGCTGAGATACTGGCCGGAGCTTATAGATGGTGCTTAAAAAACTAATTGGAAGGCTTTGATGTATACATATTTCATTCACTTTTCACTATTGCAAACTTTATGTTTATAATCTCTGTACCGAAGAAACAGAGCGTAGAAATCATTTCCAAACCCCATAGATTAAAGGGTTATCAATTAAGAAGTCTTGAATTGTATAAAATTAATTTGAAATTTTTATAATTTTTTCATACTGATATTTTTATGATCACATAACAAAAATGGCCATAACTTCCTCAATTTGCAAGCTACCGATATGTTCGGGCACTCAAAATGTTTGGAAAAGATGCGGCTTTCACATTGAAGGATGGAATGCGGCTTTGAAGGATGGGTCTTTTTTTTCAGAAAAGGTAAAAAATAAAAAAATTTTCAAAATTTTTTTTAAATGGCGTTTTAATCCTGAACATTTGAAAAAAAAAATTGCCAAGTTCTATCTTAAACCTTATTCGAGTTAATGAAAAGTTAAAAAATTCACAATATTACACTTGTAAGCATAGAACTTCCGCAAAAGAGCTCCAAAAAAGCTCACATTTTGGGGTTAAGCTTCTCTCATAATAAGCTCCCTTTGGGCCAATTATCATCCAATTCGGAGACATCATCCCAAAAAACTTTTTTTTTATGGAATGCCCCATATACAAGATACGCTTTTAATATCCAACATTTACATTTAAAATGTTGCTATGAAAAAAAGTAAAAGTATTTAAAGAGAAATAACCAGGGGCCGTAAATAATGATTATTTTATTTTTTTCAAGTAAAAAAATCAGCCACTTATAATGGATCTAGAAAAAAATGATTTACACCAAAATTCTTATTTTTGTACAATCTCTGCAAATCCACCATGATTTTTAAATTTTTGATTTTTACGATTTTCTTTAAAGATTATTTTTGAGAAATAAATAAAACTTAAATAATAATAATTATTTCTGAGCACAAAAATACAACTCAAAAATAATGATTAACGAGAGCGTAAGTTAAAGTCGGCCCTAACCGACTTCGATATACCCGTTACTCATGAAAAAACATGTTTAACAGTGTTCCTGCGTTCCTTAGGGTGACCGTCCAAAAAGTATGCAAGATTTTTTTTATGGTGTGAGGCGGGGTAGCGGGATCGTTCATACGATCTTTATAATTTCTTCGGCAAATCGATTCATTTTGCTAATTACTAACTATCTTTAGAAGGTACAAATCGTCTATTTTCAAAACTGTAAGAGATATAACGTTTTTTCCGAATTGCGGGGGCGGGAGGGGGCGTGGCCCCGTGAAACAAACTTGATCTGCGTGCAGATAAAAGAAGCATTTGTCCCATACATGTCAAACCTCTATCTCTTACCATCTCTGAGATCTAGGTGTTCATACAGACGGTCAGACGGACATGTCTATATCGACTCGGCTGTTGATGCTGATCAAGAAAATATATACTTTATATGGTCGGAAATGATTCCTTCTGCCTGTTACATACATTTGCACAACTTTAGTATACCATTTTTACTCTACGAGTAACGGGTATAAAAATGATTTTTATTTTTTTTGCTCGAAATAAAACTCAAACTTAATTTATGGCTTCTGTGTTAAACTTTTCGCGGATGTGATTAAATATTCTTGATCTATGATTGAATACCTTTCTATCATATGACCACCACATGTCCTTCAAGGACGAATACTAAGGATCTACTATTTTCTATTAAACATTTGAGTATACATACTACATTATTTTGGGTATTATTAGTTATTATTTGTTGTTGGTAAAGTGGTGCACCGTGACCAATTTTGGTCTGTTGCTAGCAGCCCCCCATTTCCTGTACAAAAGCCAGGATTTTTGTGGGTTCTAAGTTACTGATATTGCTTGGGTGTAGAATCTGCTGAGTCTGCTCAGAGGACTCCTCCTTCTCTTCACAATATCTGCAAAGCTAGGTGTTTGTTATTCACAACTTGTACATGTGGCTCCGCAGTGACCTGTGTAGAGCCCTGTCAAAATCCTGAGTGCATTCTTTCTTTGTTGGATTAACTTTTGGAACCTTTTGAGGTCGTGGTTCACTATTAATGCTTTAGCTTGTCTCATCCCCCTGGTGTTTACCCAGGAAGCTGTTCTAAGCACATTCTCTTCCTTTCTTAGAAGCCCTTTTATTGTGTGTTGGACTATAGCGAAGTAGGACCTGGCACTACCATTGCGGTGGTTGCACCCTTGCGTGCCAATTCATCGGCCAATTCGTTTCCGGGGATGTTGTTGTGTCCCGGTATCCAATTTGTTCTTTGTCTCTAAGACTAGCTTAGAGGTGAACTTATTGCTGCTGAGCGCTTTAAGCGCTGCTTGGCTATCGGAGAGTATAGCTATTTCTCTATTATGGTAGTTCTCCCCCATATTACGGTCTGCACAACGGGAGATTCCACATACTTCAGCTTGAAATGTGCTTGTGTCTCATAGGGTTTTTTCGTATTTTCTTCTCGCAAGGATGACAATGTCATCAGCGTATCCTTGGGTCTGAAGGACTTAGGGTAAGTTATATCCTTCTTCCCTGCCTTGGGGATGAAGACTACCCTTGCTCTGCGCCAGGCACGTTGGATATACCCAGTTATTATTTTGGGTATAATAAATAGAAATATTGGACATTACTGGCTAACAGTTATTAAAAATACCAAAATATTATAAAGCCAATCTAAAGGACAAAGTTTATGTTATGGTTTTGCCACGCCCTCAAAATATTATAATATAAGGTTGTCAAAAAAGTCTTGCGGTATTTTTATACACTTGAAAAGTGTATTATAATTTTGCCCAGAAGTTTGCAACGCATAGAAGGAATCATCTCCGACCACATAAAGTATATATATTCTTGATCAGCGTGACGAGCTGAGTCGATTAAGCTTTGTCCGTCCGTCTGTCCGTCTGTCTGTTTCTACGCGAACTAGTCCCTCAGTTTTAAAGCTAGCGAGCTGAAATTTTGCACAGAGTCTTCTTTTCTCTGCACGCTGCTAATATGTCGGAACCGACCGGATCGGATGGCTACTTCTTGTAGCTGCTATACAAATGATCGGCCGAAAAATGGATTTTAATGAGAAAAACTGGTTTTTTCTTAATATAACCACTCTCAATCACGGTCATGGGTAATATTAAATGTTTTTAAGCTGATCTGCGAAGTTTGGTCGAAGTCGCTAACCGTTGAGACAAGCGATTTCAAGTGTATAAAAACTTCGGCACGGACGAAGTTAGCCTTGCCTTTCTCGTTTATTAAATTTTCAATTGTTCATGAAATTGGTTATAATAATGCGATTTAAGACAAATATGCACCGTTTTGTTCGATGACGAGTTCCCAACGAGATGCCAACTTCATAATGCCACTCTTATAGAAGCTCGCTTCCCTATTGGCAAAAAACTCGGAGAGCCAATTTTTACAGGACTCTCTTGTGGCCAACTTCCGACTACCAACCTCGTTCGCCATGGACAGAAATAGGTGGTAATCACTTGGTGCGAGATCCGGACTATACGGTTGATGCAAAAGAACCTCCCATCCGAGCTCCCGGAGCTTCTGGCGCGTCACCAAAGATGTGTGTGGCCTGGCGTTGTCCTGATGGAAGACAATTCGGCCTCTGTTGATCAAAGATGGCCTCTTCTTCATGAGTGCTGCATTCAAGCGGTCCAGTTGTAGGCAGTACAGGTCCGAATTGAGCGTTTGCCCATATGGGAGCAGCTCATAGTGGATGATTCCCTGCCAATCCCACCAAACACACGGAAGAACCTTCCTGGCCGTCAATCCAGGCTTGGCCACCGTCTGGGCAGCTTCACCGCTTTTCGACCACGACCGTTTGCGCTTCACGTTGTCGTAAGTGACCCACTTTTCATCGCCAGTCACCATCCGCTTCAAAAACGGGTCGATTTTGTTGCGATTCAGAAGTGATTCGCATGCATGCATACGGGCAAAAATGTTTTTTTGCGTCAAGTCGTGTGGCACCCATACATCGAGCTTCTTTTTGAATCCAATCTTCTTCAAATGGTTTATAACGGTTTGATGACTCATGCCCAGCTCTTGGCCGATGCTACGGCTGCTACTATGCCGGTCTCTTTCGATCAACTCAGCGATTTTATCGCAATTTTCGACGACAGGCCTTCCGGACCGTGGCGCATCTTCGATCACCTCTGCACCAGAACGAAAACGTTGAAACCATCGTTGTGCGGTGGAAATGGAAACTGTATCGGGTCCATAAACTGCACAAATTTTATTGGCAGCATGTGATGCATTTTTGCCTTTATCGTAGTAGTACTGTAAAATATGCCGTATTTTCTCTTTATTTTGCTCCATGTTTGCGACGCTATAACTCACGAACGACTTAAAACAAACAACAACAAATCAAACACGTGTTAGCGCGTGAAAAGAGCTTTCCAAAAAGCTCTAGCGTGAACCGATGCGACGAATACAACTAGAACTACGCGCTTGCAAAGACAAGCTTGCGGAAATGCCGCAAGACTTTTTGACAACCTTATATCTATTGGGACCAATACGATACTTCTTCCGCCCGGACAAGAGCAAAGATCAGAGACTCGTATATATTAATTTATCAAAAAAAAATAAATAAGAAAAACACCATGTCTTACTTCAGATTCTATAAAAAGTGGGTTTTCTGATATATTTGGGAATCTATAAACACGAAAAAATTTTGCTTCTTAAACTTTCTAATAGCAGCCTAAAAGTATGCAACACAGAAGCTGAATTAAGAATTAAAGTACCTTAAAATACCGCAGACTTGCTATCAAACTTCCACAAATTGCCGTTGAAAATGCATTTGGCGCCACTTGCAAAAAGTGCTGAGTGTCGCCCTCTGGTGTTGCATTGAAGTTAAAGCTTTAAGCTACAGTATTCAATTTGTGCTTTAAAGCTAAATAGCTTGTTCTAAAAAGTATGACCGTTTTTGACAAGTATTTGAAAATCGTTTGGCGGTCCATGTTAATGTTATTTACATTTAGCAAGACCCAACACTCACTTACTTCTGTATGTACATACATACATATGTGTTCTTATCAAATTTTCTTCCAGATTCACCCGATTTCAGGACTTATAATTTGGTTCTAGGGCTATGAGTTAATATTTGCCAAGCGTTGGCAACCCTGCCCATTTAAGCGCAACAAGTGCTCACTCCCGCTTCGGCCTTATGTTTTCAATTTCAGTTGATTTTCTACTTTTGTGACGAACGGTTGTGCACGTGTTCGTTCGCGTCGTTGGCGGGCGTCGGCAAATTGTTTATAAAAATTGTGTCTGTGTGTTGGTCGAGGGCGCGTGTGCGAGTGTATGAGTGTTAGAGGTTCTTCATCTGCGTGTTGAAATACACCGCATTGTTTACAAAAATTACAGCTAATTCAGAAAGCAAAACAAGTGCCCCGGTGTGTGAAAAATGCATAAATAAAAGGCGGAAAAGTAAAAGAAACCATAAGGAAATTAGTGAGAAGAAGTTGGTTCTGCAGGCGAGACAGAGGCAGAGGCGGTTGCGTCGGCGCAGGTAAATGTTCCGCTGCCAGCATGCAGGCATATGTATGTGTGTGTGTGTGTTAAAGCGTGTGTGTTTTTAGTGAAGCAACAATTTAATTGCGGGCCAAAACAGTTCAATTACAAACAATTACAAATATGTGTAATTTGTGCTTTCGATTGCATTTTGTGTTTGCATTGAGTGCGTAATTAAATTTTTTCTCCTCGCCAAACAAAAACAAACACACACATGGACGGACGGACACCCACACACATGCCCAGTGCAGTGTCTAAATGGCGTAATCGTAATCTTTTTGCCCTCTTTTTAATGATTTAATTAAAAGCGTAAATTGCAAGCCGAAATTCAATTTAGCCCATTGACTTTATTGTCATTGTGTGTGTGTGTGTGTGTGTGTTACAAGGGTTGCCTTTAATATTCTTTAAACATATTTAGCTTAAACATCATTTCGGTTCCATTTACAATAATTTTTTTTAAAAAGTGTTGCGAAAAAACTTGACTCTAAACCAAGGAGTCAAACGAAACCAAATCCGTAACGGTTTACCGAGAGGAACCGGTTAAAAATCAAGATAACAAACAGAACCGGAACTAATATTTTTAGAGTTTTTTTGTACTGGAGCGAAACCGGTACAGTATCGTTTCTGAATCCAACAATTAGACCCACAAATCTTTTTTGGTTAGTCTTTCGCGTTGTACTACTTATGAGAAAAACAGTTCATGCCCTTCCTTCTGTGTACTTGATATTCGAAAAACTCGGACCCTGTAACTACATATTATGTTTTCTCTTAGAAATCGGCTGGACGTAAAACCAACCCCCGCTCTTTCTTTAAATTTGTTCGGTTCATATCGATAAAATATCCAGGTGCGGAACCGAATACCTAAATAAAATGATAACCAAAACAAATCCCTCTACAATAACTAGAATTATAACATGTAACAATACTTTATGAGCCCTAAACTTAACTGCGACCCTACAAATTTGGGTTATCCAAATTCCAGCAAACGTTCTTCTGAGTGATCTCAAAAAGGAAACCAAACCTTTATAACCTCTGATGGACCAGAGCCAGCTAACGTCCGCGTAGACGCCAATACATGACCTCAAAAAGTAGAAAAAGAAACATGATATTGTCCCTTGATGTGCGTGACTGATTTGTAGAATTTTTAACAACTGTTCAGATCAAATGCACAATAAATCTTGCTGCGGAATCGGAATTGATAGATGCCTCATATGTACGCTCCATTTTTGAAAACCATTTGTCCGCATTCTGTTTTCTTTGACTTTTTCTTGGATCTCTGACTTTTCCCAATTCCGACTTAAAGAAGTCGAAAACAAGTTATTCAAAGTTATTCAGGTGAATATTGTTACACGTTCAAAAAAGCTAAAAAATGGGAAATTTATTTTCAAAAGAGCTTAAGTTGCAACTATATCAGTAATTTTGCACTTCCGAAATAGCTTGAAAATGGAATTGCAAGTTACATAACTGAATAATTAACGGCTATCGAAGTTACAAAATAAATACATCTGGTGGGAAAACAGCTATTTTGGCTAAACTGAACACATCTTTGATGTCGCATTTTAGCTTCAAAGGGGCATAGAAGAGAAAGAGAAGAAAAAAAAACACATGCGGGTGTGTCACTGAAATCTCTAGAGGTTTTCGTATAAACGTCAGCATTTTATATCAAAGCTGTTTAAATTTATATGTTATGGGGCTAAAATATGCCTCGCTACTAGATTAGATGTCAAAAGTTGAGAGATTCGAAACCGCCTGTTCAAAGTCAAGTAGATTTGAAGCGTACGGTTTTCCATCCACGTAATCGACCAATTGCTAGGAAAATTCGGAAACAGCGGGCAGCGGGAATTCTGGCTTTTTTATTTATTTATTGCGCTTTTTTTTTTTTACTTTGAAAGTATATCGATGTATCGATCGTTTTTTTCTGTTGTAAGCGATTTCGAAGTAGGACGATACTCTGATGTTTCTCCCATCTCTATATCTCGCGCATAATTCATATTTATTTTTTTAATCTATATTCATATAGACAGGTATGGTCTGCGCAGACTCGACAAATGCTGCTACGCTTATGATGTGCCAAAAAATTTCCTTCGATTGATAGGAACGAGATCTGCTTATGAGAATGAATCTCAGGAGGAAACAGCAGAATTAGGTACAATATTGGACGTGCTAGAAATTAATATACATATGTAAAATATATGTTCATTAGATCGGACCCCCAAAAAACATATGTATGATAATTATCATATAATAGGCAACAATGCGTATCAGTTATATACAAAAGATTTAGAGTCTGATCACGCCCGTTAATACTCGACTTTTTTAAACATTAATTTTTTGTACGCAAATTATACATCAAAAAGTATCAGATAGATCTTAAAAATTTCATACTCATGTGATCCAACCTTATGTTCATATAAATAGCAGTATCATATTAAATATGGGCATTTTTTTGCGATTATCTTGAAACCAAATATTTTTCCAAAATCGATCTTTTCATCAATTGTAGCGCTATTGAAGTGCTACAAGTTAAGCCTATTGTGAAAATAAGAATCCGTTTTTTTTTGCTTTTTTGAAAGTTTAAGTTCGTACGATTGTCCCGTTCGACGTCATGAAAATTCCCATATAAAAAATGCAAGGTATTAAAAAATTTCGCTCTGGCGTTTTTTTTTCCAAAATTTCAGCTTTTTTCACCATCGCTCCCGTCAAATCCAGCTTTTTTTTTACAATGACAAGTTGGCAACACTGGAGCGAAAGCCAATGCGCGGCTTGCGCTTAGCCCGTGGGCACCCCTGCTTTAGAGATAATTCAGTGTGATGCACGACTTCGGCAACCATTCAGTGTAAATTGTTTTGTTGCCTGGTCAAATTACGTTCTCTGAAAGGCCGCTCTTTGAATTATTTAATCATTATCGGTACGAGAAAATTCTTAAAATTCCGAGTTGAACCGCTTAGGAGTCGAAGACTCTCCAATTTTTGGAAATTCCGAACCGAACCTGAACCGGGGCAGAACAATTTTTTCTTCACGAACCCGAACCTGAACCGGAGTCAAAAAAAAAAAGTAGAAAAGGGTTTGGTTCAAAATTCATGTTCTTTTAAATTTTTTCTAGTGCTATAGATGTCATGATTGTCATTTCCTAATATTTGTAAACCTTGAAATAAGAACAGCTTACAAAGAAACATTTTGCTCCATTGTATAATAGTCAGGAAAAACTAACTAATAAAAAGATTTAAAAATGATAAATAATATAATTAATAATTCTTAACCATGTTTAAAGATGAAAAGCAATCTTTTAAGTTTGGAAAAACTATCATTGACAATTTTTTTTAACATTTTAATCATTTTGTATTTGTTCTATTAGCTGTTCCTGCATCACAAGAGTCAGTCTAGCGCACTTTTCCTACTCTATATGAGTATGGTTTTATTTAGCGACAGAGTCAGTAATAATGAAAGATTGCTGGAAGACACTCTAATGTTTAATCTATACCAAGTGTGTTAGCTGGGGTGATAGAATTTCCCCCTCAAAGACTACTTCTGTCAATTTGGTGTTGTATGTTGTTGTTACTTTTCGCACTTGTGCGGTCTTTGCAATTACTTGCAATGGACTCTGCCGACTTGCAAAGGATAGGCAGAGCTTGCTTATAGTTAAACCGGATGGTCCTTGAAACAGTTGTGCAGTCGACCATCGGTCTTAATGGTGGGTGTGTGTGTTGTTTTCAAGTTATGAACATAAATATACAGGCCTGTTCCCGTTTTCAATCAAATCCAACCGACAGTATTATTTGGCTTTTTACTTAAAAATCCCACTTACCATCACTCGATGCATTTGATGGTAAAAATATTCGCTCAAATTCTTTAATAGATTCTTAAAAATCACAACACTTACCAATTACGATCAATTGAATTCCGAAACGGGAATAGGACTGACATTGACTGAACGGTTGCGCAGTCGACACCAAATGTACGCTTCTTGAGTGCATTTGGAAATATGCCTGTCTCGCTACTGTGATTTTCTATGCGAACAATATGAATTTCAATGCGGACTATCGCTAATCACCACTCAAAATTAAGACGCCGTGTACATTTTATCTTTAATACTTATTACTCCAAGCTTTATTGACCTGGAGCCTGCTAAAACGTACGATGATCCGAGCTCGAATATGATATCATCAAGCCTCAATATATGAATAAAATAGTTAAGTTAATCTTACAAGTTGAGAGTTTATCCAAAGACCATCTTATATCTAGACAGCACGTTTGCTCAGTCCAATCAAGTTTAGTTTCAGACTGCAACCGTCGAACCGGTCGCTCCAACAGGCATGCTTTAGCGCAAACAAAATACAACCCCGACAGAGCAAGACAGGGTGAGGAACGAACATGAGCAAACGTTCTGTCTAGACCAGTGTTGCCCACATTTCATTTTCCCTATCCCGTGTGATAGAAGTCATAATGCCAGCGTCGCAGCCGACACAAGCATAAAGAGAGAGGGCTCTATAAAACTCGAACATCAAGCGTGATAATGTGTGTTTGGGCCCTGTCTAGACATTAGATGGTTTTTGGTTTATCTGACACATAGCAGCTATCTGGAAGAAGATAAATCGGCACTAACCCTAGGTTTAGCGACCTTCTGAACCTGCTCGTGAAGCCGAGCACAAACAGTTTAGCGGGTTCGAACTCCGGAGCGAACACCTGCCGATTTTTAGAAGGTCTGTAACCCTGACTCTGATGATCCGAGTACTAAACTTAAAAGAAAACCTATCTACGCTGTTTTTAAGAAATATCAATATAAAATTTAAGATTTCTTTTGCTTTTTATTAATAAAATGTTTTAAAAATTAGGAGTATTTCTTAAATTCAGGGAATTTTAATTTATTTATGAGTGAATATGATCAGTGCTAACCAGATGTTAACCCGGCCAATGATTCCTTGGAGAGGGTATATTAAAAATGGCCAAGTTTGTAACGCACAGAAGGAAGCATCTCCGACCACATAAAGTATATATATTCTTGATCAGCATGCCGAGCTGAGTTGATATAGCCATGTCCGTCTGTCCGCTGTCCGTCTGTCCGTCCGTCTGTTTCTATGCTATCTCCTCGTCAGTTTTAAAGCTATCGTAACCAAACTTTGCACGAGTCTTTGGTATAAATACGCTGCACATTTGTCGGAACCGGCCGGATCGGATGACTATAGCATATAGCTGCCATAGGAACGATCGGTTGAAAAACTAGTTTTTTGTGAGAAAAACTTTTTTTTCAACGTTATCGCTCCCAACGCTCGTATTTATAAGTTTTTAGTGATTTCACATAATTTTTCCAAGCCATGTCAATCGGACAACTATAAGTATAGCTGCCATACAAAAGTTAGGTCTGAAAAAAGTCTTAGTGAAAAAAACCTTTTTGGTTTTCAATGTTATCGCTCCCAACGCTGTATTTATAAGTTTTTAGTGATTTCACATAATTTCACCAAGCCATTTCGAAATCGGACAACTATATAGTTTAGCTGCCATATAAAAGTAAGGTCTGAAAAAAGTCTTAGTGAGAAAAACTTTTTTGTTTTCAATGTCTCCCCCCCAACGCTCGTATATATAAGTTTTTAATGATTTCACATAATTTCCAAGCATGTGGAAACATAAGTATAGCTGCCATACAAAAAGTTAGGTCTGGAAAAAGTCTTAGTGAGAAAAACTTTTTTGTTTTCAATCTACACTCCCAACAGCTCGTATTTATAATTTTTGATTTTACATAATTTCAACAAGATTTGTTGAAATCGGAAAAGTATATTGTCTGTTATGCTGCTATTACGTTGGGAATTGGGAATAATTATGTCAGGAGGGATTTCATGTCTTTCGAGAAACGTGGGTTCCACCATTTTTCAAGGACATTTTCTTTGGCTAATAAAAACCTTGAATCTAGCAATTCAAAATGGTGTGTGAATCGTGAACACTCACGATTCTTTGATGTAAAACATAATGCTTAATTTAAGAGCTGTTTAAAGGTTGTTTAAGGACTGTCAAGTCACTGTTTAATCATTGTCAAGACACAGTTTAGTCACTGTAAGGTCACTATTTAGACATTTTCATGACACTGTTAAGTCACTGTCAAGTAATTGTTTAGTGACTGTCGAGTCACTGTTTAGTCACGTTTAAGACGCCATCAAGTCACCGTTTAGCCACTGTCAAGTCACTGCTAAGTAACTATTAAGTCACTGTCAAGTCACTGTTGAGTCACCTCCACTTTCCGCCCATTGTCACTCCTCACCCTCTGGGACACTACGCTTAATCAACCATACAAAATATTCTAACGTCAGAGTCACGTGACGCTGGAGACAAATTTTGCTCCTACTAAAATCTTCCGTACCGAAATTAAAGATGTTTCACATCAAAAATCTGAAAAATAATTAAAATACTCTTTTATTTATTTAGTTATTTATTCCCGATTGATTTATTTTTTCTGAACTTCACTATTAAAGTACAAATTTTAAAGTTAACCCTCGTATAATGTGTATGTTTGGGTCACCCACACTACGCTGACAATTTCAAGGCTGTTTACAACTCATAGACGTGCGACGCGTGCCGACCTGGGAATATTTTGTTTTTGTTTTATGTGCTTTTTACTTATTGTTTATCAAATTTAAATTTGAACCAAAATACAACCCGAAATCAAGTTGACCATGATTCTCATTTAAATGCAAAAAACCACATGAAATGTGTATGCTTCAATTGTTGGAATATTTGTGATTCTTTTTTTTTTGTTTTCGGTATTTTGTGAGTGGTTTGCCCTTCATGAATGAATAACGGCGGTATATTGCAGAGCAAACGTCAGCAAGTGCATTCCCCCGTCAGTTGGCGGCCTTCCCGTCCAGGTCGAAACCAAAATTTGCACCATCAGCCTCAGTTATCACCAGTTACCAAGGGTAAGTCAACGTCAATTTGCTGCCACGTCTGCTTCCTCCACCTCCTCCTGCCGTTGACACACTCACACACTCTCTGCCGTTCCATGTGAAAACATTTTTGCGTAGAAATTACATATTGTTTTGTCTTTACCTTCTCCCTTGTTTCATTTTTTCTTGATGTGTTTTATGGGTCGTCATCCGACACAAACAGGGCATCGCTTTCTGCTCATCAAAGCAAAAAAACATCCAAGGCGGGCCTCAATTATGTTAATTATGAGATTTCTTGTACGAGGGAGAGTAAGTCAGGCGTTAAAGTGGACCAGTCTACCAAAGAATCCAATTCCAATTATGTTTGATTTATCAAACTCGGAAAATTAACCATTAAATAATAAACTTATATTCTCTGCTCTGATGATCTTTTAATGATCTCCTGATCTCTGGCAATGAACTTCGTTCGTCACTGTGTTTACCTAATTTAAACCCCTAATGAGTCGGCAAACAAATTATAGCATAAAGCTTACAACACAAATGTGATTATGGTGAGAGAGATGCTTGTGTTGGTAATGGTAGATAGAGCTTAGATGACCCACATTTTAGTCAATTTGTATAAATTTAGATCGGAATTTTTTTTTAATGTGGCTTGACTGTACCTAAAGAGGCAGCAGAATCCTAGAATGATGCTAAGGATTCGATTCATAATGGTTTTATACACACAGAACATTAATATAATTGTGAAACATCAAAATAAAATTAAATTACAGAATTTAGAATGTACAATTGGAAATTCTACCATTAAATTTTCAGACAATGGACTTTAACGGAATAAAATATATATTTATTAAAACAATCACCGAGACAATAGAAACAAGTGAGAAAATCAGTCAAGCCGACTATGACATACTCTGTACCTGGAACTGGAGCTGAATGCAGTGCTGCTGCCGCGCTCATTTCTACACAGAAAAAAAAGATCACGATATTTAGTATCATACGGGTATTTTAAGTATCAAATCGGCCTTCATCTGAAATAAATATCAAGATGATATTAAAGCGTTCATATGTTTTGGTGGAAATAGTATCACATCGATATGAAAAAATGATATTTTTTCGATATTATTAAAGATAGGGCTGATCTTTGATCTTTTTTTTCAATGTGAGCTCCCACTAACAACACAGAAAAAAAACGTCAAGAAATTTTTAAGTTTTTAAATCTTGGAGTAAGCCCGGCTCGAGCTTGAAAATTAAATCTCGATTTCCAATTCAATCTTTTAAGGATTGGTCCATTCCTTTCGAACTTGTATCATTCCAAATGTGCTTACTACAATCACTTTCGAGATCACATGTCCATAAATAAGAGAGCGGTAGCGAAGAAATATAAGTATCCTTTCAGACACGCTGCAACAACCAATGGGTATGGAGGAGATGCTGTTCCATTCCTTTTCAGTGCGAATCGTCGTGTGCTCGAATCCCAGTGGAGCCAAATTTTTATTTCTTTGTTTTTCAGAAGTCTTAAATTAACCAAAACTGGAGTGGGTGTTCTTTGACGTCCCTCCTCCTATGGCAAATGGCATTGCGGAGGAAAGAAGAACAATTATCTTTCCTTAGAACAAATCAATTTTACATATCGAGCTTAAGTTAATCTAGAATAGGCATAAAACGATTCAGCTTTGGGATTCAATTGTGCTCGAATTTTTTGCACAATTCAATCTTTTATAGGATTACCCCGGGATATATGTAATCCTTCCTAGGATTAAAAAAGTCGGATCAACTCAATTTTTTTACAGATCGGGTCAAGCATTTTCGGGACTACGTTGTTTTCATTACCGCTTAGGATTGATTTTTTTTTTGAGTGAAGCACCTTTTATTTCACCTGCGTCATCTATAATATCTACTAGTAGTAGTTAGTAGTAGTGTTTCTTTATTTAAAATTTATGAAACAGACAATAATAATATAAATAATAAAAATTACTCTGTTAATCAACATGGACATAGATCAAAGTCCGTCTAACGGCCGTGCGCATGGCTTCTCACCTCACACTGATTACTACACCTGGCAGCCAGGGTCTTCCCCAGATACCAGATCGTTCAACCGTGCTTAGTAAAGGTAGCACTTTTGCAGACTAATTTAAGACTTCTAAAATTGCTGCTCGATATTTTATAGCTAGTTTAATAAAGGTCACCATGTCTGCCAAGTACTTATTTTCCCTATCATCCAGACATCTTATTATTTCGGATTTGCTAGCAGGGGTTTCCTAAAGCATAGCAATATATGCTCCTTTATCTTCCTAGGAAATGCTCGAGGTCATCCACGTTCTCCATTGTTGCATAGGGAGCATGCTACATTTTCCTGACGATTATAGGTGTTAGACCCCAGCTTTACCAGATCGAATCGGGCTTTAAGTATCCAGGAAACTGTGGTGATTGGCAGAAAGTAGAGCTTATTGTCCACTCAGTTGTCCAAGTGTTTGTAAATTCGGGTGGCGCTAGTGATCTGACGCTGATACGTAGTTGTACTGCAAGGATTTTGGTTTGGGGGCATTATGAATTGTTATCCGCAAAAAATTCCATTCCTGTGATGATCTTCAGTAGTCTCTCCAGTCTATATGAAGAGAGTTGCACAGTTCATCCAGACTTCTTTTCTATTAGCATGCTGATAATGTAGTGTGGAAGGCGATTCTCATTATAAAAGTGCATCGTTTTTCCTAGAAAGCTGAGGTATAAGTCAAGCGCATACAGGTGGGCATTCTCCAAACCGGTCTCAAGGAATAGGGCATAGCTTGGTGTATTAGCTGGCAAATATAGAACTTTTTATACCCGTTACTCGTAGAGTAAAAAGGGTATACTAAAGTCGTGCAAATGTATGTAACAGGGAGAAGGAATCATTTCCGACCCTATAAAGTATATATATTCTTGATCAGCATCAACAGCCGAGTCGATATAGCCATGTCCGTCTGTCCGTCTGTCTGTCCGTCCGTCCGTATGAACAAACAGATCTCAGAGATGGTAAGAGATAGAGGTTTGACATGTATTAGACAAATGCTTCTTATACTTGCAGGCAGATCAAGTTTATTTTCACGCCCCCTTCCGCCCCCGCAATTTAGAAAAAAAGCGGTATATCTCCTACAGTTTTGAAGATAGACGTTTTGTACCTTTTTGAAAGATAGTTAGTAGCGGAATGTCTCGATTTATGAGCCGAAGAAATGAGAAAGATCGGATCAGCCGAGTTCTAAAAGTGTTGCATACTTTTCACATGTTACACCACACAATCTTAAGGAACGCAGGAGAGAGTGTTAGGAGAAAATGTAATTTTCAGATGAGTCACACCAGCTGTATACTCGAAGTCAGAGTATGCTAGAGCCGACTTTGACCGACTTGCGCTCTCTGTTTTAAAAAGAGAAGTTGGGTCCTGTCGACTTCTGTAAAGTGTCCTCAACTCCAGATTTCTGCTCCATATCCTTGGATTACGCGGCTTACTGCCTTGAATAGTTTCCCTATAATAATATTTTTAAATCTTTGCCAAAATTTAGGTTATCTCACAAAAATTAAAATTAAGGAAAGAGTGCGCATTGAGACAAAGTGAAATGCAAGCGGAATTGTAATGTGTAAATGTAATATTGGCTATACAGCACAAAAGGGGCCAAGACAAACTTCTCTTAATCTCTTGGCGTGTGTGCTTTAAATTTTTCGCACAGACGAAAGCAACCTACAGTTTAACGCCGAATCCGAACGGCAAAGTTTGAGTATTTGCTTTTGCATGGCTAAAGAAAGAATAAAAATTTTTAATTAAACGTTCCGAGGCGGAATCGAATCCACGACCCCCCGCCCCAGCAGTCCAGCACACTAACCGTTGGGCCACACACGGCCAAGAGAAATGAATTTGTGAATAAAAGGGGCTTTAACAAATCTTAACAAAATTTGGTAGGTCTTTAAAGATGAGATCTCTTCTCAAATATTTTTTCGACCTTTGTGTCAATTTGACACAATTTTTCGGATTCAAAACGCCATCGCGGATCTGCTAATTATCGAAAGTATAGGAAATTTTGAGAAGACAAAAACCTAACCAAAGCGGAATTGCGTTCGATTTATTTTTCCAAAAAGGAGATGAATTGAGAGCATGCCTAATACATTTTTTCAATCGAAGCAGCGACAAATCAAGAATGAAGAACAAACCGACTTACCAATCGACATTTGTTTTCAACCGAAATCAAGCCTAGAGGAGAAAGAGACGTTTCTGACTTTGTGGCGGAACTTGAGGTTTGTAAATTTCGAAAAGTTAAATAGGAAGATTTTTGTTAAGCATTATAAAAAATAGATACTCTTTCAAACCTGAATGAACAAGGTTCTGTATATTTTAAAGTTTGTATACAACTGATACTTTTCAGGTATGGCAAAATGTTTTCAATGAACTTGTCTATGCTGTTCGCTCACTCTCTCGACAGAACACTTGATTTTGTTTTTCTCGTGTTTTCTGTTACGATGAGAGAAAAACACACGCCCAGCAAAATCTCTTGTGGTAAAAATGATCCATGAGAGAAAAAATAGCTCTTCTTGATTGAGAAAGACGTGAAATGTAATTTCGTTTCTCTTGTTATTCGTGACCTACGATGACGGATTTTGCTCTGCTTGCATTGAAAAAATATGCTTCTACTAATTCCGAAAAATCTTTTGATCTTTTTCTTCGACACCCAGATACTGAAAATGCTGGATGGTTAGCAGCGTTTCAGGGTTTGATTTTCATTATTGGTTGACCCATTCCTAGGTACCTATTCCGCTGGCAATTTCCAAACACTTCATGTCTGACCGCACTTTTTCAATAAATTTTATCGCTAGACACACAAAAAACTACAATACACAGATCAGGAACTAGACCAGACCACCGCCCCCTTCCTCTCCAACACTACACAGAATTTCGTAATTTCAAAATCACAACATTAATGCAACCAAACAATGGGGAAAATGCCCGCGACGGGCGGCCACATTGTTACAACAGCAAAAGCAAAGAAATAGCGTCAGCTTTTTGGGAACGCCTTAACAATAGAAAATCTACACCAACCGTCGACGGAACTGCGTTCAAACAGTATTTGTTGTTGTTGTGGTCGCGAGCCGGAAGATATTTCAGACCGGCTTGCAACTGGCGGGGGGGTCAGAAACAAGTTTTATGCTTTTGCGATGACGCTCGACTCTCTGACCAGTCCATCGGCTTTTTGTGGCCAACACACACACATACACGACCTAGGTTGGGTGGCGCGGCAGCTGCTTTTTTGTTGTTCTTGGCCGGGGCCAAAAAACCAGATCTAACTCCCTAGCGCATTTTAAGTGCAGCCCCGCTGTAGTTTTGAACTAGTTGCTGCGGTGTATCAAATCAAGTCAAGCCAACACGTCCCACTTTTCGGTACTCTCTGCACAATTTGGAAATTAACTGGTTGTTTTGCTGGCCATCCAGAGCTGCCAACGGCCGTTGTCTGCTCCTGCTGCACATTTTCCACTCATTTGTATTGTTCGATGGCGGCGCCTAGACAACTTTATATGTAAAAGCCAAAATACGCTTAAAGTTTAGCCTCGGTTTTCGGTTAGAAACGTCTGGGATTGCCCGAAAAGTTTTATTTTCGCCTTGCTTAGATGGTCGGGGGGCGGGTCGGGGTTTGACCAGCCAGTCGGCCATTCATCCGCCGCAGGAAGACACCGAGGAAGGAAGTTCATTTTGTGCAACTTAACGCTTTTCTTTCGACTGGCGTGTGTCTGGCCTCAAACTACCAAAATCTAAAAGGAAAACCCACTTCAAACGGGTTAAAAGAAATCAGATATGTAACGAGGTTGCCCGTTGGGCTACTTAAAGTTTAATTTAGATAACAGACAGGGGATAAACAAATTCGAAACCCAAATACAAATTTATAATTGCATACAAAAAATGGAGAGCCTTTTTAGAATTTTGTAGGAAAAGGCATTCAATTCGATTAAATCTTATAAACTTTAGTGTACACAAAAGTGTACACATTAGTATTTTTGTTTAGATATTGGATAATAATAATTTATAAAATTATAAAATCTATAAAAAATAAAAGAAATCTAATTTGAAAAAAAGAATTGAATTTTTTCAAAAAAAAAGATACATCGTTCCATGCAGGTATATTGAGGTAAATAAGGTGTCATTTGTGATGAATAAGTTTACCAGAGAATGTGTTTTTTTTCCTTTTATAGCAAAAGAAGTTGTGGCAACTTAATAATGAAAAAATTTTCAGAGGTGATCTTTTTGTAGTAATTAGTATTATTTATCGATTTGACCAAAAAATTATAAAGATCGGATGAACGGTCCGGAGTTATAAGAGGGAAAGAGAGAGAGAGAGAGAGAAACTTATATGAGCGTATAATAAAATCACAATTTTTAAGATATCGCTTTCCAATTTTAAACTTTTCGGAAGTTCAGCCTCAGGAACAAAGGAACGCTATTCAAAATTTCTTCCCATGAGTCCCCTACTATAGCTACTATAACAAACTTCGATATACCCCCTGTATGAATGTCTGTAGCAATCATTCTGATCAAAGCTTGGTCAATTTTTGTTTCTCTCTGAACTTTTTTCATAGTTTTAAAAAAACCAAGAAAGAATTCATGAAGAGAATTGCTTTAGGAATATCCTTTTAATGAAAAGATGAAAAAAATCCCAAACACTTGACTTTCCCTTTTGTCTAAACGTAGTTGGTAACCGCCTTGTCATGAAAATTACCCATTTTTGTAGATTTCTATTATTTTGTTCTTACCTTTACCACGAGTTCGCCGGCGTTGCTGGTCTTATTAGTGGTGGAATTTCTTTTCGATTTTAACCAATTCCCAAAAATTAAATCAATGAAAGAGTCGATTCGTCAATCGATGTATCTATGTTTTTGCCAGTTCTACTGAGAGGGGTCCTCGTTACTGAACCATTGTGTTGACAGAATAAATTTGAGTAGAGATGGAATCTCTTCCCCGGATGTCTCCGAGAGGTTGAGTAGCAGCAGTTGACCAAGTGTCCGCCTACTCAAGGAGGGGCAATGGCACCGAAGGTGTTGTACTGATTCCTCCTCTACTTCATATCCGCAACTTCTGCAGAAGTCATGGTACCCGGAGGGTCCCCACCAGAAGTAATCTGTGTTCCCTTCTGTGACGTAAAAGTATGTTTGTTCATTTTTGGTCGAATGTTGGGATTTTCCGAAATGACAAAGAAAAGGATAGTCTTTGATGATCCTCAGCATATTTTCGGTATCCATTTGGACTGGATAGTTAACTATCCTTTTTTGGAATCCATTGGATATTTTTGAAGTTAATTTTTTCGCTTAAAAATATTTCTATGATCTTTATTCTTCATCCAAAGGAGCTGAAAAATGTGAAAATTATATTTAAACAAGTGAGAAAGTCGGTCAAGCCCGACTATAACATACTCTGTACCTGGAGTAGAAGCTGAATGCTGGTGCTGCGCTCATCTGAAAGTCTCTCTCTTTTTTTCTCTCTCTCTCTAAGATTGTGTGTTATTAGTTGTGAATGAGTGGGAGGGGGTGGGGCGAGGGAAATGTACTTTTTTGCTCATAACTTGAGAACCGCTGATCCGATCTTTATCATTTCTTTGGCAAATCGAAGGGAGAAGGAATCATTTCCGACTATATAAAGTATATATATTCTTGATCAGCATCAACAACCGAGTCGATATAGACATGTCCGTCTGTCCGTCCGTTCGTCCGTCCGTCCGTCCGTCTGTATGAACACCTAGATCTCAGAGATGGTAAGCGATAGAGGTTTGACATGTATGGGACAAATGCTTCCTTTATCTGCACGCAGATCAAGTTTATTTCAAATTTTGGCCCGCCCCCTCAATTTGGAAAAAACGTTATATCTCCTACAGTTTTGAAGATAAGACGGTTCGTACCTTCTACAGATAGTTAGTAATAAGCAAAATGAATCAATTTAAAAATCGGATGAACGGTTCTCAAGTTATGAGCAAAAAAGTGAACCAAGCACCCAACCCCCTCCCACCCTAAAAAATGTTGCATCCTTTTTGGATGGTCACCCTAGGGAACGCAGGAACACTGTTAAGCATGTTTTCTCATGAGTAACGGGTATATCGAAGTCGGTTAGAGCCGACTTTAACTTACGCTCTCGTTTTTTTTGTGTGCAGCTTTAGTACTTAAAAAGTTATGCATTGAATCATAGAAAGACTTTCTAGTTATCATAAATGAACCCATAAGGACTTAACGGGACATTTCAAGCCAATTAATTCAAAAAGCTAAGAAAATAATTTTGTCCAGCTAGCTTGTACGTTTCCTTCCTTTCCTACCGGCATATTCCTGTATGGGTTTCACCTCTGAACGATAAGTTCAAATCTAGGTTGGGAGAGAAAACGCCCCCTAATACTCTTTCGTCGAGCTTAGAACCATCAGAGCAGATATTAGTATCGTTAGCTGAAACGCTCACCTGATCAACTTGAGTCTAGCACCTTTACACCATAAAAAAAATTTTAAAAAAAGTATAACAATATCTTCTCAATTTCTACACCTCATTTATAATGTTTATAAATAAGAAATAAACGATTATATAATATTTGTTAAAGTTTTTGGTTTACAAACTTGGATGACACTTTCTTAACCTGCTCTCCTTATTCTTCGCATTAAGGAACTATTCCATGAAATTTATTATCTTCAACTTTCTCGTACATAAATCAAATCTTAAACTACACACTAAGGACATATGATGCAGTTATACTACTGTCCACCGTTTGGCAATTATTTTTTCGCTGATCTCTTCCTTCCCGCTTCCGCTTGAGTGCTGGTTAATGGCCAAAAACTGAATGACTGGGTCCAGAAAGTGCATAGAGTGGGGCGGGACGAAGTGGTGCGGTAGCAAATTGCCAGCATCGCATCAGCTGCAGCACACACACTAAATTTTTAATCAAGCATCCTTTACTGGCCCCCGTACCCGTATCCATGGCCCGGCTGGCAACATCCAGCAGCTGTGATTCCGCTGTAGGAGCTTTTTTGGAGCTGGTGCAAAAAATGCAATCAACGTCAAATGCGCTTCGAAACTTTGTGCAAAATAATAGAAAAGCCATTAATTTCACTTCTCGTCGAAGATGCTGCTGCTGGGCGTGGCCTGGACATATGGCGACCGGGCTAAACAGAGTTGGACACAGGGCGGAAAAGACAAAGCGGAAGAGAAAAAAAAGGAAGAGCACCAAAGTAATTTTTAATTATGCGCATAACGTGCAGAAACTTTGATTGGAATAACACTAATGCGATTATTGGCTGGACGCAGACGAGTGCCGAATAGAAAAAGCAATTCTCATTAAGCTAACTTTCATAACAAAAAACAAAAATACATTCAAGGTTTTGTCGCCTAGAGAATGGAAAAAGTTCTATCATTTTTTTGTTTGTTCGTTTGGCACTCGCAACCCCACTTTTCATTAGGATAAACCGCTAATTTCACTTAGCGGTTTGCCCCAACATGTCATCAGCTTGGGGACCAGACAACAAGTTGTGCAACTTCATTTTCGCAAAAGCCACCAAAAAAATTCACCAAAGCACAGTGGTGCTCAATTACCCCTATGGTAATGTGGGTTAACAGAGACGGCAAAGAGTAATTATATTTAAATCTTAACGGTCAGAATCTTTTGCGGAATAAATAGAACATTAAGTACGGTGGAAAGTCAGTTTAAACACCCAACTAAATGCTCACACCTGAAACACCAGTAAAAATGGTAAAGTTGTATATAAGTCAAGGCTTTTTTTCAAATTAAAAGTCATTTGACTAATTTGTAAATTTCATTAATTTCACACTATCAAGCTTTGCGATTGTGTGTGTAGCAGCGAAACACGAAGTAAGCGTCATTATGTCAAATGTGGGCTATTATATGCTATTAATAGAGCGCACGTATTCTCTCTCTCTGCTGCGACGCTGGCAGAATTATGACTTCCTATCACACGGGAAACGGCAATTGACATTTGGGCACCACTGATCTACAGCTTTCATTTGCCGGCGCCTGCGTTTTCGTAAAAATCGAAATGAAAATTTTTAAAATTTCACGGTTCTAGGCTTATACCTTTTATATGCACGTCTTTAATTATCCATCCATCTAACCAATCTGCACAATTCTAGGTCTTTTGAAATTTTTTTTTAGCAATATTGCTATATTCTTGATCCATTTCATCTACTCCTCTTATTTACCCGCCGGTGTACACGTCTTTATGATGATTTTATTTATAATCTAAACTCAATTGAGAATTTTTTCTTAAGACCATTTAAACTTGTTGGATGTTATTGGTGTTACTTAACACTTTGAAGCACGAGTTGGACCCGGATTCAATTTTCGTGAGTGGTTCAGTGAAAAGAAAATCTAGCTTCTTGAATGGCCAGCACGTTCTCCAGACATGAATCCAATTAAGAACATGTGTCGTAAGTTTGCACGTAGTGTTTATGCTGGCGGACTAAAGTTCTACTCGACTGGAGAGCTTCAAAAAGCTGTTACTGAAGTTCGAATTCACGATTAGCGCCATCCGGTTAGGTATTTTTGAGCTTATAAATAATCCTGTAGGTTAAATCAGATTTTAATAAATTTTTCATTATCCTTATTCTGCATCCTTTTTATTTTTTTTACGACTGGTTTGAATTAAATTTCGCAGTAAAAATTGAACTTTTTTATAAAAATGCAAAAAACATAATTTTACTTTAATAAAAATATTTGATTTTGTTCATTTAATTCAAATCAAGTTCGTTTTAACAGTTTTTGTCAAGAAAAATTTTAGAGCTTGTTTTAAAAATTTTTTACTGAACAAAATATAGGTATGTTTAACTCCAGGTTATCGACTTTCTGTGTGTCAAGGTTCATCCTAATCTTTGCAGACATTTATGTATAAAAGCGATTTCATAAATTCTCTTCACATTCACAGACATAACTCTTTCCTGAACGCCATGAAAACACTGTGAAAATTTCGTGAACATACATATTCAGCGGTGTCACAGAAATCTCTTCCAACCCAAAACCAATTCTCGGTGTCACAGAGATCTCTTTCGGTTGGTTTTAAATCTCTCGTGTTTTGTTGAGAGATTTGGCGAAATTCACAACTAAAACAATTTTGATAAGTAAAATTGGTATTGGAAATGTAATCAACATTATTTTTCTGCATCTGGTTGCATCAAATGACTTAAATATTTTAATTGTTTTAATATTAAATTTGGCGTTTCAATAATTGTTCGCAAAACCGAATGTTGACAAACAAACTCGCAACTCAACCTCAGCTAGCGCCCTCTACATATGGTGACGCTCTCTGAAAACCAACCAGCGCTCTCTGAGTACCAACAAGCGCTAAGGGTTGCCATGTTATGTACATTTAATGATTGACGCAAAAAAATGTTTAAGTTTTGCATTTTATTTTTGAAGAATATGACTTAAATTTTAATTATAATTTAAAAATGCATCGTAAAACATATAACAAAATCAAATAATTCCATTTAAACATCAAATTAACTCATAACTAGAAGATGGGAAATTTTTTTTGCAAGAAAGGACAGCCCTGTTGATAAAATTAATTGGTATTTACATTAGCATGGACACAAACCTTCCAACTCGATTTTTAAACAAGAAAATGAAATCTCTTGAAGTTCTGGGACACCGACGCACTATGGTCCCAAATTCCAAAAAGCTGGCCAAAAGTTGAAAAACAAAATATTTTTTTATTGACTTTAAATGATTGGAATAGTTGCAGTGGTACATCTAGTTTGTATTCTGACCGTTTATAAGGAGAAAGTGTCCCCACCTGGCTCAGGTATGAACTGCATTCGTGAGAATCGTGCGTACCTCATAGTTCACTCATCTTGCGTCGAAAATAACACAACGTTCAGAAGCGTAAAAAATAGCGAAAACTTAACCGATTTGCATTCCGCAAAATAGATTCTACTCTTGAAAGTAACTACTATATGAACGTATTGCTCAAAGTTTTTATTAACAATGCATGAAATAAGGAATCGTTAATAAAGGTGGAAGTTTTTTTTTGGTCACATTCTGAAAAGTCGTGTTAGAAAAATAAATAAGACAATCAGATCCCACTCTCAAATAAAATTGTAGTTCTTGTTTAGACAATTCTTCAGAACATAGCTAAAAATTAGCTGCAGATAGCTGCAGATTCAGTCCGGGTGATGATTTTTGTGCGACACAACACAAATACACAACACTCTCCCCCAATTCGCCAAACCAACTTTTTCTAAAGTATTTTGTCCCGCTGAGCACGAAAGTCCACATGAAAAAAAATCTGTCGAACAGTTATCGAGATATTATCGAAAAAAGGGTTTTTCGATGCTTCAGCCAAAGATCCGCCATTTTGTTTTTCTAAGTTGTGACTTCCGATTCGTGATCTGCAACCCCGAAAACCCCCGAGTACAGACTTTCAGCCAAATCAAATGCGTTTTTTAAAAAATAGTCCGCCATATTGGATCCTCCATTTTGTTTTTTTAATATTTGACGTCGGATTCGTGATCAGCGACCCCGAAAACGCCCGAGTTCAAACTTTAAGCCAATTCAAAAACGTTTTCGACTTTTGGCCGTGTTTTTGGGATTTGGGACCACTGTGCGACGGATTTTTCGAGCGTTTTGCAAACCATCCGAGGCCAAAATCTCTAGAAATTTCTGTGACACCCCCGATAAATATATTTTAAATTTTATATTTATAAATGTTGAGACAAATTTTTAACACATTAACAGATAACGGATTTGGAATCTGGTGGACCCAATTTCTATTGAAATGTGGATGGCGTTTGACGATCTTATCGTGTAACGCTTAATTGAGCATTTGTGGAGTCTGTGTAAATGACTCTGGGCCTCATTTCACTTAGAACACTTGAACTATTATTAACACCAATCAATGTCACGTCACCTTTTTTGTATGTACTTTCAAATTATTAGCGTTCAACTGAAGCTTAATTTAAAAAAAAAAGGATTAAGATGGTCATTTCCCCTCATTGAGATTAAAAATTGGAGTTGGAGAGCTGAAAATTTAAAAACCTAAACATTAACTCAACCAAAACTATTAATCAGGGATCAAGTAGTCTGCTAAATATGTTCAATGATGCAGCTCATGCACGATTGCTTGGTGTCTAATTATATAGTTAGTCTGTTTATTGTTTTGTTAGGCTTCCTTCAAAGCTGTGTCTTTTTGCTGCAAATTACTGCTAAATCATCTATTGAACGACAACGCAAGCATCTGTATTTGATTCTACGATAATTGCGGCGCCAATCTTGTTCAAACACAATTTTTTGTGCAAATAAAAAATGAAATGTTTTTTGTCCTTAAGGCTTATCTTAAAAAAATCAATTAATTATTTTTAATTTGCTGTTAAACGTCGAGTTGATAAACTTCATAAACAACTCCTAATTACACGCTCTGAAAGTGTTGAGTGAACTGAAGTTGATTTGTTTTACATTTATGAATGACAATGGCCCCAGCTGTCTGAAACTGAATCTGGGACTGAGTCAGGCATTCACCATTGCCGGACAGAGCTGGCTAGCTGAGCTGTTGGTCATCGTCCAGTGGCGTTCAGTTCAGAAAAAGTTTATCCAGCCAAAGCTAATGCAATAAACAACTTTTTCAAATTGTTGTTAGACTGCATTAAACTTGTCAAAATGAAGTTGCTTTTGAACTCAGATTGCTTGCAACGAGGGCGTGACGTGACCATGGCCTAAGGGCACGGATGTGACCTCTCATAAAGTCGTGTCCTGGATTAGTCAAATGTATGATGTTTCCTGGTAAATGCTGTCGAAAAGTATGTATAATTGCCAGCCGTAGGGCTTAGACTGATAAAATCCGGTTTAGTGTTGATGCTAGTCCGAGGGCTACTGTAAAAGTTGTGATAGCATTTTTAAAAAGTGAGAATTTTTTATTTTCTTTGTGTCAAAAACTTGTGCAACCGCCCTCTTTCTCTGCGCACATTTCGCCCTCTTGCCCTACTCTAAACGCCATCATATTTTGCCCCTACGGTGTCTAACAAAGCAATTAGAGCCACGGATACGCCAACACCGTTGAGTTTGTTAAGTAAACGACGCAGAGCCAAAGGACCTCAGGGCATATTCATTAGGACAGCAGCCTGGCAAAATGGGGAAACGGGCAGGGGGCGGGGATATGCAGCACATTCTTTAACTCCCCCCCTACCCACTGTTGGCAGCCAACTTATGGGTCACTTGCTCAAGAAATTTTCAAAACTTTTGCTCTACAGACATCAACTTGTTGTTCTTGTTTACTGCTAGCGCAATTCCTTGGGAAAGGGATGTCTCCTAATGAGCGACCGCCCCCGTTGACTCCTACAATGAATATAATTAAATGCGTCCAAGGTGTAAACTAGCGAATTGTTTGATCCCAGTCAGCCGAGCTAACCATTCCTGGCAACTTCGTCACTTTTGATTTTCTGCTTGTTCGTAGTGTCTCTTTCTTTTTTGTGCTTGCTCAGCACACAATATTGTGAAACTTTTCTTTGGTTTCAGCACTTTTTTTTTTGCTCTCCCATTTTCCTGGCGGGCATTTTGCAGTCAGCCGTCGTTTTGCTCTAGTTACCAAACTGACAGGCGGCTAGTTGATCAGTTAAAACCTGACAGGATGGGGTGCATTTGGATTTGTTCTTGGGCTTGTCGAATCGGGAATACGCTTTTATGCGGCGGCGTAGCGGTAAAGCACACAGTCAGCGAAGAGGAGCGTAGCTTATTCAAACGACCAGGACACATACGGAGGTGCCCTGAAAATCTGTAGAGATTTTGGCCTCGGCCGGTTTGTGAAACTGAAACTGTTCCAATTAAAGTTTTTCTCAAAAAAACAGGGCTACATCTCTCGCAAAAAATTTCCCTTTTCAACTGAATATTTTTGATTGTGAAAACCACTCCGAACAGTGCATTTTTGTGGATGTAACGGTAGTTCAAGGGTTTCTTGTTTGTTGACGTATCCAGTTAGCTAGAAATGTGGCTAGTCAATGACAAAATTATGAACGAATATTGACTCAGGGATGTATTGACTAGAAAGGGCATAGCAAGAATAAGCGGTGGGCCAACAAAAACTAACGCCCCCACTCCGATCAGAAACAAAAAAAATTTTTAAATGTTGAATCGCATTTTTCTCTACCATCAAATCGAGAAACTCACTCTGCTAAACCAATTTCGTCAATCGGTCAAAAATTCTCCCACAAATTCGCCGATTGGGTATTTCGAGTTATGAGGGTGGAATTCCAAAACCCCGTCTGTACGGACTAATAAGATAAACTCAAAAATTAAGTCGTTTATTTTCTTAGAACAGGGCGACGCGCTGAGTCGATTGAGCTTTGTGCGTCCGTCTGTCTGTTTCTACGCAAACTAGTCTCTTAGTTTTAAAGCTATCGCTCTGAAACTTTGCACACTGATAATATGTCGGAACCGACCGGATCGGATGACTATATCTTATAGCTGCCATAGGAACTATCGGTCGAAAAGTAGATCTTTGTGAGAAAAACTTTTTATTTTTAATGTAAACGCCTTCCGCTTCAGCAAATATTAGTATTATACGCTTTTACACAGACTCGAAAGTTTTGGTTAAAATCGGATGACTATATCTTATAGCTGCCATAGGAACTATCGGTCGAAAGGTGGGTTTTATTTAGAAAAATTATTTGTTTTAATGCTAACGTTCGTAAACTATGATGTATTGAAACATTTGCTAGGGTATAAAAACTTTGGCAAAGACGAAGTTAGCTTGGCCTTCTCGTTTTTTATATTTCTAGAGATAAGTTTTATAAATTCACCTAAATGTGCGAAATCTCCCACTGTGCGATGTTCCCCATTGCAGCTTTAAAATATAGTAATCCTATTTTTACCAAATTTTGCAAATCTGTTTAAAAGCATATTAAATATAATGGCCGATATCACAAGTTTACAAAAAGGCCAACTTTTGCAACCGTTTCTTATGTATTTTTAGCCGCAGAACTCAGATAAATTGTCCGTTTTCTCCCAGTCCGTCAGGCTTACGAGATATTTGCATAAACGAGGTATCTTGACATTTATTGGTCCTGTGGCCACATTACGTGTCCTATTCCAACCAAATTGGTTTTAATGTAAGCTGCTTTGAATGACGTTACAGAAAAACCAAACACGAAGTTTTGATTTTGCTTCACACAAAGTTAACAATTAGTTGACGCCAATTTTATCGCAACAATCACTGCACTCAATACCTGACTACCTGATAGTCGATAACAATTTCAGGGATGCCAAACAATCGAAAATACTATTTGATATTCTGTACATAGACCATGTAGTTTTAAGGTGTATTATTAAAAATGAGTTTTGTTTTTATTAAATTTTCGACTTTATGCTAAATAATTGGCTATTGGGCCCAAGTGTGCAAAACAGTGTTTCTCACCTAAACTCATTTTTCAACCGATGGTTCTGGCGGCGTGTTGCCGGTAAGAACAAAGGCGCAGAAATAAGTCACAGTGTGTATGAGTTAGAGATGTTAAGCCTGCCTGTCCTGTGGTTTCGTCAGACGCACTGTCTCGTCCTCAGTCTCAGCAAATAGAACTGGTTCTATTTCGTCTGATCGCTCATCTGAGTAGCTTCATGTCTACTCAGACGCCTTTTTACACGGTCAGACAGCAAATCAGACGAAAACTCAGATGAGTGATCAGGTCGTGTAAATAGAGCTTTAGATACATAAAAAGGCGGGAGTAGCGAGCGTCGTTAGTAGTTAGTGATGTGTGAACTAGATAGATGAACTAGATCTGTGATTGGAGCTGGATGAACTGGGACCGCCTCAGCCACACGCCCCTTAAGTGATGCGTTGAGTTGACGCTGAATTTATTTAAAAGATTTTCTTGCTCAATGTTTTATGCACATTTCACTTTTGTTGTATGGTCAGCGTGTGAGTCAGAGATGTAAAATACATAAAAAGGCGGGAGCATCGAGCACCGAGAGTTGTTAGTGACGTGTGAACTTGATAGAATAACTGGATCTGTGATTAGAGCTGGATGAACTAAGGCCGCTAGAATGGTTACAGTAGTGACGCCATCTATTCGTCAGTTTTGAAAATCAAGCAGTGGCGCCATCTCCTGGTAAAGTTATGATCGGGCAGCGGAGAGAAGGGCGGTAAAAAGAGCCCAGACAGCACTGCATTTTACTTGTAGGTTATGGTTAATCGACCTTCTTACTTGTTATCTTCCTTCTTTTCTCCCTTGGTTCATATATCAGCCAAAAGTCTCTTGATTCTTTAACATTTTTTAAAAATTTTTTTCCATCTATAAAAAACAAGAAAACTAATTTTGTTTTTTATTTTTTTTGCATATTTCAGGTTGGAACTAACGCTGCGATATATAAAATATTGGTGGTAAGTAATATTTATTCTATAGCTATATAGCTTTTAAAAGGAGGTAATTAAAAAAAGAAAAGGGAATAAAATATGAGGACATATAAGGACCTGGAAGAAGATAGAAATCATAGGGACTAATGAAAAAAGAGAAAATTAAGAGAATAGTTGTAAATATTCAATCCCCCTATGTAAAAGAATTCTCCACTCTCGCCGTATGCAAACTTCTTTGGCAAGTCATACGACTCTTGTGAAATGCTATCCATCTCTTGCATTACTTGCTAATCAGCAACTGGCTAATGAGTCATCGTCGTCTCTCTCTTTGCAAAAGGTCAAAGGGGATGTCTCACAACTACCACTAACTCTGCTGATGACTATTGCAGTTTACCGCCTAATTAAAGGGCTGTGTGTTGCTCTTCACTGAAGTCGCTAGCCTTTGGCTGTGAATCAACTTTCTATGGCACCACTTTCGCTGCCCCAATGATGTCCCCATGAATATTCTTGTTCTGCATTAACATCGCTTGGGAGGAAAATAACCAGTTTGTGGCTTGGGTGACCGACCAGGCAAATGCCGAGCTTCTGATTTGATTTTTGACTTTTTTTCTTTTTTGGTTGATGCTAAACACAAAAACAAATAAAAAGCTGCTAGATACACAACACCTGTCTGACATTGGACCAAAAGATACTCATACTTGAGCTCTCTACTCAGTTCTTTCGCTCGTTTGAATTGACCTTATTCGCAGGTGTGTACAAGTTTTTGCCTGACTTGGCAATGCAACACACCTAGAACCCGCACCATTGTGGCTTTCACTTCAACTGCACATTTTTTTGTTAAGTGCATATTATTTTCCATGTGAAACACAGCATCTACATTCAAGCGATATGTGTGTGCAAATGTGTTCTCTCATCTCTTTTTTTGTGGCCCGACTATTTGTCTTACCTGCCCGTTGACTGACCGTTGCGTCGGCAATGATATTTTTTATTTTTTGGCATTCTTCTGTGTGGCGTTAACTTTTGCACGCATTGATGAGGAATGGCCACGGAAAATGATGAATGTTTAATGGGCCAATGCGACGGCAAACATCTGAATTACACAAACAAGTAAATGTATCAAAAAAAGCGGCTGGTTCGAAAAGTTTCACACACAATCCAGTCAAGTGAAAAATTAAAAATGGAGTATTTTTTTTAGTAAAGGTGCAGAGACGAGCTATTTAATTATATATGTTCTTGATCAGCATCAACAGCCGAGTCGATATAGCCATGTCCGTCTGTCCGTCCGTCTGCCTGTCCGCCCGTCCGTATGAACAATCAGATCTCAGAGATGGTAAGAGATAGAGGTTTGACATGTATTGAACAAATGCTTGTTGTACTTGCAGGCAGATCAAGTTTATTTTCATTTTTTGCCACGCCCCCTTCCGCCCCCGCAATTTGGAAAAAACGTTATATCTCCTACAGTTTTTAAGATAGACCATTTGTACCTTATGAAGATAGTTAGTAATTGGCAAAATGTATCGATTTGCCGAAGAAATGATAAAGATCAAATGAGCGGTTCTCAAGTTATGAGCAAAAAAGTGCAAACCAAGCAAAAAAAATGTTGCATAGTTTTCGGATGGTCACCCTAAGGAACGCAAGAACACTGTTAAACATGTTTTTTCACGAGTAACGGGTGTATGTCTATATCGACTCTGCTGTTGATGCTGATCAAGAATATATATACTTTATATGGTCGGAAATGATTCCTTTTGACTGTTACATACATTTGCACGACTTTAGTATACCCTTTTTACTCTACGAATAATTATGACAATTTCAAGTTAATGCTGAGTCACTGTTAAGTTAATGTCAAGTCACTGTTAAGTCACAGTTTGGTCACTGTAAGTACTCTGTTAAGTCACTGTAAAGTAACTGTTAGGTCACTGTAAAGTCATTGTCAAGGCACTGTTAAGTCACTGTAAAGAAATAGTCAATATAGTTTATAGCACACAATTCGCAACTTGACCTCAATGTAGTCACTCTTTCCCTCCTCTCAAGTATTAATACGCCAATTAGTAAAATTACTATAATATTTTCCATAATATTTCCATATTTTTGCCAACCTATCAACATCACCTCGCGGTCTAATCTCCATTACACTTGTACACACACAAATGTAGGTTTGTGTTATAATTTTTTTTTTTTGGTACGCTTTAGCAACTCGTTTATCACACTCTCCTCCTACCAGTTGAACTCCTCCCGGTTAGATAGACTCATATACATTTTTCTTGATTTTTTCATCATATCAAGAAAAAATATGTGTTCATAATTGCGGAGCACAGACACGCGCATCAGTGCGAAATCCAAGGGGTAAGCAGGGGCAAATGGTTTTCTTGGCCCCCTCTGGAGTTTGAGGAAAAGCGACATCGTCGTAGCTGTCGAATGATGTCATGTTGGCTGTCTCTTTCCTCTTTGTCGCATGTTTGTCTATTTCTTTAACGATTGCCGGCACACATTTATTCGCTTCTTGCTAACCCGCCAGCGACGCTTTTATAAATCAGTTACCCAGGCGCTGATGCTGCAATAAAAAGGTGCGATTTATCATAATGGCTGACGCATGGCTACCGTCTTTCAACTTATTCCCAATGTACATTTATATATATTTTGCAATATACGCAATGAAAACGCTGCTACTACTTCTACTACAGATGCTGCTGCTGCTGAGGATTGCGAATCCATCGATTTCATTTTTGCCATTTTCCGCATTTTTCACAAATCTGTTTTTCACACGCACACACACAGACATACAGACACATATATATATGCTGTTCAGCCAAGGAGCCTGGTTTTGGTATGTGCAGATATCTGAGGCAGCCGCGTGTCGCCAGTTCATATTGATTACAACAAATTTTCCGTCGTCGTTTTGTCGTTTGGAGTTGTCGTCATTGAAGCTAGAGATGGAGCATGAGTGAAAAACTACGCTTATGTAACCGATATTTAGCCCAGGAATTTTTTAGAAAAGTGCAGAGATTTCCATTTTTTTTTTGGTTTGATGACATTTGTTTCTGTATGGGAAAAATGTCAAACACATTCATACAAGTAGCGTAAATGCTTCGCACGCAGAAAAAAACTGAGGTATTCGGACTAAAATCAATCGCAAACGATGCTAGAAGACGGTCCATTTCGGATTTTTTAAGAACCTTTCGGTTGTATCTTCAATAGGCTTGGCCCATCGACTGGAATTCAGGTAGGGAATTCAGGTTTGGTAGGGAATTCCAAGGCAAAAAAGCAACAACAACAAAAAAAATTGTGTATGTGTGTACCGGGTACTGCATCCATTAAGCTCGACTGTATAAGTAAAAGAGATTTTCTTTCACAGTTTTAAACTTGCTCTCGGTTACTATTTGCAATTTCGCTTTTGCGTTGTAATTCCATATTTACTTCAATCTGGAGTTAGGATCATTTGATTTTAAAATACGGATTTGTACTGTAACTGAGCTTTTTCAAAGATGAGATTGATACAAGAATTTCAGTATTGATCCAATCCTTTTGTACTTGAAATTCCAATCCGGAAAAAGAGATGAAATCTCTTAGCTCTCCGTTTTTTTTATCTCTCCGCAATATGTAATGGACCGACCGAAAGAGGAAGTCCCCCTTTTTGTTAAGTGTTTAGCAAGTAAGTTCCGAATTTACACTTAGAACAGCCTCCTGGGTAAACACCAGGGGAATGAGACAAGCTAAAGCATTAATAGGGAACCACGACCTCAAAAGGTTTCAAAAGTTAATCCAACAAGGAAAGAATGCCCTCAGAATTCTGACAGGGCTTACACGGGTCACTCGACTGAGGAGCCACATGACAAGTTGAGAATAACAAACACCCAGCTTTCAGATACTGTGAAGAGAAGGAGGAGTCCTCGAGCATATACTAGTACACTGCGAGGCCTAGAAGACTCAACAGATTTGGGAAACACATTCTACACCCAAGCAATATCAGTAACTTAGAACCCAAAAAATCCTGACTTTGTACAGGAATTAGGCTGCTAGGGGAGTTTTAAATTCAGTAGGGGCAATAGACCAAAATTGGTCGCGGTGCACACTTCCCAAAAAACAAATAAGTTCCGAATTTGGCACGTTAAGTTGAGAACTCCAGTTTGTGCAACTTCCGAAAAATCAGCTACCGAACCGTTGCTCTTTCTAAAATAATGCTCCATTCCAAAAAATAGCAAATGTAAAGGTCCAAGTCATTCCATCGGAAGGCTAATTTAATTTCGTCGGTACCGAAGTTTTTAAATACTTGCAAAGAAAATTTTGAAATAACAGAATTGAAGTAGGTAACACTAAAATCAAATGTGACAAAAGGTACACTTAGTTTAATTTAAATTTCGATATGTTTTTATTCAAAGAAATTGGCTGGTTATTTATTTTTCGACGCGTTTTTGCAAAGTAAAGAGAGTGAACGAGAAAGAAACAAAGCAGCTAACCAATATCTTTACCCTCCTTACCCTACCCCATATATGTAATTACACTGCCAACTTGTTCGGATGAGAACGTAAATATTTACACATTTTGTTGTTGTTATCATATTTTTCAAGTTACTCTCTACCTCTGAATATTTGTGAAAAAGAGAGAATTAAACATGCTTATGTAAATGTTTGTCATGCTGTCATCTTTACAGCTTGGCGCCGGTAACTTGACATTGGGTGGAAGAGAGGAATGAACAATTTTTATTTACGTTTCGATTCTTGACAAAATTGCTTATCAAACAATTATGTTATTGTGATTTTCCCGTATCACTTAGTCTTACTTTTTCGTCTGCATGCTTAGCTAAACGAAATTGAACATGTTTTCTGTAAGAGAAAAAGATCACACATACACTCGCACTGTCAAATTGATAATTTATCCCAATAACCGTAGCCGTAACCCAAACTCGAAACAGAATAAGGTTAACAACCGTAACCGACTTCAAACCGAAAATTATCGTTTCGGCTTTATTTCTGGTATGTATTATAGTTCAACAAAGTCATCCATCGTCGTATAAAGAACTCTCAGAGATGTTAAATAGAGTTTGACATCGAATGTATTTCAGACTTTAAGGCACATCAAGTTTATGTTCAATTTTGATACGATAAGCGTTTAACTCAGTGTCCTGTTAAGGTTACGTCAGAAGATCAGTCACGCTCTATCAGAGACACTTTACAGCAGTGGCCGGCAAAACACACATGCTCATTTTGGCATTGCAATGTGTGTTTAGACACGCGAGAGCGCTCTCATTTAACACTTGTTTGTTGTTGCAGAGGAGAGGAGCGCTCTTATTTAGAGCAGTGTAAGCTATATAGTATCATAGTATAGTATCGGTGTATCGACGTCGCTGCTACAGAGAATAGAAGTCTCTGCTGGTATAGACAGAAAATTAAAACGTGCCGTAATCTGCTTTACAGTAAACAACGACAATGTTTTGCACAGTTAAAAAAGGCCCTGCTCTATTTTATTCTGTTGGTTGAATTAATCCTTTATGACAGTTGCCCATATTGGTGACGAGACAAGGCTTGCGAAAACGGGACAAAAACTTAAATTAGTGTTTGTAGCTTGATTGTTCAAGTAGTCGCTTTATAAGAAGCGTTTCGTCAGGAACAATATCGGCAAGTGTCATATAGGCATAAGTAATAATATGTCTTGATAACATACGAGCTCTGAAAGATTTCTGTGTTACACTTTGTTAATTGAAACCATAAATTAACAATTTAAATAGCCTAGATAAATGCTTGTATTCCAAACAGCGACAAATTCCTTTTGTTACAGTATTTCATATAAATAAAAAAACTTTCTAACAACACTTGAGGATCAAATCCAAAGTGTTTTTCATTAAATTGAGTACTATGACAAAAGCAATTTTCCGCTGTGCTGGATGCTTTTATACAAAAACTTTATAACTCTTAGTTGAAATATCGTATTAATTTCTTACACGCCAATAACACGGTTACTCTCATCACTACACGCAGTTCGAATTTGCTAACATTTCTTGGCTTTCCAAGTTTCAAAGCAAGAACCCGGTCAGTTCTGGTAGTTTTCTTGGCTTTTTGCACCGATTGGTACACACATTGTGTATGGTGGCTTCTCTCTCTCTGGGTCTCTTACATCTCTTGCCATCCTACCCGCCACCGCCCCCTTAGCTGTACCAAAAACCGTTCACTCGCTTGACATTTAGTGCCGGCTGCTGTTGCTGTTGCTGTTGCTCCCGCCTGTCGTAGTCTTCGATGGAGACTGTGGCTCTGACTTGGCCTGGGCCGGCTGCTGTTGTCTGGAATTTCGTTGAACCGGTTTATGTATGTGGTTTTTCAGTTGTTACCATTGTTGTTGGTGTCTGGTAACTGGCTCCAAAATACAAAAAAAAAAGAAATAACACAAAACAAAATACTCGCACAGAAACGGCTTTGTGCGAAGCTTGGCTAACCAACTGGCCAGGCCGCACACATAAACATGGACAGACAGACGAGCGGACGGATGGATAAAACAGCGCGCATATTTGTCGTTGTGGATTATTTCATAGCACAATTCTTCGGTTCGAAGAGGGTGTTGAATGGCTTGGTGTGTGTATGTGTGTCTGTGTGGGTGTGTGCGTGTTGTGGTCTATTGTTGTTGCATATTTTTGGCCTCTTTTGGCTGCTTCACTGTTAATTTACATTGCCAAAATTTCTTTTGACTGTATGGGTATTTGCAATTCAATAGCTTTTTTAATTTCATTAAAGGTTAGCAAACCTTTTGGGGAAGATACAGAGAATGGGAAATTTTAAATTAGATGTTGAACTAATCAATTTGGTCAAAGAGAGTAAAAATGCTAAAAGACAATGGAGAAAAAAGCAAGTGTAATAAGAATGGTTAGGCTTGTAGTTTTTTACGCTCGATATAAAGCAAGCAAAACACAAACAAAAATTTTAAATGTTTGATATAAAAATTCCACGAATACTGCATCAAAATATAACTAAAGCCTTAAACGCCACAAGCCATGAAGAGCGGATTAAGTCTTGCTTATTGTCCCCCCTGTGCCATATGTCCAATAAATATGAAAAAGGTCAAAGAACAGCATCAGTCGTTTGGTGTTTGAGAAATGGTAAAGCCCCTGGATTGATCGCTGTCTATTGAAAGGTAGACAACGAACTCCCAGATAAAATAATTCGGTTCGGCTGTATTTTAAGGAAGTGTAAACACTAGGAGTGTCGATCTTGCAAAATCGAAATCTACAGAAAACGCAATTAAAATTTTTTCTAAAATTACCTAACAATGTTTGTGCATAACGTATTACAATCCATAATGGTGAGTCCTGAAACCAGTTCGTGTTGAAAAATAACTACCTATATGTGTAATTAAATCAGGGCAACAAACCTGCAATTCCGAAATTGTTCACTCTGAGTTCGTTCCCGTCGGTTCGGGTTGACTAAGCTGGTTCAGAAGGTAACCTTAACCTAAACCTAAATTCAGATTCGAACCAGCGTTCGGAAATAATTTTGTTTTTCGCTCATTCAGAAAACGTTTATGTAAATTGGAACTTACTTCAACATTTTGATTTTTTAAAAGGAGTTTAGAGTTATGATATTTTCTATAAAATATCCGAACTAAGTAATATTTAATAATTATTCAGTCAAGGCATTTTTACTGTCCTAAAGCTTTTTTTAACTGTATCAAAAAAGGACTAGTAATCTATAGACACCGAGTAAGACACCGCAACATACGTTAAATCGTTACTCGTTAAATCCCTGTTCCTTAGTTCGTTTCAGTGATTGCTTTCCCAAAGCTTCAGTCTTTGAATTTCGTCATAAGAAGCAATAAAATCATTCATCGATTCTAAATTTGTCATTTTTTTTTTATCGTTTTAAAGCTGACCAATAGTTGACGCCACTAAATGCTTTGCTTGTTCGGGGATTTTAATATCTGACCAACAGATCATTTCCGACCCTAACATTTACATAAACTATATAGATTCTTGATCAGGGCGAGAGCTGAGTCGATTGAGTTTGTCCGTCGTCTGTCCGTCTGTCTGTCCGTTGTCTGTGGTCCGTTGTTGTTTCTACGCAAACTCAGTTTTAAAGCTATCGAGCTGAAACTTTGCACAGAGTCTTCTTTTTAGATGTCGGAACCGACCGGATCGGATGACTATATCTTATAGCTCCATAGGAACTATCGGTCGAAAAGTGGGTTTTTGTGAGAAAACTTTTTTTTTAATGTAAACGCCTTCGCTTCGACAATTATTAGTTTTATACGCTTTTGAGGAGTTTTTGTCAAAATCGGATGACTATATCTTATAGCTGCAAGGAACTCGGTCGAAGTGGGTAAAACTTTTTGTTTTTAATGTAAACGCCTCCGCTACAATGTTAGTTTTTACGCTTTTACACGATTGGAGTTTTGGTCAAGATCGGATGACTATATCTATAGCTCATAGAAACTATCCCGAGTGCTTTTATCAGAAAAATGGTTGATTTAACTGACGTTCGTACTCTGTTGTATTAAAACATTTGCAGGGTATTAAAACCAAGACGAAGTTGCTTCTCGTTTTTGGTTCATTACTTGAGCAAAGTTCATTCGATCTTTATCATTTCAGCGGCAAATCGATATACAATATAGATTACTAAATATATCTTGAAGGTTGAAACCAATTACTGCGACAGCCACGTCTTCTGGAAAAGATTAAAAAGTAATCTTAATTTGCCTGTTATGTAAGAAATATATGTCCCATACCTGTGATATCTATTGGTCCATCTGTTGGTCAGTTTTGAAAATTCCTCAACGAGCATTGTTTAAAGTAAGTAGTGGCGCTATCTATTGGTCATTTTTGAAAAGCCCTCTGCGACCATTGATCAAAGCCAAAACAATTATTTTATGAATAACATTTAATTCCTTTATTTTAAGCAGAGGTCCGGAATATCTCACTCAAAATGAAAGTGTTGTAAAATAACCCTGTTATTTTAAAACACTTTGAAATATCTCTCAAATAAATAGAGTGATTTATTTTTTGAGTATAATTGTTTAACTCAGTGAAAGTGACTTATTTTTCGAGTGTAAGTGTTTATCTCAGTGAGAAACACATATTTTCATTTTTTTTCTGTTATGTGTTTTTCAATAACACTTATTATTGTGAGAAAAATATAAGTGTTTTTCATTCAAAGTCTATGGAACGGGCATTTTTAACACTAAATTTCATTCACAGCGATAAGGGCCTAAAATTAAACACAGAGAACTTAATTTCCGTAAAGTAGTTTCTTACCGCGGTTATACTACAGTGCTCGGCAGAAGTCGTTACAAGCAATTTGTAAAGGAAGTTTGACCTTGTGGGTAGAAAGCGCTGGAAAATTACATAAGAATCAATACGTAAGCGCAGTTCACAGCTACGGGACCTCCATGGTGATAAGACCGCTAAGTGCCTAAGAAACTGCTTTTCAAAACCACAAGTGACCACACTCAATCAACAATGCGAAAGCAAATAAGTCATTGAAAAATGTCGCTCAAACCCCGAAGAAATGCGAATTCACACAGAAATGCGAGCTTTATATATCATTCCTTAATATATCACATAACTACATAGCCATGATTATGAGAATACTCAACCGCGATAACTACCATGGATGACCAATGATAAAGAATAAGGTCAAAATCATAAAGAATGCTTCAAACTACTTTTTGTGTATAAAAAAATATTTTATCGCTGAAATATACTAAAAAGGACCAAAAATTGTAACAATGCCAGACAAACTCTACTCTCAACCAAGTGGAAAAGATGCGTATCGACGCACGGCGCCAGCTGGGTGCAGCAGGTGCAGTGTGCTCTATCGAGACTCGCTCTGCACTGAAGGAGATGTCTGCAAAAACCAACTCGATTTTATCTGATAATGTTGGTTTTTACTGTTTTTGTAATTGGGCTCAAACAAAAAAAAAAGGTACGGGTACACAAAAAAAAAATTTTTTTATTTGCTTAAACGTTCTATTAGGATCTTATGAACATCCTGCAAAACTTTCAAGCTGATCCGAAACTCAGTTTTAAAGATATAAACAAAAACAATTATTTTTTCCGACCCTTTTATATGAAAATTGTTTTTTTCGACCCTCGTATTTTTAGAAATTCGTATTTTTTCCCCTTTTTTGGTCAAAAACTTTATAAATATTTATAAAATGTTAACCTTTTTATGGAAAAAAAAAAAAAAAATTTACTTGGAAATTTTTGGAGATTTTATTTTTTACCATGTCTTGACGGACTTTGACTCAAATTTCTGGAGAACAGCTTAACCGATTTTGATAATCTTTTTTTCGGTGAAAGTTAACACCCAAATGCACCAAATCCGATTTATACATTTATTAAATATAATTTTTATATCATCTTTAAATGCGATTATCTCAGAACCACTTTTTCCAAAATGGTTGCAAAGATTTAAAGAGTACCTGTTGACCGATTTTCAAATTCTTTCCCTTAAATTGCTCCTAATACCCACCATTCTGGTGTGAACTAGGATATTTTTGATCGGTCAACAAATAACGGAGCTAGGACCAATACAGTGGGAAAAAATAGTCGATTTTCGAAATTTTGACTTTGAAACCCCATAACTACGTCATTTATTGACCGATCCAAAATATCCTAGTTCACACCAGAATTACATCAATTCTTAACAAAACCCCATCTTCAGTTTTAAATTCAGATCATCCGTTCTCAAAAAATTTTTGCAACCATGGGCCTATGTTTTAAATTTTTAGTTAACTTTAAACAGAAATACAACAACAATCGTAGGTACAACAACAACAACAAAAATTAATAAATTTAGTTTAACCGATTACCTATCCAATGAAAAAAACCGCTTCTTAATACCACTTATAGTTTTTGAGTAATTCAATTTCTTGTAAACCTTTAAAAAATTACACCTGAAGGTATACAGTACCCTTAAGTTTCGTGCCCACCGCTGGTATAAAACATTATTCCCAATCACATCTACAAAGTAAATTATCATTACATTACCTACTAATAGAGAAATTGCACTTATCTTTATTTACTTTCGTTTCTCTGTTATACTATAACTGTTATTCAAAGACACTTAAAACATAAATGTTATTTTTAAGTGTTATTCAAAGACAGATAAATTTTTCTCTCAACAGTTTTTGGTTAAGCGGGGTATCCAGCACCGCGGAAACTAAAAATTCCTGTCAAACTTCATATAAAAAAAATAGAGGCCAGCTAACTTCGGCTCGACCGAAGTTTATATACCCTTGGAGCTTGATATATGCCTGACAGTTTGTATGGCAGCTATTCTATATAGTGGTCCGATTTCGACAAAGCTTAATAAAATTATGTAAAATTTTTAAAAACTTATAAATACGAGCGTTGGGAGCGATAACATTGAAAACAAAAAAATTTTTCCCACTAAGACTTTTTTTCAGACCTAACATTTGTATGGCAGCTATACTATATAGTTGTCCGATTTTGACACGGCTTGGTGAAATTATGTGAAATCATTAAAAACTTATAAATACGAGCGTTGGGAGCGATAGCATTGAAAACAAAAAAGTTTTTCTCACTAAGACTTTTTTTCAGACCTATCTTTTGTATGGCAGCTATACTATATAGTTGTCCGATTTTGACACGGCTTGGTAAAATTATGTGAAATCATTAAAAATTTATAAATACGAGCGTTGGGAGCGATAACATTGAAAACAAAAAAGTTTTTCTCACTAAAACTAGTTTTTCAACCGATCGTTCCTATGGGAGCTATATGCTATAGTCATCCGATCCGGCCGGTTCCGACAAATGTGCAGCGTATTTGTACCAAAAGACTTCGTGCAAAGTTTGGTTAAGATAGCTTTAAAACTGACGGAGGAGATAGCATAGAAACAGACGGACGGACAGACGGACAGACGGACATGGCTATATCAACTCAGCTCGTCATGCTGATCAAGAATATATATACTTTATGTGGTCGGAGATGCTTCCTTCTATGCGTTACAAACATCCGGACAATTTTAATATACCCTCTCCAAGGGTATAAAAACTGTGCCAGGAATTTTTAGTTTACCATTTCGTTGCTTGTGTATCCAGCAACATGAACGTAATCCACAGTTTCTTATCGATAGTTGGCATATCGATAGCATGTGTGGATGGCGAGAACAGCTGACACACAGCGCAGGAATATATTGTAAACAATTATTTTAGATGCCAAGAGCAAAAATTTTGGGAAAAATGCTTTTATATTTTTTTGTTATGAGCTGTCATATGGCTGAATGACCATTTGCTTGCAAAGTTTGGTAGAGGGTGCCCTAGACTGATGCTAAATTGATAAAAATGTCAGAGTGATGTTTCCATAGACACAAAGGTCGGAGAGATGTTGCCCGTGTATGTCGCCAGATCATTAACAAATTTATTAGAGTGGGCCATCAATTTATTATGCTATCTGCTGGTGTGCATATTAATTTGGGCGCACATGCCTCTCATACCAGGGACCCCACATATGTAGATGACTCCAGTCTCTTGAGGGCACTGGACCATGCCGTACCCCATAACGGGATCGCCCAGATCCACCGCTACGAGGCTTAAGAAGCCAATTGAGCTCCAAAGCCATTATCTGTAACTGAAGCTACTGCCCAAGTCACATGGACTTTCCTGGTCAAGCGGCGCACAGTGGCCGGTTTGGCGAATTTAGCGTTGCAAAAATCAAAAATTGATAGTCGATTTTTTTGACCGCTTTAATTTATTTTAATAAAGGAAACCCCAGATAGCCCGAAAGGAAATGTGATAGAGAATTTCAGTAGCTTTCAAATAAGTTTAAGTTCATTATTGTAGGTCAACTGGGTGACCCAGGATTGGCCGCCAAACTGCAAATTGGATAAACTGAAAAGGTTGCAAGAAATATGAAAATCATTTTAACTTTTTTTTGAAAGCAATTTATTTAAATTATAATTGTTAAACTACTTAAAATTAACCAAATTTAATAAATAGCTAACTTTTAATTAGTAAAAATATTTATTTTCAAAAAAAATTATTTATTACTAAAAATAATTTTTTCATACAAAATAAATATTTTTAGTAATTAAAAATTATTTTCTTATTAAATTTTCTTAATTTTAATTAGTTTAACAATATAATTTTTAATAAATCGTTTAAAAAAAGTTAATTTGATTTTTTTATCGCATGCGACATTTGCAATATTTTAAACTTTTCACTTTGACAGTCGATTCTGAGTCACCCGGTAGACCTACAATGAAAATGTTACGCTCATATTAAAGCTGCAGAAATTCTTTATAATCGTCCCTTTGGGATTTTTCAAAAATCTCTGTCCGTTCAAAAGTTACGATTTTTGCAACGCTAATCAGCGAAACCGGCCACTGTGCGGCGGTTCAGACACGCCAAAATATTAAACGGCTTTATCCCTATATGGAACTGTTTATCCCAAGAGTCGCACGCAAGATACTTGTCCCGTTCTAATAGCAATTGTGTTGACTCTTTGAACGATTAACGGCTATGTTCCAAAGATAAGGTAATGATCCGGCCACTAAGTTGACAAAATCCTTAATATAAATGCAAATGTATCTTGTCTCCGACGATGAAAGACTTCATTTGATTGGCGACCAACCAAGAAGTCATATGCATTACTTTGGGGACAACAGCATTATAAGGTTATGCAGATATCAACACGCTGCAGTAATGTTGTGTGCCATCCGGATCCCACTACTTAATGTCATGCCATTGGTTTATCATCCCCAAGTATAAAGTATGTAGCGCATACTCCGAGCAGCATGCCTTATTCAGAAAATATTATTTAAATTCAAATAGTTAACAGTGCCAAACAGCTAATTGATCAGAGTGACCTTCCACCTCTTAGGTGCATGGTAACACTGTTTTAGTTATGTTCCACACACACAAGAAATAATTAGCAAATTCCTGACAGGAATATTCCGCAGTGCTGGATACAGGTCTTTAACAGAAAACACAAATAACACAAAAATAAATGATAAAACTCAGTGAGAAACCGAAATTGCTTATGATTATTGTGTTTATCTCAGTGAGAAACACTTTGAAAATTTGTGTTAAGTGTTATTCCGGACCTCTGATTTAAACACATTTCATGAGATGAAAAGGTAGGAACATAAACTTTGAAAAGATCGCAAAATCGATGACCAGAAGGAATTTCAATGCAGCAGCTCTGATTTGGCAGGTGTTTTTTTTTTTGTCTTAATACGATTACCTAATTGCACCTTAAGTTAATTTCTAAAGGCATTCTAAAATAGGACAACTAGCGCCACAGTCTAGAATCTTTGATTGCTACTGGGTATACTACATCGCTTCCAATGATAAAAAAAATTGGAAAGCTGACCTTATCAGCAAAAAAACAAACAAATCCGCCTTAATTGCATAAAACATAGTGCTGCTCACTGCGTACCGGCGAAGTAGACGGTCTGCTGTGGGGTACCACTAAACTGGTTCCCGTGGGCTATGGCATTAGCTGATTAAGCAGATTATGTGCGCCACTGAGATTAATAGGGTGTTGATTGATTTTTCGATTTAATACCGATGTATTGCTTAAAGTTCAAACTATTCGAAGATGTTTTAAATCTTAATTTTAGGTCGAAATAGTTTATAATCAACTCTGAATTAATCTTGAATTTGGCATTTTCATATAATTCCAGTTCGTTAAGACAATCGGATCTTTAGGATTTTTCAAGTTTTTGCGGAAGTCTCAAAGTTATAAGAACGCTACATAAATCACATAAATTCATAAAAATTTTTTTAGACCACGCTGCGCATGCTTGATATCACGTATACGTAGTGCAAAAAACCAATACCCACTTTTGCTTTATATCAACTCCCAAAACCCTTTAATCGTAGACCAGCAGCCACCAAGACCATTAAGAGCATTTGGACACAAAATGTGCGGTAAATCAAGTCACTTTAATTCAATAACAAGTTGCCGCTCGCCTCACACAGAGGCTGCCACAGAGGCCCAACTGTGCAGCTGTTGCCATTTCGCTTTGGTCGAAGGACATTGATTTCGTTTATCTATGATGCCAAATTATTCATTTGGCCGGGCCGCCACAGACAAACACAAAACGCACACAGCAGAGTTTCGAAGCAATGTAATTTGGCAATTTGATTTTGATTTTGGCCGGAGACGGAGAGGCTGTCTTTTAAATGTTGCTCCATTGTGTGTGGGTTTTGATGTAATTTAAATGTTTACTTGTGGCATTCATTGCTCAAATTGTGCCCACAATAAATACAAAACTTATTCAACCTTGAACAATTCGCACAAATGGAAATAAATTAGTCACAAGACTTGCCAAACTTTAAGACGCTCTCTTCCTCTCTCTCTCTCTCTTTGTTATTCTGCCCGTGTCAAGTATGTTTACCATTTGATTTTCCATTTTATTGTTATGCAAATCTCTAGTACAATTAATAGCAATTATGGGTCATTGAGAATGAAAATGAAGCAGATTTGTACTTATTTATTTATGACTTTTAGAAATTTATTAAAGGAAGTTATACGTCAAATAGCATAAATCAAAAGTTTTTCCATTCGAATTTGACTTACTTTAACCGCGGCGCGCAAATGAGCTAACCAACTTTGTTGGCTAATCGTCCTGTCAATGCATTAACCACTTTTCGTTTATTACGCATTCACAATGGGTGGATGACCCATGTTGCTGCTGATGTGATTGTTGCCAGCGGGGCTAATGCATTTTCCATCACGTATTTCATTATCAATTTGTATTGAAATGAATTTCCAATTGGGTTTAAGGGGGAAGCCATCGCCTGTGTTGTTATTTCGGTTTTTCGACCAGATCCCCCAAAAACCAATTGCATTTAGCTGGTCGATGGTTTGCGGGCATCGTTCGAATATTATTGAACATGTTGGCAAGAGGGTGAACAATTTTTGTTAAAGCTAGAATGCAATTCATTGGATTAGATTTATGATATGATATTTGCTGATTAGCAAATGGCCCAGTTTATCTCCTTGATGGAAAATTGTTGAGATGCATTTGTGAATTGAATTGAAAGTATTAGGAAAGTAGTGCAAGCTAGTTGTGGTCAGCAAAAGTAAAGAAATCTTTCCTAAAGGTTTAATTCGGAAGTTTGAAATGGGTCACTTACGGTTAAGGTTGCGCACTGCACACGATTTCTAGCATTGGATCGAAAATCTACAAAATTTCTGTGTTTCAAGTAGATGAGGATCAAAACAACTAAAGATTGCCTATATTAAGGGGTATTTTTGCAGGAACTTGTCACTAAGGTTTTACTCAGGTTTCCCCCATAATGGTCTCTAAATAGACTCTTTAAATTGCAATTTGAATGTAAGTAAAATGTACTTAGTAAATGCAAGTGAATGCCAAGCCATTATCTTCTCTCATATCTTTGTTGTTGCAGCTGATAATATTTTGGTTCTTGTTGTTGCTTTTGCTTGGCGACCACCAAACTAAACCCAAAATGATTACAGATAGCGCTAATAATTTATGCATATTATGTGTAACAACCCCCTGCCCCCTCTATATTTGCCACGCCCCCTAAACAAGTCGACAACCGCCGTCGGGTGACTCCCTCTAACATGGCCACACATAATTTAATTAAAATGAAATCTCGCACGGGCGCTGAACTGCAAACAGTGAATGCAAATTATTATTAATTACGGCAGCAGAGCGACGACAAATGTTTATGAGTCGCATATGTGTGCGTGCCTGTAAATCTCAGAGTGAGTGCACCACTCTGTGTGTGTGTGTGTGTTTGTGAAGACAGTACGATGCCAACCGTCTACAGTTTATGGCAAAAACAGCTGGTTGAGTTCGCAGAGTTGGCAAATTAAATTAAAAGATATCTAAGCGCATTTGTCTTGCTACACACCGCTCTCTATAGCTCATTCCTTCCTCTTGTTCTGTTTGTTATTTGTCCGTCTATTAGCACAGTTTTTAGTCACAGTCTCCAGGCGAAATCTACTTGGCGACTGTCAGCGAACTAAATAATAATAATTAGATCCCAAATGATAAAGAATGTTTTTCCACTTATTTGTACTTGAGTTTTAATTAGAGTAACTAAATTAGCTACATGTGAGATTAGCTTGTGCGTCCCACAGAGCCCTGGCTAATAAATATTTGTTTTTCATGGAAAAATTGGATGGGATTTAAAACAGTAGATGACACTGTCAAAAATTATTTATATGCTTTGACCCTGTTAATAAATATAGCTTTCGATCTTTCCCATCCATGTATTAATTCATAATAATAACAACTCATTATAAAATTTTAAAATTTGTTTGATATATACCTCCTAACCCATTTAAACCATTTAAATGAAAATCTCATATATGAATAGATAGTAAAACCGGAACGAATAACGGTTTGGGTTACGGTTACTGTTTTGGCCGATCGCTTTTTTGCGGTTTCGGTTATATATGGGATGCGGTTAGGGTTACTGTTTTTAGCCTTAATCTGTTTCGGGTTTTGGTTACGGTTACGGTTATTAGTATAAAATATTACTTTGACTAATCCTGCTCCATTTGAAATCTCATTTATTCAATAAATGGCCTAAGCTCAAATTTCTTACACAAAATTGGCTCCTTTTTCGCCCATTTAAAAGTTTAACATTATAAGTGTTAACGAGACAAAAGTATTAGATTAATATACATTGGTCAACGTATATACTATTTGTCGTAATGTACCTTCATATAACAAATGGTTATTCTCAGAAATGGCATCTTAATCGAGATTCTAATTACATCAAAATATAATAATAGCAAATAGAATTTGACTGTCCAAGCGAGTCCTGCAAGGCGTCAACACTTACTTGTGTGGGCAGTTCTGCTAGCACAACTTTGGATAACACAAAAAGGTCTGGATATATTTTTTTTTTTTTTTCCCCACCTTTCCAATATGTCTACTTCCTTTGTTTTAGAAAAATATTAAATGAAAAATAGAGACTGTAAATTTGAACTGTTTTTTTTATTAATATTCCCCAGATAATTCAATCCAATAAACTCGCCAGTGCGAGTGAGTGTGTGACCTCTTTAACAATCAAACATGTTCAATTTCGTTTAACTAAGCACGCATCATGTGCAATTAACAAGGTGAAGTCGTCAGCCTCTGCTGAGGGCCAATATATGTATACCTAGCTTAACCTTATTAATTCCACCATGAGCACGCATACGACAAAGTGAGACAGAGTTAGACAAAGTGCTACGCAAAAGCCACAACTGGCAATGGGCCTTCGCATTTGTGATAGGGAATTCAAAAACGTCCGTGTCGAAATTAAACACAAAGGTTATGTTTCTTTGCTAAAAAAAATCAGCGATACACTACCAGTACCCAAAAACAATTTATTTTACAAAAAACCTACAGTCCATGGACCTGGCTGTGAACAAAAACCGAATTTAACACATATATTTGTTTCGGTTACGGTACTGATAACCGGTTATGTAAATAAAGGTTATGCGGTTACGGTTATAAAAAGAACATTTTTTTTCGGCTACGGTTACGGTTTCGGTTTCAAATTTTAAAGTGTTTTTAGCGGTTTCGGGTTACAGTTACAGTTTTAATCTCTGTATATGAATTTACTAAATATCTTAATTTTTTGGAAAAATCTGTGCACACCTTTTAAACCGAATACTTACCTGATTTTATGATAATCTAATCTTTTAATTTTGTAAAGTTCGCGTGTTTTTTAACCGATTGGCCTTCACTTCGTATTTACACGTCTACAATTGTCAACTATTTAATCTTTACTATAATTATAATCTAAACTGTTGAACTGTTTAATTTACATCTACACAGAAAACGAGAAAGGCAAAGCTAACTTCGTCTGTGCCGAAGTTTTGATACACCTGAAAACGCTTGTCTCAACGGTTAGCAACTTCGACCAAACTTTGCAGATCAGCTTAAAAGCATTAAATATTAACCATGACCGTGATTGAGAGCGGTAATATTGAGATAAAACCAGTTTTTCTCATTAAAACCCATTTTTCAACCGATCATTTGTATGGCAGCTACAAAAAGTAGTCATCCGATCCAGTCGGTTCCGACATATTAGCAGCGTGCAGACAAAAGAATTCTCTGTGCAAAGTTTCAGCTCGCTAGCTTCAAAACTGTGGGACTAGTTCGCGTAGAAACAGACAGACGGACAGACGGACGGACGGACAAAGCTTAATCGACTCAGCTCGTCATGCTGATCAAGAATAAATATAGTTTATGTGGTCGGAGATGATTCCTTTTATGCGTTGCAAACTTCTAAGCAAAATTATAATACACTTTTCAGGTGTATAAAAATTTACATGTACAATGTACATTTAAATCTATGTACTACGAAAACCTTTGATTTCAAGTTGAACAAAATATTCAAATATAATACGAAACATTTTTAACTTTACAACGTTTTCTTTTAAGTGTGTTCATAATATAAATAAATATGACGCAACATACAATTCAATATGACCAACTTTAAATTAACTGCATTAGGAAATAATATGTTTATATTAAATTAATTGCTGTGTAATATTTACGTCGGTTTACCCGTCTATATATACCCGAATATTAAATCTTTATAATAATCTAATCTGATTATAAAATTTTTCAATTTTCAAAAGGTATATTGCTGGCGGCCACGATTTCTCGTCGTCAGGTAAAATAAAAACCTAAAGCAACCACCAATGCCTTGGTTGCCTTATTTGCGGTAAAGGGGAAATGGGAGAAGATTTGCCAGTGATATGAGTTTTCCGATATTGCGAGGAACTATTGTAAGATCTAATGTACTTTCATACAGAATGGCATTACCCCATGGTGAGGTGCAACGTCCAACTGAAACCTCTGCTGATCTCACCCGGTTGATACAGAACTCCTCGTCGAGACTCAATTTTAAACTCAGCCAGCCCCAGGCTTAGGATTGTCGTCCGCAAAGTTGTCAGGCCCGTGATGATGTCCCTCGTCATCATCCCCCTCTCCCACAATAATTCGAGAAAAACTTTCCAAACTTCCATATGAGCAACAGAAAAAAAAAATGATTTATTTTTGTTGTTTTAAAAACTTAGTATTACTTTTGTTGCTTGTGGCCCGTACATACTTGTTGCAGATCTTTCTGGACTGCTGCTGGGGGCTCTCCGTGTCAACTGCATTAAAATATATTTTATTGTTGAGGTCCCAAATACTTATCTTTGCAGCGACGTCCATACACAGACACTATACGAGCGTACACTGCTCTCCTTTGCACTAACAAACATGTGCTAACTGAGAGCGCTCTCGCGTGTCTGAACGCACACACTCAAAGGCAAAATAAGCATGTGTGTTTTGCTGCGCTACGGTATTAATCAGAGCAATTTATTCTTTCTCATAAAAGCTCTTCAAATGATTTTTACGCTAACCTTTCTTTTCGTACATTTTGACCGTCAAAATAAATAAATGGAATTACTTTGGGCGCCCAAACAAAGCTCGAACAGCTGCTCATAATATCCACAAATTCAAAGTTCGACGTTCGAGTTCGATGTTAGTGTGGATTTAAAAGCCACACTTTGCCACAACGTATGACGTGAAACCTTTTGCGAGTGGTGTTACAACGTTTATTTTATATGAAGTTTTTAATTTGCGAGTGATTCTTTGAGTACTCCGTACCGGTCGTTAGTGTAAAAAAATGGTAAACAATTTTTTTGAAAATTATGTTTGAAACTCAGACAACAATGGTGGCAATTCTGCGTCGATTTCACTTTGATTCATCAAATTCGTTTCAGTGTAACTGGAGATATCATGGCCGCAAGTTCGAACATCCTAGTTTCGAGATAAATGCGCTTAAAGTTTGAAGTAATTTGAAAATGACTTGTTTTAGCAAAAACATTGTTCGACAAAAAAGGCTACTTCTTCGAAAGAATTTCTAAGGTCCTTTAAGGGCGGTATTTTCAAATGTCCAATCTATAAACAAATGCATAAAAAAATCTTAAAAAATGTTTTTACATGGAGAATCTCCCCTTTATAACACCCCTGTGTACCTGGGCGGAAAGAGACATTTCGGCGTGGGAAAAATTTGAAACCAACTTGATCTGCGTGCACAGACTAAGATGGGAGCAAGATTTTTCCACCTTGAACGTTATTCTTAATCCGGAATTAGTAGTCACTTTTCTCAAATATACAACAGCGAAAAGCGCGGTAGAATTCCTGGAACTGATGCTACTAAACGCCACATTAATCCAACCATCCTTCCAGCCCTATTCTCTTACCTCATCTTATCGCTTGAGAACTTTACCTGGAATCACATACCCAATGTTATCCCTGTTTATCGGCCCTAAACCAATTATCCTCATATGGCCAACTTAAACAAACAAATCCCTAAGGACTAGAGCAACCTTATTGCATTGAAGTCAAGCAGCAGCCAGTCACGGTTCGAAGTAACCGGATCTATGCCATAAGCTGAGTGGCAGCAGTCAGAGAGGGGAATTATATTTCCATTCTTTTGCCCTAGCTTTTGGTTTTTGTATTTTTAATGCTTTCCGCAGCATGAGATTTCCTCGTCGTTTTTTTTTTCTTCCTTTCTTTAATTTTCCGTATACGGCAAAGCGGCGACTTCCTGCAAGGTACGCTCACAGCTTTCCGTGTAAAACATATGCATGCATATGTACCATTAAAACATTACAGTATTGCATTTGCAGAAACATTTTTTGTTTTATTCTGACGTTACATGAATCCTGCGAATCCCGTGAATCCTGAAGCTTCGCACACACCTTCGTTAGCTTTGAGCTACGGGATAACGCTTCTTTATCGTTTTTGTTTTTGGCGAATTTCAGTTTTTGGTTTGGTGGGCTACGGTTTACCTTCGTTTACTTGACTGTAACATCCTTTCGTTGCTGCTCCTCCTCCTTGTGCTCGGCATAAAAGCTGCTCCAATTACTGTTTGCATAGTTGAGTGTCGTCTGCGGAAATTTGTTTATTTTACGCGCATTGCGTTTTGCCTGGTTCGTTCGTACATCCTTTTTTTTTTTGTGTGTTTTTATTGAAGCCCAGCAACGGAAAAGAGATGGCAAAGGACATGACGACGACGACGGCATATCCTTGGCTGCCTTCCTAAGACAAACTGACAGCTAAATGCGTCACAGTCGTTGCAGATTTCATTTGCGCAAATTTTTCGATGTGTTTTGCATTTTGTAGCGTTGAAATTTCCCCACCGAACTTTCGCCGTTGACTGTCGCTGTGCATTGAGCAGGTTTATAGTTTCCAGTTTCCGCTTCCTTCTGACAGTAACATTCAGCAAGCAACAACATCAAATTGAAGGTAAAACTACAGGTACCAAGCCGGCTACAAATGTCACCCACAGCCAAGTTTGAAATATCCTTAAAGGGGAAATCAACCCAGCAATAAAAATGCAGTTTGAACTTTGGCTGCAAAATATCAAAGTTGTTTTCATTGTCAGGACATGTGAGCTGAACTTTTTTCCTGTAATTTATTAGAATAATAATATATTTTGTAGCGAATCGTTTAGTAATTTAAAGCTCTGTCCAATTGGGCAAACTCAATTGCTATTCAAGCACGAGACGCCGCGGCCCTGCCCCAACGCTTTAGAATTGCAGATTTAATTTCGTCAAAGTAGAAAAGTCAACGGAAAGGTCGACTGACTACGCACCAACGACTTCCCACACCAAAAAACCATTTGACTTCATACCCCAATGAAACTTCGACACATATGAGAGAGCTTGACCCATACCGATGGCAAAAGTCGATAGAACAGACTAAGGTGTGTACACGAAAATTGCTGGGGATGTTGTTTTTACTAGTACTAAATTTGGTAACCATTTCCAAACTCGTCCTAAAAGTCAAGTTTTAAAATGGCAATATAATCAGATAAGTGGAGAAACCTCTTTTGGGAGACTTAGATGGGATCGTATAAAAGATCTTTGACAAATTGGATGTGAGCTCCTTAACAAAAATTATCACGAATGGGTTGTAATTATACTTTGTACAAAAAATACACGAAGTTTCAGCAAAAGCATAAAACAGGGAGAAGAAATCATTTCCGCCCGTATAAAGTATATATATTCTTGATCAGCATCAATAGCCGAGTCGATATAGCCATGTCCGCCTGTCTGTCCGTATGAACCAAGAGATCTCTGAGATAGTAAGGTATATATGATTGACATGTATGGGACAAATGCTTCTTACGCTTGCAGGCAGATCAAGTTTATTTTCAATTTTTCCCAAGCCCCCTCGCGGTAGATAAATGTCGTTTACAAGTTACTCAGAGCCATAACTTCAAAATTATGAAAATTATGATTGAACTGGAAATTTGATGTTTAGGTTGGTAGCATGAATTTAGATATTTCTCTGGTTTCAAACTAGACCACAGACATATCTAAAAAAAAAAACATTATAAGTTTGAACATTAAATTTCGAAATATTTTCTGGTAATATTGATTTAAGATATGGTTTAGAGATGGTTTCATAGACATTTGTTATTTTTTATTAATTAAACTATATATTAGAAACTTGGTCTGTAGTTGTTCGGTAATATAAGAGTCAGATATTTTACTGTTTTATACATTATTTGAGCCATGAACTGGAATTCCTAGTGAAGGGTTATGGTTTGAAACTTGAATGTACATTTCATCAATACGCTCTGCGGATGGTGTGGTACAGAGAACTGCAAAAATCACTTTTTTCTTGATTGCGTCTTGCACAAAAATTCTTACTCACATTTATTCATCTAACAAAACTCTAAACTCAATAAATTCAACTCAAACCGCAATCGCATCGAGCGGTGGAGCCAGAGTTTTTTGATTCAACATTTTTGTTCATATTTATTCATCGAACAAATATTTTCAATCGAACAAACTCAACTCATACCGCAATCGCATCGAACGGTTGAATTAGAATTTTTGACGCTACACTTGTGAGTTCGATCGAACAAAACTCAGCGAGACATAGGAGAGAGAGAAGAAAGACACATATGATGTTGTTGTTGCAGGTCAGAGCGCGACAACAACAAAACATAGCTGGCGCAAAGGTCATGGGCGCCACTGTTTTAGCATATGCGTCTTTGCTTGAGTTTATTCATACGAGATGATATTCAACAAATCACCCAAACTGAGTGGAATGAAGCGAGCTTTGATTATACTCAGAGGGCCAACAATTGAGTTGAATTATCGATCGCAAAGCCAGTTTATTCATGTATTGATTAATGTGTGAGCGCTTTGCAATCGAATGAAGCCGTTCTTTAGTGTGATATCACAGTAATTAGCAGATGCTTCTTAGTTCCGAGCCTGAGAATGGATGCTATCACTGCAGTTTCTGATGTTGTTGATAATGACGACAGAGGGCGATGCAGTAAATATGGGGCAACCGAACAAGAAAAGGATGATTTCTTTTAGAGTCCTTTGTGTATTGGAATTTTGCCTTGTTGAACACAGGCAAGTATACATAAGTTTTGTGACATATGCTCTTGTTTATTTAAGCTACGGGTAATTGTCTAGTACACCCACCATCAAGAATACTCGAAAAATTCCGAAAAATATCCTCGATGGACCGCGAATCATGAAGAATTTTCATGCAAAAAAGTCAAGGCGATCATTCATGGTTTCTTTTTAAATGTATTTTGAAATATGCAGTTTGGGTACCAAAAAATGATTTTGCTTTCCTTCAAATGTCAAACAAATAATAAAATTTAACAAATTGTCAGCGAATCAACCACCTCGAGGTAGAGTTTTAAGCGCGTTTTTTATACTCTGTACTAAATAGATCTCAGAGACGGTAAGAGATAGAGGTTTGACATGTATGGGACGAATGCTACTTATTAGAGTTGGAAATTTTAGTTCATTTTAATGACCTAGTTCATTAGTTCATTTTTTCATGAACTATAGTTCATTTGAACTATAGTTCATTTTTTGAACTATAGTTCATTTAAACTATAGTTCATTTTTTGAACTATAGTTCATTTGAACTATACATTTTTTTAACTATTGCTCTTTTTTTAACTATTGTTCATTATTTTAAATACTGAGGATAATTTTAATACTGTTTGATACATGATACACAGTCGGCTTGGTTTCGATGGATTTGTTCAGTTTGCGTGCGCGTAAAATCAGGGCTTCGGTGCTTGCTCGCGCAGTTGCTCGGTCAGTTTGTTGAGATTAAACTGTTTTACTATCTACATAAATGTTAGCAGCGATTTCTTAATGTTGTTATAGGCAAAATGAAAAGCTACATCTTCATAGATGTCGCAGCCATGGATCACACATGTCGCGCTGGGGGAATCTTTACACAATCAGCGAGTTACCCTTAACCCGTGCCTCTAAGTAAATTCAAGTTAACATGTCAGCCAGTTTTGAAGCCGGCTCATTAATACCAATAGCGTTGGCACGCTTTACCGAAATTTTCTCCTCACGTACGACTACCTCTAAATAGGAGTGTGTTACCATTTGGTTGGACCACTTTAAGCTTAACTGGCAACTTCTCGAAGAGGAAAAAAAGTAACACCTAGGCCTTGGCTAAATCCGTGGCTGTGCACTCGAAAAACACCTTCTTGGTCTTAGGCAAGTTCTTCGATCGTTCACCATTAATGATGGGCAGCAGTGAGAAAACTACACGATTGGCACCATAGATCACTGGGTAGACGGAAGAGCCACGAATGATGTGGCTTAAGCTGGGCATATAAGTCCATCAACTGCAGACCTGTCATCTTCTGCATAACCAATGCGGTTTGAATTTGATTCCCTCTGACGCCAAATTCTCGCAGCTGAAGGCTCCCAGTAATGTGTCAATGTCGTGGGTGCCCATGGCCACCAGGGTAAATGTTTTGGAGCAGCTTATCCTGCGGATCAATGAAACTTTTGCAGAACTCTGGGGTAAAGGACACGTTGCGAAGCAAAGCGGCCAAAGCATGTGGAAGAATCTGTGCTGAGGAGGAGGCAACACTTAGCACCTGCTGCTGGGTTGGCTCGAAAATCTCATACTTTGGCTTTGAGAAATGATAGTCTCGTAGTCCTGCTATTTGTAATTTTTTAAATGTGAATAGCCTGTTAAATTCATAGAAAATCATTATTAAATGCAGGCCCAATAGATTTTCTTATCTCATGTATCAGACAATGAGTAAACGCCTTAAAATTTGCTTCAGTGGTAAAAAAAATGAACTATAGTTCAAATTATGAACTATAGTTCAAAAAATGAACTATAGTTCAAATGAACTATAGTTCAAAAACTGAGAAATACATAGTTCAAAATATGAACTATAGTTCAAAACCAAGACCTAGTTCATTAGTTCATTTTAAAGACTAGTTCATTTGAACTAGTTCAACAAAATCGGCACAACTCTACTACTTAAACCTGTAGGCAGATCAAGGTTATTTTCAATTTTTGACACACACCTATATCTCGCACAGTTTTGTAGATAGAGGGTTTGTACCTTCTAAAGATAGATAGTTATTATTAGTTAAATTGTTAAGATCGGATGAGCTGTTCTCAAGTTATGAGCAGAAAAGAAGAAGAAAGACAGCGGCAGCGCTGCATTCAGCTCCTACTCCGGGTACATAGTACGCTATAGATGGGCTTGACCGACTTTCTCACTTGTTTCTTCTTCATCATATTCTTTTTTGGCCATCGCAACGGGTTGACGGTCTCGGCCTCTGCAATTAATGCTCTCCAGTCGCTTCTACTCTGATTGTCAATGTCTTCCCGCACGTGGTCTTCCCATCTAAGTGATGCTCTCCCCCTTTTGCCGCCACCATAGTAAGCCGCCTTCGATTAATACGCCTTTTTACTGACGCTTCTTCGTCCATCCTGGTGACATGTCCTAACCAGCGCGGCCCCATAGAGCTCATAAAGTTCGTTATTTTTTCGAATGCGAAAATCATAGCCAACTTTTAAACGTCCATAAATCCTCCGAAGAATTTTTCGTTCGAACATCCCGATCGCCGTTTCATGCGCTGCTTACATTGTCCATGGTTCTGCGCCGTATTGCAGGACTGGGATGATAAGCGACTTGTGTAGAGCTATTTTCGATCTTCGCGTGAGGTATCTGCTCTTAAATTCCTTACTTAGCCTGTAGTAGCATCGGTTTGCAAGGGTGATTCTTCGTCCAACTTCCAGACTGATGTTGTTGTCGCAGGTTATCGTCTTTCTAAGGTAGACAGAATCCTCTACAACTTTAAAGTTGTACTCTCCCATTGTAACAGATTGTCCAAGACGCATAGACTTCTGTTTTGAGGATACTAGTTGTTTCGTCTTGTCCTCGCTCTCCGCTAAACCCATTAGTTCAGACTGCTTATCAATCTCTGAAAACGCCCGTTCGGTTTTGCCGATAATGTCAATATCATTCATTTGGTACAAAAACTGTATATTTTAAAATTCATTTAAAAAGGAACCATCGGTGACCGCAGCGGCGTTTTTGCACGATTGTACGATATTTGTATTTAGGACATTTGTGATTGCTTATGTGCGACCAAGTTTTTGTTTTCGTGTACACTCCTTATGCCATAAGTCCCAAAAGCCGAATAGTAATGAAGTTTTTTGAGTGTTTGTGATTTATTTTGTCTTTGCGCGCTTGTCAAAGGGTTTGATTGTGACTCTTTAATGTTTTTTCGGTTAACTAACCGTACTCGGCGCGTTCCACTTGGCTGGGTCTCTACACACACATGTTTACCAAATATATGCGAGACGATGGTCTTTGGCTTGGCTTGTAATTAAACATTTGCGGTTTTTGTAGGCAAAGGTGAAGGCAATTTAGCTTGAAAACTAATGAGAATCTTGCGTTGTCGTTGTCAATACGCCTATGGCAGGTTCATTCACACGATGGGCTTTCAACGCCAATTGGAGTTAGCGTTAGTTTTTGAAAACAGCTAGCCAGAACCACAGAAATTAACAAAGAAACAAACAAAAAGTTGTAAACTGGCATCGAGCATTTATGGGTATTTTTGACCCCCCCCCCACACTCACGCACACTCACTCAAAAAAAAGCCATAAAATGAAAATTGCATTTTGCAGAGTTCCAGTTCAACACTTCAAGTCTCGTGTGTGTAATACATAAATTATATAAATAAATTTACAACAGCACATCAGTCATGGACTCCTCCACACTCTCTCCCTCCTTCTCTCTCTAGCACATGAGAAATCGTAGTGTCATTTTTTTAAAAGCAATGAATTTATATAACTTGCAGTATCAGGCATTTTGCTCGGCCAAGACATCAGCTTGAGCCTCAGCATCAACAACAGCATCCACATCAACGTCAACGTCAGTTTTGGGAGTCCTGTCTGTGCGAAATGTCCGACAATGTGGCATTTGAATATTTATGAAAACCTTGTGCTAGATGGGCCAAGGCCCATCGAATCGAAATCAAATAATTATTCAAAATGATCTAAAAATTGAGTGCAATTGTTGTGGGTATGTGAACATATTTGGATGGCGATTGCCCCATTTTGTGGAATAATTACAGATTGTGAGCAAAATCTCACAAATTTCCATAGAGCAAAAGAAAAAGAGAGAGAAAAGGAGGTGTGGTCAGTTTTGCCTTTGTTCAATTTATTAGAAGGCCATTTGCAATTGCAAAAAGTGTGCGTGTCCAACATTGAATTGTAAGGATTAGGACATCACAGGGCATAGTTCAATTGCTTTACAAGACTTTGATGGATTTGTGTATCAGTACACAGACCGAAGACTCATAAAACAAATAATTAAAAAGTCCAGATAAAGGTTGAAATAAACAAAAGTGTAAGTTAAAGTCGTCTCTAACCGACTTCGATATAACCGTTACTCATGAAAAAAAACATGTTTAACAGTGTTCCTGCGTTTCTTAGGGCGACCATCCGAAAAGTATGCAACATTTATTTTTTTAGGGTGGGAGGGGGGATAGCGGGGGGCCTTGGATCACTTTTTTGCTCATAGCTTGAGAACCGTGCATCAGATCTTTATTATTTCTTCGGCAAATCGTTCCAAATTGCTAATTACTAACTATTTCTAGAAGGTACGAATCGTCTATCTTCATTGTCCCATACATGTCAAACCTCTATCTCTTCCCATCTCTGAGATCTAGGTGTTCATTCAGACAGACGGACATGTCTATATGACTCGGCTGTTGATGCTGATCAAGAATATATATACTTTATATGGTCGGAAATCATTCCTTTTCCCTGTAACATACATACATACATACATAACTTTTTTTCATTTTATAAGACTCAAATAAAAGACCAAAATGTACATTTCTCACTTGTTAATCCATTTTCAATTAACAATAAACAAATAAACTATCTAAATTGATTTAGTTCCCCCACACCCAAACCGCCACAATTGAATTTCATCGAAAATGGTTGGAAATTTTTGTAATTTTTCATTTTATTGAACAAAAGATTTATGCAGTACATCAATATGCAACTGACAGAGTGACCAAAACAACTGAAGTATGACACTTGTGTCTGGCCCAAAAACCAAAAAACAATAATAGAAAAATCCAGAGCACTTCACTCGCTCACTTGCTCAATGTCATTCGGGGAAAAACGACAAACTAATTCAATCTCTGCCGCTTGTCCACTTTTATCACTGATTCAGCTTGCCCCGCCTGTCCCCTTCCCCGCCCACATTGATCAACCGAAAAAAATCCATTTTGTGTGAATTGCATTTTCATTTGTATAGAATTTTCATTGCCAGTCCTAGAGTCCAACTGGCATTCACACATGTACCTCCTGGGCAGGACTATGACTTACTTTGGTAAGGGGCGTCGAGGGGGCAACACCGAGGCATTGTCTCGTAATGCTTTGACAGTTTTTTGGCAAACTGCCAGACTATAACCGAGAGCGAGCCACTGGCAATGGAGTGCACTCGTCCAGGGGTTGGGGCCCAGATAGAAGAATGCGTGCGGAAAATTTAGCACGCTCTACGTGCCATGGCGGCAAATAAAAAATTGAAGTAAATTTGGCAACTGGCTACACAGTCGTTAGGATACCGGGCGTCAGCATTTGGTGTCGTCAAGGAAAATGACTGGCGGGGAAAAAAGAACGGAAGAGAAACCAGTGCAGCAGTGCGGCAATGTAGTTAGACAGACAGACAGACAGTCTCGGCAGTGGGTAGACAGGCGGTCGCCACTTAATAAAATATTTAGGTCTGCTCTCTGTGTGACTGTTTAACCCATTAGCGGACATGTGTAGAGAATGGTGTGAACAAGAACCACGTTCTCAGCATTCTAATTGATTTTTGCCAAAAACTTTGAAATTGTTGAACTATTCAGGATATGTTCATTAAAAAATCAAGTAAGAAAGACGGTTAAACCCAACTGCTAAATGCTCTGGAACTGTAATAAGGGAATTGGTAACCTGTATAGCGGCGACTTGCAAACAGTTGTCTCGTACCGAAAAGTAAGCTGTTCCAGCTTTTGTAGACATCGAGGGTATTTTCTACACCAGGGGTGCCCAAAACGAGCTTACCAGCGCGCCATGAACAATACACAAACGCCAAATATATTTCAAACAATAACAATTAAATGAGATAGAGAGAGAGAACCGATTCTTGTTTGTGTGTATGTGTGGGTCGTTGCTACGCAAATCATACTCGATAGCGCGACAAGCGTTCAGCCGTACGCATAAGCAATTTGTTGTTGGGTTTGAGTTTGCGAGAGACATAGGAGAGAGAGAAGAGAGACACATATGATGTTGTTGTTGCAGGTCAGAGCGCGACAACAACAAAACACAGCGCAGGCATAGAATTTGTTTTTGTTTTTTGCTGGCTTATGGCATGCGCAAATCGAATGCGCGCAGGCTATTCCTTTGCGTAGAACAACAACACATGCGTGTCATGCGCAATAGGCATGGGCGCCCCTGTTCTACACCATCATTACAACTGTTATCACCGATCCACTGACGAGCCTAAATACTGATAAATATCGGATGAGCGGTTCCCAAGTTTTGAGCAAACGAGAGCGTGAGCTAAAGTCGGTTCTAACCGACTTCGATATACCCGTTATATATACCCCAAAGTTCCTGAGAGTGAAAATCAAAAAAAGTATGCAAAAGTATGTTTCTCTCTCGCTCTCTCTCTCTCTCTCTCTAAGTTTGTGTGATGTTAGTTGTGAATGGGTGGGAGGGGGTGGGGCGAGGGAGATGTACTTTTTTGCTCATAACTTAAGAACCGCTGATCCGATCTTTATTACTTCGGCAATTCGATACATTTTGCTAATTACTAACTATCTCTAGAAGGTACGAAACGTCTATCTTCAGAACTGTAGGAGATATATCGCTTTTTCCGAATTGCGGGGGCGGGAGGGGGCGTGGCAAAAATTGAAAATAAACTTGATCTGCCTGCAGCTGTAAGAAACATTTGTCCCATACATGTCAAACCTCTATCTCTTACCATCTCCGAGATCTGTTTGTTCATACGGACGGACAGACGGACATGGCTATATCAACTCGGCTGTTGATGCTGATCAAGAATAGATATGTTTTATATAGTCGGAAATGATTCCTTCTCCCTGCTACATACTTTTGCACAAACTTAATATACTCTATGTACCTTCGGTACAGAGTATAAAAATTTGGGAATTTTTCATACAGACAGACGGACGGACAGACGGAAAGACGGACAAGTCTATATCGATTCGGCTGTTGATGTTGATCAAGAATATACTTTTTTACTGGTTTTTATATCAAACATTTTTAGTGTTACCATATGCGCTAATGCATAAAAATATTTAACATGGTTTGGTCCTAACATTATGTTAGCTGACAGAAAATACTTTTTTCAAAGAAAAGCTGAAAAATACTTAACCTTTTTTATTCACTCTGATATTTATTATACGATCTATTTTCAGAAATTATGTACTACTATACTTCCCGAGTTTTTCTAAAAAGTAATTTGTTTCTTTCTTTAACTTGGTAAAACAGCTGTGCCTACTTATTCACACGAGGACACCGTTCTAACTCGATTGAGAAGGCCATTTCAAACAAGTAAGACTGTTGAAGTCGTGTTTGCCCGACTTCAAAATAAGCACAGTGCTATTTTTTTGGTCGATAGACTTATTTCAGCGATATTCCAATATTTTTATCCCGTCCAAATATTAATTTTCCCAAAGGTCTGCAAAATTCTCGATGATCTCCACGCGCGTGCTGAATATTTTATTGACTAGCCATCTTTTGAGATATGGGAAAATATACTTACTACGAGGGAGCCAAAACGGGCGAATAAGGCGGATGGGAAAGCAATTGGAGCCCTAAGGGCCATTTTCTCAAAAGTTGCGGTTAGGTACCGGCCGATCAAATTTGCCGGGCGGAATAACCTGCCGGTAAGTCATTTGGTTTTCTCAACAAGACTTACCGGCAGGTTCGCTCGATTGATTGCTATCGCTGCCATAGTGTGACCAAAAACTGTCAACGAATCAGCTGTGTTTGTTTTGGTTTTCTTAATTCTATTGCTGTTGCTGGTTATCATTTAACGAAAAAAAATGATATGACATGCTGAATTTGTCAACCTGAATCGTTGAAAAAAATTGACTCCATCGAGAGCATTAAATAATTAGCCCCTCCCTGTACTCTCTTGCTTTATTAACTCGTTGCTCCGTCTAGGATTATGTCGCCATGTTGGCCATTGAGTTGATACCGTTTCTGGTGCTGGCAATGCGTGTGGATAGTATAATATTTTCGTTATGGTGCACACGTATCTGCAGTTGGATCTCAATCAGTATGCCACATCGAAAGGCCGTTGGCCTAGTTGATCCTTCGATTTCGCAGACGGCGGGCAGTGGGTTTGCCTGCCTTGCGATTGGTGCCATTTCAAATTTTTCGGCGCGGCGATCAAGACATTTGCCATTGCGGCGGCTGCCATTCTGCTGGACTTTCTGCTCCAGATTGCCGCATGTCTCTTCCTGTCTCACTACCTGTCTCCCAATTTCATTTCTTGGATGCAACAAATTCGTTTATTTATAAACATTTTGGTTTGGCAATTAGCAAAATAAATAATTCAATTGTTTGACACAGCTGTGTCTATCGAGTGAAAGTATCGATAGTTTTATCGGTACTTGCCGGCCGGTTAAAATTTGACCCCCTCGTGAGGCTGCGGTTAAAGTTGCCGGCAGGTTTTTGCCTAAGACAGCATGAGAAACTCAAATTCGGCTAACCTGCCGGTAAGTTTGACTAACCGGACATTGAGAAAATGGGCCTAAATCATTGTTTTTAGCCACGGTTGCGCATTCGTGTTTTTGGATCGAGGTCAGCATAAGCGACACCCAGCGTCAGGATAACTTTTTCATATACAGAATCTTTCCAAAAATATATCGTGTGCGCTCAGTATTAATCCTTGGGGCAACTGCTTGCTCGCGCACCTACACTTTCCGGTCATCAATTTGAAGTAGCATTATCCAACTTTTCCTGTTTCCCTTAATATTATATACAATAATATATCAACAACAAGCTTAGGGCCCACGCACATGTAAAACTGAAAGATGAACTGACGGCTGACCATGATATTTCAGAACTTCAGCAAGCCGAAATATAGAAACTTGCCGAATTGATTCCGCAAAGCTGAGCTGCTTATGGATCGTGGTTATTTGTCCGTATTGGAATCAAGTTCTGCCGTCAGGTTCATCTTTCAGCCGCATGTGTGCGCGCTCCCTAAGGGCTGAGACTAATTATAAATGGAAGTTAAGTAGGTTTTTTTTTCGCCCCACCTAGTACATTTAGACGACTTTAGTATACCCTTTTTACTCTTCGAGTATAAAAAATCCGCTGTAAATTATTGAAATCATGAATTTTCACTCTGTATAAGCATACTAAGCATGTTTTTTCTTAATTCATAAGCATTTGGTTTTTTGACTTAGAAACGGTTTGTGCTTGTCTAATTAACAATTTGTGTTCAATATTTGAAAGGCTTGGACATGTTTCTGGAATCTAAAAAAATCAGTCAATAATCATGTAGGGGAACTCGAAAACCCCTTTCCCCTAAAATGTATTTTATATTTTAACAGGATGTTTGTTCAGTTGGTTCGGTTGTCTTTTTAAGAAACTATCCTTGTCTGGAAATCGAATTGAGAATCTCGGAATTCACGTAAAAGGCAGCATTTGAGCTGATACGGCTAAGAAGCACTCGAGTATAAGTGCGAGAAATCATTAAAGAAAATGTAGCCATAAGCCCTGTGGTGCAGATGCTAATAAGACCGTTGGCTTAGAATGCGCATCTATTAATGAGCTCTTATCTTTTACTTTTCGTGTGTTCTGCTCATGCATGAATATTTTAATTTCTGAAAGTTTCCATTCTCGATTTAAATACAAATGACTTAATTTTTACTAAAAACATAGTCAATAGTTACTCTGGTGCCGCGTTTTGTTAACTTAGTCTTAAAACATTGTAAGACAGAGCCTTAAGTGTGGGGTATAAACAATCTAGCAAACTTCAATTACGCATTGAAATTGACAATCAGCATCCAGTTGTATTGATTTGAAGTGCTTAATCCCATAATTGAATCAAATTTCAGTCTAGTGAGCAGTGCAGTTCGTAACATCATCAATCGACGTAAAATGAGAACATGACTTGAGCCAATCTCGAGTACAAAATGGAAAGCCCACAATCCTTGCACATGTTCAGTGCACAATTTCGAGAAAACGGAGACTCTGGTCGACTTTTAGTGATGCCAACTATGCCAAGTTCTGCAGACATGCTGCAAATCCTTCTCACTGGCTGCCATGCTACCAAATATGCCTTTGTGGGTGGTCTGTGTCCAGTGGCCAGAGAGTGCTCCATTGTTCAATCTCAACTATGCGTTGACAGGCGCCACCTTGAACCCTTGCAACCCCCGCTGCTACTGCTAACAAGCCGACGAACAGCTCATGTGGCCAACTCTTGTCCGGCTAAAATTGCTTGCCTGTGTAGGATGTGGGCACTATTTGCCAGGACACAACATTACTTAGCTGTCGGTGCTTTTTTGTTGTTTGCTCTTTTTGTGAGTGGGTGTATGTGTGTGTAGGGAGAAGTAGGCGGAGTGACAGGTGCAGAAACTGCCAATAACTCAACTAATTGTCGCTGCGAGTGTCAACCAAAATGAGCTACTCCTTGATTGTTAACCTCCAACTGCAGTTAAACCAAATACCGGGAAACATTATTAAAGCCTTGTCAGCAACAGCAGTCGTCGACACGTGAAGCAAATTGGGGCATAAAATGGCAGCAAAGACACCTGCTGGCTGCTCTGCATATTAATAAGAACTTTGCCTCAGCCATAATAAATACTTGAAATTCGCAAAGCCAAACCAAAGACGATGACGGGTTAGTTAAGATGGGTTGCCGGGTCACACAGCTGGCGGGGCAGTTGCGTATACGCAACGTTTAAGTTTTCTGCATGGGATATTTTAAGCTTCAAATGGTTGATTAATGGCGATATTATTAGGAAATGAAGTAAATGTGATAATCGAGATAATTGAGTCTTTCGGCAAAAAAAACGAGAGCGTAGGTTAAAGTCGGCTCTAGCCGACTTTGATATACTATATCCGTTAATAGTGTTTCTGCGTTCTTTAGGGTGACCATGCGAAAAGTATGCAACATTTTTTTTAGGGTGTGTGGGGGTGTAGCGGGGGTTGGTTCACGTTTTAGCTCATAACTTGAGAACCGTTCATCCGATCTTTATCATTTCTTTGACAAATCGATTTATTTTTCAAATTACTAACTATCTCTTGACAACCGAATCGTCTATCTTCAAAACTGTAGGAGATATAACGTTTTTTCCAAATTGCAGGGGCGGGAGGGGGCGTGGACAAAATTTGAATCAAACTTGATCTGCGTGCAGATAAAAGAAGCATTTGTCCCATACATGTCAAACCTCTATCTCTTACCATCTCTGAGATCTAGGTGTTCATGCAGACAGACGGACGGACGGACGACAATGTCTATATCGACTCGGCTGTTGATGCTGATCAAGAATATATATACTTTATATGGTCGGAAATGATTCCTTCTGCCTGTTACATAAATTTGCACGACTTTAGTATACCCTTTTTACTCTACGAATAACGGGTATAAAAAGTAACAAGTAAGAGTGTTGCGGTCAAGTGCCCCGACAGCAAAATACCCTGTCCCCAGTAATGTGGTTCCTATAGCTTTGAATTACTTTTATTTTAGAATTTATTTCAATAAATGGACAGGCGCCCTTGCATATCTTCGGTGTTTTTCCTCGGATTTCATTGTGGTACATAGAATAGATAGTTATTGGGCCTGACTGAATATATATTAAGTCACTAGGTTCAAACTAAAAAATTGTAGCTCTAACAGTTTTCCGCGGTTAGAAGAAGATGGAGGAGGAATTTGCCAAACTTGGAGCAAACTTTATCTGTGTACGGTGTACACCTATTTACATACATGCAAAAATTTTGTGGCTCTGTTAAGATCAACGTTTATACATAGCGTTTTTCGCTGTAAATGTGGAGGATGTGAAGTTTTCCAAATCTAAAATAAACTCGACATGGCTACAGTATACAGCCAAAACTGTGGCTCCATCAATTACAGTCTCTGAGATCGAACGACAGACAGACAGACGGACAGACGGACGGACGGACAGACAGACGGACATGGCTAAATCGACTCGGCTGTTGATGCTGATCAAGAATATATATACTTTATAGGTTCGGAAATGCTTCCTTCTCCCTGTTACATACATTTGCACAACTTCATGATCCCGTTTTTCCCATATTTAATGGGAATAGGGTGTAAAAAGGGATTTAGTGAGAAAAACTTTTAAGTTTTAAATATTAACGTCTCCCAACTCCGATTATTAATATAATATTATATGCTTTCACACAGATTTGCAAGTTTTGGTCCAAATCGGATGACTATATCTTATAGCTTCCATAGGAACAATCGGACTTAAAATGGGATTTATTTAGAAAAATATTCGGAATTTCGGGTTAGCCAGCTTCGTTTTATATCCGGTTTGCAGCTCTGACTCAGTCAACTGGCCTTACTGTGCAGTTGTTCACACATACATGGCAGCAACTGACACCTTAAAATATGGCAACCTGGCAGTGTGTATGAACACATACAGCTTCAGCGCAATACAACATCAAAATATTCTTTAATCTGTCAATTAATTAAGTACACAAAAGCTTACATTTAGCTTTTCTTGAATTTTTTATTACGTAAGACATATTAATGCTCACAACATAGCACAATCATTTGAAAGCAAAACTAACATAAAAAGCTTGTCATTTACTTAGCCCAAGTCCAGAGTACGTGTAGCCAGCAGCAGCAACGGTAAAAACTGCCTTTGGCTTTAGAATGGAAACACTTTAGTAATTGGTAGCTTATTTCCATCAACGGGCGTTCATTCAAATATCGTGAAGCAGAGGGCAGGAGAGCCAGACTAACAGCATCACGATTATGCACAAAAGCTCGACTGTCACGGCTAAATGTGAAATGTCACACAAATGAAACAAATGCAAAATGCGATAGGAATGGCCATGGTACAAGTTACATAGGACTTGCTTATATATGCACATTCATACATATACACGAGGGCGGTTTGATTAAGGAGGGGTTTGTTTAGGTTGGGAACTCTTAGATAGGATACAGAAAGATTTGTCTCTTTGTATTGGAGGCTGACGACTGACTAGACTGGTTTCTGTTCCAACTATAATGCTCGATGTGCCTTTACACTATTTTCTATTTATTCTCCTCACAAAATTGTCTTATAAACTTAAGCACACCGATTGCTTTAAAATTAGTCAATTAACTGACTTATCAAGCAGCCCTCTTTATATATATTTTTGCTTGGGCGACATCAAGAAAAGGTCCTACCACCTCTACTTTTAGTTGCTTTGACATAATTAAACGCATTTCAAAGATGAAGATGTCGTCCTTTCCAGCTCCTGCTGTGTCATGATTATGTTATGGGCCAAGGTGTGCCCGCCACATTGATGATGTAGCTGATTATGTTTCCAGGGTCGATGATGAAGATGAAGTGGCCCGGGCTTATCAATATTAAACGTCTGGGAGGACGACGAGCAACTTGAAAAGATTTGTGCGGCATTTCGGCTGTGCGGCTGAGGAGGTGCTGCTCTCGCTTTATGATGGCCATTTTTCTTCTTGTTAAAGGTGCGATGTTCTTGTTCGCTGTTGCTGTTGTTGTAATAATAAATTATGCAGACATTTAGCAGGCTGCTGATTATGGTCACGGCGACCGCATTACGTATACGCCGCGTGTGCTTCCACTTTTTGTTGTTGTTTGTCAACATGGCTCGGGGTGTTGGCAGCAGCTACGGCTAGTCATAGTCATAGTTGGGTGTCATTGTTGCCGTTGTAGTTTGCCGCCTGCGGCCATGTTGATAACTCTGATGACGTTGATGAAAAACTTTTGATTGATGTGGTGGCAAAAACTTCATGTTTGTCATTAGGCGCACACAAGTAGAGCGGAGCAGGAAAGGGTTCGCCTGGAAGAAATACATGCACACATCCATACATATATCATGGCAAGGGAAGCACCAAGTTTTTGGCGTAACAAACAACAGTCGACGACCAAAACTTTACTGAACGACCAACAACAACATGAACACTCGAGAGCGCCCCAAAAGTTTTGTTTATTAATTAATTGAAGGCAGGCACACAGCATGCCAGTGGGTGAGTGTGTGCTCAATATTTAGAGTTGTCAACAGTGCATAAAAATTACGTATATTTAATAATTTCTATATTATTGCGATTTGCGTTAAGATTTTCTATCGCATGACTAGCGGATTTCGAGACTTTGGTACATTTTACACATAATATTGGCAACGCTTGGAAAAATTTTTTCACTTTTGTGAACAAAGCACTATGGGGAATTTTTCCAAAAATCAGGCATTAATTAATAACTCAAAAACTAAGCAAGATATTGCGGTCTAGTTTTTGCCTTATGTTATGTATACCGTTGGTCTATATGTGCAAAAAAGTGGGCGTGGTAGCACTTCAACCCGCCTTAAGAAAATTTTTTTTTTAAATTGTTATTTTTGTACAAAAAAAATTAGTTTTTCTTGTTATATTACAGAAGAATGAATGTACCATTATTGACTCGTAATAAGAAACTTAGTTTTCGGCCGCAAACGTTATGGAATTTCGGGATTTCTGAAAAAGATGCGGCTCTTTTATTGCGATTTCTGTTCTTACTGTCATTTCTAACTGCACAATACTGCTGTCGTCGACGGAAGACTGCAAAAGCCTTTTAGGGCCTTAAAGAAACTATCTTAAGAATTGTTGCATGGTCAGCTGGTCGTTTTTTATTTTTTACGAGCAGCTGTTCTTGCTTCTTCTACTACTTTATCTCCAGCAGCTTGAGTCCTACGACCTCTAATACGCTTAAGCGTAAATGACCATAGAGAAAGCCACTCTGGGTTCATGTGCTTCCCAATGGCTTAGAATGGAATTTCTGCGTTCAAATTTTTGCATTATTCTGTTCAATTACCGCGATTCATTTTCAGAATTACACAAAATATGCTTCCTTTTTTTTGTTTTAAATATCTTTCATATGCGACTGAAAGACTTTGGCCTTACCCCTCTCTAAAGCAATCAAAAATAACATCTTCCCGACTGATCACATTTTTTCATTTGGCATGCAAGTAGGCATTGGAAAAATTGAGGTTGCCTTCTTAAAAGTGAAATTTTGCAAAAAATAGCACATAAATGCAGTTGAGAAAAAGTGAAACAGAAGCAGGATTGATAGCTCTAAAAAGTGGATAAAGTCACAGCTCTAACAAATCTAAACAAAATTTGGTAGGACTTCGCAAAGTTGAATTTTCTTTCCAATTTTTTTTTTGTGAGATGAATCACGAATACCGTCAAATACAGGGACGCCACGATTTATTTCTACAGATCAAAGGCACTAAAACATTGCTCATACCACAACGATTAGATTCAATCAAAAATATTCGACAAAACTTTCTGTTTTCATTAATATTTGGCAATTACAAATTGCAGCAGAAAACACACACTTAACATTGAACTGTCATTCGTTAGCATAACCTGACTTTATCAGCTGCTCACTTAACAGAGCTCTGCTAAAATAAAAATTCGTGGTATGTAACATTACAGACTGATGTATTTGTGGTCTAATGAGACAAAAATATTTAAGTTTTGAGCACTTTTGGAAAAGGGGTTTATGCCTAATATTTGGCAAAATTCCCCATAGTGCAAAGTCTGTGCACTGTTCAGCTGTTGTTGTTTGTTCTGATGCTCAGTGTTGCCACTTTAGCAATTTAGTTGCTAGATCTAGCAACTTATAAAAAAATTGGCAACTTTTTTTTTTTAAAAATGCTATTAGCCACTAATCTGGCAATTTTTAATTTTTCTTTAGCAATTTTAGCAACTTTATTATAAAACTAGCAATATTTTATTTTTCTTTAGCATTTTTGCCGTTTTTTATACCTTTTTGCAATCGACCTCACAAACTACGTTCCCAAGGACATCGGATCTTGTAGTGGTTCGATTATATGAACAACTTCAAACGGTTTGCTCACTCTTTTGCTCTTTTTTGTGATTGGGTTAAGAAGCCAAGAGTTTGTAAGCTAGATTTTCGTGATGCCTGGCAGCCAGATGAGGAGTTAAGGCAATGGATTCTTAGGGATTGCATACCGACAAGTGATCATTTGACTAAGTTGTGTGTGGAACAGATTTCAGCTTGCAAAGCTGCTGCAAATATTAAATTAGGCAGAACGAAGTGAACCTACATCATAAATAAATAAATGTAAAAATGTTCTTGCAATGCATTTCATGGACGACTTACGCACCAATATCGGAAACGTCGCGTTTAGTCTTCTGTTGGACAAATCCACTGACATTAGTTTTACATAAAGTTTAAATAAGATTTTTGTAGATAATAATATAAAATTCTTAAAATACATACAAATGATATAATTGTTAAAAAACAAACAAAATTATGTTCCCTTTTAATTTGAGTATTTTTAATTTTATTCTTAAAATGCGTAAATATGCATATTTGTTAAAAACGAAAATTTTAATGTTTTAGCAAATTTTTTTTTGGCAATTTTTACATAATTTTTTTTTTTTTTAGCAATTTTTAGCAATTTTTTCCCAAATCTAGCAATTTTTGCTTCGGAAAATCTGGCAGCACTGCTGATGCTCATTTATTTGTCCGTTTTGATAAGTTTTTCAGTTTCTCACTCACTAATATCTTTTTTGTTCAGTTGAAAAGTTAAACTATTACTTGTAAGGTGCTGGCGTTTTCTGCAATCGTTTTTTGTGAACTAACAAAAAAAATACAGAAAATAATTTAACTTCCAAGGCTGCAATTTAAATGGACGAGAAGAAATATAGAAAACACCATGTCGACAAAGCGAATAGAGACATTGTAAATAGACCCGAAACGAAAAAAAATTATCGTTTACAAATCTAAGGTTTTTGCCTTAGTTTTTGGTATAATTTAGCTTATTATTAGGGTAATTTTTTTTTTTATTTATTGTTTATTAACATTGAATTAAAGATGTTTCAAATCGTTTAAAATCGAGTTTTTCGTTATTATTTTGTGTCAATCAATTCTTAAATTGTCAGGTGCAGATTTTCCGGATCGAGTTTGTTTCAGATTCGGAAATTTATCCTCCTGTCTCTCTCTATGTGTAAAAGCGCTGATCTCACAGACTGTCAGGCCTATTAAAAAAAGTAGATTCAAAATTTTGAGAAGCATGTCATGCCACACACAAATTTATTCAGTCGAACAAGTTACCTCAATATTAACTTAGGAAATCAAAGCCATAGAAACCAAATTACTTGGAAAAGGGTATTTTGCAGTCGGGGATCTCGACTGCAGCACTCTTACTTTTTACTTCTTACAATTTTGTAAGTATCGCGTTTTTTTGACAGTTTGGTCTACCCGTTTGATCTACACCTCCTATTTACAGTCCAGTTTACCCGTCTTCTTTATTAATTTAAACTTGAATGAGAATTTGCAATTTGCTCAATATATTTTGGACTGATCGATCTAAGCCAACGTCAGCGCTTTCGTAAATTCTAAAATTTTTGGTCATTATCTTTTATTTATGTGTATTCAACTGCCATTTATCCAATCTTCATAATAACCTTAGGTCCTTTGAAATTTTAAAAGTTTCTGGACTTGGACCATTGTATCATTTTGAAAATTTCTCGGTTTTTTGGATCATTTAAATAAAAGTTATATAGCCTATGTTCAAATCCCGGCAATCAACTATCCGTGCACCAAGTCCATGCCCCAAAGTTTCATCGCAATCGAAAATGTTGCAAATTTCGCAGTTTTTTTTACCATTTCCCGCACATTTCTTCACCTTTCATTACAATCGGATGAACGGCTTAGACATTTTTATATATATATACTAGCATATATTCTATCGTGCTAGGCTGCGCCTTCAACAGAACCAATATCAGCCCTCATCCCACCAACATACCTCTCACATCCCACCCACATCACACCCACATACCATCCACTTCCCGGCGGTATTTTCAACGTAAATGAATTTTCATGTTGTCCCCACAAACTGAGTTTCAAGACAATCCGATAAAAAATAGTTATTTTGCATGTAGAATTTTCCGGTCATCTTCACGCCTGGAGCGGATTTTCCAAGATTGAATAATCACATTTCCAACTATTTCGTATTCTGTCCTTACAAAACAAGTTAAAAGCCAATCGGATAAAAATAGTTTTCTTTCATACAGAATTTTCCGTGCATTTTGACGCCCGGCTGCAGATTTTCTGACATTCGAAAATCACCTATTAAATTATTTCCTATTTTATCTTTACACATTGAGTTTCAATCCTGTCGGTTGATTAATAGTATTTCTTTGTGCAGAATTTTCCAACGTAATATTTTCCTGCATCGAAAAATCACATTTCAAACTATTTCGTATTCTGTCCTTACAAACCGAGTTTAATGCCAATTGGATGAAAAATAGTTTTTTGCATGCAGAACTTTCCGACCAAGTCCCTCGTTTCAACTTAGTACCAAATCCAAGCATTCTATATAGCCAATATGCACAAACTTTTCACTGCTACACAATAAATTTCGCTAATTGGACAAAACTTCCCTTACTTAGAAATGTTGATAAATAATGCTTCCAACATTTCTAATTGCATATTGCATTTATATGTTTTCCGAGAAAGATGGCAACTCTGCAGTGCTCTGCCTTGCTCCGTTTACCTGTGGCATTGTGTCGCTCCGACTTTGGGGCCATTCATTACAACGTGTTTGCCCGGTGGCAACCAACAATGCCGCACAGTTTTAGTTTTCTCTTTTTTTTCGCCCTCTCTAGGTCTTCTCTAGGTTTCGCTCGTTCTTTCTCTGCATTTCGCCAGGCACTTTTTTGAAACTTTTCTCGTTATTTCTGCACATTCGCTTGGTTTTATGGGCACTGCTACACTAATTACCTTGTTTTTCGGAGAATTAACTTTTCGATTACTGTTGCTGCACTTGCACAACAAAACTCACAAGTGCAGTTTGCGAAAAAGTTGTCGGCAATCGATGGGAAAATGCTGCAAGGACCAGAAATGGTTTGCCTCGTTTTGCTTTTGGCATTGGCTTAAATGAAGTTCAATTGGTTCTGACAACATTGTGAGAAATTATGAAAATATGTTAAAAAGCAAACACAAATCAAAGCAGCAGGCGCAGCCAGAGGGTAAATGGGGTCAAGTTGCAATTGCAAGTGTGAAGTTTGATGATTAAATATTCATAGGCTCTCTCGACCGAAAATGTGGCCTAGCTTAAGCAACTTTAGGATTTAAGAGCAAGTTCCTTGATTGTTGCTACAAGTACAATAGCAGCTGTTGGCCAAGTTCGTTTCTGTTATTTGGTTTACTGACAATCTTGTTAACTTTAGTTTTAAGCTCCTACTTTTCCGCTCGCACTCGTTCTCTCCCTTCGCATTCATAAAGTTTGTGCAAATCTGAGGATTAAGTTTCTAAAATTTAATTTACAAATGAAAAAGTAAATGTTGGGTAAAGAATGAAGTGCACCTTTTGACTGAACGAATGCTATAAGTTATTTTTTAAAGTTCACCAGTAAGAGATGTAGATTTATATAGTAATGAGCTTGTAAGCTATTTAAAATAAAGAAAAACATAAAAGAGCAAAGATGACTTGGAAAAAAAAGTACCCTTAACCTAAGATTAGATTTGATTGGATCGCGGACTTCAATTAGAGGCTAAAATAACAATAAGACTAGATTATTGCTTTGGCTTAAGGTTTAGACTCAAATATCGAAATCATCTTACCCTTACCTTTTCCAGTTCTTTTTAACCCGGTACGCATTTCTCCTTACACAATTTATATGATTACAATGCACACTTAACAGCCAAATAGACCCCTATCTACTGGAACTATTTTTAAGTAAAGTTTGGATTGGCGACCTTCCAATAGCGGAACACAACTTTTGTCATATATTTGTGGTCAGTATAAGCTGTCTGCTAACATAATGTTAATATGTTAACAGTTATGTTCATTCTCTGTAAATAAACATAAGAAAGGCTTTTAATCATTTCTTCCATTGAGTAAGGATATATCGAAGTCGCGTTAAGCCGACTTAAACTTACGCTCGCGTAAGGTTAAGGTTAAGTTAAATAGGTATTGCTGTCTCGTAATGATTATTCATTTATTTATTTTGTTTTGTCTTTCAGAAATAAATAAAATACTTCTGGATCTACAAAAAACATGAACGGTATGTAAAAAAAAACTTATCAATTTAAATATGTTAAATTTTAAATTGTAAATATCAAGGCTGCAAACCGATCCGGAACCGGAACCCCTCAGAACCGTTTCAGTTTTTGGGTCACCTAGAACAAGACCGCTTATATTTTGTAAAAAGTTTGTTTCAGTTCACAAAATTAAGTAGTAATTTCAACGAGTTACGTTGTTAGTGTAAATGATTACATCTCAAACTATGTTTGGATGTGAAGTGAAAAGATTAAGTGTAGTTCTAAATTTCCTTTATATTTGAACATTTGTTTTTAAAAATGTCTTTTTAGGGAAAATTTACTAAAACTTAGAAAAATGTCTTAAATAAAGAAATTATTTGTAAATTATAGGGCGATTTGAACACTAGACTAGTTTTTATGAACATAGTTTTCCGAGTGTTGAAATTAATTAACAAATAAATACTTAAAAAATTAAAAAAAGACATAAAATTCGCGGTACCTCGTACAATATTCTGGACTGCATTTCAAGTGTTTTAGCAATTTGGAAAGGTCATATATACAAAGGTATACAAAATATAGCCTTATTGCACTAGCTTTTTCAACGACCAGGTATCAGTTGAACGAGAATTTGCAAAACTTGAGTTTGATCTAGTATAGATGATTAACTACTGGAAGATATTATGCTTATTAACACGGTTGCAAACCGGTTCGGAGTTTAAGTCTGGAGCGTATTTACTTTTCGAACCCGTACCTGAACCGGAGGGAAAAAAATTGAATTTGGTTCGGTTCAAAAAACATGTTCAACTACATTTTTTCTATAGCTATAGCTGCTATAAATTCAAGTTTGCCATTTTCCAAAATTTTTTTTTAATTTGGAAAACAAACAGCTTGCAAAGAACTATTTTGCGTGAGTGTATAATATTCAAATCTAACTAATAAATTAAAGCCTTAGAAATTGTAAATAAATGATTTTATGATTCCTTACCATGTTTATCTTCTGATGAAAATAAAAAAACATCTTTTAGCTTTAAAGTTAAAAAAATAATAATTAGTGGAAAGAATTTAACAATGTCATATTTGTAGTATTAGCTGTTCCTGCAACACAAGTATCAGTATAACGCACTTTTTCTACTCGTAAGTTTGTTAAGTTATAATAAAAGATTGTTGGAAGACTCACGAATGTTTAAAAGGGGAGAATATTTCGCGCACTAATACAGAATGTTGTCTATTGTAGTCTGTTCTTGCACTTGTGCTGCCTTCGGAATTCCCAAACAGTCATAGCAATGCTGTCATGAGATGGCCTCTGCAGACTTGCAGAAGATAGCCAAAGCCTGCTGATGATATGACTGGGAGGTTTTTGAAACAGCTATACACACATTGTGGTGTGTGTGTGTCTTGTTTTTAAAGTAATGAACAAACATAAATTATGAATATATGCGGACAATAAGAACATCAATCAATCAAACTCCCGGCCCGAAACTTCTGCAGAATTTTTAAGGACGTCTACCGTACAAGCTCAAGTGTTGCTTTTGGTTACCTAAAAGTAAGCGATATGGAATAAGAGGTTAATGAGAACTGGCAGGGACTGTAGACATTTTAATTGGTATTATTATATCCGCGAGGTGGGTGCCTCGATGGCTGAGACCCATTCATTCAAAAGACTGCTTCGTGAAAACCAACTGCAAATCGGTCGAGATATTCAGTCACTTCGTAACCGAGAACAAAGCATAAATCCATCCTACATACCTACTCCATACCATACTCCAAACATACCTAAAGCCAAAAAACAATCGAAGCTGTGAAAGTTAACCAAAGAAGCTGTTGAGCGAATTTGACAGTTCTTCTAAAGCCAAAACGAATTCATTTGAACCTTGTTTCAAGGCTGTAGTCCTCTCTATAAATAGGAAGTAGGTGAAACCTAAAATCCCTATCAAACTGCTCTCGTAGCATCATTATTTTTTTGCGTATTCCCAGCTGTCGGCGTGGATGCAGGCCCAGTCAACTATCTTAAGTTCAAACAGCTTTATTTCAACTAATTACACGGCATTTCTGCAGAGATTTTTTTGTAGTTGCGCCAAACTGCCCATCGACTTTACTTTTTTCCTCTCTCTCTCTATCTCTCTCTCTCTTTCACAAACACACATATTTCGCATACATTTTTGCAGTTTTCAAATGTAATTACATTTCATTTTTCTCTCCCGTTTTTCTTCTATTTTCTTTTTGTCCAAGTTGGCCAAGCGGCGTCGTCCATTATCCTGGTCTGTCCATAACATTTTGTTGCACAGTCGTCGCTAATCTTGGTCGACAAGCTCTTTCTTCCCTTTTCTCCTGCTGCTGGCATGCTTCTTGGCGACTGTTTAAATGTCAGTTAAAATCCCATAAATTCTCCTTAAATGACTTCTGTCTGCCGCAATTTCGTTGCCTCAGAGCCAGTCGGTGTTGACCCTGGAGTCGAGGAAGAAAACGTTAAGGCGGATATGGAAAAGGCTAAGACAGCCCAGACCAGAGAAAAGAATTACAGCAGCAGCAGCAGAATTAACTATTAAGAAGAAATCAGAGGCAGAAATAAATTTTCATTTTTCATCTTCTTGGCCAAAAGATAAGAATATTTCCTGTTGTCCTGTTGCCAAGAATTGTTACAAGCTGCTCACAGGATTCGCAATGTGCGAATTGCATTTAAACCGAATAATGCCAAGTTTTGCAGCCGCGCTGCCAGCACTTGTGCAATTGGTTCAATAAACTCATTAAATGCTCTCCAACTTTTTTCTTTTCCGTCTTACGCTTTGTCTTCTCCCTGTTTGTCGCAAACTTCTTAAAAACAGAAATGCCGGTCATTCGGTCGATTTTGGCTCGTTTTCAACTTGTCGCATTATCCATTTTATTGTTGTGGACACTTGCAACGCATTATCCTGGGGATTTTTTGGGATTCTGGTTATTTTTTTTTAAGTCAGAGTCGTACGAGAAAGTTGCATAACTTTGAAGTGAAATTTGAAATGGAATGGATATAAACAAAGCTTAGAAATCAACAATTTTGAAAAATTGAAAACATTCTAAGAGGTTTTCCTAGGCAGGTAAGTTGGGGTAGGCTGGAATTATCAATGTGGCTTAACCCACTGAATCTGTTTTAAACCTCTTATTTCTGGTTCCGGAAGTGCTTTTCAACTATTAACATTTTTAACACTCACATCTCAATTTTTCACATCACTGCTGAAAACATTTCTGGCTTTAACGCCTTTTAAACCGGTTTAGCCGGTTGGAAAATATCTGTCTTTCTATGCTCAACCTTCTCATTAAACTGGTTTAGTATCGATTTAAGTCCGAGAAAATATCACCCAGTCGCCATGTAAAAATAAAGATTAAGTTACATTTGGTACACCTTGAAACACGTTGCATAACTTGGAGCTCATAAGCCAACAGTCGATTCTATAGAAGTGATTATTTCGTGAACATTTGATGCAAAACTAACTTAACTAAGGCCCATAAACATAAAAAGTACCTTTTTACCCTTCAAACGCCGAGGTTTAGGTTCATATCTTTTCCAAAATTTCTTAGTGATGGCTTTGAACCAGATTAATACCGACTTTGTCATAGTTATAGTATTTCCGCAGTAAAAATATATTTCTAGGAAAATGTGACGGCCTAACACAACCTCTATAATTATCATATGTACACAACAAAAACGAATCATCACTTTAAACGTTTTTAGCCGCTTTGCAAAATTTTAAAATAAACTTGATCTGCCTACAGTTATGGGAATTATATGTCCCTTACATGTTACACCTCTATCTTTCACCATCTCTGAAATCTGTTTGTTAACCCAGCGGGGAAATGGAGAGTATAAAAATTTGTTATGAACTTCTGCTTGAAATTGATTCATTGAATAAATTTCGCGAATAGAATAACATTTGGCAAAACCCTCAGGCTAGAAAAGGCATAAATCATAAAATGTCAGAGTGCGTCAGCTGACACGCTGCAAGCGCACAGGAAAGTGCACCGGAAGGACTTTTATACAAAGAATAATGACAATTTGATTGTTTTAGTATCCTTTTTGATTATAAATCGTAAAACTTTTTATCAGACTCTAGGTCATTACCACCAAAATCACTAAAGCTTAGTTAAATAAGTTATGATTTTGTATACCCTTGGAGAGGGTATATTAAAATTGTCCGGATGAAGGAAGCATCTCCGACCACATAAAGTATATGTATTCTTGATCAGCATGACGAGCTGAGTTGATATTGCCATGTCCGTCTGTCCGTCCGTCCGTCCGTCTGTCCGTCCGTCTGTTTCTATGCTATCTTCTCCGTCAGTTTTAAAGCTATCTATTTTGTAAACTTTGCACGAAGTCTTTTGGTACAAATACGCTGCACATTTGTCGGAACCGGCCGGATCGGATGACTATAGCATATAGCTGCCATAGGAACGATCGGTTGAAAAACTAGTTTTAGTGACAAAAACTTTTTTATATTTAGTGCTATCGCTCCCAACGCTCGTATTTATAAGTTTTTAATGATTTAACATAATTTTACCAAAACTTGTCGAAATCGGACAACTATATAGTATAGCTGCCATACAAAAGTTAGGTCTGAAATAAAGTCTTAGTGAGAAAAACTTTTTTGTTTTCAATGTTATCGCTCCCAACGCTCGTCTTTATAAGTTTTCAATGATTTTACATAATCTCAACAAGATTTGTCAAAATCGGACCACTATATAGTATAGCTGCCATACAAACTGTCAGCCACATATCAAGCTCCAAGGGTATATAAACTTCGGCCGAGCCGAAGTTAGCTTGCCTCTATTTTTGTAAATAACTTTTCTAAAAACAAGGCACACTCTTACCACAACGGAGACTGGTTAACTTTATATGTAGCTATTTCATGATTTACCACAGTCGAATCATCAGCAGTATTTTGCCCGTCATCATTGAGTTAGCACAGGCTACCTCATGCTAGGAAGAGGAATTTTTTATAATCTGGTCCATAGGTACATAGAGTATATTAAGTTTGTGCTAAAGTATGTAACAGGGAGAAGGAATCATTTCCGACTATATAAAGAGTATATATTCTTGATCAGCATCAACAGCTGAGTCAGTATAGCCATGTCTGTCTGTCTGTCTGTCCGTCCGTCCATTCGTATGAACAAACAGATCTCAGAGATGGTAAGAGATAGAGGTTTGACATGCAGGCAGATCAAGTTTATTTTCAATTTTTGCCACGGCCCCTCCCGCCCCCGAAATTTGGAAAAAACCTTATATCTCCTACAGTTTTGAAGATAGACGATTTGCACCTTTTGGAGATAGTAATTAGCAAAATTAACCGATTTACGCCGCAGAAATAATAAAGATCGGATGAGCGGTTCTCAAGTTATGACCAAATAAGAAAACCACCCTCCGCCCACCCTCCTCCCACCCTTTCACAACCAACACCGCACAATCTTAGAGAGAGAGAGAATTAGAGACGAGCGCAGCACCAGCATTGCGTTCAGCTTCTACTCCAGGTATAGAGTATGCTATAGTCGGGCTTGACCGACTTTCTCCCTTGTTTTTATAATGTTCCGAGACTTATGATCTCAAAAACTCAGCGCTTATCGAGTACTCACGCTTTTGCTGCAATCGAGAGAGAGAAAAAAACAAAAATCAAAGCACCCTTATATTAACAAACATATAGTTAATGCATGATTTTTTATTGGTGTTAATTTAAACCAGCTGTGGGCAAACCCTTGCTCCGATATTTTACTTTCACAGTGACAATTTTGACAGCCTTATAATAAAGTGCGTCGCAATAAACTCGCTTCAAATTGCCTACAAGACGCGCACTCAGACGACTCAATAGCTGCATTTGGGCGATCAAGACTCGCTGATAACAATTGTTATTCTTTTGTCGATTTTGGGCTGTTCCCAAACTCAAATTTCATGCCCACCGCTGAGTTAAACAGTTGCATTGTGTTCCGTTAACTCGAAAGCACCTTTCGGAATTTATCGACTTTCTCTTAAAATGCCTTCCGCAAGTTTTGCTATATGGTGAAATTTTTCTGAACCGATCTTCACGAAATTTTCATGGCGATAAGAATAGAGTCATAGGCTAATGAGAATGAATGGTCCAAAAACCGCAAAATTTGTAATATTATTATAAGAGAATTTGTGAAAGCGCTTTGACGCACAAATGGCTGAAAGATTCTAATAAAACTAGGAAAAAAGATAGATGTAAACCTGGATTTAATTATATGCTAATTAAGCATTTATTTCAGTGAACTTATTATAAGACAATTTATTAACGCGCTTGATGCTTAGATGACGATGCAGGAGTTGGTACAAAAAAGGTGTAGAGCCAATGCTTAACCTAAAATGGAAATTTGAATATTGCAAAAATGATTATTGAAGACGCATATACTAGAAGTGTAGACCAAAAACCGCGAAATTCGCCAAATGGTCATTTTAATATTCAAGAATTCGCCGACATTGGTAAATAAGAGGTGTAGATTGAACAGACTAAACTTTATGGAGAAAATTGCAAATTACGAGCCGAAAGTTTTAAAATTCGTGAATTCCCCCTTGAAATCGCTTCTATCTACTTTTTTTATACCCACCCCAAGCTCTTCGGCTTTAATTTATGTCGATTGTTTTCAAAACTCTCATCGTTTTGTATCTGATGTGGCATTTTGCGAAATTCTTTGCACATCGCCAAGGACCATTCGAAATACTTGTATACAAGTTTGCATCCAACCTTTCTTTGTCCTGTTTATAAACCGTGTTGCTAGGCTTTCTCGAAGTACCAAAACCAAAATGATTTACCCTGAATCCAGTCGAGTCTCAAAAATAATAATACTCCACGAAGTAATAACAGAACACTTAAAATGACTCAAAAATTTAAAATCCAAATCCACACAACAAACGCCAGAAAAAGTTAAAGCGCTCAAAATCTCGTTCTAAGTGCAAAAAATAGTCAGAATGACCGTACAACAAAAAGTCTTAATTGAGATTGTATTACAAAATTATGAACTTTTTATTAAAATTAAAATTTAATTGAAAGTAGGCAACGCTTGAAATATAATCTCCAACACAAATAGGAAAAAAAATTGGAAAAACTAAATTAGTTTTAAATGCAACCTTTTCCAACAAATAATTTTGTAATTTAAATTCCTTGGAAAGAGTATAAAATCTTGGTCATACGTCCTCGCTTACTCGTTTTACTTGATTACGCCTTGTGGTTTGTATTGTTTCATTTTGGTCGGTCAAATATTTGGCCATAAAGGGCATTTAACTTATTTGCCTGTTGGCTTGTTGTTGCTGTTCTCGGTGTCTCCAGCCAAAGCCGCGACAAGTAATAAATTTTGGGAAAATTTTAACTTGGCCACATTTTCATTTGTGGCTCAACCCGCCCAAACCTAACGAATAACACCTTGTGGCCTGGCTTTGAGGCTTACCGCAAAATTCATCTCCGCTGGTTGCCCAGGCAGCAGCAGCAGCAGCAAATGCATTCCTCAAATGGTACAAGGAAAACTAGGATTGCGAAAGTCTGTGAGTTGAGTATGAATGTGTGTTTGAGTCTGCAGCACAAAATTGTCAATTTATTTTTTATGCCTTCTTGAAAATTTACTTGGATTCTGCAACCGCATCCTTGCATTTGCCTTGCCCCAGCTGCTTGTGATTCTTTCGAGGGTTGCCAATTTGCCAGTTGGCAGTTTTTGGTGGCGCTGCGAAAAATTCTTTATGAAAACTTTGTTTACAACAATCAACTCAGTCGGTGAGAGTTTCGGGTTTCAGCCAGCCTGCTGGCCTGAGGAAGTCGCCCATTCTGCCCTGTATTGGGTTGACAATATTTTTAATAGAAACTCTCAACGCTCAGAACGCCAGAAAACTTTTCTTTCTGCAAATTTGCCAGCAAGCATTGTGTTTGTCCTGGCAATGGGAAGGGAGGAAGGGAAGGTTGCAGCTCTGTCTTCTGTTTGTGTTTCAATTTGTGTGCCTTTTATAGAATTATGCACTTTTGTCAGCTTGCTGCAAGTTATTTTTTGTAGTCAAAACTTCAGGCAACAATTTTACACAATTGAGTTAAGCTTTTGTGAAGGGCTGGCAAGTGAGATTTGGTTTACCTTAGCTGCTAGGAAAAGGTGAGTGAAGAGCATATGAGGAAATTGATTAGAGCCAAAGAATTTTAAAAGGAATTTAGTTATAAATAGAAAATTGATCCAAACTTTTACCAACTACACGATAATATGATAATTAAATCTGTAAAAGTATTCACATGTGAAAAAGTTTCTAACAGGGCTGAAATGTCTAAAGATTTTGAAAAGATGGTTTGGGTTCACGAAGGGAGCTAAGATGATCATAAAAGTTATATATAGCAAACAGTTGTAGATTCTTAGTGACTACTTCTTGGAGCTGCCATAGAAATGATCGATCGGAAAATGTGTTTTAGTTTGTAAAACTGTTTTGTTCTCTCAAACACAGTCATGGGTAATAATTAATGTTTTTAAGCTGATCTGCGAAGTTTGGTCAAAGTCGCTAACCGTTGAGACCAGCTTTTTCAAGTGTATCAAAACTTCGGCACAGACGAAGATAGCTTTGCTTTCTCCTTTTTATATATTACTAGCTGACCCGGCAAACGTTGCTCTGCCATATAAATTGGGTTAAGTGTAGCTGCAACGTGCATCCACAGGATTGATATTCGCACCGCTCTTAAAGTAGATTCTTAAAAATTTATGTGGTTCGTTTGGTATACTTTATGGTACAATTGGCCTTTTATTTTGAAGGTTGAATTAAATTGCGGACCATTTTCCTCTTTATTGTGCATTGTTTATGTTGTTCCGAACAAAGTCTTTTTACATTTTGAATTAAATCTACGAATGGACTTAAGAAATAGCTTTGAATATTGAACCGTGCCGATAAACAAGCCGTTCAATGGTTCTGGTGTCGTCTCAATTTCCGGTAGTTGCATTTTTCCTGATGCGCAACACATGAGCGCACGACAATTAAGACATTGAAAATATTCTATTACTGGCTCATACTCGACTGCGAGACGAAGGAACGAAGCAGATGTAAATGCTCGATATACTTGTTGGCGTTGTCGGTCAATTGTTCTGCGTGTGTTAACATCTGTGCGGCGCGCTTGTCTCTGCTTTAATTGTTATTGTAGACTTCAGAAAGTTCGTGCCTCTAGTGATTGAGAAGAACGCAGTCGGCACTTTCTTTATTTCATGTAATTGTTGATCTGATCTTGCTGCTCTAACATTTCGCTGCATTCGTTCAACGGTCCAAAAAGCCACCCCTACGTGTTGTTGTCATCGTTTAGGTTTGCAGTGGGACACCAAAATCACCTATCGATGCGAAATATAGTTTTAAACCTATTATATACCAGCCAAATATATACAAAAGATTTCATTATTTCTCCGATTCAAAATAGGTTCAAAACCAGTTTGAGCTGGTTGAATAGTCAGTGAAGGATGTTGAGAATATGAAGTAAGAATATTTTTCCAGTTCAAATTTAGCCTTGAATCAGTGTGAACCAATTAAAGTTTCTTAACTGAAATTTAAACCAGTTCCAGACTTAACATTTTACCGCTGGTTCAATACTGGTTGCAATCCACCTTCTGGAGACCGATAAGTATCAAACTAGATCAGAGCTGGTTTAAAATTTACAGAGCTGTTCCGGTTTTCACTTCTGTCATACTGAAGGTATTGTTTAGAATTAACTGAGTAGATCTTTTTTTTACCGATTTATGTTGAACTCGTCAAACTAAAGAAAAGAAAAAGTATTAATAGGTCTTGAACTGAACCGAGCCAAATAGTACCAAACCGATAATTTACGACCGAAGACCAAATCGTAAACCGAATCAGCATAATTTTTACATATGCTGAACCGAAACAAATTCTGAAAATTTATGCGGTTCGTTGGGGTTCCTTGAACGACAGGTGTACGTATTTGAAATTCATAGCTTCGAGAATTTGTATCAGACAAATTTCGTTTCATTCAATATATGTAAACCAGGGCTGTAAAACGAAATAAGCATTACAATAACAATAACATTTTTTCAAGTAATTAAATGTTGAATTACCATTACAATAACAATTATTTCGTAATTGAAAATTTAATTACCATCACAACTGCTTTCCTGTAATGAAAAATTGCAATGTAAATTATTTTAAGTACATTTAATTATCAACAATATTTTTTTTAAACAATTATTGACGTATTGAAATTGTTATGGATATTATTATTTTTAAGAAAATTGTAATTGGTAATTAAATAATGGTAATTTTGATTTATAGCCCTGATAGATACGAAAGAATTGCCGAGCAACTGCCTAATCCATAATTTTTTTTTTTTCAACAAATTATTCCAGAGTATAACAGTATTTCCCATCACTGTTCAAACTACCATCTACGAGTCGCAGAGTCGCTGTGCTTATAATTTGTTGTTGCTCGCATTTTATAAAATTTTCCGAGGATTAAAAACCTTAGAAATATAATGTTCGAGCAAAGCCGTAATTTTTTTTATTCCAAAACGATTATATAAACCAAATCTGTGGTTTAAGTCCTCGATGAACCACTGAAACGCACCAGTCTTGATTCCCGATTTATTAAGAAGGGTTATTTACGTTAAGTTTACGTATTTAAAATCGTTCATAGCATTTAATTATAGTAGTAAAATGTGGTTTCAGACACTTTCACTTCCACTGCCGAACCAGTTTTATTTACATACAAAGATTATCCCTGATTAAATTTCATTTCACTTCATTTGCAGTGCTCTAATTTTTATGGCCATTTCTTATGTTAATCTGCTGCGTTTCGAGAGTTTGTGTTCATTTCGTCCTTAGCCCATTAATTTCCCTTGTAAGCTCCCCTCCTCCCGTGTGCCTTGGTAATAAAAGCTTGAATACGCGCACTTAGCAATTTCAATATGCTTTTGCCCATTTAACCATCGTTATTTCTGTTTGCCGCTCATTAAAAGCTGTCAATTGTTTCTCATTGTAATTTACAGCCAGCTCCTTAACCAAGAGTTTACCAGGGGGGCGGCTCTTTAAGTGCGTTGAGGTGCATAAAATGAGAATCCATTTCTTAGTGGTTTCAAATTAAAGCCCGCCCCACCCGTTCCGTTTGCTCCTGCACTTGGGCGACAATAAAACTTGCTTCTTTTTCTCGCTGACTTGCTCTTGTTCCCGTTTGGCAATTTGCCCATTTTATTGCAACAACGGGCACGCGAAGACAGGGTGGGTGGGGGTGACTATGGCAAGCACCTTTTGTGTGAAAAACGGAGCCGAAGCTGGGAACAGAAGTGTGCAATAAAGCACAGATGATATATGTATGCCTGTGCGGGTAAGTAAGTATGTATAAGATCAATGGAGGTTGTGGGTTTTTTGTACTAGCTGGGTGGGGTTGTTCTTGGCTGAAACTGCAGTGCATTGATTGGTGCATTTATGCCGCAGAAACGGAAATTATTACAGTACATCTGCTGAGGGTGAATAAAAATTGATTAAAATATTTTAAAATATTACAAACTTAATTTCAAAATTTTTTGTGAACAGCGGAATAAAAACTGTTCAGAAAATAAGTTGCCTTCAACTTAAACTAAGAACAAGATGTTGTAAAAAGTCTCAGAGATCGCGGCAGAGATAGATACCAGAGAGAGAGAGAGAGAGCAAGTTAGCTCTCTTCTTGATATCTTTCTCCCTGTTTTTTTTTAACTCAACTTCTTGTCAGCTTAACCAAGCACAGGTAGCCCTCTGGATTTGAATCTGCAGAAGTGTGCAACGGCTGAATGTGCGGCGGGACATAACAGACGCTTAAGTGAATAAGGTACCAGGTTCAATTCCCAATCAAGCCCGAACATATTTTCTGTTTTTTTTTTTTTAACTTAAATTTAACAAAAATTACTTGAATATTTTAAAAGAGGAAACAACCCGGTGCGGAACCAATCCAAGTAGATCAATAAATTGTACACCTAGCCGGGCAAATATTTTATATTTGCAATTTGTATATAGCAAGTTTTCAGCAAGACAACCTAATTTGTTTCCCAACGAAGCTTAACTGGCTGATATCTTGCAAGCTGCAACATCTCAATCTACGTTCATGGTACAAAATCAGCGTTGACAGAGGGAGTGGGCGCCGCCACCTTTGTCGTATCTCATCACCAAAGTAGCCGGCTAAAACCCTAATAAGCTGGCAATAAAAAACACAAAATAAAACGAGACTCTCATTCAGTCAGCGATGAAAAACTAAACCGTTATAAGAATATCCATGACAAAATTGCCTCATGCGCTTATACATTATGAGCTTTTGGCTTTTGTGTGCGTATCCTGATGGTGAGTAGTGGCTGCTTTTCCACTTGAGTTGTGCCAATCCCTCAGCTTAGTGTAGCCACACAGTCAAGTTCAATGGTTCCCAGCCCAACCCATCCACACCCCCACACACACAAACTTATTGTGAAGTATCCATAAAAGTCATTAGACTTTAAGTTTTTACTACAATATGTAAAAGTGGCTGGCAGACGACTTGAGGTTAACCAGAAGTGATTTAAAACATGGTCCTGCAGTGCCACCAACCCTCGTTCAATGGGTAGCAATTTTATTTTCGAGAAAAAACAGCAACTGCAAGCACACAAAGGACGCATATGAGCAACTCTATAAATCAATATTTGAGCGTCTTCCTCCATCCAAATGCAATTGTCTAGGAAAAGAAGTTGCTGGCGTTTAAGGAAATGACAGATAAATTTGCTTTTAAAGCGCTTTAAGTGCGCTTCGTTATTTGCGGGCGCCATCGACAACAGCTGACGAGAAAGAGGACGAAAAGCGTTGCCCACCCGAAAAAAAAACAATCACTACTGACTGGGGGCCGGGACAAAATCCGGAAAAGGACGTTACGCGCGCTTCAGCTGACATCCATATATATGTGTGTGTGTGTGTGTACCAGATTGGCCAGGGGCGGGATTGTGCTCTCATAAAATATTTCAATATTGTTACAGATTTTTGGGGCTGGTGGCCACGGCATGTGTCATTATTTGCGTATTTGTTTTTTACGTTAACTTTCGCGCGCGCTCTCAAAAAAAATAACACAATATTTAAAGGTTTTACCGCCAACTCCTCCATTTGTCCGAAAGTAACCGCCCTCTTTGTGTAAATTGAATGAAATTAAAAAAATGGAGAAACATCAAATATACAAAAATAAATATGTGTAAACGCTAATGCCAATGCTTCAGCTTGTACACTCAGAAAAGCGTTTGACGATTTGTATGCTTAAGCTAAGGTCTCAAAGGCAATTAAATTGGGAAAATGTTGATGAACACTTTCTGAACTGAAACCCTAAACTACGGTAGCTTTAAACTACGCTTTATGTTAAATAGTTTTAAGCTTAGTTCACACGCGCAAATTAATTTGCAGAAACTGTCAAGGCGGAGTTTGTGTGATTTATGTCCTAATTTGTCTACACACTCGCCAAATAAATTTGTTAATGAATAGTTCAAAACTTTAAAAGTTTGCAATACATTTGGCTTAGTGTTCACCCTTACAAATCCGGCTAGCACAAAATTTGTGTTTCCCATAAAACTGCCCATCCAAACACGAATTTGTTCGGTGATCTTTTTTTGTTCGACAAAATGTTCGCCGTTAGTGGAGGTTTTTCAAATGAAACCAAAAGAAGAAAAAACGTATCCAAATGATTTAAAAGTGTTCTATCAATTGAAATTACTCAGACAAGCAACACAAATTTGCTAAAGTTTGTTCCGACATTTGCCTTGATACAACAAATTCGGCAAATGTGATAACAGTTTGCGAGAGTGTGTTCACATTGTGTTCAGAAAGCACGCAAACTTTTCGGCAAATCGGTTGGCACAAAATCAAAATAATTTGGTCAAAATTTCGCCATTTTGACAAATTAATTTGCTTGCGTAATCATACTTTGAGCTTTAAGGCTGATTCTGCCTAAGCCAGAAAACTAAAAGTTTTCGCTCTAACTTCATTATACCCTTGGAGAGGGTATATTAAAATTGTCCGGATGTTTGTAACGCATAGAAGGAAGCATCTCCGACCACATATATATATAGCCATGTCCGTCTGTCCGTCCGTCCGTCCGTCTGTTTCTATGCTATCTCCTCCGTCAGTTTTAAACCTATCTTAACCAAACTTTTCACGAAGTCTTTTGATACAAATACGCTGCACATTTGTCGGAACCGGCCGGATCGGATGACTATAGCATATAGCTCCCATAGGAACGATCGTTTGAAAAGTGTGAGTGAGAAAAACTTTTTTGTTTTTGGTGCTATCGCTCGATTTCACATAATTTCACCAAGCCTTGTCAAAATCGGACAACTATATAGTATAGCTAACATACAAAAGTTAGGTCTGAAAAAAAGTCTTAGTGAGAAAAACTTTTTTGTTTTTAATGTTATCGCTCCCAACGCTCGTATTTATAAGTTTTTAATAATTTTTCATAATTTCATTAAGCCTTGTCGAAATCGGACCACTATATAGTATAGCTGCCATACAAACTGTCAGGCATATATCAAGCTCCAAGCTTCGGTCGAGCCGAAGTTAGCTGGCCTCGATTTTTTTTGAATGAAATCCGTTTCAAGCGTTTTCCTTGTTTTTTAAAACATTTATTTTTAATTTTATTTACGAATAACTTTTGCTTCAAAAATTGAGAATTATTTTGGGATATTAGTATAAGTATGCAAGTTTTAGTTAAAAAAAAAATTGTTAAGTCTAAACGATCTTAAAATAGTTCCAAAATATATCAAAGTCTAAATGGTAATTTCTACACTTTGATTTTCAAATTTTCCGTTTCTACTTCGTTTCGTGTAAACACAACTTGATTATTTCCAAGTGTACGTATGCCACACATATTATTTTAATACACACACACACACAGACACACGCGTACATTTGAATTTGCATTAAAATTCAATTCCAAATATTTTTACATGATTATTTTTTTTTTCTCCTTTTTTGTTTTGTTTCGGATGGGCCGCCTCGAGCATTTATAACTAAATCCCAGCATAAGCAGTTGAAATCCAATGGCATTCGCAATAACCTCCTCCCCATAAAACCCCTTACCCCGTCCAGCCAGTTGGCGTTGGCGGCCATATGTTGAATGCTAGCAAATCCCTCGTAATTTGAATAGAATTCGCGCAACAAATAAAATTGAAGCCAACCCAGACGGGTCGCGGATTTTGTGGGAATCTGTTTAATGGCATCTCCATACTTATTTGTACATATAAGTATGCTCTGCAAATAGAAAACGGGTGTTGTGCCATTTTAATGGAAAATCTAAAGCTTTGGGGAAAAATGGCTAATTTACTAATAAGTGAAATCTGTAAGCTTTGCGTTTGCGGGTTTACTGTTGGTTCAAGGGGCTTCAGATTATAGTTTATTATTAATATTTCCATAAAATAGAGTAAACACAAAATAAAATAAGCAACCAAAAAAAACTATTATAGTTTTAATACTTGAGGTACACATGAGCGGTTCTCAAGTTATGAGCAAAATAGTGAACCACCCGCCGCCTCCTCCCCTCTCCCACCTTTTCACAACCAACACCGCACAATCGTACAGAGAGAGAGAGAGGGACAGAAACTTAGAGACTCCAGGTACACAGTATATTATAGACGGGCTTGATCGACTTTCTCACTCCTTTTTCTTATCAAGTTTGTAGTATAAATTCAGATCCTTTCAAACTGAAATTATAATTAAAACCAGAGATAAAACCGAAACGAATAAAGGTTTGGGTTACGGTTACTGTTTTGGCCGATCGCTTTTTTGCGGTTACGGTTATATTAAGGTTTTGGAATATCGGTTACGATACTGGCTACGGTTATTTACATAATTCTGTTTCGGGTTTTGGTTACGGGTATTACTATACAATTTCACTTTGACTAATAATGCTTGCAAAAGCGGGTATTCATTATAAATTCTACTCCTTAAAACGAACGCTCAAATCCTATTTATTTGGGTGGTACTGCTAGCACAACTTTTGATAGTTTAAAAACATATGTAAATATGTAATTTACCCCACCGTTCCAATTATGTGAAGCCATATTTTTTATTTTAGAAAATATTTTTAATGAAGATGTCAGATTGGTGTTATCTAGAACTGTTAGAAGTTTCCTGCCAACTTGGTTTCGAACTGTTTTTCTCTCATCATTTAAGTAAATTAGAATTGTCTAATATTTGATTGTGCAGATTGATAAAAATTTAATACACATTTTATCTCGAATCAAAAAATATCGCACATAGGTAAGCATCATTCTCGAACAGACTTGGTTCTCCAAATTCTAACTCGTGAGCCTAAAGTTTGGTCTATGTTGAGTTGTTGTTTTTGATTTCAAATTAACATTGAACCAAAATAGAACAAATCATACCAAAGACTATCAGTTCGCTCTGCATTCTTGTTGATGCAACTTTTTCTTGTGCTCAAACTGTAACATTTTCGCTAATATTGTTCACACCAAATTTCAGCCAAAGTCGTATATTTTTGGATCGGCAAAACCATACAGCATCCAGTGTAATATCACATATGTATAAAGAAAGATGAGGAGGACAAAGATTTTGGTTAGCTGCACTCGCTCTCTTTTCTTTGTGCCCGTCACTCACAGAGCGGATGTATATATGTAAAATGTTTATCGTGCAAACATCAAATAAATTTACGTCAGAGCCGGCAATGAATAACTGAGGGTCAGAGAGAGAAGTGCATATTTTTCTGCCCTCTCCATTTGGCTTGTCCTGGTCTAGACCAAAGCCGGCCAGCCATAGCTACCAGGGGCCGAAGTCACTAATGTTTTTATGCAAACACGAGCCGAACTTATGGTAGAGTGAATGGGTGAACACTGAATTGCATGTAAAACTGCTGTAGTCTGGAGAGCTCTCTTGCTCTCTAACACAAGCACATTTTTCTGTACTCTTCATTAACCCTGCATTGATTGACGTTTATCGAAATTGTTACTTGTAAAAGGAAAACCGAAATTAACCGTTATATTTGATTCTGTTTTGGTACTGATAACCGGTTATGGTAATAAAGGTTATGGGGTTACGGTTATAAGAACAAATTTTTTTCGGTTACGGTTACGGTTTCGGTTACAAATTTTAAAGTGTTTTTAGCGGTTAAGGGTTACGGTTTCGGTTTTATTTTAAAACTATTTTTCTTTATTTCGAATTCTCACAAAATTGATTTTACTGAACTCAGTAAAATTTAGATATGCGCAAATTGGTTTGCTATTTCTTTCAATCCAATAACGGTACTTTGGTTTTGAGTATACACTTTCTTTCTCTTTTTCTTCATGACGATTTGCCAAGTGTTCACTTTTAGTTACCTTCTAATCTGTGGTATCGTTATATAAAAATTTATATATGTGCAAATCGAGTTATTTGTATTTTAAGGGCAATAGCGTCAATATAAATGGCAATTACGTCGACAAAGTATTGAACAGTTCTGTAAGTTATTAACATAACAATCAAGAGTATTTACAGTGACAACATTTTATTTTAGCTAAAAATGTCCCTTATAAAAGAACTATCCCATAAACAGCAGATAAAAATAAAAAACTTTAGATGAAGCTGATATAAAAATTGGTGAAAACGCAGTTTAAGGAACAGGAATAGCAAATAAATTGATGAGCTCAGCTCAAATTAAGTCGTAGATAGGTCTACCAATATGTCCACAACGCATACAGGGTTTGTCCTTAAGGTAATAGGACTGATTTTCTGCCGGCGCGACTGCACTTTGGAGTGTGCGCGCACACTAGATTCGGTACAGGGCGTTCCTAGCAAACGAACGTGTGGTTGGTCAGTTGTATCCAAGCACCTGTAGAGTGAGGACAGGCATTTACGCGCGACGTGTTTCTGTGAGTGGCGCCGAAAATGCTCTCAAGGCTATTCCGTAGATCACACCTTCTTTTCAAAATACATTTTATATTTAAACTGTATAACACTTTTATCACTAAACTATTCTGAACAAAATATTGGCCTCGTGCCCGACTTTTCGAATTTTGTGGAATTTTTCGGAAATTGTGGTTGGGAATGCTTACACATTTCACCAAGTTTTTATGTGCACAACAAAAAGAGAACACACTAATTATTTTTTTTGTAACTATGAACCGGTTATTATAATAATTTCGGTTACAAATTTGAAACTGATTTTATTGTGGGTTTTAAGAACCCGCTTCCTTATATATAAATAGAATTATAATCTAAAATGAAATGAAAATTACAATTTTATAAGCAAATAATTTTAAATCATTATGCAGAAATGTCTGTCTTTATAACACTGAGGCTATGTAAACAAAGACATTAGAATTTGAAGATGTGTGATTTTTGTCCACACGATTTTTCGGTGCTGGGTTTTCAAACTGGCTTTTAGCTCTTTTAAATTTTTGTTGAAACGCAAGAGAGCGCTCTAGAGCCAGCCGCGTTTTGTACGCATACAGCGACAGCCGACGACTTTAAGTGTGCGTGCACACGTATTCTCAAGCATTACTCACACAAGCAAGTGAATTCTGTATGTAACAGGCAGATGGAATCATTTCCGACCATATAAAGTATATATATTCTTGATCAGCATCAACAGCCGAGTCGATATAGACATGTCCGTCTGTCCGTCCGTCCGTCTGTCTGTATGAACACCTAGATTTCAGAGATGGTAAGAGATAGAGGTTTGACATTATAAAAATGCTTCGATTTGCCCAAGAAATGATACCCCCCCCGCCCGATTTAGAAAAAACGTTTTATATTAGCAAAGATCGATTTGCCCAAAAAATGATTAAGATCGAATGAGCGGTTCTCAAGATATGAGCAAAAATGTGAAAAATAGCCGAGTTAAAAAAATATTGCATACTTTTCAGATATTCACCCAAAGGAACGCAGGAACACTGTTAAACATGTTTTTTCATGAGTAACGGGTATATCGAAGTCGGTTAGAGACGACTTTAACTTGCGCTCTCGTTTTTTTTCAAGAGGTTTGTTTAAACTCTTTAACCATTTCTTTATTCTATTACACATCTTATCTTAGTTTTTCCCATCTGTGACCCTCTATTTGTTTGCTATTTTTACCATACAACTTTCTCTTCTAAATTTTCGCTTTCTTTCTTTTCGCAGCCTATTTCAAATCCTCTTTATTTTTACCTTTGAGGGATTTTCCTCATACATTTACTTCTTTACTTTCGCACTTCTCATTCTCATTTGCTTTATTTTCTTATTAATTGTAATTTAAAATAAATTGGAAATTTAAATTATTTAGTTTAAGTTTTAATTAGGCCCATGCGCCTCCATGGTATCAAGTGTATTTCAGTTTCGGTGCTTTAAGTGATATTAAATTCAATTGTCATAATTGTTGCATTGTTGTTGCATTTCCCTTTCTGCTTTTGTTTAGCATAATTAAGCTGTTTATTTGCTGTTTAGCTTGATACATGCTTTCATTTGGCTGTCATTTGTATCCGATTTGTTTTGCATTGTGTTGGGATTTAAATTGATAAGTACATATCTCTGTGCTTACTCATTTATCTATCTCCCTCCTTTGGTATTTCGCTTTGACCTTTTTGTTTTGTTTTTGATAAGTGCACTGCACTGCACGTCCATGGGCAGGACGTGTGTCCATTTCCGTTTATATATATATTTTTTTTTTGGAAGCAGTAAAATACTTGTGCCATAAGTGCTCCCTGAAATCATTTCCCCTCAACCAACTTTCGGTCTGCAAACGGGACCTTGCACTCGACGTACTTTGTCGTCATGGTCATCATCTTCTTCACTTTTTTTCTCTACTTGGTTTTTGTTATTGTTTGTTAATATATACCATAGTTCGACTTGTTGTTGTTTCTACTTACTTTTGTTGGCTATTTTGCTCACGTAATAACGATAATAGCGCTTATTTCTTTTTTCTTTATATTTTGCGAACCACTTCCGAGCTTCTTGTGAGAAGCAAGGGCAAAATTTCGTGTCTAGCTTTTGTTGTAGTTGCTGTCATGTAATTCTCTTAAAGCTTCGCAAGCATAATATTTGTTATGATATCTAAAAAGGGTATAAGTACATAAAAACGGAGAGCAAAAATTTAACTTAACTTGGAAGAATCATGTTTTCCTTTAAAAGAGAAGGAATAGTCTAAAGTAAGAAAAACACCAACTTAAAATAACGCTTATGTTTGATTTATAACAAAAACGTAGATTCTAAATTTGAGACTGGCCGCTCAACGTTTTTCATATTTTATAGAGTAGACGCGAGCAATTTAAAATTATTCTATGCGCTACTTCTCGCCCCAGCAATCGACTTGGAAATCATTTTGGCAAACAAGGTACCATTCGAGTCGAACCCTTTTCTCTGATACTTTCGCACTCGTTTTTGTTAGCTCCCATCCACCACCTCCTTTCAAATGCTCTTAACTGATTCTCTCTGGCAAGCAATGGAAAAGCAGCAAGCAGACAAATTGATAAAAAGTCACAGAATAAAGTCAAATCATGAGCAAAAGAAAAGTTGAACAGAAAAAGAAATGGATACAACTTGATGTGCTGCCTTGAAGAGTAAGTTTATGCTGATTATGCACGATAAGTGGCTAAGTGAGTTATACATTCTTTGTTCAGTTCTAGTCACGTAGTATGATTCATTAAAAACTATACAACGTGTTACTTTCTATTTACTACCATGACCTCAACCAATTCAATGGGAGTTGACGATTTTTCAGACGTAAAAATTTGGCTCGTGTGAACACGTCCTATTTCATCGTTTTCCATGGGTGAAATTGGGTCACTGTCATGCATGCACAAATGGCTTTATTGGTATTTATGGCAATTCAAACTGATTTAAAAATGTACTATGGGCATATTTCAAAGCCCTAATAGAATTCTAAGATATCAAGATTCAATGAGTTTTATGAGTATACAACGATAAACATAAGAGGGACCAAAAAGAAAGCGTATTTCTCTGCATTTGATGAAAAAATCTCTGGTAAAGAATCATCGGAGAAAAGTTTGAAATATACCAAAACGGTCGTTGCAAAGGGACTAAAAAAATTTTTCAAGATTTTTATTCGAGTTATTTTTTGTGAAAAAAAATTCTCGGGCATTATAATTTATAGAATTGAGTTTTTTTATTCCAAGTTTTATTGATATTTAAGTCGGGCAAGTACACTCAGAAAAAACCAAGAACATTTTGAACCTATTTTTATACCCGTTACTTTTCAAAAACAGGCATTAAAATAACTCAAAAATAACGATATTCGGTTAGTTTTTTGCCTTATTAGTTCCGTGGTCATGTCAAAAAGGGGCGTGGTAGCCTCAACCCGCCTAAAAAAATAAAAAGTTTTTACAAGATAAAAGTTTTCGCTTTTACTAAGGAAGTACCTGAGGAACTATCGGCCGCAAACTAGGATACGATGAAACGTTCTCGTAGAAAACAAAAGTCGTTTTTACAACGAGTTTCACCATATAATATAACAGTGTACGTTAATGGTTGAGAGAGTTGGCAAGGTAACGTAAGAGAAAAATCCTTTTTTTAAATATTTCTATGCGACTGAAAGATTTGGCCCAACTTAAAGAAATAAGATCGTATTTTCATTGGCCAAGTAGCAGGAGGGGTTGGTCCTAAAGTGAAATTCAAAAAGACGGTAATCGGTTGACAAAAGGACAGAAGCGGAATAATAAAGGTGGTAAAAGTCATAACAAAAAAAAAATAGACCGAAAGTGATATTTTTTTTGAGATGAACACGAATACCGTCAAATACAAGCAGATAAACAGATCAAAGGCACTAAAACAAGCACAACCACAACGATTAGACAACAAAAAATCGACAAAACTTGTTTCAAAATGCATTAAACAGCAGAAAACACACACTTAACATTGAACTGTCATTCGTTAGCATAACCTGATAAGCTGTCAAAGAGTCTGTTAATCAAAATCGTGGTATGTAACATGAAGACTGATGTATTGTGGTCTAAGAAACAAAAAATTAAGTTTGAGCACTTTAGAAAAGGGGTTTATGCCTAATATTTGGCAAAATTCCCCATAGGGTGACCTTAAAGTCGGTCAAAACAATACCCGTTACTAGGAAAACATCTTAACAGTGTTCCTGCGTTCCTAGGGTGGGAATTTTTGGGTGGGGGGGGTTGGGTGCTTGGTTCACTTTTTTGCTCATAACTTGAGAACCGTTCATCCGATCTTTGTCATTTCTTCGGCAAATTGATTCATTTTGCTAATTGCTAATTATATATAAAAGGTACGAACCGTCTATCTTCAAAACTGAAGGAGATATAACGTTTTTTCTAAATTGGGGGGCGGGAGGGGGCGTGGCCAAAATTTGAAATAAACTTGATCTGTGTGCTGATAAAAGAAGCATTTGTCCCATACATGTCAAACCTCTATCTCTTACCATCTCTGAGATCTAGGTGTTCATACAGACGGACGGACGGACGAACGGACGGACATGTCTATATCGACTCGGCTGTTGATGCTGATCAAGAATATATATACTTTATATGGTTTGAAATGATTCCTTCTGCCTGTTACATACATTTGCACGACTTTAGCATACCCAATTTTACTCTACGAGTAACGGGTATAAAAAGGGTATACTAAAGTCGTGCAAACGTATGTAACAGGCAGAAGGAATCATTTCCGACCATATAAAGTATATATATTCTTGATCAGCATTAACAACCGAGTCGATATAGCCATGTTCGTCTGTCCGTCTGTCTGTCCGTCCGTCCGTCCGTCCGTCCGTCCGTATGAACAAACAGATCTCGGAGATGGTAAGAGATAGAGGTTTGACATGTATGGGACAAATGTTTCTTATAGCTGCAGGCAGATCAAATTTATTTTCAATTTTTGCCACGCCCCCTCCCGCCCCCGCAATTCGGAAAAAACGTTATATCTCCTACAGTTTTGAAGATAACGTTTGTAGTAATTAACAAAATGTATCGATTTGCCGAAGAAATGATAAAGATCGGATCAGCGGTTCTCAAGTTATGAGCAAAAAAGTACATCACCCTCCCCCACCCCCTCCCACCCTATTACAACTAACACCGCACAATCTTAAAGAGGGAGAGAGAGAGAGAGGGTGAGAGAAAGTGAGAGAGAGACTTAGAGATGAGCGCAGCACCAGCATTGCATTCAGCTTCTACTGCAGGTACAGAGTATGTTATAGTCGGGCTTGACCGACTTTCTTACTTGTTAAAATTGCCATTGCAGAGTTCTCAAACTTTCTTGTTCGGATTCAGCGTAAAAAAACAATTAGAAAGCCGGTCAAGCGCGACTATAACTTACTTAGTACCTGGAGTAAAAGCGCTGCTGCTGCGCTCAACTCTAAGTTTCTCTCTCTCACTTTTTGCTGAATAAAATGCCGTATTGGTTGTTGGGGAGGGAATACAACAAATTGAGCTGTACTTAAATGGGGGGGATACAACTGACATCTTTTTATTTATCTTTTATCCGGAAACCTAAAGATTGTGCATTCGCACTTAAAAAATTTATACTTCGTTTCGACGAACTGACGCGTCTACTGATTTGGAGTCTGCTGAGTCAGGTGGACGATTGCCAAACGCCTAACGCAAAATGCACATAACCTTAAGAAATATTCCTTATTGACCGCAATAGTAGCTGGCCGCTTAAGTTTGGGTGATAGGGCTTCGGTCTTGGCGTCATAACCATACTCAAATGTTTCTTTATCAGCTATGACTCTATTAAGCAAATCCGAATCTTCGTCAAACTTATCTGTCCAAAAGAAGCAATAAGTGCAAAGTGGCTGATCATGTCATCATATAGGTACATATGTTGAGGGCATTTGTACCAACATAAAAAATAAAGAGTATCTTGTCAAATTTAAAAGTTGGTCTTTATTTTTTATGGTTTCAAATCTTCTAAATCAGTAAAAGTCTAAATTTCTATCTTCGGCAATCTACTTCAGATATTGCCAAATGGTTAACAAAAATGTGGCCGGTTGTGGTGCAGCGTGAAGTGTGTATGCCTTCTGTGCGGGAGGTTTCAGGTTTTGATCCCGACTTGTAACCTCTAATACAAAGTTTCTCTTTCTTTAACTCAAATTCTGAAAACTTTTACACAACCGCATTCTAACATTTTCTGCATATACTATTGCTGTACGCTTCAGGCTGGCTGGTTATCCTTAACAGACTGCCGGATTGTTAACGCAAATGCCCATTTCGATGGCCCAAATTGCTTGACGGATGGCTGACATTTCCAGTATAAGTTCTGATATTGCGTTAGCCGAATGCCGGATGGTTATCCAAAATCTTCCGAAATGTTCCAAAATAGAAATAGCCTGGCGGATGGTTGACATTTTATGTATAATCGCTAGTATTGTCCAGTGGTTACCCTTAGCTGAATGCCGTAAATGGTCTGGCTGATGTCTGTCCCAAAACCGCCTGGCATTGCTGTGCTGATCGGCCAGGTCGATGGTTACCCCACAAATGTCGGATGGTTGACTAAAGGTATGAGCGTCTGAAGTACATTAGCAGCGGCTCTCCCGACCTTCTCTTCATATCGAAGTCCGAACATTACTTTAGTTGTCTGTCAAAAATTGATTTGGAACATACGAGGGCAAGCAGAACACTGTTGGTCATAAGAAAAAGTTATTTAAAAAACTTTTATTTATTTTAACATATTTAACCACGATTATAAAAAAAATTAATTTTTTAAATGTGCCCTTAAAAGTATGCTACTTTTCAAAATATTAATCTGAGTGATTGTGTACCTATACAATTGGACTTTTTCAGTATATTAAAGGATGATTTTAGTTGAATTTTGTGTGCTGTTTTCGGGGTTAAATTAGCTATAAAGGCTTATTTTGACACTTTTTAAGAGCGTTTTGTGAGGAATCCGTTCTTTTTTTCGGACTTTCTTCGACTTAAAATAAATTATCCCCAGCAATTGTAGAATTTTTTTAAGCACAGATATACAACTACCTAATTTCTACCACAAATCTTGACGTGATGGACCATTTCCAAAAGCAGATTCGTGTTCAGCAAACGAAAACCACCACCAACCCTTTAATATACTGGACCTTGTTGCATGGTGTCATATGCTGGAATGACACTGTATATTTTTAGGGGCTATTATTGTCGAATATTTTGTTAATGGACATCATCCAATCCTCTAAAAATCATGGTGGTGCGGATTCGCAATTATTGAAATAATTGAATGAAAAGTGGATGTTATTATATAAAGCCAAAGACACAACATATATAGATATCGCATCTCATACAAACTTTTTTATGGGATCTAATGTCACATACGTCATTTATAATATCTATAAATCTTTGGTAAAAAAGGCGGTCTCAGCATTCCTAAAGCTTATATTTCTTGTATAATCAATAATTGTGGAAGTCAAAAAATTTTATTTTAATTTTAATTGGGAGCGACAGGGTCTCAAAGTCTTAAAAAATATTAATCATACGACACGTTCGCCAAATACCAATCTTTACAAACGAAGTTTTTAGTTCATTTCAATTGCGGTCATTGTTTGAAATTCAAAAAGGGGATCTACATTTGTGTAAATAAAATATTTTTCAAATTTAAATAGTTTATAAATAAAATCATCGCCGACTTTTTATAAATAAAAAAAATATATGATAATATAGGCAACACTGCGTATGAGTTATTTACAAAACTTTAGACGCCATTCGCGCCTAAACTCGACTTTTTTATATTTTGATTTTAATTATGCTAATTATACATGAAAAAGTATCAGATAGGGGGGTGAGAGCATGACTTTAAAAATTGCATATATTTACAATGTACATGGGGACCGCTCTAGTGTGCATTAACTTAGTAAGAGTCACCACCCATTCTTATCCCAAATCAGAACAAGATTACAAGTTGATTGGCTATATATTATTTTGATAAAAATCCGATCACTATTAATATGCATTCTTGGTTTGATTTTTATTCTTTATTCTTAGACAACTATTTAACACAATTATTTGAGCAATTTACCAGCCTTATCATGTTTGCGGTTAATTGAGAATCCAGTTTTTCCAAGCAGCAATTACATTGAAAATGCGGCATATGCTATCTATCCGTTACAGACATCAATGTTGAGTATTTCATCGAACTGCATGAACATGTTTGCATTTGCCATTTAAGTCGCATTAGGGGCAATTAAATCTTAAGCTTTTTGTAATGTTATTCCTGTTATGATATTCAACGTTCAATAATCTTGCCAGGTGCGCAGACGTTAGAGGAGTTGGAGCATAATTATGTGGGTGGTATTTGGGGCACGAACAACAAACAACCAAACAAAAGCAAACGCATAAAATATGGTATAAGTATATGAATACCCCCCTCCTTCTCCTTGTGCTTGTGTGCTTCTATCTTGTAAGTATGTAAGTGGCTGTAGAGAAATGCTGGCCCCGAAAACTCTCTCTGGCAGGTCTGGGCTTTGGGAGTAGTCATCATCAGTCATGCGTGCGCAAATATTTTAAGTGCTTCCTGAAACGTGCCTGCCTGACTGGCTGGTCTGGTTCAGTCAGGTGCGTTTAGAGGATGTTACATTATAATATCAATGTACCTTAAGTAGATGCAATGCCAAGCAGCAGCAACAGCAGACAAAAGTCTGTTTAATGTCGGTGTGTGTGTGCTATAGGCCCTGATTACCAATACCTTGGAGAAGGAGAAGAGAAGGTGTACAGGCATACTGCAAAGCTGCACTGTTTGTGGTCGCCTCAATTGCTCATTTGTGCAATCGAGGGCAAAAGGCTAAGCTTCGCTTAACTGTTGCATAGAGCAAAGCAATAGAGTAGGATGAAGGAGTGTAGCTTTATATGATAAACACTTTTTGGTTCTAAGACTAACAAGTAAGAAAGTCGGTCAAGCCCGACTGTAATATAATCTGTACCTTCCCTGAAGCAGTGCCCTCTCTTTTGGTCATAACTTGACCAATAGATGGCGCCACTACTTGCTTTGAACCAAGCTGATTGATTAATTTTCAGAATCGCCTAATAGATGGCACCACTACTGTGACCACGTGTCTAGGTTACGTCAACTAGCTTAGCATGAATGTCCTTCGCCATTAATAAGTGAGTGCGTGTGTGAGTTAGAGATTTAAGATACATAGAAAGGCGGGAGTATCAAGCATTGATAGTTGTTAGTGATGTGTGAACCAGATAGATGAACTAGATCTGTGATTGGAGCTGGATGAACTGGGACTGTGATTGAAGCGGGATGAACTGGGACCGCCACAACCATTTGGCATGCTTGCGCTGCAGCATAACTAGAGTAAAATACTCGAACTCAATTAATTTAGGTCTTTCATCTCGTTGTTTGAAGATATTTGAAAATCACATTGTGAGTCCAGGTACCTGCGTTTGGAACTAGACCATACAACCCTAAAAGAAGGGACACATTTGTTACAGAGAGGATCTAGTCATTCGCAACATTTATGCGATTTATTCACCTGTACTTGATAAAACATTTCTTAAGGGTATGAAATATTCGATTGATGCAGATAATTTTCCTTTTCTCTTTTCGTGGTCTGTGGAAAATTATTATTGCCTTTGCGACTCACAAGCCCGTGTACTACATTCTCCCTCATATGCATTACGAATCCATTGCATTAATGCACCTTTGTTGGTTTGTTTGTTGGCTGTTGCCTCAATGCGTTTACCCCCCTCTACCCTCCCACAACCAGACAGACAAAAGTGTTGAAGCGGTAATGGTTGAGCCTCCCGTGGTTGTTGTTTCTGCTGCTGCTGCTGCTGATAATGGCACTGCGATTTAAGGCTGCGGGGCAACTACAAATACACGGTAGTCGTTCGGGGTGCTGAGCTTAAAACCTTAACAAAGGCGGTGAAAATCTCAATGGTATCCGAACAACTGAAAACTTGTTGTTGTTGGCCAAAGAACAATGGGCTTACCATAAAAAACGTTGTGTGTGAGTGTGATTGTGTTTGTTTTCGCTGTAGGCGTAACAACAAATGAAAAGAAGGAAACGCTTAGACATTATATATTACGCTATATTAGAGCCTGCCATAAACAAACATTTAACCTTGCGATGACAACTTGGGTGAAATGTTAATGGTGAAATGTTTTAATTATTAAATTTGTGAATCTCTGTAAGACAATTTTTCATCTTGCAATTTTTGAAGGTTTGTCACTTGTGTAGCTAATTAATTTCGCTTTAACAAAGTGCCCTTAAAAACTGGCAATGAAATGTGAAATCTCTATTTCGCTGTCCACAACTGGATGCTTTTTACTATGTTCAAGATAGTAAGCTTCCCGGGAAAACTTCATAACTAAGTTGATGTGAAAGCCTTATATGTGTTCTATTTAAAGTGGAAAAGATTATTTACAGAGTGACAAAGCAAAAAAAAAAAATGTCTTGCCATAATCTTAACGCTTTGCTTTAAAGCAGAGTCCGGCATGCTTCTATTTTCCGTGTATACAAGAGCAGCGACGTCGATACACTAACAATATACGAGCTTACACATACAAACAACACTCTCTTTTGCCATTATAAACAAGTTTTAAATGAGTGCGCTCTCGCGTGGCTAAACACACACACGCAATGACAAAATGAGCGTGTGTGTTTTGCCGGCCACTGCTTTAACCCATTTAAAGTTGCCTTCTTTTTAAAATATTTCTGTAGGATCTAGTGAAAGCAATAGCTTACGTTTTTACATTATACTATAGTAAATTTCATTGGCTTTCAGATAAAAATTATTGCGGACAACTTCCACCTTGCTGGTGGGGTCCAGGTGGTGGTTGAAAAAAACCTCACAAAAAGACAAATTTTCAACAAAAAAATTAATACACGTAACCATAAATATCTTATACCGAAAGTCATGTAAAATTTTAAGAAAAGGTCGAAAATAGTCCGCAATTATACAACCCGTAGAAAAAGTACTAGTAGGAGACTCTAATACATCTGTGAATGTGACTTTTTATACCCTTAGAGAGGGTATATTAAAATTGTTCAGATGTGTGTAACGCGTAGAAGGAAGCATCTCCGACCACATAACGTATATATATTCTTGATCAGCATGACGAGCAGAGTTGATATAGACATGTCCGTCTGTCCGTCTGTTTCTATGCTATCTCCTCCGTCAGTTTAAAAGCTATCTTAACCAAACTTTGCACGAAGTTATTTGGTACAAATGCGCAGTACATTTGTCGGAATCGGCGGGATCGGATGACTATATCGTATAGCTGCCATAGAAACGATCGGTCGAAAAAGTAGTTCTGGTGAAAAAAACTTTTTGGTCTTCAACGCAATCGTCCCAAAACCTCGTATTTATAAGTTTTCTATGCCTTCACATAATTTCACCAAGTTTTATAAAAATCGGACAACTATACAGTATAGCTGCCATACAAAAGATAGTTTTGAAAAAACGTCTTAGTAGGAAAAACTTTTTTGTTTTCAATGCTCTCGCTCCCAAACTTGTTACTGGTCAATATTATATGCTAACACACAATTCTGCCAAGTTTGATTCAAATCGGATGACTATAGCATATAGCTGCCATAGAAACGATCGGTCCAAAAAGTAGTTCTAGTGAGAAAAACTTTTTTGTTTTCAAAATTTTGTCAAAATTGTGGTGCCATATAACAAACTGGCAGGCAGATATCATGCTTCAAGGGTATATTAACTTCGGTCGAGCCGAAGTTAGCTTGCCTCTATTTTTGAGTACTTGAACCGTCTCACCTGGCGAAACTATCATAGGTAGAATTTTTTTTGACTTCGGATTCGTGTTTACTGGGTCCTAATTACCCAAGAAAAGTAGCTTTCCCCTCTAAATAAAAAACTTCGTGCAGCGCGGCGTAAAATGGGTTAAAGATTAACCTTTCGATTAGTTTGATTGTTATTGACAGTACCGAATTAACATTGGCGTGAAGGGAGTACGCTGGAGAGTGGATCCTAAAATCAAAATAGTGTTCTGAATACCAAATTTGGTATTTTTAAGGTACGTCCTTTTTTTATTATTAGAACTTGATAGTATCAATACAAATTTTAAAATAATGAACCAATTTTTTACAAACCAATTAATTTAATTAAAACTTGAGACTGATGTACCGTAGCATAAGTTCCTATACACTTGACGAGTGTATTATAATTTTGCCCAGAAGTTTGCAACGCATAGAAGGAATCCTCCGACCACATAAAGTATATATTCTTGATCATCATGGTTGTCCGTCCGTCTGTCTGTTTCTACGCAAAAAAGTCCCTCAGTTTTGAGGCTATCGAGCTGCAATTTTGCACAGAGTCTTCTTTCACTACTTATTATACACAGAAAAAAAGAAACTCAAATATCCACTTTAAGATCCATTTTTTTAAATATCCTTTCCACATTTTTCAGCTCCTTTGGATGAAGAATGAAGATCAGTGAAATATTTTATTTCTGATATATCCTTTTTAAGCGAAAATAATTCGACTTTGAAAATATCCAATGGATCCTAAAAAAGGATAGTTAACTAACCAGTCCAAATGGATAGTTAAATATCGAAAGGATCATCAAAAACTATCCTTTTTTTCTCAGTCTAGCTGCCATAGAAATGATCGGTCGGAAAATGGGTTTGAGTGAGAAAAACTGTTTTGTTCTCAATATAACCGCTCTCAAAGACGGACGGTGTTTATAAGCTGATCTGCGAAGTTTGGTCGAAGTCAAGTGTATCAAAGCTTCGGAGTAGACGAAGTTAGCTTTGCCTTTCTCGTTTTTTGTTATTTATAGTTTTCTGTTGATCGCAAATATTTTTCTTGTTTAGTTTTTTGCTTAGGATCCTAATGCAATTGATTACGCTTTTTGACCTGGAGCACGGACTAATTGGTCGACTTTATTGTGTTCATAAGAGAGGACATTCGATGTATGGAAAAATAAAAGGCCATACTGATACCCTCCTATACGATGCGTTTCGTGTGAAAAAGGAAAGAAATTAAATTTTATCACTCATACGTACTGTTGCCCTTGCCTTCATATATTACTTTTAAGTAGTTGTCGTAGACTTGGTTTGAACTCATAGCATTTGAACAAAAAGTTATGATGACCATTAAAAAAAATGTTTTTTATATAACCAACAATAAAAACATATGTAAATAGTGTTTACTAATTATATATTTAGTAAAAATCGTATATTAGGGCAAAATTTCTACTATTCTTCCATACACTAATAGGCTACCAGGATACCTGCGAAGTGAAGCCCCACCTCTATTTTTACTGTGCTTGCTGATAAATCAAACTTTCTGAAATGGACTGCTTTAAAAATTGAGTCCCATATAAGAGCGTTAGTAAAACACATCGTTTGATTGGAAATGAGCTCCCTTCGTCAAAATTGGGTCTTAGTTTATCGACCAAAAATACTTTCGATTTGTGTTCCATATTTATTTATTGCTGGACTAAATTAACTTTTTGTTTACATGATGCGTATGAATTTAAACATAATAAAAAATTTTTTAATTTATTATGTGCACCCTAAAAGCCATTATATAAAATGGTATCAGTTAACTTTCATAATGGCAAAGATGCCTAAAGTTTATGACCTAAGAACTATTTTTCCTTGATGGATCGTGAACTATGAATAATTTCGTTAATGGTTCTATTTCAAGTCTATTTTGGTTTCAACGTAAGCGTCTTTAAATTCTGCCATTTGTAATGTTATATGCTTTCACACAGATTTGCAAATTTTGGTCAAAATCGTATGACTATATCTTTCAGCTGTAATAGGACCGATCGGTCGGCAAATGAGTCTTAGTGAGAAAAAAAATGGGGCAAGAGAAAAATTTGGTGTTTATATAAACATGTTATTAGTCAAATCAAAGTGCACATTAATTGGTTTTAGTACCAAAATGGCATGGTAAAATCAAATATAATTGTTATAGTTTTTATCATACAGTTTTTCCCTGAGTATATAATTGAAAAAAAGAAAAACGCAGCTAATATTAATTGTCTCTAAACATTTATCATCTTGTCGGTATAGAATTTAAAATGTGGTATAATCAGATTTCCCACTTAAAGTAAAGTTTTTACCAACTGCAGCCTTAAATATAAAAATTCTTTAGGGTCTTTCGAAACAATATTATATTATACTAAAAAAGTTTCGAAAGTTAGCAGCCACATCTTGGGCCATTTTGCAGTTGGGTTAAATCTTTGGGAAATCTATTGCCTTAAGCAAAAGCCGACTTAATACATTACAGCCATTTATTTTAAACGCTGGCTGCTGTCACCCTGTGACCCCCTGCCGCGACTCAATCAGCTAAGAAAAGCAGCAGCGCCACCAACTGCTCTGTGCCCTGGCTTAAAGATGGCCCCCATATTGTCAAGTACATGAAATATATCAAAACATTTGCTGTATTTGACAAGCAGTCAAAGTTAAGCGGTCCACTCGTCAAATGCCAGACCCTGTTCCCTTTCCATCGTAACAGGCAGCAGTGAACAAGGAATATAAATAAAAAATAAAAAAAATAAAGGAATTCACAAGAAATTTCATTTCCCGAAGCTCAACTGGCAGCGGGACACACAAAACCCCTCCCCAACCTCACCCAAAAAACTCGACTCACTCATTTGGCTTTAACATAAAACCAATTTAAACTTGCGCTTCCCCAGGAGTGGAGAGGAGGCATATAGCTTCAGTCAACTGCTTAACGTCCTTCAATATGCAGACAGACAATAACAAACTATGGCAAAAAATAAAAAACAATTTTAATTTCATTTTGGCTGAACATTTTTAAGTTCCAGTTTCAGTACGAGTTTCTTTCTCACCTGCAGGATAGGGCGCCCCACTTAATACGCGTGGGAAAATCAACAATGGCGCCCAGAGAGAGAGAGAGAGAGAAGGAGTGGAAAACTTGATAATAACTCGCGCTCGTGGCGTTGTTTTTTGGCTTTTCTTAAGCCTGCGAGAAGTAACTTTCCGGATATACGGCACCGGCACGTCCCACTCGACTCGGCTATGTTTTTCTCATAATTATGAAGAGGATTGTGGAAATTAAGCGACTGTCATAACAAACATAAAAGGCTCCAACTGCTGCGATAACGATTAACAGCCGGGATGGCTTCTGGCAGGGATTTATATGTGTATTTATATGCATAAACAGGCGCAGCTCCAGCAGGCCAACAGGTGCCACGTGCTACACACACAACAGTTTCCCTGCGAACCGCAAGGCGTCCCTTCTAGGCTGAGTTAAGTGCAAGTGCAATTTAAAATTCCAAATTTGTTAAACTGTGACAAGTGTTTTGAATGCAAAATGAGCACACTGAGGAAACCAAATGTGTAGCATTTGGAAAAGGAACCCAGAAGGCATGTAAATCGTGCGTGCCGCAATGATAATTGTAGAAGCCGTCGTTCAGTAGATGAAAAGGAATGCGCCCTGCATCTCCTCTACCACTGTCCAGCGCTCCGTAAGAAGCGTTTCCCAATCCTGGGCCATTTCAGCAGTACCTGAAATAGAGATTGCTTTTGCAAATTTTTTGGGCATAAACCGCTTTTCCAAATATATTCAAACCTTTAAAAAAAATTGGACATTATTTCACAAATACATTCACCATCAATGTTGCATATCAGAAATACTTACTTAGTTAAGCAGATATTATAGTCAGTTAATGCTAACGAATGATTGTTGATAATTTAGAGCATACTTTCCTGCTGCGAGAATGGATCTCACTAGAAGAAACATATAAAATGCAAGCTCACATGTTTCTGTGGTGCACAAACGGGTCCTTGACGCCCCAAGAAACTGGACTTGGGGTAGCAAAACTAGGAACAAAAAGATGTAAATACAATAGAAAATCTTACAAGCCGAATTATGTTCCTTCTTCCGTTGTGTAGACCTTAATATGGGAAATAACTACCATAATAGACAAATAGCTATTCTTTCAGATATATATTAACCAGCTGAACCCGTCGCGAAAAATCATAGAAAGATTGTTTTCTTGTTTTTGATTAGCCCAACAGCTCTTTAAACATAAAGTTTGTACCAAAATGATTTTTTAAACAACACTCTTTTTTAAAATCGTTGGCTTCATTTTAATTTTTAGACAGTTTCGAATGTACAGATGATTAAAATAAATTAATTTGGGAAAAGTGTCAGGAGAGAGATTAAGTTAAGCGTGGAATATGCTGTGGCCTGAACAAATATTCAATTTTATCCATTCCAACCAAATTTTCAAGTCGTACGTGAATTCCAGAATTATATATTATTCCCTTCCTCTTTTGTAAATGCTGAATGCTGTGAATTTAGGATCAAGCGACATTTTCCTTATATGTAAGTGCGAACCCATGAATCTTAGAAAAAGCTATGTAGGCTGTGGGTTGATAATCAGTCTGCCTAAGAGATTTATGTCGATTAAAGCGGCAAAAATTTTATAACAAAGCTTCGCAATGAAAATGTTATTTAAACGGGTTCTATGGAAAGGAAGGAGAAAACTAAACAGTGTAGCCAGAACTGGGTTTTTTTTGTCAAATTTAGCTTTTTGCGGGAAAACGAAAAAAAAACAGTGGGCAGCAGTCTTTTTTAAGTGGTTACATACAGTCAAGGGGCTTAAAGAAAACCATATATGTAAAAATAAAATACCGACTTTCAACAAAAATGAACTGTAAGTAACGATGACACGTCTATAAAACACACAGTCATTTCACCCAACACAATTTTACCATCCGTCAATTCAACACAAAACAAAGTCTTCTAAAAACAATTTCAAAACACGTCAATACAACACTAAGTCATTTCACCCAACACAACAATTCAACACACGTTAATTGAACACAAAACAATTTCAACACGTCAATTCAACACAAAACAAAATAATTAATTTATTATTAAATTGAAATTTGGTTTGAATTGAATTGACGAAGTGGTAAATTGTTGTGTTGGGTGAAATGACTTATAGACGTGTGTTGACTTTTTGTTTGTGAAGACTGTTTTGTGTTGAGTTGACGTGTGTTGAATTGACGTGTATTGAATTGACGTGTTGAAATTGTTTTGTGTTGAATAGACGTGGAACACAAAGTTGAGTAACGATGACTTTTATTAGTGATAGTAAATATAATGCAAGTCTGTAGTACCATCAGAGATAGAAAGGAGACACTAGCTGCAGGTAAAAATTTTTTTGGAAAAAATCGCGCGTTTGAAATTGCACGTTTTTTTTTTTTTTGATAAAAATGCCTTTCGATTGCCTTTAATTTTGCTATCTAAAATCTTTCGGAGGCATCGAAGGGTTACAAAAGAATACATAAGAAATCATGACAAACTATGTGATTGCAATTAACCGTAAATTTATGATTCGCACTATAACAAAATCAACAAAAATATAATGATGGAAAAAAGTGTCGCGTTCGCAATGTCGCGTAACGAATCCTACTTTATTTTGAATTAAAAAAAATAAGAAAATTTTTTTTTCAAATAAATTCTAATATACAGTTAAAGTATTCAAAAGCATTCTACAAATTAATCGCAGTATATAGTTTTGGCAAATTTCGCTAAGTTTTGCTTATATACTGATGGCCAAAAACACCACTTCCATTTTTTGTAGCGTGCGAATCACTTTTAAATTGGCTTTATCTTGGAACCAGCTCTAGGTGTGCTCTCTACTCTTAAAACGAGAACGTAATTTAAAGTCGACTCTAACCGACTTCGATATACCCCCTTACAAAAAAAAAAATTTTTAAAACTTTTTCCCTTCCCCCAATGGAAAACTATTGCAACATTATTTTAGGGTAGAAGGGGGGTAGCGGGGGCTTGGTTCACTTTTTTGCTCATAACTTGAGAACCGTTTATCCGATTTTATCATTTCTTTGGCAAATCGATTCATTTTGCGAATTACTAATTACTATCTTTAGAAGGTACGAATCGTCTATCTTTAAAACTGAAGGAGATATAACGTTTTTTCCAAATTGCAGGGGCGGGAGGGGGCGTGGACAAAACTTGAATCAAACTTGCTCTGCGTGCAGATAAAAGAAGCATTTGTCCCATACATGTCAAACCTCTATCTCTTACCATCTGTGAGATCTAGGTGTTCATACAGACAGACGGACGGACGGACGGACGGACATGTCTTTATCGACTCGGCTGTTGATGCTGATCAAGAGTATATATACTTTATATGGTCGGAAATGATTCCTTCTGCCTGTTACATACATTTGAACGACTTTAGTATACCCTTTTTACTCTACGAGTAACGGGTATAAAAAGTGCTTCGAAAGTGCTATAAGTTAAAGTAACAGAAGAAAAAAAATATTTTAATTTGACTTTTCCTCCACTTTAATGCGTACGACTGTCGCGTTCGACATCATGGAAATACCCATATCTATGAGTTTACATACGAATAATTAGTGTGAATGTAAGTCGTTCTCTCTTATGCTAACTCTCTCGCGTTCTTAGCAAAACACCTTTTTCCACAATATTGCCTGAGCGCCGCAGCCATTTATGTGGCCCATACAAACTTTTCTTTGGCCATTTTACCCACCTCGCGGACAAATTGTCTAAATTTTCCTTCATAGTGCGCACCTGCATATCTTTTTCGCGATCTTGAGTGTGTCGAAAGAAGACACTTTCATACGAAAGCTACAACAAAAAAATACACAGGTTTTGTACATCGTTCATCGTCGGACCGTCCAAGAAAGTTTCTAAGCCCTCAAAACTTCGAATAAGTCCTGATTTTCAAAAATAAATGCCGCTTTTGGACCAAGAACTTTGCACATAAAATGATTCAATTTTTTCAAACTTTTTAATTGTCTCTTCAAAAACATCCCGGCTACACCAAAAGGTCAAAATTTTCTTACGAAATATATACTTCGATATTTTTTCCTAGTGTATAACTGTTGAAGACGTGTAGCCTAGGCATAATTATACAGCCTGAGTCAGTCATGGAACCGGGGAGTTTCGGTGTCAGGTGAGGGCATTCCCTGGAAACTGCTTCAAAACTTGACTTGGCGCGATCCTAAACAAACAGGCGGCGTGCGTTGAATTACGTTGCCGCACGCACGTGGTTGCCAGGCGGGACAGAAGTATGTGGAGCGGAGTGTGAGTGTGTGCCCTGCATGAGTAATAGTAATGATGTTGCCCCACTCAAGAAGTGGGCCGTTGCCACCAGGCTTATGAATAAATTAAGAAAAAAAAGCAAGCCAAAAAAACGGGGACGAATAAAACAGACGGTGTAAATAAAAAAGAGCAATTTAAATACGAACGGTGGCTTCAAGGTGTTTGGCAGAAGGACCCAGAGAGCTGCCGGTTGGTGGCGCAGCTTTGAGATAAGGCCAGGCGGCAACTGAAGATAATGCTGTTTAAATAGAATCTGGCAAGGCCTCGGGCCGAACAAACTGCAAGATATAAAGCAAATGACGGCACCGGCACGCGCTTATGGTAGTGGCAGGGGGAGGCGCAGGGGTGGGTGCGGAGAGCTCGCTCAGGTGATTTACATAGCATATTTAAGTGGAACACTTTGTGAACTCGCACACGATATCATCATCAGCCTTAACAAATGTTGCACACAAAAAAAAGCTAGGCAAGGACTACAAGGGCGAGAGAGCCAGAGCAAGGATCATAAAATAAAATAAAAAAAAAAAAAAAACTGCAAAGATTTTTATGAATAAGATGTATTACAAGCGACAGCATAAGGAGTTTGACATTTTTATTATGCCAAACACAGAGAAAAGTTTGGGGTGGATTTGCCTGCTGCTCTCCTCAGTCAAGTGTCAAGTTTTCATCGGGAAAAAAGGACAAACAAGTTTTGTGCATTAGTCAACGAGTCGCGACTCCTTGAAGCGCACCTAATTCAATTATTCCAGGACAAAATCGAGATTTTGGGGCATAAAACGAGAGAGAAAAAAAATAGAATTTCCCTTTAAATAAATATGATTTATTATGTTTGACATACGCCCAAGTGAGCCCCGGCCAATATGCATGAAGCTCGACGACATGCCCCCCACTCCCCAAAAGCTCAAGAAGTTTGCACAGCACTCCAAGCCAAGGCAGCTTGACTTAAGGTACATTTAGCTTTCCTTTACTTTTATGGCCAGAACTTAAGGGAGTCAACATAAAAGAAGAAAAAAGAGGGAAAATACTCGGGTTGTTGAAAGGCTTAAATGTCAGTGGGTTGGTGGTAAATATCCATCAACAGGTTGAGTTGGGTTGTGTTGAATTGACAAACATGAAAAGGAAAGTACATACACAAGCGCACCTACGCTTGCACACATACAACATGAATTCACTATACTCATATGATGGAAATTGGCGCTTGTTATGAAAGGGTGAAATTGATGGATATTGACTTTAAGAGAGACCGAGTGCTCACAGGAAATTATTTCAAATATGCACAGGAAATTGTAAATAAGTGTTGCAAAATTTAAATTATTTATTATATCAAAGTTAGACTAGCTTGGGTTTTGTCCAAGAAATCATCACACTAAAATTGTGTTGGCAACTTTAGAGAATTTTCTTGTGATTAACACCAATCTGACATTAACAACCGAACCCTACCTTTATTTTAAACCGATATAACTGAATCAAACCGAAACCGTTACCGAAATAAAGTTTGGTAGTGACTAACCGAAACTGAATCTAAAATAGATATAATTTGGGTTAACTATAATCGAAACAAGGTAACGGCTTCCATTTCGGTTTTCAAAATATTATGAGACAACAAATGTGTATAATATTTGATTAAAGTCTGTGGAAGTCACGAAAATTTATTAACACTAATCGTGACTATCTACCAGGTCTCGCAAATCACATGAACATGCATACATTCAATCAGCAGCAGCAGAGGAGTTAGCAGAATTGTAGCTTTTAAGCTCGCAAATTTGTGCCTGGGCTTGTTCATCTTTTCAGTTCACCTCATTAAAACTTCTTCCTCTGTAGAACTTAAATACTAAAAAAAAAGTTTAACTTTAAAAACTAAGCTTCAAATGGTTGGACGAAAATTTCTATAAATTCCCATATCTATATAAGTTATCGAAAGTATTAAAGGGTGATTTCTTTAGCAAATTTCGGATTTGATAAAAAAAAAAAGAGGCAAGCTAACTTCGGCTCGACCGAAGTTTATATACCCTTGGAGCATGATATCTGCCCGCCAGTTTGTTATATGGCACCACAATTTTGACAAAATTTTGAAAACAAAAAAGTTTTTCTCAATAGAACTACTTTTTTGACCGATCGTTTCTATGACAGCTATACGATATAGTCATCCGATCCGGCCGATTCCGACAAATGTACTGCGTATTTGTACCAAAAGACTTCGTGCAAAGTTTGGTTAAGATAGCTTTAAAACTGACGGAGGAGATAGCATAGAAACAGACGGACAGACGGACATGGCTATATCAATTCAGCTCGTCATGCTGATCAAGAATATATATACTTTATGTGGTCGGAGATGCTTCCTTCTATGCTTTACAAACATCTGAACAATTTTAATATACCCTCTCCAAGGGTATAAAAAATACATAAATACAAACATGGCCCAAACGTGATATAAACTGTTTACCGAACTCGCCTCTCAAATGGGCCTTGGTTTCGCATGCTGTGGCACCGTCTTGTTGAAACCACGTCAGCCAAATCCAGCTCTTCCATTTTCTCCATTCACCAAACAGTGCGTTTTTCAGGATGCATTGGCAGTTCTTGCTATGTTTCTGGCTGCTCCAAATATGGCAATTAATTTAGCTTGTTCACTTTTTTATTCAACCAAAAATGAACTTTGTCGCTGAACACAATTTTCCGATAAAAAAAAAGTGGGTCTTCATTCAACTCTTGCACCAGCTGTATTTTTAAAGGATTCATGCCCAAATCCTTCCGCAAAATTTTGGTTGGTGGTCCAGTAACAGACGTCTAATTGGTGCAAACGCCGTATCGATCATTTACGGTCAACCATACTGGCGGATACAGCTGCGATAATTATACCCGTTACTCGTAGAGTAAAAAGGGTATACTAAAGTCGTGCAAATGTATGTAACAGGCGGAAGGAATCATTTCCGACCATTTAAAGTATATATATTCTTGATCAGCATCAACAGCCGAGTCGATATAGACATGTCCGTCTGTCCGTCCGTCTGTCTGTATGAACACCTAGATCTCAGAGATGGTAAGAGATAGAGGTTTGACATAATTGGGACAAATGCTTCTTTTATCTGCACGCAGATCAAGTTTGTTTCAAATTTTGGCCACGCCCCTCCCGCCCTCGCAATTTGGAAAAACCGTTATAACACCTTTGAAATTAATTAAATTAATCGATTCGCCGAAAAAATGATAAAGATCGGATGAGCGGTTCTCAAGTTAAGAGCAAAAATGTGAAAAATAGCCGATTTAAAAAGTGTTGCATACTTTTCAGATGTTGCGGGAACACTGTTAAACATGTTTTTTATGAGTAACGGGTATTTCGAAGTCGGTTAAGGCCGACTTTAACTTGCGCTCTCGTTTCCTATGTCAGCACTATACCTAAGCGTATAGGTGGTTAAATGTCCAATAATGTAAATTTGGTGCGAAATTTAGTCGTAAAATTGTCAAGAAAACAGCTCAGCTGCCTTTATTTACCTGGCATCTGTTTCAATTTTATGAATGTTTATATTGAAAACTAAATTGGCTGCAAATCTCTCTTTTAACGTTAGACCTCTTCCAAACTTGTTCAAAAGTATCAAAATACATACTATATTCTAGACTACACACCAAGTTCCCCATTTAGAGCCGAAATTAGTTTTGAGATATGGCTTTGATTCATTTTCTATTCCTTAACTCTGTTTCGAATACAGTCTTGAACCATTAAAATGTGTAACACTCATATTATAAACCAGGAGCCGGTAAAAAACACATTAAAATTTTGGGATTGCGTATGTGTGTAGCCACTGTAGACTGCGCTGCTACTTAACACTTTTTATGCACATTGGATAGCGACCCGCCCACCCCTTTTTTATAAACCAACAGACCAAATCACATGTTTTTCGAGTCAATTGTTAATTTTCCACGTTTTAAAGTTTGAGGTTTTTTGGTGAGAGTTTTCGTGCCAAACTACCGGCTTACGTTTTACCAATTTAAATAAAAATCAGTTAATTTGTAAGATATAAAAAATAAATTCCGAATTTCTTCATAACTTAGGGCCGATTTCTCTTTTTCCAAAGCTGCTATATGTTAGATAAACTTACAATTTACTTTGGGATATGTTAGTTTATCTGACAGATAGTGCTATGTAAGATATGTGAGATATAAGATATGCCGAGATGATGATGATTTATAAAGTCCGAAAGCTAAAATCGTTGTTTTTTTATGACATTGGCGCACATAGAAAATGAAGATCAAATTCATTTTGATATTCACTTGATTAAAATGATATTATAAAAAAAAAAATATTTTTATTTTGATTTTGACAAGAAAATAATATCTTTCTAACCCAAAATATTATCATTCACTTTAATGGATATTGACTAGTTTCAGAATGATACCTATATCGACCAGGTAACATAAAAATTGATTGCTTTTAAGGTCTTATTTTTTGAACAGATCCGTAACTTGCTTCGTAACGGGTTCAGGTTCACATATATTTTACTTTTGTCACAATATGGTGAAATTTTGGGCAATTCTGCTTTGAACCCAAACCAGTAAATATGGCTAGTTCGAAACCGGGAAAATATGTAACTTTATGCTACCAAACTACAAACCATGTAGCTGAAATAATTTCTGAGAAGGCAATATTTGCCGAAACGCGTAGGAGGAAACCTGAGCCAAAAAGTGTTTTGACGGCCGAACAACAACCATTTAACACAACAATTTCTGAGATTTGGATTTGAATATCGTTTGAATCGGTTCGAACCCAGTTCTGAGCCTGTAAAATATCTAAATCTATATTAAGTTCAAAGCATTCACAATTTTGGAGTTATGGCAATAAAATACTTTCACATCGTAAAAGTATTGAGTACTGAGCATCAGCATAGTAGTCTACCTTCCATTTCATCATGTCTTGGTTCAAATAGTAAATCTGCGCTTAAAAAAATGTTGAATTGAATTTGTGCCCATTAATTTAATCTCTAAAATTCATCTCTTTCATACTAAATAGAACAGTAATTGTAGCTTTTGTATTAAGTGAAAAGAATACAATATTCATAAATATAAATTTCATATTTCATTAGCAAGAAATTCAATTTCAAAATTTCATTAGTTCCACCTCTGTAAAGCCATGACAAACACAATCCCCATAGATTATCGTCTAGAATATGGACACACACACGCACACATGAACGCCCTCACCAGGCAACATGATTTAAGCATCTATAAATTTACATTGCATAGTTTTAATCAACTGTCTATTGAGATAGTAAGACCATAAACTCATCCATGTCAGCAGACCAAAATATCATTTAACAAAAACCATAAACGACACACGTCAACAGAAAAGCAGCAACAGCAGAATAACAAGTGGAGTAACTGTGGTAATACAGAATGGAAAGCAGTTGAATAAAATTATGAGCAAGAAAGGGTAACTTGGTTTTTTTGGGCACATTTACAAAGGATACAGCTTACACGATGACTTAGGAATAAAATGAGTTTACTTCACAATTATTATTTTATGAATTAAGCTAGACTTAAATCAAAATCAAAATTTTTAAATGGTTAGAATATACCAATAAATCGATTCTTTCAGAATCTGTTTTAATTTTCAACAAATGAATATTTGCTTGATAATAATATCAATTAAGATAAATTGATCAACTGCGTCAAACACACCTCTATTGCATACAAAATATATTTAGTTCTTATATGCTTTTTTTTAATTTTTAATAGGCAAAAACAAAGAAACTCTAAAAATTTCTGAAAAGAACTTACCAAACATACTTGTTGGGAAAATAGTTAAGGCATTTGGTAAAGGAGTAACTGAAAATGCACAATTCTTTTGGCAACTTTGTTATTATGGTCAAATGTATTCCAGGCCGATAACCCAAAAGCCCAAAACAAACCTGCACAACCTTAAAATGTTCGGTTTATGGTCACGCAACCGACTGGGAAATAGGTAATTTATGGACCCACACAGGACCTGGCCCAATGTTGTGGGCAAATAAACGCACACACACACACACGCACGAACTCACACACAGCCTTATGTACCTGAAAATATTTAGTCCAGCTTTTATGCATAACTAATTGGCTACAGCTCCTGCTCCTGTTGCTATTACCGTTTGTTTGTGTGGTTATACGGGTATGTCTGCTGGTTGGTAGATACCAGGCTTGGCCACGGTCCAGTCCCGCATGCTGTGGCGCCTTTAAGGGAGCAGCACACGACCAGTTAAAGTGTGCACACAATTTGCCACAATGTTGCTGCTTGTCATCAGCGTCGTTATATTGTTATGGCCTTCGACATCATTGCTGCTGTTGTTGTTGTCCCCCATCTCTATTTGTGTATGTGCGTCGTCAGCTAATTGAATTTTCAGCATGAAATTTAATTATCTTTGTTGTTTGCTCACGCAACAAATGACCCCAAAAATTGGAGCCATCAGGATTTTAGGTTATTTGGCCATCAAATCTGTTTGTTTTAAACACACTTAAACTTAAATTAGCAAATGTTTTTTGTTTTCTTTCAGCTCTGAAAATGACGTGGCCCTTGGGACTGTTAATCATCTACTGTTCTGTGGCAGTGCAATTGATCAGCTGTGATCAAACCGCCTCTTCATCGCTGGCAGAGACCAATTTGCCACCTGTCTTTACACAAACCCTCAACAATATTGTGCTATATGAGAATGTTCCTGTTGGCACTGTGGTCTTCCGTCTCGAAGGCTATGATCCTGAGGGTAGTAGTGTCACTTTCGGTGCCATAGGCTCAGATCATTTCAGTGTGGATGCTGTTTCGGGCAATATAACGCTGATCAAGCCTTTGGATCGTGAGGAAACGGATAGTTTGACATTCTTGGTGTCTATACGAGATCGCGTTGATCCTGCGGGTGAATCGGAACAGGATAATGTGGTGCAACAGCCCATAACATTTATCATATTGGATGAGAATGATAATCCGCCTGAGTTTCAAAATGTAAGTGTTTTCAGCTATATGATATACTTATCCGATCCGCCTGATGTTAACATTTTTGAAAAGCTTGATAAATATAAAGATCACGTGCCATTTTCCAACAAAAAGCTTTGAAACTGACTGCATATTTTTCAAGGACATCTTTTAATTTGTTTATAACTTCAAAAATTCATAACTTTTAAACTATAAAAGTCTCCATCTTTTTGAAAACACCAAAATTTAAGTTATGTTTATAACATTTGATTGTATATCCTCAGAAGCTATAATATGGTGGTTAACACTGAGAAAAAATTATATGTAATTTTTAGCAACATTTACTTAATATTATTAAATAATTTAAAAATCTATAAAATTATAATTTGAGTAGATGCAGTAAAAATCTTTCCATCGATATCAACTTTAGACCTGTCCGATAAACCAAACCTGAGATATCACGTTTTTAAAAAACGCTTTTTTTCCAATTTTTCGGGGTTGCCGAGAAGCAACACTAAACATACCTATCTCCCTACAGACGCTTTACAGCAAGATGGAAGAGATAGCGGAGAAAGAAACAGAGAAAAAGTGAAAGAACACGACCGGCTGCAGAATCTCTAAAATTATGTGCAAGAAGAGAGACAAAAAACTCACGCGCTATACGCTGTAGCTCCAAAGAAGAGACTGCAGACTGCTTATAGGCATAATAACTGGTCACTGCCTAGCAGCCACTTACGCGATAAAGCTAGGCATCATGACAGCAGACACCTGCAGGAAATGCAAGGAACCTGGAGTAGCAGAAACTGCAGAACACCTCATCTGCAACATCTGCACTCCCCAAGCTTCACCACTCTGGAAGAGGCAGCCAAGAGCTCCCCCAAACAACTATTAGCATTTGCCAAAACGTCAAGGATCCTACAGGATTTCTGAAGGAAATGGTACCCTAAAACGAGAAGGCCAAGCTAACTTCGTCTTTGCCGAAGTTTTTATACCCTTGCAAATGTTTTAATACATCATAGTTTACGAACGTTAGCATTAAAACAAACAATTTTTCTAAATAAAATCCACCTTTCGACCGATAGTTTCTATGGCAGCTATAAGATATAGTCATCCGATTTTGACCAAAACTTCCAAATCTGTGTAAAAGCATATAAAACTAATAATTGCTAAGGCGGGAGGCGTTTACATTAATAACAAAAAGTTTTTCTCGCGAAGACCCACTTTTCGACCAATAGTTCCTATAGCAGCTATAAGATATAGTCATCCGATTTTGACCAAAACTTCCAAATCTGTGTAAAAGCATATAAAACTAATAATTGCTAAGGCGGGAGGCGTTTACATTAATAACAAAAAGTTTTTCTCGCGAAGACCCACTTTTCGACCGATAGTTCCTATGGCAGCTATAAGATATAGTCATCCGATCCGGTCGGTTCCGACATATTAGCTTTAAGACTGAGAGACTAGTTTACGTAGAAACAGACAGACAGACGGACAAACAGACGGACGGACAAAGCTCAATCGACTCAGCTCGTCGCCCTGATCAAGAATATATATAGTTTATAGGATGAATATTTCTATGCGTTGCAAACTTCTGGGCAAAATTATAATACCCTTTGCAAGGGTATAAAAAAGCACCCGGCCTCACTAAGGACCGTAAGGTCTATGTGTGGCCACCTACATGGGGCCAGCCGGAAATACCTACATACCTACCTACCAAAAAATTGAAAAAAACAAGAACAAAATTCTTAAGTCTAGATAAAAAATGCATTTAACAATTTAGTTTTCAAAGATAGAAAAAATGTAGCCCAAAACACGTTTAATATACCCAAACCGGTAATAAGGTCTGTTTGGTATTAAAATTATATCAAGAATTTTCCGAATCATTGAACTTTGAAAATTAAAATTCTTGAATCGAGTAAAGAATTTCCAGATTTTTCTTTCACTTTTAGTTTCCAGATTGTAATTGTAGTTTCCCACATGAAACTAATTTGCCCAATTATTGATGAAAACTTTTTGGCCACATTTGATCAAATTATTTAAGCATGGATGGCCTGTTCTGGCTATAAAACCCCATTGTAACTTAAAATTAATTTTTTAGCTTAAATTATTTAACTAATTGTAGTTGTAGTAAATTGACAATTATTTTAGGGAGTATTCCTCAAGTGCAAAAATTTTATTTCGATTTTTTTTTTTGCATTTTTTTATAGCTTGGATATTTGAGAATATCGCCCTAAAAGGATTTTTTGAAATTCGAAATACTTCAGAAGATATAGCCTTTTTAGTGGAGCAATGGCTTCAAAAATACAAGTAATTTTTATATTACTTCAAACTTTAAACGCATTTATCTCTAAACCACGTTTTTCGAGCTGGCGGCCATGATATCTCCAGTTACACTAAACCGACACCATTCTGGTCTGAACCTAATATATTTAAAAAATTTATATTATTTTTTTTAAAAAAAAAAACAAAAAAAGGCAAGAAAATAGATTTTTTTTTTATTGTCCGATATTTTTGTCAAAAGAAATCACAAACTTTTTTGAGTCCATACCTAACCAAAAAGGCCCGGCCCGTAAAAACCCAACTTGGGTCTAAAAAAGCCCGAAAACGGCCCGAAAACAATTTTGATTTGTTCGCGCTATTTTTGTTTATGCTCGAATTAGACGCCAGCGCCATTTATCGCATTTTAATTGTTTATCGATCCTACATATTTTACTTGTTTGCTCACCACTAATTCAAAATTGGCGTCCTATTAAATTATAAAACTTTCAATATTTGCAAATATTTGCATTAGATGGTCAGAAAAATTATGTAAACTTTGCAGAACTAGCACACTTGATTCCCAAATAATAACTGAGTTTAAAACAATGACCCTAAGCGCATTAGAAAAAAGGTTTCTTCCGGCAATCGCTCATTTGGTTGGGCTTTTCTTGAACCCTCCTTATAGAGAGATGAATTTCCTCTCAGAGGAAAAAAGAGATAATGTGTTAGCTACGGTAAAAGCAATGCTCTCCGAATTTATAGGGGATCATGAATACATATAGTAGCGTTGATTATATAACTAATAACATAAACCCAAATAATTCCGAAAATGGAATGTTTGCTGAATTTTTAGACTTAAGTTATATAAAAAAACGAAAAGTTGAGAAAAACGCTATCGACATAGAGCTTGACAAATATTTGGCCTATCCAGCAGCTCCTGCCACACATATTTTAGAGTTCTGGAAAAATGCAAGGGACTTAAAATACCTTCCCAAATTAGCTCGGACCATTCTGGCTATTCCTGCCAGTCCGTCTACGAGCGAAAGGCTTTTTTCAACATCGGGCCATGTTTTAAATGTAAAACGCACTAGGCTAAAAAGCTCCAATTTTGAACAAATTAAGTTTCGTGCCGGGCCGGGCCGGGCCCTGCGGGTGAAAAAGTTTCGTGTTGGGCCGGGCCGGGCCTCTCAAAAAAGAGTTCGTGTTCGTGCGGGCCCGGGCCTCAAAATACAGGCCCGCGCCCACCTCTAACCTTGAATCATGGCCGCCAGCACCATACCTTTTTTTTTGGACACCCACATTGACGGCCAAAACTTTTGGAACAGCCCTCGCATCGAAGCAGTAAACATTTTTTTACTTTTATCTGTTTGTAACAAAATAAAAAAACAGATTTGGAAAATCTCTTTGCGTTTTCAAATAAGATTTTTTTTAAAAAAGGTCCGAAAAACAGCCTTGACATGAGGAATACCCCCTTAAAAAAATTTTGGGATGGAACCACAGTTTCAGTTTTAAGTCCCGAAAAATCTGCATAGATGGCTATTTAACCAAGTTCTGTCACTAAAGTAAAGTAAAAACTTATTTAGGTATAATAAACGACAGTGGCGTTCCAAGGGGGGGAGGCGGGGGGGGGCATCCCGCCCCGGGCGGCAAATTTTTAGGGGCGGCAATTTTTGAGGGCTGTGAGTTTCAGGGGCGGGAAGTTTTTGGGGCGGCAAATTTTAGGGGCAGCAAATTTCAGGGGCGGTAAATAATTACAAAATGTATATTGATTATTCTCTTAAATTAAGAAATAGTGGTATTTCTGAAAGTGATTTAGACTTTGCTGTCATTTCAATATGGAGAACGTTGCAAGATTCTGCACTTCAAGATCTAGTAATAAAAGAAATATTCTCTGAATGCATTTTTGAAAGCTTACGAATTAGTATAAAGGATTAAAGAGCAAAGGTCTACCATAGACAGAGTCAAACATGCTGCTATATTGATTATGTTCTCAAGGGAGTATGCAGGAGGGTGCAGATTTGTAGTATGCCTTGAAAAGTTCTTATGAAACAAAAGTTGTGTCAACTGAACAATAACACAGCCCAACAGTGATTTTGGTGCAGGTCTATTTTTAACAGATTATGTTAATATAGACTTTACTGAACAAAACTGTATCATTGGTTTTGTTCAATCAGCTCTTGTTTCCAAGATATCGCGGAAAAACCAAAAAGTCGACTTTTTGGCACTCTAGGATTTATGGAGGCCATACTAGGCATAATTATCTGCATTTATGAACTAATTGCGATAAAGTAATTCATTCCAATGAGCAAAATCAGAAAGTTGTTTTCAAATATACTTTGTAATCAATACAGAATGAGTTCTTTAATAGTTTGTTACATGGACTAAAAAAAAAAAATGTATAGTGTTAATTATAAAAGAATAATTATCAAACAAGAGTAAATATTTTCACATTAATTCATCATAGTTCGCGTCCATCTATTTCGCGATATTTTGCAAATACATACATATCAATGCAAATTTTAAAAATCATATCCGCTATATACAGCGGAAAGTGTCTAAATTGGCCTCTAAAGACAGACATTTTTCGATTTATAGCATTTTTAGCATTTTTTATAGCCCGTTAAAGCTAGCGCAGATATTGAATTTATATTTTTGCCATCTGAGCCTATAGACAAGCATATGATCTAATTTTGTGATTTTTATGGCGATTAAATCAATTTATTTGGCAAAGTTATAGCCTCTTAAACACGAAATTACATATTTAAATTTATGGGAGGAAAACTAGATTTGTAACTAAAATTTTTATAGGAACTGTGAAAAGGCTACTTGTTTCCAAATATAATTTATCATCTACATGTAAACATATAACAATTTATGCCGAACCAAGTAGCCCCTTTACAGTTCCTATACAGATTTAGAGTAACAATCTAGTTTTCCTCCCATAAATTTAAATATTTTTTTGTCTTAAACGCGCCATATCTTTGCCAAATAAACTTATTTAAATGCCATAAAAATCACAAAATTAGATCATATGTTTGGCTATACGCTCAGATGGCAAATGTATTAATCCAATTACCGCGATTCCTTAAACGGGATGATTTATTTTTGATAAAAAATGCTATAAATCGAAAATGTCTCTCTTTAAAGGCTAAATTGGATACTTTCCGCAGGACTTAGATGGTCCCTAAGATTTTTTCTAATTTGCAATGATGTGTCCTTTATCATAATTAGCTCATAAACTCAGACATTTATGCCTAGTGTGGCCTCCATAAATCCTAGAGTGCCAAAAATGCAAGATTTTTCGTTTTTCCGCTATATCTTGGAAACAAGAGCTGATGGAACGAAACCGAAACCAGTTTAGGAATCAGTAAACATAAACTTATAATATTTTTAAGGCCACAGGGCTGCACCTCACAAATATGGTCATTTTGTTGGCCTGTGTAATTAAAAAAAATTGTTTTTATCAAAAAAAATAACCACAATTTCCATATTAAAGTCCAAAATTTCATTCCAATGAGCAAAATCAGAAAGTTGTTTTCAAATATACTTTGTAATCAATACAGAATGAGTTCTTTAATAGTTTGTTACATGGACTAAAAAAAAAAAATGTATAGTGTTAATTATAAAAGAATAATTATCAAACAAGAGTAAATATTTTCACATTATTTTTCACAAAATTTTTGCATATTAGAGATAAAATAACATAATAAACTCCCCATTTGCCAATCATGACAAATCCGCCCCGGGCGGCATAACTACACGGTACGCCACTGATAAACGAACTTGACCTATTGTTTGCATATGATTGACCACATTTGTACTTGACTCAATTACAAAATTCTTGAATTGACTAAAATAACAATCATTATCTTCCCGCAGACACCCTATGAAGCGGACGTCAATGAGGACGCTGCCGTTGGTACAACCATTTTCAATAAAATTTTGGTCAAGGATCGCGATACCATAGGTGACAGTTTGGATTTGAAGTGCCTGCCTCAACAACAGAGTCCCGAGGCTTGCAGCAAGTAAGTTCAAAGAACTCAAATCTGCTCAAGATTCCAATAAATAATTGATTTATTTTTATTTAGATTCCGTCTACAACTGCTGACGCGCGAGGCAACTGTACTAACAGCCGCTGTGGTTTTAAACGAGACGCTCAACTACAATCAACGCATGATCTATCATTTTCAAATCGAGGCCAGCGATGGTTTGCATAAAACACAAACCACTTTCGAGGCTCGCGTAAAGGATGTTCAAGATAAGCCGCCTGTCTTTCAGGGATCACTTTCTACGGTTATAGACGAGGATAGTCCTATTAATACCCTAGTTTTGACGGTACATGCACGTGATGGTGATACGGGTGAACCACGTAAAATTGTCTACGATTTACTAACAAGTAAGTTTAATTTAACTCTAAAAAAAACTACCGAATTCACAACAAAAGATAGAAAAAATATTTATACTTAGAAATAATAGAGAATTAAGTACGGCATGAATGAATATTCTTAATCCCAGAGCAAACTTCTTGATTCAAGAGTTTCATTAATTGATTTTAGTACAAATAATTCTAAAAACAAAAATAATAAAATGAAAGGGTGAGAGAGGGAAGACACGACCATTCTACACTTATTAATCTTGCGTCCATTCACAGTCTCACCATCTCACCATCTCTCTTGCCGATTTTTTTTTAGATCCCAGCGACTATTTCCTACTTGATTCCCACACCGGTGAACTGCGCACCGCAAAGCCTTTGGACCGTGAGGCTCTCGACGATTCGACTGGTCTTATTCCTTTACTCATCCGTGCGCGTGAATTGGTTAATGGTGTACCCAGCGATGATCCACTTACCAGCGCCACAGCCAAAGCCACAGTGACAATACGCGATGTCAACGATTCCCCACCGACCTTCAATAGAAAGGAGTTTTCCGTATCGCTGCTAGAAAACACACCCGTGGGCACTCCACTTGCATTGGACATGAGTGTCAGTGATGCCGACGTGGGTATGAACTCAAAATTCGCCCTGCGCCTGGATGATGTATCCGGTGTGTTTGATGTGGAACCAAAGTTGGTCACTGGCTACTCACAAGTCAATATACGCGTAGCAAATGGTACTCTCGACTACGAGAATCCCAACCAGCGTAAATTTATTGTTTTGGTAGTAGCCGAGGAGACGGATACTAATCCCAAGCTTTCATCCACCGCCACCATAACCGTAAGTGTGCTGGATGCAAATGATAATAAGCCCAGCTTCGAGCAAGAAAGCTACTCGGCTACAGTGTCGGAAGCTGCACTGCCCGGTCAGTACATAGCGACCATAACAGCCAAAGATGTGGACTCTGGCAGCTATGGGGATGCTGGCATACGCTACAGCCTATCGGGCACTGGTGCCGAACTGTTCCATGTTAACGAGCAAACGGGCGTCATTACACTGGCCAATTGTTATGAGCGCAACAGGCGCCAGCGACGTGACCTCTATGATGAGGATGGTCAGGCACTACAAATGCTTACCATGGAAGCTGAGCCGGAGACGGAGGCGCGGGAGATAAACACAGAGCCAACCGTACAGTATACGTTAATCACGCAGGCGCCGGCTAAGGAGGCGACTACTAATGATGACAAAACCGCCAGTGGCAAGGCAACGCCACAGACGTGTCTTGACTACGAAACGGAGACCACGTACTTTTTGTCGTACAAGGTGAGTGTGAGTGGAAGGGGAAGTTCCTTGAACTTGATGGAATAAAGGATTTCCTTTAGGAGCGATAATCTGATTAACAGACAATTTGAAGCACTTGGAATAAAAATCTCACACTGTTCCTTGTTACTTCCAGTTATGAATACGCCAATCTAGTTTCTTAGTTCTAACTTTAGTCTTCTTTTCTGTCAGGCCACCGATGACAATGGACAGGGTCAAACGTCTGTGGTCTCCTTACGCATCTCTGTGAGCGATGCCAACGATTCGCCGCCCGTTTGTGAAAGTCCCCTCTACAGGGCTAGTGTGGATGAGGGTGCTTCGGTATTCGACTCTCCATTAGTGGTCAAGGCCCGCGATGCGGATACTTTATCCAGCATCAGCTATAGGATTATTGGTACCCCACAAATCGAGAGCATCTTTGACATTGACAAGCAGAGTGGTCAGATTAGCATACGTCGAAATGCCAGCCTGGATGTCACCAACTTGCAGAGCGATCAGCTGATCTTCGTGGTCGAGGCGAACGATGGACTGTTTACGGCCAATTGCGGTGTCAACATTACGGTACGCGATGTCAACAATCATGTGCCCATGTTTCAGCAGGCAAACTACAATACTGTCGTCGAGGAGAATTCCGAGATTGGCACCAGTGTGGAGCGCGTGCAGGCTACGGATTTAGATACGGGCAAAAATGCCGAGCTACGCTATCGCATACAACAGGGTAGCTTCGATGATTTTGGCATTGATGAGCGCACCGGTGAGATATTTGTGTCCCACAAGCTGGACTACGATAGACGCAATACCTATCAGCTGCAGGTGCAGGCCGCAGATCTGGGCACACCCAGCCTGACCGGCACAGCTACGCTCACCATCAATGTGCAGAATAGCAACGATAAGGATCCCTATTTTGTGCCAGCCACTCAACATGCCGAGGTGCGTGCCGATGCTCCTCCCGGCCAGCTGGTGTACACCCTTATAGCTCTCGATCCGGATGTGGCCAGTCACAATGCTTTAGAGTTTGCAGCCACCGATGATATTACGGCCATCAACAAGGAAGGCAAGGAACTGCCACACAGTGAACAATTTAAGGAATACTTTGCCATTGCCCGCAATGGTAAGGTGTCGGTGAATAAGCAACTGGATCGCAATCTCTTTGCGGTGATGCGCATTAATGTACTGGTCACGGACAGCACTGCGCCGAATGTGCAGCAGGGACGTGGTCTGCTAATTATACAGATAATCGATGTCAATAAAATACCGCCGGTAAGTCCCTTTTCATTTTAATGTACACTTTGAAGTAAGTTTTGATTGGATATCTCAAACTCTTGACTGCTATCCCGATCCAAGCTGTTGGCATCCTCGTTGGAGATTGCCAGATTGGTTAAGTGATGATGATACTCCGAGAAAATGTTTCTGTATGAGAAGACAAAAGTGGAAGAATATTTTAGATAAAGTGTTGAAAATTGAACCCGAAGGGCAACTAGATTAAATATATGTGAAAATTTTGAGCTCTAAAAATAAAAAAAAAAAAAATTATTTAAAATTTTTTATTTTTAAAAAAAAAAAAAATAAATTAAACCCAAAAAAAAAATAAATCAATTAATAAATTTAATTGTATATTCACACCACACTATCCTCTCTCCCCCTCCCTTTTCCCCTCTCCCCCCTAAAAATATTTGGGGGGTTATTAGTGGGAGGGGAGGGGGGGGGGGGTGGGGGGGTAATTTATTAAACACACAAAAAAAAAAAAAAGTAAAAACAATATAAAAAATATATACAATAAATAAATAAATATTAAAATCAAACAAAAAAAAAAAAAACAAAACATATAACAAAAAACATACCAAATTTCGGAGGGAGGGGGGGGGGGGGGGGGTAAAAAAAAAAATAAAATTATTGCCTGCAAGTATAAGAATCATTTGTCCCATACATGTCACACCTCTATGTCTTACCATCTCTGAGATCTGTTTGTTCATACGGACGGACAGACGGACAGACAGACGGACGGACGGACGGACACACCATCATACTACACACACCCACAAACTCGCAACTCCTCTGCTGCTATGGCAAATGGTTAAAGCGGCTGAGTTTAAATACAATATGCTAAGAAAACATTTTTTTGTCATTTTCACCCACTTCGCGGTCAAATATTGCAAATTTTCTTTCATAGTGCGCCAATCTATATGCCAATTCTTAGATCTCTACGATAGTAGTATTTGCTGTGGCTGGATTTGATGTGGGTCAAATACAAAGACATAGCCGGATTTGTAGGGGAATCGGCCCCCAATGCTTTTAATTTTTTGAGTATGCAGTTTTAAAGTACATCAACTGAATGTAATTTAGCGATTTTTTTAAGCTTCTAGTACCAACCACAAGGCTTTTTCAAGCTATCTATCCATTAAAAAATTCAAGTTTTTTTTTTGGTCAAAGCTGGCATGTATACCCTCCCCAGAATAGTTTTTCAGATTTTTGAACTGAAAACCTCGACCTACAAAAATCCGCGAAATTTTTAATACCCTTTTTTAAGACTTCTAGTTGATGTTCCACTTTCGTTTTTTTTATGTCCGATTGTCGTTCCTAGATACAATTTCTCTAATTTTTTCAGAATTTTAAAAGTTGTGGAAGGTGGTTATAATTAATTAAAACAATAAAAACATAATTTAATTTGAACCTAATTGTCACTTTCGTTTTTATAAATTAATCAAGTTATATACAGTGAAGGGTTCACTTCATCTTCAAGATAGGGTGAATGTGGAATCAGAGGTCGAAAATTGAGAATTCTGATTCACCGGCCCGTCAATGACAGTAGCTTGTGGTTGCATACCTGTCAACAATGAGTCACCGAAGGAGAAATAGTCGTACCTATCTGCATTTTCTGTAATTTTTCAGAGTTTTAAAAATTGTAGAAGGGGGTTAAAATTAATTAACCATTTTATTCGCACACTCACATCAATAGCGCCGTATTGCTCTTCGGACCTTAAGTAGAAGTGGAAGAATCGCATGGACTATGTCTTGAAATATTGACAAGTGAAGTGAACATACATATGTATCTTGTAGTACTAAAATATTTTTCCACTCCAGTAAATAGTCGTATCTGCATTTTTCGCAGACCATGCTTTCCAATTTTAAGACCTTGAATCTTGCTCCAGGCCATAGATCAGCATTACCGAAAATTGTGGCTGTGAGAAAGCTTTACGATTCCTCGATGGTACAAAGACACTACATAAGCTTCCCTGTACCATTTAATGCCATTTGACACGGCTAGAAAAGGAATTTTTCTTCTTTTCATGCCATAGTGAATGGCCAGCATGGTGACTCCCTCCAAGACTAGCAACTTCTCGTTTAAAATTACCACCTGAAGTACCGACTTCGAGCTTAAGCAAGTTAGGAGATCTTGGGAGGGTGTTGTTGACGTTGGGGGCGGTCTCCCGCGGTGCTTCTGGTTGACCTCCGGATGGAGATTTTATTCCTGTTGTGGTAGCCAGTACATTCAGGTGGGCCGTAGTACCATGGGCAGTGCCGTCTCCCCCGCTGTTAGTGACTTCAAGTTGCAGACCTGAAGTGTCTTAAGATACTTAAGAGATGCTTTTTACCCGGACCGCTGTTCGCGCCGTGTAGCGTCATCTGTATCTGGTTTCTTCAACAAAACCGTGCCCAAAGTAGGCTATTTCTTCTTCGGTGGCTCATTGTTGACAAGTATGCAATTACAAGCTACTGTCATTGACGAGCCGGTGAATCAGAATTCTTCATTTTCGACCTTTGATTCCACATTCACCCTATCTTGAAGATGAAGTAAACCCTTTACTGTGTATAACTTGATTAATTTATAAAGAACGAAAGTGACAATTAGGTACAAATTAAATTACATTTTTATTGCTTTAATTAATTATAACCACCTTCCACAACTTTGAAAATTCTGAAAAAATTAGAGAAATTGTATCTAGGAACGACAATTGGACATGAAAAAAACGAAAGTGGAACATCAACTTGAAGTCTTAAAAAAATGGTGTTTACCCATTAACGCCGGCTCCCTTGTTAGTGGGAGAAAAAGGTTGAAACTTACTGGAGGATGCCATAATGACACTCATATTCCGCTCACAAAAACTCAGCCCCCTATCTCTACCCATAGTCCGTGCAGGGGTGGTGCGTTTTCGCACCCGTCGGCGTTAGTGAGTACAATTTTATTACTGAAAATTTTTTTATGAAATAGTTGAATTGTTAAGGAAAATACATGGAATAGGTTGAAGATAAGGTTAAATTTATTTATGGTTTTCTGAGAAACATTTCGGATGCCCCGCCACTTTGCAATTGGCACAACAGTAGATGGTGTGCGAGGCACAGTGCCAACAGCGAATTCATTTTGTTCCCTTCTCAATGGTGTGCCCTACATTATTCAGTTTCAATCGTTTTTGAGCTGCTGTGTCTTGAGTTTCGGGACCACGGTGATATGCCACTTTCTCACTTTGCAGCAACAAATCAGTCACAATGTTGGGGAATTCGAATTGTCCCATCTTCTTGAATTCCTTTATGGAGCCAACCCAATATGTCGTTTCGTTTTTGCGCTGGTAACTACAAATAGCGCAAAAGAGCTTTCAAGCATTGACCATTGCATCGTCGAAACCTTACGTGATCAACGTGCATTTCGAATGATCCACAAATTTCGGGCACTCTTTCCAAGCCACCATAAGTTTTGTTAGGTCCAGCACCATTACATAGCATGAAGTCGTCAGGGACATCTTCAGTGTCTGTCATGTCGTCCACATCATCCGGCGGCAAAACGACTATGTTAATGGCCAATGCGTTCGACAATTGTTTTTGTGGCTCGATTTCGTCATCATCAGACCATTCGTTCTCAATTATAAGTCTAATTCACGAACTGATAATCCTTTCCTTCTCTGCTCTGGTAGCTGGCGTCATATGCACTTGGCACGCGTTAATTTGTAAAGTCGCTGACGTTACTGCACTCAAAAAAAAATCAATCCATTTGGGATCAAATCAATCCTATGCGGTAATGAAAACAACGTAATCCCGGATATGCTTGACCCGATCTGAAAAAAGATAGAGTTGATCCGACTTTTTTAATCCGAAGAAGGATTACATATATCCCGGGGTAATCCTATAAAAGATTGAATTGTGCAAAAAATTCGAGCACAATTCAATCCCAAGGCCGGATCATTTTGTGCCTATTGTAGATCTCAGGAAAGATAACTATTCTTCCTTTCCTCCGCCATGCCATTTGACATAGGACATCCTCATACACTTTAAAGACCATCCACACCTGTTTTGGTTAATTTAAGACTTCTGAAAAACAAAGAAATAAATATAAAAATTTTTGGCTGCACTGGGACTCGAACACATGACGATTCGTACTGAACAGGAATGGAACGGCATCTTATTGCACATCACCATACCTATTGGTTGTTGCAGCGTGTCTGAAAGGCTACTTATATTTCTTCGCTCTCACTCTCAAATTTATGGGCATATGATCTCGAAAGGGATTGTATTAATCACATTTGGAATGATACAAGTTCGAAAGGAATGGACCAATCCTTAAAAGATTGAATTGTGTAGAATATCCTAGAAATCGAGGTTGAATTTTCAAGCTCGTGACGGGCTTACTCCAAGATTTAAAAGATTGAAAATATCTCGACGCTTTTTTTTCTGTGTGAAATGTTGTACAGAAGAGAACGTGTCAGAGAGCAGACGGTGCTATAATGGTTTTGATTGGGAGCGCTTCATTAGCGTTCACACATAAGAACAACCGAAACTAATTTTTATACCCTTGGAGAGGGTATATTAAAATTGTCCGGATGTTTGTAACGCATGGAAGGAAGCATCTCCGACCACATAAAGTATATATATTCTTGATCAGCATGACGAGCTGAGTTGATATAGCCATGTCCGTCTGTCCGTCCGTCCGTCTGTCCGTCCGTCTGTCCGTCTGTTTCTATGCTATCTCCTCCGTCAGTTTTAAGGCTATTTTAACCAAACTTTGCACGAAGTCTTTTGGTACAAATACGCTGCACATTTGTCGGAACCGGCCAGATCGGATGACTATAACATATAGCTGCCATAGGAACGATCGGTTGAAAAACTAGTTTTAGTGAGAAAAACTTTTTTGTTTTCAATGCTATCGCTCCCAACGCTCGTATTTATAAGTTTTTAATGATTTCACATAATTTCACCAAGCCATGTCAAAATCGGACAACTATATAGTATAGCTGCCATACAAAAGTTAGGTCTGAAAAAAAGTCTTAGTGAGAACAACTTTTTTGTTTTCAATGTTATCGCTCCCAACGCTCGTATTTATAAGTTTTCAATGATTTGACATAATTTCACCAAAATTTTTCGAAATCGGACTACTATATAGTATAGCTGCCATACAAACTGTCAGGCACATATCAAGCTCCAAGGGTATATAAACTTCGGTCGAGCCGAAGTTAGCTTGCTTCTATTTTTATACCCGTTACTCGTAGAGTAAAAAGGGTATACTAAAGTCGTGCAAATGTATGTAACAGGCAGAAGGAATCATTTCCGACCATATAAAGTATATATATTCTTGATCAGCATCAACAGCCGAGTCGATATAGCCATGTCCGTCTGTCCGTCCGTCCGTCCGTCCGTCCGTCCGTCCGTCCGTCCGTCTGTATGAACACCTAGATCTCAGAGATGGTAAGAGATAGAGGTTTGACATGTATGGAACAAATGCTTCTTATACTTGCAGGCAGATCAAGTTTATTCCAAATTTTGGCCACGCCCCCTCCCGCCCCCACAATTCAAAAAAAACGTTATATCTCCTACAGTTTTAAAAATAGACGATTCGTACCTTCTAGAGATAGTTAGTAATTAGCAAAATGAATAAATTTGCCGAAAAAATTATAAGGATCGGATGAGCGGTTCTCACGTTATAAGCAAAAATGTGAAAAATAGCCGAGTTTAAAAAGTGTTGCATACTTTTCAGATGTTCAGATGATTTTTCATGAGTAACGGGTATATCGAAGTCGGTTAGAGCCGACTTTAACTTGCGCTCTCGTTCTTACTTAAAATGTACTCATTAGCGCCGACGGGTGCGAAAACGCACAGCATGTACCTGGCCAAAGACGTATGTAATATGAGTTTAATATAGGGCAGAGGGCTACCGATCCCTATCATTACATATTAAAAAAAAAATTTTTTTCTATATGTTTCAACTGTATAATAGGTTTTTTTTGCATGGAGATGCGTTTATCATCAAGTAGATGGCGTCGTATGAAAAAACAGTCCAGGTCAAATATGTAAGCCCATTCATCTATTATCCATAGCAAAAGACAGAAAAGCGATATCAATTACGAAACATTTTCTACGAATTTTTAAAAACACATCTTTTTTGGTGCGTTTTCGCAACACTCGGCGTTAATGGGTTAAAAATTTCGCGGATTTTTGTAGGTCGCGGTTTTCAGTTCAAAAATCTGAAAAACTATCCTGGGGGAGGGTATACATGCCAGCTTTGACAAAAAAAAAAAACATGGAATTTTTTAATGGATAGATAGCTCGATAAAGCCTTGTGGTTGGTACTAGAAGCTTAAAAAAAATCGCTAAATTACATTCGGTTAATGTACTTTAAAACTGCATACTCAAAAAATTAAAAGCATTGGGGGCCGATTCCCCTACAAATCCGGCTATGCCCTTTAAAGGTATAGATAATAAGCCTGCGGCAAAGCACAATTTCTTATCTATACTTAAAACTAAAATTATGCTTATCTAAATATTGTGTTTTTCAATAACATGAATCAAGGTATTTAAACAATGGTCAACCATATTCCCTGAACTTACAGCGCTGATATACTGCAACTGATCTTGATAATCATTTTCGTCAGGAACACCAGAAACACGGCCATGCTTTGTGGTTGTAAATAGCTTACGCTGCCATATCCCAATATTATCTCATAGATATTTAGAACAACATTATCAATGGCCTGTATAATGATGGTTGGCATAAGCATTTCCGCCTGCGAGTTGGTCAATAATGGATAGCTGTAATAGAGATTATCCTAATTCCAAAACATTCTCCATTTTTTCCAAATATTTACTCACATGGCCACAATATTCGACGCCAAGCCCACAAAGCACATGACGAATCGCATCAGGATCAAACCCGATATGAGAAATATGAACAGTTGTCGTATCCACAGCTCTTGTTTGGATGTGTTTACCACCTCTTTGACATCTCGCAAATCGGAATACAAGCGATACATATTCAGACCCGCCGCCTTGTATAGTATGGCAAAGATGTTGATAAAGAGTATGCGCATTTTACTATAAGAAATCTCATTGGCCATTCTGAGGGTTCAGCGGGAGCGGGTGGGACAACTGTTTTACTAAAAAATTTACAAAAACAATAACTTGACATAATTTGCCTGGCCTATAATTATCTTATTCTCTTTCTCCTCAGAGATTCAATGCACCCTGGACTCCCGATCAGCCTGTGATCAAGCTACAAATGGTAGAGGAGCAGCCAGTGGGTACAGTGCTTACCACTCTTATGGCCAGCGATGAGGACTCCAGCATAGGAGAATTCAATATAACGACAAATGATTATTTTGGCATCAATCATACATCAGGTGTGATTTTCACCACATCCCGCCTGGACTATGAGTCCGTCAAGGAGGTCAAATTTATGGCCACGGTCAGTGATACTGGCGTTCCGTCTCTGACTGCCACAGCGGATGTCATTGTGGACATTATCAATCTGAATGACAATGAACCACAGTTTACTCAGTCCGACTATTACTTCAACATAACTGAGAACTCACCACGCGGCACTGTAGCTGGCAAAGTCGAGGCACACGACGGTGACGTTGGTGTCTTTGGAGAGATTACCTATACGTTAATTGGAGAGAATAACAAATACTTTAGTATTGATGCCTATACGGGAAATGTGATGGTGGCCAATGCATCAATATTGGATCGTGAGCAGATAAAGGAGCTAACGCTGTCGGTGGTGGCCCAAGATAAGGCACCAGCAACCGTGCAGAAATCGGCCACGGCAACGGTAAGTGGAAAGGATGAGATAAATATGTAAGTTTTTTATACGCAGGGAAGAGGGTGCAGAATTAACCACGTTTATAAAGAAGGATAAATGGAATGAAACATGTTATTCGGATTTAATAAGCAACATTTAAAAGCTACTTTGAAATTTCTGCGTCGAAATATAAGAATAGATATTTCTGGAACAAACCTGCCTATCGGGTTTCCCAAAATTCGTAAGGGAACATCCAGTTTTGATCTGCTATTCTGTCCTCGAATTTTTTTAAAAAGAAAATAAGTAACAAACATTTTAAAGGTTTATTGTCAATTAAAATTTGAAGAAATTTGGAAAAAGAAGCTATAAATCTCTCGTTGAATTTTATATTAACCAATCCCAAAACCGTTCTAAAAACAAGATTTAAATTTTAAAAATAAAATCAATGAAATTTAATCAACATGATTTGGACCAGCCAAAGGATAATTTCATAATTGATAACAAAGTCTGCTGGTTATAGGACTATTTACCCTTTAAATAGCCACCTTCATAAATCCGATTATTTTGTGGTATTTGGAGTTTTTGTACCAACTCTGAAAAATGCAATTTAATAAATTTCAAAAGAGAGTTCTTAATTTCACAACTCTTTGAAAGATAAATTATTTTTTGTGTTCTCAATTCCGCATTAAATTGCGCTCTTTTTACTTTTTGCGATCCACCGGGGTATTTTACACAAGTTCAAGCGAATCAATCATCGATTGCAACGGCACTGCCAAATTCTCGACACATTAAACAAACAAAAAATCTTTTTAAATAAATCTTGCAAATAAGCGATAGGTCACACTCTGAATTAGAGCCTGCCAAACTGTATGGTATATCATGGTAATCATTATACCCGTTACTCGTATAGTAAAAAGGGTATACTAAAGTCGTGCAAATGTATGTAACAGGCAGAAGGAATCATTTCCGACCATATAAAGTATATATATTCTTGATCAGCATCAACAGCCGAGTCGATTTAGACATGTCCGTCTGTCCGTCTGACCATCTGTCCGTCTGTCCGTCCGTCCGTCCGTCTGTATGAACACCTAGATCTCAGAGATGGTAAGAGATAGATGTTTGACATGTATGAGACAAATGCTTCCTATACTTGCAAGCAGATCAAGTTTATTTCAAATTTTGGCCACGCCCCCCCCGCCCCCGCAATTCGGAAATAACGTTATATCTCCTACAGTTTTAAAGATAGACGATTCGTACATTCTAAAGATAGTTAGTAATTAGCAAAACGAATAAATTTGCCGAAGAAATGATAAGGATCGGATAAGCGGTTCTCTAGTTATGAGCAAAAAAGGATATATAGCCGAGTTAAAAGTGTTGCATACTTTTCAGGTGTTCACCCTAAGGAACGCAGGAACACTTTTAAACATGTTTTTTCATGAGTAACGGGTATATCGAAGTCGGTTAGAGCCGACTTTAACTTGCGCTCTCGTTTTGGTACAGCGACATGCTCAGACGGATCAGAAAGGAATTTGCAGGAATACTTCATATAGAGCGAGCATGGGTGTGTGTAGTCTCTGTGTGTGTAGTCTCTGACACGAAGTTCATTTTGCTCTGCGGAATTGTTAGTGAAACAGCTCCGCAACGAGCTTATACTGTCGGAGTGCCGACGTCGATGCCGCTGAGGATTTTTATATGCTTAGTAAGTAGCGGCATGCCGAACTTTATGAATATAAACCGAAATCCATTTGGACGAATGTCATGTTCAGACGGATCAGAAAAGAATTTGTTGTAAGGCTATCAAAGAGCAGCAGGAAAATAATGAAACAAAATCAGTAAAAACCCCTGAGGTTGGAACTAAGGATTTAAACCCAAAGTAGGGTACTGTATTCTTTCAGGTATCATTTCTACAAGTGATATTAACAAGCAGTTTTTTTTTATTCTATAGGTAATCGATTAAACTAAATTTAGACATTTTTGTTGTTGATCCTGCGGTTGTTGTTGTATTTCGGTGAAAAGTTGGGCAAACATTTAAAATATTGGCCCCTGGTTGATGATTGCTACTGTGGGTTGTGTCATCCAAGGTTAGGTTGCGATGGCTGAGAGCGACAAGTCGCTCTCCCACTTAGGCCGCTATGGGCCCATTGCGATGCTATATTAGTTCCCTGTTAACCCTTTTTAAGACTGAGGCGGGTCCTCGGTACTGAACCATTGTTTAGACAGTAGAAATTTTAATAGAGCTGGGATCTCTAGATCGGATGTCTCCGTGAGGCTGAGTAGGAGAGGTTGACCAAGTGTCCTTAGTCTTCTTCTACTTAAAGCGGGGCAATGGCAGAGAAGGTGTTGTACTGTTTCCTCCTCTTCTTCATGTTTACAACTTCTACAGAAGTCATGGTGAGCAACGCCTAGGCCAATGAGACAGTGCCCCGTGAGGGCTCCAATCAGAAGCGATATGTGTTCTCTTCTGAGTCGTAAAAGTGTATTTTTGGTTGAATGTAGGCCACGTGAGTTTGGATACTGAACAGTAGGGAATGGTTTCCCATTGATCCGTAGCGAGACTGAGTGTTTCAGCTTTTATGTGCAGCTTATATGTTGCCATAGGCATCCCAATCATGCTCTTCTCTGAAAAAAGCTCGATGGTGGTTCCTATTCTGGCCAGTTTGTCAGCTGACCCGTTTCCCTCTATGTTGCGGTGTCCAGGCACCCATATAAGGTGTATACTGAAATGTCGTGCGATCTCGTTAAGAGATACGCGACAATTAGTAAGGGTTTTTGCATAACCTCATCCAAAATAAAACATCATTTTATTTTAAATTTTACTCCTACGCGTTTCGGTCGCATTTTGCGCCTTCATCAGGGAGCCTGCAGCGTACAAGTAGTTTATTTGGCCCACGTCGTCTTTATGATTTACAGCCCGCTCTCCCCGCTGTTGAATACGAAGACTTTCCAGCACTTTACCATTATTAAAATCAGCTGACTGTCTAAATGTTGTCAAATGTTGCGCTTTAGCTGTGGTTGTTTTGTTGTCTTTCGCATCTCCTTTATGCTTCGCTTTCCCTTACATGCTATTTCGTACACAACGTTCTGATTTTGTTCTTTCGTTATTTTATCTTTTGTGTTTGTAAACAGTTTCCTTGTGTTTGTGTGGGCTTTGTATGCAAACGTTAGATTTGACTGTTGTCTCGGTATTATTTTTGCAATTGTCCGTTTGAATGTTAATTTGCTTGTATGGTAAATTGTCGTTGTGGTTGCAAAATTTTTTTTGAAGAAACGATGTAATTGTGGTGTGAACTAGTATATTTTGAATCGGTCAATAAATAGCGGAGTTATCGGGTTTCTCAAAGTTGGCAAAATTTAAAAATATAGTCTTTTTTCCACATACCCTAATGGTCCTAGGAACACTGTTGGACATTTTTTCATGAGTAACTGGTTTAATGGCACTCCACCTTGCTGTAACTTTTTTTTAAAGACGACAAAAAAAACTTGGAACCCTGTTTAAAAACCTTTAATCTTGTGTTTTCAGATCCACATTAACATTCTGGATGTGAACGATAATGCTCCGGTTTTCACTCGTCCTATCTACAACTCTACGGTGGCAGAGAATGCCGCCTATCAGCCTCCAGCTGCCTTACTTCAAGTGGAGGCCATCGATCTAGATGAGGGTATCTATGGGGATGTGCGTTATATAATCACGGCAGGCAATGAGCTGGCACTTTTCAAGCTAGACGCCCAGTCGGGTATTATATATCCAGCACAAAGCTTATCTGGAAAACATGGCGTCTATGAGTTGTTAATCTCAGCACGCGACACCCAGGGTTCGGGCACCTTGGAGAGCACAGCAAAGGCTGTCATAACCGTTCTTCGCGTGAATCGTCATCGACCAGAGTTTGTGATACCAGCCCTGACGAATGCCACCATTGAAATACCCGGCGACATAGTCCAACCGGACTATCTGCTGCTCACGGTGAAGGCCTTGGACAATGATACAAATGAGAATGGCAAGATCAGTTACCATCTGCAGGTTAACAATCAAAATGTTCAGCAGACGACAGAGTTTAAAATTAATGAGGCCACTGGAGAGCTGCGGGCTAGACAACAGTTGAATCGGAAACATCGCGCCAAGTAAGTATAAACTAATCTTTGGAAGAAACTCGGCTTAGTTGTGTGGTTCTTAGCTATGATATCATACTGGTGGCTCGTGATGCCGGCAATCCTCCCTTTGAGTCCTTGCGTCTGCTCAGTGTCAGCATTGTGGACGCTAATGAGAATCGTCCCGAATTTCCCGATGCCTCCAATCCCTACAAGGTGTCCATTAACGAGAACAGCGGAAGGGATGTGAAGATTGGACATATACAGGCTGCCTCGCGTAGCAAGCATAATCGGGATATATTCTATTACATGCTGCTGGGCAACGAGGATGGAGCCTTCTATGTGGACAAACTGACGGGGGATATATTTACCAATAAGAGTTTGGATCGCGAACAAACCGATGCCTATACGTTATATATACTCGCTAGCATCAAGGCCGATTTGCATATATCCGAGGAGGAGCGCGCTTCATTCTCCATCAAAACTTTGAATCGGGATAACACAGTGGCCAAGGTGGCCATCACTGTGCTGGATGTGAACGATAATGCTCCGGTGTTTGAGAAATCTGTGTACTTTGCCGGCGTCAATGCCAATGCCAAGATGAATGCGATCATTGTGCAGGTCAATGCCAGCGATGCGGATCTGGGCAAGAACGCCAAAATTGAGTACATGATTGTGGCCTCAAATCTGTATAAGTTTGGGGCTAGCAAATCGACTGGCTCCATAGTGCCCAGTCCGTTTGCCATAGCACAAGATGGACGGATTACGGCCAACACAATTATGGCTGAATATAATCAGGATCGTTTTGAACTGGAGATTGTGGCCCGAGAACTGGAACAACCACAGCGTTCGACCAGTACTAAAGTTAATGTGAGTATTCGGAGAAAACCTTTTGCCAAACTTAACCCACCTTAAAATCTTCTCACAGGTTTGGGTATTTGATGGCACTCAACTGGTACGCGTCATCCTTTCCCGCCCACCCGAAGAAGTATATCAAGAGCAGGAGGAGATTATCGCCGAGTTGCGTAATGCCACACAACATCGTATTATTGTGGATGAGATACGTTTCCATTTGGACTCCATTGGACGCATACGCATGGACTGGTGCGACTTGTATTTCCATGCTGTAGATCCCCAAACCCAGCAAATTGCACCAGTTGATGAGATACTCAAGGATATTGACAGGAACTATGATTACCTAAAGGTAATTGGCCCCCTTACAAATCGTTATGATTGCACTTCATTTCCCTTTCGTTTGTATCTCTGTAGGATTACTATGCTGGCTTTGCCATTGAGAATGTTGTGCCTGCATATATAGCCATTGTGCAGGATGAATTTGACTTGGCGGTGGCCGGTCTGGTGGCCCTGGTCATAGTACTTTTTGTGGGAGTTATCAGTTTCATTGTGCTCTGCTGTTGCCTCAAGCACTGGAATCTATCCGTGCCTGTAGAGACTCGTCGCAAGGAGGCGCTGATTAAGAAACAAATAATTGAGGATCTGAATACTACCGAGAATCCTTTGTGGATCGAACAGTATGTATTTTTTTTAAAGCTCGCCTAATTCATTCATTTGTACGCACATTTTCCTAATCTACAGGAAACTTAAACTCTACGAGGAACAAGAGCTTACCATGCAGGTCTTTTCCGAGCCGGATCATATATCCAATTCGGATGCACCTGGTCATTTGGATCATCGCAGCTCACTGGAGCAGGTGCATCATCATGGTCAATCAGTGGATAATACCTATGCAACCATACAGCCACGCAACAATCAAAATCGTCTCACTGGCAGCGGTAGCAATGGCGCTGGCGGAGGAGGAGGAGGCGGTTCACTGCGAAGTGGCAGTGGCGGAGCTATTAGCGCTGGCGGCGTAGGCGGTGCTGGACTACTTTTGGCTCGTGTCGATCCGCATATGAATGATTTTGCGGATTATGCCACATTGCGTAATAATCGAGCGCCCTCAGTAAGTAAACACGAGAATGTTAATTAATGGATTTTGAACAGAAATTATGAAAATGAAATGCCTGTGTTAAAAAAGGAGGTACCGAAACAACCTTAAACTACGCTCTCTGCCTCTGTTTGGTTGTGAGATTTTCTCTCAGGTTTGTCTCGGACCTTTTGGCAAAATTCTCGCATTCAAAATGTAAGCTTACAGCCTAGGCTTGGCTAACAATATGAATGTATGCGACAAACTATATGCGCTCCCTCCTTCTCTCCCACACTGATTGACTCTCTGCTCATGCTAAACTCTGGCACTCTCTTGAGTCTGCAACCTTTTCACTTAACATTTTAATAGTTTGGAAGCACACATTTTATAACCGATTGACTGAATTGGGCCTGGTATGGAGTTGCTCTTAGACTGACCACTGCTGTGTGTCAACACTCTTTTCAAACTGAATTGGGTTGAGAGTTATTTATTAGCTATGCTGAATAGTCAAGCAGTCCAGATGGTGCAGAGAAGCTCACTTTGGCCCTTTAACTCAGAACCAGAACTGAATTTTTCAGTTTTTGTGCACTGTTTTTTGGAACCGAAAAGTCCGAATAGAACCTAATCATATTGTACCAGTACAGTTTCGGTTTCAAGTGCAACAACCAGACTGCAAAGCTGGCATTTAGTTTTGGGGGACATTACCGCCATTTGCTTAAATAAAATGTAAAAACTCTTTTAAAATATTGCATCCAATATTCTTAGTCAACAGAAAAAAATCAGTATTAGCTTCTGTCAAATTTGAGCCGAAGTCGTGCATTTTATGGTCGGCTAAATTAGCCAGCACACAGTGAAAAGACAGATGATGATATAAGATAAGATTATTTATGTTTTCTTCCTAGTGCTAAAAGAAGTTCCTTAAGTCCACTAATCAGCTAACATGCACTTTCACTTAAAATTTAGGGGGTTAATCCGTAAAGACTTTTGGTTAGCTGCACTTACGACACTTTCTCGTTCGCTCTCTTGTTCTTCAGCATATTTATGCCCGTCGCCAATAATGCGGGGCAATGTATGTATGTAAAATGTTCATTGTGCATACATCAAAAAAGTTAACGTTTATCAAAATTTTTAGGTTAATCCGAAATCAATACGCATATTTATTTTAGTTTTGGAATTTCAGTATTGCAGGCTCGAGGTCAAGTTGGGTTATGTTATAAAGGTTATTTATATATATTATTCTTTTCGGTTACGGTTACAAATTTTAAAGTGATTTTAGCGGTAAATCTCTGGTATTTTCACAAAACATTTTAATTACATCAATCACTCTCAATTTGCAGAGCTTTAAACATTTACAAAATAAAGAAGATGTTCTTAAAAAGGATATAAATATTCTTGAATAGGGCGACGAGCTGTCTGTGTCTACGCAAACTAGTCTCTTAGTTTTAAAGCTATCAAGCTGAAATTTCGCGCTGAGTATTCTTCTTATTGCACTCCGAAAATATAGAAAGTTTCTCGTTTTGTAATAATCACCGTCAAATTTTTAAAGATTTTTAACGCCAAAAAACGACTTAAGATTAACTTTAAAAACAACTAACTGTGTTTCCAGTGCAAACGAAAAATGTAGTTTTTTATACCAAATCTCTACATTTTGGGAAATAGAAAATGGAAGCGAGGATAGCAACCTTATGTCGTTTTGAAGTGACTTCCTCGATATTATAATTTGATTTAAAACTTTCATTGATCACCTTGTTTAGCTATTCAATTCAATACTGATAATAAATTTATTTGTATTCTTGCAGCTGTACGAGTTCACGGGATCCACATTTCAGGCACCAATACGAGATGGTGACGATGCCGTGGCCGAGCTTATCTAAGAAATCCCTCCCTTCCCTCAGCCGCCTCATCAAATGTGTAAATTATTTAGTAGCTTCTACTAACTGTCTAGACAAAAACTCCCCTCACATGTGGATTAATTCAACTGATCTGATCTGTTGCAGTTTCTAAGATTGTCGTTGCCCAGACACCCACATGTGTATTAATTAACATACCGACATTATTATATACATAAATATATAGCATATATATTGTAGTAGTATCTTGTATGCCAACGAACATATAGAACTCATAACTAATCAAGAAACAAAACGTAAAAGTGTTGTAATTGTAACATTCAGAAATTACCAACCCATAGAGGAATTTCTCCCGCATAAATAATGACAATAAAATATATATGTATATTATTATATATATTGATGATGTCTAGCTGTAAGAGTTTTCCAAAACTACTTTAACTTTAACTACGCGATATTAGTTTGTATCTTTGCCTAAGTTCTACTAGAAAAAGACTTACACTTATTTGCTCTTCCAATTCGTATTAATTACTTACGCTTTAGTTTTGTCGCTAATTTAGTTCTATGTCATGCTTAGTTTAATTAGCCAAACTTGCTCATACACCTAAGTTTCTATGTTTAGTTGAATGAATTGGAATAGTGCAACAAATTAATTTTTGTATTATGCTCTAAGGAAACAGAGTCAAAGCCCCAATTTGTGTTTGCATTTACAAATAAACGTATAAATATGATATGAAATTGTTAAATGTGTTTTAATCAGGGACGCGAACCGGTTTCTGACCGGCTGGAACCCGGAATTCCGACAGATTTTTTCTCTGTGAACCAAAGCTAAAACCAAACCATGTGTGAAAAATAGCAATTAATCGAACATAACAAATAAATAGAAGTAGCAGCGAACATATCTTTGGTCATAACTATGAGTATGCTTTATTCGATCATAACCATTCCTTCCGCAATCAATAAATAGTTTTGATTACTAAATATCTTTAGAAGGTATCGAACCCATCTACAAAACTGTTGGAGATATGTCGTTTTTCGTAAATTTCGGGGGCGGGAGATGGTCTGGCAAAAATTTAAAATAATTTTGATCTGCCTGCTGACGGAAATCCTCTAACTGAACCCTCCCCGAGGGTGTCGGCTGGGCAATGGACACTGTATGTACCTCGGCTTAAAGCGAGCTATACCCAGTGTCACTTGCGCGTCTTACACCCAGGAAATGCAGTGTCTAGCTAAGGTGATGGTCAGCTCTGTCCAGCTTTAGTTGGGCAGAGTTGAGCCAAAACCATGGTTACGAGGTGCCTGGCAGTAGGCAAAAAATGCTATGGGGTGGTACCCAAGAACAAAATGCAACCACCATGGTCATTTCCAATGAACAACCTTAAGGACCAAACTCGGGCTGGGATATCAGCCCAAACGTCGGTGGAAGGCGTGAGTGCTACCACCGGCGGGGAGAAATCCCTTCTTCGTGTCGCCAGCGGTCACACCTCTGTCGCGGTTGGAGCAGGCCAAGACAGTTGTATAGCTACTGCCACAACGACAAAAGCCAAAGTGTGGCATGGTACCGCAGTCGATACAGACTCGGACTGCGAGTCACACGGCGGCTCTATAAATACGGAGGCCGAGGAAAAGCTGCTGCTTTCCCCAGTCCAGACGGGTTCTAGCACCTCTTGTAAGGTAAGGCCCAAAAGGACAAAGGAAGGCATGCGAGCGAAGGCCCAATATAAGGCGGCACTGAAGATCAGAGCGCGACTCGATGGCAGCGGCAAGCTCACCCCAGAGGAGAGCAGCAAGCTGGCATGGGCCGAGCAAAAGATCGAAGAAGGCCGCAAACACTTTGCGGAGAGGCAGGCGATGCAAGCCACCTCCGCATTATACGCCAACAAGGTGGAGGAGAGCTTGGCTGTTAAGCGGCAGCGCTCAACTGAGCAAGCGAAGGTGGAGGCCCCAGCCAGCAAACACAGATTTGGAAGTTTTGGTCAAAATCGGATGACTATATCTTATAGCTGCCATAGGAACTATAATTAAAAAATGTTTTTATAAACGCCTCCCCTTCAGAATTATTAGTTTTAGTTAGATTTGGAAGTTTGTCAAAACGAATGACTATACTATACTCATTGGAACTAGGTCGAAAAGTGGGTCTTGTGAAAAATTTTGTTTTAATGTAACCCTCCGCGTCACAATTATAGTTTTATATCTTTTAAAGATTTGAAGTTTTGGTCAAAATCGGATGACTATATCTATAGCTGCCATAGGAACTATTGGTCGAAAAGTGGGTCTACGTGAGAAAAACTTTTTGTTTTTAATGTAAACGCCTCCCGCTTCAGCAATTATTAGTTTTATACGCTTTTACACAGATTTTGAAGTTTTGGTCAAAATCGGATGACTATATCTTATAGCTGCCATTGGAACTATTGGTCGAAAGGGGTCTTGTGAGAAAAACTTTTTGTTTTTAAGTAAACGCCTCCCGCTTCAGCATTATAGTTTTATCGCTTTTACAGAGATTTGGAAGTTTGGTCAAAATCGAATGACTATATCTTATAGCTCAATAGGAACTAGGGTCGAAAAGTGGGTCTTGTTGAAAAAACTTTTTGTTTTTAATGTAAACGCCTCCCGCGTCACAATTATAGTTTTATATCTTACACAGATTTGGAAGTTTTGGTCAAAATCGGAGGACTATATCTTATAGCTGCCATAGGAACTATAGTCGAAAAGGGGTCTTTGTGAGAAAAACTTTTTGTTTTTTAAGTAAACGCCTCCCGCTTCAGCAATTATTAGTTTTATGCGCTTTTACACAGATTTGGAAGTTTTGGTCAAAATCGGAGGACTATATCTTAGCTGCCGGAACTATAGGTCGAAAGTGGGTCTTGTGAGAAAAACTTTTGTTTTTAAGTAAACGCCTCCCGCTTCACAATTATGTTTATGCGCTTAACAGATTTGAAGTTTCGGCGGAAGTGGGTCTACGTGAGAAAAACTTTTTGTTTTTAATGTAAACGCCTCCCGCTTCAGCAATTATTAGTTTTATACGCTTTTACACAGATTTTGAAGTTTTGGTCAAAATCGGATGACTATATCTTATAGCTGCCATTGGAACTATAGGTCGAAAAGTGGGTCTTTGTGAGAAAAACTTTTTGTTTTTTAAGTAAACGCCTCCCGCTTCAGCAATTATTAGTTTTATGCGCTTTTACACAGATTTGGAAGTTTTGGTCAAAATCGGAGGACTATATCTTATAGCTGCCATAGGAACTATCGGTCGAAAAGTGGGTTTTATTTAGAAAAAATTTTCTTAATCTCTGATGTATTAAAACATTTTTTAGCTTTTTATTGTCTAGGAAAATTTATAGAAAACACATGTTTATTATACCTAAATTATGGTTTAGCCTTGGGCGACTACTCCAAGACTAACTAGAATACTGAAAATTAATGTGGTCCAGGGCACTAAGTGCTTAATGAGGACGAAGGCACTTAGGGTGAATTATTCAGGATATATCTGGAAATAAAAGAGGATTAATTTATGATTCTAAAAGAAAAGAAAATTCACATTTCAAATGTAAGCATACGTTACAGGAAAACCCACAATCCGGGTAAAGCATTGAGAATAGTATGGCAACGCTGCGATTTATTTCCCCCTTTTTTTGCCTCCGCACACAACGTCAAGCGGCTTCCGTCAAACGCTTAGTGAGCGGGTTTACAACGTTTTTGTTTTTCGTTTGCGAGCGATTTTGTGCGTTCTCCTTGCGTTAAAATTGGAAATATTTCACGTCTGCGAATTAACGGTTCGATTCGATTTGGATCAACTGCTTAACAATGGGTTCATCTGGGATAACTTTGGAATGTCGAATTCTCCTAAAGTCTTTAAGTCTTCGGTTGTGCTCTGACTTGAAGATTACAAATTTCTTGCTTTTTAAACTGAAAAATAATTTTCAATACATTTTAAATAAATAACAAATGTTTAAATTATGAATATAATGTTCTTTGCTTCATTTTTATTTCAGATCAAATTATTGCTTTGGTTTTATAAGCATTTGCACTAATTTCTGATTATAATAATTTCTATGCCATTCCTGATCATCCCAGTAAATGCCTGCTGGTTTGTAGCCCTCCTCAGTAAAGTATCTTCCATTCAGATTGCTAAAATAAGAATAAAGTTAATCATAAACTAAAAAGGCATACAAAATTATCTACGAAACTTACCTGTCTGCACAGGCATTATACCACCAGCCACCTTGTCGGTAATCTGCGCAACTCATACCGGACCAATCGTCATTGTCATTATCGAATGTTGAAAATAATTTCCCCTCCTGAGTTCTCATTGAATCTCTTGTGTTTCCGCTAAAAGTGCCAAGGGACTTTAATTTATACTTTTCTGCTTCATTTCCAATTACGAAATTATCGTAGTGGGCGTAACGGGTGACATTGTCAAAGTCAGCAATTTCGATGTACAGCTCATGAGGTCGAGAATTCAGCATCCTATAGAGTTTATCAAGTCCAATAAAAAAGCTACCGCGAAGGTTTCCAAAGCCCTCACGATAGTCCTTCCAGTTCTTGTAAAAGTCCACATAATCATCCATTCGTCTCTGAATTATGATCCAGCAATTTCCATCTATATGCTTGCTATAGGGTATGGAAAATGATTCCCCATCAGGTAGACTTATTTTGTGAATACCCGATGAAAATTCACAATTGTCATCATTTTGCAGTCCCGTGGTATTGATTGGAGATTGATTAGATGACGATTTTAGTCCTTTTAGTTCTGATATCACGGCATCTTTTTCAGCACCAATTCTGAGCACTTCCTTCAAGTTGAGTTCCGCTATCTTAACCTTTTGCTCTAAAATTTCTATTTTCTGATCCTTCAACTGATCCATAAAACGTGCGTTCTCAGTGTTGTAACAGTTTGTAATTTCATTGGTCAGCAGAGCAATGCAACTTAGAGGAGAGTTAAATATTTCAGATTTGTTTTCGTTGCAGTTTTCGGTAGCTGTTTCTGACATTGAGCCCACAATGGTCAGCACCACGAATATGAACAGTTTGAATGGATTCACCATTGCTTCACAATTTATTTACCGAACGCTCCACAACGTAAGTAAATAGCGTACTGATTCTTTGAGAAGAGCGCCTCGTTTTATAAGGAAACTGCGAAGATGCCCTTATCTGCTTGAAACAAAGGTCATATGGCCAAAAATGATTAGTCCAATAAATTTTGAATATGCATGTATGTCTCGTATCAAGGTTCGCAGCACAAATTTTAGTAGCTTAAATTGATAACACAACGAATATGTCACATTCCGTACAATTTTTACAGATTTTCGTATAACACAGACCAACCAAATGACCAACTTTGTGAGGTACAGCATTGTCGATATGAAATTTTGATAAGTCTATGCTCACTGATTTCAAAACTGGTTACAGACTAACTCTAACCTTTCAAATAAAGATCGTTGTGTAATCGTTCTTCGTCCAAAAGGAAAATAGGAAAAACACTACATAAACCACAGAAAAACACAGGAAAAACACTACATAAAGTACAGTAAAGTAGAAAATAGTGCATGGTTAAATTCTCTGTTACAAGCGCTAAATATAATACATATAACTATTCTAATCGCTAAAGTTACATCAACTTCCAAGGAGGGAGTATACTAAGAGGTCAGAAGTATTTTGGCATGGGTTTTTGATGTTGCTTAAAACATCGTGAATCGGTCGGGTTTCCCTTCCAACAACGGTGAGTTGCACTCTTTCTTTATACAGTTGTGTCTGGATATAATAAAAACTATTTCAAGTACAAAACAAAAATTTTGTGAAATAAAATTGAAGTATTCATTGAAGATTCACAAAATCAAACAAAATGAAATTGTTTCTATTTTATGTATATTAGTTTTTTGAATATTACTGCCTTAAATTACAGTTATGTTCACTCTAAACCGAGTTCACGTTACTTAGGTATTTTTAGGTATCATCCGAAAGGTATGCAACATTTTTTTAGGTTGGGGCTTGAGTAAAAAGGGTATACTAAAGTAGTGCAAATGTATGTAACAGGCAGAAGGAATCGTTTCCGACCATATAAAGTATATATATTCTTGATCAGCATCAACAGCCGAGTCGATATAGACGTGTCCGTCTGTCCGTCCGTCCGTCCGTCCGTCTGTATAAACACCTAGATCTCAGAAATGGTAAGAGATAGAGGTTTGACATGTATAGGACAAATGCTTCTTTTATCTGCACGCAGATCAAGTTTATTTCAAAATTTGGCCAAGCCCCCTCCCGCCCCTACATCTCCTACAGTTTTGAAGATAGACGGTTCGTACCTTCTACAGATAGTTAGTAATTAGCAAAATGAATCAATTTGCCAAAGAAATGATAAGGATCGGATGAACGGTTCTCAAGTTATGAGCAAAACAGTGAACCAAACAACCCCCTACCCTCCTACCCTAAAAAATGTTGCATACTTTTTGGATGGTCACCCTAGGGAACGCAGGAACACTGTTAAGCGTGTTTTCTCATGAGTAACGGGTATATCGAAGTCGGTTAGAGCCAACTTTAACACTACGCTTTCATTATTTACATGAGTTGTTTGATGACAACTTTGGCTCCAATAACATTTATTAAAAGTACAAAGAGAAACGATGTGAGCGAAACGAGATCTTGCAGCAGAATGCCTATTTCGTCATGACCACAGCATTCACATAAAATGAATGGCGCTGCCAACTTGCCGAACTTTTAAAGAGAGAGACCAAAGTAGAGAGCTAAAACGTGCAGCCACTGCGAATTGTTCTATAAGGCTCTACTTGCTCTTGGAATCCCACATAAGTGTTATTTAGCGTAAGGGAAAGCTTTTAAACATTTCACCTCCCGAGTAATGGGTATTTCGAAGTCGGGCAGGGCCTTTAACTTGCGCACTCGATTTCTCTATTGAATTATATGTATTTAAATGACAAAAATACGTTTGATAATTAGATCTGGTGACGAATTTCTCACGAATTAAATTCGACTGCTGAAGGTCAAGTTCATTTGATTTCTTACGAAAATCTTAAGGTTTCCATGTCGCCCTGATAATGAAGCTTTGAAATTTTGTTCCCTGATAAGACTCCAATCAAATTTTTCCTTTAAATTGTTGACCTTGTTATCAGGGACCGTAATCATTATCGGTGGTGACACAGAAGTTACAAGGGATTTTTGTATAAACGTTCGCATTTTAAATTTTAATTGTATATGAAAAGTGAAAAGTATATCTACGGTTGGTCGATCAGATGATGAATTTAAGCAATTTGATTTTGTGCAGTTGGTTTCAATTCGTTTTATTTCGCCATCTGATCACATAAAAATGCAAACAGTTTTATATTTGAAATACAAGCTCCAGAAAACGACCGGAATAGTTCTAGATCGATCGGGATCGAATTTATTTCGGTTTGTACTTACAATTTCAAGTATGTTCTTGGATGTACTTAAATTAAGCCCAAAACATTTTAGAATAGATATGCATTTTATGAAGTCCCCTTTACCGTTTTAGTATCGGAATATTATGAATTCTAAAGTTCTAAAGAATTCGCACATTTTGGAAATTGAATGCTTAGAAAACATTTGACTATCTTTCAAATCCTTATGTAAGTGCTCCTTACAAGCGCTAAATATCCAACAGAACATGGAGAATATCATCCCGTAGAGGAAATGGGATTCTCACACAAATCAATTGGCAATCAGAGGGAGCTGCATTTATCCGGCATCGCTAACGATTAAATCCAAAAGCAAATCTTAAATCAATCTAAGGGCGCGCGCACACATGCGGTTGAAAGATGAACTCGAAAGGAAACCGATAAAAATTCGACAATGAACTGAACCGAACAGAACCGTGTTTTTTGGACGGTTTTCGGTTCGGTTCTTCTTTTTCGAAAGGACGTTGGTTCGGTTCGCGGTTCGGTTTATCAGCAGAAATCAGCAGGTTCGGTTACGGTTTGGTTCGGTTCGATTCAGAACCGGTTTGCATCCCTGTTTCGCTCTCCAATGCTCACTTAAAGCATTCGAAAATATGACGTTTTAACAGAAAGTCAAAGGATGTTTGCATAAAACCTTGGCACATGAAAATGAACCAATAAAGTGTTATAGCGATAAATTCTCATCTTACTCTGAGGATATAAAATATAGCGAATATTTCTGCATCATGAACTTAAAAATTACGCTTCATGTGTTTTGACAATCCTAAAAATAGTGACCTATATAAACCTTATAGAAGGGATTTAAACCAGAACAGAAAAAAAGCGGTATTAGCTGCTGCCAAATTTGAGCCGAAGTCGTGCATTTTTTGATCGGCTAAACTAGCCAGCACTCAGTAAAAAGAAAGATGAGGACATACGACTAGATTATTTATTTGTTCATAGTGCATACTTCAAAAAAATTTACGTTTATCGAAATTTTTGAGAAAATCCGAAATCTACACGTATATTTGTTTTAGTTTTGGTACTAGTTATGTTTATTAAGGTTAAACGGTTACTGTTATAAGAACAGTTACAAATTTTAAAGTGTTTTTAGCGGTTAAACTCTTAACATTTTAATAGCATCAATCACTCACTAAGAATTCTTTTTATTGCACTGCGAAAAATCGGAAGCGCCCGGATCGAATGACTAAATTTCCTAGCTGCCATCTGAACCATCGGTCGCTCTTTTCAATTATATCGTTCTTACAGTTGGTGATTGTCAATTTCGCTTTCAATTAATTTCGGAAAATTTTGGATGACGATCGGTAGGAAAATAGGTCTAAGTTAAAAAAAATTTTGGATTTTAATGTTAATGATATTTGAAATCGAGCACTGAAACGAGCAGGGTGTAAGAACTTTGGCACTGATGAAGTTAGCTACGCGTTTTGTAATTATCACCGTCAATTTTTTAAAGGTTTTTAACGCCAAGAAACGACTTAAGATCGCTGCTGGTAAACTTAAAAAAAATTCGACTGTGTTTCCATTTGCACTAGAAAGCGAGAACTTATAAATATAGTAGAAATTACAATAAGTTTTACAACTTTCATTGATTACCTTGTCTATGAAAGCTATTCAATTCCACACTGACAATTAAATTTATTTGTATTCTTGCAGCTATACGAGTTCACGGGATCCACATTTCAGGCACCAATACGAGATGGTGACGATGCCGTGGCCGAGCTTATCTAAGAAATCCCTCCCTTCCCTCAGCCGCCTCATATATGTATACTAGCAAATAGCCCGTCACGCTTCGCTGCGCCTTCAACAGTATTCAACCAACGCACACCCACTTACAACCCACTTCCCGCACATTTCCCGCCCACATCCCATTCACTGTCCGCCCACTTCGCACCTACATCCCACCCACATTCCACCCACTTGCCACCAACATACCGCACACTTCCCGCCCTCTTCCCGCCCAAATCCCACCCACTTCCCATTTACATCCCACCCACATCCCTCCCACTTACCGCCACATTCCACCCACATCCCATCCACTTCCCATTTCCATTCCACCCACTTTCCACCCACATCCCACCCACATTCCACACACTTCCCGCCATCTTCCCGCCCATTTCCCATTAACATCCCATCCACATCCCATCCACATCCCTCCCACATTTCACCCACTTTACATCACACTTTACACTTACCACCTACTTCCAAAACAACTTCACAGTGAGCATCCCGGCAATATTTCCAACATCGGAAAATTAAAAACAAAATAAATTCTCATTTCGACCTTACAATCCCAGTTTCAAGCCAATCGTATGAAAAATAGTTTTTGCATGCAGAATTTCCCGGCCATTTTCCTCGTGGGCGGCTTTTCCGACATTGAAAAATCACACTTCAAATTATTTCCGAGTTTCAAGCCAATCGGATGAAAAATAGTTTTTTTTTCATGCAGAATTTTCCGGGAATTTTTCGACCGTCAGGTCAAATTTTTCAACTTCGGAATATAATATTTTAAACTATTTCGTATTCTATACTTACAAACCGATTTTCAAGTCAATCGTATGAAAAATAGTTATTTGCATTCAGAATTTTCCGGCCATTTTCCTCTTGTGCGGATTTTTCAAAATCTCTATTTCGCGTACTATGCTTACAACTTATGTTTTGTTATGTGTAATTTTGAAAATAAGTTTGGCGCCAATCGCTGGCAACTAAAGTTTCGCCCACACAACCTTGACCACCCACTTTCCACCCAGCGGGGTGAATTTTCCGGAAGATTGGTATGCAGTTGTTGTCGAATTTTCATATAGATCTTTGAAAATGAGTTTGAACTTGATCGGATGAAAAACAAAAAAGTTTCATACAACAGTATTCCGCGAATTTTTCACATTTGCAGATAGAATTTTCCAAAATCCGTTCTTAGTACTCACTTTCAGCATAAGATAAAACTACTGTGAAAATCTCATCTTCCTATCTTTTATGGCTTAGGCTGTACGACGGTCACCAGTCAGTCAGTCAGTCAGTCAGTCAGTCAGTCAGTCAGTCAGGTTGAACTTTTTTATATATATAGACTAGCAAATAACCCGTCGCGCTTCGCTGCGCCTTCAACAGTATAAAACCAACGCACACTCACTTCAAGTCCACAACCCACACACTTCCCGTCCACTTCCCGCCTTCTTCCCGACCACTTCCAGCCAATTTTCCGCCCACATCCCACCCACATTCCGCCCACATCCCGCCCACATACCACCCACTTCCCACCCTCTTCTCACCCTCTCCCGTCCACTTCCCGTCCACTTCCCGCCCACATCCCACCCTCTTTCCGCCCACATACCACCCTCTTTCCGCCCTCTTCCCGTCCAAAACCCACCCACATCCCGCCCACATCCCAGCCACTTCCCGCCCACATACCACCCACATCCCACCCACATCCCTCCAATTTCCCGCCACATTCCACACACTTTACATCCACTTACCACCCACTTCCTAAGCAAATTACCACCCACATCCCATTTACTTCCCAACCACTTCCCAGTGGGCATCCCGGCGGTATTTCTATCATCGGAAAATAAAAACAAAAATTAATTCCGATTTTGACCTTTCAAACCGAGTTTCAAGCCAATCGGATGAAAAATAGTTTTTTGCATGCAGAATTTTCCGACCATTTTCCTCGTGGGCGGACTTTCCGACATTGAAAAATCACATATCAATTTATTTCGTATTTTGTCCTTACAAACCGAGTTTCAAGCCAATCGGATGAAAAGTAGTTTTTTTCATCCAGAATTTTCCGGGAATTTTCCGACCGTTGGTCAAATTTTCCAACTTCTGAAAATCACATTTCAATTCATTTCACCTACTTTCCTTTCAAACCGAGTTTCAAGCCAATCGGATGAAAAGTAGAATTTTTCATGCAGAATTTTCCGGGAATTTTCCGGCCGTTGGGTCAAATTTTCCAACTTCGGAAAATCACATTTCAATTCATTTCACCTACTTTCCTTTCAAACCGAGTTTGAAGCCAATCGGATGAAAAAAAAATTTTTTCATGTAGAATTTTCCGGGAATTTTCCGACCGTTGGGTCAAATTTTCCAATTTCGGAAAATCATATTTCAATTCATTTCACCTACTTTCCTTTCAAACCGAGTTTCAAGCCAATCGGATGAAAAAAAAATTTTTTCATGCAGAATTTTCCGGGAATTTTCCGGCCGTTGGGTCAAATTTTCCAACTTCGGAAAAACACATTTCAATTCATTTCACCTACTTTCCTTTCAAACCGAGTTTCAAGCCAATCGGATGAAAAATAGATTTTTTCATGCAGAATTTTCCGGGAATTTTCCGACCGTTGGGTCAAATTTTTCAATTTCGGAAAATCACATTTCAATTCATTTCACCTACTTTCCTTTTAAACCGAGTTTCAAGCCAATCGGATGAAAAAAAAATTTTTTCATGCAGAATTTTCCGGGAATTTTCCGGCCGTTGGGTCAAATTTTCCAACTTCGGAAAAACACATTTCAATTCATTTCACCTACTTTCCTTTCAAACCGAGTTTCAAGCCAATCGGATGAAAAGTAGATTTTTTCATGCAGAATTTTCCGGGAATTTTCCGACCGTTGGGTCAACTTTTCCAACTTCGGAATATCACATTTCAAACTATTTCGAATTCTTTCCTTTCAACCCGAATTTCAAGCCAATCGGAAGAAAAATAGTTTTTTGCATGCAGAATTTTCCGACCATTTTCCTCGTGGGCGGATTTTCCGACATTGAAAAATCACATTTCAAATTATTTCGTATTTTGTCCTTACAAACCGAGTTTCAAGCCAACCGGATGAAAAATAGTTGTTTTCATGCACATTTTTCCGGGAATTTTCCGACCGTTGTGTCAAATTTCCCAACTTCGGAAATCTCATATCAAACTATATCGTATTCCATCCTTTCAAACCGAGTTTCAAGCCAATCGGATGCAAAATAATTAGTTTTATGCAGAATTTTCCGGCAATTTTCCGACCGTTGGGTCAAATTTTCTAACTTCGGAATATCACATTTCAAACTATTCGTATTCTGTCCTTTCAAACCGAATTTCAAGCCAATCGGAAGAAAAATATTTTTTGCAGGCAGAATTTTCCGACCATTTTCCTCGTGGGCGGATTTTCCGAAATTGAAAAATCACATTTCAATTTATTTCGTATTTTGTCCTTACAAACCAAGTTTCAAGCCAATCGGATGAAAAATATTTATTTTCATGCAGAATTTTCCGGGAATTTTCCGACCGTTGGGTCAAATTTTCTAACTTCGGAATATCACATATCAAACTATTTCGTATTCTGTCCTTTCAAACCGAATTTCGAGCCAATCGGATGAAAAATAGTTTTTTGCAAGCAGAATTTCCCGACCATTTTCCTCGTGGGCGGATTTTCCGAAATTGAAAAATCACATTTCATTTTATTTCGTATTTTGTCCTTACAAACCGAGTTTCAAGCCAATCGGATGAAAAATAGTTTTTTTCATGCAGAATTTTCCGGGAATTTTCCGACCGTTGTGTCAAATTTTCCAACTTCAGAAAATCACATTTCAATTTATTTCACCTACTTACCTTTCAAACCGAATTTCAAGCCAATCAGATGAAAAATAGTTATTTGCATGCAGAATTTTCCGACCATTTTCCTCGTGGGCGGATTTTCCAAAATCGGGAAAACACGTGTCGAATTATTTCGCGTACTAAGCTTACAAACCAAGTTTCAAGTCAATCGGGTGAAAAATAACATTTTTCCCATACAAACTTTTCCGACGCTTTTCCGACTTTTCCGGGTGGAATTTTCCAAAACCCCGTCTTAGTACGCACTTTCACCACCAACGGAAACTCCTGTGAAAATTACAGCCCTCTATCTCTTACCGTTTGGGCTCTGCGATGATTGCCAATCAGTCAGTCAGTCAGTCAGTAAATCAGTGAATCAGTCAGGACACTCTCTTTTATATTTATAGAGATTATATATATTGATGATGTCTAGCTGTAAGAGTTTTCCAAAACTACTTTAACTTTAACTACGCGATATTAGTTTGTATCTTTGCTTAAGTTCTACTAGAAAAAGACTTACACTTATTTGCTCTTCCAGTTCGTATTAATTACTTACGCTTTAGTTTTGTCGCTAATTTAGTTCTATGTCATGCTTAGTTTAATTAGCCAAACTTGCTCATACACCTAAGTTTCTATGTTTAGTTGAATGAATTGGAATAGTGCAACAAATTAATTTTTGTATTATGCTCTAAGAAAACAGACTCAAAGCCCCAATATGAGTTTGCATTTACAAATAAACGTATAAATATGATATGAAATTATTAAATGTGTTTTAATCAGGAATGCAAAGCGGTTTCTGTGAACCGAAGTTAAAATCAAACCTTGTGTGGAAAATAGTAATTAATTGAACATAGCAAATAAATAGAAGTAGCAGCGAACATATCTTTGGTCATAACTTGAGTATCCTTCATCCGATCATTACCATTCCTTCCGCAATCGGAATCAATATCTTTAGAAGGGACGAACCCATCTACAAAACTGTTGGAGATATGTCGTTTTTCGTAAATTTCGGGGGCGGGAGATGGTCTGGCAAAAATTTAAAATAATTTTGATCTGCCTACAACTACACTGAGAAAAATAGGATAGTTTTTGGTATCCATTTGGACTGGTTTACTATCCTTTTTTGGGATCTATTGGATGTTTTCGAAATCGGTCTTTTTTCGCTTATAAGTCGGACTTATCGGACTCAAAGGCTCAAGGGCACTTTTCGTAGTTTTGGTTCTGTCGTACAACTGTTTCCAGTGAAGCCGGGTGTTTTAAAGCTATCGCAGCAGCTAGCCGCAGTTAGCTTTCTCTCTAGATTTATTGATGAAATCCCAAATACTTACATCATCATTTTACTTCCCCATGAAAGCTTTCAACCTATTTTAACGCTCACCGTTCTTTTCCTTTTTCTTTTTTTCTTAACTGACCGTAAAAATAAGAGTGTTTAAAAATCCATTTTGAATAATATTTTTGAATATCTATGGAGCATTTTATAGCAGAAGCAAGTCGCTCCGAAGGCACTGGGGTAATAAGATACCTTACATCTAGTCTGGATAGTCCCGTCATGGCCGCCTTATGCGAATTCCAGAATATTAAGGGATAACTTTCCCATGATGTTTGTGTATAACAGTTAAAGTATAACTTCAGCCCGCTATTTTGCGACTCTTGGGCTTGCATAAAGTCAACATACGGGACATTTGGTCGTGAAACGATAAATACTTTTCCACACAAATTACACTTGGCTGTGCTTTTTTTAATGTCGCTCTAATTTGCTTTTATCAAATTTGAATACATTTTCTGCCCCTTAAATGGGCTTGTGCTCGCTACCCAGATCAAAGAGTAACCAACGCACAAATATCATAAAATATCCCAAAAAAAAATCGATATTCGATATTTGGTCAAAAAAAAAATCACTATATAAATGTATCAGTTTTAAAAAATATTATCGATATATTGATATTTTGATATATTTTCGACAACCCTAGCTCCCACACATTGAGAGTAGCTTTAGCTTTTTATTGTGTAGAAAAACTTATAGATAACACATGTTTATTATACCCAAATGATGGTTTAGCCTTAGGCGACTACTCCAAGACTAAATAGAATACTGAAAATTGATGTGCCGTCAAAAGCTTAGTGAGCGGGCTTACAATGTTTTTGTTTTTCGTTTGCGAGCGATTTTTTGCGTTCTCCTCGCGTCAAAATGGAAATTGTTCACGTCTGCGAATTAACGGTTCGATTCGAATTGGAACAGCTGCTTAACAATGGGTTCAACTGGGATAATTTAGGAATGTCGAATTCTCCTAAGGTCTTTAAGTCTTCGGTTGTGCTCTGACTTAAAGACTACAAATTTCTTGCTTTTTAAACTGAAAAAGAATTCTCAATACATTTTAAATACATAACAAATGTTCAAATTATGAATATAATGTTCTTTGCTTCATTTTTATTTCAGATCAAATTATTGCTTTGGTTTTATAAGCATTTGCACTAATTTCTGATTATAATAATTTCTATGCCATTCTTGATCATCCCAGTAAATGCCTGCTGGTTTGTAGCCCTCCTCAGTAAAGTATCTTCCATTCAGATTGCTAAAATAAGAATAAAGTTAATCAAAAACTAAAAAGGCATACAAAATTATCTACGAAACTTACCTGTCTGCACAGCTATTATACCACCAGCCACCTTGTCGGAAATCTGCGCAATTCATACCGGGATACCTGTCATTGTCATTATCGAATGTTGAAAATCTTTGCCCCTCCTGAATTCTCAAAGAATCTCTTGTGTTTCCGCTAAAAGTGCCAAGGGACTTTAATTGATACTTTTCCTTTTCATTTCCAATTACGAAATTATCGTAGTGGGCGTAACGGGTGACATTGTCAAAGTCAGCAATTTTGATGTACAGCTCATGAGGTTCAGAACTCAGCATCCTATAGAGTTTATCAAGTCCAATAAAAAAGCTACCGTGAAGGTTTCCAAAGCCCTCACGATAGTCCTTCCAGTTCTTGTAAAAGTCCACATAATCATCCATTCGTCTCTGAATTATCATCCAGCAATTTCCATCTATATGCTTGCTATAGGGTATGGAAAAAGAGTCACCATCAGGTAGACTTATTTTGTGAATACCCGATGAAAATTCACAATAGTCACTAATTATCAAATCCTGGGTATTGATTGGAGATTGATTGAAGGTAGATATTAGTCTTTTCATCTCACTTTTCTTATTTTGGTCCGATTTCCGGAGACCTGATATCACGGCATCTTGATCAGCAGCAATTTTGAGCACTTTCTCATACTTCAAGTTGAGTTCCGCTAACTTTACCCTGTGCTCTAAAACTTCAATTTTTTGGTCTTTCAATTGATTTTTAAGACGTACGTGCTCAGTTTTGTCACAGTTTTTAAATTCATCGGTTAGCAGCGCAATACAACTTAGAGGAGACATAAACATTTCATAAATGTTTGCACCATTTGTATGTCCTATATTTTTGGTAGCTTCGCAGTTTCCGGTCGCTGTATCTGACATTAAACCTACTATGGTCAGCACAACGAATATGAACAGTTTGAGTGGCTTGGCCATTGCTCCACAATTTATTTCGCAAACAAATCGGACTGAACGCTTTGCAACGCTAGTAAATAGCGTACTGAATATTTGGGGGGAGCACCTGGTTTATATAAGGCAACTGCTGAGAATGCCCTTATCTGCTTGAAACAAAGTTCAAATGGCCAAAAATTATAAAGCAAAGAATAAATTTAAAATACGTGTGTATGTCTCGTATCAAGACTCGCAGCACAACTTTTAGTTGCCCAAATTGATAACACAACAAAAATGTCACATTCCGTCAAATTTTTAAAGATTTTATTTATTTTATTTTTACTGTGAGATGCAACCTTGTCAATATGAAATTCTGATCAATTTTTGCTCACTGATTTCAAAACTCAGCTCATGTTTCCAAGATGTGCCGGAATTGTAGTGTATTTTTTTTTTCTGGCGTATCGTTGAACGAAGGTATTTGTCAAGTCCTAGATCTCTAGGATCTGCGGTCTGGGCTGGGGGTGAAAACACAGATTTTTAAGTAAAGGACAGAAAAGATTGCAATCATTCCTTGTGTATTTTTGGGTGCTTTTTTCAGGGCACGTTTGCTATCTTCTCTAGACCAAAAGCTTGTAAGCCAGAGTAATCGTTTTTCGTCCAAAATGCCACAAGGTTATAGTACAGTACATATAAATATTCTAATCGCTAAAGTTAAGAAATTAAAACAATGTTTTTCGCGATTTCTGGCAGCTCAGTTACCTTTCGATTCATATCTTGCTTGACACTATCTGACAATTATGAAGTGCGCACCTTCCAAAAAAAATTAAAAAAAAAATTATATTTCAACGAGAGCGTAAGTTAAAGTCGGCTCTTCGATATACCCGTTACTCATTAAAAACATGTTTAACAGTGTTCCTGCGTTCCTTAGGGTGACCATCCGAAAAGTATGCTACATTTTTTTTTTGCTCATAACTTGAGAACCGTTCATCCGATCTTTATCATTTCGGCTAATTACTTACTATCTCTAGAAGGTACGAATCTCTATCTTCAAAACTGTAGGAGATATAACGTTGTTTCCAAATTGTTGGGGCGGGAGGAGGCGTGGCGAAAATTTAAAACAAACTTACATGTCAAACCTCTATCTCTTACCATCTCTGAGATCTAGGTGTTCATACAGACAGACGGACATGTCTATATCGACCCGGTTGGTGATGCTGATCAAGAATATATATACTTTATATGGTCGAAAATGATTCCTTCTGCCTGTTACATACATTTGCACGACTTTAGTATACCCTTTTTACTCTACAAGTAACGGGTATAAAAACAGAGCTACGAAAAAATTCAAAATTCAAACTACTCTAAAAATGGGTCTTTTCGGCTGTAAAATAGTGTAATTAAATAATTTAAATGGCAAATAATAGATAATTGTCCAACCTTTGGAACAATTTTTAAAACAAGGTATTTAAATTATTTAAAAATCTTAAATCTTGTAAAAATTTTTGGACGCTGCGACACGAGAGACATGAGTAAATTAATGCTGGCATTTATTTCCGTTGCTAGATATGTGTTTAATGTTGGGCGTATGGAACGTTTATCTTATCTGTCATACAAGACCTCAGCTCAAATCTCAGGACTCTTACATTCCTCCAAAAAATCATAAATTCTCAAGAACCGTCTGATTTATTTCAAAAACTAAGTCCTGCTCTTTCACAAAGAATCAATAATTTTATTTGTCCTAGAACTAAAATGCTGTGCTCTTTGTAAATCTCTGTGGAACGATTCAACTCACAACCTCAAAACTGTTAGAAGCACCCCTCAAATTGACATTTAAAATTAACAATAAATTATATTAAATTATTTCTATTTATATTTATATTCAATATTTTTATTTTTACTTTGTATGAATTCGATTGGGCTATTCACTTTGTTGAGCACTTGAGCACTTGAGCAGTTTTGCCTGACTAGTATTGTGAGCAGCCCTCTGTGCACGAAATTTGTGCACAACTACGTTTGAGATATGATTCGGCAGTAATCCATGGTTCATTCAAAGTTGGCGCTTTTTCCATACAATTTATATGAATGTTTCACACATTTGATTTTAGCTTGTAAATACAACACTAATAGCACTTAGGTACAAGTGCCCGACTTTTCGTAGTCAGGGTCTGGGTCGAGCAAGCTGCGCACAATTTGTTTAGAGTAAATTGTTGTTGGAAATGTTTACACTTTTCCCCAAGTGCTCAAGTGCTCAACAAAGTGAACACCCTATATGTATTAGGTTAAGCTAGCAATTATTTATTCAAATTTAAATTGTGGAAATTTAGTCACTGTAGTGACTATCACAATCAAAGTAAGTCTTACTTGTACTTGTAGTGCTGGGATAAAAATGCAATACAATACAATTGGTTCCAAAGTTATGACTTTTGCAGCGAAAAAACTCAACCATTTTTGAAACAATGACTTTTTATTTTCTTTTTTACATTTAGCAGTCACAAACGCAGCTAATCGAAGCTGGAATAAGTAATATTAGGTAAAGGAATTATCAAAGAACATAATTTTTAATATGGCAAAAATAAAAAATGGTAAAACTTTTGTATTTTCGATCAATAGCGATTTACCTGGAGAAAATTAAAGCAAATAGTAAACTTAATATAATATACTGAATAATAGCACATTTTCACTGACATCTTTTCTTATCATTTTCATTTCCTAAAATTTGGAGGTTTCCATTGAAAAATCGTCTTTTTGACACGATGAAAAAAACAGCTGCTTTGTTTGCTTTGAATAACAAATATATAAATAGAATAAAATGCGCTTTTAAACTAACAAGATCTTCTTTTGAATATTAAACAAAAAAAAATAGGACTACCACTCAGGAAAGCAATTCCTATTAAAAAGAAAGCAAACAGCTGTCTGATTTCTGACAGAAGCGGTGTCGACTTAGCAAAGTATCTCTCTAATACTCATTCTCCATGCCTGAACCATGGTATAATTAACAAGGTAGAGTCGTTAGAAATTCACCATGCGAGAGAGGTATCAGTTGATTTGAACATGTGAGAACAGGTTGACATCCCTTTTGCTACTGAGTGTTTGTCACCATTCAACTGGTACCCCAAAAAAAGAGGCAGCTTACTTTCTTTTCTTAATTTTCTTTTCATTTTCCTATAGCTTGGACATTTGAGAATATCGCCCAAGATGGATTTTTTGAGACTTGAAATCCTTTAGAAGAAATAGACTTTTTTTACCGAACAATGTCTTCGCTAATAAACGTAATTTTCACATTACTTCTAACTTTAAACGCATTTTATTTTAAACCAGGTTTTTCGAACTGGCGGCACTGATATCTACAGTTGCACTGAACCGATTTTGATGATTCAAAGTGAAATAGAAGCAGAATTGTCACCATTCTGGCCTGACTCTCAATCATAGTTTTAAACAAATTTTTACTATTTTTTTTTATACTAACCTACATAGAAAGGGCCCGAAATCCAATTTTAATTTTTATACCCGTTACTCGTAGGGTAAAAAGGGTATACTAAAGTCGTGCAAATGTATGTAACAGGCAGAAGGAATCATTTCCGACCATATAAAGTATATATATTCTTGATCAGCATCAACAGCCGAGTCGATATAGACATGTCCGTCTGTCCGTCCGTCTGTATGAACACCTAGATCTCAGAGATGGTAAGAGGTTTGACATGTATGGGACAAATGCTTCTTTTATCTGCACGCAGATCAAGTTTGTTTCAAATTTTGGCCACGCCCCTCCCGCCCCCGCAATTTGAAAAAAACATTATATCTCCTACAGTTTTAAAGATATACGATTTGTACCTTCTAGAAATAGTTAGTTATTAGCAAAATGAATAAATTTGCCAAAGAAATGATAAGGATCGGATGAGCGGTTCTCAAGTTATGAGCAAAAATGTGAAAAATCAGGGCTGCAAACCGGTCCGGAGCTGAACCGCTCCGGAGTCGGAGACTCCGAGATTTTCGAGAATCCCGAACCGAACCTGAACCGGAGCAAACAAAAATTTCGCGGCTGAACCTGAACCCGAACCCGAACCGGAGCAAAAAAAAGTTAAAACTGGTTCGGTTCAGAAAAAAATTCATATTCCCCTTTTCGGGCTGACTTATGTATTGGTGCTTTAAGGTTTGAATGTTCGTAAATACTTAGAAAGTTCTTAGGAAAACGTTTTTACTTTTTACGTTCAATCTCAAATAAAATCATAGAACTTTTTTAAGCATGCTCTAGGCCATAACTTGTCTAAAACAAGACACGCACAACACCACAAAGGAGGCTGGTTGACAGTATAGCTATTTCATGAATACCAATTCAATCTTCAGCGGTCTTCGTCTGTCCTTAGTGTGTGGGCAGAAAGTACCCCATGACAGAACTGCTATGACCGCTTGAGAATCCCAAAGGCAGGCTTGTAGCAAAATCCGACATCAGCAGCATAATAAATTTTTTTTTTTTGAATCCAAGAACTTAATTTTTTGACCTTGAAAAAAAAAACAGCTTGCAAAAAGACACATTGCTGAATTGTATGAACCTCAAAAAGAACTCATTAATTAAAGCATCACTGATTATTCTTATGATCATGAAATGCAATCCTTAGCTAAAGTGCTAGAATATAAAGAATTAGTGACAAATACATAATAGTGAACGACTTCGTAGCTTCATTTGAAGAAATTCCAAGATTGCCTAAAGATTTTAATGTGTTAAAGGCTTGGATAAACTATCATTGTGAATAACAATAATATGTTGCATTAGCTGTTCCTAAAACACAAGTATCTGGCATATTTTTCTTCAGCCAGTTCATTTTGGTTTATCCATTTTTAACTTAAGCATAGTTCGAATATTATTTGGAAAATATCAATAGTTGGCTAATGTTGTTACAATGTACATTCCTGTTTCTTAAGCTAGCAAAAACAAAATTATTTCTGAACCTCGGTTCGAACCTGAACGTTGGTTCACCGACCTACTGAACCCGCTCCGTGAACCCGAACCCAAAAAATCTCACAGGTTCGAACCCCGGAGTGAACCTCCACCGATTTCAGAGGGGTTTGCAGCCCTGTGAAAAATAGCCGAATTAAAAATGTGTTGCATACTTTTCAGATGTTCACCCTAAGGAACGCAGGAACACTGTTAAACATTTTTTTTCATGAGTAACGGGTATATCGAAGTCGGTTAAAGCCGACTTTAACTTGCGCTCTCGTTTTTGGTAGAAATAGGCTATAAGTCCCAAAAATCTATAGAAACAAACCAAAAATACGTTTCGTTACCCAGTTTTCTTCATATTCTGAAAATGGACCAATTTCCCTAAAAATTGTTTTTCTTTTAACTGAAAGTGAGTCAATTTTGAAGGTTAATGCGCTTAAGGATTTTTGTCTGGACCACTCTAATCCTTAACTGGTGAGACTTCGCCGCGATACCAGAATAGCCTTGTAAATTAGGACTTTATTCTTGTTCTTGGAGTTCGGGGGTCACCTCATGTGCTTTGGCAGCCACTGCCTGAGCTATTGCCTTGACATGGTGTCCAAAAGTCAGACTTCTGTCCACTGTCACCCCAAGGTATTTATGGCCCGCTTTGTGCTCCATAAGCTGACCGTGCAAGAGTAACTGAAGCACACTTCTCCGTGTTTATGGCGATGATCCATCTAGCGGCCCATTCTTAAAGGGCATTTGTGGCTGAGTACGTGCATTTGTTGCGGGCAAGTATGGCCGTGTCGTCAGAAAATGTTGCGATAAGAACGGAATGTGTGGATAATACGCAAACGAAAAATAACTAGACATTTTCTTCTTTTGTGCGTCCATCGATTTTCTCTTCTTCTTTTAAATGTAGATTTTTTCCATATAAGCATGTAAAAACCACTGCCCAGAGAAGAGACGGTTTCATGTAATTGTACCCTTTGTGTTCTTTCTAGTGTTTTCGCGTGCCAAAAATGTAGTATTTAAAAAGAATTTTAATCTTCTATCATGCTTAAAAAATATGTAGTGAACTACTCCGTGCAAAAAGCTGTATGAAAAATGGCATTACTTTAGGAATCACGTTTTCCAAAGTCCGACTGCGAAGTCATCTTTAAGGGCTACATCAATCCGGCATCGCTAAGGCCAAACATAATTTAACCGAAAATTGTAAAAAACGTATGAGCCTCTGGTTTTAAATGATTCTTTCCGGTATACGATTTTATGTTGAGCTATTTTTTCTCATTATACCTAAATCGTGTTAAGAACTTGTCATTAACCTGTAGATATTTGATTTCCAGTGTCAAGTAAACAATTCCTGCTCCGGTATACGTTGCTGGGCACCGCCGCATGGAGAATAACAAACTCAAACTCCTTTGCTTTAAAACATTTTCCCCAACAAAGGCATTTCCGATATTTCCATCAGAACAAACAAATCGTTGAACACAAAAACCAACCACCCGGCATACACAACAACAATAACAACAGCCCGTTCCGATTATTTAGATTATTGTTAAAATTGAATTAAACAAAATGGATGAACTAGAGATTACCAGTGTGGGCCAGTTTCAAACGCTGGTACGCTACAACAATCCCGTGCTGGTGGTTAAGCATCCGGATAAGAAGGGAGCTCCGTTGACGGAGCTGGAAATGAAAAGGCCACAAACGGCTGGGGCTTTGTTGGATACTAAAAAGGAGACGGAGGAGATATTGAATTCTATACTGCCGCCACGTTGCTGGGAAGAGGATGGACAGTTGTGGCAGCAATCGGTGTCCAGCACTCCGGCCACGCGCCAGGATGTGATCAATTTGCAGGAAATGCTGGATACACGCTTACAACAGACACAGGCACGCGAGACGGGCATCTGTCCAGTGCGTCGTGAGCTTTACTCTCAATGCTTTGGTAAGTAAAGCGGCTGCTAATTCATATTCAAGCTTAATTCCCCACCATCCTGGCAGATGAGATCATACGCCAGGTGACCATTAACTGCTCGGAGCGTGGACTTCTATTGCTGCGCATACGCGATGAGATAGCCATGTCCATGGAGGCCTATGAGACATTGTACTGCAGCTCGGTGGCCTTTGGCATGCGAAAGGCTTTGCAGGCCCACGAAGAGAAGGAAATGTTGCGTGATCGTGTCAAGACCCTGGAACTGGACAAGGAGGCGCTGGAGGAGATTATAGCTGATATGAAATTGAAACAAGAGCAGGCCGAACGTCGCAATGCCGAATTGCGAGTGTCCGAGGAGAAAAAGTTTACGGAAGAAATAACGTTCCTGAAAAAGACAAATGCCCAGTTGAAGGCCCAACTGGAGGGAATAACTGCGCCCAAGAAGTAAACAACAATAAGCGTACAAGTGTGTGTGTGTGTGGAATTGTGTTTTTAATTATCGCTTATGGAAATTAAATTATTGATCGGCCTCAACACTTGTTTGTTCAGTGTTGGTTTCAGTTGCTTCTTGAATTGGTTCTCCTTGATCCATTTCAGGCTCATCCACATTGATCTCATTGTGAATGGGGGTGGGTTTGAAAGCTTCAGTGGTCTTTTTTTCCTTGGTCAAGCGTTTTTGTGGTGGTTCATCCTGGGCCACAGACTCCTCATCCTTCTGGTTCGGTTCTTCTTCTTCCTCCTCCTCCTCCTCCTGGGGCAACTGACTGCGCATGGCCCTCAACTCGGCTGCACTGGGTAGACTACCCTTTAGAGTTTCCATTTTGGACATGTACAACTCATAGACAAACTGCGCCATTTCGGACATGTTTTCAATCACCTTGCTGTCCTGCTGCGACACTTGATCGCTGGCCAAACGTTCTGTGGGATAGTTTTCTGCTGGTACCAGGCTTGGTTTTAGAGGACGCTGCATTAGCTGCAAGTTTTAAAGGGGTTAGTCTGGACTAGGGATTTCAGGAGAGAAAAATTACTCACCAGCTTAAAGGTCTGCTGCAATTCCAGGCAATTCTTGAACAGCGAAACGCGTCCGAATACATAGAGACCGAGACGAGCTCGACTCATGGCCACGACCAGACGACGCACATCGCGCAGATGACCCACCGCCTTGGTACGCACCAGGGAGATTAGTATATAGTCATTCTGTTGACCCTGATACTTGTCCACGGTAGTGATCTTGTGTGGCCAACCGATGAGAGGATTGTTACCACAACGGGCATTGATGACATCACGGATGAGATGCTTCTGGCCATTGTACGTGGTGAGTATTGAAATCTTGGCTGCTGGATAGCCCAATAGGCGCATATACATGTAAACGCCAACTATGTACTCGGCCTCTGCCAGATTCTGTGAATGGAAAATTAAATTGAATTAAAGTATATGTGTGAGAATCGTCTTTTAGATGCTCTGCCCTGAAATCAGTTTGGCGTTTTCTTTAAAAAGTTAGAGACAACACAACAAAAACGACACCTGGTAGAGACTGTCTGGTTTTTGGGATGCATTCAACACGCCTTGTACTCTTAACGACTTCGGCAGAAGTTTCAAGTGTCAGAAAGGGAAGGGCTAAATACTACACCTACACGGACATTGTAGGAGCGCAATTTTAGTCAAACATAACTTTCTTCGGTCTATTGTCAAATTTTGCCACGCCCTCAGCCTTCACCTCAGTTTGGAATAATCTTTCTATCTCCCACAGGATTGTTCGCACCATTAAGACATAATTAATAACCAGCATTATTTATGTATCCTCCGAATTGATACTTAGTACAAAATATCAACAGAAATGGAAATTACTGTCTAAGACTTAATTTCTAGGTTAAGGCAGTGGATCGTTGTTATAAAAAAATCATAGCATAATGTTAATATTACTGCTTATTATATTACAGTTAATGCTCTGAATGCACCAGAGCACTATTCACATGCAGGAGCATAGCCGGAAAATCGTGGGGCATGGCACCACATATACTCCGATGGCTATACCTCATGGTTGTGAGACCAATGCTCACTTATGGAGCTGTCGTGTGGGGAGATAGAGCAAACCTCCTTACAGTAAGGACGCAGTTGCAAAAACTGCAAAGGCTGGCTGTATAAGCATGACTGGAGCCATGCGTACCTGTTCGACAGGGGCAATCGAAGTTTTGATGGAGCTAACACCACTCCACCATACCATCGGCCTGAAGAAAAAAGCAACACTGCTTAGATTAACAACAGAAGGAGTGGGTAGAAACCACATAGTAAGCCTCAGAGACTCTGAAAAGCTGGAAAAGGAAATCCCTTTAATCCTCCAACCCAGAGACGAAATGGTGGCCGAGTATCACTTTGACAGGAATTTCACGGTACACCAAAGTAATAAGAGAGAATGGATCTCACTTGAAGAGACACATAAAATGAAACCACACACAATTATGTGGTACACAGACGGGTCCCTAACACCCCAAGGAACCGCACTTGGGGTAGCAGGATCAGGAACGAAAATATCTGACCCAATGGGAGAATTCACAAGCATATTTCAAGCCGAAGTATGTGCCATCTCCCGTTGTGCAGACCGTAATATGGGGAAGAACTACCATAATAGAGAAATAGCTATCCTCTCTGATAGGCAAGCAGCGGTTAAAGCACTCAGTAGCAATAAGTTCACCTCTAAGCTAGTCTTAGAGACAAAGAACAAATTAGACCAACTAGGCAGCAGGAACAACCTGACCCTACGATGGATACCGGGACACAACAACATCCCCGGAAACGAATTGGCCGATGAACTGGCACGCAAGGGTGCAGCCACCGCAATGGTAGGGCCAGAACCCTACTGCGGCATAGGCCAACACACAATAAAAGAACTTCTAAGAAAGGAAGAGAATACGCTTAGATCAGCCTCCTGGGTAAACACCAAGGGAATGAGACAAGCTAAAGCATTAATAGTGAACCACGACCTCAAAAGGTTCCAAAAGTTAATCCAACAAGGAAAGAATGCCCTCAGGATTCTGACAGGGCTCTACACGGGTCACTGCAGACTGAGGAGCCACATGTACAAGTTGGGAATAACAAACACCCAGCTTTGCAGATACTGTGAAGAGAAGGAGGAGTCCTCTGAGCATATACTAGCACACTGCGATGCCCTAGCGAGGCGCAGACTCAACAGATTTGGGAAACACATTCTACACCCAAGCAATATCAGTAACTTAGAACCCACAAAAATCCTGACTTTTGTACAGGAGTTAGGGCTGCTAGGGGAGTTGTAAATTCAGTAGGGGGGCACAATAGACCAAAATTGGTCGCGGTGCACCACTTCCCCAACAACAAATAATAATAATAATGCTCTGTTAATTACCGCAAGGGAAAGCTTTTAAGCATTTCATCCTCCTTTAACTTGCGCACTCGATTTCTCTGTTTAATTATATTTAAATGACAAAAATATGTTCGATAATTAGATTTGATGACCAATTTCTCACGAATTAAGTCCGACTGCTTAAGGTCAAGTTCATTTGATTTCTTACGAAAATCTTAAGATTTCCAAGTCGCCCTGATAATGAAGCTTTGGGATTTTTTTTCCCTGATAAGCCTCCAAACAAATTTTTCCTTTGAATTGTTAACCGTGTTATCAGGGACCGTAATCATTATCGGTGCACTTCTGGATACCATCCTGACATCTCCCACCTGCTCATAGGAGGAAACCGCATTATCATTATATCGCCGAGCAGGTGGAAAACTCAACCTTCGACTGCATTAACCTAGATCAACCCACTAGGATCACCCCAAATTGCAGTAGTTCACCAGACATCACCATCATCAGCGCCAACCTGCTCGCTGCCACAGAATGGCACACCAACATCGCCCTGAACTCAGACCATCTGCCCATCACTGTCTCTATCAGCGCCCAATCGGACTTCATAGTGGCAGAAAAGAAGACATTTGTCAACTTTTCCAAGGCAGATTGGACCGCCTACACCGGGTTCACGGAAGAGCAGTTCGCCCAACAACAAGCGCCCACTGATGTCAGATCTGGAGAAGTTATTTTCCGTAAAATCCTTATCAGTGCGGGGAAGCGACACATACCCGCAGGAAGAATCCACAAGATTCGCCCCTGCTTCCCAACCGAAGCAGCGGGAAAGGCTCGACTGAGAGATGATCTCAGAGCTGCAAATCCTGCCGACCCCCGCATCGACGAGCTGAATCGCGACATCACCAAGATGGTGAACGAACATAGGAGAAACCACTGGCTCACACACTTGGAAGAATGTGAAAAAGGATCTGCCAGGCTTTGGAAGACCATTAAAAGCCTCACAGGCGGCCCAAAAAGGCAGGATAACACTAACATTTCCTTCTCCGGTGTACCCAGGAGTGACGCCAAACGCTGCGCCACGGGTTTCAATAGGCAGTTCCTTGAACACCCGAAGGACACAGACAAGAGCCACAGAGCAGTCCTACGCCGTTTGCGCAACCTAAATCACGACCCAGAAGATCTAAACTTCACCAGCGAGGAGGTCGAAGCCGCCATCAAAGAAGCCAAGAACTCTAAAGCCCTTGGTCCTGATGGTATCGCCACCATTATGCTAAAGAAGCTAGGGCCCCTGGGAATCGGCTACCTTACGGCACTTTTTAATCTATGCCTCACCTCCCTTGTCATTCCAGACATTTGGAAAACAGGCAAGGTCATCCCTGTGCCCAAACCAGGCAAGCCGATCGAGCTAGGCACCTCCTATCGACCAATTACTCTTCTGGCCCCTGCAATAAAGATCCTAGAGGCGTTGATCCTCCCCACCCTACAAGAGGCTCTCCCACTCGCAAACCACCAGCATGGTTTCAGGAAGGGCAGAAGCACCAGCACGGCCTTATGCGAAATAACATCCACCATCGCAGATGGGCTTAACTTCCCCAGCCCACATAAGCGCACCGTGCTCACAGCCCTTGACCTTTCGAAGGCTTTCGACACGGTCAGCCACTCCATGCTACTCCAGGACATTGAGAACACGTCGCTTACCAACACTCTTAAGCGATGGCTGGCGAATTATCTCACAGGCAGGCAATCGTATGTTGAATTCCGTGATGGGAAGTCAACATACAGAAAGTTGAAGCAGGGAGTTCCGCAAGGAGGAGTGCTCTCACCCCTCCTCTTCAACTTCTATATTTCCACCATACCACAACCGCCTCCTGAGCTTAAACTCGTAAGCTACGCAGATGACTGCACGGTTCTCGGAGCAGATAGGGACCATCACAAGGTAGTTGCGAGTTTGAACTCCTACCTCCCTACTCTCACCGCCTTCTTTGCGAGCCGTAACCTCACCATCTCCCCTGAGAAGTCCACCGCCACCATTTTCACAACGTGGACGAAAATCGTCAACACCCTGCTCGATGTCACCGTGGATGGAAAAACAATACCCACTTCAAAATACCCAAAAATCTTGGGGGTGACATTCGATAATCTCTTTTTCTTCGCGAAGCACACTGAAAACACCGCTCGCAAGATCAGAGAGAGGAACAGGGCACTAAAGGCGATATCAGGGAGTACCTGGGGGAAGGACAAGGAGACCCTTCTCATCACCTACAAATCCATAGGTCGTACACTCGCTGACTACGCCGCACCAGCATGGTCCCCAGCAGTCAGTGATACACAGTGGGGTAACCTACAACGAGCGCAGAACGCTGCTCTAAGGACGGTCACCGGATGCCACTCCATGACACACGAAGACCACCTCCATGAAGAGGCACAAATCCTTGGAGTCAGAGACCACTGCACCATGCTCGACAAACAGTTCCTCGCCAGCAGTTTTGTGGAGGACCATGCAAACCACACCTCGCTCCAGGTCCCCCTCCCCCCTCGCACGAGCAGACAGGACATAAGGATCTTTATGCCTGAAATCAAGCGACTGACAAACCACGCCAACAACCTGTCAGTCCTTGAAGCCCAGAATGCGAGGGAGGAAATCCACAAACTCACTGTAGAGCGCGCCATACACGGGCTCAAGAGTAACGTTGTTCTCGGTGGTCGCCCCCCACCTCTCAGCCAGGCCGAAACCCAGCTGCCCAGAACCACCAGAACCACTCTTGCCCAACTCAGATCGGGTTATTCCTGCTCCTTAAACAGCTACTTAGCTAGAATAAACACGGAGGTTGCAGACGAATGCCCGAATTGTAAAGGAAGCCCACATGATACGCGCCACCTCTTTAACTGCACAAGAACCCCCACCACGCTAACACCCACACACCTATGGACCCACCCCATCGAATGTGCAGCCTTTCTGGGACTGGACCTAGGGGACTCGACACCCCCTCTTTAACCCACTTCTCTATCTCCCCAAACTCTTAAATTTTCAACTTTCTCCCTATCTAAATCTTACTTTTCTCTCTCTTCCCTTCATACACGTACACACCCAATTACACATTTAGCCGCTACAACAACAACAATCATTATCGGTGCTGACCCAGAAGTCGCGAAAGATTTTCGTATAAACGTTCGCATTTTAAATTTTAATTGTAATTGTTTTATGAGAAGTGAAAAGTATATCTTTAGTTGGTAGCTCAGATAGTGAATTTGACTGCTCAAATCTACCTGAATATGTGCATTTGGTTTCAAATCGTTTTATTTCGCCATCTGTTCTAGTAACGGAGAATTTTTTGCCACTTCACACAGAAAGGCAAACTGTTTAAATTTGAAATACACTCCGAAAAAACGACCGGCGGAAGGCTAATTGATCGGGAAAGAATATATACCGTTTTGTTCTTGGATTTACTTAAATTAAGTGTAAAACAATTTACAAATGAAAAGCAACTTTAAATTATTTAAGTGAGAACAAACGTATTTAAATCAAGTACATTTCGAAGTTATAGTTAGTCGAAAAATTTAAGAATGACCGTACTTAGTTCAAGTACAATATTTCTTCGATTAAGGACGAAATAGACTTACAATACAAGCTCCAAAAAGTGTGCTATCTGTTCTTAAAATTCCCTCCTGGTTGTAACAGTTTGGCAATGGAGTGGGGGTAGTTTTATCACCTACAGTATGAACAGCTGGGTCTTTGGTTAATTCATTTCCTCTACATTTTCATCAATCAATCAATTTTATCAATCAATTTCAAAAAATCAATTTTTATGTCATCTGGAACTAGGCCTTATAGGTTGATGCAGATTCCAAACAATTTTCATTTGCTTAAATTGCACTCATGTTTTGAGAAATGGTCTATCACGTCGAGATTTTTAGTAATTTGAACTTATAGGCCTATGCGGACTTCTGAAGTACGTAAGCTAGCTTACTTTGTAAAACGACGTATGACGTAAACAAAAATTACGCCGAAAACGTAAGTTTGTAGCATTTTTAATTGAACTGGTGGTGGGTCGCACTGCTCTATCCTCTGTATCAGACATCTGCACGAGTGCACCGTAACTGCAAGTTTCGTGTCTCCAAACCATTGCAAAAAATGTACGCGGTGTTTAAAACACTTAAGGCGTATTTGTGTTTCGGCTATAAGTGCCAATAACACCCGCTGTCGCTCGTACTCTACAATTGTTTACTTGCACAAAAAAAACAAGTGTTGATCTAATCACCCCAAAAGCGCTCTTTGTATTTCCTTCTCTCTTTCATTTGTCTCTCTCTCTCTCTTAAGATAACAACAACTATTTTACCGTTGCTTTTTCCAAGAAGAGAGAAAAGAGAAGAGAGCGAGAGCAATACAAGTTATGCATACTTAACTTTTTACTTATGAGTTACTGTGGCATGCGGTGCCTTCAATATAGAAACAACCACTTCGGTAGATGATTAACCGACAGGCTCGGTCGCAAAAATACTAATAACAGAAATAGTATGTCTGACTCGACAGTAAAACTGGGAACTCCATCGGGACCCGGTGCATAGATAGGTTTAACGGAGTTAAGATCGTATACGAGAGAGCTTTCATTGATCACAGGTCTAAAAATACAATTAGACTGATTCATCCGATATGGGTATGGTTGATTCCATAGAGGGTTTACAATTTTTTTGGTTCAGGCTAATATCCAAAGGAATGCAGTAAGTGAACCTCGCATTTTGTGGCCGAAACCAACAATTACATCGAAGAAATATATTCGACATCCGATATATCGCCTCAGAAAAATATTCGATAATTCGGGTTTTCCAACAAATTTATCGATATATAATATTAAATTTGTGCAAATACATGTATTAGCGATGCGTATCGACCGAATCTGTTGTTTTGGATTTGTTAACAAAAGTTACTTTGACTAACCGGAAAAACGGTATGAATTTTGAGCTTTAAAAACAGCGAGCTCACCTGATAAAAGTATGGGTTAGGTTCACTTTCCCCCACACCCTTGAAGTCCTCCACATTGATCAGCTGATAGTCATAAGCCAACCCAGCATTAGCCATCTTATACTCATCGCGCTGAAATATATGCTCCAGATCCTCAAGTTTCTTGTAGCGCCACTTGTATAGGGAACAAATGCTAGCCCGAGCACGACCCTGACCATCCAAATCCACTGTGGGCACACCCAAACGCACCAGTCGCGTGAATAGACTCTGCTCCATGTTGGAATACTTCTGAAAGGCCATGTTCTTGATCACGGGCGGCAGCTGATGGTGATCACCGATCATTATCCAACGTTTTAGGCGATTCAAACCGTCCAGTGGATTTTGCAGCAATAATGGTATAAAAGTCTCAATCTCCAATATCTGTGCCGATTCTTCCATTAAGATATTGTCATAGCGGAAACCCAGATTGACCAGCTCCTTGCGTTTAAGTGCCGCATGTGTGCATGTCATGGCAATTATTTTGGCCTCCTTCACTAGCAAATACTTGGAGCGATCCAGTCCAGTGCGTAGCAATTCAAAGGCGCGGAACTCCTCCAGCTCGTTGAAAATATCCGAAATATATCGGAAATTGGACTCGGCTGTAACCATAAGTTCATCATAGCCAGCACCAGCCTTGAACAGAGGCTGTGGGGCATCCGCAAAGAATTTACCAAATGGAAATTCGGACTCAAAGAGCTTATCCAGCTGGTCTTCCTCTCTGTGCCCCGACATCTGACTCTGGAACTTCTCCCAGCGTGCCATTACATTATAAAGATAGAAATAGCCAGCTGTCTCACAGGTGTAGGCATTGTCACCCTTCACCCCGAGGGCCTCCTGCAAACGTTGCACTTGATTAAGCAAGTCCATACGCTTGGCCAGCACATAATTGACACGTCCATAGCGACTGTAATCCTTTTCGGTCTCTAGCGCCTCCTCACCGTGACCAAGGCGCAACAGATGGCGCTCATCAATATCCAGGGCCATGATCTTCTCAAACAGTTGATTTAGAGCCTGATTCGAATGGGTTACAATCAGGGTGCGCTGCTGTGGTTGATTGTGATAGATGTTGGAGATAATCTGTACGGCTACATCGGTCTTACCCGTACCAGGCGGACCCACCACTAGCGTAAGGCCCGGCTGCATGCCGGCACGAATGGCCTCGATTTGTGTGGGCGTGAAGCGAATGCAGTTTCTGCAAGAGAATAATATGATTAATTAGTGGGTTTAAGTTTATGTTAGAAATCTAGGATAAGAAACGCTCTAATCATATTGAAATTTTCCGATAGATTTGGAACCACATTGCACTTCATCTTCTTGATTGTTTCGAGTAGGTTACAGAGCAGCGAAAGCCATCGGATTATACATCGCGCGAGACTCGTAACATGTGGTAACATTAGGCATTAATAGATACTACTAAGCGTGCAGCCTTGCAGCCTTTTTAGCAGGGCTACAAAGTCAAGTGTTCGGTCAGCTGCTTGGTGTGTTAAAAAAACGGCTTTAAGCTTGTGTTAAAGGTAAAGGTAACGTGCCCATGAATTGTGGGGTATTAACTAGTTCTATGACAATTTCTGAAAACGCTGTTTAATATATGGGATGAATATAACCGAAGTGCCCGTGCAATTTTACGCTGAATTTTTCAGCAGCTTAAAGCGCAAGAAGTGAGCACAGATGAAATTGACCAAAAAATTAAAAACTTTGAGATTTATTTGAAAACAAGTGAGAAAGTCGGTCAAGCCCAACTATAACATACTCTATACCTGGAGTAGAAGCTGAATGCAATGCTGGTGCTGCACTCATCTCTAATTCTCTTTCTATCTCGCTCTCTAAGGGTGGGAGTGGTTACTTCTCCAACCTACTGGGAGGCGATGACTAACAGGATGCCGCCATTAGAGAAGTAACGATGCCACCAATCGACAACATAGTGATAGACCCGCCGACCCAACAGGAAGTCTGTTTAGCCATACGAAGGCTGAAGAACAACAAGTCGCTAGGCGCGGATGAGCTGCCCGCTGAATTGTTCAAGGCTGGAGGCGAAGAATTGGTAAGGTGAATGCACCAACTTCTGGGCCGTATATGGTCGTTGACGAAAGCATGCCCGATCTTTAAAAAAGGAGACTCTGCAGTTTGTGCCAACTACCGCGGGATCAGTCTCCTCCCCATCGCATATAAGGTTCTGTCCCGCATTATTTGTGAACGTCTAAAGACGTTTATTGATTCACTGATTGGACCTTATCAGTGTGGCTTTAGTCCTGATAAATCAACCACAGACCAGATTTTCACACTACGACAAATCTGGGAGAAGACCTATGAAAAAGGCATCCAAACACACCATTTTTTTGTTGGTTAATGGGTTTAGCGGTAAATGAGGACAAGACGAAGTACCTAGTATCCGGGGACAAAAAGTCATTGCGACTTTAATGTTGTAGAGGATTTCGTCTACTTCGGAACGATGATAACCAGCAAGAACAACATTAGTCTGGAAATCCGACGAAGAATCACTAGGGAGTTCAAGAGCAAAGACCTCAAGCGAAGAACAGAAAAAGCCTTTTACAAGTCGTTAACATCCCGGTCCTGCAATATGGCGCAGAAGCACGGACAATGACAGCAGCGGATGAAGCGGCGATTGGAGTGTTTGAACGAAAAATTCTTCGGAGGATTTATGGACCTTTAAAGGTCGGCGATGATTTCCGCATTCGAAAAAATTACGAACTGTATGAGCTCTATGGGGAGACCAGTCTGGTCAAGCGCATAAAGCAGCAGCGGCTGCGCTGGCTAGGACATGTCGCCAGAATGAGGGAAGAAGCTCCAGCAAAAAAAAGCGTATAAATCGAAGGCGGAAGATGGGAAGACCAGGTGCGGTAAGACATTGCCAAGCTTGGTGTGACCAACTTGTGGCAGCTCGCACAGAACAGAAGCGAATGGAGAGCGTTAATCGCAGAGGCCCAGACCGTCGAACGGTTGTAATGGCCATTAAAGAAGAAGAAGAAAAATTGAAAATAACCTTGATCTGCCTGCAAGAATAAGAAGCATTTGTCTCATACGTGTCAAACCTCTATCTCTTACCATCTCTGAGATCTGTTTGTTCATACGGAAGGACAGACAGACGGACGGACGTACATGGCTATATCGACTCGGCTGTTGATGTTGATAAAGAATATATATACTTTATAGGGTCGGAAATGATTCCTTCTCCCTGTTATATACTTTTGCACAAACTTAATATACTCTATGTACCTTTGGTACAGAGTATAAAAATAGAGTCCAGCTTGAGATATGAAAGATTTTTTTTTCAGACCTATCTTTTGTATAGTTTCGACAAGTCTTGGTGAAATTATGTGATATCATTAAAAGCTTATAAATACGAGCGTTGAGAGCGATAGCATTGAAAACAAAAAGTTTTTCTCACTAAAACTAGTTTTTCAACCGATTGTTCCTATGGCAGCTATATGCTATAGTCAACCGCTTCGGCCGGTTTCGACAATGTGCAGCTTCAAAACTGACGGAGGAGATAGCATAGAAACAGACGGACGGACGGACGGACATGGCTATATCAACTCAGCTCGTCATGCTGATCAAGATATTATATATACTTTATGCGGTCGATGTTTTCTTCTGTGCGTTACAAACATCCGGACAATTTCAATATACCCTCTACAAGTGAAAAAACAGATGAAGTTTAGCCGCCTACACCAGAAGAGGGCCGTCATCTAATTTGGGTAGTTAGGGTGGGCGTGGTCGTATTGCTGTATAACTTTGCCCAATTATTATACACTTGAAGTCTATAAAATATGCCAAATGGCAATTGTCTAACAACATTTTTCAAATTTATGCCGCCCCAACTAAAAGCTGGCCCAATTCGATCTGTGAGGAATTCGTTTTTATGGAATAGTTGTCTTCAGCAACGAAGCTTATTTTTGGCTCAATGGATACGTCAAAAAACCAAATTGACACATTTGGTCTGAAGAGCAGCCAGAGCTGCCAATGCATTGTTTGGTGAGGTTTGACGGCAGGTTACATCATTGGACAATACTTTTTCAAAAATAATTAAATTTTACCTTTACAGTCAATGGATCAAATTACCGTGCGATAATTACCTATATTTTTTTTTTTGGCCCAAAATTAAAGACTTGGGCTTGTGGATTCAACAAGACGGTGCCACATGGCAAACAAAACGTTGAATACATTGATAGGCGAGTTATGTACGTTTTGGGACAAGCCAGCCACAATTGCAGCCCTTGAAGACAACATTTCAGCTGCTGAAAAAGTATGCTGATATTGGAGCTAACGGATGGACCACCTCAGGCGTAGCCGCGCGCAACCATCTTATATAAGTGTGGGGACTGGGGTTTTAACTGCTGTCCAATCAAAAGTATGGCTGATATTGTAGCTAACGGTTATGTTTATTGATAGATAGTTTAAATAAGATAATTGGTGAGTTTAAAGAACATCTGTACCGCGTCGTATTTCTGAGCCGATCGTCTCTCCGCGCGTCTTTCGTCGTTCTTTGTAACTTTTAAACTGACGCTTCGTCGTTTGTGGCAGGCTTGCCCTTCGTCGCTACAATTGGAGGTCCATTCAGCTTAAAAAAAGTTTGAACCGATATTTTTGGCCTTTGCTTATTTCTAATTGCTTAGAAAATCTGGTCAAACTTTTATTGAAGTCAAATAAAACCAGATCAAAGTCAAGCCAAGAAATGCAAATGAAAATCCAACCAACAAATATGGCAAGTTATCCAATACATCGCAACGCCAAGGAGAAGGAGCATAATCACAGTTCAAAACCAATTGCAATTGATGCCATATATAATGTTCATGTGCCTCACAATATGCCAGATATTTATGGTAATGCTGCAGGTAGACGACTTCTTAAAGCCAAGCATCTTGACATAGAATCATTGATCAAACAGTTTAATAGCCTTTCAATTTATAATAACCACCACAGCAAAGAGAACCCTGTTGTACCCATATTCGTTACGGATTGCATGCCAACTGATGAGAGTCCAAAGAAATCGATAAAGAATAAAATATATATCTTTGAGATTCAGCCATACCAACTGGACATTTTGCAGCATTTGCGTACAAGTGAGCAGAAACATTGTCCACAATTTGAGTATATGCAACACCAAAAAGAAATTAGTCCTAGCATGCGTTCCATTTTGGTCGATTGGTTAGTCCAAGTCACCGAACAGTATAACTTAAACGCTGAGACTTTATATCTAACTGTCTCCTATACCGATCGATTACTCAGCCAGGTGATGGTCATCCGGCCTAAACTGCAGTTGGTTGCCATTGCAGCCATGTTTATTGCAATCAAGTTCGAGGAGATTCTGGCACCTGATTTGGGTGTTTTGGTATTCCTCACCGATAATAGCTATACGAAGGAGCACGTGTTGCACATGGAGAGACTTATTCTGAAGACTCTCTCGTTCGAAGTGTGCATACCAACTGCCAATGCGTTCATCAATGCATATGCGGTAATAAGTCAAATGTCCAAGACGCTGAAGTACTTGACTCTATTCATTGCTGAACTAGCCCTAATGGAAGGTGGACCCTACTTGAAGTACAAACCATCATTGGTAGCCGCTGCCTCGCTAGCCTTGTCGCGTTGTATGTTGGGCAAGAGGATTTGGTCGTCTCTACTGGAGAATATTTCCAGTTACAAATTGGAGGACTTGAGAAAGCCAACTAAAGAGCTGTGGCAAACGCATAAGGATTCTGCAAAGCTCACTACACAGGCCATACGTAAGAAATATGGTGGAGAAAAGTACAGGAAGGTAGCTGCTATTGAGACGATTCCTTTGAAAGACGACTTGTTTGATCAAATACGAGTGGTAACTTAAGCAACTAAAGTTCAAGTTTTATTTAATAATAAATTGTGTTGCTTTTTCGGATTTTTAGCCAGGTTGGCAAAGTTAAAATATTTTTATTAGAGCTCAGAATCGAACCAATTTGGAAGTTGAAGGTTTGAGGTTTTTGAATGAATTTGGCTTTTAGCAGCCTTATGTTGCTTAAGCTGTACCTGATCACTCAGCTGAGATTTCGTTCCAGTTGCTGTCAGACCGTGTTAAAACGCTTTTGTGCGAAGTAAGATCGGTTCTATTTGGCCAGAGCACTAAGCTGAGTGGCATCTATTAAATTACAGTGCTGGCGTTGCCACCTTCTGGCGACGATAAACATTTGTTATCGATTTTTGCTTATCGGCTAAGTTTTGGTTGTTGTTAAGTTGCATTTCACTTACTAGGACGGCAACTATAATTTTAAATCAGAGATGGGCGCGTCGCGCCGTTCCTATACACGTGTGCATTGGAGCTCTGCTGCGGCCGACTGCACAAAATCACACGTACGCTATAAGCATTGACAGCTACTTATATTTGCTTGTGCTTGTATGAGTGTGAAAATGTGACAATATGTGTGCATGCCCATCCCCAGTCGGACTTTACGGAACGTGTTCCAAAAGGAATGCCATCTGGCACTGTTCTTTTTACAAGAAAGAATGCACTACCAATTTTTGCAGTATGATAAAACGGCATGCAATCTGTATGAAATCGGATGCACGTTCCTTTTTGCAGTGGGTTAGAAGGGAAAAAATCTGCATAACATGCAAACGTCCCTTCTAAGGGCACGCATGCAGCACCTGTGCTATTAGAACCTAAAATCGGAAGTGAGACCCGAACGATTAACGATCGTTCGTTTATTGCAAGCATGTTCCTTTGGCAGCATATTGAAGGCATAAAATCTGCATAACATGCAAACGTCCCTTCTAATAGCACGCATGTAGCACCTGTGCTTTTAGAACCCAAAATGCGAAATGAGACTCGAACAGAGAATCAGCGAAAAGCAATAGCTAAAAATTAAGAGAACAAAGGGGAACATGAAAAACACATGGTTTTCAGTGTCGCCGTTTATATTTGCCTTCAGTTAGAAGTTGACAATTGCAGCGCAATGAATTGAAAAATAAATGTGGCTCTCCATTTATATTTGGTAATGGTAAGTAATTAATTAAATATCTGCTGACATATTAATATGTATTAATATTTACATATTCTCTCTTCTTTTTTTTTATTTTATTAGTCTAGGCGAGAGATCGAGGCAACCATTTTGTAGTGCGTAAATAAAGTAAGTAAATACACGAATAATAATATTTCTAATGCTGCTGGACTGGCCCGACGCATTGACTCCTACCTGAAGGCGACTCCCAAGGCAACCTGATATTTTAAAAATATGTTTTTTATACACTAAACAATCTATGTACGACACTAAACAATGTATGTATGTATGTAGTCCCAATACTGAATTTAATAAAAAACAAATTTATTATTAATTATTCATTAAGAAAGATGAATTTTGTGTTTTACTTTATTTTTTAAATAATTTTTTCAAATTTGGGTTACGGGTACGTTCCTTTGGAACTGCTTTGGCATGCGATGCTGCACACATTCTAATAGCACTGGTGCAGGATGCCATGCTAAATACGTTCTAGTAGCACACGTTCCAAATGCGTTCTTTTTGGAAACCATGCCAGCACGCGTGCAAATACCACTGCCAAGAGAACGCCATCTGACAGCGTGCAAATGGAAACTAAAGTTGGAAGGGAGAGCCGAGCGATTTTACGAAGTTGAACCTACAACAACAACCCATGCAAAACGCGTTCTATTAGAACAGTTCCTGCTGCGTTCCGCCGCTGTACAAAAGCGAATGGAAGATTGCAGGTTTTTGCAACTGCTTCTCGGAGCAAAAGTTGTATGCCAGATGTGCTTCTAGCATGCAGTCAAGTCCCACTGGGTCTCTGTTTTAAATGCTTCTTTATTCATTTCGCTTTGTATTTTTCTTGTCTTTTTCTTTTATGTAAACTTAAAGTTTCAATGTGTTGCGGTCATTTGATTGAAAAGGTTGTGTGCGCACGAATTTTTTTTGTTTTGCCGCCGGGATTTCTATTTATACCCTGTACCCATTGAAAATGGGTAAAAGGGGATCATGAAGTTGTGCAAATGTATGTAACAGGGAGAAGGAAGCATTTCCCACCCTATAAAGTATATATATTCTTGATCAGCATCAACAGCCGAGTCGATTTAGCCATGTCCGTCTGTCCATCCGTCCGTCTGTCTGTATGAGCGTCTCAGAGACTATAAGAGATAGAGATACAAATTTTTGTGTACAAACAATTTTTTTAGGAATGTTCTGTTCCCTCAATGCGCAAAAAATTCGTAATATTTTCTAGTTAACGTAATGAAAAACCAAATTTGGAAATTTTTAGGTTTAGTGCGGCGCCGTGGGTTTAAAGTTGCTACATTAAATTTTGATTTCCCCTTTTTCATTTTATGTTTTCATTAAAGCAACCTGGGATGCCAATCGTTTTTGTTCAACTTAAAAACGGTTAATGTGCTAGATACAATCATTGCTGTGACTGAATAAAAACTGCAGGATCGGCATACCGTGAGATGAAGTGGTCCCTGGGCTTAAGCATTTTTCACACAAACTTTCCATGTTCCGCTAGCTTTGTTTGCGTGGAATTCTTCATAACTTGACCATTGTCCAAGAATGAAATAAAGTGTTGAGCAAATTTAAGCGCTGTGCTTTAAAGGTTTTGTACTAATCATGGATATGCAAATGAGCCGAATACCAAACCAAAACTTAAATGGCTTCCTCACTGAAGCAAATTTTGAAAAGATCATTTTTGAAAATGCAGATTCCTGTCCTTATTGTTTTGCTTTATCATAAGCATCTTAACAATTTACAAAATGGCTGGCAACAAAGATAACAAATGAAACATATCTAATATATTCAGTTTTTATTTATTTCGCTGCTAGAAAAATGAACTCTAATGTTGGTAAGGGTTTGAAGCGAAAATACAAAATGCTGTTGTTGTGAGGTCCTTTACGAGTCATTCCATAAAAAGCTGGCCAAAAACTTTAAAGCAAACGGCAGGTAAAAAATTATAAGTTAAAAGTAGTTATTCAAATTTATTCATGAGTTTTTTTTTTGCTATTTGAATAAGCGTGTCTGTGCTCTTCGATGCATTGAAGAAGGTCATGCTGATCGAGTTTTGTTATACGCCCATCGAAGTCCTCAACTAGTTTCACTCCTTTTTCAGCTTATTCCGCATCTGTCCAGTGCGGAGGGCAATTTTGGTGTTATGAAGTTTTTTTTTTGTTAATTTGCTCTTCTTATTCTTACGCTTGGACAGCGTACTTTTTTTCTTTTCTTCAAAATCCATTTGATATGGATGGCGACTATTTCCACTAGATAGGGACTCCTCGTTATCGGGCCTCTGTCTTTTAAAAGCAGCACCAGGACTTAATTTAATCGAGCTTTTTAAAGCACCATCAAAAATTCCTTCTAAATAGTCTAAAAAATTTCTTTCTCTGTTGCGGTACAACTCTTTATCGCGACCAGCATTCTTTCTGAGAGACACATATTGATCATAAAGTTTCCTCAAAGTTTGTTGCCAGTCATGGTAATCCCAAGTGATTTCAATACACCATCAATTTGAAGGACAGTGCGGGGTTTAGGCTGTCCCTTAATGTGTATTTGTATCCTCTTATATTATGCAGAAGAACCGCTTTTCTAGATGGTAGCTTGCTGCATCCAGTATTATCCGCAACGCGCTAATTAAATAAATGCTCGAATCCTCTATATCCAGCATTTTGCTTTGAATAAAATATTTTTAAAAATATATTTTTAGTTCAAAAAATGTTTGCCATCTCAAAGGTTACTTCTACGAAAGAGTAAAATAAGAAAGGGGAAACTGAAATTTAATTTAGCAACTTTAAGCCCACGGCGCCAGTATTAAACCTTAAAATTTCGAAGTTTGGTTTTTTATTACGGTAACTAGAAATTTTTCCGAATATTTTTGCGCGCTGAGGAACAGAACATTTCAAAAAAAAATTCCCATACATATTTTCATCAGTCTAATATACATAGGTATAGGCTGTACGCATATCAATTATTTGTTTCAAAAAATTTCCCCTGTCAGAGCCACAATTTTAAAGTTACAACATCGTCGCTTAATATACTATCTTAGGCCCTTAATCTATCTATTCTGAAACGCACAATGAGATCTGAGCAAAAACACAGAAGTTATTCACGAAACAATTTTTGCACTCTTGATTGTGTGAATCGGTGGGCACTGAATTGCAAGACTGTGGTCTGGAAAGAGCTCTATCGTCTCAAGCACACTATTCTGTTCCTTCATTTGGCCGGCTCTGATGTAAGAGCAGGGTTCCCCAAGAAGAGAGCGCGAAAATGTGACAGTCTCTCTCTAATACATAATAAAGCATGACTTCGTCAAGCATTCGGTGTGAATGCGCAGGGCTTTTGCGGGGTGATGTTTTGGGGGCTCCAAAAGTGAGGTAACGTGTATGAACACCCAAAAATAAAATCGAGATATTAAAAGATTTTATTCAAAGAAGAAATAGTTTTTAAGAAAAAAAGAGATTTACTTGTTTTTTTAAGAGGAAATAAACCCGAGAAAATGTAACTGTACAAAAAAATGAGTTCTGTTTAGTTTGGGTTGTTTGAGAAAAAAAAAAACGTAAAGCGAAATGCGCTCATCTTGATTTGCGGACAAAGGGAATCGGAACGATATGCAACGAGCGCGAATAGTTCGAAAACGTTTGCTGCTCAATTTGTATACACTTAGTTGTTTTTTTTTCTGTTGCTTACTTCTTTGTTTCTCTCAGCTTTGTTGATTTCGTTTGCTTTTATTTTATTTCTTCAATTCAGCAGCAGCAGTAGAACTAAAAGCCGATTATTCCGCAAACGATTTCTTAGTATACGTTTCGTTCCGAAACGTTCCAAGGCAGTGCAGCTGACGGGAGAACAATATTATAATCGTTTCGTTTGCGCTCTTCGGCAATATAAAGTTAGTGGTTTCGTTTTCCCTGACTAAAGTAACAGCTACAAAACGTTGAATAGTTTCTTAGCTTTCGCGAACGGTTCGTTAAACTTTTTGTTTGTTTGCCCGCTCTGTATCTAAGATCCAATATCCTGAGTCATAACTATTTATAATGGCGGAATTTGCTATTTTTGTAGCATTTACCTATTAGAGATCGACCCACTCAACATTTTTATAAAACAAAAATTTAAAAGTGTCGGCTTAGCAAATGGTTATTAAGCATTTGAACCAGGGCTGCAAACCTCCTTAAAATCGGGAGGGGTTCACTCCGGGGTTCGAGCCCGCGAAACTTTTTGGGTTCGGGTTCACGGAGCGGGTTCAGAAGGTCGCTGAACCTAGGTTCGGGTTCGAACCGAGGTTCAGGAATAATTTTGTTCTTCGCTTATTCAGCAAACATGTACGTAAGTTCAACCAAAATTAGTGCCAATTTTCCTTAATCCAGATAACTGCTATGTTTCAGATCTAATTTAATTTATATTTATTATATATCAGAGGATTGATAACATCATATTCGAACTTGGATCATCGGACTTTAGCAGGCTCCAAGTAAATAAATCATGGACCAATGAGTATTAGAGATAAAATGTACACTGCCTCTCAATCTTGAGTGATGATAAACAATACTTCCGCATTGAGACTCTTATTGTCCCTAAGGCATATCACAGTTAGAGGGAAACGGACGTAATCCCAAGTGCACTTAGAGAGCGCAAGTGAAAGCGAACAGCTGACTAATTTCTGACAGCGCAACTGTTAGGTCTATTTAATTAGACTTTTAAACACTCGACACAAAGGAGGATGGTCGACTGTACAGATGTTTTAAGAACCTCCCGGTTCTATTATAAACAGGCTTTGCATAACTTCTGCAAGTTCACAGAGGCCATTGCTATGACTGTTCGGGAATTCCAAATGCAGCACAAGTGAAAAAACTGACAACTCCAAATTGACAAAAGACTTAGCGTGTGCGTGTGCACCTTCTTCTTTCTGTCTGTTATTTATTTATGTGATATTTTTTTTGTGCTAGAAATACAGGACTTACTTAGAAGCACTACTCTCTAGTACGGCCGTCCGACGCTATATCAGCGTTCCTTCGACGTTATTGTGACTGTCGTCGACGCACGCTTATTTCCCTCACAATGAGCTCGACTGACGTATTTTGCAAGGGGATGTCCGCTCAATACGTTAACGACTCTCCAGGCACGCTAGGTCGACGCAATGCCATACAGAGAAGCTACCTAAACGACGCTCCTTCGGCTCAATGACATGTATGGAGCGACATAAGGGACGTTCTTTAGAACCAATGTCATGCATAGAGCGACATAAGCGACGTTCCTTCAACCCAAGAGATGCTTCTCTCTTGACGCCAATGTATAATAGAAATATTTCACACGAACTCTTGATCATAAATTTTAATAATTCCACTTGCATGTTGTAAAACATATTGGTGATAAGGTGTTTGAGTTTTGATATACATTTTTTTCAAATCCTTTCCTATTCTTTGCACACGCTCTCTCTCTCTCTCTCTCTAACAATTTTGAAAGGCGTCACGACTCATCCCCGTACAAAGAGCAACGCTGGGTTGACGTATATAGACCGACTGACCCCAGCCGTACTAGAGGGTAATTACAACGACGATCACGAAGACAACAGTCGATGGGAGTCATACAGTATTTTCAAAGATATTATTTATTAGTTCCATTTAAATATTATACAATGAAGCAAAGTGTTTCTTTGTAAGCAGTTTTTATTTCAAGGCTTACAACCGGTTTGCAGCCCTGATTTGAACTCTGGATGTTGGATGTTAGATGTGCTCAGTGTAAAAAACCTATTAATCGCAAGCATCTTTTGAAAACTGCCGAGCGAATACCAATAAAATTTTTACATGCATAAACTAAGTTTGTAAATCTGAGGGTACTTTGATTTTTTGATTATTCCCTCTCCCGATTTCAGCATGAGCTGTCAGTACTCTATAAACGCTGATTGCCATACCTGGTATAGTTGTATCGTGATAAAAGCAAAGCAACATCACAATGTTTATATGAACCAGATGATTCCAATGAACCAATGGTTCTGTAACTGGCTCATCTTGTGCTTTTCAGGCATGTGTAAAAGCAAATCTGAGTTGATCAGATGAGTTTAGGCCTGACGATCAGCAGATAATTTCGATAAGCGATTACTAATTTACGATTTGCGATTGCCTTTAAGTTGTACTTTACAGAGCTCGCCGATATGGTCAACCAATTTCGTCTTCTAGCATCTGAGCAAAGCAACATACACAATTGCAGTTTACTGGGACAGACGAGACACACGCATACATGAACAAGAGACAATTTCAGCCGATTCTGATTTCTGATTTTATTTTTGTTGTAGCCTACGAAAAGGCTCAAGTAAAGGGAACCCTTTGCGAGCTCGGATACTTTATATCACAGAAAATCACTCATGCATATAAATATTAATATTTACAATTTATAAATACAATATTTAATGCGAATGTTTGCAATTATTTCGCGGCAATTTCGGTAAAAATAATGCATTTTTCAACCACCCCCTTTTTAAAATGATTCCTCAAAGTTCTCTATACTTACTGCTTGGGCTTATCGCTTGGATATGGTCCTCTAGCCTCATAATTGTAAGGTTGCACAATGATCGATTTGCTCACGGTCGTCTGTTCTGATTGGTTCTTTTCGTCCTCCATATCGCTGTCACGTTGTTCGGGCACATCTTCAAAGATCAAACGATATGGCGGAATTCGCTTGTCCTCTGCCACTTCACATTTCAGTTGATAGCCAGGAAAACTGGCCTTTAGGTGATCGTAATCCAAAAATGTGTCATTAAATTCGAGGCTTCGCTCCTGATTGGGCATATTGCTGTAATGTGCTGCCCCTGGATCACCATATCCTAGGAGTATATCGTGCAGCCAAGGCGGCACCACACACTCTGTGTTCATCAGATGACGAATGGTTTCCAAAACAGCCTTGAAGTTGTTCTCCTTGGGCTTGCGACGCATCAGAATGTTGAAGCTTTCGTAGACATCGTCGGCACCCTTTAAATGAGAGGTTTTGAATAGAGGGGATCACATTTTGGTTTTTATTACTCACATCCTGAAGCTCATCCATATCGAGACGATACTGATTCGAGTCCAACCACACCCGATATGTGCGCTGTTCACCCGACAGTTGGGGACGCGGTTCTGGGCCATCCTCGATAACACGCCCATTGGCATCTAGCATGCCCTCCACTTCACAGCCTCGCACACTGACCAGTCCCACTTGGGGTATGAAGGGCTCTCGCGAATTGTACTTAGTGCCAAATGGTTGGGTTGGCTTAACCGTTATCAGGAAGCACACATCGTGCTTACGAAGATTCTCCCACTCCTCTTTGATCTCGCGGCGTACCGAAAGCGTCACACCGACATCTGCCCTAACTCTAGATGGTTTTTTCTCGCCCAGATGAGGCTTGGCTACCTCCACCACAGCAAAGCTAGCTATGGGCAAAGCCATGCGTGCCCAACCTCCGAATACCACATCTCCATCCTCCGACTGCCAGGGCAGCATGCGACTCACAGCATCCTCAATATCCTGACGTATCTCATAGGTGGATTCTAGACGAAAGAGATTAAAGTTTCGGAGCAGGTAATCGTGCAGAGTCAGAAACTGTAAATTGAGCTTAGGCAGAGCCAAACAACTGTCGCCCGTGTAATATTCTGAGGGCACCACGTTCTCGTCCCAAATGATTTGCTCTGTGGGATACAAAGGCATCTCGTTCAACGCCTCCAATTGCGAGCACCGTTTCTCGTGTCGCGTGATTAACAATTCTCGCAGAAATTGTTCATCCAGACGATGCCATTGGAATGGCTCGACTATCTCATCGGGCACCAAATTCAGAAATGTTGCAATTTTCTTGAGACCTTCGGCATCCAAAGCGCCAAAATGCTTTTCCAGCGATTCGCGATTATCCACAGTGGCCACATTGGAGAGGGCAAAGACGCGCAGACTCGGAAATTTGGCAAATACTGCACGCTGCAGTGAGGTAATCTTTTTGTAATGCAACTGAGTCATATCATGATCTGTAAGAGAGTTGCCAGTGACATCGTTGATCTCAAAGCGGGTGTAGAACTTTAGCATGTCCAGGAGCTGTTTAGAGTAAAAGAAAATAAAATTTATAAAATAATAGTATGAGGCATTCTATTTACTTTTGGCTAAGGTCTCTTTCAACCCTTTAATTTAGTTAGGTTTGTAAAAGTAATAACCGTATTAGGTTTGTACACAGCAATCACGATCTGTGCTGCTAAGGATTAGCCTAAGACTAAAAGTGCTGAATTACTGTATTACCCAACTGAGAACAACCCATGAACTCCTGCGAGAAGCAAGAGATTTTATTAGAAAGTACAAATCATCTATCTTCAAAAAAAAAAAAAAACATAACGTTTTTTCAAATTGCGGGGACGGGAGGGGGCGTGGCCAAAAATGAAAATAAACTTGATCTGCCTGCAGCTATAAAGAAACATTTATCCAATACATGTCAAAATATAACTTTACAACTCCGAGATAAGGGGGGGAGGAAAAAAGGGGGGGAGGAAAAGATATATCGATTCGTGTTGATGCTGATTAGTAACATATACTTTATATGGTTTGGAAATGATTCCTCCCCCCTAAAATACTTTCACAAAATCTTCATCATACTCTATGTACCCTTGGTAGAGCAAGGCATACTAAAAGGGGATACTTTTCTAAGAACTCCGTATATTTGTGTCAAAGAGAGCGAGAGAGTAATATATTTCAATACAAAGCCTAATAAGGTACTAAGTAAAACACAAAAAATTCGTCCGCAGAGATGCTTTGCTTACAACAGCATGGAGCAATAAGTACTAGAGAGAAACTTTGCTCAGTCGACACCGCTTCTGTCAAAAAATTGTCACCTGTTGCTCTCATTTACGCTCTCTAGATACTTTTTAATCAGCTGTTCGCTCTCTCTGGCAACATTTGGGTTATGGTCGTCTCGCTCTTACCACAGTGATTTCCTACTGACACTTTGAAGTATCTTTTGGGCACTATAAGTATCTTTTTTGGGCACTATCGATTTTCAGCAACAAAATTGAGCGGCATTCGCAACCTGCCTCTCTAATAATAAGTCCTCTCTGGCTTACTGACTGAAATTTAACAAGTTGTCAAGAGAGAGAGAGAGAGTGAGTGAGCCCACCTTGTTTAGTATGCCTTGGGTACAGAGTATAAAAGCAAAATCCTTGGCATCAAAACAGTGCACTGCTCGGTTTTTGACTTGATGTAAACTGTTTAGTTTTTCTTTTTTCTACTCTACTTAGCCTTGACTCTTGACTCCAAATCTTAATAGAATTTGGTATCAGACAGTCAGCACAGACAAACAGTACAAACTTAGAGTAACCTTTGGTACAGAGTATAAAAATAGTAGGAATCGAATTTCGGCTCGACCGAAGTTTATATATGGCAACTATACGATATATTCATCCGATTTTGATCAATCTCTCCACAATTGTTCAGAAGCAGATAATATTCATAACTGAAAAGTGTAAAGACGATACCATTTAAAACAATTAAGTTTTTCTCACTAAAATTACTTTTACGACCGATCATTCCTATGGCAGCTATATGGCTCGTCTTGCTGCTTCCTTCTGTGCGTTACAAACATCTGAAAAATTTTAATATACCCTGTGCAAATGTATAAAAACATTAATGCCAATCAAGTGCAATATCATGGCAGTATAAGCGCTAAATACTAATGGAACTTCTACTCAAGACCACAAATGGCCAAATAGCCATGATGTTGTCCATATTGAACCGCGATAATACCATGGATGACCAATCGTAAAGAATAAATCCAGATTATAAAAGAACGATTCAAACCACTTTATGTGACAAATCATTATCAGGAATGTTCTCAAATCCACTTCCACGGCAACCTTTCGAAAGTGAAATTGATTCATGTTTTCGCAAGACCAAAACAAAAAAGTGGTTCGTTTTGAAACGTAATGGTTTTTAGTCAGCCAAATTACGTACTCTTACAGTTGCTAGATGTACATAAAGTAAATTTTTCTACATTCTGTGATCAATTTAGAAATTGTTAGTGATATTTAATTGGCATTCTAGTCATTAATTGATTTATAAAGATTTTTTTTGTTTAATGTGTCCAGATCGAACCCGCCCATTTTCAGCTTATATGAACCGAAGTCAGTCGTGTTTTTAAGCAAACTCGAGCCGAAGTTATGGTTGTGTGAATCGGTGAGCACTGCATAGCAAGTAAAACGCGTGTTGTCTGGAGAGAGAGCTCTCTTGTTCACTAACACAAGCGCTCTTTTTTGTCCTTTCCATTTGGCCTCCTTTAAAATATAATTTTTATCAAATTACGGCAAATTTTTGAAACTCAATCGTAGTGTACAAGCCATTGAGGTGGTTGGATTTTAAATAAAACAACTTTAGCATGTAGCCTAAAGGCTTTCCTATTTCACAAATTTTTTGTATTTAAATCACCTGTATAGACAAACTTACAACCGGCTAAACCCGAAAAAATTAAATGTGTATAGGAAATGTTAAGAGACTACTTGATCTAAAGCCCCATACGGAGTACGACGAAAACTTCGTTTCGAAGCAGTATTTCACATAAATAGAAACACTTTCTAACAGTACATGAGCATAAAAGCAAAGCCAAGGTGTTTCTAATTATATGAAATACTGTATCGAAACGAATTTTTCGTCGTACTCCGTAAAGGGCTTTACATAGACCTTACATTAATTGTTAAGCATGTACAATAACATTCAGGCAGTACTAGATTTCAAAAATTTCCCCAAAATGCATAATTGCTTAATATCAAACAACCTCGCGTGAATGACATTAAAATTTTAGGAATTAGGCAAATAAATTTTTCGCGATATCTTGAAAACGAGGGCTTGGAATCAGTGCACAAAACTGGATCAGAATTTTTCATTGAAAAGGCTGGACCAAAATGGTGTTGGTCTGAGTAATTAGATCTAACTGGACCGAAAAGTAGTCAAATTTTGAAAATTTACACGTGAGTTAGATTATTGGGAAGAAAGAAATTATATGGGCTATGAACTTATAACTTGGAACTAAGAAGAAGTTAGGTGAACCAGCCGGTTGAACCAGTTTAGAAGTGGTTTAAGTCCATATCTTAGAAATTAGACATTTAAAATTTTTCAGAAACTATTTAAGCTGTCAATGCAAGGGACCCGGGCAACGCCGGGAAAACAGCTAGTTTTCTTTGTAATTGCTGGCCATTTGACCTCTGTTTCAAGCAGATAAGGGCATGATCATCAGTTTCCTTATATAAATCAGGTGCTCTTTCCAAAGATTTAGTACGCTACTTACTTGCGTTGCAAAGCGCTCGATTTGTTTGCGAAATAAATTGTTGAGCAATGGCAAAGCCCTTCGAATCGTTCATCGTTTTTGTGCTGACCATTGTGGTCCTAAGCTGTATTGCTCTTCTAACGATTGAATTAATAAGCATAGCTCGTCTTAATGATCATTTAAAAGTTCAAAAAAGTGAAATTTTAGAGCAAAAGGTAAAGTTAACGGAACTCAACTCGATGTATGAGGAAGTGCTCAAAATTGGTGCTGATAAAGATGCCGTGATTTCAGATCTCCGGGAAACGGAGGCACAAAATAAGGACTGTGAGATAAAAAGACTAAAATCATCCTTTAATCAATCTCCAATCATACCCAGGGACTGGAAATTGATGACAATTGTGAATTTTTATCGGGTATTCGCAAAATAACGCTACCTGATGGCGAATCTTTTGCCATACCCTATAGCAAGCATGTAGATGGAGCTTGCTGGGTGATAATTCAGAGACGAATGGATGATTATGTGGATTTTTACAGGAACTGAAAGGATTATAGCGAGGATTTCGGAGACCTTCGCGGTAGCTTTTTTATTGGACTTGATAAACTCTATAGGATGCTAAGTTCTCGACCTCATAAGCTGTTTATCCAATTAACTGATTTTGACAATGACACCCGCTACGCCCTTTATGATAACTTCGTGATTGAAAATGAAGCAGAAAAATATAAATTAAAGTTCCTCGGCAACTTTAGTGGAGATACAAAAGATTCAATGAGAGTTCATGAGAACCAGAAGTTTTCAACATATGATGATATCAATCACAGTTGGGGATATAGTTGTCCAGATTATCGACATGGCGGCTGGTGGTACAATAGATGTGCAAACGCGTAAGTTAGAGCAGATGATATTTAATGTCATGTCATATTTAATGAATAATTTTATTCCAATTTTAGCAATCTTAATGGAAGATACTACACTGAGGAGGGCTACATACCAGCAGGAGTTTTTTGGGATGATGATGATTGGCATAAAGTGTTTTATAACCTGAAGAGAGTAGAAATGGCTATAAAACCAAAATCTAAATAAATTAATAAAAAAGCAAAAACCTTTTTTATTTAAACTCTTTTTATACCTACTATTTGATAGTCTTTTTTGCCTACTAAAATAATTTTGAATTATTCTAGGCAACAAAGTCAAATATATTGAAGGGTTGGTGGTGATTGTAGATGATTTTAAATGATGGTTAAAAAATTTAGGCTAGTATTCAGGCCAAAACCAGTCACAAAAGTGAAAGTAAATTTCATGAAATTGTTAATCTGTTCTTGCAGCTCAACACTTCGCACGAGTGTTCCTGCATTCAATCGACGGCCCAAACAGCCACCCCCACATGTTGCTGGCATTGTTTACTTTAACACACACATATACACAGATAGGCCAAATTAAAACGATTGATGAAAAACGGTCTTCCTATAACGACACCGATTTTTACAACAATGAAACACAGAAAGACACAGATGATCAGCCTGCTGTGTCGTAAATTGAAAGAATGCTCTGCTAGTTTAAAGCCTGCCAAATAAATACAAAACAAAATTTCGTTCAAATTGGTCAAGCCGTTTGGGAGGAGTTTGCTAACAAACATGTGACACGAGATTTTTATACAGGACTTGTCCGGAAAGTAATAGGACTGATTTTCTTCCGCCGCAAGTGTACTTCGGAGCGTGCGGGCACCGACTGGATTCGGTAGAGGGCGTTCCTAGCTAACGAACGAGCGCCTTTCTGGAGGGCCGGGAAGAGGTCGCCGATGAAGACCGTGCTGGAACACCTTCGACTTCGACAAACACCCACAATGTGACTCGTGTGCAAAAAATATTGAGCTCAGACCAATTTATACGTGGAAGTACTCAAAATACTCGGTTCAGACAAGACTTTGCAGCCGACTAAAAGTTGCACCACGGCCCACATCGCTCTTCCTGTGAACAACTACCTGACCAAGGACGGCATCCCAACGTCTGAGATCTCAGAGATGGTAAGGGATAGAGGTTTAACATGTATGGGATAAATGATTCTTATACTTGCAGGCAGATCAGGTTTATTTTAAATTTTTTGACACGGATTATTTCTGGATTATTACTCAAACAAAAAAAAAACAATTTTCCCACTATAAAGTAATTAGATTTTTACAAAAATTGTCTGATTTGTTTAAAGGCATCTTATAAACGGTTTAAACAAAATTTAGCTACATTCATGAACCACCCGCAGTTGGTATAACCCCTTAATTCATTCAACCGCTCCTGTTTAATTCCGCATACGCGTGCATTGAATGGAACGTGTTTGGTTTTTTTTGTTTTACTACCTGTCGAGAATTCTACACAAGCATTGAGTAAATCTCTCTCATTCTCTTTTCCCGCTTCTGTCCGTCACTGAGCCGGTCTACCTCATAAGGTTTGATACGTCATCATTTTGGGTAAAACTACTCTTATTTATACGAGACTTTGTGTGTTTGCATGGGTATTCTGAAAGTCTACAAGCTGTCAACCTTTAACTGACATCTAGCCTTTCAGAAAGAGAGCGCTAATTAAGAGAGTAGGGGAAGGTGAGATGAATAAGGTGGAAGTCCTTATTGGGTAGCCGTGTGAGCGAAATTTGAATCATTGTGTGAAACCTAATAAGGACGCCTGCCATTGAAACTGGGATTGGGTTTATGGTTTATGTTTTTTTTTGTGGTTGGTTGAAGCATATTATGTGTACATAGTTTACTTCCTAGTTTAGAGATTCGCCTCTTAAGTGAGTGTCATACGACAAGGGCACATCTTTTTGTATTTAGCTGCACTTCCACCAAAGCCTGACTAGACAATGCACGTGCAGGGGTTGTTGCAGTGGCTTCTTATCACACCATCATCATCATCATTGTCATCATCACACAGCCAGCCCTGCTTGGGCAGACAACAAACAAACAATTTTGCCGGCTGCCGCTTGCGCTCCAAATTGATAATTTCCGTCGCTCAATTTAAACAAAAAAAAGTATCCGTTGTCTGCGCTGCAAGTACGAGGGTTGCCTTCATATTTTTAAGTCCTGGCGATCTACGCCATTCTTGTAATTTCGAGAATTTTATCACCGAGTCTAAAAATGCTAAATTTATAAACAAAAATTTTCAAAAAGGATTTGTTAATTCATTAATATCGATGTTTTCCCTATATAGTCCCCGAACCTCGAAGCACTTGAAAAAAATAATTTTTTGTGACCTTGCTTAGCTTTACTTCGCTGTCGAGGAGTCTTTTTCTACGTTAAACAGGCTTTTCCAAATATGAAGAAATCCAAAATATTATTTTGTATATTTAACAAATTAATTGAGTTTCTATTCAACTGGCGAGCCAATGTGCTACCATTTTTCAATGACCAATGGGTCCGTGCGGCCCCATGCTCTATGTCGACTGCATTTCGACCCCAAATGGAACTTGAGTTACTGGTAGCACTTTCATGTTTTGGGTAGTTTGGAGAAGCTGCGTCAATAAGAAAAGCTGCAACTATATAAACAGTAGGTGATGCCTAGCGTGGAGCTATTTTGAGGAAGATGAGTCAATTTATTTACTGACCTGATGCAGTTAAACTGACAAAAAATTTTAATTATTGTAGGTGTGGCCGCATATTTCGAAAACAAAAATCTTGAAATGACCCGATACTGAGTATTTTTTGTCGAGACTTTGAATAATTTTACAACACTTCAACTATTTACTCTTTTAACACTTTTACGCTGATTGTTTAAACATACCTCAGAGCAGCAAAAAGTGCGTAATTTTTATCTTATGTTTTTTGTTGTTATGGCGTAAACTTTTGGAGTTTACGCTTTATGCTTTACGCGGGATGATGAACACCCTAAATGAGGTTTTTTTTAATGAAAATACAATTTTAAATAAAATACATCGCCGACTCAAGAGTGCGCGAATTGCAAATCACTCAAAAACAGGCTCTGTGGCAGAGCGAAATCAAATTCGAGCGAATTTAGAGCGGATGTGATTTCTGTGGCACCTTTGTATAATTTGTTGTAAATTTAGAATTAAATGTTAGAAAACTGAAGCGACTTCTGAAACTCTTTGACTTTCTTTGAGTATAAACCGTTCTTAATCATTTAATTTTTTCTTCTTTTAGTAAAATAAATTTTTCTTATTTTTTTTGGTAACGGACACTTTAAAGTCGACCTCTTGTTTTTTGTGCACTTTCGCTCTATGTCTCTCCCACTCTAACAAATCGAAGTCCTTAGCATGAAACAAGTGCACTGCCAGGTTTTTGACTTTCTGTAATCTGCTTATGTTTAGTTTTTCTTTTTTCTACCCTATTTAGCCTTGAGTCTTGACTCCAAATCTAAATAGCATTAAGTATCAGACAGGCAACACAGACAAACAGTACTACCTTTTAATTATAATTATTTAAAATAAAAACAGTCTAAAATTTTTGTATAAACAATTATACATTCAAACAGAGCGCAAGATGGTCACAATACGCGGACAACACCAAATTTCGGAGTTGGCATTTGCCCTATTTGGATGTGTCGGGCTATTTATATCGGGTGTGAACATAATGCCGGTTCAATTGTTGCCAGAACTTCCTTCTGCATTATTTATGTTTTCTCTTGTGATTTTGCTTCATTATATCCGTGTGATTTTCGTGGCTCCTCTTCAAACGATGTTTCAATTTGGTTACGTGTGCCAATTGGCACTTTTCTATGTCATTAGTCAGTTTTTGATGCTGGTGACGTGGGAACCATTTTGCCACGTGCTGGACTGGCTAAGGGACAGCTGCTTTAGCACAAAATTCGCCCTCAATATATTCTGGAAGACTCCAGCATTATTTTTTTTCATAAGACAGGATGTCTTTTATCTGATCAAGCTCCTTGTGTCTGGATTTATTACCTTCAAGACTCTCAAATTGGCGCAGGCTCTGGATTACGTATTACCCGGGCGTCGTAATTATGAGTACTTTGGTAATCCAACTGCAACAGTTGTACGTCGTGGAAGAGGTAGACCGCGCAAGGTATACAGGACCAATGCATCCAATTAGTTAACGTTCAAGACAACTGTTTTAAATGGCTTTGATTCGCTTTGCTGCGCATTCAGAGTTTATATTTTACGTTTATAATTCACTTTTAAACTTTCGCTCTAAACTGTTAAATGTTCGTATCGGTAGGTATCGATAGTCGCAAGATTGGAATTTAATCATAAAATGGACAAAAATTGAAATGGAATGGACGCCGCCAATAAATTGTATCTATTATCCAAAAATACTGGACCCGGCGATTTATCTCGATATTCAAACTCTTAACGTAAGCTTCCTTTTCTTTTTTTACGCTCTAATCACTAATTTCTGTAGAATATTCCAGTACACGAAGTTCCCCCATACTAAATGATATTTGTAAAATGCCGTCCTCTCCTGTGATATTATTTTGTTGGGTTGGTTCACTTTTTTTGCTCATAACTTGAGAACCGTTCATGCGATCTTTATCATTTCTTCAAATTGATTCATTTTGCTAATTACTAACTATCTGTGGAAGGTACGAACCGTCTATCTTTAAAACTGTAGGAGATATAACGTGTTTTCCAAATTGCGGGGGCGGGAGGGGGCGTGGCCAAAATTTGAAATAAACTTGATCTGCGTGCAGATAAAAGAAGCATTTGTCCCATACATGTCAAACCTCTACCTTTTACCATCTCTGAGATCTAGGTGTTCATACAGACGGACGGACAGACGGTCAGACGGGCAGACGGACATGTCTATATCGACTCGTCTGTTGATGCTGATCAAGAATATATATACTTCATATGGTCGGAAATGATTCCTTCTGCCTGTTACATACATTTGCAAGACTTTAGTATACCCTTTTTACTCTACGAGTAACGGGTATAAAAATGGTTCAAAAGTTTTTTTCTGTATTTTATTCAATGTCTCTTTCAAGTCGCTACACTTATTCCAGCGATTTTCTAACTTTTTGATCCAGTCCGAAACATAATTATTCGAAAGATATGTAAAAAAACAAGTGAGAAAGTCGGTCAAGCCCGACTATGTCATACTCTGTACCAAGAGCAGGAGCTGAATGCAACGTTTCTGCTGCGCTCATCTCTTAGATCTCTCTCTCTCCTCTCTCTTTCACTTCAGTTGTTGCAATAAAATTGATCGGAGTGGTTTTTCCCGGTGCGTAGTGGTGGGCGCGGGCGTGGGTGGGCGGGCAGAGAATTTTTTTTTGGTCCTGCCCCAACTCGAGAACCTCTCACCCGTCTTTATCATTCCTTCGGCAAAATTATTACATTTTGCTAAATACTAACTATCTCTTGATAGAGGTTTGACATTTATGGGACAAATGTTTCTTATAACTGGCAGGCAGATCAAGTTTATTTTCAATTTTGGCCACGCCCCCTCCCGCCCCGCAATTTGGAAAAAACGTTATATCTCCTACAGTTTTGAAGATAGTGATTCGTTTTTCACCTTCTCGAGATAGTTAAGTAATTAGCAAAATGTATCGATTTGCGGAAGGAATGATATAGATCGATCAGCGGTTCTGAAGTTATGAGCAAAATAGCATTGCTTACCGTCGCTACCCCATCCCTCCCATTTACAACTAACACCAACTAATCTTAGAGAGGGCAAGAGAGAGAAAAATGAGAGAGAGAAAGAAGAGAGACTTTGAGATAAGCGCAGCCGCATTGTATTAACTCAGTTACTCAGGGTATGTTCTAGTTTACATAATTGGGCTTGACCGACTTTCTCACTGTTTTTTTTATGGATGAGCCATCTTTTAAGGAGGTGAAGAGATAATAGTCCGAGGGAGACAAATCGGGCAAGTAAGGTGGATGGGGAAGCAATTGGAACCCTAAATCCTTGATTTTAGCCACGGTTGCGTTCGGAGTCAGCATGCGGGGCACACAGCTGCAACTTTACTGGGTAACTTTTTTAATTGCAGAATCTCGTCAAAAATATGGCGTGTGCACTCAGTACTAAACCTTGTGGAGTCTTCTAGCTCGCGCACTTTCTCTTTCAGGTCAGCCCACACCATTTCAAGTATTTCTTTGACATTGTCCTGTGTAACCGCATCGGTAGAGTTTCGGCCACTATGAAACTATCGAAACCAATATTTCAAGGTTTAATTTGAAGGAGCATTACACTTATAATATTTATCCAACTTTTCCTTTTTTTCTTTCGCTGTTTTGACTCTCTGCACACTCTGCATCGCTCTAAAAATTGACATGTCTACCTAAATATGAATGAACTATAAGGCACCATTTTTTTTATTACGATAGAAGAATCTACGAAAGCAATTCCAACTGATTTGCTTAGTTGAATTATACTGATGCGAATGTCTAGAAATGTCTACGCTTTAGCCTTTAAAAAGCTTCCGAGTGCAAAAAGTTATTTATGAATATGAAAGGCAACCCTCGTTTTCCAAAGCCCTGCTTCAATTTTTTTCTGTGTTTTGGTGGTTGTGTGTGCTTGTGTTTTGTTGCGGAGAGTATGAGCGAGAGCAACTCTACACATTCAGTCAGGCCGACTCTCTGTTAGTGACTAGAAGTTAAGAGCGAATCGCTATACACAAAGGCAGACGCAGTCAGTCAGTTGGTTGTCGTCGCTTGGATTCATCGTTTGTTTGTTGTTCCCTTTTTGCAACATACGAAAATTATACGGAATTTATTTAAACAAAGACTAAAAGTGAAAATTCTGAATGCAATTCGCTATAATTGTTGTCATTTGTTGTCTCTACAAAAAGTTGTCGCGTCACTTTTAAGTGTTTTGGCATGCGAGTCATGATCTTGACTCAAAACCGGCATCAAACTGGAGGAGACACTACCTTGATGACGCATTACAGATCGACATAAACTAAAGCTGTATCTGTGTATATCTGTAGCTGTGTGTGTGTGTGTGTGGTGTACAAACAAAGATGCTTGGCGCGCATTTTCTTTCCTTTCCCTACTCATACCTGGCGCAATTTGCAAAAAGCAGCTGCTGCATTTTGTTGGCCTTGCTACCATTTCTCTGCAAAGTCTCCCAAGTGGCTGGCCATGTCAGCAGCAGCAGCTCGGGAGCAGGATCACAGGCCTTGCTCGATCCCAGCTTAGTGCTGGTAAACAAATGCTGTGAAAAGTTCGAAATACACGTGGATAATGAGTGTCAGCAGGTCAACCAGACGGGTAAGGCCCAACCTGCCGGTTAGAGAGTTAGAATTTTAACCAGAGTTGGCATGGTAACGCACTAAACACCATGCGTGACTCTGCTTGGTTTTGGCCATTCAACTTTATGGATTTTCTGCCTTTTGGGCATGCAACATATGTTCAACGTTTAATGACCCATTTGTTTTTGCTATCAGTGGAACGAAAAAAATCTTTCCCTTTAAAACAAATATGAATGGGAAAGATATTTTCAATGTCTATGATTTATGCAGCACGTTGGGGGACTGTGTGTTGTAATGTTTTTAAGTAGCCACTTCGAAAAGAAGGGGTTGAAAAAAATTTAAGATAGGTAGGAAGATTAATGAATTTCAATTTGGTTTACCTCTCTTATGATCTACGATTCCAGAAGTCAAAGTGTATTAACAAATATTTATTAACGTTGCTTTATATTAACACAGTATTAGGAACTCACTCAACATGTTTTGATTTCCTATTGACGCTGTGAGGCAGCGAAGCAAGAGTAGTGAGATCATGGAATGAATTGTGCCCCTGAAGATATAAAAGTTTTCAAGAATTAATGAAATGATGAAGCTTCAATAAGAAAAGGTAAAAAAAAAAGGTTGACTTGATGTAGCAAATAAGGACAACGTCTGCAACGTCCGCAGTAGCTTGAGGAATACTTTGGCAACAACAAGTCCTATCTTACAGAATTAATAATTGACAACTAGCGACAACTATATACAGTTTAAGTCTAGTATCATTGATCAACCACATTTTGGCAACGAAAATTCAAAGTTTCTAGAAACATCTTGATTAGGTGAATTGTCATTTTTTTCAATCGGTGACGCATGATCAAAAATTAAATAGATTCGTAAGAGGCCTGAAACCTCGCCCAGGGAAAAGATATAGAGAGGGGAAAAATCGAGATCATTCGTCTGAAGATGTCGAAATTTTTCATTTAACTTCAATTTGCGACGAAAAAAAAAAAACGAAGTATAAAAACATTTTGTATTCTCCGCTTTGTTTAGTCTGGGCATCGGACTTAGGACCTTGTTTCATTGTCATTAAACAAATTATGGGTTTTGTAAGTATTGCAAATAATTTTTGGAGCGAGAAAGTACTTTTTATAGTCTAGTAAAGATGCTTTATGGAAATCATATAAAAACTTGGATTACCAAGGCTTCGTAAAGGGAAATGAAGAAAAAGTCAAGTTGTTCTATTCGGCTATTTATAGGCATATCAAAAACTTGTTTATAATAATATAAATCGACGAGCTATATGTAAATTTTTATCGATTTCTGAAACTCATCGAATTTCTGTTAGCAATTCAAGAAGCTATGATTCAAGGCCTTAGGTTCAATAAGTTAGGGAACCTAGTGTTGTCGATATTTCTTAATACTAATATATATCGATAATACCAAAAATCAAAATGTTTAATAGGTGCAAGCATAGATATTAGGGGGTGTCGATTTGTATGGGCCGAAAAAAACGTACAAAGCGTATTGCAAAAACGAAATCTACGGTCAATTCTAAGAAAATTTCACCAAGAAACTATTGGTCTAAAATGAATTCCTAGTCCGCGCAAATCGACTTCAAATATTTATATTATATTTTCCCAAAAAACAAGTTAGAAAGTCGGTGAAGCCCGACTATAACATGTTCTGTATCCTCCAGAGCTTGCATTTATCTGACAAACTAAAGCCACACAAAGTGATAAAGGGGTCATACAGTGAGCCCAGTGCTGCCCATCAACGTTGAACGGGTGCTACCCATCAACATTTTTTGTTTTCCGTATAACTCCGCTATCGTTCATCCGATCTTCATAGTAGAAGTAGCGAATCGATAAATAATCATGATTACAAAATATCTCTAGAAGGTACAAACCAACTTGTTTCACATTTTTGCTCATAACTTGAGAACCGTTCATCCGAACTTTATCATTTCTTCGGCAATTCAATTACTAACTATCTCTAGAAGGTACGAATGGTCTATCTTCTTTAGTATACCCTTTTTACTCTAGGAGTAACGGGTATAAATATTCTAGAAAGTCGCTTATTATAAGCAATACAATAATTAATTTGACTTTGAACCGACTAAGTGAAACATATTAAAGATATAGACATCGTATCAATGCTTATCATTTAAATGTGAATACAAATAAATATAAAAATATTTCTAAAATAAAAATTGCAGTCACAAGAAACAAAAAGAGAAATTCGATTGTTGTTAATGCGATGCACATAAAATCATTTGTCGCCAACAACAAAATAAATCTATGCTGAAGAAGACGCAAATATATTATATATGTTGAAGCGTTTGATTTTGCAAAAGACATAGAAAAAAAATGCACAAAACATACAATTTTGCTGGCCCCTTCGAGGTGTGCTCATAGGCTGTGAGCACCCCAGATGTTAGCAGTAAGACCGACTGAAGTATCAGTTAATAGATTCTTTCAACAATTTTGTTCATTTAAAAGTAAAGAAATTCTGAATAATATTTTGAACTTTATTCATAAAAATCTGATTTTATATTATTTTTCATTGGTGAATTTTAGTTCGAAGAAGTGGGTTTGAGTTGAGACAAAATGTGTTGGGTTTGGAATACTACCAAGATTATTTACACACAAATCTGTTGTCCTCCCAATTTTTTAGTACTTCACAATACATGATCTAACAAAACAGAATTTAAAGTAGATTTCATTGTAAGCACTTCGTGGTTTAAACTTTAATTCTGAGATTCATTTACTTCTTTTAGCTTACCTCCTCACATTAATTAACCGTAGAGCTTTCCTTGGTCACCTTGAATACATAGATTGAATAAAAGTGAAATCTACTGATTTGAGTTGATAAGCCAACTCAATTTTAAGACTGACAATTTAGACTGATCCGTAACTTAATTACCTTATTTCTGAAACGTTTCTATATCCCTCCCGTTTTCATGCATTCTCTGTGCGGAAGGTGGACAAGCTTCGTCTTGTTGTCCAAATAAAATCCACATTATTAATTAAACTCAATATCTACTTGCTTGCCATCCGTAAAATTAACCACAATTCCAGCAAATCAAAAAATTAACACAATTCGCCAAATCAAATTGAAATCCAGCTGATAATGGAACAGCATGGACTAAATGTGGATTTTTATGGGCGCATTCTTTTTGCCATGCAACGTAAATATTTATAGACAGCAGGGGCTGTGGGCTGTGTTGCACTGTTCTTCAATTGAAATTGCCTCAATTTGTGTTCTATACATTTTCAGACTATTTCCAGCCCATGTTCACCAGCTATGGCGGTGAACAGAATAGGCCTGTGCACTTTAAATTTGTCATAGGCATTCCCAATTGTGGATCCCTGCAAATGTGGTCCATTTACCACTCTTTGGAGGTAAGTAGACTTGAGACACAGCAAAATATACCCTAACGTATTCATGCTCATTTTAGGGCTCTGATAAGCTGGTGCTACTAGATGATGGCAAACTACGACACTATACCAATGTCAAGGATGAGGCCGATGAGAAACGCGGTGTTGAAACGGAATACGATGAGGAGATGGGCACCGATGCCCAACAGCCGCTATATTATGATTATGATCACGGTCTCTATTGCCTGGATAAGGTAAACCAGCTGATAAATCATTGGCAATTCAATATTAATCAATCTTTGTGCAAATTCCAGGCAACTTCCTCCACCGGCGACACACATCTGTTTGCCCAAATTTGTTTGGCCAAAAAGGAGATCAAATGGACCGACACGAATTTCTTGCTACGCAAAATACTTAATCCCATTTTCCATGGCATTTCTTTGATCGTTTTACTGATCATAGCGATTATCTATTTCATTTTGCCCACCTTAAGGTGAGTGGGATGATCTGTGTCGAATGGTTTCCTTTAACTCCCATTTCGTTTCAGCAGAGATCTGGTGGGCAATATTGTGACCACCATTGCCATGTGCCTGATGGTTAGTCAGGCGGCAGATCTGGTGCGCATCTTCACCGAATTCACCAGTCACGTGAGCTTCTTTGTGGCCGACTCAATACTGTACTTTAGCTTGTTGGCCGCTTTCTTTTGGCTAAATAGTTTAGGTTTTTATATATGGAAAACCTTTCGATCGCGCAATGTTTTCCTGCGAGTCACAGATGGTCGAAAATATTGCTATTACTCAGCCTATGCATGGGGTTGTACAGCCACCATGGCTGCATTGGCTATCTTTGCCCACACGTTCTTGGATGCGGAATCATACAAGCGAGAGAATATGTTGGGCGAACAGGAGACAATTGGCTGGCTGGGCATGTGGATATTCTTTGCGCCGATTGCCTGTACCATTATTATCAACATCTTTTTTTTTGTGACCACAAGAAAATTAATTAATCGTCGCACAGTATATGGAAGGATTGCGCATAAACTGAAGGCCAAGTAAGTGGTGGGACAAAAAAAAACGAGAGCGTAAGTTAAAGTCGGCTCTGACCGACTTCGATATACCTGTTACTCATGAAAAAACATGTTTAACAGTGTTCCTGCGTTCCTTAGGGTGACCATCTGAAAAGTATGCAACTTTTTTTATGGTGGGAGGAGGGGTAGCAGGGGGGCTTGGTTCACTTTTTTGCTCATAACTTGAGAACCTTTCATCCGATCTTTATCATTTATCAAATCGATTCATTTTGCTAATTACCAATTAGCTCTAGAAGTTACGAATCGTCTATCTTCAATACTGTAGGAGATATAACGTTTTTTCCAAATTACGGGGGCGGGAGGGGGCGTGGCCAAAATTGAAAATAAACTTGATCTGCCTGCAGCTATAAAAAATTTGTCCCATACATGTCAAACTTCTATCTCTTAATATCTCCGAGATCTGTTTGTTCATACGGACGGGCAGACGGACATGGCTATATCGACTCGGCTGTTGACGCTGATCAAGAATATATATACTTTATATGGTCGGAAATGATTCCTTCTCCCTGTTACATACTTTTGCACAAACTTAAGGGTACTGTATACCTTCAGGTGTCATTTTTTAAAGGTTTACAAACAATTAGATTACTCAAAAACTATAAGTGCTATTAAAAAGCGGTTTTTTTCATTGGATAGGTAATCGGTTAAACTAAATTTAGTAATTTTCGTTGTTGTTGTTGTACCTACGGTTGTTGTTGTATTTCTGTTCAAAGTTAACCCCATAGAAAAATTTAATCATAAAAGAACACTTTCTAACAGCACATGGTCATCAAGCAAATTTTGCAAGTTTTTTGGAGAACGGATGATCTGAATTCAAAACTGAAAATGGGGTTTTGTTAAGAATTGATTTAATTCTGGTGTGAACTAGGATATTTTGGATCGGTCAATATATGGCGGAGTTATGGTGTTTCAAAGTAAAAATTTCGAAAATCGATCAAAAATATCCTAGTTCACACCAGAATGGTGGGTATTAGGAGCAATTTAAGGAAAAGAATTTGAAAATCGGTCAACAGGTACTCTTTAAATCTTTGCAACCATTTTGGAAAAAGTGGTTCCGAGATAATCGCATTTAAAGATTTGTACCTCTGTTTTCGATGAAATAAAAATTATATTTAATAAATGTATAAATCGGATTTGCTGCATTTGGGTAATAACTTTCACCGAAAAAAAGGTTATCAAAATCGGTTGTGCGGTTCTCCAGAAATTTGAGTCAAAGTGCGTCAAGACATGGTAAAAAATAAGATCTCAAAAATTTCCAAGTAAAATTTAAAAAAAAAAATTTTATTTTCATAATATCGAACATTTTATAAATATTTATAAAGTTTTTGATCAAAAAAGGAAAAAAAAACGAATTTCTAAAAATACTAGGCTCAATAAAAACAATTTTCATATAAAAGGGTCGGAAAAAATGATTGTTTTTGTTTATATCTTTGAAACTGAGTTTCGGATCAGCTTGAAAGTTTTGCAGGATGTTTATAAGATCCTAATAAAACGTTTAAGCAAATAAAAAACAAAAACAATATAAAAAACCAAAAATAAAAGGTGTGTGTGTGTCGATAACACTCATGAGGCTTTGATGTGAAACATGATGCTAAATTTAAGGGCTTATTTTTTATATTTATTTTGAGAGAGCTTTCAAGGGTAATTAAATTAAATTAAATTTTAAAAGAAGAAAACAAGCAGCTAGCATTTGGAAGATCATTTGTAAGAAAAATCTAAGCGAGTCATATTCAAGATCTTCTAATGATTAAAATGAGATTAGTTATTTAAGAAAGACTTAGAAATGGCTCATGCAGTTGCTCAAACAGTGATTGGTTGAAAAACGAATCGAAAAATACTCCCAAATGACTCAAAAATAAGTTTCAACTGATCTGAGAAAAGGGGTATAAAAGACTCTTGATGAAGAGTCGCAACTAAAAGACTCAAATGTGATCACAGAATTCATAAAATGCTGGCTGGGAACAAGTTTACTAGCTGGTGTTTTCTTCCTTCTTTTCTGTAATGCTGTCAAGGCACTGTCAAGTCCCTGTTTAGTAACTTTTAGTCAAGTCACTGTTGAGTCAATGACAAGTTACCACTAAGTCACTGTCAATTCACTGTTAAATCACTGTCAAGTCACGCTTTAGCCACTGTTTACTCACTTTTAAGTCACTTTTTTGTCAATCTCAATTCACTGTTAAGTCACGTCAAGTCAGTGTTTAGTCACTGTTAAGTCACTGTGTAGTCAGTTTCAAGTTACTTTTTAGTAACAACTTACTGTTAAGACACGTTATAAGTCCAGTCATGTTAAGTAGTCAGTAAAGTCCTTTCTGCAATCTCAAGTCACTGTTAAGTCACTGTTTAGTCACTTTCAAGTCATTGTTCAATCACTGTTTAGTTACCTCCTCTTTCCACCACTTTCCCTCCTCTTTCACTCCTCTTTCCCCCCACTCCACTTGTGACGCACTGCTAAAACAACACAAAATATGCATGACGTCAGCGCAGCGCTGTAGCGTCACGTAACGCTGAAATTAAATTTTACTCCTACTAAAATCCTTCGTACCGAAATTAAAGATGTTTTACATCAAACATTGCGAAATTTCCTTAGCTTAGCTTAGATTTTTCACGAAATTTTCAAAATTATATGAGTTTTGGTAATCATACGGATTAGATAGATGGCCATTGAAGACACGTAAACGGTTAGATCAAACAGTCCAAAAAGGGGAGAAAATTTTTAAAATTTTTGTGTTATTTTTTTTTTTGTGTTGTAGACGGATAAGTTGACGGGTCATGATCAAGCGCTCCAAAGAATACGGAAGTACACAACATTTTTGTTTAATTCAGATTATCATGAAGATTTAATAGTTGGCAAGTGAAGACGAGTAAATATGAGGTGTCGGTCAATCGGTTTAGGGAAACTTTAATATTTGCAATATTTTTTATGAAGACGGGAAAATAGAAGGTGTAGATCAATCGGAGCAAAAATATATCGAAGTTTTAAAAAAGCTTTTGAGTTTAGATGATCAAGAAGATTGAGCTGAGTCGATTGAGCTTTGCCCGTCTGTCTGTTTTTAGTCCTTCAGTTCTTGCAGCTATCGACCTTAAGTTGAACTACTTCTACAATTTCTTGCAACAGCCTTAGGAACGATCGGTCGGGACCGTTCGAGAGACTTTTTTTTAGCTTTTTAAAGAGGCCTATGGCTGTAATGATACCTAATTTGCTCTTCCTTTATCTGCCCTTGCAGTTTCATCATGTTCTCACTGATGCTGTTGGTGATGTCACTATCCTGGCTATTTTTCATGATGTCCTCACTGAAATTGGATGGTCTGCTCTATGCTCACATTATTGTGAATGCTTTGCAGTCGCCGCTGCTGCTTTACATTTGCGTTTTACGTCAACGACATATCACTTTTCTGCTCAAGAAATCCTGCTGTTACAATGAGCCGCCCTCGACGAATGACTGGGGCGACGAGCTGCACTACATGAATGGTAATGACTATTGAGTACCGTCCACTTGCCGTGCCGCTGTCCAACTTAAAATCTAAGTTTTAGCTTTTCTAAGTGTTTTTAACAATGTTAAACATTGAGATTTTGTACTTAAACTATTAACCATTAATTTATATGAAAATAAAGCAAAAGTCTGACACTCACCTGGCCAAAGAGTTTGCCCTCCTCTCGCTGCACCAGTGGACACATTAGAGCACGCACTATAAGATGACAGTCATCGAGGACTGTGTTGAAGAAACGTCTGGTGGGCAACAGGGCTTCCAAATCTATAATAAACTCCAGGAAACGTTCACAGTAATGCACCACATTCGCATTGAGCTCGCCCTCCAGGGGAATCCTTTCGAGTATGTGCAGAAAATCAATGATAAGATTCTGCATAAAATGACGTTCCCACAAAACTTCAGGTTTGACATCCTTGTCCTTTTTTAGCAGTCGTTTCCAGTATTTACGCCATTCGGGTACCTCTCGCAGCTCCTGATCGCGACGTTCTAAGGGAGAGCAAATCGAGTTAGCCTTCAATTAGCTTACTATATTAACTTACTTGGCTGCAGGCAATGCCACATGGAGAGCGAGACCAGACGTTTGGCTTGATCGCGGCATAAGCCAATCTCCATACTATTAAAGCAATGATTCAGAAACATTAACAAGGCGGTTCGCTCTCTTAAAGTGCTAGTGGCTTGCTTGGCAGCACTCTCCTTTTTGCCCGGCAAACATGATTCTAGCACATGTCGAAAGAAAGCCGGATATTCCTCCGGCAATTGCTCAAAAACATTCCACACTTCTACACGCTCGCGAAATTTCTCATTTGCCATGATTACTATGGACATCAAATGAGCATGTGTGGCCGTCTCACGCTTGTAATTGGGCCACAGATACTGTTCCAGATACTGACTAAACTCCAGAATGTTGATACGTCTGGAGGCGTTACTTCCGCTTGTAATTTCTTCCTGATAAATGCGTTCTATAATCTCAGGATTGTAGGGCAGGTGTTTGGCCTTGGTTTCTGGTGACCAGTATTGGGAAGACAGCTGGAAGAGGTTGAAAAGTGTAAACGTTTGTCCAGAGGAGCACCCATTGTGGTGGTACTTACTTGCCAAATGACATCGGAACTAAATTGAGTCAGGGTAAGCGCCCCAGCTTTTGTTTTGGCATCCTTGGGCTTTGCAGCGGCCGTTTGGCTTCTGCGTTTCATTATTATTCTGTGGCTACTCCAAAAAAGACAACGAGAAATTAAAGAAATGGCAAAAACCTAACCAAAACAAACGCCGGTTTAAGTTCGCTAGAGATGCGCAATTCGGCCAAAAATGTTACCGATAATATCACGTTAGAGATGAGCCATTTGAGGATTTTAAAGTCACAGTGATGTAGCTGAAAATTGCTACTGACAAATTTTTTTGAGTTTTTTGAAGTCCGTGGACAAGTAAAGTGGTCATTTTTTGATTCGCTGCAAAGAAATGTTTTATAGTCCCAATAAGGAGCAACAACTTAAATATTAATCTTATTCAAAAGCTGAATAGTTGAAACTGCAATAAAAAGAAAACGGCAGCCATCTCACCCCTTGTAGAATTTTTATTCTCGACGCGATTAACTTATTTGAGCTCAAAAATGAATGTAGGAGTCACGACTTTTCGTGATTGGACCATTGCACTGCTTACATTTAACTGCTTGACTCGTTTCTTAAGAAGTACTCGTGATTGGTAACGCCCATCTCTATTATGCACGCCGGCTACCCAAGCAAATCTTTAACACATTTTGAAAATTTTAATTTATTTTAATTGTAAATAAGTCCTCACACTCACACCATGTCCCAATCCATGCCGCCAGAGAACCTAAGCGTAAGAAAAGAATACTTTTTCATCTTCCATTCTCTTCTAATGAAATCTTACACATTTCAGAGTCGCCTGTTGACTGTGCTAGGTCTGCCTCTGTTCGAGAGGGTCCATGAATTGAATATTCTATTCGAACGTTGTACTTTGCGACAAATCCAGGAAATGTATCCACACATAGTGCACTCCATATTTGGCATCCAGGGCAATCCCCTGGGCTGGGGCTTAAGGACCACCACAATGGAGAATTCTGCGCATTATTTTAGCACCCTCCAGCAGTTCTTTGGCGTTAGTGGGCCCTGGATGCACATGTGCCATAGACTGTTGAATGATACCACCAAATTTGAACTGGATGTAAATTTGCTACCAGTGAGTGCATTGCATCCCACTCTGGAATCCTTTAAGCACATCCCTCTCTCTTTTTTTATCGCTTTCAGAGAAACTTCATCCAAATGCTGCAAGCAGGCCAGAATCCCATGTTCTATGCGGATCTGATTAACATAGATCGGTTCAAGCATCAAGTGGTCACATTGTCATTGAATGCCTTTGACTTTTTCATTTTCCATTTCGTTTTGTATGCTCTTCAGCCGCTGCACTCCATCAATCCCATTGCCATGCAGATTCACAATGAGCGTTCCAAGACGGTTTACCATCAGCTTGTGGTGGAGTATTTGAATAATTTCCTGCCCGTGTATCCAGATGCTCGCATAGAGCCCATTAATTTCTGTGGAGCTGTAAAAGCGCCTCAGCCTTTGCCCGCTCAATCCCTGCAGCCGCAACGTCAGCCACGCTACATTAAAATACCCAGCTCCTATCGCAATGGCAATGTGTCGGGCGGCAGTGGTGGCGGTGGAACAGCAGTGGGTGGCGGCAACATATCACCACAGTCAGGCGGTGGTGCTGGGTCTCGCGCCTATGCATGGCGTTCCGAGTCGGTGTTGCACTTTTTTGTGGATATCTGGCTACGCTATGATGTGGAGTCGGAGCATCATTTGCCAAGCAGTGATTTTGTGCGTGGAGTGCGGACCTTGTGTAAACAGGTGCATTTCTTTGCCAATGCCTCGCAAATGGATCATAGTTCTCTGTGCTCATTGCGCAAGGTGTCGCTGAGCATGGTCAAGGCCAGGATTTATGCCTTTCTTTGTGGACTGATTGATCGCTGGCCCTTGGATAGTTCATTGGTGGTAGTTCTGGAGCTTTGGCTAAGTTATATACAACCCTGGCGCTATACTCTGGCGGCCATCAACAGCAGGAGGTGAGCTAGAAACCCCTTTATTCCATACCTACATTTCTTTTATTTCACCTTTCAGTGGCGGTCTCAGCTATGAACCACCCATTTCCTTGGCCTTCGATGGCTTCATCATTGACAATCTTATAGTGTACACTCACATCTTTATGCAATTGCTGCCCCGCTTCGAGCGCCTGGACTACACGGTCTATCGTAATGCCTTCATGCTGCATCGCCTGGCCAAAATGTTTGCCCAGCCAGATTTGGTGGATCGTTTGCAACGCTTTGAGCGTTTACATTCAGGCAATGCATATGGATTCGACTCGCCTCAGCGACAGGTTAATCTAATGAAGTAAGTAAAATCCATTTACCATGGCCACCAGATCTATATCTACTGTTCCTGCCCCCCTTAGCAAATCCAATTCCTACAATGCTCAATGGAATCCCCTGGTTAGCTCCAACATACCCAAACTATTCAGCGAGACGATGCACATGCAAATTGAGAGTTTCCTGTTTGTCATCAGCATGGCAAGGAATTCGGTGCTGCGCGACATTTGTGCCCTGCGCAAAGAAATTACCGAACGCCAGAAGTCAGAGGGCTTCCTAAAGAATTTCTTCAACAAATTGCTGGGCGAGTGTACCCAAGATGAGTTGACATTGCGAGAGGTTAGCCGCATACCCGAGGTGCTGCGTCAGTGCATCGACGCCTTGTGCTGTACATTTAGGGTAAGAGGGAGGGGGAGAATAACTTTTGCTACTATTTTAAAAGGAAATATTGCATTTTCTAGGTGGATCCCTCAAATCTGTCTATGCATGAAACTTTACCCATAGAGCCCAGTCCACCGGCCTCCGTTACATTACAAAAGTTTAGCTTTTTTGATTCCAGCGACTCGCTGGATACCTCAAAACTTTCGCCACATCAAATGTCGCTGAACGCCTCCAATATGCAGGCCGCTGTGGATCCCGCCCTGTTGCCCATTCAAGGCAATGAGATTAAAATGCTGGTCAGATGGCTACATCGCATATCAGAGAAAATGAATGAGAAGGTGAGTTCGCAGATGAAATTTCAATTTTGGACACAAATAGTCAATAAACTGAAATATGTGGGATATCTTCTTCTGTACTTATAAATATGTAGGCCCGACTGACTGACTTATTATCAACCCACAGACAAAACTGCTTATCCTACAGGTCTAAGATTTGGCAAAGACCTTCGATTAGTTATGCAGGCGCGTAATAAGAAAGAAAATTTGGAAAATTTCACCGCGAAATAGGTAGAAAGGAAAATTAAAAGTTTGTTGAGTACACACAGAACGAAATGACATGTTGGAGGGGTAGGGGGACGTGAATAAGTGGAGAGCGTTGTAAATGGAAGAGTGGGGCAAGGGATTAGAGTTGGGTTGCTCATGAGTGACTGAACAAAATTGAGTTGTTCTTTAAACTGAGCAAGCGAACATGTTCTTCTTCAATTGTTAATTTTTGTTCAGCGAGTCTTGTTCAGTCTATTTTCTTCACCCTGTCTTGCTCTGAGTTGTTCTCTTGTTCTGTTCTTGCTCTGTTGTTCTTTTGTTCAAAGCAGTGTTCCCCAAGCAGAGAGCGCGAAAACGTGACTTTGTCTCTCTCTAACACACAATGAAGGTTGAGTTCGTCAAGCATTCGGTAAGAATTGGCAGAAAGTTCGTGCCCCCGGGGCTATCGTTGGGGAACTCTGGTTCAGTGGGTTGTTCTGTCATGCTCTGTTAACTGTTCAGCCTCTCCCTTGCTTTGTAAGCTGTTCAGTCTGTCTCGCTCTGTGAGCTGTTCAGTTTTGTCTTCCTCTGTGTGCTGTACCCCATATCTGTTCAGTGTGGACTGTAAATAGTTCACTGTTTGTTGTCAATTTATGGCAACTCCGTATTAACCAACCTTTAAGTGCGGCAATAACGTTCGCTTTTTTTAGTCTGAATGTCTGAAGATGAAACATCCCCCAAATTGATAATAAAAAGCCGAAATGTAAATATTGCTGCAGTGGAACCAGTTGTCCGGCAGAACAACAACGACAATTTTGCCCTTGTGGAAAATGTCGAGCAATTCGGTCCTTTAAGCCAACAAAGGATTGCAAGCTTTATGTATACCAGAATGTGCAAAAATACGGAGAGCAATGGCTTGTAGACGAGAAACTGAGCTTGGCATCTGCATGATGATGGGGGGCCAAACAGCAATACATGCCAACAAGTCGGTATACAGACTCACGCGTCAGGATATGCTGTTTCGCACGTATCAGAGGAGGTTGCTCTAGTCGTTGCTGGAACAGTCCCATAGACTAAAAAAGAAGCGGACGCACAGGAAGCAGGACAAACGTGACTCAACAGTTTCAAAGGCAGAGCAGATGGGATCGCGGAATAAGCGGTAGGTCGGCTGATACCGAACTGGAGCCCGGCTGAAGAGGAAGACACGGCCAGGTAGATTTTTACCTGTCCAAATGCTGACGGGACGCGGATGCTTCAAGTCTAACGCTTTAAACACGAGGAGGATCCCACTGTGACACTGGGTGGCGAAACTCGCGAGGACGTGGACACCTTTTAGTTGTCCACTGTACGGATTGGCGCACAAGACCCCACTGAGATACTGATAAACACGTTCGTCCAGCCAGGGGGGTGGCAGAAAATGCGGGCCTAGGGATGTGGCGCAGAGAGAGAGTGCACTATCAGGGCATTCTCATATTGTTAAGTTTCCGCAAAAAAAAAAAAACACATACACTTGTAAACATCAGTTTTCTCTCTCTCGCTGAGAACACAAGAACAACAGAACAAGAGCAAGTGAGCAAGAACAAATGAACAAGAGAACAAGTTAGCGATTTGAGTGAGTTGACTTACTTAGAAAAAAAGATCAAGTGAACATGTTCGGCGAAAAGAACAACCGTTACCCAACACTACAAGGGATTAGAGTCGTGAGCTGAGGAGGGAGGGGGGAAAGATAATTTGACCTAAAGATAGTTCATTTTGATATTTGGTTCGTAATTATTGCTTCAACGCAGTGGCGTAGATAGCTTTTTCAATGGGGGGACATGAAGTTAAAATTTCATTATTTTTTTTGGGTTTTTTAAGACTAATTTATTGTTATCTGTAATAGTCCTAATAGTATCTGCCATCTATCGTAAAATTTAAAAAAAAATGTGTTCGATGAACCACGAATTATTAAGAATTCTCACATGTTGACCGTATTTCAAAATAAACAAGTTGGAAGTAGCCAAAGAAAAGTAACTGAACTGTAGCGCTCAGCTAATATTTTGGACTTAACTGCTTTTCGAAGAGCGCGAGAGAGAGTGAGCATGAGAGGGATCAAACTCACACAAATTAGGTAGGAGAGACAGATGACAGCTGCTATATATGTTAGAATTAGCAAATAACCCGTCTCGCTTCGCTGCGCCTTCAACAGTATAAAACCAACGCACACGCACTTCCCATCCAAATTCAACCCAATCTCCACCCAATTTCCACCCACTTCCCGCCAACTTCCCGCCCACATCCCACCCACGTCACATCTACTTACCACCCACTTCCAAAACACCTTACCACTTACATCCCATCCACACCCCATCCACTTCCCAGTGGGCATCCCGGCGGTATTTCCAAAATCGGAAAATGAAAACACAAATGAACTCTCATTTTGACCTTACAAACCGAGTTTCAATTCAATCGGATGAAAAATAGTTATTTTGCATGTAGAATTTTCCGGCCATTTCCTTCCCTGGGGGCCGTCATTACAAACCGAGTTTCAAGCCAATCGGATGAAAAATAGATTTTTTTTCATGCTGAATTTTCACGCCATTTTCCTCGTGGGCAGATTTTTCCAAAATCGGGAAAACACGTGTCGAATTATTTCCGTACTATGCTTACAAACCAAGTTTCAAGCCAGTCAGATGAAAAATAAAATTTTTCCCATATAAACTTTTCCGACGCTCTTCCGACTTTTCCGGATGGAATTTTCAAAAACCCCGACTTGGTACGCACTTTCACCACTAACAGAAACTCCTGTCCAAATAACAGCCCTCTATCTCTTACCTTTTAGGCTGTGCGATGATTTCCAATCAGTGAATCAGTCAGAAGACTCTCTTTTATAGATATAGAGATAAAAGAGTAGGGGAAAGAGTGAAGAGCGGTGGAAGATGGAAAGGAGGATGGGGAAAGAGTAATGAGCGGCTGAAGAGGAGGTGGGGAAAAACTGCTAAGCCAATATGAATTGAGTTATAATTGAAGAGTGCTGATGCTGCTCTGAAATGCACAGTCTTTATTTAATATCGCAAGACCCGAAATTCAATATGTGGTCGTGCGGCAGAAGTATGTTTTCAGCATCCACGTGAATGGCAGGGACTAACATCTAATTTCGAAATTTTCAAGCGCCTCGAAAAATTTGGTTTGGTCCTTTGGGAACCGAAAAAAAGGGTTTTTAATAAACGTGATCATATAACTTTTATTAACATAGCCGGAATCGGAATAGCAATTGATGTACTGGTTAATTTCAGTTTAAAATCTACTAGTTAAAATTTTGATATGTATTGTTTTACAAAAATTAGCTGCCTGTTTCTATTTCGCCGCATTGTTAATAATGGGCACAAAGTAAAAAAAACGAGCGAGAAGGACACAATGCAGCTAACCAAAATCTTTACCTTCCTCTATTTTACTTATATTTGTTATTACACTGTCAATTTGTTTGAATGAAAACCTAATTATAAACACATATTATTGTTGTGTTGTAAATGAAAAAGAAAGCTTTAAACATGCTTAAACGTACGAGAAAAATGTTTCTGGCACGCCGTCATGTTGACAAGAGGCGCTGTGGTCTTAACAGTGGATGGAAGAGAACTATAAACAATTTTTATTCGGTTTTCGATTGTTGACAAGTTTGCTTGTACTACTGTTATCCGATTCAGTTTTAATCTCTGATTTACGTGTGAGGTCTTTACCTTTCGCTTTGCAGAAGAATCCATTCAACTGCCTAGTCATCTTATGTACATCTAATAAATTCCACAATTATTCTCTTACAGTACGCAAGTCAGATTGAAGCCTACTACAGCCGGGAGGATTTCTGTGGGAAGTTGTCACGCCAGCTCCTGTACGCACCCATGACGGAGCAATGGTTTGACAAGCAATGCGGTTATGCGGATATATGTGAAAAGGAAATACCGCCTCGTGTGTGTCTCCGTCCGTTGGGCTCCATTCCTGTTCTATCCTTGATAGCGTGTTCCTTAATTGTGGGCTACTTATGGTGTGGAGCACCGATTGTGGGACTCATGGCCTTGGGAACGTTGTTTCTCACTTACATCACGTTTCTGGCCATCATATCATGAGGAGGAGCAGATCGAGTATTTTACAATAGAATTTTATTATTTTGTGTATAAAAACTAAACCAAACTACAATTACGTCTACATTTCTACTTATTAACTCCTACACCCAGATTTCAACTGAAGCGCCAGCCGCAATTGTTGATCGGGCACCGTCACCATGCGCAACACACAATCCACTGGCTGTTTGTTGAGACAACGCATATCAAACTGTTTGGCACACTTGCCCAACAGCGAGTGTAGCTGCTTAAGAGCCACACGACGTCCTATGCAGGAGCGCTGGCCAATGGCAAATGGTAGGCTACCATGAGCCTGATGCACTTGCTCTGACTGGCTTAGAAACCAGCGTTCGGGCCAAACTCGCTGTGGCTGGTCAAAATGTGATGCATCGCGGCCCGCGGTATAGAGAGAAAGCAACACCATGGTCTGTAAACGAAATAGGATTATACTAAATCTTTATGTCGCCAGCTACTCACATCTTTCTCAATGAAATGTCCGCCCAACTGTACATCCTCTGGCAAATAACGTCCTATGAAGGGAGCCACGGGATACAAGCGCAGTGATTCCTTGATCAGGCCATGCATGAGCTTTGACTCAGCTGATGCAGTTCGCTCTTGAGCTAAACGTTGCTGCAGTTGGGGCTCTCTGGCCAGCACATACAGAGCCCACTGGCTACTAAAGGCGGTCTGTTGATAGGAAATTAAAATTTATGCTTTAAAATCGACTGTTCCATTATTAAACTAATATTTGTACTGCCACACCGTGTCACCTGCTGCTATGACCAAATCCACAAAAATACGTTTAATCATCTCGGCGGGCACCTGAGCGGCCTGAAGCTTGTGGTACAATGCCTCCTCCTGCTCCAGTTCCGGCTGCTGTGACATGCAAATTCCAATTATGGAAGTGGCCTGTTTTAATACCTCATTCACGTTGCTTTCAAAGTCTTGCCATATGCGTAGGTTTAAGAGCTGCGCCAATTTGGGTGGAAAAGTCATCAGTCGGGAGCTATGCTCGAAAACTTTGTGTACAATTTGAGTGAAGTCATCCAGAGATGATTGAATTTGGGTGCTGGTTAGGACATTGCTGCCAAACATTATGCAACAGAGCACTGGAAGGCGAATAAAAGGTAAAATAAATAAGCAGAAGAACAACGTTTAGGTAAGTAAAGCATAGGTTTAAGATATTCCTATTGTTAATGTTCGAGTATTGCAATTTTGAGGTTTTTTTTTTGCAAAGGTTTTAATTACAAAATAGCAAATATAACGTTTTATATCTGAAATCGATATTGACACAATATAATCATTGTGGTCTGTGATGAATTTCACCACAGTGTTGTTGAATCAATCATTAAACTTTGGAATGGGGGGGATTAAGAGGAGGATCAAACTTGATCTGGGTACGGTATACACCTACATACATGCAAAAATTTGTGGCTCTACCTTTTATATACTACGTTTATGCTATGCTCATTTTGCAAAATCATTTCATGAATTCGATTACACACGAAAGTTGACTATGAATTCGCCGTCAATTCATGAAATGCTTAGACGCAGACAATGCGTTGGTGTTGCCAGATCTTTTGTTTCTCATATGTTCACTGGTCATTTTATGAATTTACATAAGCTGCATAAACAGGAACAAATTTGATTTTGCAAATTAAAGAAATCGTGAATTTCATAGCATAAACGTAGTAATAGTCTCTGTCAGTAATATAGGAGAAAGGTATCTAAATATACCGCCGAAAGACATTTCGTGGGTGATTAAAGCCAGATGTGATATGATTTTGCTCCAGGAAACATTTACCAGCAAGTGGAAAGCCCTATCTGCCCCCTATGCAATACAGGAGAATCTGAAGATATCCAGCATTTTCTGGGAAGATGTCCTGTAGTAAGGGAGTTCAGAGTTCTGCACTTTGGTCAAGCCATCTTAAATAAATACATATCTTATAGAGCACGAATTTTGATAATAAAATTTAATGATTCGGAAGAGTGGTTCGTTTGTAAGTCGATTCATGAATAATAAAAGTCCCCCTCACTGACTGACCCCCCGTGTGGTCCCCGTCACCCCAACAAAAAAAAAAGAAAATAATTTTCACAAATTTTTTCTTCTCCTGAAAGTGGGAGACCAAAAAACGATTTTGGAAAATCTTATGGAAATGTGGAAATTCGCGGAAAACGGTTGTATGAAACTTTTTGTTTTCATCGATCAAGTCAAACTCATTTCAAAGATCTATATGAAAATCGACACAACTCGGTGGAAGTGGGTGGTCAGGTTGTATGGGCGAAACTTTAGTTGCAGCGATTGGCGCCAAACTATTTTAAAAATACATACAAAACATAAGTTGTAGCATAGTACGCGAAATAGAGATTTTGGAAAATCCGCAAAGGGAATTGGCCGGAAAATTCTGAATCCAAAAAAGTTTTTATCTACGATTGGCTTGACTCGGTTTGTATGTATAGATACGAAATAGTTTAAAATGTTATATCCGAAGTTGGAAAATTTGACCTGACGGTCGAAAAATTCCCAGAAAATTCTGCATAAAAAATTTCCATCCGATTGGCTTGAAACTCGGTTTGTCAGGACAAAATACGAAATAATTTGTAATGTGATTTTTCATGTCGGAAAAGCCGCCCAAGAGGAAAATGGCCGGAAAATTCTGCATGCAAAAACATTTTCATACGATTAGCTTGAAACTCGGTTGTAAGGTCAATGATTTATTTTGTTTTTAATTTTCCGATGTTGGAAGTTCCAACTTGGAACTATCGCCGGGATGCTCACTGTGAAGTGAATGGGATGTGGGTGTGATGTGGGTGGGAAAGTTGTTTTGGAAGTGGGTGGTAAGTGGATGTAAGTGGGTGAAATGTGGCAGGAAGTGGGAGGGATGTGGGTGGGATGCGGGAGGGATGTGGGTGGGATGTTAATGGGAAATGGGCGGGAAGTGGACGGGAAGATGACGGGAAGATGGCAGGAGGTGTGTGGTATGTGGGTGGAATGTGGGTGGAATGTGGGTGGGATGTTGGTGGGAAGTGGGATGTGGGTAAGTGGTGGGATGTAGGTGGGAAGTGGGTGGGTGGAATGTGGCGGTACGTGGGAGGAATGTGGGTGGCAAGTGGGTGAAATGTGGGGGGGATGAAGGTGCGAAGTGGGCGGAAAGTGGGTGGGATGTGGGCTGGAAGTGGATGGGATGTGGGTGGGAAGTGGGTGGGATGGAAATGGGAAGTGGATGGAATGTGGGTGGGAAGTGGGCGGAGTGGGAGGGATGTGGGTGGGATGTAAATGGTAAGTGACGTTTGGGCGAGGGGGTATGTTGGTGGCGGGGTGGAATGTGGGTGGGATGTAGGTGCGGTGGGCGGAAAGTGGGTGGGGTGTGGGCCGAGGGGTGGTGTGGGTGTGCAAAAAAACAGTGTTGGTAAGAAATCACCCTTTATTTGGAACAATTTTTTATGAACTTTAGCAAACCCTGTCTGGTTTTATTCTACTCTGTGTGACTTTGGTATATATTACAGTCAAGCTTGACCGACTTTCCTTATTATTTTTATAGGCAATTAATTTACCAAACTGATATGTCTATCAACAGCTATTGACTATAGACGAATCCTCCACAATTATTAATGCTATCAATCATATGACTTTGGTCCTTTCTCTTTGTAATCCTACATAGATATGGGAAGTTTTAATAGCCATGTTACTTCTCCACTTTTCATTTAACTCACTTCTTATATTTGCAATATTCCAAAATTCGATGCGGATACGATATTTCAGTGGATAATGCACCAACCGATCCAATGCTTAACAATTACTTTGTTGTGTCTAAAGAGACTTGGACAAGATTGCCTGATTAGTATTGTGAGAAGCGCTCACAATAAGGCCTCAAAACTTCTGACTGCCTGTTTTTAAAATTTGTTCAGAAAAATTACAAACTAAAAGCGCCAAAAACATTCCTCTGGGATAGAAGAACGGGAGAAAATGAAGGGTGCTAGTTTGCTATTGATTTAGGTCAGTGTCCGGCACCGTTCAATGTTCTGTGTATACAAGTAGCGACGTCCTTCCTCTGTGGCAGCGGCGTCGATACACAGACACTATACGAGCGTACACTGCTCTCTTTTGCACTAACAAACATGTGCTAACTGAGAGCGCTCTCGCGTGTATGAACGCACACATTCAATGACAAAATAAGCATGTGTGTTTTGCCGGACACTGATTTAGGTACTTGGGGAAAATCGTAAAAAAAGTTTTTCACCTTAGTGAGAAAACCTTTTTTATTGTTTGCTATCGCTCCCAAACTTGATATTTATAAGTATAATATGTTTGCTTGATCCAAATCGGATGACATTGCATATAGCTGCCCTTGGAACGATCGGTCGAAAACTAGCTCTTTTTTGTTTTCAATGCAAACGTACCCAATCTTCGTATATATGGCTTTTCTATGCTTCTTTTTAATTCCACCAAGTTTGATAAAAATATGAATACTATATAGTAGGGGAGAATGGGGGGTTCTGAGCCACTGGGGGTTGTGAGCCACGCGAATATTGGCCACAAAACAAAGTACAACTTTTTGTTTATATCAAGTGTCTCCCTTCTTATTACCCAACTTTTGGCAACACAATATGTATGATGTCACAGTCAAAGTAAAATTAGAAAAACTATTTTATATTCCTATAACTATATGTATATAGTTAATAGTAAGAACATGATTACATTATATGATCGCATATAATATTAAATTTAGGATTTTCACGATATTTTGGTTATTAAGAAATCTGTTTAAATACATATATAATTCCGAAAAAATTTGACATCACCATCCTAGACCCAGAGATTAACGCTGATTTGCGTGCTGGAAAAAAAGCCTACTTTTAAAATCTCATACAATTCTGGGAACTTTGTGGAGGATTCTGACCACAATTTAAGAACTTTTTCATTGTTTCGAACAAGTTTCTTTTCCTGCCATATCAACTTCGTCGTCGCTTTCAGATAAACTAGTATGGAAACTGCATTCATCATAAAGTTATGATTGCTCAGCTACCGACTCAGTACTTAGCGTTACGTTTTATCTAGGGTCCAAAAATATGTCACATATTCAGTCAAACTTCGAGCGAATTTCAAGGGTACAAAAAAAGTTTGTCAGAAGGATATAAAGAAAGAAATACTTAGTACGAAACTGCAGTATTCAGAAACGAATTCCTTATATAGAGAACTTCTTTGTAAGGAAGTTCGTAATGGGAAAATTCGACTGTACAAGCAGTGGGCGGGTGGAAGGGGTAAAGGGGAAGGGGAACGGAGAGGGTTAGATCTTCTAAAAAAAAAAAAAAATCTAAAAAAAATTTCAAAAGGGTTTTACAGATTAAATAAAATAAGAAAAATTTTAAAAGTTCTCACTTTTCTACTTCCTGAACAAACAATTTTACTAGATGACGAGTTGTTGGCCATCTCAGCTGGTGTTAATATTTTGCAAACTGAGTCCCATACTTTTTGATGCAGAAGAAGGTTGATATTTGGAGCCGCAAAATTGGAGCAGATTTTGTATGGTATTGAGCCCTGGTTCCATCCAAATCCGATGACTAAAGCAAAAGCAGCCATAAGAACGGTCGGTCGAAAAAGTAGTGCTAGAGAGAAACCCTTTTATGTTTTGAATGGTAAAGTCTTTATACCTTCAAGTTATATAATTTGTTTCAACACCATTTTGGAGTTAATCCAAATCGGATGAACATATCGTATGTCTAACATATAACTATCTGGCCAGCCAATTAGTGAAAGTAGTGTCACCATCTATTGCTCAGTTTGGGAAATCAGTTCAGTAACATTTTTCAAAGCCGGACTTAAATTGTGGAATGAAAATCATTTAAAGCCTTAATTTCTATAAATTATACGAGCTGCAAGGGTAGATATCACTGACTTATTCTTTCGATCCTTAGATGATTAAACTACACGGTCAACATTCTTGGCTCACCTTCAATGGACCAGCGGTACAGTTGTTGCTCCAAAAATGGCAGCTCATAGCTGGTTCTGGCTTCCACTCCGCACAGAGCTGTTGCCTCTGTTTTCGCTCTCCACTTATCCACCAATTGTCGCGTACAGCTCTCAATATGTACGTCCATCCAATTCAAATTGCCGTTGAGGAGCAGACGATTAAGTATACGCCTATTGTGCAGCCACTCCGAGCCCTCCCTGCATGTTGTTGTTTTAGTTTAGATATTGATGAATTCACATGATTTTGCAATTCATGGGATGTGCCACTTACATAAAGAACAGACCACGTTGGCAGGCATGTAGCTGATTGTATAGCTTCCAGGCATCGGGTAGCGGATGCTGCGGATATTGACCCTCGTGGAGAAAGACGCTGCGCATTAGATTCGCGGAGGCCACAAAAACGGCATCCTGTGCGCCGCCACCCAAGCGTTCACGAAAGATGGGCCCATACTGACGATGTCGCGAATCGATATATTTATGCAGGCTGAAAGATTCCGAGCTTGGCATATAGTGTTTTCTGTATTTGATCTCCTCTACTCACTGAGTGGCTCCGCCGGCGGTAATCAAATCAATTAGGGTTCCCACGACGGGTAAACCTTTCACTCGAGGTATGGGTACATATGTGGAGGTGACTACCAAATCGCCTGGCACACGGCTCTTAATCTCCAGCTGTATGATGCGCAACAGCCAGTTCCTCAGCAGCTGCAGCAGCCAGCTAAGCAGGCCGCTAGCCTTATCCTGACCCTGTTGTCTTCTTATCATTTCTGAACCCAGCGGGTATCAACCGGCTCAGTGCAACAGAATACGACCCGACAAGGGCAAGGCTAATGCTAGACTGACTCGACATGGTGGCCGGCTTGCGCCTTATAATACAAATCGACACCGAGTCGGCGGTGTCTAGCAAGGGCCGCGCGATAAGACCGAAAGAGCGGCACTTTGGCAAAAAGAGTGCAACTACAACTACCTGCCCCTACTCGGCATACTGCTGACTGTGAGTGCCTTCCGCTGTTCTGTGTGCCCGCAGACTTAATTGATATGCGCAAATCCAATCAACGAAAACTCCGCTGAGTGGACACTAAAAACGCTGGCCCAGCGATATCGCTCGACGCTTTCGGAATCGGAAGGTTCTCTTCGTTAGTCTAGAACGAGACAACAGACAAAACGGTAGGCCGTAACTTGGACGTCATCGAAGATGTTGTGTTTGGGTTTTGTGGTCAGGGTGGGATTACTGCATAATGTTACGGCTTACCAAGCGGTAGAAGTAACGCCTTTGTTGAAGTTTATTTAAAAATTTTAATTGTGATTTTTCATTTACAAGGTACTGAGTAATGACATCATTTAATTACGCTTAGGCAGGACTCAAAAGACTAAGATTTTTATGATATGTTGTTATGTTTTATGAGATGTTTGTATTGAATAGAAAAGGCATTTTCGATCACATAAATTATATGTATTCTTGATCAGTATGACGCACCCTAACAAGAACAGCCTGTGACTAACGAGAACTGTATAAAAAATAATACATTTTCTCTTGGCGAATGGCATTTTTGGAATATGTCAGAAATGAAAGGCAAAATTAAATTGCAAATCATATGAAAGGAATAATATAATTTTTAAGAAATTTGATTTCTTTGCTGGAAATAGGCTGGGAAAGTCTTTATATGTTTTAATTGGATCGTGCTGCTTAATTTGATTCGCTCTTAAATACATACGCGAAACTTGAAATCGGATGACTATCGGAAAGAAAATGGATTTTCGTTCCTAAACTCTGAAGTTCCAGCATTTGTAAGGGTACAAAAACTTCGGCGCAGACTAGCTGAGCCTTCTCTTTAAAACCGGCTTAAGCTTGCTATGAATCTTTAAGGGGGTATTCTCCATGTCTAGGCTATTTTATGGACCTATTTTAAAAAATTTCTTATTTGAAAATGCAAAATTTTTTTGAATTCTTTTTTAATTATTTTACAAACAGATTAAGTAAAAAAAAAATTGTTAATGCTTCGATACAAGGGCTGTTTAAAAAGTTCTCGGCCGTCAAAGTAGGGGGTCAAAAAAATGGTATAGTGCTGGCGGCCACGATTCCACGTCTCCAGGTTGTGTGAAATGAAAACTTTAAGAGAGATTATAACCAGTATAGATGTCATTCTGGTCTGGCCCTCGAATGATCAATTCTGCGTCGATTTCAGTTTTAATTATCAAAATTGGTTCAGTGTAACTGGAAAAATCAAACGTGGTTTCGAGATAAATACAACTAAAGTTTGAAGTAAATTGAAAATTTTTGTTTTATCAGTTTCATCAGCTTACATTGCTCGTCAAAAAAGGCAATATCTTCAAAAAATCCTTTTGGGGCGATATTTCCAAATATTCAAGCTATAAAAAAATGCAAATAAAAAACATCGAAAAAAAAGTAAAAACCTCGAAATTTTTAAAAACTGGCTTAGACATTCACCGGATGACTCCTTTATTTTGTTACCAAGTGTAGGTGGTGAGTTTTATCAGCTGTTCGCGGATGTAACGAGAAGTACGCAGGCGCATTCCAAACAAGTGCCAGGCTGTTTATTTAAATTTGTATTTTTCTTCGCGCCAACAACCTAGGCAACCTTATACTCATCATCAAATTCAATGCTCATTGATGTTACAATCATCAGTTTATTTTTGAGATTAATATTGAGAAAATTGACATAGGCTGGAATGACACTTTCAATTTTTAGGGACAATTTTAGTCACAATATATCATCTATGGGCAAAAGTTGTTCCAACGTATAAACGAGTCAGAGTATGCTTGAATTCTCCGCAGAATGCTTTAGAAGAGGCTGCAATGATGCACACAATAAATGGCCACAATAATTGTCTCTAAAAATTGAAATTGTCCAGCCTCAGCTTATTCAATTGTTTATCTATATCACAGAAAATATAGAATTCAACATGTAACGGGTATAAAAATCAGTAATCAATAAATGATCCGACTCATGATACAATGGGCGTATTCAGCAGATAATTCCGACTTACGATTTGTGCCGATTTTACCTGCTGAATACAGTGATTGCCGGTTGGGATTGGAAAATTTTGCTTAACAATAGCTGGGGTTGCAGCCTACCTTAGTGCAAACATTCATATGAAATTTTCTAATTAACAAATCTATAAATATTAAGGATTTTGTGTATTTTCCAATTTTAAAAAGTACCAAACCCACAGATTATCTTATGCACGGAAAAAATTTGTATAACAGTAACTCGTGGAGTATATATATCGACACGATTGCCACTAGCAAAAATTTTGAAAAGGCTCCATTCAGGTAAAAAAAATATCACTGGTGTTTTTTTCCTCATAACTGGAGAACCGCTCATCCGATCTTTATCAGATTGTTATGATAAATGCAGGGATGCAAACCGGTTCTGAACCGAACCGGTTTTGAACCGAACCGAACCACTATTTTCGCTCGTGAACCGAACCGCAAACCGAACCGGTGTGTTTTCAAAAATGCTGAACCGAACCAAAAACCGAAAAATAAAATGGTTCGGTTCGGTTCACTTCAGCTAGGTATTGAGTTCAGGCGAATAGTGAGCAAAATCAGCAATTGGCTTTAAAATATTGCGAAAATACTTGTAAAAGCAGAGTTGATGTAAACAAGCTAAGAACATAAACCTTATTTAATTTGCTAAGGACCAAAAATTTTAATAAGCCAAGTCTTGATTGTATTATCCGTTGAGGGTCAACTTACCTAAAAGTCAAACGTTAACTTATTATTTATTGAAAAAAAGGAGGACGACATAGCTCAGTAATTGTCAACTATTTGGAAAAAAGAGCTCCGCCTGTTTTTGAATTCGATTTCTTAGATTCCATGAATCAATAAATAATTCTTTGAACTCGGTAAGTAAAGACGAGTTGGAAATGCTTGCCAAACAACTCAATAATAGGGATTAAATTCCACGAAAAAGTAAAATATAGATTGTTAGCGTTTACCTAAAGCTTATTAAATGTTCGAATATTTATCAGGAAAATCAACTTAAGCATAGCTCGAATAGTTTTAGCAATTCCACCCACACAAGTGTCAGTAGAATGAACATTTTCCATATTGGAGCTTGTTTTGTCAGACGCTCTAGGAGATATATTTTTTTATTAATCGCCTTGTTCCACTGCCACATATATGTACATCAATCGTTGATGTGATGTGATGTGACACAATTCTCCCATACAAAAAAAAATGTTAAGTTAATGTTCAGTTAATAAAATGTTGATGTGCATCAGTTCATGATGTTCACATTAAAGCCCCATACGGACATCAGAAGTAGCGAGAAGTTTCATACAAAAATTGAGGGAAGAAGAAGCAGAAGTTGCAACTTCGCCTCTTGAACTTTTTGCACGTACGGAGGTGCGAAGTTGAAAGTTACACTTAACAGACAATGTTGCACTTAGCAGCACATTTGTGGATACTATGTAGGATGGCTGTGGGGCTTATTGTGCTTTGACCAGCTGAAGCAGCATTGAGAATGCACCATGTTAATCCACTCAGCTTCTATCTGCATCGATCAGCTGGACTGCTTTAAGCTAAAGTGATTTAATAAGAAAATAAAAGAAAGAACATGGGATAAAAACAAGAGCGAAAGAATTGTTTGAAAGTTTTTTGCATAACAAAAATGTTTTTTATTTTAGCGGTGAAAGAGCGAGTTGTCATTTTTGATCTTTTCCACCCCAAGCATTCGGACTTTAATTTTGTGAACAAATCTTGGGTAGAAGTGGCCGAGCTTCTACAAAAAATCAACTTGGCATCAAAACAAAATACAAATGATCGAGCAGTGTGACCCGCTGCCAATTAAATTAAAAATATCAATAACAAATTTTTTTTGGCGTAATTTTTTCTTAAGTCTGGTTACACTGCTCTTACGTTCCACGGCGACGAAACATGAGGTGAAGTTAGCTAAATTACGCACTTCGGATGTCCGTATGGGCCTTAACCCCGAACAAACTGAGTACTTCATACACAAGCTACTCAGTTTTAACAAAAATTACCCAAAGCAGCTCAGCTGGCTGTCACTCAAATTGTAACATTGATGGAATTTTCAGCAGTGGAACACAAAAATTTGTTGATATACATATATATATAATATCGACGTCGATTTTCGAATGAACTTATGGATTTGGAATTAAAATTGGTTAAGTTTATATGTGAAGTGCCAAATATGTAAGAGATTACTTGATCAGGTCAAAAGAAAATTGTAATTATTCACCGATTTTGATCCGCTTGGCTTTTAGTAGTCGATTTCAAACCGTCAAAGTTTCTAAACAATATCAAGTGACAAAAGATGCTTTCCTCCCTTGATATGTAACGTTGCAGGATTTCAGAACGAAATAAAAACGATCATACGGAAAATGCCGTCGAAGTTTTGTACAAACCCGATTAAATAATCCGAATACTTGAATCAAAAATATGTTTCTTTAGTTAATTAAATGAATAAAGAGCGAACCGAACCGAACCGAACCGTAACCGCGGTTCAGTGAGCCCCAAAAACCATGCAATGAACCGAACCGGCGGTTCAAAAACTGTGTGAACCACTGAACCGAACCAGTCCTTATTTCCAAGTGGTTTGCATCCCTGGTATATATGGATCAGAATGAATTTATTTTAGGAGTCAAATTTATCCTGAATATCGGGCGCATATTCAATCTCGGTCAATCTATCTGGAATGGAACCAAATTAAGTTCGAAAAAAAGGATCAGTTTAAGCTCGGCAAGGCAAAAACAGGGATCAGAAAATTGATCCCTGACGGGCTCAATTCAAGCCATTCCAGGATCAATCCATTATTAATCTCAGTTTGGATTTAGTTGATCCCGAATGGATTAATTATTTGGGTTAGTGCATGTCTGTCTGTCCGTATGAACAAAGAGAGCTCAGAAATAGATTTGTCAGAGAAATGATCAAGTTTGGATGAACGACAGTCGCGTTGTATGAAAAATAAACAAATATGATGGGCAGCACTGGTCGAAACGGCAATGGGCAGTACTTTCCACAACTTATGGCTTTTTTTTTTAAATTTACAGATAAATACAATATTTGGGGGTACAGAGTATGTTATAGTCGGGCTTGACTCCATTCATTCCATTTTTGCACATTAATTTTACGTAAAGCACAGATTACTGAGTAAATTCTTCTCTTTAGGATAGGTTTACCAGGCACTTCGTGTTGATCACTTTAAGGGTTGCATTTTTATCGATATTTACTTAAGTATTTAATCGTTACATTTTAGTATTGGTTTAGAACAAATTGATTTGTTAAATTATCACTTTTGAACTTATAAAAAAACTTTTTGCTTTGTTAAAAACTGCAAAAACGACTCTAGTGCTCCGAGGAAAATAAACATATCTGTTTTGGAAGATATTGACAATCTGCAAAATGATTATGATAATGTTAACGCTAATATTAATGCTAAAGACTGTTAATTATTTCTTCCCTTGAGTAACGGCTACAGAGAAGTCGTGCATAGCCTACTTCAGCATAAGGTCTTGTTTTTATTATTATATCAAATAATCTTGTCGAAATTAATTACTAAAAGCTCGGAATTAAAAAAAAAATAATCGTATTACATTTTGAATAAAACTAATATAATTATGTACAAATGATAACGATTGCTAATCTTTGTTTAACTATAAACTATCAAACAAATAAACAAATACAAACTCAATACACATTTATGTAATAGAATTAAACACGTTGATAAAATGAACCAAAACAAACCATTTAATCGCAAGCTTCCCCATCTCTCCTTGCATTAAAAAAAACCCTTAGTTTAAGCTCTACCCCTACCTTCCATTAAGCGAATTAAATTTTAACCCACATGCAACATCATAAAAATTACATTGTAGGAGCATATCATGTCGCTGACAGCATACAAGGCTTCACTATTTACCAGTTCGTCTCACTCGATTTCAATGCCAGCGCTTGAAATAAAAATAAACCTTAATGGCGTCATATTTTCCATGCCAGTTTAGTTGTCACTAAGAATAAATCAAAATACAAGATAAATGAAAAAATCGCGCAACAAAAAACATAGTTGACAGGCAGAACCATTTTATTTATTGAATTAACAGAACCTTTTTGATAGTTTGAACATGAAGTTCGTGACCCCTAAAAAACTTTACCATTTGATGTGGGTTATTGGGTTAGGGCCAGGCAAGGAATTCTCGGCCAAAATGTCACAAAACCGAAATGGCTTCAATATTTATGGCATATTAAACGAAAAGACCAACTCTGTTTACAACACAAAGGGTTGAAATAAATATTGTTCCTGCTCTTGCGGCGGCACATGACATGCATAATAATAAATAAATTTGTATATAAGAAAAAACAATTCATATAATAATAATAATATAGGAAGAAGAACAAGCAAAAACAACATGCTCCTTCCTATGTACATTGTTCATATGAGTATGACTGAGTGGAAGCGGAAGCTAATGCAATAATAAGAACAGCGAGAAAGCAGCGTACATAAATAATAAAAGAAAAAGGAGCAACAGAACAAATCTCAAAACAGCATGACGCCATTTTGAAAATGACGCCTTCCGGTTTTATTGCCAGGAGCAGGTTGATGGAAGCAGCTTCAAGCAAGCGATGCCACAATGGAAGGGGTTCCAGAGAGATGAGCCTGTGTGATTATAGACAACAACATGTGAAGATAACATCAATAGAAGGCTTCAGTATTTAAGTGAGAAAACAGCTGAAAATTCATGTTAAACAAAGAGGAAACTACAAAGCTTTAACCATTGAGCTAAAAGTATGATTATTTCGACATTTTTATTTTCCTGCAAAGGGTATTATATTTTCTACGAGATTCTAACAGAATAAGTATTAGTACTATAAGTAATACTTCTTAAATAAATATTTATATTAATAATATACTTAATAATTCACATAAAGCTTAAATGTAAATCGGACCTCTTTTACAAAGGGAAAGGAATAAACAGTAGACTCTCTTAGGTAGGCAAACGAAATGTCTGAAAACCTTGGCATGCACAAAATCCCCTAGGCCAAGGGGAAAAATTATGTTTATATGATGATATGATGGCATTAGACGTAAATTTGTCTTTAGAAGACGAACTAATGCAAAAACCTCTTAGCTTCATGTGCAAAATCATCGCAGAAATTAAGGACAGGTTTCGGCAATTACAGGGAGAGCAAGTTTGCTTCAACTTCCCAGTGTTGCCATTTAAGCTATTTATTTGCTAGATAGCTTTTTGAAAGTGGAAACGCTGTTAATTTTTGGAAATTGCTATCAGCTACAAATCTGCCAATTTTTTAAAATAGTTCATAGCTGTTTTTAGATACTTTGTTTCTTTTGAGTCTTAGTGCAAAACAGTTTCCCAAAAGTTCCACTTAAAACCTGAACATTCTATGCTACTTTCCCTTAAAAGAAGTAAACAGAGGTGAGTTAGGGCTTAATCATAAGAAATAATTCAAAATCAGGGCATATTGGAGTTCTAAGTCCCATCGGAAGGATTCTAACACTAATGTGATTCAATCAGAGGTGTTCTAGAAATCTCTAGAGATCTTCGTATAAACGATTGCACTTCGAACTAAACTGGGACTACTTTATTTGCAAAGTGCGAAGAATCAGACCGCCTACTAGATTATGTGGAAGGAAAACCGTACGCAATAAATCTACTTGGCTTTGAGCAGGCGGTTTCAAATCGCTCAACTTTTGTCATCTGATCTAGTAGCCGGGCATATTCGAGCATCTCAACATATATATTCAAAAAGCTTTCATATGAAATGCTAACGTTTATACGAAAACCTCCAGAGATTTCTGGAACACACCGGAATGAGTATTTTGAACCTGGTGAGGACTAAATTTCTCAACGAATTTCTACTGAAAAAGTTAAATACTAGTTTGAGCAGGGCTGCAACGCCTCTAACATATTACTTGTATTAACTTCATGAATATCGCATTAATGAGGCCACTAGTAATTCTTAAGTTCATATTCCGATCAAGTACACTATAGAAGAGAAACTGAAATTTGCTAAAGCTCTATTTACACGTCCTGATTACTCAGCTGAGTTTTCGTCTGATTTGCTGTCAGACTGTGTAAAAAGGCGTCGGAGTTGACATGATGCTACTCAGATGAGCCGTCAGACGAAATAGAACCGGTTCTATGAGGCCTGAGCACTCAGATGAGTGGCATTTATCGAATTACAGTGTGACCTAATTACACTGTGCTGGCGTGTTAGACGATATACAATTGTTATCGAATTTTAAATTAACAAATTCCGTTTTAATATTTTTTCATCTTGGATTTCCCTTAATATGAATGAATTACTTTTCTGAACTTGTGGCTCCACGGTCGACTATCGATACATAATTGGGGAACACCGCATTTAACTGGGAGGTGAACAAATCCCATCTGGCTTCTGCATTGACGCGGTCTCCCTTGACTAATCCTTTTGCCAGGTCTACATTGTTGGCCATAAAATTGGTCATTATGGAATATTGTTTCAAGCTCCGATGCTTCCGCTGTGTACTAGAAATGTCATTAATCATATTGAAAAGTCTCAAAGTCGCAAACAAGTGAAGACGGCCAATTTGTTTCAAATTATTGATCACAAGAAAAAAAAATTGGTTTTTTTTTCCAATTTTATCATATTTTCTGTCTGTTGGCAACCCTTAAACCAACGATAGAAGACTATCGATAGCCAAGATGTTTATCGAACTAGTCGGAACTTTCGAAATGTGGAATTTAGAACACGAATTTCTCGTTTTACTTTTCGCTTTTGCTATCCTCAAAGAAATCGAAAGTGTTCGTAAAATTTATTATTTGAAGTGTACCAAAACTTCGGCACAGACGAAGTTAGCTTTGCCTTTCTCGTTTATCTTCTCTATTGCAAAAGTTGTCCTTATTTTGAAATTGTTCAGTATATTTGTTTCATAAGAAATATAACATATCAATAGGTTGGAAGTGCATGATAGAAAAATCGAGATAAAATAGTGAAAGATGTGGAATCGCGAACATCTAATCAAAGATGTCAAACAGAAAGTCTAAAAACTGGAGTATTTTTGACTCCGTCCATTGAAGACCAGTGATTCTTAATCCCTTTAAAAAGACTCGTAACCTTTCTAAATTACATTCAATTAATATTTATTTTATTACTAGATCTTGAACTGCAGAATTTTGCAACGTTGTCTATGATAAAATGACAGCAGAGTCTAAATCATTTTCAGGAATACCACTATTATTCTTAATAAATAATCAGTACATATGAAATTTTCTGCACGTAAAATATGCCGCCCCTAAAAATTTGACGCCCGCCACGGGTCGCCAAATCGGATGACATATAGCTGCCATAGAAACGATCGGTCGAATATTTTTCTGTTTTCATTGATGGCGTCAAAGTCGAAAAAATGTATTGGTTAGCTGCCGTATAACAAACTAGTTAACGTAGTGTCTCCATATATTTTCTTTTACTGAGATGGCTGTTAGAGGTAGCAAATATACTTGGTACTACACTTTACATTTCAGTGACCGTCGGCTAGTCTCAGACAGCTTCCTGCCTTATTTCTTCAATTCAATTCTCCCTCAAACTCTCCGCCCACCGCCTGCTTCGACCTTAACGTAAGCGGAAGTGCTTAAAGCTTTTGCATATCCCCAAGTGCTACTAAGTGGTGCTATCATTTTATATAGAATGTTTGTGATGCTTATCACATTCACACTCTACACACTCTGCCATCCTGCTCATGTCCTTCCGTGTGTGCCTGTGTCAAGTGCACATGTGTTTGTTGCTTCCCCACCTCCAATTGCCATTCGCTGCGGTTTTATTTTTTTATGTATCGCTGACCATGACAGTTTTTTCCACACTAAGGGTTCTCATCTTTCCCCATTCCACCCAAGCCCAGACCAGTTCCCAGTCCGGCACGTAACGAAAAAGTGTCCAAAACATAAATGACATTTATATTGGTTATAGTATTAGAAGAAATGGTTGCTGTTGTTGTGGACTACGTGCCAACTTTTTGGGCCATAAAAATAAATATAACAAAACAAAACAAACAATTTTTACGACAACAAAAAAAGGTCAAGTTATGAAAAAAGAAAAATTATAAATAGATTCCGCACCGGCCAAATCTCTCAAAGGGGAGCTTAAATGGTCAAAAATTGCGTATACGTCGGGTGGCCAAAACGCAAATGTCAAATGGTAGAAGTCTGGGTATGGTTTGGCCCTGTGCGTGCCTTTGGCATATTTGTGTCCCAACACCCAAAGACCCACCCACCCACATGGATCTACTCGCCGCACGCCATTTAAAGCGGCAGTTCAATGGCTTTGCTCATAAATCCCTCACTGCAGCAGCAATACAAATAAACAAGACTGACTAGAAGTGGGCGACCTGACCAAAGCAGGCAGACGTTGGTCCAATAGGATAGCCAACAAAACATCAGCTTGTGTGGCTTGCCACCTGCCGGGATGCCTGCCTGCCATGTGGTGATTAAAAACCCTTTCCGAAAGATGCCCTTTGGTACGGGTATTATAGTGGCGAGCATACAGATGTTGAAATGTGATAAGAAATTGATTTTAATTAAATTATGTAATACAAATAATGAAGCCATTAGACTGAACAGATTAGGGATTAAAATTTTTAGCCACATCTTTTTATACCCTTGCACACAAGGCTGGATGGCCAAATTTTTGGCATTAAGTTAATGAAAAGGATATAGCGTTTTTACTTAAAAAATTTGAGGCCTCCGAAAGTAGCTACTACAACAATAGCTACTTTAAGTGCCAGCAATGGATTTGATGGGTCGTCATGGACAGATCACCAACAAGCAAAGATTTAAAGACAACGAACCGGATTCTTTTGACCAGTCTTTATTTGTCACAACCGTAATAACAAAGTAATATATCATTTCTGTACAGTTCTTTGGATAAAACAAAATCCTCAGTCTGTGAGATTTTGTGGGCCCCCAAAGATAGAGTTATCCAAGGAGAGCAAAGAACACTTGATGCATACATTTCAACCGAGAGGAAGATCACCGTGTCATATGACCTTTATATGACTCTTATAGATGGAAAAGTCTTGAACATTTTAACCGGGACAAAATCTTGTCAATTGTGCCCCATCTGTGGAGCTGGCCCTAAACTATTTTTGGAAACTGCCGATCCATGCACACTAGGTTGGACCTCATAAGTATGAAATTTTTAAGGTCATGCTCTCACCCATCTATCTGATACTTTTTAATGTAAAATTAGCGTAAAAAAATTAAAATTAAAAAAATCGAGTTAGCATTTTACTTGGATATTCCAGAATGCCTTCATACCATTTTAGTCGCCATTTCGTGTGAATTTTTAATAAATGCACTTAAGGTTCAGTAGTCCTGCAAGAAACCTTTGATTTGTACCTTGGTCAAATACCGTGGTATCCAAAGTCGCTTACCTTACCTACAATTCGAATCCATGAATCCCAGATAATAAAGACTTCAGTAGGTTGCCATGGGGAAAAAACGAGCAACAAATCTTATAAGTGGCATGCTCGTCAAAATTAGCGAGCTAAAAAAATGTTGGATGTTTTCCACAGAGCAATGGACTTCTCAGATCCTCTTCTTTCTCTATAATGGTTGGGCGTATGAAAAATTTGTTGAGATGAAAGTTGTCGGAAATGGTAAGCTCTACAATTTTTATGATAGATGTTTACATCATTGGAGCTATAATATATTCTGAATAACTAACGACGCGGAAATGAGATCATATGTGACTTTTAACACAACGGTTAGAACCCCAAAATGAAGGTTTATACACAGAGGGAAAAAACGTGTACAGAAAATAAGTTGCCTTCAACTTAAAATGATAACAGAACGTTCTCAAAATTTTTAAGAACAAATGTTCTAAATGTTCTTGGAATGAGTAAAGTTGTTCCTAATCGAATAATTTTTGCTTTAAAGTTTAAACCAAACACAAAAACCGGTTTTCAGCAGAGAGATATACATACAGAGATAGTGAGTGAGAGCGAGTTGATCTCTCTCTTGTCTGCTCAACAGAGCATAAGTAGCCCCATGATGCAACTATACAAGGTGTGGCGTTCAGCTGAAATATGTGGCCCAAGAGCTTTTGCTAAGAGAGCGAAAGAGAGGGAGGATGTCAGCGAGTGCGTGCATTAAAAAAATATATGTACTATGTACACGCGTACGTATGTATAAATTTTCTGTCGTGATGAAACAACAATAAAACGAGAGCGTAAGTTAAAGTCGGCTCTGACCGACTTCGATATACCCGTAACTCATGAAAAAACATGTTTAACAGTGTTCCTGCGTTAATTAGGGTGACCATCTGAAAAGTATGCAACATTTTTTTAGGGTGGTAGGAGGGGTAGCAGGGGGGCTTGGTTCACTTTTTCACTCATAACTTGAGAACCGTTCATCCGATCTTTATAATTTTTTCGGCAAATCGATTCATTTTGCTAATTACTAACTATCTGTAGAAGATACCGTCTATCTTCAAAACTGTAGGAGATATAACGTTTTTTCCAAATTGCAGGGGCGGGAGGGGGCGTGGCCAAAATTTGAAATAAACTTGATCTGCGTGCAGATAAAAGAAGCATTTGTCCCATACATGTCACACCTCTGTCTCTTACCATCTCTGAGATCTAGGTGTTCATACAGTCGGACGGACGGACGGACAGACGGACATGTCTATATCGACTCGGCTGTTGATGCTGATCATGAATATATATAGTAAAAATATTACGTATTTCAGCATTTTGGCGAAATACATTAATCCGGACAAGTCGATGAAAATTACATATTAAAAATAATTTCAATGCTTGCTATCCAAACATGGTAATAAAAATATTTAAAAACGATTAACACGAACCAAACTCAAATAACGCAACTTAAAAATTTTAAAATCGGTCTTTAAATCGCGAAAATAAGTAACAAAATAACGCTAACGGGATCTTGTCTTTTTTTTCAAAATTGGTCTGATCCAGTAATACGTATTAGCTGTAAGGGCAACAAATAGTCAGAGTTAGGCCTTTCTTTTTAAAATTCATTTATTTAGGAACTAACAATACAGATGTTCGAAGTGTGTTTTGTTTTAAGAAGATAGTTATTTTGGGTTGAATAGAGTGTCCATGTATAGTTTCATTTCGAAAACGTAATTTAAACGTGCCCAGTTAGAGATTTGTCGTACTTACTGGAGTTTGGTAAAAATCGTGACCCATCATAAAGCAGGGCTGGGGTTCTGTTTACGGTAATCATTGAAGGCTTGCCCTTCTAGCCTTCTTTTTAGTGTTTATCCAGCCACGAGGCCTACGTTGCAGGAAAGCCCTCCGCCGACTGTTAAAATAATTTTTAGAGATAGACTTCATATCGACCAAAAAATATTACCCTCAAAATTAAACAATAAACGATATGTACAGAAAATTAATAAATAAGAAAAAGGCCAAACCGAATAGCCATACATATCAGTAAATAGGTAAGACAAATGAGAAAAAGAAGACAAAAAAATCCCGTAGGGCTTAATTTGTTTACTATTCGCGATTGAAGACCAAAGAAAAATTTAAAATTTTTAGGCGTTATTGAAAGTTTGCCTTCACATGTTACATTTTCACGACTTTATAAATATTTTTACTCTACCAATGGCTTTGGTATAAAAAATTGGAAAATTAAATTTTTCAAATATGCATCAAAGATTACCCGCGAATTAAGTGTATTCCCAAAATGCTAAAATTCTTCTATTTTACTACAGGATCAAAAAATTTTGATCCAAAAAAAGGGGTTTCTGGAGTTAAAAGGTCAATTGGCAAATGTCTTCCGCGTACTAAAATTATGTGGCTCGAGCCGAGGCCGGAGTCAGCGAGTGCCGTACCTTATTAGTTGTATCATGAGTAGCCCTCTAGAGTCTAGACGTGCATCTACAAAACCGTTCAACGTCTGAATTGTCTAGCGCGTCATTCCATACGTTGAGTGCATAAGGTACCGGGCTCAAATCCTCGTCAAGTCTGAACCAATTTTTCTGTGTAATTTTGTATTAAATTTAATGAAACGAGTCAGGTGAAGTAGTGGATCGTTGAAGCGATGTTTCTGATCCCATAGGAGATCCGGAAATCTTGCATTCCTTCACTTTCAATCAAAAGAGGTATTTCCCCGTTTCCTTATTCCACCCAAATGATACGAATGGCCCACAGCTGGTCCAAGTGCAATAAATTTTTTTTCCCAGGTGAGTTTAAAATGTTCTTGAAAACGGAACAACATGAACTTAAATTATGTTCTCAAAAATGGAACAATATCAACACAATTTGAGTGTTTGCGTTCTCAATTAATTGTTCTTGAAGTGCGAACATTGTACTACAAATGAGAAAACCCGTTCATGCATCTTTTTGGTAACGATTGTGCTTGTTTTTAGGAGTTTCCAGCTTATTATCTCAAATTCCGTGGTGAAACCTTAAAATTACATCTTGTTGTACTTAAAATTTCAAGTTTTTTTTTTTATACCCTTGGAGAGGGTATTTTAAAATTGTCCGGATGTTTGTAAAGCAAGGAAGGAAGCATCTCCGACCACATAAAGTATATATATTCTTGATCAGCATGACGAGCTGAGTTGATATAGCCATGTCCGTCTGTCCGTCCGTCCGTCCGTCTGTCCGTCCGTCTGTTTCTATGCTATCTCCTCCGTCAGTTTTAAAGCTATCTTAACCAAACTTTGCACAAAGTCCTTTGGTATGAATACGCATATTTGTTGGAACCGGCCGGATCGGATGACTATAGCATATAGCTGCCATAGGAACGATCGGTTGAAAAACTAGTTTTAGTGAGAAAAACTTTTTTGTTTTCAATGTTATTTCATCAAAACTTTTCGAAATCGGACTACTATATAGTATAGCTGCCATACAAAAGTTAGGTGTGGAAAAAAGTCTTAGTGAGAAAAACTTTTTTGTTTTTAATGTTATCGCTTAAATTAAGTTCGAAACATTCTAGAATCATAAAACGATTGTTGATAATATAAAAAAGAAAACAAATGTTCTTAAATCAAGAGCTTTTCGTGCTTACGGTATGGCAAATAATGTAAGAACGGAGCTTTTTTAAGCTCAAATACAAAATATCTCGGATTAAGGACAAAATAGACTAACCATGCCAGCTCTAAAAAGTGTGCTATAGGAATATGCCATTTCTTTTAAATAGAATCATTTCCTGAAATCCTCTCCTGGTTATAACTGTGCTTATAGAGTGACGGTAGATTTCTGACCTACAGCTCTGTTTATTTAATTTCCTTTGAATTCCTAATTAGCCTTATTTGACCTTAAACAGAAAGATTGATTCAAGACAAATTGGTAAAAGCTTTGGAATATTTTGGGTATAATTCAAGAATATTTTGTACCAACTTAAAGTAGTCTTATTTTGTTTGAAGAACGTTTTAGGATTAACTTAGGAACTTTTTACACTTCTATAAAAAAGACCAATATGTTGCATGATGTTAAATAATATGTTATTATGTTGTATTTTATGGAGAGGCCGTTGAAATTATACTTTCTTCAGCGAAAAGTCTACTGAAGATTTCTCCGTGAGGATGATGAAGCGGTACCGTATCTGCGTCTAATGCATAAACTCACTAATTTTTTATGTTTAAGAGTAAATCGGGTTGTGCATAAACTAAAAGTCTGATAAAAAAAATTAAAAAAAAAATTTTAATGTATTTAATATATCCTGAAACAAACTTAGTTTAAGTATTTTGGAATTGATAGAAATCGTACTTGAAATTAGAATTTGGTACTAGAATCAACTATTTTTGAACTTACCATACTATTGACAGCGTTTTATTTTATTCAAATATAAAACCCATGCGTTTTTTTCTGAGTGTGAAGTTATCAGTCACTTAAACTAAAAAATAAAAGAGTAGAGGCAGATCTATCATCTTCTAAGCAGATATGTGGCAGATAAACTTAGAGTTTACTTTGTTTTATGTGACAGTTCTGGCTTGAATACAGCATTTAGAAATCAAAAATCGAATTAATAATTGCTTACTAAATCGCTTAGTGTATTGTTCAGCCCCATTCATTTATAGAATTTTGTTGTGCTTGTCCCCTCTGTCTTTGTTTGCTTTACTTCGAAAAAGGGTTTTTCAAATTCAACCAAAAATCAGTCATGCATGACCTTAGCGACCCAAGCAAACACATTACATAAATACAAGTGGGGTTTTGTGCCGTTCGTTGCTCCTGGGCCTAAATCATATTAATGAATTTTCTTTTGGTCATGTTTTTTTGTTTTGCCCGGCAGGTCTGGCGACATTAATTACGCAAAATTAAATTTTATATCGTCGCATTAGCCGGGAATATAAAAAAGGGTCGCTTGAACGCCTTTCCTTTTTTTTTGGGGATTTTCGTTTTTCTCGTTTTTCAGTGCCCAATTTTTTGCAGCTTTGTTTTAATTTATGATTGAGAAAGAATTAAATGTCTGCATTGCGAAATCCGCTTTTGGCCATTAGCTAGGAGGAGGTTACAGAGGGCACAACTTTATCCAAACGGCCACATGTGACTGGGGTCCTAGTTGACCCTCATTAGCTTGGTAATAGTTTTGGCTTTGTTTGTTTAATGCTTTGGTTTGGTTATCGAGCGGCCAGGAACATAAATCATCCATAAAATGCACTGACAACTCCGGCGCCGATGATGCGGCCGCTTGATGTCGCCATATTTTGGACAGCTTTATCGGCTAACTAAGCAAACACCCCCTGGCTCCTGCAGCCCCACCAAACTTTAACTGAACTAACAGACTAATTAGCCCACAAATGGGCAATGGGTAGAACAACAACAACAACAACAACAACAAAAGCTACACAAGAGAAATCTGAAATGCTAATAAATCTCTATAAATGTGCATAAATAATGGTAGCAACTGTGACTGGGGCCATGATGAGAATGGTTCGGTCGGGTGGCTAAAAGCTGAGGTGTTTAAGCTCCTATTACTACGAGTAATATATTGTTTAGAAAGTGCTATCATTTTTTATTCTTAATCTCCCACAATTTTGTAAAAGTTAAGAGTTTCAACATTTCCATGTAGGTATCAGGCGTTATTTATCGACTGTCGATTTGGCAGCGAACCGATGAATGATGAAAATCGACCCCCTTATTATATCTGCACATACATACCAACAAATAATTCTAAAGATCGAGATAGAACTAGAGCAGCGATGGCCACCGAGAGCGAGGCCAAAAAGTGAGGGTGTATTAGTGTGCGAAAACAAACCTCCGTGAATTCGCTTCGACCGAATCGCTTCGAACTCTGTCAAGCGAATGACGCTTATTTGCTCTCTAATTCTCAGCTCAGGTTGTCGCCCCCGGGATGGAACCGAGGGCCAACGCTGAACTAGACGCTGAGAGAGAGTTTCAAGTTTTATTTATTTCAAATGTTCAAAAAACTGAAACTATTAAAAGGATACTAAATTTTTACACCAGATTAGCTAGAAAGCTAACAGTTTGACAGGATATTGTTAAAATATTAAAATTATTGTTATAATTTAAGAAACGAATAATTTATTTATTTATAATCCCAATCAAAGCACAAAAAAAGATATCCGTGCAAAAGTCAATTACAAGCGATATCAGAAGTCGGTCGATCCCGGATTTTTTGAAACCAAGTACAAGAGGATTGACTTGAGTGAGGATTTTTCAATGCTGGAATTTTTGTCTTGATTCCGACATCAGCTCGGTAGAGCTTGACTTTACTGACCAGAAAATTTTTTTCTCGCCGGCATTGTTAGCTTAGCAGCGCAGCGACGAGCTTATACTGTCGGTATCTGGACTGCGCTGCTACTGAGCACTTTTGTATGCACCTTTAATAGTGAAGCGCCGATATCATTTCTATGCCAACTATACTATATATTGTCCGATTTTCATCAGGCTTGGTAGAATTATGAATGTGCATTAGGTTGGATCCCCTCCCTGGGTATAAAATTTTTAAGGTCATTTTAAGGTCATCAAAAAACAAAAGTAGAAAGGTCGTGTTTTAACGGATACGAAAAGTCTGCAAAGTTTTGGTATATAACTCATACGCAGTGTTGTCCATTATCATATATCTTTTGAAGAATGCTCGATCTATTCGAAAAGCCATATTAGATATTCAGTTTGGCTTTTGACTGAGCCATAGAACTCCCGAACAATTTCATCGAGTGGTCAACTAGATCCTCGAAGGGTATTACGGGAAAGAATCTATAGTGGCAGCTTACCTTGACATCCAGCACACCATGGATGCTCTCGAAGATCAACCTTTTGGGTAGAACTGGACGGAGCGACATAACCAACCGAGAACTATTCGGACTAGTGTATAGCGTGGGTAACGTGTTTGGCCCTACGATAAGCTCCCTACACTCAAAAAAAAATATTTTCTACATTTTAGAAATTCGCCATAAAATAATTTTTTTTCTAAATTGTAGAAAAATTTCTTGTTTATAGACATTTTTTTCTAAAATTTAGAAAGCATAACTCTTAGATGAGATTTTCTAGAAAATAATTACTTAAATTTAGAAACTAATTTTTTTTTTCTTAAATTTAGGGTAATTTTTCTAGAAATTTTCCTAAAATCTTTCTCTAAGTTAGGGCAGATTTGCCCTTGAATTAAGAAAAGAAATACATAGCAAAACAGAGCGATTGCCATTAAAGTTAGTAAAACGCCCTTATTTTAAGAAAATCAAGTTTCTTAAACTTAGAAAAATTTGTTTAGAAATTCACCCTAAAATTTAGAAAGATTAATTTAGAAATTCGCCCTAAAATTTAAAAAATGTAAAAAAGAGAGACGTGAGAACAGGAGAGAGAACGAAAAATCAAAAAAACGAACGCTTCTCCTCATTGTTTTCGTAGTTTGTTGCCGAAGCTTTACCGAGACATGTAAATTTGTTGTTGCGTCATTGCAACTTTGGTTTTTTTTGATGTTTTGTCTACAACTGTTCGAAGTGTTCTCGTTTGACAAACCGGCTGCGTAGCAGTTTCTAGTTACTTCGTTCTCTTTGACACACGCCACACGCGTGCTTCTAACTGCGTACATTATTAACTATGGTTAAGTCGCTACGTTTTACATAAGGCAAATAGTCGAGTGGGCTAAGGCGTCGTCCGAGAGTTCAGTATTTGAGAGAGGTCCCGTGTTCAAGTCCCAGTAAAGTAAGTAAAAAAAAATTCTTAATGCGCTTATTTCTAAATTAATTATATATCTATCTATAGCTTAGAAAAAAGTTGTTTGGTGTGAGGAGGTGGTGCTGGTGATGGGGGGGAAGATGGGACAAACCCTAAAAACCGATGGGTTTGTGGGGCGGGGTGGATCAAAAACACAACCACACACGGGTTGGTCTGTGGTCGGTTCTACCCTACCTCCCCCTAAAATTTATTTTTAAGTGTTTACTGTCAACTGCTTCCTCCTTATGCCTGCGCTGCCATAACCGCTTGGGAATTTTAAATCACCCTAACAGCTAAAATTGTCTAAGTGTTTTTTAGAAAAATTGCCCTGAAATGTAGAACACAATTTTTTATTTTTTAGAAAAGCATTTTCTTAAATATAAGGCGAATTGCCTTTGACCCCTTTTTTAGGGCGAATTTCTAAATTTTAGGGCGATTTGGCATGTTTTTTTTTTGAGTGTACTTACTCACGATATGCCCAGAGCCTGCAGCGTTCTACTTGAAAACCTCTAAAAAATACTTATCGCAACATTTGCTGTTGCCCGCAACAAATGCATAAACTCAGCCACAGATGCCCTTACGATGCTACTTATTCCACCCGTCGAGACACCTGCCCGGAAGTATACTTGCACGGTGGGGTGACACTGGACAAAAGACTGACTTTTGGACACCATTTCAAGGCAGTAGCTCAGGCAGTGGCTGGCAAAGCACGGCACATGGGGTGGCTCCTGAAGGCCAAGAACAAGCTGTCACTCAGGAATAAGGCTATTCTGGCTTCGGTATGGATCTCCATTTATGGAATTGCAGCGAAGTCTCACCTTTCAAAGACTAAAATGGTCCAGGTGAAAATACTTGGAGCTTGATATGTGCCTGACAGTTTGTATGGCAGCTATACCATATAGTGGTCCGATTTCGACAAACGTTGTTGAAATTATGTGAAATCATTAAAAACTTATAAATACGAGCGTTGGGAGCGATAGCACCGAAAACAAAAAAGTTTTTCTCACTAAAACTAGTTTTTCAACCGATCGTTCCTATGGCAGCTATATGCTATCCGTCATCCGATCCGGCCGGTTCCGACAAATGTGCAGCGTATTTATACCAAAAGACTTCGTGCAAAGTTTGGTTAAGATAGCTTTAAAACTGACGGACAGACGAACGGACGGACGGACAGACGGACATGGCTATATCAACTCAGCTTGTCATGCTGATCAAGAATATATATACTTTATGTGGTCGGAGATGCTTCCTTCTATGCGTTAGAAACATCTGGACAATTTTAATATACCCTCTCCAAGGGTATAAAAATAAGCTGTTTTGGCAACACTCACACCGTCAAACACATTTTTCATTGCGAAATGTTGTTATAAACTTTTAGCTGTTTCAATCGATATAAATCTCTTAGATTATCAGCTCACAGCCTAGTTATTTAACAAAAATTCGCAAATGAGATAAAGAGACAACTAATATTTAGCAGACTGCTCACGTCATGTGTGCCATCACATTTCCTACAGTATCGTTGAAGTCACGTACCACCTCTAACAAAAGACGGACGCCTGTGTCTGTTTGTGCAGAAATTTTAATTAAATTATTTTGAAACGCGATCAACATTTTGTTAAAGCTATCGATGTTTTTGTATGTGCCAATGCAAAATGCAATTGGATGAGTCTATTCTCAATTTTGATTTATTGCTTGTTTTTGTGAAAAAAAAACACACACACATACATATACACGCACTCAACACGCTCTCACTCTCCTTCGCGTTCGCAGCGAAACAACTTTTCCACAACATTGCCTGAGCGGAACAACCGTTATGACCCCATACAAACCTTTAATTGGTGAAAAATTTTCTAAATTTTCTTTCTTAGTGTGCGCCTGCATAACTAAACGAAGGTCAATGCCAAAAATCAGACCTGTACGATAAGACGTTCAGGCTGTGGCTTGATAATATGTCAGTCTGTCACCATATCAGTCGGGCGTACACATTTATATATATAGAAGATAGATATGGGCTAATCCGAAAATTTTTAAACCAAGGGTTGAAATTTAAAGTTGTCCAAAATCCAAATGTTTGTTAATGGAATAATAGGGTACATATTCAAGCTTCAAAATATGTAAGCAATATTGTTCTACGGTGGTTTGTCTGCTCTTGGCAGAGGCATACCTACACCTTCCTCTTGCTTCTATTAATTCTTGAAAAAAAAATGGATTTTTTTATTGGTCACAAAAATGGTAAAAACAGTCGTTATAGTATTTTCCGCTTAGCAAAACATAAAGTTTGTTTCATTTCCTTTAATTTAAGGTACTCATTATATTTGTAGGATATCTAATGTATATTAAAAATTTAAACTAAAAATCGGTTTGCTGTGTGTAACGTCCGCAACGGAAAATTGGGTTTTTTTAATTTAGCAGAACGAATTTTAATAATTCGGTTATCTAAACTTACTTTATAAACAGAGTTTTTTATGCCCTTTAAACTGATGAAAAAAAATATACCTTTATTACACATATTTTTGAAAAAAGTTAATTTGAAAATGTGTAACGTCCGCAACGGCAAGAAAATGCTAAACATTTTTTTTTTTATTTGAGGTGGAAATAGGTGTTTATAATGGATTATTGCCTGCTGAGTCTGAATCTGGGCTCTAAATTGCTCTAGGTTGTCGAGAATCCGAAAAACATAACCTCAAAGTAACAAAAAGTGTGTTTAAATAATATTAATAATTGATAAATATCGATAAAAATCGGTATTTCCAACATCGGAAAATGAAAACCCAAATGAATTCGAGTTTTATCATTACAAACTGAATTTCAAGCCAATCGGATTAAAAATAATTTTTTTGCAAGCAGAATTTTACGGAAATTTTCCTCGTGGGCGGATTTTTCAAAATCTGGAAAACACGTGTCGAACTATTTCGCGTACTAAGCTTACAAACCCAGTTTCAAGTCAATCGGATGAAAAAAAATTTTTTTTTTTATACTATTTGGGTCAATGGAAAAAGTGTAACGTCCGCAACGTAACGTCCGCAACAGCACAAAAATTAAGATATTTTAATAACGGGTCCACTTATCATTCTTTTGAAAGCTGCGTTGAATTGGTCATATATTCTACTAAATTTTTTGTTATCAGACTTTTTTTTGTTTATTATGCAAAATTCGCTAAAAAATGTGGAAATGCACATAAGCCTCAAAGTCGACTTCCATTTTTTGTAACGTCCGCAACGGAACTTTAAACAAGCATAACTTTTTTTCAAAAACAGATAACCTATTATCTTAAATTAGGTTTGAAAGTACTCCCAAAGAACTGCATTTTGCACCAAAGGTATTTCAAATATACCAAAGTGGACGCCAGCTGTGTCAATTTTAAGAAGCAAATTTGCGTACAAATGTAACGTCCGCAACGCAGGATTAGCCCATATGTGGTCGGAGCTGCTTCCTTTAATGTGTTGTAAACATCTGGAGGGTATAAAAGCCATGTGATTGGATTTTGTCCTTGCCGAAAAATTGGCACATGGATTGAGTGCGTTTAAGTATAGTGTTTGTTTGACGGTGACTTAACAGTGACAACAGTGACTTAACTGTGGATCATTCCTTCGGCAAATCGATAAATAAGCTTGATTACTAAATATATCTTAAATGTGCGGAGCAAAATTAAAACTTGATCTGCTTGCAAGTATAAGAAGCATTTGTTTTATACATGTCAAACCGTTATCTCTTACCATCTCTGAGATCTGTTTGTTTATACGGCTATATTGACTCGGCTGATGCTGATGTAGAATATACATATATACTTTACATTGTCGGAAATGATTCCATTTCCCTGTTACCTGAACCTTCGGTACAGAGAATATTTATCTAGAATCACCGCCATCTTCTGCTTGGAAAAGGACTCGGTTCAGAGAAGCTTTCTAAATTGATTTTTAAAGATTCTATACATATTTCTTATTACTTTTAAAAATCGGTAAATTACCTTGTGACTTCGAGCAGGGAAATACAGCAAGACTTAAGCTGTTGGCATTACAAACTTCTGATTTTCAGGGACTTTTGGAAAGGGACGGATGATTAATTAAAATGGTCCATCGGTCCATAATTACTTGCGAATTGATAAACACATGAAATAGTTTCGTAAGTCAAGGAAACGGTCAACGAACCGAACCTAATTCTTCACGACAGATTTGAACCTCCGGACCGAACCTTCTGCAGAACTTTAGAGTTCTGGTTGTCAGTATATTTATGTATAGCTGGTTCATGAATAAAACGAGGTTTAATTGCTTTACACATAAGAAGACGGAACACAAAGTCCGTTAGTTTTTACTTCTCCCCTTGGACCCGCATCTGGTCAATGCAAACCCAATCAGCCAGCGCATTTACCCACACTGTACTTTATACCGTTAGTAAACAGTCAAACCGATTTGTTTCAAACACCAGAACAAGGCTTTGTTTCATTGCCCCATTATCCTCTAACTGTAGCTACCACACTTCCAACCCAACCCATAGCGCTAAGCCATTTTGTCTTACCAAAAAACCCTGACATGCAGTTACGGCTTGAAAGTTTTCTTTTACCTTTTCGGTTGCTCTGTTACTTTGGCTGTGGCCAATCAAGCTGCATGAGTGCATCCAGCTGAAGCTCAGGGTGCATCCTTTGGACATACGAATGCATGTGTGTGCGCGTGTGTGTGTGTCATTAACGGTGTTGTGGTTTCTGGTGATTGCCTGAATTGTAATCTGCGTGTGAAATTGTGATGGTTAGATCGTATTCTAAGACCCAATCAAAAATATCTAACGAAAGGGAAGAGGAATAGCAACAAGTTTTTTTAAGAAAATCAATGTTTCTAAATTAAGGAGAATTTAATTTGAGTCGGATTGTAATGTGATTGTGCATCTCCAAAACTCCAAAACTCCATAATTGCATATTGGCTCATTGGCAGTGGAAAATCACTTTATGCCTGGCCAAAATGCTAATGCAATTGTTTGTTATCACACACAATGTGTGTGTGGGGTGTGCCTGCGTTTAGCCGAGCATGCATAATTCAAATGAAAATTAATTTGTTATTAGTTGGCCCAAACACACAAGCAACAGGCCAAAATCTATCCACAAAAGCTGGTCTTATTAGCATGTGGTGGGGGTGGCCAGGGTGAACACTTGAAGAAATTTACATAAAACACTAAAAATAACAACGAAAGCAACGACAAAAAAATGAAATTCAAATAAACCTTAAAATTGACTTAGCGACAACAGCAGCAGCAGCGACGCTGGCAGCAGCGGCAACCACCACGACGCTTCGTCTTCGTGACGGCCGGCAGCACAAGAAATTAACACAAAATCTAGAGAGAGGGGGGAAAAACGAAAGTCGAATATACAAAAATGTTAAGAAAAAACGTCAACAACCCAGGACTAAGCTTGGCTGTTGTTGTAGTTGGTTGTAATGTAAAGACTTTGTAGTTGCCCATGCAACACATCGAACTCGAACATGTTGCAAACTAAAGCCAGATACGAGAGTGGGCATTAAAGTTGCTCGACTTGAAGCACAGTCTAATTCTATTTGAGTGTGTATTGGAGGGATTTTGGCCTTGGTTGGTTTGCAAAACGCTCAAAAATCCGTTGATGTCACAAAACTTTAAGAGATTTTTTTTTATTTGAAAACCAAGATCGAAAATTTGTGTTCCAGTTAAGGGTCCATCTTTAATAATAGGGCTGCATCTCTCGCAATAAAAGTTCACATTTTTAATGGGTTAATTTAATGTATACTTTTTTGCTTTTTTTAGTTTTTTTTTTATCGAAACTTAAACAATTATGGTTATTTTGAATTTTATTTTATTTTTTAAGAAGTAATCATTATTTTTGATTTTTTTTATTGCTCCAAAAATATTATTTTTTAGCTTATTTTTGAGCTTTATTTATTGACTCAAAAAGTAAAACTTAGTCTTAAGTTTTATTATTGAAAATAGAGGGAATCTAACTTCGGCTCAACCGATGTTTTAATACTCCTGGGGCATGATATATGATATATTGTTATATGGCCTGGCCTTTGTACAAAAAAGTAGGACTGCTAGGAGAGTTATAAATTCAGTACACACAAAGAAATCTGTGGGTAAATTTAACCAATATTGTGGGTTGGAAATGCGCCAACCCACAAAAGTCGTTCAAATTAACCAAATTTCACTGTAACTTTCTCGTAAGCCTTTACGTAAGGAGAACTATTGCTATAGTAAATCCAACCGAAAATCTCGTTTAAAAATGCGCCAACCCACATAATTTGTAATATTTACCGATGTTTGCAGTAAGTACTTTTCTACTGGATTTACAGTAATTTTACCATAAAATTAGTAATGTAACTGCTATTACACAACTGTAGAATAGTAGGGTGGGAGACTATTGTAGCTGTCACACGTTGGCAATTTAATTAAGGTCATCATCATTCCGCAAGCAGAAGAGGCAACTTCCACTGCCCCCCACGCACCAATTGTGGTCCTGATGCATTTGTTAGAATTAAACAATATTTATTAAATTTGAAAAATTTTTACTTACTCTGGGTGGATTCGAACTCGGGGCCATTGGTCTCAACACGATTGTAACGACGTCTTTACCAGTTACGCTACGGCGCACGTTAAAAGCAATGCCTCTAACTTCTTACTTGTATGAATTCTGCCTAGGCACATGAACGAAAAATTTCTTGATTATCGCATAGTTGAGACCAATAGTAATTCTCAAGTTCAAATTCCGTTCAAGTATGCAATATAAGACCAACTAAAATTTACGGAGTCAACAATTTCCACGGTTAGATTTGCCGTCGGTACAGTTAATCAGTGCAGCAAATGCAATCAAAAAGTTATACTATATGTGCGGTTGGATTTACTTGTGGGTACAGTTAGTTGTAACAACAACAAATTATGAGATGAAAAAATCACGTCAGAGTTACTATTTCTATGGTAAAGTTACTGAAGTTTACAGTAACTTATTAAAACAACAAAATATGTGGAAAAATATTTGTAGTTAAATTTACTCAGCGTACAGTTATAGAATGCAACAACAAAACTCGTGCTAAATAATACGTAAACCTTACAAATCTCTGCTGTACATTTTACTGTTAGTACAGTTACCAAACAACAACAAAAACGCATGCATAAAAAATTTTGAAAAAAGTTACTGTCAGCGTAGTTAATTTTACCCACCAGATTTTTTTGTGTGTAGGGGGGGGCATAATAGACCAAAATTGGTCGCGGTGCACCACTTCCCCAACAACAAATAATAACACAGAGGAACATAATTTAACTTTTTTTTTTGCCTGGGACTGGGACCAATAAATTGTGAAACTAGAGGCACCAGGTAGCAACACCTCATACCCAGTTTTTCTGGAGCACGTCAAGTTCGCGTTTAATGGGCACTTTTATACTAGCAACACAAAGCTACAACCTCTGTTGCTGGTTAAAAGAAGATGAAAGCTAAAATTTTGAAAAATTCACCAAAGCTGAAAGGAATCACCAGTATTCTAGTATAAAATTCCCGCCTTCAACGGATAAACGGTTAGTACCATGCCCATAGAGGTCTAACTTAGAATATGGAATTAATGGAAAACCACTCGATAGAATTGTATAAGATTTTAACTATATTGAGATACGGACTAATAAAATGTGTACTTAAGAGATGGTAGCATGCATCGAAAAACCGCGATGGTGGGTACCACATGTGACAGCACTTATCAACGAGGCAATATAGGCCATAAAGTAGAGATCAAAATAGACCGAACTGCGTTTTTAGATTCACCATCGGACCCTTAAGTCACGGGCTATGGCTGTCTTTGTACAAGCAATGGTCTCAGAGCAACATTGACCATATGGGTATCAGGAGCGTCTCCAAAATTATGAAATAAATCCTATGAATAAAAGTCGTCATTTCCATTAAGAAAATCAAAAATCTAGTTTTAAAATGTCTGTGGTGGACAAACCGCGATACGCTAAGATGCCATGAACTGATGTATTTAAATGATCCGATCTGTTTTTCTGCTGGTATTGAAGCACTTTACTCGTAAGATTAATTCCATAATTTTGGTGAAACTGGTTTCACCTAAATGGTCAATGTTGTTCGAAGGCAATTGCTAGTATATAAATGCCTAAGAACCGCGAACCAAGCTTTCATTGGTAAAACTGAAAACGCGATTCAGTCTATTTTTATCTCTAGATTATGGCCTATATTGCCTCGATGATGGGTGCTGTCAAATGTGGTACCCAACATCGCGGTTTTTCGATGCATGCTACCATCTCTTAAGTACACCTTTTATTAGTCCGTATCTCAATATAGTTAAAATCTTATACAATTCTATAGAGTGGTTTTCCTTTAATTCCATATTCTAAGTTAGACCTCTTTGGGCATGGTACTAACCGTTTATCCGTTGAAGGCGGGAATTTTATACTAGAATACTGGTGATTCCTTTCAGCTTTGGTGAATTTTTCAAAATTTTAGCTTTCATCTTCTTTTAACCAGCAACAGAGGTTGTAGCTTTGTGTTGCTAGTATAAAAGTGCCCATTAAACGCGAACTTGACGTGCTCCAGAAAAACTGGGTATGATGTGTTGCTACCTGGTGCCTCTAGTTTCACAATTTATTGGTCCCAGTCCCAGGCAATTTTGAGTGTTCCACAGTGTAATAAGTAAAATCATTAAAAACTTATAAACACGAGGTTTGGGAGCGATAGCATTGACAGGGCAGCTATATGCTATAGTTATCCGATCCTGCCGGATACGACAAATATGCAGCGTATAAGTACCAAAAGACTTAGTGCAAAGTTTGCGAAGGGGCGCTAACTGTATTTTCATCGAAGGTTTTCTTCCTAACCTAAAAATAATGACTTTGATGTGCATTTCGATTGGCAAACAAGCGTAAAAGTACGCAATATCGCAAAACGATAACCGAATATACTGCTCAGAAACTAGAGCTGCTGCACAGCAAAGAGAACAGCTGCTGAAGATGAGGAAGGTCCGCTGTATGGAGCTGGCATCGCCAACTAAAATCTGTAAGTATATAATTAGGGTGTTCACTCTGTTGAGCACTTAGGCACTTCGGGAAAAGTGTAAGCATTTCCAACAACAGTTTACTCTGAACAAATTGTGCACAGCTTGCGCGACCCAGACCCTGACTACGAAAAGTCGGGCAAGCTAAAATCAAATGTGTGATCAAAAATTCATATAAATTGTATGGAGAAAACGCCGACTTTGAATGAACCATGGATCATATCTCAAACGTAATTGTGCACAAATTTCGTGCACAGAGGGCTCACAATAATAGTCAGGCAAAACTGCTCAAGTGCCTATGTGCTCAACAAAGTGAATACCCCAAATATCTGTAATTTTTTGGAATTTGAGTATTGCAGGTCAAATAAAAACCCACAGATGTGTACGTTGTTTTCCCCAATATATTTCGGTTGCTCCTCCGCAACCATCTCCAGAGACACTACAAAACATGGATTTAATTCAAAAACTGACTTCTTGTTTGGTCAGTAAGTGTCTGTATAGATGCGCACTGTTTTCCGTGTCCGATTTGTAGTTACGCCTTTTGTCAGTGTGTGTGTCTATAATATACAACATCTCAAGAGTGAAGCGTTTGCTGTAGTGGTTTTCTTGCTGTAGGATTGTTGTTGTTTCTTCAAAATTCGGCGAGTGTCCGCTCCCCGTACAGTGTGTCGCAAGCGCGGGGGGGTGGCGGGGGATCTTGGTTCACTTTTTTGCTTATAGCTTGAGAACCGCTCATTACTAACTATCTCTAGAAGGTACACACAATCTATCTACAAAACTGTGGAAGATATGACGTTTTTTCAAAATTGCGGGGGCGGGAGGGGGCGTGGCCAAAATTGAAAATAAACTTGATCTGCCTGCAGCTATAAGAAACATTTGTACATGTCAAAGCTCTATCTCTTACCATCTCTGAGATCTGGTTGTTCATACGGACGGACGGACAGACGGACATGAACATATATCGACTCGGCTGTTGATGCTGATCAAGAATATATATACTTTATAGAGTCGGAAATGATTCCTTCTCTCTGTTACATACTTTTGCACAAACTTAATATACTCTATGTACCTTCGGTACAGAGTATAAAAATTGTTTCCTTACACGAAACTGTAAAGAAAGGGCCAAAAATTAATTTTTTATTTATATATCTCTAAAAAAAATCACAATTTTTTTTCCGAGGTTCAGACCACAATTACATCTATACTGAATATAACACCTTGTTTACTTTTCATTTCAGACAACCTGGAGAGGAAATATCGAGCACTGAGGAAAAGTCAATCTAAAATCAAGATTATTATATTGAATCAAAGAGAAATGGTGTTTATGATTAATGGTCGAATGACCAATACGAGATAATCTTAACCCGATTATATTCTCAATGTTAATCTTAGTCAATCAATCTCAAATTAAGATCTCTTATACTCAACTTTAAGCTGAAACAATCTTATTTTGAATATGAAAAGAAAAGACAAAAATAAATTATATAAGGCATTTTTTATTTTTATGTTTGTTTTAGTTATTAACATTTAGTTCTACCTGAAAAAGCTTTACAGAAAACTGTAGGATGGGCACAAGGCTGATAAGTTGCGAGATAATAAATCTTGTTTTTAAATTTTCTTAGCTCATTTCAAGGTTTTTGAACCTTGTTTTTATAAGATTGCAAGATTCTTGAAAAACAGATTTTCTATCTAGATTTTAGATTGATTTTTTCTGTGTGTTGTTAATACTTATACTATTTTTTTTAAAAGGTCAAAAAAATGCTCTACATGTTGAACCCCCCCCCACATGGTTTTTGTGTAATTAAATTTTTTGTAAACCTTTAAAAAATTACACTGAAGGTATAAGGTACCCTTAAAGTAGGATTTCTGTCCCACCGTGCACTACCGTACAGCCAGGCCCAGCAACTCGACAAGCCTCTCCATAACACACCCACTCACACACACGCACTGCAGAGCTTCAAACAAGTTCTTTGCAACCTGGTTGCCGTTGTCTGCCGGCAACGGCGTTGGCGTTGCAGCATTTGCTGGCCCGCTCGATTTCAGTTTGTTTATCAACTTTGTGCTAAGCGGACGCGTGCTACGCGTTTCATTCTTGGTGTTCTGTTACTAACTCGTTGCCATCTCGTCGCGCGCTTACTGCCCGCCCCTCCCCGTCCCTCGCAGTGTAACGCCTACGCTAGTTTGCCTGGCGCGACAAGTGAAGCGCACAGGTTATTTGCAATTGTATTGGTATTGTGTTTGTGTCGCGAGTGAATTTCTTTTGTTTGTTGCCCAATTTTTAGGGCTCAATTGAGGCCTAGTCGCTTGTGGGCAGCCAGAACCTACAAATCGAATAAGTATTTTGCAAAGCCATAAAAAATATTGGAAAAAAATTTACAAAACCCATACACACGCACCTAAAATAAAGAAGCAAAGCTAAGAGAGAGAAAAAACCAGTTTCGAGCAGCGCAGTCGCAGCGGCCCATTGAGGTGAGTGTGTGTATAGGTGTGTGTGTCCGAGTTGTCTGAGTCTGCGACTTGGTCTGAGCCGCCCACATGCCGCCCGTCGTCTCCGACAAAGTCTTCTTCAAAAACTGGCTTTCTGACGCGGCGCTGTGAACGTAAAAACTTATTTCAATTTGATTAACAACTTGTTGAGGCATTTTTAATTTACCAGAAATTTAAATCATACGCAAAATTAAAAAAAACTAAAAACTAAACTAATTTGGCGCTGCAAACTTTGTCTTTTTGTTAACGTTAAAACTCATTTAGACAAGCAGCGACAACAACTATAATAACAACAACTACAAGAGCTGATAGCAAATGCTCAAAAACAAAGCTCCCAGAAAACTTTTTAATTGTCAACTTTAAGCCGAGTCAAGCCCTGCCCTGCCCAGCGCAGCAGTCGTGCGCCTAGGGTGGAGCAGTTGGAAAAGTTGTCGTTGTATTTTCGTACACTTGCTAAATGTGTATTAATTTTGATCAGAAGTTTGCAACGTATAGATTAATAATAAACTTTACCTTAGGAAAATAGATATGAGCATTTCTCTAGGAAAGTCCACCGAGATTGTAATTTTTTATAAGATTTACACAAAAATTAAAATAATTAATATAATTTATTTATGAGTAACAAAAATTTATAAATCATAGTGCGGTAGCGTTCGCCATTGTCCATCCTTATTTTTAAGGAAATACGCTCGCATTTCAGCAGACCACACCAAACAGTGCATTTTTGTGGATGTAACGGTAGTTCCAGAGTTTCTGCGGGTTGCTCATCAGCCCAAATGTGACAATTTTGTATGTTGATGTATCCACTTAGCCAGAATTGTGCCTCAGCACAGAACAAAATTCGGAGCGAAAACAGCGGATCCTTATCGTGCTGTTGCAGAGCCATTTTTGAACGTTTTTGTAGTGTCAGTTTTTCCAAGATGATACAAGTTTACAAAAAAAGGCCAACTTTTGCAACTCAGATAATTTGTCCGCTTTCTCCCAGCACGTCAGGTTCACGAGATATTTGCACAAACGTGTGTTTAGCGAGGTATCATTACATTTGTTGGTCGTGTGGCCACATTAAGTGTCCTATTCGAACCAATGTAAGCTGCATTGAATGACGTTACAGAAAAACCAAACACGAAGTTTTGATTTTGCTGATAAGGTACAAATTTTTGGATTTGGACATAAAAAATGTGGTTATTTTTTGAAAAAACCGATATTTTTGCAATTTTATAAAATTCTGTAAATTTTTCCGCTTTTATTAAAAATCTTAGAAAAAATAGTTGGTAGTCTTTTGTTTCTTCTTATTTTCCATATTTTCAGTTGAAACCATCACAGTCACCACAACTAGAGGATGCCCTCAGGGGGGAGTTCTCTCCCCATTGTTGTGGAGCCTACTAGTGGATGAGCTCCTAGAAAAACTCGCCTCCCTGGGCATAACATGCCAAGGATACGCTGATGACATTGTCATCGTTGCGAGAGGAAAATACGAGGAAACCCTATGTGACATAGTCCAGAGGGGTCTGAATGTCACGTCTAATTGGTGCAAGGAGGTTGGGCTCAACCTAAACCCTGCGAAAACCATTATAGTACCATTCACTAAGAAATACAAGCTAAGTAAAATGAGGCCAATACGCTTATCCGGCTGCCTCATTACACCAGAAAAAGAAGTCGAATACCTCGGCGTTGTCTTCGACAACAGGCTGAGGTTTGACAAGCACTTAGAGTATACACTCAGTAAATGCACTAGAGCACTATTCACATGCAGGAGCATAGCCGGAAAATCGTGGGGCATGGCACCACATATACTCCGATGGCTATACCTCATGGTTGTGAGACCAATGCTCACTTATGGAGCTGTCGTGTGGGGAGATAGAGCAAACCTCCTCACAGTAAGGACGCAGTTGCAAAAACTGCAAAGGCTAGCATGTATATGCATGACTGGAGCCATGCGTACCTGTCCGACAGCGGCAATCGAGGTTTTGATGGAGCCACTCCACCATACCATCGGCCTGAAGAAAAAAGCAACATTGCTTAGATTGACAACAGAAGGAGTGGGTAGAAACCACATAGTAAGCCTCAGAGACTCTGAAAAGCTGGAAAAGGAAATCCCCTTAATCCTCCAACCCAGAGACGAAATGGTGGCCGAGTATCACTTTGACAGGAATTTCACTGTACACCAAAGTAATAAGAGAGAATGGATCTCACTTGAAGAGACACATAAAATGAAACCACACACAATTATGTGGTACACAGACGGGTCCCTAACATCCCAAGGAACCGGACTTAGGGTAGCAGGGCCAGGAACGAAAATATCTGAACCAATGGGAGAATTCACAAGCATATTTCAAGCTGAAGTATGTGCCATCTCCCGTTGTGCAGACCGTAATATGGGGAAGAACTACCATAATAGAGAAATAGCTATCCTGTCCGATAGCCAAGCAGCGCTTAAAGCACTCAGTAGCAATAAGTTCACCTCTAAGCTAGTCTTAGAGACAAAGAACAAATTAGACCAACTAGGCAGCAGGAACAACCTGACCCTACGATGGATACCGGGACACAACAACATCCCCGGAAACGAATTGGCCGACGAACTGGCACGCAAGGGTGCAGCCACCACAATGGTAGGGCCAGAACCCTACTGCGGCATAGGCCAACACACAATAAAAGGACTTTTAAGAAAGGAAGAGAATACACTTAGAACAGCCTCCTGGGTAAACACCAGGGGAATGAGACAAGCTAAAGCATTAATAGGGAACCACGACCTCAAAAGGTTTCAAAAGTTAATCCAACAAGGAAAGAATGCCCTCAGGATTCTGACAGGGCTCTACACGGGTCACTGCAGACTGAGGAGCCACATGTACAAGTTGGGAATAACAAACACCCAGCTTTGCAGATACTGTGAAGAGAAGGAGGAGTCCTCTGAGCATATACTAGTACACTGCGATGCCCTAGCGAGGCGCAGACTCAACAGATTTGGGAAACACATTCTACACCCAAGCAATATCAGTAACTTAGAACCCACAAAAATCCTGACTTTTGTACAGGAATTAGGGCTGCTAGGGGAGTTGTAAATTCAGTAGGGGGGCACAATAGACCAAAATTGGTCGCGGTGCACCACTTCCCCAACAACAAATAAATACCCGCACAGAAAAAAATGATGTGATCTGGGTCCCAATATTTTATTTTTTTTACATCAATAAAAATCCGATATGACAAACTTTAAATTGATCTGTCCGAAAATATGAAAGTGCAATTTTCAACCATTTCAAAATGATATTTTTAAGATCAAATTGATATATTATAGTTTTATTATTACACAAAAACAAATTAATTACAAATGGCAGGTAGTAAAAATCAAATACTACAACTATGATTTTCTGTTTTTATACTCTGTACCAAAGGTACAAAGAGTATATTAAGTTTGTGCAAAAGTATGTAACAGAGAGAAGGAATCATTTCCGACCATATAAAGTATATTTATTCTTGATCAGCATTACCAGCCGAGTCGATATAGCCATGTCCGTCTGTCCGTCCGTCTGTTCGTCCGTCCGTCCGCATGAACAAACAGATCGCAGAGATGGTAAGAGATAGGGGTTTGACATGTATGGGAAAAATGCTTCTTATACTTGCAGGCAGATCAAGTTTATTTTCAATTTTTGCCACGCCCCCTCCCGCCACCGCAATTTGGAAAAATCGTTATATCTTTTACAGTTTTGAAGATAGACAATTCGTACCTAGTTATTAATTAGCAAAATGTATCGATTTGCCGAAGAAATAATAAAGATCGGATGAGCGGTTCTCAAGTAATGAGCAAATAAGTAAACTACGTCCCCCCCACTCACACAACTAACACCGCACAATCTTAGAGAGAAAGAGAAAGAGACTTAGGGATGAGCGCAGCACCAGCATTCCATTCAGCGTCTACTCTAGGTACAGAGTATGTTATAGTCGGGCTTGACCGACTTTCTCACTTGTTTTATGAATTATTGTTTTATAGAAACAGAAATAGCGTGCATTTATAATTTCTTGACCCCGCCATGACTGGGGATCAAACTCGGGACCACTTGCACGTCACAAATTAGCATGACATCTTACCGCAATGCGCTATCGGACCTACGTGCGGCTGAGAGCTTACTTATACATTTTTTTACGTTGCTTGAAGTTGCGATTTGCAACACTTTCTGTCCCATTCTTTTTCGTATTTTCTATAAACCTTTAAGCAAACTTCGTCTTCCTAAGAGCTATTTGAGTTGAGCACAATTGATTTTATTTAATTATGTTAGTTGACTTCACCATCAAGCTTATTAATAGATGGCGCCACTTTCGTCGTTATATGATTACCTCAAACACATAATGTAAAATTAAAAAAAAAATTGTTTGTTGTTTTTTCGGGATTTATTGAGACTGTATTCGGGATCATTTAAGGTTTTCAAAACCAATTTTTGAAATATTTTGCTGTATCATGAACATGGATAATTCTTACTTACGACGCAAATATTGTATTTGCATTTACAGACAAAGCTTTTGGCTTCCTTCGCCTGTAAAAAATGTTAAACAACATTTTTTTAATTCTATTCGAGGAAAAGACTTTTTGCCAGGCCCCGGAAGATTATTTTTCTTATCTCCAGGAAAAAAGGTTTTTTAACTTCCAGTACAGACACAAAGTGACACAATTTTGTAGGTAAATAGCTTTGTTGATCGGTCCAACAAGTTTGGGCACAATCAGATAAATGGTCGTCAACAAATAACACTCTTACGCTGAACCCCGCCAGTCGCAATGTCGTTACATTAAAAAGTTATCAGTTAGGTACACACATTGGCAGGTACAGAGTATACTATAGTCGGGCTTGACCATCTCTCTTGGTTGCTTTTCTTCTACATTTGCTAATTGAAATTTAGTTTTCCGTTTTTTAAGTACTTACTACCACAAGTATGTGAAACATTGCTTGTCGTCAGTTGTTGAGACAAAGTTTCCATTTCCGTTTATCTATAAACCAAATCAATATGGTGAAATGGGTGAAAGAGGGTTGGGTAATGGAAGAATTAGGGATTGGCATTTAGAGTTCGTAAAGGGAATTAAATACTGTAAATTAAAGTTTGCCGGGATACTTTTATAAATGTTTGATTCAAAATTTATAAAAAGCTATGCTTGTCTGTGCCGAAGTTTTAATCAGTGATACAAAAAGGGGTGGTGAAATTGGGTTGGTTCGTAATTACCCCGTTGTTAAGCTTAAATTGTTGTTGGGTGAAATGTGGGCTGATGTCAACAAAGACTACTATCGTGAGGCACTGGACAAAAGCCAAGGAACAGAAGACTGCTCCAGAGCAATCAAAAACTAAGTTGACTTCTCGGTCTTAAAGTTGAAAAGATTTACTTACAATTTTTTGGCTTTTCCCATACAGAGTTAAGAAAAGAAAAAGTATACTAAGCTTAAAGTATTATTTTAAAGCGACTTTCTATATAGCTTATAGGGAGTCCCAAATCCACCTATTCTAATTCTTAGATCGTGAAAATCAATTGCAATTCTTAGATCGTGAAAATCAATTGCATTTCTAAACCAAGGCCGAGTGCTTTCTATGAATAGCATTCATTCTCTTTCTCTGTGTAGATTTTCTACTCACTGACTTCCAGCACTATCTTTCTCCGCTATCTTTCTCAATCTCAGCTTAATTATAATTTGTTTACGCTGTTGCTCGCATCACATCCTTTCGCTCTTTTGGCATATATTTCATAGTTTGCCTCAATTACCAGACTGTACTGCATTCTATGCACTCTGCACCCTTGCCTGTGCTTTGGCTAGTCAACTTTTGTTTATGTGCCATTTTTCATTTACTTTCACTACGCACAAATTAAAAGTTTTTCTTGTACCACCAACTGCTAACTATCCCAGCGAAACTCGACTTAATGTTCTGCCAGCATCTATCGCCAAGCTAAAAACTTTGTCTTGCATCCTCGTCAGAGACTCATCTCACATTCAAGGGACACACAAACATTCAACACTTTCACCGGCCAAATATTTGTCATACACATTCCCAGAGCTGGCGATGAAAATTTTACATAATTTATGTTGCACAAAATTCAAACAACATTCTCCATGTATCTAACGGATATCCTTGTATCCGACAGTTTATAATTTCAATCAGTGTCACACGTTTGACAGTTTAATATGGCCAAAAATATTTTTAATTCAATGCAAATTTTCTGGGAAATTTTTAAAACTTTGATCATGATTAGATAAGCCCAAGGCTTACCCAAAAAGAATAAACAAAAATATTTTCTTTAATTATTTGACTTGTTTGCAGAGAAATGTGCACAAATATTTTCACAAAATTCTAGCAAAATTGTTGACTTCCAAGTTTTTCTATCGGTTTTCAGGTGGAGTAAGGACTCTGCTGTAAATGACAGGGCTAAGGGGGTGAGCAGTATCCTTTGGTTACTAAATGGTGAATGTGGCTTGAGTTTCTAGTTTTGTGGCTTGCATAAGAAAGAAGATTTGTTTTATTTTTCTTTTTATGAATTTGTAAAACTTTAACTATTGCAGGTGATAAAGGAGTTTAGAGAAGGTTTGGTAACTTTGAGTAGAGCTATAAGCCAAACACATGAATGCTGTTCCCAAAATTGAGAGTCACAATTTAATTACATACAAATACCCAGAGTACCACCTCTTATATTTATAAGGTTTGATGTAATGCGAAAATCGACGCGCATAAAGCAACATACAGTTTCTGACCATGATATTTTTAAAATATTTCAAATTCTCATAATATAACAAGTACGAGTGTTGCGGTCGAGTGCCCCGACAGCAAAATACCCTGTCCCAAGTAATGTGGTTCCCATAGCTTTAAATTCATTTTATTTTAAAATTTATTTCAATAAGTGGGCAGGCGCACTTGCATATCTTCGGTGTTTTTGCTCGGATCTCATTGTGGTGTACAGAATGAATAGATGTTGGGCCTAACTGAATATATATTAAGTCACTAGGTTCAAACATAAAAATTACACCTCTGACAGTTTTTCGCGGTTAGAAGAACATGGGGGAGGAATTTGCCAAACCTGGATCAAACTTTTCTGGGTACGGCGTACACCTACATATATGCAAAAATGTGTGGCTCTACGTCTTATAGTCGGTCAGATCAACGCGTTTATACATAGAGAGTGACAGTTTTTCGCTGCTAAATGATGGAGGATGTGGAGTTTTCCAAATCTGAAACAAACTCGATGTGGCTACAGTATACACCTACATACATGCAAAAATTTGTGGCTCTACCTCTTATAGTCTGTGAGATCCACGCGTTTTTACAAAGAACGAGAGCGTAAGTTTAAGTCGGCTCTAACCGACTTCGATATAACCGTTACTCATGAAAAACATGTTCCTGCTTCCCTTAGGGTGACCATCCGAAAAGTATGCAACATTTTTTATTTTGCTCATAACTTAAATAACTAAACAAAACTTAAAAATAAATAAATCGATTCATTTTGCTAATTACTAACTATCTCTAGAGGGTACAAATCGTCTAGAGATAGTAGTTAGTCGTCAAAACTGTAGGAGACATAACGTTTTTTCCAAATTGCGGGGGCGGGAGGGGGCGTGGCCAAAATTTACAACAAACTTGATCTGCGTGCAGATAAAAGTAGCATTTGTCCCATAGATGTCAAACCTCTATCTCTTATCATCTCTGAGATCTAGGTGTTCATACAGACAGACGGACGGACGGACAGACGGACATGTCTATATCGACTTGGCTGTTAATGCTGATCAAGAATATATATACTTTATATGGTCGGAAACGATTCCTTCTGCCTGTTACATACATTTGCACTACTTTGGTATACCCTTTTTACTCTGATGCAATCTGATAGGGTCAGTTCATGGTGTGTTCTCAATTTACTCCATTTAAATCTCAACAAATGCTTTGTTGTTAGATATAGCAAATGCTTCTACAATATTACGGCCTCTTATTCCATATCTAAGCAAACTTTATCGAGCCGGGTTGAGGCCATTGATTTGGGACTGAAATTTGACAAAAAATTTCTGTTCAATGAGCATATAAATTATGTGTTGCCAAGGGCCTATTCTATGTTTGGATTTGTCAAGCGCCATGCCAGCCAACTTAAGGACCCTTATACTCGTTTGAGCCTTTACTCAGATTTTGTGCGTTCCAAGTTGGAGTATGCATCATTTATTTGGAATCCTTCTAGCGCAATTCATATTAAAAGGCTTGAAAGGGTACAGAAACAATTTCTTAAATTTGCGCTCCTCCCGCTTAATTTTTATGATCCTTTGCCGCTATATTTTGGTAGATGTGCACTGCTGCATCTCTCGACTCTTGAAGATAGACTTGTCTTAGGGTGCATTGACTGTCCCACCTTGGTAGGCATGATAAATTTCAACGTACCAAGCAGAAATCTTCGAAACTTTCAGCCCTTCTCCAACCAATTTTCCAAAAACCAATTATTCCCTTAACGAACCCATATCTAGGGCCCTTAAAAATTTCAACTCCTTATCCGCCAGCATGCGATTTGATTTCGATTCCAATAAAACTGCAATAAAAATTTTGTTAGCAGAATACTATTCCACTTTTAGGCATTAAGTTAAGTAATGTAATTTAAGATATTTTAGGGTAGCCTACTGGCTATCCTGGACAGTCAATGCAGTCTTTACTAAGAGCATTGTTCAATTGGCGAATAAATAATTAAATAAATTTGAACGCATTTAAATCACCTGGATGGACAAAGTTACAGCCCGAAAAAATTAATTAAAATTTATGGCAAGACAACTAGATTAAGACACAATAAGTGTTGAGGAAATATTAAAAGACTACGAGATCTTACAAAGACCTTACATTATTTGTCAAGCAAATGTACAAAATAACATTCAGGCAGAACTAGATTCAAACAATTTTCCCCAAATTCATGTTAGCTTAATATAAAACAACCTCGCTAGATTGGGCTGCGAATGGGCCAAGTGAATTCCGCACTCACCATAATCTCCGGACTGAGTCCCTTGTGACTATTATGATTTTCCAAAATTTAATTAAATGGCTGGCGGAGTAGCCCCTTTAAAACTTCGGGATGTTTCTTGACGATAAATTAAAGGCAAGTAAGTTGCTGGTAAATGCTTTTTGTAAACATCATGTGACTACTCAAATCAAATTAAAACTTAAAAAAAAAATGAATTTCCAACCTATGATTTATTATAGCCTAGTTCCACTGCCACAACATATATGTACATCAATTGTTGATGTGATGCGATGTGATGTGACACTCCCATAAAAAAGAATAAATGTTAAGTTAATAAAATATTGATGTTAATAAAATATTGATGTTAAGGGAAGTACATCAGTTCATTATGTTGGCATTAACCCCGAACAAAGGTAGTTCTTTCGAGAAACTTTACATATGCATATAAGAAGTATACATATAAGTACACAATTTCCTATCGATATTTCGATAATTCCACCACTATCATCACCGCAGTGGCGTTACTTTGGTGGAACTTTTAGCAGTGAAACACAAAAAATTTGTTGATGTACATATATGTGGCAGTGGAACTAGGCTATTATATAATCAAATGACGTGACGGACTCACAAATTTATTGGCATGGAAAATAGACTGAGTTTTTGCACTACCTTGTACTCATTGGTTATTTCTCCAAATAATAAGAATGGTAAATTTCCACAGCATGAACATTCGTGTCTCGGAGTCTGCGCTGAAATCTCTTTCCGCCAGCCATTTGATTAAATTTTGAAAAATCTTTAATGTCACAAGTGATGATTTTGAAATTGACAGCGAAACCTGCCGAACTAACACAGCTTGCCGGACTGGCCTGACCCTACCGGCGATATCTGGTTATTAACTTTTAGGTTTAATATAATAAATTTTGTATTTTTCATTAGTTTTAAATTTAAACTTAAGATAGTTCTTTTTTTTATTTTTTCTCTTTATATCAGATTTATTTTAGTTTTATTATATTGTTATTATTTTAATTTAGAATTAGTTTTCCTTTGTTCCTATTTAACAATAAGTTTTGTTTTTTTTTTCTACTTCTCTACCTCTACGTCTTTAAAGTTTTTGTCCTTGACTACAATTGGCTGTGAATCGGGGCATACGGGAAATACAATTCCCTCAATGTGTAAGAGCCGTTATTAGTTTATTTTGTTAGTTTTTCTTCGTTAGGCTTCCTTAGTCGCTTCCTTGGTTTGTTTTAATGAGAAATAAATAAACAAAGAAAAAAACTCATATAAATATACAAATAAAATTTTGATCAAATTTAAGGTTTCGTTCGCCGACTGGTACTTATCGAACATAAGGTTTTGGTTTAAGGTTGTGTTTATAGATTTTTAGATAACTGACAGATTTGCGAATCTACTTTCGGTCAATATTGAGACATATTTTTGATCAGGAGAACCAAGCTGTGTAAGTCCTCAAGTCCCATTGACTACATGTCTTACTGTCTTAGTCATATGACCTCTTAAAAGTTCTGATGAACCTTGTTAAAAAGCAAACCGATGCCTTAATACCCCCATTAACCACTAATCCGCACCATTCCCCAGCGGTTTTCATCTTTCTCTCTCCAATTCTTTTGTACTAAGTCAAAAAAATCAGGTCCTTACCAAGGGCTTGAAAAAGAAAATTACACCTGCATAGCTAACTTAAAATCAAATTTGGTACATTTTAATTGAATTCATCTAAAGTGACCAACTTTTAACTTGTCAACTTCTGGATGAACTACCAACCAAATTTTGCTATACATATTCCATATGCCATTTCACTTCCATTCCACTTCAACTCACAGTTTCCTGTCAAGAGTCGGGAAAAAGCAGCAACAACCATTGCTATGACTAACATTTGGTTTGAAATAAAAGCATCTCACCTAGAGAAACATTTGCCTACATTTGTCATATTTTGTCTGTACGCCTCTTTCTGTGTGTGTGTGTGTGTGTGTCTTTCTAAAACAATCTCAACTAAATTGCAGTCTCGAATGAAGAACTGAAAGCTGCACATTTTGCATAGCAAAGGGTAGGAACAACCGCAAGTTAAAATATGAACTACCGCTGCTGTTGCTGCTCCCTCCTCTGACTTCATGCCGCAAATATTCAGCTGCAAAAAGAAAATGCAATATCTGAAAGTAAAACCTTGATGAATCATTCTGCTGGCTACCAAAAGGGGACATAAAACTAAATAAATATTTCATAAACAGAATATGCAGAGGCCAAGAAAGCCGAAAGGAAATTAAATTTTCCAATTGAGGGAGTTTTCTTTTACATAAAAAAACAATTACTTTCCTTTAATTGTGCTGTATCTATCAGATACAATGTGTAAGTGGGCATTAAATTATCTTTATCTCCCGCTGCGTGAAGCGTTGAAGCAAATTTATGACTCATGTGTTGTTTTTATTTTTTCTTTTCTTTATTTCCAGCTATGCAAGAACAACAACAGACACAACAACAACTAGAAGTTAATTGGCGTGCATGTTAAAGAGGTGAGTTATAGAGAAGTGCACACTCGTACTTGGGCGCAATGTCGTAGCGGGAGTCTGCGAGATCTTTACTGCCTCATTTGCCTCGCAGGCATGCCACAAGTTGCCACCGCCAGATGGCGTCATTTTGCCCTCGTCAGGTGTGTGCGAATGTCTGATGGAACGTGCCACGAGCTGCCGAGTCCAGAAAATACTCTTTTTCACATTTGGTTTCCTCCTCATGTCGACATTTTTTTGTATCTGAGTTTTTTTCTAAAAGGGTAGCAAGGTGCATATACGTACTGTAAAATTGAGAAAAAGTGAAAAAGACTCATACAACAGTAAAGACTTAATGTCCTTTAAGCATGGTACGGAGTTCTCCAAACTGTTTGGGCGCACAAAAAAGTCATTTATTGCGTGAGTGGATCCTAAAAACAAAATAGTGTGCTAAGATAGAAAAAAAAATGCCAAAAACGCCAACAAAAGGCTAAGTTTGGGATTTTTAGGTTAATCTAACACGGTTTTCCAGACGTGATTTGTTTATAAAATTTTTTTTAAAAATTGAGAGGGATTTAAAAGCATCAAGCAAAAAAAAAAAACAGAATATGAAATACGGATAGTTAGGGAGTAGGCAGGGGAACATCTCCCGCACAAATCGTGTTGGAAGAGAAGGAAGAAGGAAGATTATAAACAACCATCAATGTCTTAGAACTTTCACACAGAATGGCATGTATGTAGATACGTTAAAACCACGGTACCCTGTACTTACGGAAAAGTGCTTGCGATACAATGAGCCAGGCTGGTGGCTTACGATTAGCTCCCACAGGAGACCGGTCTCCCAAATACCCATTTGAAAAGCAAAATGTGGGACGTGACATCTCTCCCATGGCGAGGTGCATCGTCCAACTAAAACCTCTCCTTATCTCACCCGGTTAATAAAAAACTCCACGTTGAGACTCAATTTATAACTCAGCAAGCCCCAGGCTTGGTTCCGGGGATAAGGACTGGGGTCCGCATAGTTGTCAGCCCCGTTATGATGTCCCTCCCTCGTACTTTCTCACAACAATTCGTGATAAAACTTTCCAAACTTCTACTTGGCGTCAAAGCGACACACCCTCTCCAGAAGCAATACGAATTTGATGGCATGCAAGATCAATCAAAAAAGTAATTTAATTTTCTAATAAAAATAATATTATTTATTTGTATCAGGGACCGTAACTGTTATTATATTTTAAAATTTTTTTTGAAAAAAATTGATTTTAGTTTATATTTTTAATTTTTATGTAAAATTTTTTTAAAAAAAAATTGTTCTTAATTTTTTAAATAAAAATCTAATTTAGTTTTTATGAATAAAATTTGTTTGATAATTTTTATTTTAAGTTTTATTTGAAAAATAATTTTTTCCAAAAAAAAATTTACATAAAAATTTAAAAAAAAAGAGAACAAGCTAACTTCGGCTCGACCGAAGTTTATATACCCTTGGAGCTTGATATATGCCTGACAGTTTGTATGGCAGCTATACTATATAGTGGTCCGATTTTGACAAATCTTGCTGAAATTATGTAAAATCATTGAAAATTTATAAATACGAGCGTTGCTCAGTGGTTTTTTTTTTGCCTTTTTCTGGCATAAACCCCAAAATTTTTTTTTTCAGATTTCAAATATTAACTGGTTATTTTTTTATTTCCACACTCATATTAGTTTAAAAAACAAACCCATTCAACCTTAGTGGCAACACTGCTTTTTGACGGGCGCTTGAAGTCAGCTGTTTGTGTGCCACGTGTTTTTTGTGAAACTGGCAGCAAATATTTGCCAACTTTGAATGTGTCTGTTTAAAAAGTTAGAAGCAAAATACAAAATGTAAAAACGCTAACTGTTAGTTCAGGTATGTTTTGTTAAGATTTGATAACTGGTTTGCCATTGTCGTGTGCTTTTGTCCAATTTTGCCGTGTGTTGCTTGTGTGTAATTTTATGTTGGCCCTAACAAGTGTAGCAATGTTTTTTGGATGGTTAGTTGTGCATGGCACAGCATGGCACAAAGTCTTAAATGCAAAGTTGTTAACGAAAGAGTGTAGATTAAAAAGTAACTAACACTTCTTGCTACAACGTGCGACTTTTCGAGAAAATTGCCCTTATTGCAGCTGAAATCATGCTTAAGTTGAAGATATTTCTCAAGCGAGACAGAAAAAATTTTTTTCGTTTGGTTGCGTCAAACACAAAAAAAAGTTTTTTTAAGACGTATTTAGTGCCATAAATAAAAGTACGAACCGAATTTCAGTTCAATAGTGTAAAAATACAACAAAGTTGGAGCAAATCGGATGTATCAGTTATATGGCAGCTATATGAAATAGCATTCCGAATCAAACCATATTTCATAAGTAGCTAAAGAAGCTTAAAATACGTGCTCAAAGCGAATTTCAGATCAACATCTTTAAAACCATCGAGAAACCAAACAAGATTTGGTAAAACGTATAAGAAGCTTAAAATACGTGTACAAACCGAATTTCAGCTCAATAGCGTAAAAAACAACATAGTTGGACCATATCGGCCAGATCGGTTATATGGCAGCTATATCAAATAGCGGTCCAAGCCTAACAAGATTTGGTACAACGTATTAGGAGCTTAAAATACGTGTGCAAACCGAATTTCAGTTCAATAACGTGAAAAACAACAAAGTTTAAGCAAATCGGCAAGATCTGTTATATGGCAGCTGTATCAAATATTGATCTAAACTGAGTAAAATTTTCCAAGTCGTCCTTAGGGCCCAAAATATGATTATATTCCAACTTTGGGGTCAATAACGTAAAAACTAGAGTTTATGCCAAAAAAAGGCAAAAAAAAACCACTGTGCGTTGGAAGCGATAAAATTGAAAACAAAGAAGTTTTTCTCATTAAGACTTTTTTCAGACCTATCTTTTGTATGACAGCTATACTAAATAGTTGTCCAATTTCGACACATCTTGGTGAAATTATGTGAAATCATTAAAAAACTTATAAATACAAGCGTTGGGAGCGATAGCTCTAACAACACAAAAGTTATTTTTTCGATAAAAATTGGATATATAAATTTATGCCCATTTTAAATAGCTGACCAAAAAAATTAATTCTGGTGCCTCCCCAGGTCATATAGGTCCTTAAGTTCAAATACATATTTATTATTTTTGTTTTCTCCATAACTGTTATTTGCAGTCCTTGATTTGTATTGTAGTTAAAAAACTTAGTATTAGGAACTGTTGTGGCTTTTGGACTGGACATGCTTGTTGCAGATCTTTCTGGACTTCTGCTGGAGGCTCATTTCCTCATGAAAGCACCCTTCCTTTTGAACATTTTTTTGCTTCTGATCGTCAAAATAAATACATTTAATTGCTTTGGGCGCCCAAAAAGGCTCGTACAGCTGTTCATGCCTAAATTTGTAGTCAGAGTTCGATGTTCGTGTGGATCAACTTTTGGTTTCTCTGCGTACATACCGTTTGCGTCTGGTTTTACATTTTTTTTTTCGTTTGCGAGCGCTTTTTTGAAAACTCCGTACCGTGCTTCAAGCGAAAGGCCATATAAAACATTTTAAAATTGTACTGTAAGTGTTAATTCCAACTTATTGACTTTTTCTGGATCCTTGAGAAACGTCATTAAGTGGCTCTATTTTTCCACTAATCTCTTTTGTCAGACACACTTTTTTTTCTGCTCAGAGAAAAATCATCTGTTCAGAAATTGAGTTGCTGTCAACTCAAAAGAAGAACGACGTATTCTTCAATATGAGGACTAATGTTTATAATGTTTTTGAAATTAAAAATTGTTCTTGAAGTATTCTCATTTTACTTACACAGTTTTTGACAACATTTGTGTTTATCTTGAGTGCAATGTTTTTGAATTTTTCTCCCTGTGTTGTATATGTAGGTTTGTCATCCAACGGGTCTCTTTATAAAATTGTCGTTCCTCGCTAAATTTGTCTACCTATATATATATAAAGTCAATTTCCATGTAAAAGAACCATCATTAATTCTACTTATGTTCTTAGTCTTCAAACCGCAGTAAAATAACCAGAGTATAAAACACTTCATTGAAATTTTGCAAATCTGAAACAAACTTGATCTGTGTACGGTATACACCTTTGTTCATGCAAAAATTTGTATCTCTATCTCTTATAGTCTCTGAGATCGACGCGTTCATACAGACAGACGGTCGGACGAACAGACGGACATGGCTAAATCGACTCGGCTGTTGATGCTGATCAAGAGTATATATACTTTATATGGACGGAAATGATTCCTTTTCCCTGTTACATAAATATGCAGCTCGTAAATTGTAAGAAATAAAGGCTTGAAATGATTATCATGGAACCATTTTGTTTAAGCCAAGAACCCCAATAGAACATTAGCTATTTAGTTTAAAACACGGATTAGGTATTAGTTCGGTTTATTGAAGACAGCGTGTTGCCGGTAAGAATAAGTGTCACGGAAGGGCAAAAGATAAGTGTGTCTATGCGTGAGTTAGAAATGTAAGATACATAAAAAGGCGGGAGTACCGAGCATTGATAGTTGTTAGTGTTGTTTAAACTAGTTAGATGAACTGGATCTGTGATTGGCGCTGGATGAACTTAGTCTTCAACTGCCCCTAAACGATGCGAAGAGTCGACTGGGTTATCGCGGAAGTTTACGCTAAGTGCTAGCTTGTATATTTACGAAATGTTGTGTATGGTTCCAGTGTACGGTAGTTCAAGAGATTGCTTGACGTGGTCGCTTGATTGGTTGTTGCAGAGGAATTTTTTTTTCTTTTTTCTCGGTTTTAAATTATAATTTTTCCGGCACGGTATCATCAAGTCGACTTAAATGTGTTTTTCTTGCTCTTTATATTTTTTTTGGCTCCCTGTCTGGAGCTTATTGTGTAAATTACTGCGGGGTCTTCTTCCTCTTCTCTCTCCTGTCGGAAAGGCAAACTTAGCAATAAGCTGGAGGGGATTACAGCTATCACCTGCTGCTAGTTTCGGTGTAAATGCTCGGGGCGTTAGGTGGACATGGGCGAGGGCAAATTGACTTTGGTAGAGGCTGTACGAAGGCTGAAGGTCATTGTTAAATGGCCAAGCGGCTGTCACTATTTACATTTAATAAGACATAATTATGGGCAATTATAACGCCACTAGATTGTGAAATAATGGGACAGGTGGGGGAAACGTGTAGTTTGTTTGTTGTTTAGGGCATATTTAGGTTTAGGTTATATCGATTTACATTTCATTTCACTTGAAACTGGCACAAAACTTTTTGTGAACCTATTGCCAACATTTATTTTATTCATTTTACCTTCAAGTGCACACATTTTGCCTACCTCTAGACTCGAACTGCCATTATTCATTAAAGTTTGACTTTCAGTTGGCCAATATCACATCCTCCCCCACCTCGGCCACCTCCTCCTCCCACATTAGAGGCCATGTGAAAGCAATTTCCTAGCAAAAACTATTTTCGTTCGACTGAACTTTTGGCCCTACCCAATAATATCAATAGCAGTCGAATCGAAAATGGAGCCACTCCTGGCCCATCTCGTTCAATATTGGTTGCACTTAATTGCAATTCGATTTGCCTTTTAAATAAATACAAATTTACCAGCGGGAAAAAATCATCATCAACAACAACAATAACAACAGCAAGCAGAGTAAACACCTCGGAAATTTCTGAAATTGGCATGGTCTTTTGGAGAAATGCATGCTGGATATTTGCTCATGTTTGTTGGCTGAATATTGTCAGCAATTTGGCCCATGCTGGCCAATTGTGAATACAAACACCAAAGCAAGGATGGGGGGGGGCTTAACTCTTGCGCACTTCGAAGCAAGTGTTTGTGTGTGTGCTGTTTTCATTAGCCATTTCCATTGCATACCTGAAGGCGTAATGCCTACAAGGAGGTCCAAGCTTAAATTGTATGTGAAAATTTGAATACATTTTGGATGGCCTGCCTATGTGGGTTCTGGGTTATGCATACTAGGACTGTTGCAAATATGCAATTGTGCAACAAATAGAAACTAAATTCCAATTTAGGGGGCAGCTTTCGGAGAGATACTCTATAATCTTAAGGATAATTTTATCAATTTAAAGTCTTAGTGATGATGGTGATGTCTAAAAAGGAACATGTTACAGGGTGCTCTGTGCGTGTACACTCAGGGAACAATGCTCTGAAATTTAAATATTTACACTGTGACCTTAACATTTTTACCATTTATTCAGCGTTAAAAATGGAATTCGTAAATACAAATTCTGAACACTTTAATTTACATGTGTATGAAAATAATAATAAATAATATTTTTACACTCATCATCATCTCCAACCATATCTATAACACAGTGGAACACTCAAAATAGCCTGGGATTGGGACCAATAAATTGTGAAACTAGAGGCATCAGGTGGCAACACCTTAAACCTAGTTTTTTTTATCACGTCAAGTTCGCCGTTAATGGGCACATTAATACTACCAACACGCAGCTACAACATCAGTTGTTGGTTAAAAATAGATAAAAGTTTACATTTTGGAAAATTCACCAAAGATGAATCGAAGTCACACACCACCATAATTGTAATACTTAATTCCCGCCTTTAATGGACAAGCCGTTAGTAACCTGCCCATAGAGGTCTAACGTGGAAAATGGACTAAATGGAAAACCACCCTAAATAATTTTTTAAGATTTTAAATATATTAAGATACTGACCAATTAAATGTGTTCTTAAGAAATAGTAAAATGCATCGAAACCCGCATTTGACAGCACCCATTAACGAATCCATTATATACCCTTGGAGCTTGATATATGCCTGACAGTTTGTATGGCAGCTATACTATATAGTGGTCCGATTTCGACAAATCTTGCTGAAATTATGTGAAATCATTGAAAACTTATAAATACGAGTGTTGGGAGCGATAACGTTGAAAACAAAAAAAATTTTTCTCACTAAAACTAGTTTTTCAACCGATCGTTCCTATGGCAGCTATATGCTATAGTCATCCGATCCGGCCAGTTCCGACAAATATCAGCGTATTTCTACCAAAAGACTTCGTGCATAGTTTGGTTAAGATAGCTTTAAAACTGACGGAGGAGATAGCATAGAATCAGACGGACAGACGGACGGACGGACAGACGGACAGACGGACGGACGGACATGGCTGTATCAACTCAGCTCGTCATGCTGATCAAGAATATATATACTTTATGTGGTCGGAGATGCTTCCTTCTATGCGTTACAAACATCCGGACAATTTGAATATACCCTCTCCAAGGGTATAATAAATTTTTAGCATTTTGCTTTACATGTCCAGAGCACAAGAAGCAGTTGTTCGCAATAGTTTGAACGAAGGCTAAAAAAAATCAGCGAAAAATATCACCAAAAAATATTCGATTTCCGATATATCGCTTCGAAAAAATATGCGATAATGATATTCGTAATTTTGGGCAAAAATATCGATATTTCGATCTATCGATAATATTTTCGACAACCCCTATCTTTACCTTCTTCAACTTTCCTTTAATTGGTTCATTAAAAATTAATTAAAGTTTTCTCGAAATTTTTTCTAGTAGAGGAAAAGCCGAATATAACCCATATATTTGTTTCGGTAGTACTGATAACCGGTTATATTAATGAAAGTTATAGGCAGGGTTTAAAAAAACTTCCAGTTTTTCATTTCATTTGCTTTTTGCTGTTCTGTGCTGCGATGCAATCGTAGTTCACATAGGAAGCAGAAGCCCAAAAATCAAAACCCGAGGCTGTGCTATTGCTTTGCTGTGAGAATTTCGGAAGCATAGCAATAGCACATCTGAAATACTTTCGTAGCCGAACTGCTGTGCTGTTGAAAAAGCATAGCACTCTAAGCTGGCAAAGTTCAATAGCACTCATATTTCAGCACAGATTTAGGGTAATATTTTTTTGTTTTATAAGTATAGAATTGAAATAAACAATAAATGCCGCAAAAAATAAAACAAAAGATGGTGAAATTAACAGATGTAAGTCTATATTCAAAATGGGATGCCTGCAGCTCTTACCATTTCTGAGATCTGTATGTGATATTACTGGTATAAAATATTTATCGCAACAAAAATTTCCTCAGATACGCACGGTTTATTCTAACCTCAAATCCAAATTTAACTGTTCTGTTAAACACAACAGACCATTCTCCCTCTCTGTCAACACTGAATCAGTAATATATGAAAATATTTTAAGAGAAAAGACGGAATGCCTTTCGTGGCTCGCACCTGTAGTTAGTATGAGGAAGCTGCGTTTTGGCGGAAGACGAATTCTAAAAAAAATCAACTTTTGTAATCCTTTAGGCAAAATATTTATTCAACGTCTTCACATTTTATTTTAATTTTTGGCACGCTTTCTCCCGTCTCTGCAACTTGGAAAGTCATAAAGTTCGAACGTAGCGTTAGTTAAAGTAAGCTGTATTCGAGTTCGATATACCCGATACTCATAAAAAGAAATGTTTAACAGCGTTCCTGAGGGTGAACATAAGAAAAGTATGCAACATTTTTTTAAATTCTCTATTTATTATCCGATCTATTGTCAATATCAGTTAATGTAAATTTTTTGTTTATTTATTTTGTTTTTCCTATGAGTGGTCCTCTAACGCACCATTGCCGGTGAACGATTTGATATCTCGGGACGACCGGGGAAGTCAAGTGTAGTAACCGGAAATGGAGTATTGGGGACTATTCAAAGGAAATATGGGCTGACGGCTTTAAATGCCATGCCCAGAAGCACATGATTATTTACTTATTTTAAGGATATTAATAACTTATATTCATATTTTTTGTCACGTATTACAAAATAATAAATAATACTACTACTACTACTACTACTTATCCGATCTGGATGTAAATTTCAGGGATTATAGTTATTGCTAATATAAATTTAAGTTATAAATTTTAAGTCAATACCTTAAAAAATTTGGGAGTTATTCATAATTTAATTATTTATTGTGGTGACGGGGGTGGGCGTGGCAAAAATTTGAATCAAACTTAATCTGCGTGCAGATAGGAGTCTACATGTCAAGTTTGGTGGCTCTAGCTCTTCTAATCTCTGAGATCTAGGTGTTCATACACTTTTTGATATACGAGTAACTGGTATAAATAAGAAAGTTATCTAAAAAGTCCCCCCTCGGAGATGTGTATTCCGTTTCTTCCAATCTTCGAAGCACTTTAAGTGCTACAAATCACTTGCGTGGAGCCATTCTCAAAACTATTTTAATTTATTTATTTCTTTTGCTTTTAATTTGACACCAGCCTATTTTGACAGTATTTGCAATGCATTGCAATGATGTTCTGCGCTTGTAAAATATTTACAGCACAGTATTTCCATTTCGCATTGCCATATTCCTTCAACTGGTAAAGTGTTTTGCTCCAACATAACTCTTTGTTTTGTTTAGATCTATGGACTTTGTATAGCTGCCATAATGAGAATCGTTTGGATAGACAGTTTTGTACGAGTACCATGATGCCATTAAACTTAGCGACGAAAAGAAGTTTTCTTCTTTCTATAGCGTCGTGGCCTGCATTTTGAATTCATCTAGGACAAGCAACTTTTCGTTTGAAAACATCCCGCCCGGAGTGCTGCTTTGCGCCGATGTAAACTCTTTATTCTTTGCCACCTCATTGTTGTCACAAGCTATTCTGCTGTCATCGACGGCCCGGTGAATCTTAATTCTCCATTTTCAACGAATATTTTGAATAATACTTATGAATACTTGGCCTAAAGGAGTTCAAAAGTAGATTTTTTTTAGAGTAGGTTCGTGTCCCTAAAGACATTCGGGGATAAATATTTTATACGAGCAATATCACATACAGATCTAGAAATAGCAAGAGCTGCAGGCATTCCATTTTGAATATAAACTTACATCTGATAATTTCACCACTTTTTGTTTTACTTATAAAACAAAAAAATATTACCCTAAATTTGTGCTGAAATATGAGTGCTATTGAACTTTGCCAGCTTAGAGTGCTATGCTTTTTCAACAGCACAGCAGTTCGGCTACGAAAGTATTTCAGGTGTGCTATTGCTATGCTTCCGAAATTCTCACAGCAAAGCAATAGCACAGCCTCGGGTTTTGATTTTTGGGCTTCTGCTTCCTATGTGAACTACGATTGCATCGCAGCACAGCAAAGCCAAAAGCATAAATTTCAGTGCTATTGCTAATTTGCTGACTGTTTTTTTAACCCTGGTTATAGGGTTACGGTTAGATTTTTGTTCTGTTATGGATTCAATTATAAAGTGTTTAAGGTTAAAGTTATCTCAGCATTTGCAAGGGTATAAGAACTACGGCACAGTCGAAGCTAATATCATTAACACTCGTTGCAGTTTGTTTCGTTTTAATTTAAGTTCGCCCAAGAACACATACCTAAAATTTCTTAGGTACAAAACGGTATAAACTATCCGATCGGCCTAGAACTCTGTCAGTTGTTTTTTTCTGTGGTGGGCAAAAGTATTTTGACAAAAAAAAATTTCATAAGTATTCCATTATATCTTTTAAACAAAGAATTCTAAAATTTGGAAATTTGTATCGGATACAGGTATTAAAGTAAGCTTTCAATAAAACATAGGTTCGTAGTACACAATAGTTGCTAAGGTTAGAAAATATAAATCCAAATGTGCCAATGGGGGTGAACATAAGTATCAATTACAAATATTTTTTGTTTTTGAGCCATAACTTTTAAAAGCGCAATGATATAGAAAAATTGAAAATATGTTTAATAAGAAGAAACAAAGGAATACCAACTATTTTTTCCAAGATTTTTAGCGGAAAATTTTTTAGAATTACTTAAACTTGGAAAAAATTGATTTTTTAAAAAAATCAGCGGCCAAAAATACATAAGGAACGGTTGTTATCTTCTCTGTTGAAAAAGATGGCCTTCTTTGTAGACTTGTGTAATTGTTACATTCCGCTGAATCTAATAAACACAAATTAAAACAAGGTAGATAATGGAAGTTCGGCCTTTTTAGAATGAGAACCCCCTCAAGAGTGCAATATGCCGCCGAAACCTGTCTTGCATGTGCAAAAAGTTGGAACTTTTTCGACGATTTCTTCCTCGACTCCCGCCAAAAGTGGCCCACCTCTTAAAATCGTTAAAAATCAATGCAACACATTGCAAACATTCGTTGTGTACATCAAACTTACAACCAAACTTCAGTCAATCCTGGCACTATTCATTGGTCTTGGCTTCTCCTTCATCTGGTAATGGCAAACATATTTGAAATGTGAAGTGCACAAGCTTTGCTTACACTCAATTGAAAGCAGCTCGTCGAAAACTTGAAAGATTTATTTGCTTTAACATTGCAGCCCAGCCTCCTAGTGGTCACGCCTTCCACCTCCCCAACCAAACCGCCTGGCTAGGTACTCTATAAAACAAACCCAAAAGTCAATACGAAAGTGGAGAGAATCGTAAAAAATCATTTCTTATTTATTTGCGCACTGAGCGCGAAATGAAAAATTGCGTAAGCACCGAAATTACATTTTCCCGAGCATCATTAGCGGGTTCAGAAAGGCAGGAAGGACCAGGGAGGGGCTAGTATTTGCTCAAATCTAATGAGAATTTTTTCTAAAGGATTTTGTACACTTTAAGATGACTCGTGGAACATGTTTGCCAATTTCATTGTTGCTGGAAACAAACGAGCAAAAACAAAGCAGATTTTGTGGCCAGTGAAACCCCCAGACTATGATAAGAAATTCGAGCCCTTACCTTGCTCCCATGTCCTTTTTCTGCACTCTTGCCCTCTGGCAATGGTTGCGAGTCAAGCATTGAACAGCTCATGTGCGTTGCTCCATGGCGATAGAGAAGTTGTTACTCCCCTCCCGCTGCCGTTCATATGTATTTATGTGTGTGTGTTTTTTGTTGTCTAGCAGCTGTTGGCCTCGGTTTGAGAATTTTGCTTGTGTTTCTTGTGTTGTTGGCTTTTTCGTTTGTTGCCTGGAATACTCTTACCTAGAATAATGCCCTACTAATTGAGGGGCTCTGAAAGAAAGCTTGACAGATTATGTTAATACTCGTTGAGGGTTAACAATTTTCGGTTCCACACTTGTGAATAAATTAAGATTTTATGGTCAAGATGGATCAAGTGGTCAGAGGATTTCTAGAGAATCTGCTGCAAAGAAGAGCCAATAATGCAATGCTATAATTCTTAGATTGTCTCAAGCCTTTCGTAGTTTTAGTTTAACATCAAGTTTGGATTTAAGAGTTGACAAATAATCTTTAAAGCATATTTTCACTCAGATCTGCACACCTCAAAGACTGAAATATTTTAAAGAATCCGTAGCGCTGTTAAGTGTAATTCGAATGAGTGTAACAGAATAATAGGACCAAGTCAGCGAAGCGCTCAAAAAAGGGACTCCAGCGAACAAGTCAATGCGATAGAGAATGAGAGGCCGCTTGTAATTTGCTGCAATACTAACGGTCGACTGAGCCATTCAAACAAAGAGATTCATTCAGAGTCCCTTCTTTGCGAATTTGAAACAATAGAGAAACATAAACCAATTGTTTCTTCCTTCTCATAAGAGTTCTCTTGTTTTTGACTCTCTCTCTGTGCAATGTGAAATATGTTTTTGATCCTTGAAAAGCAAATAATCCTCCATCGAAATGATAAGGATCGTATGAGCGATACTCAAGGTTTAACCAAAAATTAAATTCGCTGCCGCAGCGCAGCAGCAGAATTGCTTTCAGCTGCTACTGCAGGTAGTCGGGCTTTACTTGCTTTTATATAGAGTTTTTTGAGAATATAGTAAGTACGGAATACCAATTTAGAAGCGAAAGAGCAAATAGTAGTCGAGAACAAGATCGAGCAATCTCTCTCACTAATACAGTCAGGACGAGAGCGTAAGTTAAAGTCGGCTCCAACCGACTTCGATATACCCGTTGCTCATGAAAAAAAACATGTTTAACAGTGTTTCTGCGTTTCTTAGGGTGACCATCCGAAAAGTATGCAACAATTTTTTACGGTGGGAGGGGAGGTAGGGGGGGCTTGGTTCACTTTATTGCTTATAACTTGAGAACCGTTCATCCGATCTTTATCATTTCTTCGGCAAATCGATTCATTTTGCTAATTACTAACTATCTTTAAAAAAATACGAATAGTCTATCTTCAAAACTGTAGGAGATATAACGTTTTTTCCAAATTGCAGGCCGGGAGGGGGCGTGGTGAAAATTTGAAACAAACTTGATCTGCGTGCAGATAAAAGAAGCATTTGTCCCATACATGTCACACCTCTATCTCTTACCATCTCTGAGATCTAGGTGTTCATACAGTCGGACGGACGGAAGAACAGACGGACATGTCTATATCGACTCGGCTGTTGATGCTGATCATGAATATATATACTTTATATGGTCGGAAATGATTCCTTCTCCCTGTTACATACATTTGCACAACTTCATGATCCCCTTCTACCCATTTTTAATGGGAACAGGGTATAATAACTTGAGTTTGATTAAAATACTCGATTGTAAACGGGATTTTTTTGGGGTTTTTGGGCCGAGAGTTAATAGGAGACAGACAGAAACTCGTATTGACATTGCACTGTGGGTTGAATCGCCTAATAATTGGAAAAAGTCGAATTTTGTAAATATCGAGCTGAAACTTTGCATATTTGATAAATGTGACATTCTAAATATTTTAACCAAATTTTAATTTTACCCCGGTCGCCCTTATATGGCAACATAGCGTATACGTTATTTTAAAACAAAGTTTTGAGAGCTGCGAATAAAAAGTAAAAATTTAATTTCTAAGAACTTATAGTCAATTTTTAGCGTATCCATTTTGTAGGGGCGGTAAAATTGGGATCGTTTTCCATCCATACGTCCGCTAGCGTTGCATGACATAATTTAAGCTTATCTACATGTTTAAAGTACCACAAATAGGATAATAATTCTTCTTTATTGTAAAATACATTTCAAATCGCAGAAACACGCAGAAGGCACTTTGTTCAAGTTTTCTCTGTATATGAACAACACGAAACAACACACATTAATGAAAAATATTGAACATTTTCAAAAAATGCTTCCATTTATTTATCCATTCTACATACCCTGGCCTTTAATATCTATAATTTGCAATAAATTATTGTGCAAATTTAAACGACGTGCAAGTCTACAAAGTTAACAAATTGTTGACGCCAATTTTATCACAACAAGAATTTTACTCAACAGCTGACTTTGATAATCGATAACAATTTTAACGGTGCCAAGCAATCGAAAATATTATTCGTCTATGTTATAGACTATGTAATTTAAAGATATATATTTTTATACCCTTGGTTACATAGGGTATATTACAATTGTCCGGATGTTTGTAACGCATTGAAGGAAGCATCTCCGACCACATAAAGTATATATATTCTTGATAAGCATGACGTGCTGAGTTGATATAGCCATGTCCGTCTGTCCGTCCGTCCGTCCGTCCGTCCGTCCGTCCGTCTGTCCGTCTGTTTCTATGCTATCTCCTCCGTCAGTTTTAAAGCTATCTTAACCAAACTTTGCACGAAGTCTTTTGGGATAAATACGCTACATTTGTCGGAACCGGCTGGATCGAATGACTATAGCATATAGCTGCCATAGGAACGATCGGTTGAAAAACTAGTTTTAGTGAGAAAAACTTTTTTGTTTTCAATGCTATCGCTCCAAACGCTCGTATTTATAAGTTTTTAATGATTTTACATAATTTAAACAAGATTTGTCGAAATCGGACCACTATATAGTATAGCTGCCATACAAACTGTCGGGCATATATAAAGCTCCAAGGGTATATAAACTTCGGTCGAGCCGAAGTTAGCTTGCCTCTATTTGTAAAAATGAGTTTTTGCCGATGAAATATTTAACTTTTTGCAAAAAAATCGGCCATTGGGCCCAATGTGCATTAGTAAGCCGTGTGTGAATAGAAAAGCGGCTTCCTATTTAGTGTTATTTATTTATATACGGGTTTGTGCTGTCTGTCTTGTCCTTCATCTGTCTATCTGCAGTGTGACCATCGTCACTGTATTAAAATTTAAGTAATAAACTTGATCTGAGTACGGTATCGATTTAGACGAGTACCGTGCTTCAGTTTAGTGCAACACTTTAGTTTATTACATAGTTTATTGTCCTGATTTTGTTCTATTTAGAGAGAATTCGTTTTGCGACTTTGCGAAATTGTTTTTGTTGAGTAAAGAATTTTTTGTCTTTGGCCATAGCCATTGGCTCCATTATGGAGGCAAGTATCCTTTTTATTTTGCAGCCTTGCAGGCAGCACTCGTATTTCAAGATATGAGATATATAGGAGTATATACATTTATTCTATATGAGTGAGTGTGTGTGTGTGTATGTTTGCAATACTTTCACAATTTACGCTTTTTATCACATTCCGTTCCCTCATCGCTGCCTGCATTATTTTCGCCTGATTAATTTTTAAGTCGATTTCAAGCCAAAGTTTTCGTATTGGCCAGGAGAATTTCTCACGCGCTCTCCTTCTCCCTTTCAAGTCATCTTCGCCTCCTTTCACATTGCCTTAATTGCATATTTTTTCCCTAAACGTTGAGGTTATTTGTGCGAGAAGTTTTGTTGTTGTGGCTCAACTTATTAATTGTGTAATTTAGTTTGGTGGTGGCACAAAGGCACTCTAATAGCCGGGCACTTTGTGGCCCAATGCATTTATGGTTCGTCGGCGATGAGAAGCGAACGAAAAAAAATGATGAGGCAAATGATTGGCAGTGAGGCATGAAGATGGATTAAAGAGATTTAGTTGAGATTTGGTGTTCCAAAAACTTGATGGAATTTACAACATTTGATACTTAACAAGTGAGAAAGTCGGTCAAGCCCGACTATGTCATACTCTGTACCAAGAGCAGGAGCTGAATGCAACGTTTCTGCTGCGCTCATCTCTAAGTTTCTCTTTCTCTCCCTCTCTCTTTCACTCACACGTTGTTGAATAAAAATGCGGTGTTGGTTGTGAGCGCGTGGGAGGGGGTGGGGAGGCGGGATTTTTTTGGTCATAACTTGAGAACCGCTCATCCGATCTTTATCATTTCTTCGGCAAAATTATACATTTTGCTAAATACTAACTATCTCTAAAAGGTACGAATCGTCTATCTTCAAAACTGTAGGAGATATAACGTTTTTTCCGAATTGCGGGGGCGGGAGGGGGCGTGGCCAAAATTGAAAATAAACTTGATCTGCCTGCAGCTATAAGAAGCATTTGTCCAATACATGTCAAACCTCTATCTCTTACCATCTCCGAGATCTGTTTGTTCATACGGACGGACGGACGGACGGACAGACGGACAGACGGACAGACAGACGGACAGACGGACAGACGGACAGACGGACATGGCTATATCGACTCGGCTGTTGATGCTGATCAAGAATATATATACTTTATAGGGTCGGAAATGATTCCTTCTTCCTGTTACATACTTTTGCACAAACTTAATATACTCTGTGTACCTTTGGTACAGAGTATAAAAATTTGAAGTACATACAGAAAACTAGAACCGAATAAGGTAATGAGTTTTGTACCTAGAATCAAGTCAGTGGAGTAGACAGCTTTTCGGAGACAGCTTAAGGGAGATGAAGTCTATATTTTAGACGTTGTTTTATTATTTTTGGGTATTTATATTAGCAGCTATTTATTGTTACTTAATTTATTTGATTATTTCTTCTACATGATTTTTAGACCTGAAATTTCGATTTTAAAATCTAAGGATTGAGCTAAATCTTTTAGGGAATTCAATCCTTTTCTCTTCCATTTAAAAAATTAAATCGCTATATTTTGCACAAAGTGAAAAAGGAAGTGTAGAATCATTGGTTTTATTTTTCTAAGTGTAGTTAAAGGCTTTTAGTCTTTAAGTTTCTTGCTTGATATTTATTACCTTCCCTTGAATTTATGAGCTTCTTCACTTTCTTAATCATCATCTTCTCTCCCCTTTCTAACTAACTTAGCCCACACTTCTTGGTTTTGCTTAAATTATTGAATTTTTCGCCTAATTTACTGCACTTTGTGCTTTCTACCCATTCATAAGCGTATATTTTATGTGCTTACTCACACTGCGTATACGTAACATAATTTATAACACACCAGGTATGGTAGGGGGGTGTGTTGATGGCAAAAGAAACTTGGCAGCCGTAAAACTTTACCAAAATACCAACATCAGTTTCCCCCGCTCTCCCTCTTCCTCTTTCTTTCACTGATTTTCGTTTGACTTTGCCTTGGTCCTCGGTTCAAATTCAATTTGTGTTCAACTTTGCCGCTTTGTTTGTGCAAATGATGAGTTATGCGCGGCCACACAAACACATTCATAAAAGGAACTTTAATTTAGTGGTATTGATCAAAAGCTACCCAAGTACTTCAACGGTCGCTTTGCTTATTAAGTGCTTGTGCAGCATCGAGATTCCCATTCCCAAGCCGCAGCATAAGTCACGCGTTTGTTGCAGGCTAAACAAAATAAAAAACAACGAAACTTGTTAAACAGCATTTTTTTGCCGCTTTGCCAGGCTTTCGTCCTCTGCTTATGAAAAGGAGACGAAGTGCGAAAACGATTTAAAAAATAATCATCCTTTTGCTGAAGATCGACTGTAAGATACCTTGGAGTACATCTTTTGTTTATGCTACTCATGCATTAACCTTTTTAAGCACAGTGACTGCAGCGGTTCAGACTGAGGTTGGGTCGTTCTTAAGTATGGGCATTTCCATTTTGTCGAACAGTGACCCTCGACATATTGAAAATGAAAAAAAGTCAAAATGAAACGAATTTTTAATTCGATTTTTACTGTATAATATAGCTCTTAGCAAGCACTTTAATTAGTGTTAAGCTGTATATCAAGTGAAATTCGGTTTCCAAATGGCAAAATAGGAAGCTAACTTAATAACTAAGCCTAAATAGCTTTAATATCTTATGAATGAATAGTTCTTTGAAATGTTTATTATTTGATTTAAAATTCATGAGTACATTTTTTGTAAAAAAAATATTTATCTGTGTCGATACGTGAAATGTCGAACGTGACATTTTTTCCATCATCATAATTATGTAGTTTCTGCTATAATGCAAAGCAAAAACTTACAGTTAATTACATTGGCATAGTTTCTCATGGCTTCTTATGTACCATTAGAAAGATTTTAGATAGCGAACGTACATGTAATCTATAGGCACTTTTTTTCAAATAAATTAAGCAAATTTAATGTCAAAATGAGAAAAATTGAGGTAGCACGGCCGTGAAACCGAATATACCCAATTGGGTTATTAGTAAATTTAAGATTAGCTTACATTAGATTAATTTGATTCTTTCCCTGTGAAAATTTGATAAAATATATAGGGTGTTCACTTTGTTGAGCACTTGAGCACTTGGGGAAAAGTGTAAGCATTTCCAACAACAATTTACTCTGAACAAATTGTGCACAGCTTGCTCGACCCAGACCCTGACTACGAAAAGTCGGCACTTGTACCTTAGTGCTATTAGTGTTATATGTACCAGCTAAAATCAAATGTGTGATCAAACATTCATATAAATTGTACGGAAAAAGCGCCAACTTTGAATGAACCATGGATTACTGCCGAATCATATCTCAAACGTAGTTGTGCACAAATTTCGTGCACAGAGGGCTGCTCACAATACTAGTCAGGCAAAACTGCTCAAGTGCTCAAGTGCTCAACAAAGTGAATACCCCAATAGTGTTTTTAACCACTTTTTTATTTTTTTGGCCCAGGTGGACCATTTTTTGGAAATGCCCATATTTGCCCGAGTAGTAATCAGTGGTCTCGGGTGTCTTCCAGAAATATGTAGAATTTAAACTGCTAGCCTTTATATGTAAAGTGCCACAAATATCCTCGGCTACTATATTAGATGACAAAAGTTGAGCGATTTGAAACCGGCGAAGAAATGGGTAAAAAGGATTTTTTAAAAACGTGATATATCAGGTTTGGTTTGTCGGACAGGTTTCAACTTGATATTGGTGAATATCATTTTACTGTATCTACTCAAATTATAATTTTTTAGTTTTTAATTTATTTTATAATATTAAGTAATTGTTGCTAAATTTTATTTATAATTTTCTCTCAGAGTTAACTACTATGATATAGTTTAGATTTCTTTCTTTTTGATTTTTTAGACGAAAGCTGCTTGATTTCGAGAAGACAATTAATCTCGACTTCGAACTTTCGTTATTGACGAAAAAGCTCCTACTTAGACTTGACCCACGGCCTCTACGCTTCGGGCGTCAAAATGACAGCTGCGTACATTTTTAACCAGGGCTGCAAACCGGTTCGGAGTTGAACCGCTCCGGAGTCGGAGGCTCCGGGATTTTTTGTAAGTCAGAACCGAACCCGCATCGGAGCAGGTTAATTTTTATTCGCTTGAACCTGAACCTGAACCGTAGCAAAAAATAGTTAAAAATGAGTTCGGCTCAAAAATTATAAAAAAAATTTTCTAGATGCTAACTTTGCCATTTTTCAATAAATCTAAATGCACACTAAGAAAAAAATGTGACATTAATTTAAAGAATCGGCCTTTTTTCAAATTTGCCCTGGAATTTAGAAAAAATTAAAACAGATAAACAGGAAAAGTTTGTTTAGAACTTCGAAGAATATAAAACAAAACAAAATTTAAGAAAAAACTTTTCTATAAATAAGAATTACGAGATTTGTCTGATAACACCGGAATACAAAAAAGACCAACTTTTTCAACAGGAAACTTTTCATGATATATATTGGTCGCTGAAGTGAAATCATATTTCCGTTTTCACCCAGCACGTCAGGGTTACAAAATACGTCCTATTTGCAAAGCCGCGCTACGAGAAGTTTCTTTACATTTGTAGATCATCACCAAATTAAGTAACCTTTCGTAACGTTGTTTGTTTTTATGTTACCTGAATAGAATGACGTTACAGAAAACCCAAACATGGTCGATCTTTTCTAGTTACTTTCTTAAAATTAGTTCAAATTTACCTTTGACTTTAAAGTAAAATATCCCTTAATCTAACTATTATTGAGTTAATATTATATTCCAAATATCAAGAGTCCGAACTTCCAAATATGTATGAAATGTTTATAGTTTTTCCAATAAGCACACATTTTTTTTTGAGTCAGGGAAAACCTATTATACCTTCTGTCTGAACCCGTGGGTGAACCCAAAAAATTTTAAGGTTTCGAACCCCGGAGTGAACCCTTCCCGATTTTTAGGAGGTTTGCAGCCCTGTTTTTAACTATGGTTTCGAGGTATTGCTTACGGCTAATAGTCGAGTGGGTTAAGGTGCCGTTTTTCGAGTGTTTAGTCTTCGGAGGTCCGAGGTTCAAGTCCCAGTAAAGTGAGTATAAAAAGGCAAGGACAGACTGTCAGACGGACAGGGCTACATAATAATAAAAATAAAGAATATATATTCTTGATAAGCATCAACAACCGAGTCGATATAGCACTGTCCGTCTGACCATTCTTCCGTCTGTCTGTAGGAACACAAACATCCCAAAGACTGGAAAAGCTAGAACAACAAAATTTGAAATGTAGACTCCTATTGTCTGCACGCAGATCAAGTTTGTTTCAAATTTTAGCCACTCCCGCCCTTAATGTCGAATATCTCCCACAATCTTCAAGATATCGAGCTCTATTTTAAAAATTTGTATAAATTTCTTTTATATTCGCAATATCTATAGTCCCTAAATTTTTCATTATGATCGGATTTTCATTCTTTTCGGCTTTCCCCCTGAGTAAGGATATTAAACATTTCTTCCATTGAGTAACAGGTATATCGAAATCGACCAAGACCGACTTTAACTTTCGTTCTCGTTGTTTGTGTGTCATTCGCAGCATACAACAAAACCTTCGCTCGGAGAGAGAGAGAGAGTAAAGTGTGCATATGTGAAATAGTTGGTACACTAAGAATAGCCTTATGTTCAGCGTGAAGGCAATACGTGCGGGTATCGCTATGGGCAACCCTGGTTTAGGGTGTCAAACAATAGCTAAGTTACATATATTTCAAATAATTCACAAATTATGAAAGTAACCCATCTTAAAAAAACAAAAAGATAACATTTTTTTGACAACAATATATTAAAATATTCGATGGCTTCAGTAATAACCACATCAGCCCAGTTTTAGCAACAGCAACTGGTAGCAGAGGGGCTAAATAAAAAGATTTTGCTGGATCTGCCTAACAGATCTGAATAATATTCGATGGTATGACAGAATAATCTTTTTAATAAAGTACAAGTATTTAATAATAATTTTTCGTCGTCAATTCACAAGACTGTCAACTTTCAACAACTGTCAATCACAAAGTGCTCCAAAGGTCTTAGACATGCCTCAAGTATACCCCACCATACCCTGCAATGTTTCTACATATTGTACAGCACACCCGAAAAACTCCAAATGCATGCACAATAACATGAAAACATGGCACATAACAAGCCCTCATATGAGTTATAAAGCGCAGATTATAAAGCTCCCCAGATCTTTGTCTTCCTTGCTCTATCTCCCAATCTCTTTCTCTCTTCATTTCTCTTTTATTTCGCCTTGTATTCCGGCGGCAAACACCATCGGTTTTGGTTTCTGTTTCGCTTTCTGTTGTTTCCCAATGTTTTCCCTCGCATACATGCTACCATAAGTGCATATTGGTCTGCCAGCCGTATTCCATTCCTACCCAGTCACTGGGCAAATACAACTGAAATGACCAACCATAACACCAGAAACGAAAACAAAACAAAAATAAAAGTGCCAGTCTGCATGGGACTTATGCGTTTTTCATGTTGCCAACTATGTTGTTCAGTTTAAAAAAAGGTTTAAAAATGCATTACAAAAAACTTTTTGCGTCATCATTTTTATGGTCGTGAATCAAGTGCTCTTATATGGTAAATGTATTTTGATTTTAACTGATTGAAGTAAAATTGATAAAGTGTTGACTCATCATTTGTGATTTCATTTCAATTTTCATCCCTGGTTACGAGACACAAAACATATTTATACAGGATGGCCCCTAAAAAACAAATTCCACAATTTCTCGCTGAAACAAATATTAAAAACAAGATTTATTATTTGTTGATTTAAAGCCATGTTATTCAATAACAAATTGGTATGCCGTTCTTTTTCTAAAAATACTTTATCAGATTTCTCTTTCTATTTTTAGCTTTTATGGATAGCTGCTGGGAGATAGCTCTATAAGCCATAGCATCGAGGTAAGCGTTAAATTAACTTTTTAATATTAATGTTCCTCAACTGTTTACATTCCCTTGTCATCTGAGTTGTCAACATGACGACCCTTTTGCGTTCTCAGACTCCGTCCTTCGATACTGTGTCATAATTAAAATATTTTTCGGTGTGCAGAAATTAAAGAAAAACATTTAAATTGCACCCAACGGGTTCATTTAACTTAGACATGAAGTTGACACGCCATTTTGTTGGAATAGCAACATTTAAATTTTCTACAGGGCCGGGCAATTAGCGACAAACTGTCCTGGATTTGACATGACTGCGGTTTTTAGCAGCTAACTCATTAGGAGAGCCAACTAGAGGTTATACACCCACACAAACACACATGTAAAGCTATTGAAAATTTTATATAAGCTGCCGCAGCAAACACCTCTCTTCCGCTCTTCCTTTCTGTTTGCGTAGCAGATTTGTCTCACAAAAAACACAAGCACAAAAATTTAATTGCTCTCCCGCGTTGCAAAGGGACTTCCTTTTTGGGCAATAAAAATTTTCACTTTTGCAATTAATTTAATTTATATGAGGTTTAATTTAAGCTTTAATATTCTCTGTATACGCACACTTAACAGAGTGAACGACTCTGGGAAGGGCAAATGTTTGGTTAGGTTGTCTGCTAGATCCGTGACATATTTTTATACCCTTGGAGAGGGTATATTAAAATTGTCCGGATGATAGAAGGAAAGCATCTCCGACCACATAAAGTATATATATTCTTGATCAGCATGACGAGCTGAGTTGATATAGCCATGTCCGTCTGTCCGTCCGTCCGTCTGTCCGTCCGTCTGTCCGTCTGTTTCTATGCTATCTCCTCCGTCAGTTTTAAAGCTATCTTAACCAAACTTTGCACAAAGTCTTTGGTATAAATACGCTGCACATTTGTCGGAACCGGCCGGATCGGATGACTATAGCATATAGCTGCCATAGGAACAATCGGTTGAAAAACAAGTTTTAGGGCCGTTTTCTCATGTTGCTGTTTTTGAAAATCTAGGTGGATTCGCTGCATTCGCTTTGCTCATGTTCATGGTTAGCCATCTAGATGGTTTTTGTTGCCATCCACTTCATCCTCATTGATTTCAAAACCATGTACATGCTTAAACAAATTATGTATTTTTATATACGCGCGCATATGGTCACACTGAAAATATTTGAAATAAAAAAACAACTGCTGCTAAGGCTGGAATGACACTTTCAATTTTTAGGGACAATTTAAGTGACAATATTACATCTATTGGCAAAAGTCGTTGGTATGAGCGAGTCAGAGTGTGCTTGAATTATCTGCAGAATGCTTCAGAAGAGGCTGCAATGATACACAACAGCAAACCTATAAACAAAAAACTGCGACAATAATTTTCTCTAAAAATTGAAAGTGTCATTCCAGCCTAAAAACAGTTGTCTAAATTGTAAATATAAGTATAATCCAAATAATGTTAATAAGTAAACCAAAAAATGGAAAATATTGGATGTGCCTTTTATATGCAAGACCGAAGACAGATGCTCATACTAATTCCCCTAGTTCATTGCTTAAGCAGAGTTCACAGAGGCAATTAATTTGGGTAAATTTTGATTAATGAAGATTGACTGAAGAAGAGACAGGAATTAAAACTAAAACCAAAGTTTCACTCGCAAATAATTTGATCAAATATGGCCAAAAAGTTCCACAACTTGGCCTATTTCGCAAAATTTTCATCAAAATATGTCCAAATTATGTGCCTGTGTGAACTTAACTTTATACCTATTGCTTAATCACCCATCATGGTAACAAGTCGTTCAAAAAAAAATCCTTCTCTTCCTCTGTGAAATGCATACTTTACTTTTTAAAATTGGCGCGCAACAAATACGACAAAAGTCCAGCGAGTAGTAAGGCGCTGCCAACTTACGTTTAGTGCCTTTCACGGCCTCCCGGTGTGACCGTGGCGCAAATGCCCAAATTCATAATTAATCTACATGAGACAACCAATTGCATAAAATCCACCTAGTTGCGAAATCTTGGTGGATTTCGATTTGAGCAAAAACAGGAACATGAGAAAACGGCCCTTAGTGAGAAAAACTTTTTTGTTTTCAATGCTATCGCTCTCAGAGCTCGTATTTATAAGTTTTTAATGATTTTACATAATTTCAGCAAGGCTTGTCAAAATCGGACAACTATATAGTATAGCTGCCATACAAAAGTTAGGTCTGAAAAAAGTCTTAGGGCCGATTTCTCATGTTCCTGTTTTTGCCCAAATCGAAATCTACCTAGATTTTGCAACTAGGTGGTTTTTGTGCAATTGGTTGTCTCATGTAGGTTGATTTTCAATTTGGGCATTTGCGTCACGGTCACACCGGCTGGGCTGCCATGGCACTAAAAGTGAGTTAGCAGCCCCTGTACCATCGCTAATTTCTTGAGACGTCTATTGCGCGCCAATTTTGAAAATGAAAGCAATTTTTTTTGTTCGGACCCAGCAAACAATTTCATATAAAAATACACGTTTTGTAAGCGTTCAATTATAAGCAAAACGCTTAAAAAACGCTGCTGTGACATTTATAAAACGCATCAAAGTAAGCGTTTTATAATCGAAACGCACCCATCTTTATAAGCTTAAAAAAGACGCTTGCAAAACATGTTTTATAATTCGTTTTCATAAGCTTACAACAAGCTTTGTAAATACGGTTACAAAACACGTATTGTAAGTGAAGTAATAAAGCGTTTTAAACATTTATTTTGTGAGTGTTCTGGTTGGTTATTTTTATTATTCAAAAATTTAAATTAAATTAAATTAGCGTTTTCCCTGCTTTAAAAGAAAATACAAAGTCCTCTTCCTTCCTTCATATCAGAGTGAAAGTCTCTGCAATAGAATTTAAATATAAATGTCAATAGTTGACTTTGAACTGCAAGAAATCATTGTTACTCACGGCGAATGGCAGTGGCGAATGTTATGTTTTGTCCGCAGCAAATTTCCTTGCAGTTGATGTGGACAGTCGTATATAATATGCATTTCTTAATTTTTTTCCAAATATTATTGCTGCTGGCATTAAATAAATTTAAACGCGCACTTATATTTTTAAAGAAAAATTTTTACTTGTTCGCTCTTCAAAAAACCAAACTAAACTGATATACACAATTTTTTTCATGCCTTTGTTTGAGGTTACATTTTTTTTTTTTTTTGCCTGCCCTGTCAGCTGCAGTTGCCTAGAACTAAAAGATCACAAGGGAGAGAGAGCGCCAAGAGAGAGTGCCAAGAGAGCGAGAGAGAGTGAGCACGAAATCTCTCGGTCGCCGAATCGAAGGCTGCCATACGACAACGCATGAAAAAGTAAGCTTACTTTAAGCTTCTTTTGCATAACGTTTGCTCAATTGCTGGCTGGGGAAACACTTGTTACTGTGATTGGAGATTAAGTAAAAGGACTATAGCTAAGTTGACACAGGCAAATAAGTTGGCCAAATTTTGATATAAATTTGGACAAATTTTGATATAAATTTGTCTATATAGGCCAAATAAAGAAACTTTTCAGCCTTTCTTGATCAAATTTATTGCGTATGAAACCATAGTTAATGTTTTAAATACAGTAAAATTATTAATCAAGGCTATTTTAATCACAATTTGGCCAAACTAGTTACCTGTGTGAACTCGGCTTAAGCAATGACCTAGGGGAATTAGTAAGCGCATCTGTCTCTTCAGCAATGTCTGCAGGTGTCTTGTATACCAAAGGCACATACAATATTTTCAATTTTTGGTTTATTTATTAACAATTCAAACTTAACTGTTTCTAGCAGCAGTTGTTTAAAGTTTTTAAATATTTTTCAGTGTGACCATATGCGTGCACACATAAAAATACCTAATATGAATTGTCATGTACATTGTTTTCAAATCAATGAGGATAAAGTACATTGCTACGAAATTCATCTGGATGGTCAGCCATGAACATGAGCAAACGAAATGCAGCAAATCCACCTAGATTTGCAAATACAGCAACATGAGAAAACGGCCCTTAGTGAGAAAATTTTTTTTGTTTTCAATGTTATCGCTTCCAACGCTCGTATTTATAAGTTTTTAACAATTTTACATAATTTCACCAAAACTTTTCGAAATCGGACAACTATATAGTGTAGCTGCCATACAAAAGTTAGGTCTGAAAAAAAGTCTTAGTGAGAAAAACTTTTTTGTTTTCAATGTTATCGCTCCCAACGCTCGTATTTATAAGTTTTCAATGATTTTACATAATTTCACCAAGGCTTGTCGAAATCGGACCACAATATAGTATAGCTGCCATACAAACTGGCAGCCATATATCAAGCTACAAGGGTATATAAACTTCGGTCGAGCCGAAGTTAGCTGGCCTCTATTTTTATACTCTGTACCGAAGGTACATAGAGTATATTAAGTTTGTGCAAAAGTATGTAACAGGGAGAAGGAGTCATTTCCGACCCTATAAAGTATATATATTCTTGATCAGCATCAACAGCCGAGTCGATATAGCCATGTCCGTCTGTCCGTCTGTCCGTCTGTCCGTCTGTCCGTCGTTATATCTCCTACAGTTTTGAAGATAGACGTTTCATACCTTCTAGAGATAGTTAGTAATTAGCAAAATATATCGATTTGCCGAAGAAATGATAAAGATCGGATCAGCGGTTCTCAAGTTATGAGCAAAAAAGTATATCGCCCTTGCCCCACCCCCCTCCCACCCATTCACAACTAACACCACACAATCTTAAAGAGAGAGAGAGAGAGAGAGAGAGAGCGGGAGTGAGAGTGAGAGGAGAGAAAAAGAGAGAAACTTTGAGATGAGCGCACCACCAGCATTGCATTCAGCTTCTACTCCAGGTACAGAGTATGTTATAGTCGGGCTTGACCGACTTTCTCACTTGTTTTTTTTTATACTCTGTACCGAAGGTACATAGAGTATATTAAGTTTGTGCAAAAGTATGTAACAGGGAGAAGGAATCATTTCCGACTATATAAAGTATATATATTCTTGATCAGCATCAACAGCCGACTGATCGCCATGTCCGTCTGTCCGTCTGTCTGTCCGTCCGTCCGTCCGTCCGTATGAACAAACAGATCTCGGAGATGGTAAGAGATAGAGGTTTGACATGTATGGGACAAATGTTTCTTATAGCTGCAGGCAGATCAAGTTTATTTTTTATTTTTGCCACGCCCCCTCCCGCCCCCGCAATTCGGAAAAAACGTTATATCTATCCTACAGTTTTGAAGAAAGATCGGATCAGCGGTTCTCAAGTTTTAAGCAAAAAAAGTACATCGCTCTCGCCCCACCCCCTCCCACCCTTTCACAACTAACACCACACAATCTTAGAGAGAGAGAGAGAGAGAAAAAGAGAGAGAGACTTTGAGATGAGCGCAGCACCAGCATTGCATTCAGCTTCTACTCCAAGTAAAGAGTATGTTATAGTCGAGCTTGACCGACTTTCTCACTTGTTTTTTAAGCATTCATTTTTCGTCCTCTCATGGGCGAGTCAAAAAATTTAATGGCTTTCTGTCTAATAATGAATTTAATTTTATCTATTTTTAAAGTGTTTTATAAAATTAAAGAATTACATTTTAGAATCGCAAAACCAATTTTCTTAAAAGTTTTTTCCTCTGTAAATATAGCACTAATCTATCAAGGTTTTTGAAGCTTCAACAGCGCTAAAAAACTATGACTTCGAATCAAAGTATGTTAAAGTTTAGTACTAAGACAAACTAAATCGATTCCGAAGGGCGTAAACTCTATATAAAAACAAGATGGCCCAGCTTAACTCGTCTGTGGCGGAGTTTTAATACTTTAGCCAATGCTGGTTTTGAAATATCGGAGTTTAAGAAAACTAAGATTAAAATCTTACATTTTTTCTTACTTAAACCAAACACACTACATATATTTGGATCTCATACAAACATTTTTTTTGGGATCCAATGTCAGATCCCAAGACAATACGTTTTTGGCGTCACATGAGACACTGTACATTTTTGCTCTCTCTTATCTAGAAATCGTATAACTAAATTTCAATAAATGTACCCTCGTAAAGTCGGCGAGAACCACAAATTGGGATCCAATGTCAGCTTCCAAAAACAGTAGTTTTTTGTTTCATATGCGTCATCTATAACACAGTACAACACTAAACGAGAGCGCAAGTTAAAGTCGGCTCTAACCGAATTCGAAATACCTGTTACTCATGGAAAAACATGTTTAACAGTGTTCCTGCGTTCCTTAGGGTGAACATCTGAAAAGTATGCAACACTTTTTTAGCTCGGCCATTTTTCACATTTTTGCTCATATCTTGAGATCCTTATCATTTTTTCAGCAAATTTATTCGTTTGGCTAATTACTAACTATCTCTAGAAGGTACGATTCATCTGTCTACAATACTGTGGGAGATATGACGTTTTTTTCCAAATTGGGGGGGCGGGAGTAGGTGTGGCAACATGTAAAACCTCTATTTCTTACCATCTCTGAGATCTGTCTGACATGGCTATATCGACTCGATTGTTGATGCTGATCAAGAATCTATATAATTTATATGGTCGGAAATGATTCCTTCTCCCTGTTACATACTTTTGCACAAACTTAATATACTCTACGTACCTTTGGTACAGAGTATAAAAAATATCCCTGAATATTTAAGGGGTTGTACGCAGTTAGAATTTTCAAGAAATCATTTTTTGTTTTTTGCCTATTTTTCCCTAACTGCGAAAATAACGTAAGCGCCAAAGAGCAAAATTTTATAGGAGAGAGTCTTTTCCCTTTTTTTCTGAACATGAATTGAGGATTATTTTCACAATAAAAAAAATCACACAAAATAAAATCTCATAAAAATAATAAATACATTTTTAATTCACTTTTGGTCCAAATTCTCTTTTTAAGGGCACTTACTTTATTTTCGGTGTAACTTTTAGAGAGGGCTGAAATTGAAATGTGGTGCAACCGTTATTTGAAATCACATTAATTTATCTTCGAAGAAAATATTTTGTTTCATCTATTAAAATAAAAAATAGTCTCTCATAGAAGTATTTTAAAATGAGAAAACTTGCAAATTTAAAAACAATATTTATAGCGAACATTTTTAATCTGTTTCATTTAGCGAATCCTTTATATTCAAGTTACTATTGTTAATTTTTTAAGAACATTTTAAACTCAAGTGGAAAAATTTAAAGGATTTTGGATATGGTTATAAGCGGATCCTTACATTTTGGGACTTCGGCAGAATAGCTAACGGGACATACCTTCTTTGGATTGGAAAGGAAGGGAGGCGTTATTATTTACAAGCGCTGTATATGGTCCGCCCATATTCTAAAAGGATTAGAGTCATCGCTGTACACCAATTTTTAAAGATCAACTACTACTCCACCCGACTTGGTTCCTTAGAGTCATTCAGAAAAACACAGAAAGAAAAGAATCGGTCTTGACTGGGAATCGAACCATGAACTTTCTGCACTTAACAAATAACTTATTACCTTCTTATGAAGTTAGACTACTAAACTGCTACCAAATCAGATGACTGAAGCATATTTTAGACTTAAATAAAAGATTTTATGATTTCATTCTTAAACTTGCCAGTTACTATTAATTTCTGCTTCAGTTCTGGTAACCAACTCTGGTTCAAATCTGTTAAGAATATTGGATAGCTGTCATATACATATCGTTTGTTATTGTTGTGTGTTGCCAGCCAAATTGTCAGAGTTCAGGCTTCATTTATTGTTCAATTTAAACTTTTTTTTATATAATTAAGCTGAGCTGCAAAGGTATTCAAACTTCTTTTTTCTTTTTCTATGTTTTCTTGTTAAAGAAGTAACGAAATTGCTAACTTTATGAAGTTATAACACTATTTTCTTTTTACACACTTTCCGAAGCTGCTCACACATTTCCGTTTTCATTATGTCATGAAAATTGCATGGCAAGGATTATGCGCAGACATATAAAACGTGCTATATAAGAATATTACTTACTTTATATATATGCAAACATTAATCATTGCTCAACTTTATAATTTCGGCAAAGCTTACCCTCCTCCCCTCCCGGCATATATACCACCCCACATCTTTTCATACGCAACTACAATTTTTCATATAAAATGATGTCATTAAACAAAGAACAGAAACGAACTGACGACAATAATGAGCCGGAGTTGAAGCCGGGCTGGGATTCGGTTGGGTTGGAGTTGAAGGTAACGCAAAAATTGTGCGACAAAATCCCAAAACAATTTATATGAACGAAGCGAAATGACACGCCAGCCACCAACATAAAAGAGCAACAACAACAATAACAAAAGGCTGAGCCAGTGAAAATCTGACATAAACTTGGTAATACGAAGAAGAGGCCATATAATGAAGGGAGAGAACGCAACTTCCCCACGCTTTGCTAGTCAGATTGAAAGGGGAAAATAGGTGGAGCTGTTAGGTTCACAGGTTGTGCGCCTTGCGTTAAACTTAAAAGAGGGTGGATCAAAATATTACATATCAAAATATTTATGAAGAGATATTTATTAATAATAAAGCAAATAGATATACAGAAAAAAAAGGTGTGAGTGTGGTTAACACCCACGAGGCTTTGATGTATTATTTGTGCGCTGTGCTGCTGCTGCTTTGGCTTAGCTTGTCTTAATTATTTTGTTTCTCCGAAAAACTACAAATTGAAGAAACTCAAAAACTGTTAACTACTCTGGGGGGGATTGAACTCGGTTCTCTTGGACTAAAAAACGAGAGGACTGACTATAGGGTTACTTGTATCAGAAATTTATTGATGTTATAGATGACGCACCTGAAAAAAAAGTCCTTGTTCGTGGGAACTGATATTAGATCCCAATTTTGCTTCTAGCGTCATTTATAAGGATCTATATATTACAATTTAGCTGCGCTCTCTTAGAGTGGGTAGGCGCGCAGCCTTTAATATTTAATTTCTGGGTTCAAACCCCGGTTGAGGCTAGATCTACTTTTTTTCATATCTAAAATTGTTGTTAGATTTAAAAACAAAAATTTTTGCGTTTGTTTGTATTTTTAATATTTTTTTGGCCGGCACTGCTGTAAAGCCAAGGTGCCAACAACAATATGGTTGGGCCACACGAAGTCGGAATGGCCACATCAGATGAATTTGAAAGAAAACCTTTTAGTCAAACAATTTAAAAAAAGGCTGGTCTGCACCTGGATTCGAACACACGACCATGAGATAACAGTCTATCCCTCAACGCCGTTGAAACCTTCGGCGTTAGACGAAAAAATGTTAACCTCATTTGGCTTGATGCTCCGTAGTTAGTCGTAAAAATGTGAAACTCATTTTGATTGATGTTGAGAAATATAAAAATCGAAACCAAGGTCAACATGGCAGCTGTGAAAGGCTTGTTCTTTTTTATATTTCTTCGTCTGTGCCCCGAGCAACCCTGCCAACAAGATTCAATAGAAAAATAGAGGCCAGCTAACTTCCGCTCGACCGAAGTTTATATACCCTTGGAGCTTGATATAAGCCTGACAGTTTGTATGGGAGCTATACTATATAGTGGTCCGATTTCGACAAGGCTTAATGAAATTATGTAAAATTATTAAAAACTTATAAATACGAGCGTTGGGAGCGTAACATTAAAAACAAGAGTTTTCTCCTAAGACTTTTTCAGACCTAACTTTTGTGGTGCTGAAAATGTGAAATCATTAAAAACTTATAAATACAAGCGTTGGGAGCGATAACATTAAAAACAAAAAAGTTTTTCTCACTAAGACTTTTTTTCAGACCTAACTTTTGTATGGCAGCTATACTATATAGTTGTCCGATTTTGACAAGGCTTAATGAAATTATGTGAAATCATTAAAAACTTATAAATACGAGCGTTGGGAGCGATAGCATTGAAAACAAAAAAGTTTTTCTCGCTAAAACTAGTTTTTCAACCGATCGTTCCTATGGGAGCTATATGCTATAGTCATCCGATCCGGCCAGTTCCGACAAATGTGCAGCGTATTTGTACCAAAAGACTTCGTGCAAAGTTTGGTTAAGATAGCTTTAAAACTGACGGAGGAGATAGCATAGAAACAGACGGACAGACGGACGGACAGACGGACATGGCTATATCAACTCAGCTCGTCATGCTGATCAAGAATATATATACTTTATGTGGTCGGAGATGCTTCCTTCTATGCGTTACAAACATCCGGACAATTAAAACCAAAAAATAAAAACAAAAATTTTGGTTTGTTTGTAATTTTAATATTTTGGCCGGCACTGCTGAAACCAAGGTGTAATAACAATATTGGACACGAATTGGAAATGGCCAAATAAAATAATGAAAGAAAACCTAGCTTTTTAGTCAAACAATTTAAAAAAAAGAGGCTGCACCGCACGACCATGAGATAACAGTTATCCCTCAACGTTAACCTTCGGCGTTAGAGAAAAAGTTAACCTTTTTGATGCTCCTATAAATGGAATCATTTTGACTGTTGAGAAATATAAAAATCGAAACAAGGCAACTAGCTGTGAAAGGCTTGTCTTTTATATTGTGGTCCGATAACCCTTCGACAAAATCTTGTGTAAAAAACCCTTATATGTTGAAATTACGTAAAATCATTGAAAACTTATAAATACGAGCGTTGGGAGCGATAGCACTAAAAACAAAAAAGTATTTCTCACTAAAACTAGTTTTTCAACCGATCGTTCTTATGGCAGCTATATTCTATAGTCATCCGATCCGGCCGGTTCCGACAAATGTGCAGCGTATTTGTACCAAAAGACTTCGTGCAAAGTTTGGTTAAGATAGCTTTAAAACTGACGGAGGAGATAGCATAGAAACAGACGGACGACGGACAGACGGACGGACAGACGGACAGACGGACAGACGGACATGGCGGTATATCAACTCAGCTCGTCATGCTGATCAAGAATATATATACTTTATGTGGTCGGAGATTCTTCCTTCTATGCGTTACAAACATCCGGACAATTTTAATATACCCTCTCCAAGGGTATAAAAATAAAAAAGTTAGTAAGAGGAGCGTCATCTATTATATGTAGATACTTGCTTGTAATTATCAAGCGCATTTGAAATATATACCACATATCGCTATTGTGAATGATAAAAATGCGATAACCCATGTGTTTTGTTTGAGAAATTCGACAAAAACATAACTGGTCCCGTAATATGGAAGAATATAAGCGCTTTAATATATATAATTATGAAAAGAAGTAAAGTTGACATACTTTGAAGGGCGTTAATCGTGCTAAATTTGATGATATTAAGGTAGTATGTGTCTGAAAATGTTTACTTACACATTTTTCTTGTGAAATTGGCAGCAAATTGTGCAGATGGATGAGTAACTAAGACTCCTTCTACAACTATCTCCTTTTAAAAACAATTGGCTTTACTACAGATGACTTCGTGCTGCTGCGGCAGCGAACTTTCTTTTGGTCAAACCTTGACCAATTGATGACTCCTGTACTTGATTTTCAAAACTGACCACTTAATGCACTCAAAAAAAAAAACAGAACGATTCGGTCTCAAAGAAAAGCTTTTGAATTTATCCTGTTTTGGTCTCTGACCGTTAAAAAATCAAAAATAGAAATAATATTCTTGATTAAAGAAAAAAAGTTTTAATATAAGCTCATTTCGTTCTTCAATTCAAAATTGACTGTTAAAAATTCAATAATAGAATTTCAAGAATTTTGCTCTTGGAATCGAGATAAATTTGTTCTCAATTTGTTTCTTAGAGGCAAGGCGAGAGAGGGGAAGCAAACTAAGAGGGAATAGCGTTGGACGCGCTCTCACTGAGAGAGAGAGAGATAGAGAGCGTACGCAGTTTGTCGTCGTTAGATGCGCACAAATACAAACAGCGTATATTCTTAAGTATGATTTGGACGAAAGGTTTCGCTGATGCCAAATAGCCAAGTGAGCTAACGCGCCGTCGTCGGTGTGTTCAGTCTTGGAGGTCCCGAATTGAAGTCCCCATAAAGTAAGTAGAAAAAAAAACAATGTTACCTAAATTTCGTACTTAAATCCTGATTTTTCTGACTTTTTGAAGTTTTGAAATTGAAAATTCTTCATATAAGTACGAAAATTATTGATTTTTTTTATCTGCGTCGCTCCACTACTGTGACCATTTCAAGACTGACAAATAGATGGGGCCACTACTGTAACCATGTGGCTAGGCCTCGCTAACTATTTAGTTTAAAACACAGATTAGGTTTAAGTTCGGTTTATTGGAGACGGCGTGTTGCCGGTAAGAATGAGTGTCACAGAGATGCGGAGAGATAATGGTGTGTGAGTTAGAGATGTAAGATACATAAAAAGGCGGGAGTATCGAGTATTGTAAGTGATGTGTGAACTAGTTAGATGAACAGTATCTGTGATTGGAGCTGGATGAACTGGAACTGAAACCACCACAACCATTTAAAAACTGAACTTCGATCTTTATCATTTCTTCGGCGAACCAATAAAAAATTCTATTTACTAACTATCTCTAGCAGCTTTACCGAAAATTAAAAATAAACTTGATCTGCCTATAAGAAGTAAATGTCCTTCACAAGTCGAACCTCTATCTTTTACTGTCTCCGAGATCTCTTCGTTCATAGACTGACGAATCAAACACATTTGGCCATGGGGGCTATGGCTAGGAAACTCTGCTTTAAATACAAATGTAACGACCCAGTAATTTATTATTAACTTGCTGTGCAAATTGATTGATCCTTAAATCAGAAAAATTTTTGGTAGATCTTTAATAGAATAATTTGGGATCATGGGTTCATAGTTTATGTTTAAGAACGGTTTGTTGTTAAAATACTGCGTTTTTGTTTGTATTGTATTTAGAAATAGCATTTCATGCTATTATTTGCATCATTACTTAAGTTGACAGTTTAAATTAAGGGGGGCAAAACTATGTATAATACGATAATGCTTTAATCCACCCTCTCTCTCTCTCTCCCTCACTCTGCTTGAAAAATTCAACCAGAAGCCATAGCCCAGACCAAAAAGTTGGCCAAAACGGATGCGTCAAGTTGAATGGCTATAAAAGCGTTGAATGATGTTGTGGAGGCGGGTTGGTTGGTTGGTTGGGGTGATGGGAGGCAGTTTGTCGTGTCATGGCGACACGGCACATTATGTATGCAAGTCGGCTACGCAAAACAAATACAGACGCACACCGCTACACACGTTCATATGTACATTGTACATACTTATACAGGGCTTAACGTAACCCACTGCCACCCCCGTGGGCACCGCCAACATTTAGTCAGATTCCAGAACCAAAACCATGAATGACGACAAATTTTGAATACGAATTTCATTATACGCAGCACTCAATTATTCAGTAATCAAGCTGCGGCTGGCAGAAAGCAGGGAGGGGGTGTGGCCGGTACTGCTCTTCACTTGTGCGTTGAAGTGGGAGGTAAATTCCAAACGTTAACAAAATGTTGCAGTTTTATGCTACCCTCTCCCCTTTCTGCTAATTAACGTTTGCTAATTGTTGTTGTTGTTTGTGCGACCAACCCGCGCAAATTGCCAATCCGTTTGAGTTCTCATGAAGCTTTTATGTTGTTCCAGGGTTTGAATTTCTCTTCTAAAAGCTGTGGAGTGTGGAGAGGGGGAGGTTCCTGATTGCCTGGGGCCTGTAAATAATCGTTAGTAGCTGCCTAGTAATTATAATTATGCATGTGTATATTAATTTATTATGCATGGTAAAGTGCACTCACATTTTTAGTGTACGCTAAACTGGGTAAGAGTTAGCTTTATGTCACATATTTGATGATTGGTGGTTAGTAGATTGGACATTTTTGGCTTTGCACCGAATTGTGTGTTGAATTTGGCAGAAATTGTGTTTTCAAATGGGTCAATGAATTGGGAAAAGCAATGTGATAGCTAAGTGGTGTTGTCGAGAGCTTTTACATATTTAAAATATTGATCGGCGCGTTACTATCTACTGTGCATACAAAAGTGGTCAGCAGCAGCGCAGTTGACACACCGACAGCATAAGCTGGTCGTTGCGCCCGTTTGCCAACAATACGTCTAAGCAAAATAACACATCGTTAACTTGTGTGGATTGCAAGCACAGCCGATTTGCTGAGGTAGTACATCATGTGACTTTGAAAGATGTAAGCTGATTTTAAAATTGTTAATACTGTAATTTGATAAACTTAATTTGAATTCAAGCGGCTGACCAATCAGTGCGACCCTTCAATTTGGCCGCCATTTTGGGTATTTTTTAGTGTATTTTAAGGCATTGTGGTCATTACATTTTTATTTGTTCTGGAAATAGGCCTTAAAGCTTGAAAAAAACTTGCTTCCAAAGTTTTGTTCTGAGAAACTCGAAAAATGTTACGCTCTAAATTGCACTTTATTTTTTTTTTAGCATCAACATAAATTTTCTCAGCCAACCGACCAAGACGTTTCCAACCATCCGACGTTAGTATTGGAGACTGTTTTCAGACCCTTTAGAACGGATTTAGTCATTTCGTTGGGCTGATTTCTTGCCCTTAGCTTATATGTAGATTCCCCTCGGCTGAAACTTTCCATCCGTTTTCTTCTCCGCTCAGTTTTTTTTCTCCATAGTCGATTTATGATGTCAAATCGAATCAGCTGTTCATTCAATCCACTCACCACCCACACCGCTATCGATACGTCAACTATCGAAAGGACAATCGGCTATTTATTTAGCGTTTAGTTTTAGTTACTAACTTAAACTAGTAGACGTAACCAAGGCATACTAAACAAGGTAGGCTCACTCACTCTCTCTCTCTCCTGACAACTTGTTAAATTTCAGTCAGTAAGCAACTGTTGTAAGCAAAGCATCTACGCGGACGAATTTTTTGTGTTTTACTTAGTGGCTTAGTAGGCTTTGTATTGAAATATATTACTCTCTCGCTCTCGCTCTCTTTGACACAAATATGTGGAGCTCTGAGAGAGCGAGTGAGCCTACCTTGTTTAGTATGCCTTGGACGTAACAACATAAGCTGGCCCATGGTGGAATAATATGAGGTGATACCGAGCGAGTGAACGGTCTCTCTGTTTGTAGGGCCAGTGAGTCAGTTCGTTGTGAATGCTTGAAGTGACAGGTTGGGTGCGCACAAATTTTTCTGTGTTTTTGTATGTATGAGTCTTGTTTTAGTTTTTTTGCTGGTTTTAGTGACAAATGTCAAGTTACTGTGTAATTTGCCGCAAATCGTTTGGGCGAAGCAACGTTAAGCTCATACGGTTTCCAAAAGACGTGGGAAGAAAAACCATTTGGGAAGAGTCTTTGGGCATTTGTATTTTTAAAAGGGCATAGCAGAATAAGCATACAAAAACTGCCCCCACTTCGATCAGAACCAAATTTAAATATGTTGTTACCATCAATGAGAAACTCACTCTCCTAAATTTGTAGTCATCTAATCGCTATTGGAGTAGAGTTATGAGGGCGGAAAGGTAAAACAAAAAAGTCGTTTATCTTAAGAACCGCTTAACCGATTTGGATGGGTTTAATATATGTTGTAAGTGTCCACAACACAATTCAAAAAATATTTTTTGCACATTTTTATTGCCAATTCTTTGGCCCAAAAAAAATTATTGAAATTTTTAAATAATTCTTTCACGGTGTTATCCTTTTGCGACATCGACAGTTTTTTGCTGGTTTTTTCATAAAGAGGTCCCTAACAACATATAATTTTTGCAAATACGTCCCAAGTGTACCTCATGGTGAAATACAATTAAACGTTACGTTAGCATTTTTCATTAATATTTTATACATATTAGGCACACTGTAAAAGGGGAAAAAGGGGAAATTTTCTGTCAATTCTGTGTGAGTAGTTACAGTGTGCTCAGTATTATAAAATATATTTGTAAAACTGTTCACATGTTTTATTGGCATTCACTATGAAGATGATTCCCGATGACCGTGCAAAAATTTTACATTGTTAAGGATTTCTTATTGAAAAAACCAGCAAAAAACTATAAGAGTTGAAATCGATTTACACCGCGAAAAAATTATTTGAAAATTTTAATAATATTTTTTGTGCCTAAGAATTGGTAATAAAAATGTGCAAAAATAATTTTCTGAATTCTGTGGTGGACACTTATAACATATTTTTAACGCATTCAAATCGGTTAAGCGGTTCTTAAGATAAACGACTTTTTTGTTTTACCTTTCCGCCCTCATAACTCTACTCCAATAGCGTTTAGATGACTACAAATTTAGGAGAGTGAGTTTCTCATTGATGGTAACAACATATTTAAATTTGGTTCTGATCGGAGTGGGGGCAGTTTTTGTATGCTTATTCTGCTATGCCCTTTGAGTTAGTCTTTCTGAAAGTTGTTGACTAAATGACAGCATCCTAACTTCCTTAACACAACAAACTAAAATTAAAAAGCACAAAACAAAGCAAGCCATCTGCTATCCCTTTCTTTTTGACACTGGCCCTCAACAGATGCTGACGGGGTCACTTTATATTATTACACTATGAGCTGGCCTGTTCCAAGTTTCGATTCGATTTTCGTGTAAGCGTTTGCATTTTGCAGTCGAATTTAATTATGTTGTATAGAAGGTGACAATTATACACACGTTTACTAGATAATTAGGCTGTTTAACAGCCCGCGTAAAAGCGTAAAGCAAAAAGCGTAAACTCCAAAAGTTTACGCCACAACAACAAAACACATGAGAAAAAAATTACGCGCTTTTTGCTGCCCTGGGGTATGTTTAAAAAATCAGCGTAAAAGTGTAAAAAGAGTAAAGTGTTGAAGTGTTGTAAAATTATTCAAAGTATCTACCAAAAATGCTCGGTTTTGAGATTTTTTTCTTTAAAATATGCGGTCACACCTAGAATAAGTAAGAACCTCCATAACTTCGTCTACCATTTCATCGACAGCATCATGGTTGTATCTCAAGATTTGTTATATAAATATTCGTATTTCTTCATTTAGCTTGATTTATACACCAACAATCAATGCTTTAAAAAATACGAATTAAACTTTGACACACACAAGTAACGGAAAAACTCACAGCTTTCAAAAACATCTGATTTACGCAAAAAATAACGAGGGTAAACCCTTAAGGGGTGCTCAATAGCTGCGTCGCGTAAATTTACACAATTACTTTTTTACGCGGGCTGTTGAACACCCTAAATGTTTAGCAAAACTCGGAATTGATTAAGCACCTGAAACAGACTGCTTAATATTAAGTAAATTCAATTGGAGAGAAAAGATTGGCTTGTCACTTCCATATACGTTTGTACAATATGCATTCAAAATGCAAACGACAACACGAAAATCGACTTGGAATAGGACACCAGATTTGAAATCAGGTCTATTTGACTTTCAGTCTCATGCTTTAACTTCTACACCATTCCTCAGTGTTTAAGCTATCGTGACAAAAGAAATATATATCATATGGGCATTTTGGAAAATCTTGAATCACTGTTTTGCGAAGTGGGAAGCCGGTTGAACTTTTTTCAACGGTTATACAAACTTCCGCACAGCAAAAATAATATTCGATCTTTGGTTCATTTCTCGTAAATTGGTCCCCTTTGTTTAGCATAAAAGTTCAAATCATTCCAACCTTGCGCTTTTCATTGTTGCCGACTCTTTTACCCTATTTATCAACATTTTCATCTAATCTGCCCCCAAAGACATTCTTGTTTACTCACCTTTCTCCCCCATCTTATTTATGCACAATTAAATGCAATTTCTTATGAGCTAAAACGACCAAAAACAAACAAAAGCCAACTTAAATGTATGACTTTAATTTGTATTTCCCCGGCAGCATGACTTTCGCCCAAAAGCGCTTAAAAGATCCAAAGCCAAAACGAGTTTTGTTGTCCTTCGCTTCGCTTCGCTTGCGTGTGGCATTGCTGTTGCAGTTGCAGTTGTTTCAAGAATATGCAAATGTAAATGATTGTAAATAATCTCAGACAACGGACTACAGACAGCTATATGATAATATACAGATAAACCAGGGCAAATGGTTAATATGCATATCAAATTCTTATTTTTCCTACATTAAACTTAAACACATATTTTCCTACTTTAAGAAATGAAGCCCATTTAGTTCAAGAATTCAAGAACACCTTGTGCCTGAAAAAGTTCTTGTTTCTCGTTTTTTATTCTTCTGTTTTTTCCAAAACATTCATCTGGACTTTCTCAACTGTCAACTGTTGCCTTGTCGGCTGTCAGTTAGCAGTTTTCCAGTTTCTCCCAGCAGAAATAATAAATAAGCAGCAGCATAGTTAAATAAGCAAAAGCCAGATGAGAAAAGCAAACTCGGAAAGCCGAATCTCCTCAATGTAGGTCCTGACTCCCCACAGCCAGCCACTGACTGACATTGGTAATTGCTGCTAAAAAAAGTGTCACTTTCAAATAAGGAATTTGGGTTATTAAAGCTTTAAATGTCAACAGGGCGCATGCGAAATGCTGTGATGTGTGTGAGTGTTTGATTGTGTGTGTGTGTGTTATAAATTATAATTAACAGTAAAATAGTCAGTTGAATGACAACTCCTACCACCACAGGAAAGCCATCAACTGATGTTATGAAATTGTCGTTGGCCATTGTAAGGGATTTCGTTGTTAATACCCCGTAAGGGGAAGCTTATATTCATCGATATTTTTAGTAGTCAGTTGCTTTTATACATGTGTGAACAACTGTCAGAATCGCTACCAGTTAACTGTTGTCATATATGTTCTGATAAATCTGACATAGTTCCCATGTATTTTACTCAGACTGCCAGGTGACTACAGTAACGAGAGCGTAAGTTAAAGTCGGTCCTGCCCGACTATATTCCATCTCGAAATGAGGATGCATCTTTTGATGTGATCCACGAATCAATTAAATTCTGGAGTTCTTTTAAAGAGCGAAAGTGATGATCCTCAAGGGCATGCGTCATCGACGAAAACAAACAGAAGTCGAAAGAGGCTGTCTGGGGCTATCCGGCGGGTGGGGCAGGACTTCCCATTTTAGCGATTCAGGGTATGTTTTGATTATTTAACGAGAAGGCCAAGCTTACTTCGTCTTTGTCGAAGTTTTAATACCCTTGCAAATGTTTTAATACAACAGAGTTTACGAACGTCAGCATTAAAACAAACCATTTTTTTTTTTTTTTTTATAAGATATAGTCATCCGATTTTGACAAAAACTTCCAAATCTGTGTAAAAGCGTATAAAACTAATAATTGTCGAAGCGGAAGGCGTTTACATTAAAAACAAAAAAGTTTTCTCACAAAAACCCACTTTTCGACTGATAGTTCCTATGGCAGCTATAAGATATAGTCATCCGATTTTAACAAAAACTTCCAAATCTGTGTAAAAGCGTATAAAACTAATAATTGTCGAAGCGGAAGGCGTTTACATTAAAAACAAAAAAGTTTTCTCACAAAAACCCACTTTTCGACTGATAGTTCCTATGGCAGCTATAAGATATAGTCATCCGATTTTAACAAAAACTTCCAAATCTGTGTAAAAGCGTATAAAACTAATAATTGTCGAAGCGGAAGGCGTTTACATTAAAAACAAAAAAGTTTTCTCACAAAAACCCACTTTTCGACTGATAGTTCCTATGGCAGCTATACGATATAGTCGTCCGATCCGGTCGGTTCCGACATATTATCAGTGTGCAGTAAAAAGAAGACTCTGTGCAAAGTTTCAGCCCGATAGCTTTAAAACTGAGAGACTAGTTTGCGTAGAAACAGACAGACAGACGGACAGACGGACAGACAGACGGACGGACAAAGCTCAATCGACTCAGCTCGTCGCCCTGATCAAGAATATATATAGTTTATAGGGTCGGAAATGAATATTTCTATGCGTTGCAAACTTCTGGGCAAAATTATAATACCCTTTGCAAGGGTATAAAAATTATATTGTCGAGCCTTTGCTAGTATTTTGGCCGGTTTTGCATCAATATTCTGCTCAAACATAAAATGAGTACAGTAGAGTTACTCTGTTAAGGTTACACTTGGGTGTAGCAGCTCATAGTACACCACGCCCAATTGGTGCCACCAAATACAGCGCATGACCTTGCCACCATAAATATTCGACTTTGTTTGCATGTTCAAGCATTTGATAGCCTTTAGCTGCATATTTTTTTTCTTTTTTTCAAATGAAGATAAGTAAACTTTCCCGCAAAAAACAACACAGAAAACTACACAGAGAAAATAAAAGATCCCCGTAGAATGGATATTCAAATATCCACTTTAAGATCCTTTTTTTATACCCGTTACTCGTAGAGTAAAACGGGTAGGTATACTAAAGTCGTGCAAATGTATGTAACAGGCAGAAGGAATCATTTCCGACTATATAAAGTATGTGGCCGTACGTGGCCCAGTGGTTAGTGTGCTGGACTGCTGGGCGGGAGGTCGTGGGTTCGCCTCTGAACATCTAATAATAAAAGTATTTTTCTTCCTTTAGAAAATAGCTTTCACACTTACGGTCACCTTCACCAGCTATTGGCGCCAGCTGTGAAGTAACTAGCCATGAAAAAGCAAATTCTCAAACTTTGCCGTTCGGATCCGGCGTTAAACTGTACCGCCAAGAGATTGAGAGAAGCTTGGCTTGACCCCGTTCAAGGAGCTGTGTCGCCAATTTTACATTTTACATTTTTATAAAGTAGCAGTAGTAGTAGTAGTTGTCTTTATTTATATGAAATTTTCAGATTTTCATTGTAACGTAAATTTGTGCCGACATTAAAAGACATGTTTAGAGTTATTCTAAAGGCTTGGTGTATAAACCGTCAGCCTGATCCTCAATACCATCCTCATGTTAGTACTACACACGGCTGCCAAGCTCGTCGCAAGATACCGCATCGTTCCCAGCATATAGATGGATTAAAGATCCCGCTCCAATTGTTTTTACTCTAATTTATACTATTTAGATTATACATTATTAACTCCCTAGGCATTAGATTATATTATAAAATATTATTATTATTACTATCGTTTTATGTTTTTTTATTTTTGTATTTTGAAACCTATGATGTTTAAAAATCCTCCGCTACAATTCTGCACCGGTACCGTAATGCTGCAGCAACGTAAGAGGAGAGCAACGCCCAATTTGCTCCATTTAGAAGATTCAAGATCATATGTCTTCCAAAAGTTGATTCCCCAAAGAACAGTTGCCTCGTCTCTGCTAAAATGGGACAGTCGACGAGAAAGTGTATAATATCCTCACGCACCATCATATTACAAAGCGAGCAATTTCCAGTCCTTATATGAGGTATGGAATTTAGTTCCAGGATCTCACCACGCGCCATAAAAATTATTCTGATTTGATCGATTGTGTATTCATCCGAGAAGTAGTTGATTGCTCCAAGCTCGTAATTTAGTTCCCTTCCTAGCAGGCGAACGGAGCTGCACTGCGCCTCCCTTATAAATTCGTCCCTGTAGCTCTCATCCATCCTACGTACAATTCGGTCTGACCACCGTGCCCATTCCATAGTGTCGTCCAAACGTAAAGGTACGGATAGCTTTTCCGCCAGGTTTTTCCACTCTTGAAACTGTTGTAATTGTTCTCGCAGTAAATACGAAGATACAATCTTTGGGAGTCGGTGATCGGGCATACGCATTACCTTTTGCATGTACTTGAAGTGGATGTCTGCTGTGTACACATGAAGAGGCTAAAGTCCAGTGTCCAGATATATCATTCTGTTTGGCGTATACTGAAGCAGGCGGAACAATCTTTTAATGAAATACCTTAAAAGACATTCTACTTCGTTGAAGTGGTACAAACCCCACACTTGAGCGCCATAGGTCATAATGGACCTCACCGCTGCTGTAAAGAGTTTGTATTTTGTGCTAGTAGGCACGTCCTTCTTGCCAAGCAACGTTTTCCAGGTACATTTGATGCCTACTTTTGAGTCTGCTAGTTTGTTTGTTAGATGCAGGTTGAATCTCGCGTTGTGGTTGAAGTAAACTCCTAGATATTTGTAGCTTTTAACAACTTTTAGCTCGACGCCATTTAATTGCCACTTTTCATCTCTTGCAAGCCCTCTCCAGTGTTTCTTAAACACGAGAATCTGCGACTTCTCCATATTTATTGTGAGGTTCCAGAGCATACAGTAATTATGCAGCGCATCAATTGTTTTTTGCATACTTCTGAGTGAATCTGATAACAAAACTATATCGTCAGCATACAATAAGGCCTTTATAGCATACCCGTCTAACGAAATTCCTTCTGGAAGACAATCTGTGAGATCGTTTAGGTATAAGGCGAAGAGAAGCGGACTAAGCAAACAGCCCTGTTTTGCTCCCGTTTCGGTGGTAAACCAATGTGACAAACTAGTGCCATCCCATACTGCTTGTTGGCTGTTTTTATAGAGGCTCTCCAAGAGTTTGATGATTTTTGAAGACATGCCGAGATTGTACAACTTCAATAAGAGGAATCTTCTGTCTATGGAGTCGAAAGCAGCTCTGAAGTCTACAAAGAACGCATACAGCTTTCTGCCACTTGAAATGTATCTCTCTGCGATGCTCGATAAACAATAGACGTTGTCAATGGTGGAGTAGCCCTTCCGGAACCCGGCCTGAAACTCTGATAGAAGATCACCTTCGCTTATCCAAGAGTTTAGTCTTTCCAGCAGGATCGCCGCGAAAACCTTTGCTATTGCATTTTGGAAGGAGATTCCCCTGTAGTTGGACACGAGCTGTGTGTCGCCTCTTTTAAAAAAGCCTCCTTAAAAGTTTCTAGTACTGTGCCGAGGTCTAATATACAATTGAACGATTTCGTTAGTTCCTGCAAAAAGCGAGGAGTGGCAAAACGAATGAACTCAGCAGGGATCCTATCAACACCCGGAGACTTGTTCATCTTTAATTTTAGGACTATATTATTTACTTCGGCCACGGTTATTGATTCGTCCAATCTAATATTTTCTATATATGGCAGGGCAAAGTGTATTGCTTTCCCAGGTGTGTTAGCATTTAGAAGATTGTGAAAGTAGGTTCCCAGCTGCAGCGCAGTAACTTCTCCTCCTTTAACAAAACTGCTCCCATTTAGTTTTCTGATGGCTGCCCAATATGACTTGCTGTCTTTGATTTCCCTCAAGGGATTTGGCCAGACTTGTAAAATAGCGACTGCGGGCAAGATAGCATTTTAGTTTATAGTCCTTGTTTGCCTGATGGTAACATCTTAAGGATTCAGGAGTACCTTCGTATCTGGATAACCGTAGCCATTGGAATGAGAGATCTCTTGCCGCCTCACAGTCTCTGTCAAACCACTCTTGCTTAAACTTTTTGCCGTCTTGGTTCTTTGGTTAAATCGCAGAGTTTTTAATGCAGTCCATTAAACTGCTTAGATCGTAGCAGTGAGTGTTGGCTACCGGGTTCCTAAATTCCAGGTTATGGTCAAGGTTTCGTCTATAGTTGCTTGCATATTTTCCGGACCATCTAAGTTTGGGTAGCAGGTTAAGTTGATCCACATTGGCATTTTCTTCAGCCGAAAAAGTATGAATTATTACCAGTGGTAAGTGGTCCGAATAAATCAAACTATCCACTTTGAAATCTTCTACCAACGAGAGCCATGTACCTCTTACTAGGCAATAATCGATTGCCGATCTTGCCGCGCCTCGTACAAAAGTGTGCTCTCCAGAAGGATCGCTTTTTGAACGGCCGTTTAATGCTGTGAACCCAAAAGAATTTATCAGCTCATTGAGCTTTCGCCCATTACCATCGATTACGGTGTCTTTGCTATGCCTTGTCTCCAAAATTTGGGTTTGTATAAGCAGAGGGTTAAAGCCACAAAGCGATGTGCTACCTGTTCTGGCGTTGCAGTCTCCAATGATCATTAAATTTTCATTGCACTGCTCACTATTGAGAAAATCATAGAGTATTGACATATCGGTTTCCCATCTGTTGCAGTTTATGTAAACTGGTAGAATGTGCAGTGCGAGTGTTCAATTCAATCAGTACGGATTCGGAATGCTGCGTGAAGGAGGCTATATTGGCCGACTTTAAGGTTTTTTTAATTCCGAGTAGCATGCCACCGCTTGCTCTCCTCTTGTATGGTAGCGAACAGCTGGTATCTATTTCAGAACATATTCTTTAAGTTTGGCATTAACTTGCTCAGATGCGACTTCTAAGAAGGTTTCATATAGCGCAAACACATCAAAGGAGGCTATGTATTCAAAAAAGTTTTTAAAAATGCATTTCCGCGCCAAACCTGCTACATTATATGACAGAATCTTTAGTTTCTTAGATGTATAATTATTTTCCTTAAGTCTAATATTTGGGACAATATGGCTGAGTACTTTATTGGGGCTGACACTTAGTTTTTTGAAGGAAGCTCATTTTTCAGGGCATCATACGAAATTACGGACATATCCAACTCCTTTCCAAATAGTTCTTTAAGTTTGGATTCCGCATCAGCTCCCTGACACATAAGTATTTTATTGTTGTTAAAGGCCATCCAATTACCCTCGATGTTAATACTATCATTTTGCACATTAACTTTCTTGGCGTTGTCAATAGCATTGAGGCGTTTTTTCAAGACGAGAAGTTTTGCTTTATTTTTCTGCCTTTCCGAAGTTAGATCCTTTTCAATAAAAATTCTGCTTCCTCTTAACTTTGGTGCTGATTTTCTAACCTTTTCAGCCATTTCCTGAGTTTCCAGCTCAACTATTACACTCATTTTCCCATCCTTGCTGTATGTTTTTCTCGCCCCATTGACCCTGACATCTTTAAGGAAAATCTTTTCACGAAACAGTGTGTTAACGGCTTTTTTGGGTCATTGTCTGTGCCTAAACCTTTAATGAGCAAGTTTTTCTTTTTTGTTGTTCTAACAAACTTACAATGATTTTCTTATCAGCATCTCTATCTGTTTGCAGATCTCTTATCTCTTGTTTAAGCAACTCATTTTCATGTGCAAGGTCTTTAAATTGATTCGAAAGCGATCCCATCTCTTCCCTAATGTCTTCTCTTATACCTTCAACATCGGCTTTTGTTGGTAACACTCTTAGCTTGTCGTCTAGGTCTTTGAGCTTGATGTCTAAGAGATTGGACATAATGCTTGTAAGATTTTGCACTGACATTCCAGCAAGTTGCTCCTCTGGGGAGGTATCGATTAGTTTTCGTTTCTGATTTGTCGGCATGGAGGGCGAAAATAACTTTTCCTGTGGATTGCTAATACCTGATGGTGGGTCGGTTGGTTGGTTTGTGTTTTTTTGTCTCCGGGAGCTGTGGGGGTTGTTTCTAAAAGACCACAGATTTAAATTTGAAATTTTATAAAAGTATATATTTATACAAGAACAAAAACCGAAGTGGATATAGAAATGTCCGTCCGTCCGTATGAACAAACAGATCTCAGAGATGGTAAGAGATAGAGGTTTGACATGTATGGGACAAATGCTATTCCCCCCCCCCACCCCTAGATAAGAGATAGTTTGTCATTAGTAATATGTATCGATATGCTGAAGAAATGATAGAGATTGGATGAGCGGTTCTAAAAAACTTAGAAATGAGCACAGCGGTAGAAGTGCTTTCAGCTTCTACTCTAGGTACAGAGTAAGTTATAGTCGGGACTTTTTTATTCGTTTTGTTTTGCCGACGGATTTTTTGCACTGATCGTTATGACGATTTTTTTTTTCCTTCACTGTTTTTTTGCTCCACACCAGAGGCAGCCAAATGGAGAGGACAAAAATGTGCGCTTGTGTTGCTGAACAAGATAGCTCTCTCCAGACAACGCGCGTTTTACTTGCAGTGCAGTGCTCACCGATTCACAGAAACATAACTTCGGTTCGCGTTTGCTTAAAAACACGACTGACATCGGCTCATATGAGCTGAAGGTGGCCGCATCTGCTTCACACACATACTCAATTTGTGTATATGTGATTCCTTCGCTCTCGTGCTCACTCTCCCGCTCTCTCTCGCGCTCTACGCAAAAGCGCTGAATTCTAAATGTTCACTGAGCTCCTCACCTTCTTTGTTGCAACATGCCACAGATGATAAAAATAGTAATAATGAAGCTTTGAGCCGAGGAGCTGTGACTTAAGATCCGAGAGCGGTTTGATGGCTTACGGTTCACGAATTGTGTGTAATGGGCTGAGAGCAAGAGATGGTTCCCAAGAGCTGCCAACCCTGACTTTGCATGTTTGAACTGAACACTGTTAAACGAATCATACGAGGCTTCATTTGAACTGGGTATAAAGTGATGCTTACAGAGGAGTCTTAAGCCGGGTTTAAAAAAAAAAGGATTTTGTCGAACTGCGTTATAAATGACAAACGTTATTGAATTGATAAGTCGTTCACTCACAAAGGAAAAAATCATAAACTGACTTTAAGCTCTAAATTGCGCAGGGCTCTACTAAAGACCAAACGCCGTGGTCCTTTCCTTAACATAATCGCCAATCACTCTTTTGCAAGACTCTGATTCTCCCACTCTATGACCTACTTATCGATTACTTTGTTACTCTATTTTGCTATCTTTTAGTCTTCTTGGTCAATTTATAAGTCATGTTTTCAAGCCTTACCTTTTTGTGATCTTGAGTGCAGCTTGCCATATAATACTTGAACAACTATCTTTTCCACCCTATAGACCTAGTCGACTCTTTACATTCAGCCTTCATTGTTTTTGTGTTATTTGTAACTGCCGCCTGTTGATTAGTGCGCTCTGTATGTAAATTTGCATTTCATTTATTTAAAATGCATTCTCTGCGACAATTTCTATGAACTCTCGCCATGACGTTAACAATGCAAAAACGGTTATAATGAAATTAAATATATGTAAAAAACACAACAAGGACAAAGCGGCAGAGGCGCAGTTTAAAATTACAATTTCCGCAGTGGAGAAAACCGCAGAACAGCAACAAAGCGCTTTCTCATTCAGTTTTTGCTCAATCTGCTGTGTTATGTGTTGATTTTCATGGCTCTTAACTTTAAATGCTATTGAATTGGGCGTTGGTTGTGGATTGGTAGCTAAGGTGGACAGTTGGTAGTGTTGGCGGCGGTCGAAACCGCTGCGGTCAGCTAAATGGCCACCGGAAAAAAATGCCACGAAAATAAAATTAAATGGTTGTAGTAGAAAAAACCCAAAATAAACAAAAGTCCGAAGAGAAGAAGGAGGAGAGAGAAAAAGGGAGACAGCGGAAAAAAAATTGCAATTGAAATGTTCGAAAATTATACAGGCAAGCAAATGAACAGCACAGCATGTGCTGGGCTACTGGAAATTGAGTTGGATTGGTTTTTTATGTGCCGAAAAGGCATAAATAGTAATTGATATTAAAGAGCAAGTTGACAGGCCATGAAATCAATAATTAAATGTTGTTAATGGTTGAGGCTTCAATTGAACCTGTAGACACATATTGAAAATATACTGAAGCAGTTTTTCAACATCAAAGCTATGCAGCTTAAGGCGCATTTTACAAGTAAACTCGGAAAAAAGTCGATCTAATCAAAAAATAACCAAATTTTCCATATTAAAATTACAAAATTTGTACCTTATCAGCAAAATCATTAGAATAGGACACCTCATGTGTCCACTAGACCGTACATGCTTTATATGAAAAGTAATTTTTTGTTAAGTTCTTAGCACAACATGGCTCAACAAATTCTGTTTATTTTATAGAAAATTGATCAAAAATCCAAAATCAGATATATTGAGGTTTGGTGGCCTCGAAAAGGCTTTATAGGTTCAAATTTCCCCTCAATTTGGTTTTTGAGCTGCTAGAAACGTCATAGTAGGCAGACAAAAATTTTCTTAAAATTGTAAAAATAAATTATTTCAACATGTCGTACAATTGATTCAGCAACACAATCGGACGGCACCAAATAGACGATTATTGCTGATTATGGCATATCCTCATTGCATTCAAACTACACAAATTTGTATTGTAAAGGAAAAATATTAATGGCATATTCAACTATGCATTTGTAGATTATACAAATGGTGTGTTTACTAAAAATTTAGTTATTTATAAAAAAAAAGTTAAGATTCTACCGAGAATTGAACTCGGTACGCCGGATTCATAGTCGAGAGTGCTTATCACAACACCATTGAACATATAATTTAACATGAAATATTTAATTTATTTGTTCTACACTTTTGAAAAAGTCTCTGTCTACATTGATAATTCAAAGATAAATTGAGGAGAAATTGGAACTTTTAAAGCCTTCTCGAGGCCATCAAACCTCAATATATCTGATTTTGGATTTTTGATCAATTTTCAATAAAATATACAGAATTTTTTGCGCCATGTTGTGCAAAGATCGTCACATGTTGAAAATCGTATGGAGAAATGTCCGGCCTAGTGTCCACAGAACCAACAAATGTAAAGAAACCTCGATAAACACACGTTTATTCCAATATTCTGTAAACCTGGCGTGCTGACAGAAAACGGATAATTACTTAATACATACATACAACATTTTAAGCCATATCTCACATCATAATTGACAGATAGAGTCACGCAAGATAGAATTCGAAAGGTAATTGAGCTGCCAGTAATCATTGTTTAAATATCGGTTTAATAGTTTGAATACAATACCCAAAAATATTTCAAAAAAATTTACTTTATGCTCGAAAATGCAAGAAATTTCATTTTTTATACCCTTGGAGAGGGTATATTAAAATTGTCCGGATGTTTGTAACGCACAGAAGGATGTAACGCAATGTCCGTCTGTCCGTCCGTCTGTCCGTCTGTCCGTCCGTCTGTCCGTCTGTTTCTATGCTATCTCCTCCGTCAGTTTTAAAGCTATCTTAACCAAACTTTGCACGAAGTCTTTTGGTATAAATACGCTGCACATTTGTCGGAACCGGCCGGATCGGATGACTATAGCATATAGCTGCCATAGGAACTATCGGTTAAAAAACTAGTTTTAGTGAGAAAAACTTTTTTGTTTTTAGTGCTATCGCTCCCAACGCTCGTATTAATAAGTTTTTAATGATTTCACATAATTTCACCAAGCCTTGTCAAAATCGGACAACTATATAGTACAGCTGCCATACAAAAGTTAGGTCTGAAAAAAAGTCTTGGTGAGAAAAACTTTTTTGTTTTCAATGTTATAGCTCCCAACGCCAGTATTTATAAGTTTTCAATGATTTAACATAATTTCACCAAAATTTTTCGAAATCGGACTACTATATAGTATAGCTGCCATACAAAAGTTAGGTCTGAAAAAAAGTCTTTGTGAGAAAAACTTTTTTGTTTTCAATGTTATCGCTCCCAACGCTCGTATTTATAAGATTTCAATGATTTTACATAATTTCAACAAGATTTTTCGAAATCGGACCACTATATAGTATAGCTGCCATACAAACTGTCAGGCATATATCAAGCTCCAAGGGTATATAAACTTCGGTCGAGCCGAAGTTAGCTTGCCTCTATTTTTAAAATATAAAAAAATTTAAAAATAAATATTTTTATTTTTTGTACTTAAAAATCGCACTTCTACGAAGAAATACAGGTATACAATTGTGCGAACATTTCTGCGGACATTTCTGATTTAAAGGAATAAGTTGCACCATATATGAACAGCTTCTGTAAGATATAATGTTTATTAACTAAAACTACGATATTATCCAAAGTTGTTCATGTCAGCTATTAAATTTGATTATTAAAATTACATTATATTGCCTATTTACATAATGAAATGAATTAATTAATATTATTTCTTCCATAAGATTCGCCTTTTCATTATGCTTTTTCTTTTCTGTCATTTCTTAAAAATGATGGCACTCCCACGAAAAAAATTGGTATTTTTTAAAAAGTACTGGAATTTTTTTTGAGAACAGAAAGTGTATTAGCAATAATTTGTTGAATTGAATTTAAGAAGTACACTTAAAAAAGATGACGATTTCTCAATGTAAACGGCGAAATTTTAAGAAATGAAAATAAAAGTTGCCAGTGGAAAGAAACTAAATAATAATATTTTAAATAAGCTAAATAATAATTTAGTGAATTGAAATTATTTTTATATTTTTAAGCGAACCGAAGTTCGAACCAAATCCTTTGGTTCAGGGGTTCCAGGAACGGGGCCGCGAACCAAATACTAGACTTTACAACGGTCCCCCGGATCGAACATTCTACAAAATTTTTGAGGTTTGCAGCCTTGAGTTTTTTGTTCCAGTTTCTTGGCGTGGCATAAATTGAAAATAAACTTAGGGCCGATTTCACATTTTCTACATAAAGCTGTTTGTCACATAAAGTAACAAATAACAGTGAAAAATCGATGACTATCTGACACATAGCAGCTATCTGGGAGAACAGAAATCGGCCCTTAATCTGTCTTTATTTATCTAACGGGGTGTATGAAAGTCGGGCAGGGCTGTAGGTGGTTACCAGGGGTCGGCAAAAATCACATTCACATTTAGGCATTGCGCACGAAGCTGATATTGTTTGTAGGCCTTGTTGGAGAAGCAGCGACGAGCTCATACAGTTGGAGTGCTTAAGTCGCTGCCGTTAGGCACATTTGTATGCACTTTAGATAGCGACGCGCTGAACTCTGGTGTATACCATAACGTCAAGAAACATCAAGTTTGTTTTCGAGTGCATTTATACATTCAGCAGCAAATTAATGAAAGTACACAAACTCAAGCGAATCGGGCCTCTGGATATCAAAATATGAATTTCTCTGATAAACTGATATTATAAGGTCTCTTAAGAAGTTGTATTTTGCATCGCTTAATAGTCCATTTTATTGTTTTTTGATTATGGGCTGTCAACCGTTTCGGAACCAGAACTCAAAAACCGAAGTATTTAAGAAGCTTTACGACCCAATTGTATTTAAAAAATAGAATCCTCTAAAAACTTCTTGCAAAAAATTTTGGAATTTATTGAATTTGTAATGAATTCAATTTTAATTTGTAAAGCAAATTGAATTGCGGAAGTGTGTGCCAATTTGCCATGGAAAGTAATCAATTATGGTCAACGAAGTAATTTGTTAAAAAATCGTTGGACTTTTGGTTGCTACGCAATGGCAGAAATAATATAAAAGATACACACAATCTGTGATAAAAACTTGTATGTGTCGTAGTCATATAATAAATGATAAATGCTCGATACAGCTACTTAAAAAAAAACCGCATATAAACACCATGAAAATGTAAATTAAACATTTGGTTTTAATTCATTTTTAATGTTGAACAATTGAAGTGTGTCCGATGACTCATTTGACTAAATGCCTGGCTGCCTAATTGATTGATTGTTGAATTTTAATGAGCGCCATCGGCAATTGATGTTGTTGCTGTTGCTGCATTTGTTGCTCATTAAACACTACACCTGTTCACCGTACAAATCATGCACACGGTTGGCCCAGAATTCGGTTCAATAACTCGAAAAAAAGAAGAAAATAATGCTTGCAGCTACAATTTGTGCGGCGAGGGGGGAGAGTTAGAGGTGGCGGCGGCGCTTTTGCTTTTTCCAACTGATAACAATCTAAGAGCTTGCCAGCTATCTCTCTAAATGAAAAACGAAAAGAAAACACACAAAGTAAACGTCGGCACAGATAGTCTATGCATACACAGAGAAAAACTCAAAAACTCTGAGCTCAAAACAGTAAAAGTCAGGGACCAAGTCTAGGAAATAAATTCCCTAGTGCTTCAAGACCTGCGATGATTTCAGTCTCTTACAAATTATTTCCAGTAAATAAGATAGTCATGGTTAAATTAAGGATGATAGTACTATTTTTTTTTGAGTGTACCCACACTAATATGTATCTAGTAGAACGTTTCTACAAGTGATGTGGAAAGAAAATGCAGCATAAAGCAAATCGTGTCAATGACATTTGGTGACATACCGCACAGAATGAGACTGATGGAGATTGAGAGAGGGGGTGGGAGGAGAGGTAAAAAATGAGGTAAGACAAGAAAAAGCCGATACAAGAAAATTGCTTCACAGCAGCAGCGCCGTCAACAACAACAGCAATAACAACGGGTTCCTCTCTAACCATTTAGGTGGGCGTCTGTTGGATTTTCTTTTCCGGTGAGGGGAGGGAGAGAGGGGTGGACTTTAGAACACAATTTACAGCTTTGCTTTGTGGTTGCTATTAATAGGAAATGCTTTTGGGGTCATTATGCTGATGTTGCTGCTGTTAGTGTTGACGCTGATGTGATTCAGGTGAGTTAAGGTTAAGTCGATCAATGATTAGATATCTATGCAGATATAACTGTTAATTTGTATAGGCAGCTTAAACGTATGCAAGAAACTGGAAACTAAAGTGGGTCAGCTTAAATATTATACAATACCCTACAGTTAGGGTAATTGATTTTTCTTTCAAAAGGTAAAAATGTAAATTGAAATATAAACATTTTTAAATAGTTAAACCTTTAACATTGTATCAAAAAGCCATTCTTCTTCTAAAAACTTTTGTGTTTTATAATAATCTGATGACTTAAAAGTCTCTCGGTATTTTGAAGTCGTTTGGTTTGTTAATATCTCGGAAAATCTGGCAGTGCCTCAGAAGGTTTGGGGCTTTACAATCATGGTAAATATAACTAATACAAAAAAAAAAGTATGTTGAACAAATAATATAATATTTAGGCTTGAATAACTTGACCAAACAAAGAATAAATTTAAAATCAAAAGGTGCCAGATTCTAACTATGCCTCCTACGATAAACAATAAAACATTACAACTTAGGGCCGGTTGCTTTTCTTCCAGATAAATGGTAAGTGTCAGATAAAATAGCAATATAAGGCGAAAGGCAAAAATAAGGCGATTTAAATTTGTAGTAGATGCGACTTTGATGACCAGAAAAAAACTTTTATGATTACTTTTACCTGTAATCATACGGTGCCGGATTCACTTGTGCAGGTCTCTTATACATACCCATTAGACTGGCCCTTATATTAACTTTTTCTTTTTGATTTCAAAATACCGGGCGGAAAAAGATTCGTTTTGGTCCCAATAAATATGAAAAAAAGTTTGGCAGCGATCGGACTTCTTTTAGTGGACGCGCGCTCGCCCTCAAAACCGAAAATTTAAAATATATGGAAAATGAGGGGGATAAGTTTCGAATTTAGGGGTTTTCTCTGTTCCTGTTTGCCTTACGATAAATCCAAATCCACCTAAAAAAACAGCAACATGAAAAAAATTTTATGTCTTCTTTTTATATCCTTTTAGAGGAATATCAAAGCAACATTTTAAATATAAATGTGTCTTATTTTGAGCGTAAACTTGGCCAGAATCATATCAAAAGGGTAAATTTTTCAAAATTTGTTTTGGAAAGATCAAGAGGGCGACGGGTCCTCTATGAGAACTCCTCATCCAGATGCAGATGCAGTAGAAACGAAGATCATTCTGACCTTTATTACTTTTGTTGTGACCCGATAGAGACAACATATAGTTTCTTACCTTACAAGGACTTTAACTAAACATCACTCAAATTTCATCCTGATTTATTATAACTTATCTTTCTGGGTCCAAAATCTTTGGTTAAATACACTAAACAAACCCAACACCCCTGTGCAACACTTAGAACTTTCTTTCATGTCATTCTTATAAATAAATTTATGAAAATGAACTGTCACAAATCACGACAATTCCCATTCGTGTGGAGTTTATTTCAAGAATGTTAAATGTAGTGGATTTTTTTTCTGGTAAATGCACCAACGGACCGAACACCACCGACCCACCAACGACATTCTTTCATTTTCATCCCATTCCCATTCCCCGGAGCTCTTCACAACTATCGGAATATGCATATACTGGCCGCATAGTATTTGTATGCACGAGTATCTGTAGCATCGTCTGTGCCATGTTTTGCATGTTTACTCATGTATTTGCATTTCGTGTGACATAAATCACGCGCACGGCACACCGCCCAAAGGCACAAAAGCGAGAATTGCCGCACGGCGGGGTGAGGCGATGGGGAAACGGGGGAAAAGCGAAACGAAATGTGGGCGACACCTTCAGGCGGTCCCATCCCTCATCTCATTCCAGCGAACGGAAATGTCGCGCTGCATTTTTCAATAAGTGCGTTGATTATACCGCCTTCCCTCCCTCTTCCCAGGCAGAACGTCAATATCAACCAGAGGTGACTTGTGAGGAGCAAAAATAAACAAATAAAATTAATATGCTCGTTGTGAAATATTTTTTACATTTCAGCATTATTCGAAATCATTGACTATAAATATGAAGGGAATCTTTTTAAGCGAAAAATATTTTCTTAAATTATAGTTTCTTTGGTTTTCTTTAGTATATAAAATTATCAACTGTTTAAGTTTTCCCTAATACCCATTATTCCGTACATTTTCCCATTTCTCTTGGTCATTGATTGATGAGAAAGTAATAAGCCATTCCAGCCCTTGCAACCCTCTTCACTGCAACCTTAAGATGCTTAAATCGTTTGATAGGCAATTTGATACAGCTTTGACTCCATTAACTAACTTACTACCTGGTAACATGTACCTTGATCCTCCTGCACATCAGCCGTAGGCTCGGGCACTTGGAATTTAATTTTATCAGAGACCAATTGAAAGGGCTTTAGCTCAGCCACAGTCATTTCCATTTCCATTGGCATTTGCATTACCATGACTCCGGCACTCAACGTGTCGTATCGTAGCCGGAAACTTTTCTTTTATGGCCTAAGCCATTAACTGGCACACTTGAGTGGCAAATCACAGACAGTATAATTCTCGAGAGAGTAGCCTCTAGTAGTTACTGAAGCTTATTCAATTAGCGCCCAAAATGGTTATCGCAATGAAGTTGGTGTGTTTGGGGGAGTTCAATGATGTAATTGCTTATAATGTGTGCATAAATCGAGGGCTTTGATATCTCCTAGGGGTCGGGATAGGGAGCACGTACGTGAGAGTCAGCGGGGTACTCATCAGATGAACCATAACACTAAACAACAAAACTTTAACAAACTAAAGTTTTAATGAGGCGTTCGTAATATAAGGATTTTAGCTACTGTAGTTTTGAAAAAAAACATAATTTAAATCAACAAAGTCTTCTTTGAGTTCGACACATTTAGTGCAGTGATTTTCCTTATTTGTTATCCCATTCAAATAATACTTTTTCTAAAGATGCCCATCAATATCGGGTGTGCCACAGAACCCTCCTTTAACCAAATTCTCACCGAACTCTAATTCTTAGGTGCCACAGAAATTTCTTTTGGTTGGTTTCAAACCTCCTGTGTTTTGATAGAAGATTAAGCAAAATAAACTATATATTTAATTTAGTAATTTTTTCTTAGTAGTTTAAACATTGATTTCAAAATTTTTCAAATATAATTTTTAAATTTTTGGTAGGTACTCTAATTTAAGTCATACGTCATAATGGAGAGTAAGAAGAAATAACGAAAGGTAAGGAGCTGACGGGAGTTGTTTTAAACGGTCGTAGTTGTGTTCAAAACAAGAATATTTCAAAAACGATTTTGCTCGAAAACCAAGAAATTTCATTTAAACGACTAGAAAAAATATAAAAATACAACAAATATTTATTTTCATAAGAAGGATAGAGAAAAAAGGAGGGAGGAAAACGTGAAACGTACGTAGATGGATAAAAGAATAGAGGAATAAAGTCAAATAGTATTTGTGTGTTTTCAAAAGTACATTCATTTTCTCGTTTTTGGTCAATTTATGAAGTGAACGAAAGCCAGAACAAAAATAAAAATTAAAAACGGAACAAAAGTCGAAGCAAACGAAAATTATTTTAAAATACCAGGAAAATATCAATTTTTCGCTAAATTGCTACAGCTCCTGTGTTTGTCAAAGATTGATCGTCGATATAGTTTTCTCGTAGAAGTGCGGTTCTATGTAGAAAAATAAAAATAAGTTTTGGATTTTTATATTTTCAGGCGAGCCAAAAATTAATTTCGAGCAAAAAAACAATTTTTTGATATTGTAGCAAACTAAGAACCGTTTAAAACGATTTACCGAAAGAAATAACCTAAACAAACTCTATCAACGTGGATGGCTTAATGAAGTGCCCTAAAAAATAAAAAAGAAAATTTCAGTAGAAAGGGTCTTGGCTGTAAACGAGCAAACAACAAAATCTAAATACAACGGTGTCGCCATCTGCGTGTCAGCCAGTAGAATAAGGACAGTTTGGCGCCAACAAATTTTTTCATTTTGCATTTTATTGATGGAGAATATGAGAAAGGAACTATAATTTTAACACTTGAAGAAGCTCGCTTCAACGGTTAGCGAAGTCGACCAAACTTCGCAGCTAAGCTTTAAATCAAGTAATATTAGCCATAAATGATGTTAAGAGCTCTTATATTGAAAACAAAAAAGTTTTTCTCCCTAAAACCTATTTTCCGACCGAACATTTGTATAGCAGTTACAAGAAGTAGTCATCCGATCCAGGCGGCTCCGATATATTAGCAGCGTGCAGTCAAATAAGGACTCTGCACTCATAAAAATCTAGAACGAATAATTTGAGTACGAACGCTCTTGAAAAAAAATCTAGTCGCACTTGAATTTTCAAGAATCTCGCTCCTGGAATCGAGACAAATTCATTCTCAATGTGGTTCTTTAGGCAAGGGGAGTGAGGAAACGCAAACTTTGAGAGAATAACGTTGGCCGCGCTCTTTCAAAGCGGGACAGCGTATGCGCAGTTTGTCATTGTCACTTGACCGTGGCCTGCCGATAATTATGTTAAAGTTGAACATTAAGATTGGGCAAAAGTAAGTGATTAAACGTCTGTATAATATAATAAAAATAGAGGCAAGCTAACTTCGGCTCGACCGAAGTTTATATACCCTTGGAGCTTGATATATGCCTGACAGTTTGTATGGCAGCTATACTATATAGTGGTCCAATTTCGACAAATCTTGTTGAAATTATGTAAAATCATTAAAAACTTATAAAAACGAGCGTTGGGAGCGATAACATTGAAAACAAAAAAGTTTTTCTCCACTAAGACTTTTTTTCAGACATAACCTTTGTATGGCAGCTATACTATATAGTAGTCCGATTTCAACAAGGCTTATTGAAATTATGTGAAATCATTAAAAACTTATAAATACGAGCGTTGGGAGCGATAACATTGAAAACAAAAAAGTTTTTCTCACAAAAACTAGTTTTTCAACCGATCGTTCCTATGGCAGCTATATGCTATAGTCATCCGATCCGGCCGGTTCCGACAAATGTGCAGCGTATTTGTACCATAAGACTTCGTGCAAAGTTTGGTTAAGATAGCTTTAAAACTGACGGAGGAGATAGCATAGAAACAGACGGACGGACAGACGGACGGACAGACGGACGGACAGACGGACAGACGGACATGGCTATATCAACTCAGCTCGTCATGCTGATCAAGAATATATATACTTTATGTGGTCGGAGATGCTTCCTTCTCTGCGTTACAAACATCCGGACAATTTTAATATACCCTCTCCAAGGGTATAAAAATGTTTAAAGCAGCACATTAAAAAATAAAATGAAATAAAAATAAAAAATAAGGAAAAAATAAAAAAAAATAAATGCTCCTACGGGGACTTGATCCACGGTCGAGCTGTTGCGGCTGGCCAAATACCAACCGCGCTGGTTCATAAATATGCTTTCGCCGCTGCTTGTAGCTTATCGAAAATAGTCGAATAAAATAAAAAATTTATATCTGTTATGTGACTAACTTAAAATCAATCACATCTTAGAAAAAAATGGATGGGGTGGCTGATGGTGAGTGGCGAAGTGGCGAGCAGGGCAGAACAAACAACACCACGTCGGTCGGACGGGTTGTCCCGGGGTCTCGGTCATGTCTCTCACACCAGAAAACCCCCAGCGCCTTCAATTATTATTTTTATTCTTTTATTTTGAGAATCATACGGACGGACGGACGGACGGACAGACAGACGGACGGACAGACGGACAAGGCTATATCGACTCGGCGTTTGATGGTGAATAAGAATATATATACTTAATATGGTCGGAAATGATTCCTTCTCCCTGTTACATACTTTTGCACAAACTTAATATACTCTGTGTACCTTTCGTAGAGAGTATAACAATCGACTCGAAAAAGACTCGCAAATGAGTCGAAACTGATCAGAAAATCGGGTATTTACGACTCTTCTGGAAGATTCGCAGATAGGGTACCATTTTCTCCCGACAAATGTATCATGTATGATTAGAAAACGAGCGCATATTTGACAATTTTAATCAGACTGAAAATGCTGGCTGGGTTACAGCTCATACAGAAACTTTTATGAACTTTGACAAGTGCTGTCAATTAAATAAAAACTAAAAATTTTGATTTTTCAAAAATTAAAATTCGACCTATGTAAATCCCGCTTGGTTGGTTATTTGGGCCACTCTGCTCTCATTCGAACTTGTTCACTATAACTTAAACAATAAAAACTAAAAATTTGGATTTTCTTCATTAGCTTTGACCACACGCTTGAAAATAAATATTTTATATTAAATGATTTATCAAGCCTTGTAGTCTAGTGTAATGAGTCGTGGCAGGGAAATGTAAATTCAAACGCATGCAAAATGCTTTGCCACTGCTAATAATGCCCATTATCATGATGCTGATGCTGCTCCTCCACACACACACTCTGATGAGGCAACTCGATAACTATTCTAGGCAACCAACCAACCAACCCATCGTCGTCGTCGGCGGTGAAGTGGCGTGAAGGCTGACTGGCCACGCTTAGTTGGGTAACACATCTCTCCGCGGGGACTCCCCCACTGATTCTGACATGCATTTCTCATGATGCAAAATTTTGTTTCACTTGACATTTTGACATTTGACAGCTAGCGCAAAATTAACGTGGCTTCAGTGGGTGGCAAGGAAGGGAGGATAAGTGTTAAAAATGCAATAACATCACACCGACTAAACCCAAACTAAAAGAATGAAAGGCATTGTATCGTACGAGTATTGGTGACTGCAAAGCTAACTGACAATTTTTGTGCTAATTTATCATGTTCGACAACTTGGGCGTGCGGCTGGCTGGAAGGGAGTGGGTGAGGGTGAAGTGAGGCTAGGGTGGTTCGGGACATGCAGTCGTGCGTTAAATTTTCGTGACATTGCCAAGATACATGATGACTTAATTGAAACTCATGCACATGCATATACCCTCCATCAAACCAAGTGGCTGTTGATGAGATGGCAAAATTTTCTATGAATAAAATATAAGAGACGAACTGTGTGGAGGGTGCAGCAAATGTACAACATGAACATGGAAATTTAGTATGGAAATTGATTTTCATTCACTGCTAAAAATCTGTGAGAATTTAAAAAAAGAAAACAACATTTTGTTTTCTCTTTTCAAGTGGACATGTTATGAGAATTTGTGGTGAAACTAATTTCTAGACTAACATTTATCTTTGCCACCCTAACAACTACTCCCAGGGGCTGCGTGTCAAAACCAGACAAAACCGGGCAGCAAACCCCTGAGAGAGGGAGTCACACACAATGCAAACATGGGCTATGTCAAGGCGTAGACAACAATAGATAATGCATGTGACATGTGTACAACAAAGACAGCTAACATGTTTCATAGCAGTAAGAACACAAAAGGCCTGCACGAACACAAACTTAAAGATGGTTGGCAGGCAAATGCTACCCGAGCCGGGCACTTGGCCAGTGGCCTTAAGGGCCATAAATCAAATGAAAGATGAGCCGAAGATGATTTGTTTAGATTTGAAAATTTATGTTAATTGAGGTACCTTTTAATAAAAAATTATGTGCGAGTAAAAAATATATTTGTTTACATCCACCAACTTTTCAGAAGTAATTCCTCATCAATTCTGTAAGGTTTGACTATCAAACTTGTAAGAACTTTCGCGAAGTCGAATTTAGAACACGAATCTTTCACGTTTCTTTTTCGCTTCTGCAATACATGACCATACAAGTCAAACCTCTATCTCTTACCATCTCCGAGATCTATTTGTTTATACGGACGGACGGACAGACGGACATGGCTATATCAACTCGGCTGTTGATGCTGATCAAGAATATATATACTTTATAAAGTCGGAAATAATTCCTTCTCCCTGTTACATACTTTTGCACATACTTAATAAATTCTATGTACCTTTGGTACAGAGTATAATAATACTTTAAGATACCAAACAAGAAAGAAAGTTGGTCAAGCCCGACTATAACATACTCTGAACTCCCAAAGATTGTATATATCTGATCAATTTTAGTAAAAAGAGTCATCACCGTTTCGTCCAGTGCTGCCCATCTTATTTGTTTGGTCACCTAAAATGATTTCCACTGTTATGTCGGTAGTATCTGACTATAAGGTCCGTGCGTTCATGGCCCTTGTTGGAACCCCGCTCGTGCACCATGTGGACTCCAAACTGCGAGCCACATTAGTCGCACTTTTTGAAATGGCCCCTCTAAGAGCGTGGATAAGTCGCATCTCTTCGTTGGAAATGGGCTCGATTCGTCAAAATTAGATCTTATTTTACCGACTAAAAATACATTCGACTCCTGCTTCATAATTGTTTGTTGCTCGATTAAATTCAAATTTGACAACTTTTAAAACGATACGGAGAATTCGCTGACGAAATTTCAATTAGAAGAACGTGTCGTATACGTAATATTCAAGAAAGCTTTGACTACTTTTCGCAGAGGTTAAAACATGAACCAACATTTTTTAATTTTTATACCCGATACTCGTAGAGTAAAAAGGGTATACTAAAGTCGTGCAAATTTATGTAACAGGCAGAAGGAATCATTTCCGACCATATAAAGTATATATATTCTTGATCAGCATCAACAGCCGAGCCGATATAGACATGTCCGTCTGTATGAACACCTTGATCTCGGAGACTATAAGAGCTAGAGCTACCAAAACTGACTTGTAGTCTTCTTTTATCTGGACGCAGATCAAGTTTGTTTCAAATTTTAGCCACTCCCACCCCCGCCCCACAATATAAAATGTTGAATAACTCCCACATTTTTTAAGATATCGAGTTCAGATTTACAACTTAAACTTATATTAGCAATAACTATAATCCCTGAATCCCTTTACAGCAAGATCGGATAATGTATAGCCGAAATTCATCAATTCTTTGCTATTCCGTTTGCTATTTTTCAAGTAAAAATTTATTTATTGTATTATAATAAATCGTACCATTTAATAGTTTCGATTCTAAGCTCTATTTTGTGGAACTAAACCAGTTTTCTTTTATTTTCTTTGTTTTATCAGAAGCGTATTATTACCCTTTGTACAATGACAATAGAATATGTATACAGGTAAAAATGCACTGAAATTTTAATTTTTTCACTTTAAATTTTATATTTTCACCAATGATTTAGCGTTAAATATGGAATTCGTAAATATAATGTGTGTTACACTTTAAGTTTTTTTTTTAACATGAAACAATTTTAAAAGCATGCGTTGACATTGAGAACAATTTATTGAAGTCCTTTTAAAATTTATTCAAAAATTACCCAAGTCAGATGACTAAATATTAGGGGTAAGAAAACAAATATCTCTTTTCGAATTGCTCCCCTGTTGCTGAAAACTTTTTCCATTTCCATGCACACACATGAACTCATAAAATTCTATGACCAAAGTGATAAATATCATAAAAATAAATAAATGTCCAACAAGAAAACTGACCCCCAGCGACATTGAGGCCAAACTCAATTCGGAATCTCTGACTTCAACGTTTGTTGTGTTGAGAAGGGCAAACAAATACGAGTATTATGAGAGGGCCAAGGACAAGAGTTTTATCTGGGGCAGGACAACAATGAAGAAGAAATCAGCGAGACGAGACAACACTCATGGCAATTGATAAGCAGTCAGAGATGGACGATTGAGGGGCGACAAAGGTTGCTGGGGCTAAAACTTGGCTACAGGAGCAAAATGGTTGGTAACGCTCGACTTGTGGCTGTGTTCGCAAATATTTATGTAAACAAGCCAAATGCATTATGGCTGCCCCTTGCTGAGTTTATTATATTGAAAGCCAGAAACTGGGAGCCAAGAGTTGCATTCAAATTGAAAGTCAAAACAAACCAGGCAGCAGTTTGCCTTTGGCAAACCCCAACCATTGTCTTTTGAATCGGCAGAAAGTTTTGGCTTTCGGCACGTTTGCCATTATACATGCATGTGTGTGTTTGTGTGTGTATACGCCAGGCGGAAACGGAAATGAAGCACAAAAGTTCCGTAGCATAAGTTCAGGCGCATAGTTAACTACACATGTGTGCCAGCCTTCCATTTGTGCTTGCTTTGCATCTTTCCACTTTTTTCTTTTCAGTTAAAATTATTTTATGACCCTGACTCTGACCATGATTTACTTGCAAAAAGCCAGGCAAAAGTCATAACTTCTGGCTGGCCGCCTCTATTCGGCTCGAACTAATTGTCTGGCTGTCGGCAAAGCTCTCTGAAGCTTAATTAAGTGCAGTCCCGGCAGCTGGACGAGGGTCCAAGCCATTTTGCAAGCGCATTGCCATCATTTGAAATTTGTTTGTCCACCCGAAAATTCAACAGGACATGCAGATAGAGTTCTCTTCCTTTTTGTGAAAATCTGTTTATGAAAGCGGCTTTAAATTAAGTGCCTAGAGTCAGTTGGTGAGAGAGGGGAAGCCCTTCTTGACCACGTCAAATTTGTCACGACGAGTCCTGTGCAGTTGAAGGGATTGCTTGTAGATTTATGTGGTGAATTGTTAAGTAAAGTGAGTGAGTGGGCAAGGCAAAGTGAAATGTGAATAAGCTGAAAGGGTTTCCCCGGGATTACTTCAAAATATGACAAAGCTGCACCGGATATGGAAGAAAATAAAGGAAAAATTGAGGAACAAACTGAAAATGTGACCCGACAAGTGGTCTTGGGCAGAGATTTGTTGTTTTATTATAAAATTCGGTTGAAGACCACTTGTGAGTAGAAAAGGACAATAGCCATTTGGGTTAAACAGCCCCAAGTGGCCAAGCCGAGCTTCACTCAATCTGTTGGCTTGCTTTAAGCACAAGGCAAAGTTTGAAAAAAAGTTCTTGCCAGTTTTCTATACAGTTTGCGCCAATAGCTGGTGTAGGTGACTTGCTTATGAAATGGTGCTATATCTGCCCCAAGCAAAGGAAAATTGGTGCCCAAGCCTAGTGTGTTTATTTTACAAACTTGTACACAACCGGCCACCTTCTTCTTTCCCGTGTGGGACATAGAGGCAACAAACTCTGTTGTTGGGCATCGTTTTGAACTCTCCCCAGCCTTTCCCGATAATTTCCCGAAGTTTTTTTGGGTCTGCCTGGTGTTCGACAGGCTCCGTCCAGCGAAGTTTTTCGCTGTATGGTATAGGATCACTAAACTTTACATTTTCTGCAGGAACCAAACGGACTTGAACTAGATTTTGAGCCAGTGTGGATACGATGAGACCACGGTTGCCACACTTGGTGTTTTTGCACCAAAACTGGTGTTTTTTTCCTGTTGGTGCACTGGCACTTTTTTATTGGAATTTGCTCGTTTTGGTTCCTTTTATACCCTTGGAGAGGGTATATTAAAATTGTCCGGATGTTTGTAACGCATAGAAGGAAGCATCTCCGTCCACAAAAAATATATATATTCTTGATCAGCATGACGAGCTGAGTTGATATAGCCATGTCCGTCTGTTCGTCTGTTTCTATGCTATCTCCTCCGTCAGTTTTAAAGCTATCTTAACCAAACTTTGCACGAAGTCTTTTAGTATAAATACGCTGCACATTTGTCGGAACCGGCCGGATCGGATGACTATAGCATGTAGCTGCCATAGGAACGATCGGTTGAAAAACTAGTTTTAGTGAGAAAAACTTTTCTGTTTTTAGCGCTATCGCTCCCAACGCTCGTATTTATAAGTTTTTAATGATTTCACATAATTTCACCAAGGCTTGTCGAAATCGGACAACTATATAGTATAGCTGCCATACAAAAGTTAGGTCTGAAAAAAAGTCTTAGTAAGAAAATTTTTTTTGTTTTCAATTTTATCGCTCCCAACGCTCGTATTTATAAGTTTTTAATGATTTTACATAATTTCAACAAGATTTGTCGAAATCGGACCACTATATAGTATAGCTGCCATACAAACTGTCAGGCATATATCAAGCTCCAAGGGTATATAAACTTCGGTCGAGCCGAAGTTAGCTTCCCTCTATTTTTATACAAAGGTACATAGAGTATATTAAGTTTGTGCAAAAGTATGTAACAGGAAGAAGGAATCATTTCCGACCATATAAAGTATATACATTCTTGATCAGCATCAACAGCCGACTCGATATAGCCATGTCCGTCTGTTCGTCCGTCTGTCTGTCCGTCCGTCCGTCCGTCTGTTCGTCCGTCTGTCTGTCCGTCCGTCCGTCTGTCCGTCTGTCCGTCCGTCCGTCCGTCCGTCCGTCTGTCCGTCCGTGTGAACAAACAGATCTCAGAGATGGTAAGAGATAGAATTTTGACATGTATGGGATAAATCTTTCTTATAGCTGCTGGCAGATCAAGTTTATTTTCAATTTTGGCCACGCACCCTCCCGCCCCCGCTATTTGGAAAAAACGTTATATCTCCTACAGTTTTGAAGATAGATGATTTGTACATTCCAGAGATAGTTAGTTATTAGCAATGTATCGATTTGCCGAAGGAATGATAAAGATCGGATAAGCGGTTCTCAAGTTATGAGTAAATAAGACATGTGGGAGTTTTTATACCCTGGAAAGGGTATAATAAAATTGTCCGGATGTTTGTAACGCATAGAAGGAAGCATCTCCGTCCACAAAAAATATATATTCTTGATCAGCATGACGAGCTGAGTTGATATAGCCATGTCCGTCTGTTCGTCTGTTTCTATGCTATCTCCTCCGTCAGTTTTAAAGCTATCTTAACCAAACTTTGCACGAAGTCTTTTAGTCATCTAAACGAGTTTTAATACTTAACTAAACGGGGGTATCTTTAGTTTCAGATAACGCTGCACATTTGTCGGAACCGGCCGAGATCGGATGACTATAATGCATGTAGCTGCCATAGGAACGATCGGTTGAAAAACTAGTTTTAGTGAGAAAAACTTTTCTGTTTTTAGCGCTATCGCTCCCAACGCTCGTATTAATAAGTTTTTAATAATTTCACATAATTTCACCAAAACTTGTCGAAATCGGACAACTATATAATATAGCTGTCATACAAAAGTTAGGTCTGAAAAAAAGTCTTAGTGAGAAAAACTTTTTTGTTTTCAATGTTATCGCTTACAACGCTCGTATTTATAACTTTTCAATGATTCTGCATAATTTCACCAAAATTTTTCAAAATCGGACCACTATATGGTATAGCTGCCATACAAACTGTCAGGCACATATCAAGCTCCAAGGGTATATAAACTTCGGTCGAGCCGAAGTTAGCTTGCCTCTATTTTTTCTATTCGATTTTAATCATCCACTTTTTGAGCAAATGTATGAGCCAAGTTCGAGTCTTCCTTAAATTTCACATCCAACTTATCTCATCTATTTTTAATCATTAAATATGACTCGCTGGGTGATTCTAATTAAAAAGATCTTCCAAATGCTAGTTGGGATATAACCGAGGAATTTTCAAACCCGAAACGTTGTTTTAACAAAGATAAACTATATTAACTTTATAACAAATAAAATTTTTCTCAATTCCAACATTTTCTCTTTTCGTTTCTCTCATTTCAGCCTCTGCCATACAAGAAAATTTATTTCGGGAAAACATAAGTCACATTCAATTTAAGTTAGGTAAGTTATGCATCACTTATTACGCACAATTTTTACCATTCTAAGAACCGCGTCAACCTGTGTGCAATTCCTTGACAACAATGGAAACCAAAACGCAGCTGCAACTCAAAGTCATTTTCACTGTTTGCTTTCCACATCCGCAATTTCAATTACAATTTGAGTCAAGCCGACGTCAAGTTTTCCGCTGCAGGAACTTTTGCCTAGAAGCGAATGCTCATTAAAGCCAAAGCGGCTGTTGCCGACTCCAAAGAGACTCTTAGCCTTCGGCCCACAACAAACAGGCAGGTCTTAAAGGAAAGCTGGCGTCAATGATTTAATTAAATAAAATGCAGCCTGAGTGCTCAAGAAAAGGCCGTGGCTAGGAGGGAAAGTGGGTGAGTGGGTGAGTGGTGTGGTTGCTAGTGAGCGGAATGATCCACTGAGTTGTCATAACAAACATAAAATTGCAACTTTTGCTTGAATTTTGGGAGAAAACTCAAGAGCCAGTTGCTCATAGGATGCGTCGTGGCCTCAAGCAGAAAGAAGAAGCTACCACAGCGGGAGCCGCCACATCGGGAGCTGCAGCTGTTTTGCCAGTCTGTCTGGAAACGAAACGAAAAATGCAATTTAAGCAATTTTCAATTTTCGCAGCTTCATATAAATCTACATTTATCCCCGCTGGCTTCCTTGGTTACTTACATCAAATTGAAAAAGCAAACTTGTCGCGCTAAAAATTCTTATCATTCCCCATTCCTCAGGTCTATACCCTGCCAAATTTGTATCCTTCTGGCCTTTGGCAAATAGCAGTTGGCACTAGACCCAGTTACCCCCATCTGCCACCCTCTGGCGTCACGTTTATGGCTTAAGCAGAGCTTTGCTATGCGTGTAAAAGAAAAAAAAACTTTTCCCAAAGATTTTTTCTTTGCACTTGCAAAAACTTGTCTTCTCTTCTCCTTCCTCAATCCGCTGCTCCTTCTTCATTGGAGGCAACTTTCCCTGTTGAGCGCGAAATTAAGGCATTAATGTTAGTTTTATGGTTGCTTCGTCTACTTTTTGGAATTGCATTTTCGCTTTCTTTAAGAAGGGCAAAAAGTATTTAAAGACCACATAAATTGAGCCAACTTACTGCCAACTGGCAATGAGCTTTTGGCCAGTACTAAGTGCATTCGAATAACAACAGTAAACTTCTCTGGTTAATCTCATTGAAGCTTTGAGGTTTTACCCGCTTAGTTGCAGTTTAAAGAGCTTTGTGAACCAGCGAAAAGAAAATATTTACGTCAGAGAAAACGATTTGAATTTGAGAAAATTTAATTAAGTTGCTGTTCAGAGCACAAAGCTTATTTCTTCTTTTTCAACTAAATATATCAACAAAATTGTACCAAACGCAAACAAAATGCTGAAACTGAAACAGGAATGTTTTTCCATATAATCGCAAGACGTTCTGATAAATTCTATATTGATGAAGGCTGTACTGATGGCATATATATGGGTCTGTTTAAGTTAAGTAGTTTGCACAAGCTTTAAGCTGTACCCATAGGAACAGGTTCTTAATGAAGTTTTTTGGAACAAACCGAAATGAATTTACGAGTGCGGTAAAAAAGTTCAAACCTGTCAAAAACCTGAAGGTTCCCAGTGCTTCATATCCAAAGTTTTGGTTTCGATCCCTAGTTCATTAATAACATTTAAGGTATTCACCGGCCTTCGGAAAAACATAATTGGTAAATTTGCCTAACATGAGCTAGTGAGGGCTTCTTTATGATTTACTACAGGGTTCCCCAAGCAGAGAGCGTTTGAACGTGACTGTGTCTCTCTCTAACACACAATGAAGTGTGACTTCGGCAAGCATTCGTGCTCCCGGGGCTATCGCTGGGGAACTCTGATTTACTACCATGGTAATTGTTGTGGTAAACCAGCTGCTTTGGCAGGCTGTAAATTTTGTTGTTACTTGAGTGACAATACTTAATATGTGATAACAGGCGGACCAATGCACAGTGGTCGATTGTGCCAATCTGGCAGGCTATAATTAATAATAGTTGCAGTTCAGTTCAGTTTCAGTGTCAATAGGTGCAAATTATATGGCTAGCCTGAAAAAAATGTCTGGTAATACAACATAAAATCGCATTTAAGAAGTAATCATACATGTATGGATGCAGTAATACGCTGCAATATTTGGTGTCAGTGTTAGAATATGTTGAAGAAGTCGTCCTGATCCCAAGAGCTTGTGCGGATGAATAGTTCTGGCTGTCTGAAATAGCATTTAGATAGTTTACTCTCTTGGCCTTAGCTTCGGTAAGAGTCTAACTTGTTTGTGTGCAAATAGCGAAATGTCTTCTGCCTTTGGGGGCATCAGGTGACAATCTCTGATTTACAGACACCCGCAGCAGAATGATTGGAGAAGCGGGTACTCTTAAATTCTTCACTTGATATTTTTTCTAAGCATAGTCTGTTAGTCATTAAAGTCTACAATAAAATAAGATAATTTAGTTAATCACAATACTTCACATAAAAAAGAAAGCACGTTTGAACTGCTTTGAAATAAGAACAATTTTGAACAAAAGTATAACTTACAGTACACGCTTTTAAGGTTTAACCAAAGAAAAAACTCTAACTATTAATAAACCTTGTAAAAATGAAATGAATCAGAAAACTAATGGAAACTGTTGAAAAGATTAAATATAACGGTCCCAAGAGATCGTCTGTGCCGTCCCTTTAAAGCTTTTGTTTTCTTAAGCTTAAAAAAAAAAAGATAACATCGGTGTATCGACGTTTTTTTGAAGGAAATATGTGAAATATCGATATTAAAAATTTGGCTTTTTGTTTATCGATTTTGATATTTTGAGAAATATCGGCAACCCTAGCTCCAGTTCATCCAGCTCCAATCACAAAATCCAGTTCATTTATCTGGTTCACACTTCTCTAACAACTATCGATGCTCGATACTCCTGCCTTTTATATATCTTCTTACACACACACTGACTTATCGCTCTGCCCCTGTGTTACACTCATTCGTACCGGTCTCCAATAAACCAAACTTAAACCTAATCAGTGTTTTAAACTAAATAGTTAACGTGGCGTAGCAACATGTTCACAGTAGTGGCACCATCTATTGGTTAGTTTTAAAACATTCCTCAACCAGCATTGTTCAAATCAAATAGTCTCGCCATATATTGATCAGTTTTGACGCTGCAATTCAATAATCATTGTTCAAAGTAAGTAATGGCGCCATGTCATGACGCTGCTACTGCAGGTACATAGCATATTACAGTCTGGTTTGACCGACATTCTTTTTCGATGGCAATACTATACGTAAAGCGTAACTGTTCAAATCGTAGCCACACTGTCCTTTAAGTGGAAGCCAAATAAATAAATGTTTTTTTTATAACATCTTAAAATGGCTTTAAAGCCCGTGAACTTCGTAAATTCGTCAAATTTTGTGACAATTACTAAGAAATTTGTGTTTTATTATAGCGTCAGTTCTTTGGTTAGCTTGACACTTCCATTTATAATGCTTAACAATCAATAAATTTAATATCTGACCCACACATGTATAACAATACACTGACAAATTTATACAATTAGAGAGCAGACAGCGATGTCCGTAGTTTCTCCACCAATTTTGTTTTTTTTTTCAGCAAGCTTTACAAATATTTGCGCGCAATTTTTCATATTAAACGACAGGCAGGCAAATGGCGAAGGATGAACGTGGAAGAGGGGATGGTCAGGTCCGTCGGAACTGAAAGATTGCAGCAAGGCTGCAAAAACTACGTTCAACTTGTGCCAACTGTGATCAATCTTCGGGACAGAGCACAGGGACAGGCAGTTGCAACATATTTGGGAGGCCCCCGGGCAAGCGGGCACTCAAGCATGAGCCCAGTCTGGCCCTTAGCACTGGCATGTCCTTGTCAAAAACAGGGGAAACAAACAGGCAGCAGGAAAGCAGCACAGTCTGAAATGCAAAACTGGAAAATTGCAACATATTTGCAATTGTCGTTAAGGTTGAATCCGGAGGAGAAGGCAAAAAAAAAACAGAAAGCAAGGAAGCAATTGGCCAAATGAATGAAGTTGAAGCGAAACGGGATGGCCAGGCACTTGAACTGCCTGTCAGAAGTTGGCTACTGGTAGAGCCGTAAGATTGATTGGCTTGGGCAAGGAAGAAGAGGTCGCGACATTTTCTCTGTCTCTCTCGCTCACTTTCCCTTCTTCCCCCTTTTCAAATTAGTTGGCCTGTCAAAAACTTTAAGCCTGGCGGCAGAGACCAAACATAATGGAGGGCACGAACAAAGGGCAATCATAGAGCAACAACATCTAGTAGAAGAAAAGTAAAATAAGATGTAGCAAAAGTTGGGTGAGACTTGTTTGAAAAATGAAGATTTCATTTCCATATTTGCCTTTCACTTTCGTGTGGAAAGCATTAAGATTTTTATTGCATACTTTAAAGATTGCATTTAATATTTTAGTTTGTCTTTAAAGTAAACAGAGTAGAACATTTGTATGCGAAATCTATGCTTTAAAACAGTTCTTTGCGTTTTTAACTTGGTTTCTTCAGGAGGCCTAGTCATCGTATTCACAACATTGAATTAATTGCTATGGTTGGAATGTTAAGACTGCATAAAAAAAAATAAGAGATAAATTTAAAGAATATTGCCGAACAAATATAATAGTCTAGCTCATAAACAGGAAATTGTAAAAAAAAACAAAATGATCGTTAAAAAAACCTTATTCTCTTGTTTGTCATGGAAAAGAAGCGCGACGGAAACGTACTTATACTAGGCCGTAAGATCCACTTGGTTGGTTGTGATTCTAGTTTTTTTTCCCAAATAGCGCTCTTGGTAATTTGATCTTCAAGTTATCCAAATAGCATATCTTGAGCACACGCATCTGGTTTCCACTATAATTAGATTACAATTTCCGAATATTTTTAATTGAAGATATTTTATTTTGAGTAGATTTGTTGTTGAGTAGATTGTTGTAGCCTACTGCATAGTTTTGGTATTGCATACTTTTTGTCAGTAGAAAATATTGTCATTTGTCATATTTAAAGATAGATTTTTATCAGGAATGCAAATCGATCGGAAATAAGGCCCGATTTGGTATATTGGTTCACACAGATTTTGAACCGGCGCGCCAGTTCGGTTTATTACATGGTTTTTTTTTAGCTCACTGAACCGCAGTCTCAGTTCGCTTCATTGGCTCACTCTTAATTAATTATATATTTCATGAAGGTCCGTTTCGTAATTCTATTTTCAGAGCACTCTAACTTCTTAAGTAAATATGTTACTTTTCGCACACCATCAAAATTAAAGGGCATAGCAGAATAAGCATACAAAAACTGCCCCCACTCCGATCAGAACCAAATTTAAATATGTTGTTATCATCAATGAGAAACTCACTCTCCTAAATTTGTAGTCATCTAATCGCTATTGGAGTAGAGTTATGAGGGTGGAAAGATAAATCAAAAAAGTCGTTTATCTTAAGAACCGCTTAACCGATTTGGATGGGTTTAATATATGTTGTAAGTGTCCACAGCACAATTCAAAAAATAATTTTTGCACATATTTATTGCCAATTCTTTGGCCCAAAAAAAATTTTTTGAAAATTTCAAATAATTCTTTTACGGTGTTAGCGTTTTGCGACATCGAAAGTTTTTTTCTGGTTTTTTCATCAAGAGGTCCCTAACAACATATAATTTTTGCAAACACATCCCAAGTGTACCTCATGGTGAAATACTATTAAACGTTAAATTAGGAATTTTTATATATATTTAATACATATTAGGCACACTGTAAATCAACTTAAAAAGGGGAAAAAGGGGAAATTTTCTGTCTATTTTGTGTGAGTAGTTACAGTGTGCTCAGTATTATAAAATATATTTGTAAAACTGTTCACATGTTTTATTGGCATTCACTATGAAGATGATTCCCGATGACCGTGCAAAAATTTTACATTGTTAAGGATTTCTTATTGAAAAAACCAGCAAAAAACTATTCTAGTTGAAATCGATTTACACCTCGAAAAAATTATTTGAAAATTTTAATAATATTTTTTGTGCCTAAGAATTGGTAATAAAAATGTGCAAAAATAATTTTCTGAATTCTGTGGTGGACACTTATAACATATTTTTAGCGCATTCAAATAGGTTAAGCGATTCTTAAGATAAACGAGTTTTTTGTTTTACCTTTCCGCCCCCATAACTCTACTCCAATAGCGATTAGAAGACTACAAATTTAGGAGAGTGAGTTTCTCATTGATGATAACAACATATTTAATTTTGGTGATGATCGGAGTGGGGGCAGTTTTTGTATGCTTATTCTGCTATGCCCTTTCTAGAAAACATTTTAATAAAAGTGGTCCTTACAAACGATAAATATCGTTCTGAATATTGAGAATATCTTCCTACAGAGCAAATGCGATAATCGCACAAATCAGTTCAATCAATTTCTTAGGAAGAAATATGCTATAGTCTGGTTAAGGTATATTAAGAGGTCGACGGACAATTGCAGGAGATGTACGGAATTACATCTTTAAAAACGTTTGAAAAGACGTCCTTAAAGGTTAGAGGCGAAACTTGATTTATGCTAAATTCGGCGGTCATATGCAGATTGGATATTATCGAAAAATCGGTTGACCTTTTATTTTAAAGCTAAAAGTAATACTATATGAAGATTTTTTTTTATTTTTTGCCGATCCAAAAATGCGCTTCAGTTAATTGTGAGTATTTTCAAAATTATTTTCAAAATATTTGCAAAATTGTTACAGTTTAAGCACTAGCAAAAGTTTCTTCAACAAGAATGCAGAGCAAACTGTTAGACATTGGTGATTTTTATTCTATGTGGATTTAATGTTAATTTGAAATCGAAATCAAAAACAACAAATAATCAACCAACATATCAAAAGTTGTGCCAGCAGAACCACCCACTTAAGTAAGTGTTGAAAGTTTATTTTCCGGAGTAGAATTTATATTTGAATTCTCGCAGCAATTTGGTGCATGCGTTGCGGAGATAACCCCTTACACATACTTTTTTTTCTACAAAATTTATAGTATGGATTACAATCTCGATTAAGAATAAGAATTTGTTTCATGAAGGTATATAACAACAATATAACAACAAATATATTTATCTAATAAACTAGACATGATACCTTTGTGAATGAAATGGTTTTCGATCTTTTAGTTAAAACTTATAATGGACCGCGCGATTATAGATACAGTGGGACAAACACAAAAATTTTTACGCGAAAATAGAAACGTATTAATTTTAAATTCTGACAAGGGCAACGTGACTGTAGCAATGGAGAAGGATGACTATAACCATAAAATGGAACAAATACTAGGAGAACTCAACACATATAGACTATTAAGAAAAGACCCCACTCTGAAGCTACAAACAAAGAACAATGGATTTGCGGAGAAACTATACAATATAGGAGTTATAACAAAAAAAGAGAAATTCAGACTGTCGACTAGCACAGCTTTACCACCTAGGATTTATGGGCTCCCAAAAATACATAAAGACATCTTCCCACTACGACCGATTTGCTCTATGACTAACTCACCTTCCTACCACCTATGCAAATACATGACGAACATATTAAGTAATTTGACCAAAGCTTCCAAGTATAACGTCAAGAACACTATAGAGTTTAAGGATCGGATCAACAACAGCTAAATATTTGACGACGAAAAGATGGTCTCATTTGATGTCGTTTCCCTTTTCCCAGCATCCCGACAGATTTGGCACTTGAGGTAATTCAAAAGAGATGGGGCGAAATTTCTGAACACACCAGTATACCAAAAAAGTTGTTCATGGATATCTTGACCTTTTGCATCACTGAAAACAGGTATTTTAAGTTTGACGAGAAGATTTATACCCAGCTTAAAGGACTACCAATGGGATCGCCGGCTTCGCCAATTATCGCTGATATAGTAATGGAAGAGGTTTTAAGTCAAGTAACAAAAATAAGACTTCTTACCAAATATGTAGACGACTTATTTGCAGTAGTGAAAGAGGACGACATTGACGAAATACTTAAAAAACTTAACAATTACCATAAAGACATAAAGTTCACGATGGAATTAGAAGTTGACCAAAGGCTACCGTTCTTAGATTCCATAGTACTTAGGAAGGACAACACATTAAAACTGGATTGGTACCAAAAACCAATGGCCTCCGGTAGACTGATAAACTACCATTCCAAGCACCCCAAAAACATCATACTTAACACAGCACGAAATTTCATTAGAAAAGTCTTAGAAGTGAGTGATCCAATTTTTCATAAAAACAACAAAAAACGAATAACCAAAATTCTCAAATCAAACAATTTTCCCTCACACACCATATATGGCCTATTGAAGAAGAGTGAAACCGAGAATAGGACACCAAAGGAAATAACACCTAGGATATATAAATCGGTTGTATACATACCATCTTTTTCCGATCGTCTGATACGTTCTGATTGCTATAACAAAGACAGAGTTGCCATAGCCCACAAGCCGATACACACCAATAAAATATTTTTTACGAATACAAAGAGCAAAATACCGACGCTGGAAAAAAGTAACTTAAGGGTACTGTATACCTTTAGAAAAATTTTTTTTGGATTTTTTTTTTATTTGCTTAAACGTTCTATTAGGATGTTAAAAACGTCCTGCAAAACTTTCAAGCTGATCCGTAACTCAGTTTTAAAGATATAAACAAAAACAATTATTTTTTCGGACCCTTTTATATGAAAATTGTTTTTATCGACCCTCGTATTTTTAGAAATTCGTTTCTTTTCCCTTTTTTGGTCAAAAACTTTATAAATATTTATAAAATGTTCAATATTACGGAAAAAAAAATTTTCGAAAAAAAAATTTTACTTGGAAATTTTTGGAGATTTTATTTTTTACCATGTCTTGACGCACTTTGACTCAAATTTCTGGAGAACTGCTTAACCGATTTGGATAATCTTTTTTTTCGGTGAAAGTTAGCACCCAAATGCACCAAATTCGATTTATACATTTATTAAATATAATTTTTATTTCATCGAAAACAGATGTCGAATCTTTAAATGCGATTATCTCGGAACCACTTTTTCCAAAATGGTTGCAAAGATTTAAAGAGTACCTGTTGACCGATTTTCAAATTCTTTCCCTTAAATTACTCTTAAAACCCACCATTCTGGTGTGAACTAGGATATTTTTGATCGGTCAACAAATAACGGAGCTAGGACCAATACAGTGGGACAAAATAGTCGATTTTCGAAATTTTGACTTTGAAACCCCATAACTCCGCCATTTATTGACCGATCCAAAATATCCTAGTTCACACCAGAATTACATTAATTCTTAACAAAACCCTGTCTTCAGTTTTAAATTCAGATCATCCGTTCTCAAAAAATTTTTGCAACCATGGGCCTATGTTTTAAATTTTTGGATAACTTTGAACAAAAATACAACAACAACCGTAGGTACAACAACAACAACAAAAATTACTAAATTTAGTTTAACCGATTACCTATCCAATGAAAAAATCCGCTTCTTAATACCACTTATAGCTTTTGAGTAATCTAATTTTTTGCGAACCTTAAAAAAATGACACCTGAAGGTATACAGTACCCTTAATCTACAAAATCCCTTGTGCAGGAGACGGAGCCACTGTATGCGAGAAGGTATATATTGGCACGACAAAATCGAAATTAAAAACTAGACTATCCGGACACAAGTCAGATATAAAACGACGAGACGAGACACCAATCCAAAAAATAGCAATGGCGGCCCACTGTGCTGAGAGCAGACACACAGCTGATTTCGCAAATGTGAGCATACTACACCAGGAACAACAATACAACAAACGGTTCACTTTAGAAATGTTGTACATAACCTCAGAGCCTACTCGGATGAACTTCAAAGTAGATACGGAAAATTGCGCTCACATATACAGACATTTACTTGACAAAATACAGACACCACTTGACCATAGCAATAAGAAAATAAACTCAGTTTCAAACTCCGCAGCTGACTGATTGGACGCTGTTGCTCTCTGTATGTAAACATTTTGTAAACTTTTGTTTATGTATCAAGTGTAAAAAGTTTGTGTTTTCTTGTGTTATTGTTTATACAGCCCTGATGACGATTGCCGACGGCAGATCGAAATATATTGGAGACAAAAATCAAAGTGTGTTTTATTCAACTATAAAGCATATAAAATATTCACGACCTTGAGCCTGCTATCAACTATTTCTAAAATAACCAAGAAGAGGTCGCCAAAACCAACAAACACTTATAATTTTAAGCTTTGAAAAAGGCGAAAATACTTCTATATAAGATATTTGATCTAAGTATTTACTGAATAAGTGCGATTTTGTTTGTCAACCGTAATCAAAAGCCGAAAGAGTATTAGGTTAATTTCCGAACCATACCACAACTGTAATATAACCGAAAAAAAGCGATCAGCCAAACGAGACCCTGTAACCCTAACCGTTATTCGTATTAGTTCTAATATCTGCTCAAATTGAACAGTTTTACAACACATGGACTCACACTTATAAAAAAACTAAAACTTTTGACCAAATTAAGCTATACTTCATAGAATCTAAAATCTCAGACATTGTTTTGTGTATTTTAAGTTTTATTGTTTTCGGGGTTCATCCATGGTTTTATTTAAATTGAATATTGAAATCTGCAGTTTTTAAAAATTAAAAAAAAAATACCACCAGCAAATTTCAGAACACAGACCGCCAACATAAAGTTTGTCAACGAGGAAAAATATTTTACAAAATTAAGTCAAGTTTTTTAGTATTTTTTTGTTCCCAGTATTTCCGATTCTTAACCCAGTAATAAATGCTGAGTTTGTTTCGATCTGGAGTCACTGTGGCCAAGTGGTTCACAGGTTAGGCAACAACTTGTTGAGCTTCTCTGCTGAACAGCTAAATGACCTGCTTTCCCTTCCACTGTGTGCATTTCTCTTCGCCTTTCCTGAGTGCCTTTGGCATAGTTTAAGTCTGCTACTGCTCCCAAGACGCCTCAAACTATTTATAGCCCTCTTCTTCGCTCATTGCCCACTTTTTGTGAGCTGCACTCAAAAGCAGGCTGCAGTTTTTTTACCAGCCACTTGTCAACTGTTGACGTTTCTTTGTTGCCTTCCTGCTGCTGCTCCTACTTGTTGTTGTTGATTTTTCATTTCTGTCTGCACTCGCACTGGCCCCGTGTCCATTTATCTGTTAAAGCAAAACCCTGCAAGCACAAGCAGCCAAGTGTCCTTGGGCAGGACACACAGACACCGTCATATCCATGCATGGCAGGGCAATCCAATTATCATACGCCCCTTGGTAGCCATGGCAGCCGGCGAAACTCTAATTGGAAGCAAACAGCTTGGCCTGGACCTGGTCCAAAGTCGATGTCAAAAGCCAGCGCCTGCCAAAGAAAAAAAAAGAAAACATTTTGTTGACTTACATTTTCTCTCCTTCGTTTTTTCTATCCACACACATTTCAAAGGCAAACGCTTTTCGCCTTTATTTAAAATTCATTCATTCATTTACAGTTTTTATAGCACCAAATTGATGAAAAAAACGCCCATTTCCTATCGAAAAAAAATAAAGGCAAGCAGAAACAGTTTATAAATTTTTAGCGGTTTTTTTTTTCAACAACAACAAAAACAGCTTGAAAAACTTTCCATTAGAGGAACACATACACACACAAACAGCAGTTGGGGATTGGTTTGGCCAGTGGACTCTGGGTTGATGGTGGGGAAAAGCTTTTTAGAGCGTGGCCAGCATTGCGGAGCCATAAGCGGCGGTTATTCTATTTGTGTGAGAAGTGTTGATTCCAATTGATTGATCCCCAAATCAGTAGTCGGAGGGTCCACTGAGAGTAGGGTAAGTTTAAGTTAGTAAATATGTTTTTATAAATTCTTTGTCATTAAGCTTAAATCACCTTAAAACCTGAAACCCTTAACTTTCGCGCCACCACAATTCAATTAAATTCGCTAGCAAAAAAACGATACATGGAACACAGACAAAAAAATATGTACGAAAACTTAAGGCTATGTTAACCAGGGCTGCAAACCTCATAAAAATTGGTAGGAGCTCACTTCGGGGTTTGAACCCATTGAAACTTTTTGGGACCTTCTCAACAACTAGGTTTGACTTCGAATTTATAATGTCTCTCAATTTTGAGCGGGGTTAGGGGAAAGTCCGTATCATAATGGAAATAACAAGGTGTCATCCACGCGAGACAGCGCTCTGATTCTGTTTGGAACTCGCAAAGGGCCAGTGGGCTGTGAATTTGCTCGAAGCGAACGGAAGCAGGAAAAGCTCTAAATGGTCTCCCGTGCTCCTTCTATTTCAAAGGCATACATCAACTGGCTCCAGCAGAGTCTGACGGCTTCACCTTGTTAAATCCACCATGTCTGCATGGGAAATCACAGAGGATAGAAAGAGACGGACATATTTCCAAATGCACTCAGACTGCGTAAGCGAGAACAAACAGCTGACTAATAAATGACAGGAAGAGAACACGAAAATTTGACTATGTCTGTCTCTAACATACAGTGAAGCATGACTTCGGTGTGAATTGGTGAGTATGTTCGGCTGTAGAACTCTGGTTAATAACTTTTAAAATAAAACACAGAAACGCCACGAAGGAGAAAGGTAGACTGTACAGCTGTTTCAAGAACTTCCCGTTTTTATCATCAGCAGGCTTTGCCTATCTTCAGTAAATCGGAGGCAAACAAGATTTAACAAAGCACAACTGAGATATTAGTCACTGAGATATTAGTCAGTTGTTTGCTGTCATTCTGGCTTCCTGAATTATTTCTAAGTATGTCCGCCTCTCTCTAACCACCGTGTTTTCCTTTACAAGTCACTAAGGAGTAATCATCACTTTCTTAATGACATTTTCTTTGCCTGCATTGGTACGACTCTTTGGGAGTTTCAAATGCTGCACAAGAGCAAAAACTGAAAACAACAGACAACTCTAAGTTGACAAAAAATTGTGTGTATGTGTGTGCACTCAACTTGGTCGTTCTGTATTAGTGGAGAATATTCTCTTTACTTAGTAAACATAAGTTCCTACAATCTCTCATTTTTACTGCCTCTATTGCTGAATTAAACAATATTATGAGCAGATCAAGTGCGCTAGACTGATACTTAGATTGCGTTTTATCTAATCAGTGAATTAACATGGTAAAGAATAATTAATTCATTTATTAGCCATTCTCAAAGCTGTGCCCCCTTTGCAAGTTTCTTTGAAATGTTTCTTTGCTAGCTGTTTTAATTTCAAGGCTTAAAAATATTGGAAAATTGCAAACTTGACTTTTATAGTAGCTAGAAGAAATATGTAATAGATCGTTCTATTATTGTTGTTTTGGAACCGACATCTTCCTCCACTTTTCTTTGCTCCAGTTAACTTTCGAATAGAAAATACTGTTCTGCTCCGATGCAGGCTCGGTTCGGATTTCCCTAAAATTGTGGAGTGTCCGACTCCTGAGGGACTTAACAACGAGCCGGATTGCAGCCCTGATGTTTATGTTTTATTAAGAGCTAGTATCGAGCAACCAACAATTCGCTATGACAATGAGCATGAACCTGTTATGGCAGCTATACGATATTGTCGTCCGATTTTTACCAAAATTTTGCAAATCTGCGTGAAAGCAAATAATATTAATAATCTCTGAGTTTGAAAACCTTAACACAAACAACTTTTTTCCCTAAGACTCATTTTTCGACAGATAGTTCCTAAGACAGCGATAAGATAAAGTCATCCGATCCGTTTGGTCCCGACAAATTAGCAGCATTCATGAAAAAAAACACCTTTTTTAAAGCTATGTTCGAGGTTTATATAAAAATGGGTGAGATTTTTTTGTAGAAACAGACAAACAGTCAGTCGGACGGACCAAGCTCAATCGACATAACTAGCTGCAAACCACAGCATTCTAGCTTGCTAGTGTTGTAGGTGTTTCATGCTTAAATTATATTTTGTATATTAGTTTCTCACTCCACCACTGGTCTATAGGGTCAGAAGTGAATATTACGATGCAGTATAAAAATACACGGCGTATACTGGATACATAAACAGTCTTACTAGGTTCTGACGATGGGGAAAATGCGAAGCTGGCAACAATCTGCTGTTGTAGATTTTGGCTGCGTTCGGCCTTGGCTGCCCGTTATATCCTATTGCCAGGCACTCCAGATGGGCGATCAAAGCAAAGCATATGTCATAACATGTTATGGTGAAAGACAACCAAAAATAAAATGTACAAAATGTTTCCAATAGAATACAAGAAAATGTCTTCAGATACTTCAGCATTAGCACACATTTATTCATTCTTCTTCGACAAAAACATTAGCTTAATGTTTTGTTTTACATCGGTGGTGATTGCAATACAACAAACTGAAAGTCACGTCCCTCCGCCTTTAAAAACCAACATTAAATTCATGATGCAAGTTTTTATTTCATTGCGGCCGCTTTTAATGCAATTTGTATCTTTCTCTTGCGTTTCGAGCATAAATTTGCAAAACAAAGCGTGTGTGGAGTGAGGCAGCATATCATGCATTGCATGTTTATTTCGATCTGGCAACTCTTTTGGGCCCAGCCAGTCTATTCGAAATTGTCGCCTCGCCACCTCCCCCAACCATTAGCATACGATGCATTTTTGACAACCAGCCTCGTCATGGAGAGGCTCCAGCTGCCGAGTGCTGTTCGAAAAAGGATTGCAAATGCCACTTGGATTATTGTTGTAGTCGTTGTTGGTGCTGTTGCTGGTGGGCAACACGTGCAATTTTCTGTTTGGATATGTGTGTACTTGTCCGAGTGTTGGCAACGTGTGCGGAAAAGTATGTGTGCGTGTATGTGGGTGTATGCTTGTTTGCACTGGTGTGAGACCTGTCTTTACGTTTTATTCCAATTACCAATTTCAATTCGATTTACGGCTTTAATACGTGAGGCATTCTGATTGCATTGTTCGGTCTCATTTAAAACAAATTTACTTTATTGCCGATGAACATTTCCATCTCAGAGCGCTCAAAACTTCCGGATGTGAACGACCTGTTTATTGCCATAAAAATTATATTGGGCCTAAAAGTAGGCCAAAGTTATTCCGTAGTACTGTTATGTTATTTTCAACACGGAGGCCACATTTTTGTCTTTAGTCAGTGGCATTTGAATTGGAAGCTCATTATTGTTAAATAAGTACAATAAAGATTTTTGTGTGAACATTTTGATGTGTTTCTACATTTTTTTTTTAGTTTTTTTTGTGCTTTGGTAGCTGTTTAACCTCTTGTAATTTAGCCTCAACCCGAATACGTCAATTTTAATTCAAAACATTTGTTTTTGGCAGATATTTGAAAACAACTTTATCACTTGGACGTATAGCTCAGTCGTGGTCATTTAGCAAAAGCAGCCATCCCCATAGTGTTCGTTCCTTAGACTGATTCATACCGGAATTCCCAAAATTATGGCATATATGTTAGAGTTTAGAAAAAAATTTAATAACTATATTGAACTAATGACTGGCTCAAAAAATTGTTTGTGCATCCCTGGAATTTTGGCACGGCCCTGAAAGTGAGTTTATTATACCCGCTACTCGTAGAGTAAAAAGGGTATACTAAAGTCGTGCAAATGTATGTAGCAGGCAGAAGGAATCATTTCCGACCATATAAAGTATATATATTCTTGATCAGCATCAACAGCCGAGTCGATATAGACATGTCCGTCTGTCCGTCCGTCCGTCTGTCTGTATGAACACCTAGATCTCAGAGATGGTAAGAGATAGAGGTTTGACATGTATGGGACAAATGCTTCTTTTATCTGCACGCAGATCAAGTTTGTTTCAAATTTTGGCACGCCCCCTCCCGCCCCCGCAATTCGGAAAAAACGTTATATCTCCTACAGTTTTGAAGATAGACGATTCATACCTTCTAGAGATATGAGCAAAAGTTATGAGCAAAAATGTGAAAAATAGCCGAGTTAATAAAGTGTTGCATACTTTTCAGATGTTCACCCTAAAGAACGCAGGAACACTGTTAAACATGTTTTTTCATGAGTAACGGGTATATCGAAGTCGGTTAGAGCCGACTTTAACTTGCGCTCTCGTTATAAACACAAATTTTTATTGCTTTATCGCTAATAAAAACAGCTATAAATATATAGAGCAATTTATGTTGCGTAGCATTTCAAAAAAAGCAAAAGGTGTGTAAGTTTCAGGAAATAAAGAAATTTGATGCTATTTTATGTTGTGTCTTTGTTTTTATGTGTGGTTGCTGTGGTATTTTTTAGGCGAATCTAACCGAAATGTCACTTGTTCCGTGAAGTAAAAGCGGGCAGCTCTTCGTCATTTTCCCCGTATATCTCAGAAACAGGAGCTGAGGGAACAAAACCAATGGTGCAATTTTGTTTATTGCAGATCGAAATAGGTCTGAACCCTGCAGTACATTTAAACTGATGAAGCATATCATCTTCATGTAGTTCTGTACCAATCTATTCACCTATAAAAAAGCCCAAGCCAAAATATATTGCAACAACAACTTTGTATTAAAAGAAAAAACCTCTCTTTTTTGGTGTTAAATGTTCGCGTGTGCATCAGGCTCACACAACAGTAAGTTTTGTCTTTCTATTGCTTGCGGTTGTGGCTGCGTCAGAAATATTTTTATACACTTGAAAAGTGTATTATAATTTTGCCCAGAAGTTTGCAACGCATAGAAGGAATCATCTCCGACCACATAAAGTATATATATTCTTGATCAGCGTGACGAGCTGAGTCGATTAAGCTTTGTCCGTCCGTCTGTCCGTCCGTCCGTCTGTCCGTCTGTCTGTTTCTACGCGAACTAGTCCCTCAGTTTTGAAGCTATCGAGCTGAAATTTTGCACAGAGTCTTCTTTTCTCTGCACGCTGCTAATATGTCGGAACCGACCGGATCGGATAACTACTTCTTGTAGCTGCCATACAAATGATCGGTCGAAAAATGGATTTTAATGAGAAAAACTGTTTTTTCCTCAATATTACCGCTCTCAATCACGGTCATGGGTAATATTAAATGTTTTTAAGCTGATCTGCGAAGTTTGGTCGAAGTCGCTAACCGTTGAGACAAGCGATTTCAAGAGTATAAAAACTTCGGCACGGACGAAGTTAGCCTTGCCTTTCTCGTTTTCATTTGTATAGGTGTCTACGCCGCCGTTAGCTGGCTCTGGGCAAATCTGATATGTATACTTAAATCTTCCCCTATTGTCAGGGGGCACACGATTTCATTGAAACCAACAAAATAATTCCGCCAAAATACGTTTAACCATTATCCTGTTAGTTCAATGCATCTACTCAAGGTCCACATATGTTCCACTCCAACTTAAACACAATCTATTCACATTCCTCGACAATTTTCCCTTTAAAGCGCACTGCACCTACCATAATTACACCTTTCCCGCAAGGAAAGTCGCACCCAAAAACATTCAACCCTATCATAAAGTGCAAGTCGGTTGAGACTTTCCTTACCAACTTTCCCCCAACTCTATTTTTCCACGTTTTCACGACCACAATTCACACTCGAAGTTGACTTTCACGTTTCCCATAATTTTTCACAACTTCCTTTTGCGTGTTAAAATAAAACTCCCGCAAAGAGAGACAAAGGGAGCGAGTGGCGGTAGGACTGCATTTACTTGGCTATTCAAGTGCAATTAGCTGTCTCCTAATTACAGGGGTCTAAGCGAAACAAGGTTGTTCTGGCCAGAGCTACGTGAGAGTGTCGGGCTCCTGCTTCTGGTGCTGCCTTCGCTGGTTGCTGTCTGTCTCGTATTTTTCCCTGGCACTCATAATGAAATTATGAAGCCAACGTGCGCCAATTTGATATTGTGGCCATGTCCGGGAATACTCAGCCACTCAGACAGTAGCAAGTGGCGTAAGTCGGCTGCTAGAACTTTGCTAATTGGGTTTTATGCGGTCAGGAATAGTGCAGAGGCAGCTGCAGTTTGACATTTTTAAAGTAAGACACAAAGTGCTGCCTGCTTTTAGGCGTCTCTTAATTCTGAAATTTACGCACTCACGCCTGCATTCATAACTTTGAGGCCCCTTTCCCCCTTAACACTGGCACCTCCAGCTCTTAAATTTATGACCAGCCAGAAGTACAGTTAGTTACCCATTTTTGGCGCAAAAAGCTCTTAAACTTTTCCTCTCACTCTCCATTTTGTTTTGTTTAATGACTGCAGTGCAAGACATTAAACGCTTGTTGGCCGCATTAGTTGTTCCGTAATGGAGTTGGCAAGCCGGCTCCTACACCATTCCCCGGATTAAATGCAACGTTGCCAAGCAAAATTATTCAAGTCTGTGAAGGGTTTTTCATTTGCAAGTGTTACCCCAAAAAGTATGCCACGAATTGTGCCAACAATTGAAATTTCAAACTAGAGCCTGTCCTTGGTGATTTTCATTAAATACTCTGCAGACTTCAAGTGGAAGGGCGTTAACACACTTGACACAAAAATGCAGAGTAAAATGTTGAGATGCCGTTTTCTAAAGATTTTAATAACTTCATACTTTTAGGGCATATACTGAGGAAAATATCAATCTTGAATCAAGACTATGGTCTGGAAACCAAGAGAAACGGTGTCAAAAGCTGACAGAGACGAGATAATCTCAACCCAAGATTTGATTTTCAATTTAAATCTTAATCTAACAACCTTGGATTAAGATCGTTTATACTCGACATTAAGATTTTTTCTTCTTTCTGAATTCTGTAAAGCTTATGAAGTTATTAATGTACACTGAGACTTGAACTCAGTACCATCGCTGCGCCATCGGACGTCACTTTTTAGGCGCCATCAGACGCATTATAAGATTTGAGCTGGGAATAGTCTTAGAGTTGCAAATGCGTCAACTGTGCCTTAGAATGACGAGGTCGTGGTTCGAGTCTCAGTAGGTGAGGGTTGTATTGCAACCGAAAATTGATTTGTTTTTTAATATTTATTTGAATTTTTTGTTTTTTTTTTTTTCTACAAAATAATTTTTCACAATTCATAAGGTTTTTCAACACAAGGGTTGATAACTTGCGAGATGATAAATCTTATATCAAGATTTTCTAATCTTGTTTGTTTAAGATTGGAAGATTCTTGAAAAAGAGATTTTCAATCTGGATTTTAGATTTTGTATTGATTAATCAAGATCGAAATCCCGTATTTGAGAGTTTACTCTTAAAAGCAGGGAATCAAAGCAGAACCGAACTCGTATTCCGAACTGATCTGATACAAACTTAAACCAGAAAGGTGACCGGAAGCGGTATTTATAATTTTTTAGGGAACCTGTTTTCCGATACATTTCAGTCCTGAGTGTTCTAGTAGCAGACAAAATAGTTTGTCATTTTGTAGCTACAGGACCAAATAATGTAAACATACCTTGCTAAACACACTTTTATGTAAATATCTCGTAAACTTGCTCGTTTAATTAAAATTCAGCGATTAAAAGACATGTGGAAAGTTTGCTATCTTCTCTGGTGCCAAAGCTAGTAAAGCTGTGTAATCGGCTAAATATAGATTAAGTATTTTTAGCTTTTTTTGATTCTTTTTCCTTGAAACCTAAAGTAATCATGTCGTTAATTGATGTTTACTGAAATGTGAATGATTCGACCGTATAAAAGTGAAACTAATTGCATTTCATTAGTCAGCATTAAACTAGTAAAAGCAATTGTGGTAACTCATCCTCTTCGTACAAACCCATTCAATGAGCATGCAAACGTTTGTGCCTTATCTGCGAGCACACATTTGCTCTCCGCCCTCCCGTCCCCCAGCACTTGTATGCTCTAATTAGACCACAGCACTCTCATCGTATGTGTTGCACCTTTAGTTCCTATAATGCTACGTCCAAGTACCCGTACCCACCAGCGCCGTCACTTTACAAAACTAACGAATTAAAAAAAAAACAGCAAAAATATGTGAATGCAAAGTACACAAAAAAGCCACTTTTATTATTTTTTTTCTCCTCTCATGTTATTATTATTATTTTACGCGCATGCATAAATTCAGGCAAAACAACAACATCAAAAAAGATGGAAAAAGAACCAAAGAACAACATTTGTGTACCTTATTATTGCTTGGAAGTGCAAAAGGCAAAGGAGGGAGGCAGCGTTAACACGTTCAAAGCAAATAACAACAAACACAGTTGAGCTAAAATTAAAGTAAAACTGCATATATGCGTCGGTGTGGGTCTTTGTTATTCCGCCAAACCGGAAATGACACACGCCCACACACACACACAAACCGTGAGTTTAAATGCGCCGCCATCCGCCATTTTGTAGAGTTTTCTTTTGTTGTTTTGTTTTATGACATAACTGTAAAAAAACGTTTACACTTGGCTTGGTCCTCAACAAGTTATACAAAAGTGTGAAAAATGTATAAGGAGAATCTCGAAATTCAACTAGGGTTGAGCACTGACATGGTAAACGAATTTAAAGCAATTGTGTTGCATGCCTTACCGAAATATGATCCCAGGTCTCGCTGACTTTCAGTTTCAGGCCTTAACCTTTACAACAGAGGTGTTCAGGCCAATAATAATTCGGAGAATACTTCTGTCACAACACCAACCACAAGAAATGGAGAGAGAAAACAGAAAACGCCACGGGAACTACGCTAAAGACTACGCAAACATATTTGTTGTTGCGTTGTTGCTGAACTGCAGGCGATGTGTCAAGTCTATTGAAAAGACTTCAATAGTCTCCACTGTAATGATGTTTGCGTTTTGTTTTTGCAGTTGTATGCTAACTGATCTTGAGCCGGTTAGAACTTGATGGTATGATAATCAAAATGGTCTTGTGAGATGATTTTGTTGGGTCGAATTGAGTATTAGCATCGAGCTAAAGTTCATCTTATTTATTATTTAAGCAATCCGTTTTCTAATTGAATCTCTGTTATTCTTGCACCATGTTATCATTATCAGACCTTAATTGGATCGGACTGAGGTATCAATTCGAGCGCGAGTAACAAGATAAAACCAATCCCGTATGAGCTTAAGACGGGATCGAGACCAAAATTCCGGGATAAAAAATTCCGTACTCAAATCAATCCTTCTCATACTTGGTTTGAGTAAATCCGGGCTTGACCGACCTCGGACATTGTTTGGGATTGATTTATCTTGGATTTTTTTCTGTGTTGACTGGAGAGACATTTTTGCATGAAAATACTACTTCTTAATTTGAAAGGGTTATTAAAAGCGTTATTGTATTTGAAGAAAATTAACGAGTAAAAAATGCTCAAAACCAAAAGGAGAATTTATTTATTTATTTTCAAAAGGTCATGGCCTGATCAAGCTTTATTACCACCCTGAGAATAAAAGGATAGTTTTCGATGATCCTCAGTATATTGTAGGTATCCATTTGAACTGGATAGTTAACTATTCTTTTTGGGGTCCATTGGAAACTTTCGAAGTCGATTTATTTTGCTTAAGAAGGATATATTAGAAAATATATTTCACTGATCTTCATTCTTCATCCAAAGGAGCTGAAAGTGGATATTTCGAATATCCATTCTACAGGGATCTTTTTTTCTGTTTGCATTGTTTCCGTTTATATTTTTATCATTTTAAAGATTAAAAGAATTTAGCCAGCTGTATCCGGTATCCTGCAGGACTGTACCTTTTTCTGCCGTCTTTGGACACTTTTTGGTTGGTTTTTGCCGCTGCTTTTAATAAAACGTCAAATTTGGTGCACCTCCTCCTATAGACCACTTCACCCCAAAAAGTATGCTACATAATTACAAACGGAGATAATTGAGAGAACACCCCGTACATGTCAAGTGTGTGCTTGTGCTGGCGGCCATTAAAGAGCCGTTAGTTTTCAATTTTGCACCCAGGTATTTTATGCTCGCTCATTAGCATTGAATGACCCTTGGCCAGCAGTAGCAACTAATTGACCCATCCAGATGAGAGCTCGGCAAATGGAGCTGACAATGGGAGGCATGGCAGTGGCACAAGTTTATGCAGTAGCTTATGACAGGCCTATAAAGACAGCGCAAGTTTCACTTTAAGCTTAAAGCAAAGTTGGTGAAATTGTTGAATTTAATCTTGGCAGGGACTCAGAACACTCTATTGAGTTACCAATTCGGCTTCAACAGTTTTACTAACTTGTTTGGTTTCATCCACCCCTGGCCCACACACACACGTTTCCAAGCTAAACAAATAGCAATAAAAGCCGAAAAATAATCAGGTTTACGGCTGCTACTCCAATGTTGGGTGGCCTGGCCAACTCGCTCAAGTGCCCTTCTGGCGTTTGTTGTGGCTTCCCCCTTCCCCGCCCTTCAGTCACCGGAAAAAACTTTAGTCCTAAACAGAAATTACCCATACGCCGCGTGTGGCGTTGATTGCTGTCAGGTTTCATGGTGCCGACCCAAGTTCCGCTTTTCATAAGCTCATAAATCTGCAACTTGTAGAGCATAAATATGAGTTGGCCTGACTAAATTTTGTGGTTTGGTTGGCTTTTTCGGGCCACTTTAAAATGCATTTGCAACTAATAAAAACATTTCCCTTTTTACTATTAATTGCAGCCATCCCGCAGGGAGAAAGAGAACAGAACGATGCCCACCGAACCGCATCATCTACAAAATCTGGCCTGGGTTGCGGTCCTGCTTGCCATTAGCCTGCGGGGCACACTTGGCCAGAGTTCACCCAGCTGTGGGCCGAATTTCCCCACAGCCTGCACGTGCGGCCGAGAACAGTACGAGTCCGAAGTGCAATTCATTGTGAACTGCACGAATGCAGGATTGCGAAACACCAGCGTGCTGGAGTACATGCCCGAGGAGGTGGAGATACTGATCTTCACAGGGAATCGCATTTCGGAATTACCATGGAATGTGTTTGGCAGCATCAACGATTACAAACAGCTCAAGATTGTGGATATGAGCAATAATCACATACGGGAGATACGAGGCAAAAGCTATCATCATGTGCCCAGGGTGGAGCGACTCATATTGAATCACAATAATCTCAGCATTTCTCGAAACGATGATGAGGTGAGTAGGGATTGGGTGAAAATAGAAAAAGAAGATGTAACTTTTTAAACATCGCGGTCAGCGGGGACAATCGGTTTTTGATTTCATTTTCCAAGAAGGCTGAACAGATGCGTCAACATCTGATGAACATGTTTAATAAATAAAGAAAATGGTGTTGCAGATCCGGTAAATCTCCATTAAAGAAGTTGCTGATGACGTCAGCATTAGAGATGTACGTGGGAAGAAAATCCGTTCCCGTCACGACCAATAATTTTTAATTCAACCGCGGGTTCCGCCCCATCTCTAGTCGGCATCTCAGTTGGCTCTTTCGGATTTGTCATTGAAGTGTGTCGTTCAGGAGCTGTTAAATGACGGCAACTAAGCAAACACGACTATCAAGCACACGCGAGAGATAGCAACAAAATCATCATTACTCATTCGCCTTCTCTCTCAATTTTTTGTTAAGTACCTTCGGTTTGTACCTAAGACAATCCCTTTAAATCCTATTGACGCGATCAAATCAGATTTTGTATGCTTAAAATTGTACAGAATTTTTATAATTTGAGTTTCTCATTTTTTTGTGCTCTTTAGGCTTTCATTGTAATTATTATAATATGTTCTGCTGCATTCAAATTGAACAGTCAATTTTTCCATGATTCATTCAAAAATGACATTTATGAGATAATCAGTGACAGGTACAATGTACAAAATGAACGATGTGAATCATGTAAGATTTTTGTGATGTCATGGTTTTGTGTAAGTTTTATTTCAAGTTAAATTGTGGCAATATCTTTAGTATAAAAAGGTAAATAAACCTTCAAAATCTCGTAGCATAACTTCAGTCTGGGATTTTATGCTATTAGAATCCTCAAGCCATCATTTGCCAGTGATAAAATACAAGTCTGCTGATAAAAGTTTTGTGGTTAATTCTCGAAAAGGCTGCTGTGCAGACATTCCATTGCATTTCCAAAGTGTTGTTGATTATATTGAATTTTAATTAACCATCAACCTTAAGCCAGCTATTTGAAAACTTTGAAAAAAAATCTTTTTTCATTGTTTTCGCTTCAAATGGAAATGTTTTTTTCTGTAAAAATTTTATGTTCGCCTGCAGGCGGAAGCAGAGACAAAACAATTACCAATGCATAAGAATTTAGTTTTTAAACCTTTTACCATAGGTACAGAGTATATTAAGTTTGTGCAAAAGTATGCAGGCAAATCATGTTTATACATATGTATTAATTATTGCCACAATTTTCTTTATTAACATACAAAATAAAGAGAATTAGTGTTAAAATGTTTAGAACAGTGGGTAAAATGTTTAGGGGAGAACGGGGGGTTCTCAGCTGCTATGCGTTGTGAGCCACGCGAATATTGGCCACAAAAAAAATAACTTCTTTTTGTGTGTGTCAAGTATCTCCCTTCTTATTACACAGTGCAACTCATAAATTGTTTACGCCTTCGGACCCCGATATTTTTTAAGAGCATACCGAAACTAAAATTATAGAGGCAAGCTAACTTCGGCTCGACCGAAGTTTATGTACCCTTGGAGCTTGGTATATGCCTGACCGTATGTATGGCAGCTATACTATATGGTGGTCCGATTTCGACAAATCTTCTTAACATTATATAAAATCATTGAAAACTCATAAATACGAGCGTTGGGAGCGATAACATTGAAAACAAACAAAATTTTCTCACTAAGATGTTTTTTCAAACCTAACTTTTGTATGGCAGCTCTACTTTATAGTTGTCCGATTTTGACAAAACTTGGTGCAATTATGTGAAATCATTAAAAACTTATAAATATGAGCGTTGGGAGCGATAGCATTAAAAACAAAATAGTTTTTCTCACTAGAACTACATTTTCGACTGATCGTTCCTATGCACAGTGGTTGCGCTTATATGGAGAGTGCGGCCAAAAATACTTCTGGTGGAAATATAGGGCCAAAAATTATACTGTGAGGTCAGAAGAGTAAAAACGTAAAAGCAAAATGGGCGTGCTTGGACAGTCCACGCCTCCGCCGCAGCCAGCAGGAACATTCTTTGCTGATAACTTAAGTATCTTTTATCCGATCTTGATCATTTCTTCAGCAAATCGATAAATAATTTTGATTACTAAATATGTCTAAAAGGTTCGAACCGTCTATCTACGAAACTGTGGGAGACTTGAGGATTTTCCAAATTGCGGGGGCGGGAGGGGACTTAGAAAAAATTAAAAATAAACTTGATCTTCCTGCAAATATAAAAAGTTTATGTCCCATACATGTCGGACCTCTATCTCTTTCCATCTCTGAGATCTGTGCATTCATACGGACTGACAAGTCAAAAAACGTGCATTTCGTTACAATTTCCTATACGCGCATGAGCGGATGCTAGCAAGAAAACTTTACATTTTTAAAATCTTAAAGTATTAAGAAACAATATGTCATAAAGGATTGTGAGGGCTGAGGAGGGCGACGCACTTAAAACTTTAACTAAACATTTGACACTCGAACCAAAAACAAACACAAAAATATACTAATCTAAAACAACGATTTACACAAAATTAAACACGAACTTTCTTTAAGTTGAATTGTAGAAGTTAGGTCAATACCTTTATGAACCATAACCATTTTACACAACCTGACTTAGTATAGCTTTTATGCAAAAATTAAATTTAACAAAATTAGCGAGCAGCATTTTTTGATTTTCGGCCTATGGCAGCAACCACTGTGCTATGCAGCTATATGCTATAGTCATCCGCTCCGGCCGGTTCCGACAAATGTGCAGCGTATTTGTACCAAAAGACTTCGTGCAAAGTTTGGTTAAGATAGCTTTAAAACTGACGGAGGAGATAGCATAGAAACTATCTCCTGGCTATATTAACTCAGCTCGTCATGCTGATCAAGAATATATATAATTTATGGGGTCGGATATGCTTCCTTCTGTGCGTTACAAACATCCGGACAATTTCAATATACCCTCTTCAAGGGTATAAAAAATCCCCAAAGGACTTGGTCCTATCACATTGTAAACGTACTTTTTTGATACCCAACATATTTTAAAATTTTGAATTTTAAGAATATTTTTGCGCCTATCATAAAATATTACTTGGCGACTCTTATTCCTTGTTGGTACCCATGTTGGTACACAGAGGGCGCCACCATATGTAGAGGGCGCATTGGTAGTTTGAGGTCAGTTGCGCGGGTGCTTCTTTCAAAGCTTAATGTTTTAAGAATATAAAAGTTTAAAAGCCTATGTCCCATTTTAGCAAATATTTACATATTATTACATATTATCACATATTCATAGGAAAACAAGTAAGAGTGTTGCGGACGAGTACCCCAACAGCAAAATACCCTGTCCCAATTAATGTGGTTTCTTTAGCTTTGAATTCCATTTATCTTAAAATTTATTTCAATAAATGGGCAGGCGCACTTGCATATCTTCGGTGTTTTTGCTTGGATCTCATTGTGGTACACAGAATAGATAGATGTTGGGCCTAATTGAATATATATTAAGTCACTAGGTTCAAACTTAAAAATTGTAGCTCTGACAGTTTTTCGCGGTTATAAGAAGATGGAGGAGGAATTTGCCAAACCAAAAGCAAACTTGATCTGGGTACGGGTACACCTACATACATGCAAAAATTTGTGGCTCCACCTCTTATAGTCTCTTTGATCGACGCGTTCATACAGACGGACAGACAGACAGACGGACATGGGTAAATCGACTCGACTGCTGATGCTGATCATGAATATATATACTTTATGTGTTCGAAAATGCTTCCTTCTCCCTGTTACGTACATATGCAGAACTTTATGATCCCCTTTTTCCTATTTTTAATGGGAACAGGGTATAAAAATGTATATATTTCAAATAAGTGTCCATTCAACCCGAAGGTTTTCACATTTTTTTATCTATGTCATTTGAAATTCATGGAAGCCAGAGAAGATAATTGAGAGTTATATATCACATTTAGCTGGTTACTCTATCTCAGAGTTCCCCAGCAATAGCCCCGGGAGCACGAACTAACTTGCCGAATGCTTGCCGAAGTAATACTTCATTGTGTGTTAGAGAGACAGTCACGTTTTAGCGCTCTCTGCTTGGGGAACCCAGCTCTATCTTAACAGAAATGGCATAAAGGTTAACACCTGAGACTAGAAATCAACAAAACCTGGGTTCAAATCCCGGTTGGGGATAGAAAAAAATGCTTCTTGTTTTTATTTTTAACAAAATATGTACAGGGGGGGGGGGGGGGGGGGGGGGGGGGGGGGGGGGGGGGGGGGGGGGGGGGGGGGGGGGGGGGGGGGGGGGGGGGGGGGGGGGGGGGGGGGGGGGGGGGTATGCCATTGAAACGCTCAATAAAATATAAATGTACATTTTGAAATATGTAATCATCTATCATTATAATGGAAATAGGCTATAAGATCGCTGACATCAAAATCATATCGTAACCATAAGATTCTTCTTCCGATTTTCACCAAAGTTTTGCAAATTTATTTGAAAGCATATGGAATTAGCAATTACCAAGATTAAGAATGATAAAACATTTCATTTACTTGCCCCACTCATATATCTTCTCTTTTTTTCGCCACCCCCAGGTCAATCATCATCATCCACGTGTTTTCTCCAATTTTGTGAACCTACAAAGTCTCCATCTTACCGATGCCTTCGAGGACAACAGTTCGCCACAACTAAGCGAGGACTTACATGACATTTTCGTCAACAGTCAACTGGTTAAGCTACAGAAACTCCATCTGGAACAAAACGAGATCACGCATTTTAAAGATCGGAATGTGTTCTGTGATCTACCCTCGCTGCGGGATCTTCACTTGGGTGACAATCAGTTGAGGAGCATCAACTTTGAGGTGCGCTGCTTGAAGAATTTGCGCTTCCTCGATCTGGAGCGCAATAAGTTTGAGTTTGTCAAGCCCAGCGATATGCGTATTCTTAACGAGCTGGAGGAGCGTGTCAATCGCACTGTCAATCTGATTGTGGACTTTAATTTGAATCCGTTTGTGTGCGACTGCAAGATCTCGGCGTTTCGCACGTGGATGCAGTCTACCCGGGTGACGGTGCGTAACAAGGATAGCCTGATGTGTTTCCATGAGCCGCAGCATGTGGATCTGGCACCGACACATATACTCCAGCTGGACATGGAAGAGTGCCGAGAGGCTATAGCAGCGGCGGCCTCCATTCTGAATGCGGCCGAGGATGAGCAACGGTATGGTGAGCTGCAGCCGCATCTCAGGGGACACACCGCCACCCTTATCTTCCTGCTCATCGTACTCAGCATGATACTTCTGGGGCTGCTTGTGGCCCTGGTCTATGTGAGTCGGGACAAATTGAAGTACATGATCACTCCGGTGTTCGATAATGTGGCCAAGAAGGTTCAGTATACGTCAATTAAGGATGAGGATTGCCCGGAGGTGCATGTCTAGGCTATATCTACTCAGGACTAAGTCTAGCTGTAGGTTATGCTTACCACCCCCGACCCCCACATCATGGAGAAGTACAGTTTCGTTTTTGCCATTCGCGTGCATACGCAAAATGTGCCATTCATCGCAGCAAACAGCAAAACCAACCAATTTTTAAGCATATCATTTTGAACGTTTTTTTAAATTAATTATTTACACACACAAAAACTACTCAAATGCCCATTGTTTCGTAGTACTTAAGCAAATTGTTGCATTTAACAAGGAAAGAACATTTATCAATTAGCAAGTTTCTATGTAACACTTTAGTCCTAAGTCGGTTTATGATTTCATTTAAGTAATAAACAAACAAAAGAGAAATAACTGGAGTAGCAGTTGGGAACTATATCCTCCCATTGCATACATCCCATACATACATACTTACATACATATATATCGTAACAAACACTTTAGTGTTATCTGTGATTTAAGTTTAGTAGCTTTACTTTGTTAACATGAAGAGCAAAACAAAACTGGAACAAATGAAATGCATGCAAAACAAAAACAAAAAACAAAACTTCATAACACAAATTGAGATGTCGAAACTATTTCAATTACTCGTACGTACTTATGTTTTATTAACCCATTTTGTCAGTTGTAGCCACTTACATGATTTCAATTTGATTTATTGTAATTAACAAAGATTTTTTTATAAATAAAAAGCCCTGGAAAATGACTAAAGTGATTTATCTTAAACTTTACCAGTTTGGCGTTCTGTTATAACAGAGAAGCACCAGACTGTGAACTCATGGGTAGGATAAGGCGTCAGCTGTGAACGTTGACTTTATTATTTCTATACTCTGTGTCTTTAACTAATTCTGGAGGTACCTGAACCGATTGCACGATTGAAGTGAATTTATTATATTGCGTTCCCAATGACCCTGTCCACATTTGCTGAATTATGCAGAATTTTATCTAAACCCCTAAAAACCAAGTTAAAATTGTTGTCATTGTGTGTTGCAAGTACAGAAATACCCATAAAACGCGAACAGAGGCTCCATTAGCTAAACTGGGTATTAGGTGATGCACACAGGGGTCCTTTTTATCATAATTTAAAGGTCTTATGCCGGGATTTACAAAAAAGTTGATTTTTTTCGAGCTGTGTTATTGTTAAAGCAAGTAAGAAAGAGAGCCTAATTGTTATATACCCAGTAACCCTTTACTTATTTACGGCATAGCGTCATATCTCCGACGACATATTTCCGCCCAGTACATTTTGCCGGCGGAGATATGTCGCTTTTTTTCTTGCGGAGATATGACGTGTAAAATCGCCGCGTTTCAAACGACATATCTCCGCTCGGAGGTATGTCGTTTCAAAGTGTGCCGATTAGAAAGAGAGAAAAAACTGAAAAATTCCTTTTTGGCACGAGCCAGTGTTAGCTAGTATAACACAGTGGTTAAGAGGGATGGTTTTTTGAATAATTTTCAACTCAATACGACTCTCTAGTTGCTCTAGAAGGGTATAAAAAGTTTTTCTCACTAAAACCCATATCCCGCCGATGCACGTTGGGGCGACTAGAGCAAATTCCGCGCCAAAATTGATTTTTTTTTAGATATTGAAGAAAGCTTAAATGCAACTTGAAAGATGATTAAATTTTGCGTAATAATCAAAAAAGAAAAATAGTCTAGGATATTTGGTTCTCCCACAACACGCATTTAAAGTTCACCTTTCGAACTCGATTTCAAGGAATTCATAAAATAGGGCATTTAATTGTATGTTCGCAATCGTTTTTCATGAATATGAAACTTTTATGCGGATATGTGGCGATTGGAAGTATTACTTTTGACTATTCTTAGTTCATTAGTATAAATAAAATTTTCATAAAAAAAAAATTTAATATTTTTTTTTAATTTTTGGAAAAAGGTCCAAAAAACTAGGTACATTTTTTTGCTTATTGTTGGACATAAAGTAATCGCCCGCGCGCGATCGCTCTTTGAAATAAATTTAAAAAAAAAAAGTTTCAATATTAAAAATGTGCAAAAATTATTTTTTGAATTGTGCTGTGGACACTTACAACATATATTAAACCCATCCAAATCAGTTAAGCGTTTCTTACGATAAACGACTTTTTTGATTTATTTTTCCGCCCTCATAACTCTTCTCCAACAGCGATTAGAAGACTACAAATTTAGGAGAGTGAGTTTCTCATTGGTGGTAACAACATATTTAAATTTGGTTCTGATCGGAGTGGGGGCAGTTTTTGTATGCTTATTCTGCTATGCCCTTTAAAAATTCTTTTCTTAGTTTATAGAAAATGGAAAATGAAGCAGGCAGTGTTTAATTAAGTAATGTTATTGCCTGACGTGAAATGCCTATAAGAAGGTGGCAAGCCAGATCGGCAGAGGACAAAGAAATTGTTGGCCAGACAAAAAAATCGGATTCAGAACGAATTCAAGGAAAAATTAGGCTTACTTATTGATCTCCAGAAAACCTGGATTTGACGTAGTAACGATGGTAACACTGCTAGGCGATTTTTTCAAAACGCAGAACTGACTGCAGAGATAACTAAGATAGACATCGATTTGCTTAAAAGAATGCACACTATATTAATAGCTGTTTCTTGCAACTATGATATTAATATAGAAAAATTTAAAAATTATGCCTTGGCATTTCGTAAACTTGTACCCTTGGTACAATATGACGCCGACTTTGCATAAATTTTTTATTCATGGCCCGGAAATAATTAATTATGCATTGCTCCCAATTGGTCAATTTACCGAGGAGGCCCAGGAGGGACGAAACAAAGATTTCAAGCTTTACAGAGAACATTTTTCGAGAAAATGCAGTTCTGAATAGAATGTTCATTACCTCGGATCCTCTAGTATCGATGCATTTCAAGAGACAGAAAAAATAAATAAATCAAATGCCAAAATCAGCTTTAGATCGGTAAGAAAATGTACCTGAAGTTCAAGACGAGTACTCTAATTCAAGTGAAAGTAGCGATGAGGAATAAAGAAAATTGTTGAATATAATACGAAATTGGTTATGTTGTTTTTTATACCCTTGGAGAGGGTATATTAAAATTGTCCGGATGTTTGTAACGCATAGAAGGAAGCATCTCCGACCACATAAAGTATATATATTCTTGATCAGCATGACGAGCTGAGTTGATATAGCCATGTCCGTCTGTCCGTCCGTCTGTCCGTCTGTCCGTCCGTCCGTCCGTCTGTTTCTATGCTATCTCCTCCGTCAGTTTTAAAGCTATCGTAACCAAACTTTGCACGAAGTCTTTTGGTATAAATACGCTGCACATTTGTCGGAACCGGCCGGATCGGATAACTATAGCATATAGCTGCCATAGGAACGATCGGTTGAAAAACTAGTTTTAGTGAGAAATACTTTTTTGTTTTCAATGTTATCGCTCCCAACGCTCGTATTTATAAGTTTTCAATAATTTCACATAATTTCACTAAAGTTTTTCGAAATCGGACCACTATAGCTATAGCTGCCATACAAACTGTCAGGCACATATCAAGCTCCAAGGGTATATAAACTTCGGTCGAGCCGAAGTTAGCTTGCCTCTATTTTTATTATAATTATCTTTAAAATCTAAAAAGTTTACCAACGAAAACTATAGGATAGACTCTTTCGACTGCGAAAAAATAATTTCAAGTTAATAATATTAGAAATGAATCGTATTGGCCAGTTTTTAGCTTCCTATGTTTCGAAAAAAAAAATTTTTTCGCAGAAACAATTAAAAAATTTTTTATTTTTAATTCTTAAAAAAAAAAGAATTCCACTAAATATTTTGAACTTTTTACTTTTTATTCAATACTTTAATCCTCTTAAAAAGATGGCATCAACAGTTTTTTGCTACAGGGCTCCGCTGAATTATGGCGAGATTTTGGCCTTTTCGCCGTACTGTGCGATGGTTCCTATGGCAGCTTTAAGAAGTAGTTATCCGATCTGGGCGGTTTTGACATATTAGCAGCGTGCATTCAAAAGAAGTCTCTGTGCCAAATTTTAGCCCGATAGCGCCAGAACTAAGGAACTAGTTCGAGGAGAAACAGGCAGACAGACGGACAAAGCTCAATCAACTCAGCTTTTCAGCTATATACTTAAGGTGATCGGAGATTATACCGTATATGCGTTGCAAACTCTTGGGCAATATTATAATACACTTTGCAAGTGTACAAGAAAAAAATAAGAGAAGCCACGCTTCCGAAGAAGTTCCGTTCTTAAATTTGAGAATTTGAATCCTGCTTACAAGGAAGAAGATCTATGCTTAATATAAATCAAAATTATTGTAAAATCAAGAATTTCAATCTTAAAACTCCACGCTTAGTTTCTGTGTTTTAGTCTTGGTTCCTTACTTTTGTCATCAAAGCTGCTTGAATTTTTTTTAAGTGTAAGTTTTTTACACATGTGTGTGCTTTAACGACCTTTATGATAATCAAACCATCAATATTATGCTGGCTCAAGGTCTCGTTATGCTTTCGCATAACTCCAAAAAGGAGGAACAATCACACCACAAGTAGCTAGTTGGTCATACAGCCTGTCAATGGTATCTCTACCATATCATCAGTGACCTTCGCTTGCTTGTACTGGCCCCAACGACTCCCACTCCATGCCAGCGCTGCCATAATCGTTTGGGAATTCCTAAACGACATGATAGCAAAAAACCGGCAGACATGGGAACGACGTTGGTTGCCAGTACCTTGTGTGTGTGTGTGTTCCCCAGCTTGGCTTTTTCTGTTGTGTTAGTGAGAGAGATTTCCTCCCCGCTTCTAACCCAGTAGTGGAGTGGGAGTCGTTGGGGCCAGTACAAGCAAGCGAAGGTCACTGATGATATGGTAGAGATACCATTGAAACAGGCTGTATGACCAACTAGCTTTACTTGTGGTGTGATGTGTTCCTCCTTTTTGGAGTTATGCGAAAGCATAACGAGACCTTGAGCCAGCATAATATTGATGGTAAGTTTTTTAATTTAAGACAGATATGCTGGAGCGACTCTATTTGCCTTTTATTCTTAATTGTAGCGACACCTCAGCAGATTTCGACAATCTAGAAACTATAATATGCCAACACCAGGGATAAAACTATGAATGACTTAGGTAAAATAAATTATGGCCCTTCAAATACTTGATAAGTTTAAAGAAGGTTGGTTAATTCAACAGTTATGTTAATCGATTAGATTGATTGCTGCGTTTAAAGATAATAGAGAACATTCCTAAGCATAGACTTAAGCTGTAAATGATAAGCGATAGCGCGCGCCTGTTATCATAGAAACCAGACCAGCGTGAATGTAAAGCGTCTTAAAAATTTATTATAATTGTTAAACGCCAGTCCGGCTCGGATTTTTTGGGAACATCCGAACTTCTATATTATTGTCATCACAAACTGTACCTTTTTAAGAAGAAGAACTTAAAAATGTAAGAACTTAATCGAATAGCTTTTTTAATTTTCAGAACCAAATTTTAATAATTTTATGGAACAGAATAGGGGCATTATAAATCAAAGGTGCGTTTTTAAAATCAAATCCAATTACGTCATATTACGACTCCAAATGGAAATGAGAATAAGTCAAATTTAAAAAATGGCAAAACAAAACTCGTGGATCAATGAAACAAATAAGGTGATTCAAACAAAAATCTTGGCATGGGTAAGTAAAGGAACTGGATTTTGGACCTTTCAACCGAAACTCGAAAAGTCTCCTGTATTTTAAAGATTTTTTGGAGTATTTTTTTTTATAAATAGCCACTAAAAAATATTCGACTGCAACAAGATAAGCCACATATTTACATTTTGAGCTAACCTTCATTTTAATTAGATTTCAGTAGAATTCATATAAAAACGAGAGAGGCAAAGCTAACTTTGTCTGTGCCGAAGTTTTGATACACTTGAAAACGCTTGTCTCAACGGTAAGCGACTTCGACCAAACTTCGCAGATCAGCTATAAAATATTTAATATTACCCATGACTGTGATTGAGAGCGGTTATATTGAGAAAAAAAAACAGGTTTTAAGATTAATTACACAGTGTTACAGCCAAAATATACTTTCGAAATGACCTAGCACACGCTGTAGAGCAGGTCGAGTATAGCATTTCCTCATACTTGGTTTTTTCCTAACACCCCCAAAATCTGAAGGTATGGCCCAAAAACCGCTTTTTGCTTTTTTACCTCACTTAAATAGATATAACTCGCGAATGGACCGTCTGATTGCTCATAACCTTATCAATTCCGATAGCCACGAGAGGGATCTAAAACATTATAATCAATGGTTTGACTAATTTAACGCGATGGCTGAGAAATGCGGCTTACAGATCAGGCATTTTCAACTTTTTTTGAGAAATTTGTACTTTGACCATCACTGGTTTAACTATTTTATTCTATGCGATTTTTCCTTAAAGTTTGTTATAAAAGCCCATTTAATTCTCCGTCGAACGGTTGTTGTCCCAATGAATTTGGATACCGTTTAACGAAGTTATGCGCGATTTCTGAGTCCACATAGACAATCTAGTATTTTTTTTTAGTGTGCTAACATATTTATGTTTGCTTTCACATAATTGCCCCTAAAAGTAAACTGAGTTTTGATTTGGCGCCAGATTCAAATAATATTTTTAAATACTTAAAATGCAAATATATATAAACTTCCATGTATCAAAATTTTTTCGCAAATATTAACGGTCTTTGAATACTGTTATCTAGCTTAAAAATAAATTGAGCTATACTGAGTAGATGTGGGCTGCAAGTGGATGTTATTATTTTTTAATGAGCTGAAATTGGCATATTAAACAAAAGAGCCGTGCACAGCAAGAATCGTATACAGGTAGGCACCGTTAAGGCTTGTGAAAAGCAGATTGCTTTCGTGGCACAAGCCTTGGCCACGCCTGGACATATCTGGTCTAATGCAGAGAATTTAGCTGCGGGTTCTATATAATGATAAACCCCATTGGTACCTAAGAAATAACTTTTCGAGTCCACAAACAAGGCCCAATGATAACTGTCTAACCACGATTGTAGAGAACCGCGATCAAATACCATGGATGACCGATGATGAAGAATATAAAAATCACTATAACAGGATGGACGAACCGTTAAATACCAAATAAAAACCAAAGTGGACCGCGCCAAGTAAAAATGAGAAGAAAGTGACATCAGCTTGCACTTAAGCAGCAATGGGTAATGCATAGATCGCTTCGGCCGCGACGCCCGGCCCGTTATCCTGTCTAAAAACTCAGCGCATAATAAATTGTGTAATTGGCTCGATTTGAAGTGAGTTAAAACAAATTTATCCAAGAGTGTCAGCCCGCATAAGCACACAGTGCAGCAAGTGCAGTATGGGCGACTTTAACTCGCTTATAAGTATATAGTATTTATTTTCAATGGTTGACAAAATGTATTCAACAGTTTCCTTTATAAAAGTAAAGATGTTAATAATACTTCGCCAGTCTTCAGCAATTTAGCAGGAGTTATAGCAGCACCAGCTGCTTCGTGGATTTTTGGGATTCTTTTTTGGCCCGAAATTTATATCACATATGCCTGACGATCTCGACCACTGCTATTACTGCCCGACAGTCGCTTCTGTTCCGTGCGAGCTAGCGACAGTTGTTCACAACAAGGTTGGGGTTGGCAAAGCCAGCCGCCTACGTCTTGTACGCCCTATTTGCTGGATCTTCTTTATCTACCCGGGTAACATGTCCTATCCAGCGCAGTCTCTGTTGACTTATGCGTTTGACTAGAGTAGGATCCCCATTGAGCGCTTACTGTTCGAGATTCATGCGGAATCCATCAACTTCCATCTCCAACTTTTAAAGGTTATAAATAAAATAATAACAAATAATTCTCTCTCGAAGACGCCGATCGCCGCCTCATACGTTGCTGTTAAAATCCATGCTTCTGCACCGCGTTTCAGGACTGGGTTTTTATTTGGTATTTAATGGTTCGTCCATCCTGTTATAGTGGTTTTTATATTCTTCATCATTGGTCATCCATGGTATTTTTTCGCGGTTCTCTACAATCGTGGTTAGACAGTTATCATTGGGCCTTGTTTGTGGACTTGAAAAGTAATTTCTTAGGTTTATCATTAAATAGAACCCGCAGCTAAATTCTCTGCATTAGACCAGATATGTCCAGGCGTGGCCAAGGCTTGTGCCACGAAAGCAATCTGCTTTTCACAAGCCTTAACGGTGCCTACCTGTATACGATTCTTGCTGTGCACGGCTCTTTTGTTTAATATGCCAATTTCAGCTCATTAAAAAATAATAACATCCACTTGCAGCCCACATCTACTCAGTATAGCTCAATTTATTTTTAAGCTAGATAACAGTATTCAAAGACCGTTAATATTTGCGAAAAAATTTTGATACATGGAAGTTTATATATATTTGCATTTTAAGTATTTAAAAATATTATTTGAATCTGGCGCCAAATCAAAACTCAGTTTACTTTTAGGGGCAATTATGTGAAAGCAAACATAAATATGTTAGCACACTAAAAAAAAATACTAGATTGTCTATGTGGACTCAGAAATCGCGCATAACTTCGTTAAACGGTATCCAAATTCATTGGGACAACAACCGTTCGACGGAGAATTAAATGGGCTTTTATAACAAACTTTAAGGAAAAATCGCATAGAATAAAATAGTTAAACCAGTGATGGTCAAAGTACAAATTTCTCAAAAAAAGTTGAAAATGCCTGATCTGTAAGCCGCATTTCTCAGCCATCGCGTTAAATTAGTCAAACCATTGATTATAATGTTTTAGATCCCTCTCGTGGCTATCGGAATTGATAAGGTTATGAGCAATCAGACGGTCCATTCGCGAGTTATATCTATTTAAGTGAGGTAAAAAAGCAAAAAGCGGTTTTTGGGCCATACCTTCAGATTTTGGGGGTGTTAGGAAAAAACCAAGTATGAGGAAATGCTATACTCGACCTGCCCAACAATATGTACTGGGTCTCGTGAAAAGTATGTGCAGATTTTTTTTTTTGTAACACTGTGTTATTGTAAAATACAAAAAGAAATCGAATTTAATTTCTAGATCTAAAGTATCACTCAGAGCTCATGTTACAGAATAAAACAAGCAATTGAATCAGAATAGTTCATGTTGTGTGAACAATAACATAATATTTTCTCTTTATGAATTTCAAAATGTTTTATACCAGCTAATATTTTAATTATTTTTAACCGTGAGTGTGCGTGACTGTGACAAATATGTGGTCTCGTAAACGTGATTATGAAAGCATTTGTTGTGAAATGCACATCTCTATATTTACATATGTGTGTTGGTATGTGGGAGCGCGCGCGAGAGTGTGTGTGTGTGTCTTTAAACAAATTCGTTAGCCTATATTCCGCTAGTCTAATCAAAAATCAGTTTCATTATGCAACGTCACCTTAGGCTGCAGCGCTCCAGTATTTAACTTAAAACTATTCTTAAATATTTTGCATTTAGCTTGTGATAACTTGTATTTTGGGCACACACACACGCTCTCCCACCCACACATACAAAGTACGTGTTTATCGGCCACATTTGACAAGCAATTAACGCGATTTGATAAGCGAAAGCAAACTAACTAAAGTCGCCCTTCCATACAGATGCTTAGAAACTGTCGGCGGCTGTTTTATGCCCACTTGCAAAGCAGAAGCAATCAGCGCCAGACTCTCAGCACCAGCACCATCAACAGCCAAAAAAATAGCCACATGGAGAAGTTCGATCTGCCCAGAAGATTGCAGGGGAGTACACCAAGTGTGTGGAACGAGTACATTGCCCTGGCCATGAAATACAAACCTTTGAATCTGGGCCAAGGCTTTCCCGATGATGCAGCACCGGAGTATGTGACCAATTCGCTGGCCGATATTGCCAAGGAGGAGAATCCTCTCTTGCATCAGTACACCAGGGGCTATGTGAGCAAAGACAATTTGAAAATCTAAAATATACCAATAATGTGGGATTCCTTCACAGGGTCATGTACGTCTAGTTCAAGCTTTAGCCAAGCTCTATAATGGCCTAATTGGACGTGAACTGAACCCATTGAGCGACATACTGATCACTTCAGGTGCCTATGAGGCGCTTTACTCCAGCATAATGGGACATGTGGATGAGGGGGATGAGGTGATCATTATGGAACCCTTTTTTGATTGCTACGAGCCCATGGTAAAGATGGCTGGAGGCAAAGCTCGATTTATTCCTTTGAGATTGGTGAGTCGGATTTCGCATTTGCATGTTTCCATGTAACTCCTTTAACCAATTTCGCGCAGAGTAAGAGCGAAGGTCCCATTACTTCTGCCGATTGGGTCCTTGACGACGCTGAACTGGAGTCCCTCTTCAATGAAAAAACCAAAATGATCCTTCTGAATACCCCTCACAATCCCACTGGCAAGGTCTTTAATCGCCAGGAACTGGAGCGTATTGCAGAGCTGTGCCGCAAATGGAATGTATTGTGTGTCTCCGATGAGGTGTACGAGTGGCTCGTTTTCGATGGAGTGGAGCATATACGCATTTGCACTTTGCCTGACATGTGGGAACGCACGATTACCATCGGATCGGCGGGCAAAACCTTCTCCGTTACCGGCTGGAAGATCGGCTGGGCCTACGGACCTGCGCAATTAATACGCAATTTGCAAATGGTTCATCAAAATTCCGTTTATACCTGTCCCACACCCCTCCAGGAGGGAGTGGCCCGAAGCTTTGAACTGGAGCTGTCTCGCTTGGGTCAGCCGGAAAGTTACTTTCAGAGTCTGCCGCGTGAGCTGCAAATAAAGAGGGACTTTATGGCCAAATTTCTCACAGAAGCTGGCATGAGTCCAACCATACCGGAGGGCGGATACTTTATGCTGGCGGATTGGTCACCATTGGCCAAGAAAGTCGACTTGAGCTCGGAGCCGGACAAGTATCGGGATTACAAGTTCACCAAATGGATGACCAAGAACAAGGGACTACAGGGGATCCCACCCAGTGCATTTTACAGCGAAGCGAATAAGCCCCTGGGTGAGGACTTTGTGCGCTATTGCTTCATCAAGAAACAGGAGAATCTGGACAAAGCAGCTGAGCTGCTTAAGGCATGGAAATAGATTTGTCAAGGGGGAAAAGCTTTAAATAAAATGAATTGTGGGATTTTGAAAAGAGCTGTTAAAATTATTCGACGGGCGACGCCTAACCTAAGGAGGCAGTTACATAACGTAAAACAACTTGTGGGGTTCTTTGTGTGTTAGCCTTACTTCCAAACTCCTTTTTATTTGCAATCCATTAACATGTTCATCCGCACCATACTATTGGGACGTGTGTGTGTGTGTGGGCTCGTGTCTCTTGTTTTATGTATTATTTGTTTGGTTTTCAATTAAACTAAAAGGAAAAACATTGACAACAACACATTCCGTTTACTGATCGTACACAGACTTCAGGGCCAGCTCGGGCTTGTCGTAGCCCAACTCCTCAATGGTGGGCACACCCAGCTCCTTCAGTGTGGGCGTGATCTTCTCCAACAGGTAGGGATATAGAGTGGCCTTCTGGTCGCCGCACTTGTCCTTGCAGCCCTCGAGCCACCTGATGGCCAAAGCGATATCGTTCACACGACGGGATGCACGTAGTCCAGCTTCAATAATCTTGGGGCTTGGCACCACATCCATGCCCAGCAGATCGTTCATGCCCTTGCGAATCTCCCAACCATCGATGCCCTCGCGACTGAAGTACTTTTCATAGCGCTGGTCGAACTCCTCGGCAGACTCCTCGGTGCCGTGCAAGCAGCGAACGGCAACCACACGCGATGAGGTCACTCCAAGGGTGCCACGCATGGCGGTGGCGAGTTTACCGGCTGAGATGCGCAACATGGCTGCCGAAAATGCAATGGAATTGAACAATTTTAAGTTGGCAAAAAATTAGTTGGTTAAGTAATAGTTCGGACTCACTTTTGCTTCTTCCTCTTGATATTTTTTTCACAATGAGAGAGAATGACAGCTGCGGGAGAGTCGACTTGTTATCTGAATCGAATTCTGAAATAATGGCGTTGCCAGACTATGAGTTGAGCTATCGATAACTTTGAGTTTTACTCCCATCTCCATTGTTAATTTTGATAAGATTTACAATTTTGATGATGATTCGTTCTTATCCGACACCACCATTTTATATGGCTTCCTCTCTAAAGCACATTTTCAAAAAAATCACCGTCATCACTGAAAATGAACATCAACTATTTACTCCAGCTCTAGTGCAGTGCAAGACCATTTTTCAAACTTGCAACGGTTTTTCAAAATAGATATGGCAACGCTGCACTGCCGTTTGCCTGTGACTGACAATTTCACACGTGCAATTGTTTTATTTTGTTTAACAATTTCCTCCTATGCAAAATGAACCACTTCGAGATACGTGAGATACCCGGCAAGGTAAGAAGTGTTTTCTATTTAACCATTCACTATTTGTGCAACTCGTTCTCCCTTCACAGGGTCGTGGCATGGTGGCCACCAAGAACTTCCAAGTGGATGAAGTTATTTTTGAGGAAGAGCCGTTCGTATCAAGTCAATTCTCCTGGAACTCAGCCTATGGCTATGCAGCGTGTGACCACTGCATGCGTCCCCTGGAGACAGTGTTGGAGAATGTACGGCGATTGGCTAGTGATCCTAAAGTGGAGGTTCCCCTGCTGCAACACGATCCCACCGCTTCCTGGACAGGCCAGTTCACACAATGTTCCAGATGCAAGGTGCGCTACTGCTCCGAGGATTGCCTGGTGGAAGCACAGAAACGTTACCATCGCGTGGCTTGTATGGGAGCCTTTCGGGCGGATGATAGCCATGCCGTCAATGTCTTAAACGAGACCTGGAAAAAGATGCATTACCCGCCCGAGACAGGCACTATTATGTTGATTGTACGCCTAATGGCCATGTATCAGCAGAGCACAAAGAAGCAGGAATTCCTGGAACAATTGCAATCCTTTCAGGCTTTGATAGTGAATCGAGAGGACAAGATCTACCACAAAATGTTGGGAGAGAATTTTGAGGAGCAAATGGGGCAGCTGTATAGAGCCTTTTGTCAAGCGTTTCAGGGCGAGGAGTTTGCCCTGGTAAGTAGCGAGGTGATGGGTTACCTGGAGTTGGGTTAAATTGTTATCCTTGATAGTTTACCACCCCAGACGCCTTCAAGACTTTGATGGGCATCATGGGCACCAATAGCCAGGGCATAGCCACCAGTGTGTTTGCCCAATGGGTCAATAAGGTATCAGCATTGTCTCTACCCGAAACGGATAAAACTCAGTTGGACCAGGTGATTGACGAACTCTATGCCAAAGTGGGTGAATGTAAGTGAAGTCTTTTGGCATTGGAACCTTTATTTCTAACCCCTTCTTTCCCCATCTAGTTGCGGGCGAATTCTTAAACAACGAAGGCTCCGGCCTGTATTTGCTTCAGAGCAAAATCAATCACAGCTGCGTGCCCAATGCCTGCTCCACGTTTCCTTACTCCAACGATATAGTTGTACTCAAAGCTCTGGCTCCCATACAGGAGGGCGACGAGATTTGTATTTCGTATTTGGATGACTGTCTGCTGGAGCGCAGTCGACATACAAGACACAAAATTCTGCGCGAGAATTACATATTCGTTTGCCAGTGTCCCAAGTGTCGAGCCCAGGCTTCTGATCCGGATGTGACCAGCGATGAGGAGGAAGATGATGATGAGGACGACGAAATGGACGACTATGAGGATGACGATGACATGACATAGTGCATCGATGAATAAACATAACGTAGCCATTAATCAATCCTTTGTTCATTTTACTCTCTATTAACAGACTAAGAAATAATCTAAAATTTACAGAAATGGCTATCAAATCTCAAGTCTCCTCGATCAGCAGTCGGCTCCACTCGCTGACACAGGCGTTAGGTTGATCAGATTGTTGCTGCTCTCGGCCAACTCGGCTATGGAGACGCGTCCACGTTGCTTTATAAACTTGGCCACAGCGGCCAGTTCCTCGGGCGAAACATAAATAAACTTGCCACGATCGTCAATGACGCCGGTCAAGGTGCCATTCTCCCGCAGCTCCTGTATCCGGTCGATGGCCTGTTGGGCCTTCAGCTTAAAGGCTATGGCCAGATCCTCCAGAACGACCACTTTGTTGTCCTTGATGTATTGTATAAAGCCTGTTAGCAGACTTTCCTGCTCGTCAGCATCACCCTCCTCGAAACCCTCCTCTTCAACGCTAAAGGCGGCCCTCATTTTCAGATACTCCTCATGCTCTTTGCGCTCGCGTTCCTCTTTGGCCAGGCGTTCGGCTTCTTGTTTTTTGCGCTCAGCTTCCGCTTCGATATCGTCCTGCTGCTTTCGCTCAGCCTCTTCCTTGGCCTCCTTCACTTTGCGTTGCTCGCGATCGTGCAGCTCCTGCTCACGCTGTAAACGCTTTTGCTCTTTAGCCTCCATTTTGGCCCGTTTCTTAGCGCCCATCTTCTCGTCTAAGACTGCGCCCTGTGGCACACGCGGCCCATCAGCGTTTGCCTCGTCATCATCGGAATCGGCAGCTGCCACTGCACCTCCAGGGGCAGGGGGGGCTGCATTTGCCTCAGCGGGAACTGCAGCATTCTGTCGCAGACGATTCCGCTGATTGCGGGCTATTTGTGCTCGTCGTGGCACACCTTCCTGAGCACGCAGTGGTACGCCACGTTGTTGTGGTTGGGGAGCTCCTGCTACCTTGTCCTCTGCAATCGCAGAAAAGGTTAGTTAATTAGAGGTCACTGACCACTGCGACTTACCTGTCTTTTTCTTGTTCTGTAGATAGTATAAAGTAATGAGCAGCACCAACAGGGCTGATGCCACGCCCACTAGTAATATTAGGTCCATTATTTATTTTAATAATGAAATTGTCGTAAGTTTGTCGACGTTTTTGTTGGCCAAAAAGTTAAACGTCAACAAAAGTAACAGCTGTTAAGTGGCACCGATAGCCGATGGGCAACGCTTGATATTAGACACCTTGGCTACTAGAGATGTGAGTGTGAGCAGTCAGTCAGCTAGAGAGAAATGAATTATAGGCACAGGTAAACAATCTAACTAGTTTAATGATTTTTTGTTCTAAAACTTTTCGGAATGGGCAAACCAAAAGCTACTATTAATAATAGGCTACTATCAAACTCAGCATAATTGCAAGCAGCCAAGTGTTCCCAAAGCACCATTTCGAAATATTCGTACGAGGTCACGACTGTCACGCGACCATCTCACACGTTTTCGATAACCCATTTCCTGAAGATGGGGAGAATTTTTGACTTTGATCTGGCACTTTTTCTCATGACGTGTCGGCGAGCTTGACTTTATTATACAAATAATTAGAAAAAGCAAGTGGAAATTGCTCTAAAATGCGCAATCAATTCATCAGCCTGGCCCTGTTACTGTGCGCCCTGCACAGTGCCTGCGGCTTGTATTTTCACATATCGGAAACGGAACGTAAATGCTTTATTGAGGAGGTGCCCGATGAGACGACAGTGATAGGTAAGAAGCAAACAGCAATTAGTGGTCCTTATCTGTAATATGCTCTTGCAGTCACCTACAGAGTGGAACTCTATGATCCGCGCTCCAATGGATTCATGCCCTCATCGCCCGGCATTGGCATGCATGTGGAGGTGCGCGACAGCGACGACAAAGTCATTCTCTCGCGTGTTTACAGCTCACAGGGACGTATATCCTTCACATCGCACACGCCCGGTGAGCATGTGATTTGCATGTACTCCAACAGTACGGCCTGGTTCAGTGGCGCCCAGTTACGCGTCCATCTGGATATCCAGGTGGGTGAGCATGCCATCGATTATGCCAATGTGGCACAAAAGGAGAAGCTAACCGAACTCCAGCTGCGCATACGTCAGCTGCTGGATCAAGTGGAACAGATAACCAAGGAGCAGAACTATCAACGCTACCGTGAGGAGCGTTTCCGTCACACCAGCGAGAGCACCAACTCTCGTGTGCTGTGGTGGTCCCTGGCCCAGACTCTGGTGCTGGTCTGCATGGGCTTTTGGCAGATGCGTCATCTGAAGAGCTTCTTTGAGGCCAAAAAACTGGTGTGAGACCTTAATAGTTTCTTCCTCGTGTTTGTGTTCTCATTTTTGGCGAAAAAGTTTAACAAAATTTGCGAATTTCATCCAAAGGATCATCATCATCATCCGAAATCACACTGGCCTCAACTCCAAGCACGTCTAGTTTTAATTTCTTGTGCGTAATTTAAATAAAAATCCATTGTACAATAACTGCAGATGCGGAAGAGAGTCAGCATCGCCATTAAAATACCTTGAAACTTAGTTCTATCATATTAAAGTAAGCTGGTTTGTTCCCGAGTTCAAGTTGTATCCCTATCGCCCAGTCAGCTGAGCTCGAATCCCGTGACTTGATTCGCCCGACTGAGCGCGACTTGCTCTTATCAGCCAGCCCAGAGAGATAACCTGTCGCATTCACTTGCTGCCTTGCTTTTGTGCATAGTGGCTGCCTTTTATCGCGATGTTTGTTCTTGCGCCCCCACTCTTACTCTTACTGTGATGTAAACAAGGCATGCATTAGTTGCTCTTGGGCCGTGATGTGCAACGGTTGTGGCTGGCGGCAAATTCAAATTCGACCATAAAAGCCCATCATTGTGACAGAGACCGCAACCACACGACCCACTAAAGCCGCAAGGCTGGCAAGTAACTCTATCCACCGTCATCAGACAATCAAAAGCCAGCAGCTCTTGGCTCTCAGTGCATTCACTTCTTTGGAATAGGCGACAGTTTAAAATGTTCCGCGCTACGGAAATTGGCAGCGAAGAAAGTGAGTTGATGCCACGATAAGATAAAGAAGATAAACCAAGATCTTGTTAGCTTTGCCAGCCCTTGCGGAGCTCACCCAGGCGGACTATGAGACGGACGTGGAGAGGAGACAGCTTAGGCAACGCGGCGATTCGGTGCCTAATTATGGATTTGCCCCCATACCCATCCGCCTGGAGTATAAGTATCCACGAGCTGTCTACTTTGTCTTGGCCACCAAGTTTTTTGAGGCCTTTGCGGCTAATGGCATTCGCAGTAAGTAGAGGAGAGAGTGGGATGTGTAGGCCAGCAATCTGGTCGGTCGGACCTTATACAATAATTTTTCATTGTCCGGTCGACGAAATATTCAAAAAGCTGAGCTTATCAGCTGCAGCAAACACACAGAGGAAGGTCTCTTATAGATCAGTGAGAGGTCTCTGCATAGATAAGTTGCAAGAAGATTTCAAAGCTGTGCACACACATACATATGTACATACATATGTGTATATATGCACTCGTGAACGTGGGTGAGGTAAACATTTTCAGAAACCTATATGAAAGTGGTAGATTTCTTGTCCATACCAGAACAGGAATTGTTTTTAACTTCCCAAAAAAACAAACAATTCGATTCAAACAATATTTAAAGTTTCAAACTACCAAGTTTCTCAAAGTTATGTTATGTTTTGCACATAACTTTATAAAGAGGAACACACACAGCGCAAAACAAGAGCGTAAGTTGAAGTCGGCTCTAACCGACTTCGATATACCCGTTACTCATGAAAAAACATATTTAACAGTGTTCCTGCGTTCCTTAGGGTGACCATCCGAAAAGTATGCAAATTTTTTTAGGGTGGGAGGGGTGCAGCGGGGGTGGGGGTTTCACTTTTTTGCTCATAACTTGAGAACCGTTCATCCGATCTTTATCATTTCTTTGGCAATTCGACTTATTTGCCTATCTTCAAAGCTGTAGGAGATATAACGTTTTTTCCAAATTGCGCGGGCGGGAGGGGGCGTGGCCAAAATTTGAAATAAACTTGATCTCCCTGCAAGTATAAGAAGTATTTGTCTCATACATGTAAAACCTCTATCTCTTACCATCTCTGAGATTTAGGTGTTCATACAGACAGACGGTCAGACGGACGGACGGACAGACGGACATGTCTATATCGACTCGGCTGTTGATGCTGATCAAGAATATATATACTTTATATGGTCCGAAATGATTCCTTCTGCCTGTTACATAGTATACCCTTTTTACTCTACGAGTAACGGGTATAAAAATGTCCGTGAAAAATGGTCCCTAAATCCAAGTTTTTCCTTATAGGAGTTAGAAGTCCTCTGAAAACGCAAACTGCTCCAAAATGCAAGCACTGAGACTCTGCAACGCACTGGAAAGGAGTGGCTGTAGGGCCCTCTCGCTAAATCCATTAGTCCACATTAACCCATCCAGGACTTGTAATTTGTTCTTAAACTTTTTCGATAAAGTTAACAGCTTTTGTTGACACTCCAAGCGGCTATTGTTTATCAGTATACATTGTCCTAAGGGATTCTATTCAATGCTTTGAAACATAGAAATTGTGTCACAAATCTTATAAGGATGAAGAGACGCCAACATTAAATGTTAAACTTATAGATACTAGGTTCGCAGTGTACAGTGTGTCGTCAAAAACAATTTAAAAGGAACAAATTATTTCTGTCAAAATCGCTAGAAGCGCTATCTGTCACATAACAGTGTATATTCTATTCTAAGCTCATTTTATCGTTAGCTTATCGATCTTCCAAAAAAATGGATATGGAATGGAATTCCGTTTCGTTTTCGTGTTGTCAATTTCGAATGTTTTTGTTTTAAACCAGAGTTCCCCAGCGATAGCCCCGGGGGCAGGAACTTACTTGACGAATGCTTGCCGAAGTCATACTTTATTGTGTGTTAGAGAGAGACACAGTCACGTTTTAGCGCTCTCTGCTTGGGGAACCCTGTTTTAAACCACCGGTCCAAGGGAGATTGGGCCCAGACCAGGGCCGGCCAAATGGAGAGACGGACAAAGCTTAATCGACTCAGCTCGTCATGCTGATCAAGAATATATAATTTTATGTGGTCGGAGATGATTCCTTCTATGCGTTGCAAACTTCTGGGCAAAATTATAATACACTTTTCAAGTGTATAAAAACTTCTTGAACACGAATCAATTCCTCTTTTCAAATAGAGAACATGTCTAACAGACCCCTTTTAAAAGCGTTCTGTGGGAACCTACACTTTTGCTTTGACTCTTATCTTTTTAATGTTTTAACTTGAAAAAAAACCTATCCCAAACAAATTTACTATTTTATTAAGTGAAAATAAACCACTTAGAATATCCATGTTAAAAATAACAACATTGTGAACTGTCCATTCTTCTTATTCTTCTCCATAAGTATGCAATATATATTGTTGAAAATTTTAATTAGAATTCCATTTACTAGTCTACTGTACTTTTTTTGTATTGCCCACCTTTGGGCACAAGACAAATTTTGTCATGTCCAACACATGTGTTTAAAATTCACTTAAAAAAATTTTGAATTGTTTGGCATATGTTTTTTTTTAAAGCTAAGTAATTTAACTGTTTAAATCTCAACGCTCGACTGACAGGCTGAAAATCAACCCACAGCAAAAGCCGCATATCCTAGAGATCTTCTTTAGTAGTTAAAATGAAAAAACGCCAAGTAAAATTTTGTGTTTGCATATTTTATTTGACAAGTCAGCCGCTTTTACCATTTGCCATAACTTCAGATGGGTTGTGTGGTGTGGAGGTGAAGGGGATTTGAAAACGGTGTGAAGTGGTGGGAAGAGAGTAAAGACTTAACTCACTGTAAGCAACACAAACAGCTCTCGTACATGAAAACGTTGTATGACCGTTTATGCTTAAAAATGTTAAATTTGTTTTTAGATTTTTATACCCTTGGAGAGGGTATATTGAAATTGTTCGGATGTTTGTAACGCACAGAAGAAAGCATTTCCGACCACATAAAGTATATATATTCTTGATCAGCATGACGAGCTGAGTTGATATAGCCATGTCCGTCTGTCCGTCCGTCTGTCCGTCTGTTTCTATGCTATCTCCTCCGTCAGTTTTAAAGCTATCTTAACCAAACTTTGCACGAAGTCTTTTGGTACAAATACGCTGCACATTTGTTGTAGCCGGCTGGATCGGATGACTAAAGCATATAGCTGCCATAGGAACGATCGGTTATAAAAGTAGTTTTAGTGAGAAAAACTTTTTGTTTTCAAAAAAGTCTCAAAATTGGATGAATGTATCGTATAGTTGCCATATAACAAACTGGCAGGCATATATCATGAACCAAGGGTTCGAGGAGCAAATATAGACTCGGATCATTACCTGGTTGCAGCCAAGGTACGCACGCGGCTCAGTGTGGCAACTGCTCAGGGAAACCTCCCCATTCCCTGCCGATATATGCGAACAGTGGAGGCGTATATCGCACTCTATGAGTACGGCTGCCAAGGAGGTACTCGGCTATTCCGAGCCCCCTCGATAGCGAACTTGGTACGACGAGGAGTGCCGACGCGCTACTGCAGAGAAAAACGCTGCCTACAGGAGAACTCTGCAGCCGATAGCAACGCGGGCTGCTAAAGAGCGATACCTGGAGAAAAAGAAAGAGGAGAAACGTCTTTCTAGAAAAAAAAAGTTTGAGCAGGAAAGGCGCATGCGCGAGGAAGTCGAGAGGTTATTCGGCATGTGTGAGACTCGAAAATTTTACCAAAAATTACCAAAAAGAAAAATAAATAAATTACAGATAATTTATTAGATCGGGGGAGTTTTTTTACATATCATTGTTGTTAAAAGAGTATCCCGAATAGAGCCAAATACCCAAAAACCGACCCAACAAAAAAGAAAAAAAGGTGGATGGGTGGGGGTGGTGGGGTAGATTTGTGGTGTAATTTAAATGTTGGAAGAAAAAATTTATTTTAAAAAAAAAAAGGGTTATTTTAAAGGATTAAAAGATTAATCTATCGCATATGCCGATGATATTGACATTATCGGCAAAACCCGAACGGGCAGTACGCAAGGCGTTTTCAGAGATTGAGAAGCAGTCTGAACTAATGGGTTTAGCGGTAAACGAGGACAAGACGAAGTACCTAGTGTTCTCAAAACAGAAGTCCACGCGCCTAGGGCAATCTGAAAGGTTTGTTTTGGGGACAAAAATTTTTAAATTTGGAGAGGACTTTGTCTACCTCGGAACGATGTATCGGGGGCAAAAAAAACTGGCTTGAAATCCGAAGAAGAATCACGCTCGCAAACCGATGCTATTACGGGCTAAGTAGGGAGCTCAAGAGCAGAAACCTCAAGCGAAGAACAAAAATAGCGCTATATAAGTCGCTTATCATCCCAGACCTGCAATACGGCGCAGAAGCATGGGCAATATCATTAGCGGATGAGGTGGCGATTGGCGTTTTCGAGCGAAAGATTCTTCGCAGGATTTATGGACCTTTGAAAGTTGGCTAGGATTTTCGCATCCGAAGGAATGACGAACTGTATGAGCTCTATGGGGATACTAGTCTGGTCAAGCGCATAAAGCAACAGCGGCTGGGTCATATTACCCGATGAACAAGCTCCAGCAAAAATGGTCTACAAGAGGAATGCGAAAGAACTGGGACAAGAGAAGGTGGGACGACCAGCGTGAAAAACTGGTGCCAGCTCGCACGGAGCAGAAGCGACTGGCGGACATTAGTTGCAGCGGCCGAGACCGCCAAACGGTTGTGATGCAAGCATCGGGCCAATAAAGAAGAAGAAAAAGGGTATATAAACTTCGGTCGAGCCGATATTAGATTCCCTCTATTTTTTTTATAGACATTAGTGTGACCAGTTCCCCAAATATAAACAGTACTCCCATATTCATTGGTTGAGCGAGACTGGACTTATTTGTAATTCCCAATCATTTTTTGGACCCTCTTTCATGGATGCCGAATTTTTTTTAAAAAGTATTGTCTCTCCAAATTTCGAGAAAGATATCGATGATATACGTTCCCAATTATGGACAAGCAATGCTGATGCTGCGGTGAAATGCACAATCCTCTTATATTTACTAGAAATGTGATCGGGGCAGAAATATCTCTAGACCCGAGATGTGCGGGAGAGATGTATTTTCAGCATTCACTTGACAGAATAATTCTGGACAGTCCAAGCGCCTAGAAAATTTATTTTTATATATTCCCCACAAAAATGGTAAAAATAGGAATTTTAGGGCACTTTTAGGTGAAATAACAATGAATTCAGACCAAAAATCATTTGGAATCGCCATTTTATAAAACAAACCTTAAATATTTGAATGATTATTTCCCCACTTTCCAGCCATACTTGCGCTTTATCTACGCGACGATCTCAATTTTACGGAAAGCTTCTCCACTGTGGTGCTTCACATATTCAACTTTTTTGGACAATTCTTTCCCATTATTGGTGCCGTCCTGGCAGACAGTTATATGGGAAATGTTCGTACTATTTCGGCATTTTGTTTTCTCTATGCGTTCGGCTGGTTGCTGTTGACCATGACTTCGCTACCCCAAGTAGGAGTACCCATGGTGTAAGATCTTCAAATCAAAAATACTCTAAATATTTGAATAAATTTTTGATCTTCTTCTCCCCTAAAGCCTGCTGGTGTCCATTTCCTTGCTATTTATAGCCATTGGCAATGGATCCATACGCGCCTGCATTACTTCCCTGGGCGCACTACAGTTCAAGCTGCCCGAGCAGGCAGTCCATCTGGCCGAGTATTTCTCATTTTATTATTTTGTTTATTACTTTGGCATATTTCTAAGTAAGATCTTGCCACCATTGGTCAGAGCAAATACGCAGTGTTTAGACAAGACGGAATGTTACCCTGCCGTATTTGGCACCTTGGGCAGTGCCTTCCTAATGGCCTGGTGTAAGTATAATCACATAAGTCTTTGGGCGGGATAAACTTAATGTAATGTTGGATCTTTCAGTTGTTTTTTTGATTGGCAAATGCTACTACAAGACCGAAAAGTTAGCCGACGAAAATATACTCTTCAAGTTCTCTGGCTGCATTAAGACGGCTCTTGTAGAGAAATGGAGGCGACGCAAATCCATTAAGCGTGCCAGCTATTGGCTTCAAAATGCCATAGGACCCTACGAACGGGAATTCGTCAACGATGTTTCCAGAGTTTTAAGGGTAAGTAACTAACTAGGTGAGGATCCTAACCTAACTCTGCTTTCTTTCCAGCTTTCAAAGTTATTCATTCCCCTGCCCTTTTACTTTGCCCTGCTGGCCCAGCAGGACTCCAGTTGGACTTTCCAGGCCTCCATGATGAATACCACACTGCTTGGTGTGACAATACAACCGGATCAGGCAAAGGCTGTTGGTCCCATTATACTCTTTATGCTCATTCCTCTATGGCAATATGTGACGCAACCTTTGCTAAGGCATTTCTTCCATTGGCAGCTCAAGCCGCTGCATAGCGTCACTGTGGGCGGCATTTGCTCAGCCGGAGCCTTTTTCTGTGCAGGAGCTCTGCAAGATCGCCTAATGGTAAGAGAGACTACACTTAAGGGCAAATTAACTTTTCTAAATTTTCCGTAGAATTCACCCACACAATCCATCAGCATAGCCTGGCAGCTGCCCCAGTTTGTGCTGCTTATGATGGGAGAATTGCTATTATCCATTCCGGGATTGCAGTTTGCCTTCACTCAAGCACCGGCTTCCATGAAGTCGGTGGTAACAGCCGCTTGGTTCCTTAACAATGCATTTGGGAATCTGATTGTGGTCGTGATCACGGAACTCGATGTGCTGAGCTCTCAGAAGGCTGAATACTTCTTCTATGGAGTGCTCATGCTGGTGTGCATTATTATCTTTGCTCTGCTCGCCTTTGACTATACGCTGCAGGAGCGAAAGGGGGACTATTACTATGTAAGTGGTGTGCTGGAGAGTGAGGACGAGGAGCGGCATCATTTGGCCAGTCACAGTCGGAGTGGGAGCATCTAGAGGTATCAAATTTATATGTATAAATTTATATATAAACACATGTGTATTGATAAAAATAAAAACATATTTTGTTTCATATCTTTTGAATAAAAACATATTTTGGTTCCACGTCTATTTAACACGTCAATTCAACACAAAACCAATTAAACACGAACAAACTCAACACAAGATATTTGTGTATTTTATCACAAAGCAATTGAACTTCGCCAAATTTCAACACAGTACAATTTCAACACTGGAGAATAGAACACAACAATTTAAAAAAAAAAAATATTTTCAATCCTTCAAGTAGCAAAGTCAGTCGAACCTGACTTTCATATCCTCCGAAAGTGTATCACATCTGAAAACACCATACACAAATTTTTTGTTCATAACTGACAACTTTCATCCGAAAGTGTAGGCGTTAAATACGTAAAAATTTTTTCCGCCCTGACCCTTCTCCAGGAGAATTGATTGTGAATTAGATTTGAAATTGGTTTGCGTCGATTATCTGGGATTAACTTGAACCTGAACCGAACCGGCAAAAGTTAAAAGTGGTTCGGTTCAAAACTTAAAATACTTCGGCTGTTCTTTAAGGTTTGAGTCGTAAATCTGAAAGTCGGGAAAAATTTTCTTTTTACGTTCATCTCAAATAAATCATAGAACTTTTAAGCTCTCAGGTCATTTAAGTTAGGATTTTGTCTATAACTCGTCTAAAACAAGACACGCACAACACCACAAAGGAGGCTGGTTGACAGTATAGCTATTTTATGAATACCAATTCATTCTTCAGCTGTCTTCGTCTGTCCTTATTGTGTTGGCAGAAAGTACCTCATGACAGAACTGCCATGACCGCTTGGGAATTCCAAAGGCAGGCTTGTGAATCCAAGAAATTTAATTTTTTGACCTTGAAACAAAAACAGCTTGCAAAGAGACAAATTGCTAAATTGTATGAACCTCAAAAAGAACTCATTAATAAAAGACTCACTGATTATTCTTATGATCATGAAATGCAATCCTTTGCTAAGGAGCTAGAATATAAAGCAGAGCTCCCAAAAAATGCTCCCTTTTCACAGGCTGTCAGATAAAATACAGTCACTCGGAGACACTTTGAACTAGTGTAACGAAATGACATCCTCACCTCTTGGCTATTCACAAAGTCGTTTTGCTCAATCAATGAGAGATTTTTTTAGCTTCCTTTGCTCATGTGTTTCCTTGAGACAAGTACTTTGCTGCTCAGAGTTTGTCGAAAGTGTCTTACAAGCATGTGTGTTTGACTCAGTAAACTATAAGAGTGTATGCATGTATGTGTGCTTTTGTAAAAGGCAAAACAATACATCGACGCAGCTGATTGTTGTTAATTAGCCTATAATGGCATTAAGAATTATCAATTTTCCTGAACCTTCATGTCCGTCTGACCGTCCATCTGTGTGAACACCTAGATCTCAGAGATGGTGAGAGAAAGAGGTTTAACATGGATGGGACAAATGCTTCTTTTATCTGCACGCAAATCAAGTTTGTTTAAAATCTTGGCCACGGCCCCTCCCGCCTCAGCAATTTGGAAAAAACGTTATATATCCTACAGTTTTGAAGATTTGTACCTTCTAGGGATAGTTAGTAATTAGCAAAATAAATCGATTTGCCGAAAAATTATAAAGATCGGATGAACGGTTCTCAAGTTATGAGCAAAAAAGTGAACCAAGCCCCGAACCCCCTACCACCCTTCCCACCCTAAAAAAAATGTTGCATACTTTTCGGATGGTCACCCTAAAGAACGCAGCACCACTGTTAAACATGTTTTTCATGAGTAACGGGTATATCGAAGTCGGTTAGAGTCGGCTTTAACTTACGCTCGCGTTTTTTGAATAAAGTGCATAATTTTTAAATTTTACAATACCTTAAATTCATCGCTTTCCACCGAATGTGGTATAGTATTTACTGGCCCCCATGTTAAAAATTTTGAGGTGGTATTGACGGCTAAACGCTAAGAATTGTTCGAATCATTTAATGAGGTCAAAGAGTACACCGGTGTGCAAAAATGCAAAGAAATGAAAATTGCCATCGAGGCAAATGAACAAACAATAATTGCGCCGAACGTGAAAATTGTATCCAACACGGCAGGCCCTTTTTACTATAAGCCTGCAAAGGGTTTCGTGAAATTATAATCCAAATAAATACATAAATGCCCTTCAAATGGCTCCAATAGCCTCGAGAATTATGGATCACGTACGAGTGAAAGGGCTGTCCATAAAAGAGGATAAAAAGGTTATAGTTGCACGCAAGCTCATATCGCTTAAAATTGTTTTGGCGACCAGACTAAATAAATCAGTCCAAGGAATTAATTTGCAACTTTGTTGAAGACTGAGATTGTCGTGAAAAAGTAAGGGATGATCCAGCTACTTATTGCTTAAAAATAAGAATTTAAACTATTATACATCGAATATTGTATATTTTTAAACATATTTTAATCCTTGTAGGCCAAGGTGAGTGTGTAACACAACAATAGAAAAGACACTTTGCTCGGACACTTTGCTTGATTTGCTCAGTTGCTTATGCTCAACTGCTGACACCCGAACGAAACTCTCCCCATCAAACTGTTATAGTCAGACAGCTTCGTGTGTTTCTCTCATCGATTACTATGAGACAGAAAACACTAGAAAATCAAAATCTAGTGTTCTGTTCAGAGAGTGAGCTACTCTGTTAAATTTGTTCCTGTCATTTCGGTGAGCAGACAGTATAGAAAAATTTGGTTGACCATATTTTGCGAGCTCTGATATAAAGAATTACTGACAAATACAAAATAGAGAACGACTTCGTAGCTTCATTTGAAGAAATTTCAAGATTGCCTAAAGATTCTAATGTGTTAAATGTTTGGATGGAGTATCAGGCAAATTTTTCTTCAGTCAGGTAATTTTGTTTTTTCCATTATTAACTTAAGCCTAGTTCGAATATATTTGAAAAATATCAATAGTTGGCTAATGTTGTAACAATTTACATTTCTGTTTCTTAAGCTAGCAAAAATAAAATTATTCTGAACCTTGGTTTGAACCTGAACCAAGGTTCACCGACCTACTGAACCCGCTCCGTGAACCCGAACCCAAAAAATCTCACAGGTTCGAACCCCGGAGTGAACCTCCACCGATTTCAGAGGGGTTTGCATCCCTGGTTCAATTGTTGTGTTGGGTGAAATGACTTATAGACGTGTGTTGACTTTTTTTGTAGAATTTGTTCGTGTTTAATTTCTTTTGTGTTGAATTAACGTGTGTTGAAATGTTGTGTTGGGTAAAATGACTTAGTGATGTATTGACGTGTGCTGAAATTGTTTTGTGACGACTTTGTTTTGTGTTAAATATGTTTGTGTTGAATTGGCGAATTGTTGAATTGTTGTGTTGGGTGAAATGACTGTGTTTTTATTGACGTGTCACCCTTAAAACATACGACTTTATTAATACCAATCGTAGAACTTTTTTTAAGACTTATAACTTTTTGCACTGAAAGTACCCATAAGATCGAAGAAATATTACCAGAGCCAGACCTTTTGTTGTCCAAAATACATTACAGACCTTTGACAAGATTCAGAGATGAACCGTTCGCGTCGAAAACGCCGAGAGAAACCGAATTTTGCGCAAAGCCGACAAAAATAAAGTCACTGGTGCGTGTGTGCGAGGCGTCCCAGCAATGAGCAAACGTTATCAAGAAGCAAAGCATGCGTTTCTATGTCATTTTCATCGGCGACCGGATTGTGTATGCCGGCTCGTTGGATGTCAGAAGTGGCGGGGGCAAAAATGACCCAAAGAAAAATCTGTATGTATCACGCCTTTTTGAAAAGCGAACAAGTGAACATTTTCGTAAAAAAACCTTTAAATAATAACTATGGGAAGTTATACTATACTCAAGGAACCTATTACACACAAACGTGATTGTCGTATTTACAAAGCTGTTAAAATAAAACATTTGCAAGCGTCTTTTTACTATAGGGACTCATTTTAAACGCAACTTTTATAGTCACACACGTTTTATAAGCGTTATATGAACGCTAAAAACTTATTTTTATGGTTTGCTCCTGAGCTAGAAGAAAAAACAAACAAAAAAAAGACCGTCTGACTTTTTGCTCACGACGTTGGGAGCCTAGGGTATTAAATGACTAACAGAACTCAAAGAGATCAAGAACCAAAACGAGGTGTGCTAGAAGAGCGTTGTGTTTTTTCGTTATGTCGACCAATTCAATTATTTGCGACCAATTGAAATAAGCAAAAAATTTTTCTTGAATTTTAGCATGGGAGAGGGTAGATGAGGAGATGTCTAATTTCAGAAATGACCCATCACGTCCAGATTTTTAGCGATTTGACATAATGTTGAAAAAATGCCTATTTTACGCTTTTTAGACTCGTTTTGTGGTGAACCTATTTATTTGTTTCGACTTTTTCTGATATTATCGTAATATATTATTTCTTAACTTTAAAATAAACTATCCCAATGAATTGTACAATTTTTTTAAACGCTCGACGTGATGAACCATTTCAGAATTTCTCGGGCTCTTAAGCCAAATCGTATAAATTTACAATCTTCCGATCCGAACTGCCAATTTTTGGAAGAAAGTTTAATTCCAAATTTTCCTTTTGTGGCCAGGAAACCAGTATCGAGTTTTAAAGATTATGTGAAAAAAGTGTTTGGTAAGGTTAAAAGCTTTGCTTCTTTGAGTTTACAAGTATTTTTGACAAAATCAAAATGTTATTTTATCAGGGCTGCAAACCGGATTTAAGCCGAACCGATTCGAACCCAGAATTCAAACTTATATTTTTCTGTCAACCGAATCTTGAACTGAATAATTTTGATATTATAGCCCAATCCGAACCGGTTCCGAACCCTAAGATCCGGTTTGGTTCAACATAAAAGATATACATACATTCCAAAATCTGACCTACTGCCTACCGACCTGTTTCTGTTTACTGGTTAGTATTGAGCTACTGAGTCTCAAGATGGCCAGGCAAGTATAAAGTTATTTTATAAATTACTACGTATCTGACCCGGCAAACGATGTTCTGCCATATAAATTATTTTTAGTACATTTTTTGGTGAATATTTCGTATAAGAAATTGCTGACCGTTTGGCGGTGCATTGTGCATTATTTCTGTAGCCCCGGACGAAGTTGTTTGAACGCATGAGTTAAATTTACGAATGAACTTCAGAAACAGGTTTGAATCTGGATCCGTGCCGATGAGAAAACCCTCCAAGGATCTGCTGATGCGCAACAAATCCCGAAAAGGAAAAAAGCAGATGAAAATGCTCGATGTACTTGTTGGCATTGTCGGTCAATTGTTCTGCGTGTGTTAGCATCTGTCTGGCGCGCTTGTCTCTGCTCCAATTGTTGTTGATGACTTCGGAAAGCTCGTCCCTCTTGTTACTGAAAGAAACGCAGTTGCGCCATTCTGATACGCGTAATTTCATTTACTTCATGTAATTGTTGAATTGTTCTTGCTACCCTAACACTCGCATGTGTGTTGCTGCATTAGTTCGACGACCCAAATAGCCACCCCTACATTGTTTACTGTAACACAAACAGTCAGATAGACCAAAATGAACCGATCGATGAAAAACGATAATCCGAAATTTTTAGTAATTTTCAAACTTTTCACAATAATAACCCACAGAATGACACTGACACAACTCAATGAAATGCTCTGCAGAGGGACACCCAATCACCTGGCGTTACGAAGTATAGTAAAAAACCTGTAGTACATCTGTTAAATATATACAAAAAATTTATTAAAATTGGTCTAACCGTTTCGGAGGAGTTCGCTTACAAAATCGTGACACAATATTTTTCTATATATAGATTTTAAAAAGACGTTGAGAACTTCTTATACAATCGTGATCTTTAATTCCAAAGTTTATTAAAAAATATACTTTACATTTTGTTATCTATGAAAAAGTCATTATGATGATACAAAAGAGCGGCTTTTGTCCATTAACAAAATATTACGACAATAATGGTTCTTAAAAAAAAGTAAAGTGTCTTTCCGGCCTCACACTTGTTAATATTTTTCAAAGACTACAAACTGAAATTTTTCTGAAAAGAAAATTTCAATCTGAATATAATTTTGATGCATTAACAAATTAGTTGCTTTTACTTTAATATTGTGAGGGGCTTAGGCCCTTGCAAGGTTCGAATCGAAATTTTCGAACCTTAACCATTGATAAATTTTGGTACCAACCTGCAAACCGAATTTGTGAAAAAAATTTTGTTCGCAGCCATGATATTTAGTAATCAAGATTATTTATCGAACATATCATAGGAATTAAAAAGATCGGATGCACGATACTTAAGTTATGACCAAAAGAAAATTCGCTGCCGCAGAGTTCACCTGTTACAGAGTATATTAATGTAGGACTTGACCGACTCTTGAGGTCGAATTCCTTTATCGATTTGTTCGAACTTTCAGTCTTGTCTTATAACTTCCACCAGGCTGAAGCAATGCAAACTATTTTAAGTTCGGTTCTTTTTCTTCTTCTTGCGAAAAATTAAAGTTCAGTAAACAGAAGCTTAATTCTATTATGGGACAGGCAGCTCCTTGGCTTTAACAATAAAACATTGAGGGGCTGAGTACAAAAGGGAAAGCACATGCTGCGGCAGGCCACATGTTTTGGACACTCCAGAATTGGTAAAGTACACCGTTTTCCTTCTAATTTTCCATTGTCCTGTACGTGTATTTGAACTTTATTCCTAGTCCCAAACAGGTCCCAAAGGTATCATTGACAAATATTTACATCGATTTCTATACTTTACAGGGGTGATAGTGATTCTAGGTAATTCTAAAATGATCCATCACTACAGAATTTATTTTTAGCTGTTGCACTTGTAATTTATTTACACACACAGACACACACATATAATATTGCAAACAAAATAAATATAAATAAATAAAGCTGCCCCATTCATTAATCTATTATCTTGAACATATACTGAAGCTCTAGATTGGTATCATCCGGTAGATCTGTACAATGGACAGCATTGAGTACCTTGGACTTGCCAAACTTGGCACGCAGCGTATGCGGCCTAAGTAGCTTTGCAATTTCGGGATCCATGGGTCCACAAAGAGATCGAAAACTCTCATACGAACTCTTCTCCATATCTGGCGAAGCAATCTCTAGGCACATGCATACCCCGCTGGCCAGTTGGGCAACCATTGGTATATACTCAGGCAAGATGCCACGATACACCTCATAGAACTCCTCGCAATTGACACGAGCCATTAGGAGCATGCGCATGGCCGTGATTTTGAAGCCATTCGACAGTATCTCATCAATTATGTTGCCCAGTTGGCCGTCTTTAATGCAGTGCGGCTTAATAATTGCCAAAGTGGTGGACTTGAAGAGACACTCCTTGATTAGATTATGACGATCCTCGAAAAAGAACTTTAAATCCATGGCCACATCCTCCTCTCGATCGGAACAATAGAAACCATGACGCACCTCTTCGATTTCAAAAAGCTGTTCCATGCTGGGTGAAAGTTTGAGGCTAGAGGAGGCACGATCCGTTTTGTAATTGCTGCAGGCAACCATAATGTCCACCACATTGTCACCTATAAGCTCCAGGCTGATGGCTGGACCGGACAAAAGTTCATTCATCAAGACACTAAAAAAAAGAAGAATGGGGTAAAGGCTCCTAAGGACGCCGAATATAAAGCATGATATTTACGATGCAGTCACATCATTCTGCTCCTTCCGGGCCAGAAATTGCGTGACCAACTTCGAAGAGAATTGTACCATCAGGCCGTTGTTGATATTGATTTTATTCTCAATCAAAGTCTTGAGAAACTTGCCCAAGTGCTTGCTCCACATGCTGTTTTTTAGCAAAACGAATCCTCTGTGGAAATGATGGATAATTTAATATGTAATCGTTTTCAACTGTGAGGGCCGTACCTTTTCCTATATCTGGCCAAAGTGCTACGCGTCGCCTCATCGGCATAGTCAATAATGTCGAACTGCCGGCCGAACACATTGATCTTGGAGCCCACAAAGAAGTCGCGTTGTGTCAACTCTGGGATCTTGGTGCGACGCAAAAAGGTCTTCTTGCTGCGCTGGTCGAACTGTAGAAGGGGGACAGGAGTGTTATTTTTGGTCATATGCAAGAGCAGGAGCAAACCAACCACTTCCACCGCCTTATCCGCTGTATAGAAGGTCACCAGAAAGGTGCGAATAATGGCTGCCTCCACTTGATACCATTCGGCCACAAAGGCCAGGCGCCGTTCGTTCATTAGGTTTGAGCTCATATTTTTTGGTTATTTGTAGTAAATGTTATTTCGAATGTAAACAGATTTGAGATTGATGCCCATGGCAACGATAACTCTATATTTATCGAAAAGACTATCGAAAAGACGGCTTAGAACCAAGTCGCTCGTAAGCCTGAGCACTGAATCAGGAACGTCGTTGTGTGTAAATGAAATGACCTTTAGGGGGAACTGGAACTACTAATCCAAAACTTTTTTCTGTTAATATGTTATTTTCACAATATTAAGAAAATTGTTTAATATCGGCTTACCACAATTCATGTGGATCAAAGTGATTTTTAACCATTCTTGAAACAGAAAATGTAAAATCGTTGTAAAACTGTGCAAAACTATGGTTCCATACGTAAGCAATTTAACCAAAAGTAGCCGAAAAGCTTCCTGAGATTGTCTATTTAGTCAAATTTTCATAAGAATTTGGGCCAATTATTTGCCTGTGGGACCTTAGCTTAAGTTATAATTAAGATATGAATTTAATCTTTTTTTGAACCGGATTTAGTAGCTTATGAACCGGTTCGCAGACTTGGGACATAACCATAACACTTTCCTTAAGGACTTGAACATACTCTAAGAATCTTATGAAGATTGAATCAGCTTTAGACGCCCATGAGAAACATTGATAAGTAAAAACTGTTTTTAGTCATAAAATTTTACACATACGATGTCGAACGTGACCAACTTTGAAAGGCTGCGACTGACAGTTTATCATGCGAACCACTCAGGAAAATTTGTTTACAACAGACACTGGAGCTTTGCAGATGACGTTTTTGAACAGTCGCAAGTAATGAATAGTCGGCGCTATTTGGTATGCAAAAGTTATGTCTCAAGCCCTTGGCGAAATATGTATAACAATGATATCTCTCACAATGGCAATAAAACAACTAATGCGATAACTTTTAGAGTCAATGAACAAAATTATTGGAGAATATTAAGATAGGTTTCGGCAGTTAATGAGCATGGCAAGCAAGTTTGTTACTTCTCCCCTGCTATTTTTCTGGATTCTGGAGAATTTTGTTAGGATGATCAGGTATTGGAGAAGAATCTCTATGTTATCTATAATTTGGTGCATTCGTCTCCGCCCCGAATAGTATAATACCGATTGAAACATATTTAAATAATCCAAAAAACAGCAAAATTTGCCAATTAAGAAAATTTAATGGCAATGTTCGACGTGTAAATAAGATGTAAAAGTCAATCGGAACAAAAAAAAAACGCGAAAATTTGCAAAATTGCAAACAATGAGATTAGATGAAGACAAGTGAATAGGAGGTCTGGATCGAAAGGACCAAAAATGTCGAAGTTTGAAAAATTTTATATTGAGTTTAGATTATCGTGACAATTTACAAGTTGGCAATTGAAGACGGGCAAATAAGAATTGTAGGCCGATCGGTTAAAAATAAAATCGCAAAATACCCAAAATTCTTTTATGGGATAAGATAGTCATGAAGACAGGTAAAATGGAGGTGTAGATAACATGGTCCAGAAAAACGCGAAGTATTCAAAATTGCATTTTGAGTTAAAATTATTATGAGACGGGTAAATACACGGAAGATAGAGATGAAAAGATTTTAAAAAATTGGCGGAAATCACTAAATTTTCGTATAAGTTTAGATTATCATGAATAATAAGGGTTAATATGCAAATAGATGGTGATTTTCGAAAGGTCGATCGATTCGGGAAATTCGCTAATTTGTATAAGTTTAGACCAGTAATGCCCACATTTCATTTTCCCTATCCCCTGTGATGCGAAGTCATAATTCTGCCAGCGTCGCAGCCGACACACGCATAGAGAGAGAGAATACGTGTGCTCTATAAATACCCTCTAGTACTGCCGACCGACGCTATATCAACGTTCCGTCGACGATATTGTGACTGTCGTCGACGCTCGCTTATTTCCCTCACAATGAGCTCGACTGACGTATTTTGCAAGGGGATGTCCGCTCAATACGTTAACGACTCTCCAGGCCAGCTAGGTCGACGCAATGCCAGCAGAGAAGCTACCTAAACGACCTTCGTTCGACCCAATGACATGCATGGTGCGACTTTATCGACACTCGTTCGACCCAATGCCATGCAGAGAAGCAACATAAGCGACGCTCGTTCGACCCAATGCCATGTATGGAGCGACATAAGGCACGCTCTGTAGAACCAATGTCATGCATGGAGCGACATAACGACGTTCCTTCAACCCAAGAGAGGAAAAAAATTAGAGCGTACGCCTCTCTCTCTCTCTCTAACAATTTTGACAGGCGTCACGACTCATCACCGTACAAAGAGCAACGCTGGGTTGACGTATATAGACTGACTGACCCCAGCCGTACTAGAGGGTCCTTCAACCCAAGAGAGATGCTTCTCTCTTGATGGCAATGTATAATATAAATATTTCACATTAAGTACTCTTCATCATAAATTTTAATAATTAGTGCGCATTGTAATGGATTCCACTTGATTGTGAAATATATTGTTGATAGGGTGTTTGTTGGAGGATTGAAATACCTTTCCTCCTCTCTCACGGAAGAAAATTAGAGCGTACGACTATGTCTCTCTAACAATTTTGACAGGCGTCACGACTCATCACCGTACAAAGAGCAACGCTGGGTTGACGTATATCAGACCCGTCCACCTAAGGCCCGCACGAGCCGAAGTCTGTCGTATTTTTAAGCAAACGCGAGCCGAAGTTATGGTTGTGTGAATCGGTGAGCACTGCCTAGCAAGTAAAATGCGTGTTGTCTGGAGAGAGCTCTCTTGTTTACTAACACATGCTCACTATTTTTTCCTCTCCATTTGGCCGCCTCTGACGTATATAGACCGTACTAGAGGGATATTTGCATGATACAATTATATACGGTAAGGTGCTCTCTGAGAGAGCTCTCTGTTGGGGACTCCAAATTTTCATTTTGTTGCTGTCATTTGATTGAAAAGGTTGTGTGCTAACGAATTTTTTTGATTTGCCGACGGGATTTATTTATAATTTGTGAAAATGACGGGCCAATACTGTTGTGTATGTCGATGTAAAGCAGTGCCAGCCCATAGTTACCCGGAATGGATGTCAGTCCTGGATTTATGCAAACGCGAGAAGAACTCTTGATTGTGTGAATCGGTGAACACTGAATTGCAAGTCAGACGCCTGTGGACTGGAGCAGAGGCGGCCAAATGGGGAGGACTGAAAAGGGCGCTTGTGTTGGTGAACAAGAGAACTCCCTCCAGACTGCAGTAGTTTAACTTGCAATGAAATCTTCACCGATTCACACAACCACAAGTTCGGCACGCGTTTGCCTAAAAACACGAATAACACCGGCGTGTGAGCTGTGGATTTCCGCCTCTGGTCTAAAGAGTGCTCTCTTGGCCGGCAATGAAGTAAATCAGGGTTCCCCAAGAAAAGACCCCGAGTTTGTGGCTATGTGTTTCTCCTGTCATATTGTTACGGCACTGCATTTTGGGCTGACACCGGCTAACAAGTCAATTCAGGGCGGGATCTTAACCCCAGACCGCATAGCGAACAATCACTACAAATTCAATTCTGCACTAGCAAAAACGGGCACAAATTCAAAAAAGCAAACACTCATTGGCCCAATAAACAAAATTCAGAACAAGCAGCGCCATCAAGGCACACTAAACAAGGTAGGCTAACTCGCTCTCTCAGAACTACGAATTTTTTTTTCAAAGAGAGCGAGAGCGAAAGAGTAATATATTTCAATACAAAGCCTACTAAGTAAAACACAAAAAAATCGTCCGCAGAGATGCTTTGCCTACAACAGTTGCTTACTGACTGAAATTTAACAAGTTGTCAAGAGAGAGAGAGAATGAGTGAGCCCACCTTGTTTAGTATGCCTTGAGTGTTCCAACCGGCAACGCTCCCAAACAGCGATTTGGCTTTATCAGCTGCCATTTGAAAAGTGCCAAGCAAATACTAATAAAATTTAGTCATGTATATACTATGTGTTTGTAATTCTAAGGGTGCTTTGCTTTTTGTTTTATTCTCTCTTTCTCTCGATATTAGCAAAAGCTGTCAGTCCTCGATAAACTCTGAATGCCATACCTTATATAATTGTATCATGGATATTTGTCATAACGACGTTTACTTCGTGTTGCTCTCAAATCTTGATAATGTGTGTTTGGGCACCACAGGTTTAGATATTCATAAAGATTTTATAAATGGAAATTTGTAATGTAAACTACACTTCTTCGATTTGTCTTTAAAATACTGGAAGGGGCGTAGCAACCCACGTCGGGAAACTGCTATGTTCCGCACCCAGTTTTGTTTGAGGCGGCAAAGTCAAACACTCGCTCATTGTCGTAGTAGTTTTTTTTTGTGACCGAAACCGCATGTGGATATGGTCTTCGTGTGGCCGTCGTACGCACACCTCGCAAGGACCCTAAAAGTTAAAGAGAGCGAAGAGGAATACGCAAAATACTCGGTGCTCACGGCACACACTCTTCTAATACTTGTGTATGTACTATGAGGTTTAGTTTAGATTTTAAACACAAAGCGAAGAAGTGAAGCTTTCTTCAGAATTGCTTCTATCAAAGACACAACATACATATGTACAATGTACATATACATATTTAGATTCCGCATCTAATACAAACTTTGTTTTTTAGGGATCCAATGTCAGCTCCCAAAAACAATCATTTATTGCTTCACATGCGTCATGCATAATATCTATAATTCTTTGCTTCTATCAAATATTCATGATTATCTAAACCATTACCGGCCAAATGGAGGAGAAGTATAAAAGCACCCATAAAACGCGAACCTAGGCTTTATTAGACAAACTGGAAATATAGAAGTTCCTTGCAGCCGAATTCTTAAGGGTCTAATGCCGGGATTATTTTTGGTGCTGTGTAATATGAACCAATTATAAAAAGCCTTTGTTCTCATCTCGTTCCATCTGCACCTAATTTGCAATATTTTTGGATTGTTTAATAATGCCCTTTAGTAAATACTCAAATTAAAATTTTGTCGTTTTCGGATTAAAATATAAACATTTTTTCTACTTTCGAAAGAGATACCTTTAACTTATAGATAGTGACAATACTGGCATAAAACATTATTTAATAATGGGTCTTTGTATTTGTTGCAAATAAATTGGTCCTATAAAATTTGGAAAATTTCGCGATTTGTTTTTACTCTTCCTGTTTACCCTTGTTCTGAGTGTTAGGGGAAATCCCACTTTATAAACGTTTAGCTTATCAAATCAGCTGATTTCTAAAGCGTCTTTTATATGATGCCAGATTTTTGTGAATCTTTGATCAGTATGGGAATTATTATTGCCTATTTATATCTTTCGGAGTGAATAAAAGATCATTATCTGGAAATTCTAGCAACGTGAGAGTTGACGATGGTTGGCTGAATACCAAACTCAGTTGACTAATAATCGTGCCGTGCTTAGGCTAAACATATTATACAATCAATTTACAGACCACAGACGAGCCTAGTTTATAGCAATAGAAATTGTCCTTTCAAATTTGTTTTGTTTTTATTGTATTTTCCTTTATTTACAGGAAACAAAAATTAATAAATTGCAAATTGAATGCTTTGCAATGAATTGGTTGGTAGCTTTTCTTCTTGTTGTTGTTAAATTCTAGCGTAAAACTCATTTTTGTTTTTTCCTTTTTGTCGGCGCCAAATATTGTTCCTTGTGTTGCTTTTTTGTTAACATATCGCCCGAATACGCATATTCAGCTAAAGTTAATTGTTTTTGTTTTGTTTGTGGAATAGTATTTATATGTACGCATGCGCAAGTGAGTGTGTTTATGGGTTGTGTGTGAGTGTGTGTCTGTGTGTGGATATGGGGAGTGAGAGTCGTGTTGTATGTGTATGTGGTCTGTGGACTTAATGGTAAAGCGCCTCTCGGCTACTACTCCAGAAAATTCTAGACGACGGCGACACCACAGCAGAGAGCAGGAAGTCACTTGGCTTAAACAGCCGGCTTCTCGCCCTTATCACCCTCGGCACCAGCCTTATCGGCATCCTCATCGTTCTGCGATAAGGAAGGGATGTTGTCATCAGAGTCCTCCTCCTCGTCGTCTTCGTCCACATTGAAGTCATCAAACTTATTGTTCCAATCACCACCCGGGTTATTCAGGAAATTGTTAAACATGCCAGCATCTTTAGGTTCTCCTTCCTCATCGTCAGACTCGTCGCGCCACTTGGCAAAGTTGGCCTTAAGGAAATGCAATTTGGTTTTGTCCGTGGTCAGAGTGGGCCAGAAGGGTCCGCTCTCTTTCTTGGGTATTGTGAACTCTAGGCAACGGCCAATATTCTTGCTTGTCACCTTCTCCGGATCAACGGAGTGGAAAAAGTTCAATGTGACTTCGTATTTCTTGGAGGCATCCAGAGCATTTACTCCCTTGAAGGTGAAGCTGTTATCTGTCACTCTGGAAGGGCGAAAAGACGGAGCAGTATGAGCGGGGCGTTCTGGGCGTGGATTTGTATATCACTTACTTGTGTTCAATATCCTTGCATTCCACATCGATGATGACATAGACCAAGTCACTGCGCTGAGCCCAGGAAACTGGAGGCGGAATTGAGCTGAAATCGAGACACAAAAAAATAATAATAATAAACACAGTTGTTCGATAACATGACAACGCATTATTGGTGCCGGCCCAGCAACCGAAGGGGGGAGGGCGGCCGATACTTCTAGAAGCCCCCACCCAGAGACAAAGTTCAGCAGGCATATGCAAAGTGTCTGCATTTACATATATATAGCCGGCTGGCGAGGCACTGAAAGTCCATGCTTATGCCGAAAATATACAAAATTAGCGCCAACCTAAACCTAACCTCAAAAAAAAAAAAAAATCAGCTCTTGTCCCCTCTCACCGAAAGAAAATATGCGTTGTATTTTAATTGCAGGCGGACACGCCCCCACCTTATGGATCCATAAACAAATGCAGTTTTCCACTTTTGCAGCAAAATGGACGCCGCCGACAAAGTTAAAGCACACTTCGGGGCCTGCCAGACCCAGCCGCCTGCCACAAAGAAGCCACAAAAAGAGTCGCATATAGGTGGGCGCAGGTGTCGTGGTTTCCATTGAGATAAGTTGAATTTGATTTCGTTTGCACTAAACTTACCCTGTTGCTGCCGACATTTTGTTTTGTTGATTCGGTTGCTATTTGTCAAATTAATTCAATTTCCTTCAGCCAGAGAGCTAGGTCAAAGTGGCAAGAACAAGAAGAAATTTTGTTGAGAAAAGTAGCATTGATCTGGCAACGCCAAAAGCACGGTCACACTGAACTAAGTTGGGTAATAGTGGGAAAAGTAGGGTACGGCATAAATTTTCCCTACGAAATTTGACACTAAAGCGAGGTGGCCACCTTGTTCGAATTGCCAAGCATAAGGGGTACTCAGCTAAACGATTTGACAAACGAAATAAAATTGAGTAATGGAGGTTGTTTGCTGACGATATTAGATTTAAAGTTAACTTGCTGAATGCTCCACTTCGCTCGAGGCTAGAAAATAAATCAGTTCTGATATAGCTTAAGTCGGTTTGGCATCATTTTTATAACAGGTGTAAACTGAGTCAGGACAGTATCATACATATGAACGTAGGTGTGAAGACGATAAAACATTAATTACTAAAATAAAATGTAAAATATTATTTCCCAAAATCATTGTCTGGCAGCACTGGTTTTTTTTATGAAACCCAGGATTCCCCCTCTGAAGAACAAATAAAAATTTATGCCACGAAATTGCCAGTCATTTACGTTAAGTGTAAGCAATAGTCCCAAAGATAGAAATATTATTCATATGTCGTTCAGTTTGTGGCAGTGAAAGTCTCGTTTACGATAGTCGCAAGAAATAAGGTTAGCGAGCGTTTTGCGATACTTTTGTAATATTTCTAGCATGCCGATTACAATATTTACTGATTTATTTACTCCCTCTCTCTTTCCATTTCATTGTTTTTTGATGTGAAACACTTTAATATCGGTACGGATGATTTTAGTAGGAGTAAAATTTGATTTCAGTGTCACATGACGCTGACGCTCGATTTTAGTAGGATTAAAATTTGATTTGAGCGTCACGTGATACTGACGCCAACCATTGTTGCTGTGTTTGCTTTGTGCAGTGGCTCGGCACACACACACGAGACGGTTGGTAAATTGAGAGCAGGGGGAAGATTGGTGATGGGGGGGAGGAGAGAGATACAGAGAAGAGTTCACCCACACACCCACACCCATCATTTCATTTACAGTTCTTTGCCTATGGCTCAGCCAAAAAATCGAAACAGAGAAAACTACCACAAGAACAACAAGAGAACAATAGAGAGCGTACTCCCACAACTTTTGCTGTAATCGCGAGAGGGAGAGTGAGTGCTACTAAGTACTGAAAAGACAGGGCACTGAGAGCAGCATCAAACCGTTTTAGTTGTATTATGGTTTTCTTCTTTTGACAAACTGCCTTTGCTGATTTGTATACCAAGGTGAGAGCTTCTTTTTGATGTGAAACATCTTTAATTTCGGTACGGAAGATTTTAGTAGAAGTTTGATTTCAGCGTCACGTGACGCGGGGGAAAAGAAGTGGGAAATATGTTGAAGAGGTCAAAAGGGGGGACTGGCTGGAATCTGGGTGGATTCTGGGAAAGATCTGGGGGGGGGGGGATCTGGGAGGGATCTGGATGGAATCTGAGTGGGTTTGGCGAGGGATCTGGGTAGGATCTAGGAGGGATTAAGGTGGGATCTAAGTTGGATTTGGGTGGGTTGAAGGTGGTATCTAGGTGGGTTCTGGGAGGGATCTGGTGGTATCTAAGATGGTTTTTGGGAGGGATCTGGATGGGATCTGTGTGGGATCTGGGTGGTATCTGGGTGGTATCTGGGTTGTATCTGGGATAGAGGTGGGTAGTATGTTGGTGGGATCTGGCTGGGATTTGAATGGGATCTGGAAGGAATCTTAGCGGGACCTGGGAGGGATCTGGGTGGTATCTGAGTGGGTGAAACATCATCATTTATCAATATGGAACGGCACAATAAACAAGACTTCCTGGAAAAATTGATAAACAGATTGATAAAACTGCAGCAAGTGATCTTGTTGTTAGTATTTCTACTCCCTGTTAGATTCCTTCTTTTGAAAAAGTGCCCATTGAGAGTGCTTGTGATATTGAAAATAAGCTCTTAAATTTAGCATCATGTTTCACATCAAAGTCTCATGAGGCGCTGCACGGCACTCGACCTTTTATGGCAAAGCTCTCGCAGGAATGCTCGTGTGCAAGTGCTTTAAGACAAAAAATTGGACTTTGCTCACATGCGAGATCGTTTGTGAAAATTTTGCGATAGTTTCGCAAAATGCTCCCTTGCTGGTCCGCTGGGTTGGTAGATGAAGTCTTGAGCCACTTAAAATTAAAAACTAATCAAAAAGAGAGCTGTATTATGTGCTAATTATTTATTTTTTTGGCCCCAATTACCAGTGAGCACCCGTGATGCGCTGGAGGAATTGTATCCCCCATGATGATAGCCTTGTAAACGAGTATTTTGGATCGCAACGGGCAGCTGTCTGACTCGCATGGTCTTTCCAGAGTAAAGGTAAGGTCCGAAAATGCATCTCTGGATTCTAAGAGCCGCACTCGATCAATTTACCCGGGTCTTTTAGCGAACGTGCGGTACAGACTTTCTTAACCATTAAGGCCTGTGTCCCAGCAGTTCGCCCATCGACCAAAGCCTTCCAGATACAAGTGGACCTTAGCAGATGAAAGCAAGAAAAGCGGTATAATCAGATGAAGCGATAAAGCTGCGATCAGCGGCAGAACCTTGGTGAACAGAGAATACGCTACCTTGAAGTCCCCCTGCGAAAATGGGACGGTTGCCTGATCGCTTGTCTTTCAACTCAATTAAAAAGTAGCGCCCTAGCAGGAAGGAACAAAGTAGTAAATAATCTTTTGCTAGAAAGAGGGACTTAAGCTTAAAACAGGCCCTTAATGCTTAACGCGATGAAACGCCTGTTCTCGATTGCCTTCAACATATGGTTGGGCGGTCAGAGTGTTTTCCGCGCAAACCGAACTGGCGGTCAAAATTCCTCAAAGAAATATTCTGTCAAATTTTTAAGTGAAAGATGCCAGCAGACTAAGGTTCTCGGAAGGAGTCGAAGGTTTGGTGCTCACCACTGACTTAAGTATACGTTAGTTCTTCATGAAAAAATCTCCAAAAAGTGAAAGTCGCATCTGGGCTCACTTTACCTTATACGAAAAAAAAATTAGAAAACCGTTCAAAGGAGCGAAGGATGCAAGAAAACTTAATTAGCTACCAATAATCGGAATGTGTAATTGACAAATCTTTGACCCTTTGAGGTCATCAAAAGCGATTTGTTAAATATCTTGACCTCCCGGGATGTGTCCAATGAAAACTCAGTGATTTTTCGACTTGTACTATAACTATTATATAATAATCAATTACATAATTTAAAATTTAAAGACAATCTAATGTAATTTGTTGTTGTTGTTGGTTTTTGTTGCTTTTATATAAACATTTTGTTAACAGGATTTGTTGTTGTTTTGCGTTTTTAGTTGCTTTTGTAAAATACATAATCATAATCATAATAATAATCATAATAATAATAATAGTAATAGTAATATTTTATAATTGTAATAATATTTGCTTAACCTCTAATAATATTCAAATATAATTTTCTCTGCTTTATTGTTGTGTGTTTTGTTGTTGTTTAAATTAAGAGTTGCTTCACTCGCTAACCAGCCCCATCTCTCTTGCCGTGGGCGTGGCCAGTGTCTGGCCAAGTGCCGAGGCAGCCGAAACGGCGCTGCTTAGTCCATCGTCGTCATCCTCAGTTGTCTGTGCCGCCGCAGCAATTGCAGCGGCAGCTGCCTTTTTACGCTCTTCCACCACTTCCTCCTCCTCCGCATCTACCTCCTCATCGTCATCACAATTGCTGCGCGCGACCTGGTCGGCGGCTTCTTCATGCGCCTCATCGGCAAAGGACACTTCGGCTGGACTGGTATTGCTATCACCGTTGGGCGTTGCCGCCGACTCGTGCTGATTATTGTTGGCTTTGTCTTCACTGGCAGCACTTTCACCACTTCCACTCTCCTCACCCTTGGCCGCCGCCGGCTGCAATGGCTCCTCTTCGGGTATGTCCTCGATCAGGCTACGATTGCCCGATCCAGCCGACGGACTGCGTGGCGGTGGCGTTGTCGCGGACATGTTAATCTCCACTTCGGCCACTTTGCGCAGCAGCACAGGATCTGAGGCACGCAGTGAATTCTCCGAACCGCCTACACCCTCACCACTGGGCCGCAGCACCAAGTAGAGCAATATATCCGATAACGAGATGATGCCAATCACTTTGCGCTGATCATCAACCACCACCAGACGATGCACTTCGGCCCGAACAATGCGCTCCATAATGGTATACAGCGACTCATCCAGATTGCATTTCTGCACGCCCTCGAACCATTCGTTGCGATGCTCGTTGGCCTTGCGCAATGAAACATCGAGATCGTTGTAGGTTTTCTCCGCGGCGAGATTCTGTGTGTGGAGAAAGGAAGGGAGAAAAAAAGAATAAGTCAGAATTGGAGTTAGAAAAAGGGAATAGATTGATGGGGAAAGTCGACACGATTAGTAAGAAGCATTGTGTGTAAACCTGAAGTGCTCAAGCACTATGCACAAACAAGGGCTGGGTGTGACTACACACCACTCGACCTTTTACATCGAGTTTCTCAACATTGCTTTTTGTGGATGTTGTTGCTTGACAAATGATAAGGCCATAAGGAATATTTCTGCATTTTTAGGGATAACAAAGACTGCAAAATTCACTATAATTGATCCGCCGTAAATCTTAGTGTCCACTTACTAAAAGCATCAAAACAATGATTTCATTTTGTCCCTTGGTCTTGGTTTCCAAACGGAATGACGGATTTTAATCTTTGAAAGTAATTTATTCATGGAATGAATCGCTTCAACAAATATTAAGTATAACCCGGGAATATGTCCTGAAAAGTTGATAAAAAAAAGTCTCTCCATCTGCCTACTATTTTGTGGATACTCCTAGGTTTCTATTTAAACCCAGAACGAAATCACTGGATCTGAATTATCATCCAAACAGAGCTGGGTTCAAAGATGAAAGTTTTTGGGCTCTAGGAAATGCCGTACAAATTTTGATATGTGTTTATACTTTGAACGAAGGTTTGAAGGTTTGTGCATTTGGATGTACTAATTGAAAATATAATAACAGTCGCCCTCTCTAGCAAAATCGCACTTAAAAGTATTTGAAAACATTTAAACCTTCTAGACTGGTGGTTAGAATCCTCCACAAAGTTCCCACAATTATATTAGATTTCAAAAGTCGTACTTTTTATTCCACTACGCAGGTTAGACTGGAACGCCTCTTCTCAGTCGTAAAATTTATAAAAAAAAAGGTGTGAGTGAAGTTAACACTCACGAGGCTTTGATGTGAAACATGATGCTACATTTATGGCCAAAATTACAGGGTCTCCCAAAGGTATATAAATCAGCAACATCTTTATATAGGGAAAACTAACAGGAAGTAGAAATACCAACAACAATATGATTAGCTGCTGAGTGCTTTTTTCTTTTCTGTTAAGTCACTGTCAAGTCACTGCTAAGTCAATTTCAAGTCACTTCTTGGTCACTATTTAGTAACTGTGTAGTTACTGTCAAGTCACTATCAATCCACTGCTTAGTCACTGTTTAATCACTGCCGCGTCAAGTCACTTCTTGGTCACTATTTATCAAGTCACTGTCAAGTCACTATTTAGTCACTGTTTAGGCACTTTCAAGTTACTGTCAAGTCACCATCAAGTCACTTCTTAGTCACTATTTAGTCACTATCAAGTCACTGTTTAGACACTGTCAAGTCGCTGTTAAATCACTTATTCTCCCTCCTTTAATGCCCCCCTTTAACATATCTTCCAGCCCACCCTATGCAAACTATCTTGTGTCTGCGAGTGTTCCGGAATAGCGTCACGTGACGCCGAAATCAAATTTTACTCCTACTAAAATTTTCCGTACCGAAATTAAAGATGTTTCACATCAAAAAATGTGCTAATAAGTTGCATGGACTCAACCAAAGACCAATATCTATAAAAAGTCGGACGGTGTTACTCATCTTCATGTTCTAATGTCGTTGACTCAACCACATTGAACGCAATTATGTTTCTGCGAGCAAATCAAATCGAAGTTAAAATCGAAAACAAATAATACATATAATATTTATGAGCTTATAATGTAATTATAAGTTTCTTTATGTTTACTAAGTAAAAAATACGAAATGTGAAGTCTATAGATATAGTTTTATTTTAAATATAAAACCATTAATTTTGGGTTGAATTTTTATTTGTTTCATTAAACAGGAATAAATTGATTTAGATTTATTTCATAATTTAGTTTTTTCAACATTAAGAATAAGTAGTATATATCGGTTCATACCGGTACGTACCGGTATACCGAAATGAAAATTCGTGTGCCGTATCGAAACAAAAACCGAAACTAATTGAACACCGAAATAGAACCGGAACCGAAATTCGTTTCGGGATTATGCCCTGGTTCTAAGGCAAATGTTAAAAACAACTGATTATATTCGAGATAGAAAGAGCAGTCGAGCAATGTGATCATTTTCAATTGATTGCAGATTATGAAAAAAGAAGTTTGCGGAGACGATTGAACAGCTTGGTGCCGTTGGTTATTACCTTAAAACAAATGCAAAGACCAACCACGTTTTGCTTTTTAAAATCAGGACTTTAAACCGATAGAAATATCTGTTTCGGTTACGGTTAAGGTCAATAAAATAAAATTGTTTCGGTTACGGTGATCTGTATTTATTTCGGTCACGTTTCGATTCGGTTACAGATTTTTTTTCTTTTTTGACGCGACATTCTACAGCAATTTGTATTTGAAGTTCTAAAGAGAAAGAAATTTTAATGACATAAAATCAAAAGATTAGCGAGCCGAATCAGAGAAACTTGAGCTTTTAAGCTGAAATTCTGCAGACGTCTTTGCTGATGCCTTGACTTTGCTATTGAGGGACTCTTTCTTTAGTGATGAGAGTGTGACTTAGTGGATAGTTACGATTAGTGTAAATTAAATTGTGTGACTTCCGCAGATGATAATTTAACCATTCTGATTTCGGTAAGAGTTACGGTCACTTGAAAAAAAATTATTTATTTACGCCATCGGATTGAATTGTTTTTACCGTTTGAAAATAACAGTTTCCTGCACCCTGTTTATAATATAAAGGAGTCTATTGAGCAGAAGCAAACTTAAAATTGACATTAGAGTGCTGCTAACGAGATGCAAAAGCTTTTACTGACTAAAATTTTTCTAATCCTTTTTGGTAAAGAAATCCCACAACTGATTAATGCGTTCTAAAATAATGTGCGAATTGTGAGAGCGGATTCAGTGAAAATGGTGAGAACCAATAAAAATTTATTTCTTCTTCTATTTCTTCCCTGAAGCTTTCTTCTGGTCTGGTCCTTTGATACAACCGCTTAACGAGCAGGGTCTCGTCTATTAATGCCCGCCAGTCGTTTCTGTTTAGCGCGATCTGGGCTTCATTTATTCACACCAAGCTTGGCAATTCCTTGCCATAGTTGGTCTAATCATCATATTTCGGTCGTACCATTATACCGTCTTTCTTTAAAAAGTCTTTCATCCGAGCGAGTAAGTTCAGACTTGATTTACTCCAACAATTAAATGTAATCAAATGTAATTTTAACACTATTCATGCTGGGCTTCTACTAATACCTATCAACTTATTAAGCCTATGGGATGGCATAAGATCGACTAAATAAAAAATCACAAAACCAAAGTTCAACTTACAATCACATCAAACTTAGCATAAATATCCACAAGTCTGCCTTCGGCATCTACGAGAGGAAGCGCTGAGACGCGTCGCTCGACAAATTTCTTGAGCGCAGTGATGATGCTGGTGGTTTCATCGGCGGTCTCAATGTTGTCATAGGTACCAATTTTCAGATCGCGCAAACTTTTTTGCATATAAGCGGGCTTTGGTAATTCAGTAATCTGGAAATGGAAAAATAAAGCTCGTGAGAAATCACACTCTACTCCGTCCTATTCGCTACTTACATATAAGAAAAGGAACCTCAGTATGCGTTTATGTGTCAGTATGTACAGCACATTGCCAGTCGCTGGATCAATCACGGGCAGGCGATGTATGCGACTGTGAATGAGAATTTTGATGGCATCATAGAGGGAGGCATCGGGTCCGATGCTGACCAAAGGCATCACCTGGTTATGCAGCACACCTGGAAAAGGAGTTGATTCAATGCAAATTCCAACCAAGATCAAAACAAAATCCAAACTTACTGCGCCACGTGTCTAGCTTGTGTTCTTCCAGCTGCTCCATGGATGCATTGGGGGACTTATAATACATTTGCAAGATCTTGATGAAATCTGTTATGGTCAGCATGCCCACAAACTGTTGCTTCTCCGAGTCCCACAGCGGGGCTGCCCTCACGCCGTTGTAGACCAAAGCATAGAAGGCCTTCTTCACCAGCAATTGCGTATCAAAGACAACCAGCTTGGCGGAGGTGGGTATCAGGTCATAGCACTTGTGAAAACGGAAGAATTTGACAAAGATCTGTGAGTCGTCCTCCTCTGTAAAAAAAAAGGCACAATTAGTTATCGTCGTGATAAGAGGCAGCGGCCAAGAAGACCTTTCTTGAGCAGCTCGGCTAGCAGACGCTTCCAGGCCTCGGATATTTGCTCAAACTCTTTGATGCTCTCCAAGGGATAGTAGAGCACATCGGTGGGACGGCCATTGCCCCCACCGAGTACCAAACGACCCGCATGATTCGAATAGAAGTGCAGTTGTAACATGCGTTCTTCCGACAATGTCTCAATGTCGCATTACTTAGACCCCGGCTAACAGTTTGCCTAAGCTTTGCTAATTAACAGCGGCTTAACAGTGGCCTGACCGCGCTGCTGTTGACTAATAAATGAAAATGAAAATTTGCCTAAGTAAATATGGATTTTAGGCCACACAACAGCTGAATTGTTTCTCAATTTGATGAGTCAAATTTCTGGTCGCGCGTTTCAATAAATTAAATAACAAAAAACTATCAAGCAGAAATAGAATTATTTGTCATTTCACGCAATTGGCCACAAAGGCCATTCAATGGTGAGCAGAACCCAAAAAATAAACCAGCCAGACTACAAATTACCCAGTGCACTTGAGTCGCTTCGTGTGGTTACAGGGTATCATAAAATGGGCCGGTACAGCGCCAGCACAACGTAAACACACAATAAACATTGAGGCGGTCGCAAAGGTGTTAATCAAATTGAGAACCCCTCCCCCTCGCTGGCCCTATTTTGACAGCTGACAGAAATACTAATAAATACTAGGCAAAAACAAAAAACCACAATTACTCAGACGCTTTTCCCGGCATTATAGGGGGTAAATATTTGTGCCAAGAAATTAATTAACCGGCACAAAGAGTCTCCGACATTTTCTAATGTCTGTGCAAACTTTTACTTTACATATAGAAAAATGCATTTCAAAAACGACATTCGTTTTTGGAAATCAATTCGGGAAATCTAAAATTGTATTTAGATCTGAGAGTATTTTTAGCGTACATGTGGGAAGTCCAATATAATGAATTTTAATTTATATTTGTTGGATGAAAAGATAAGAGGAGAAACCTAGAGTGGACCACTGTTCTGCGATTCTGAGATGGAATGGAGCTGATTCGACTTTCAAAGGTTCGACGCTTCCTTCCTTTAGGCTTTCTTGCTTTGTGTATTCTGGTAATCACAAAGAGTCGAGGAATGCCAATAGGGCTGGAAACGTCGTATCGATCATTATGATTTGACTTTGCCTTTGCTTGCATTTAGTTTCAGTTTAACGGAAATATCTATGAGTTCGGTTCATTTTATCACTCCGATTGGTTGATAACATTGTTCTTACAGTTACACGAACTGCGGTCCCTCTTAATACGTTATCATCAGAATTTTCAAACATTTTGGAATAAAATTCCCAACTTTTCTTTTAATTATGTGAAATTCGATAATCATTCCAAATAGCATCTCAATCAGCGGTGTCAAACCAATTCTCGGTGTCACAGAAATCTCTTTCGGTTGGTTTTAAATCTCTCGTGTTTTGTTGGGAGATACGTAAAATTGGTATTGGAAATGTAATCAACATTATTGTTCTGCATAGGTTGCATCAAATGAATTAAATATTTTAATTGTTTTAATATTAAGATTTGCGTTTCAATAATTGTTCGCAAAACCAACCGAATGTTGACAAACAAACTCGCTACTCAACCTTAGCTGGCGCCTTCTACATATGGTGACGCTCTCTAAGTACCAACAAGCGCTAAGGGTTGCCAAGTTACATTTAATGATTGGCGCAAAAAAATGTTATGTTAAAAAGGATATGACTTAAATTTAAATTATAATTTAAAAATGCATCGTAAAACATGTAACACAATCAAATAATTCTATTTAAACATCAAATTAACTCATAACTAGAAGATGGGAAATATTTTTTGCAAGAAAGGACAATCCTGTTTATATATTTGTTGGAAAAGTACCATTTTCGAGCGTTTTGCGTTTCAGTGACACCCCCATATAAATGAAATTATTATAAGCCGAGAAGATATGAAAACGTCGACAAGATTCACAAAAGTGCCTTCGAGCCGGGTTATTCCAGTCCTATTGAAGGGTTTGACGCTAGCACAGGTGAAGAGCATATCTATAAAAGAACTTGTTCACGTAGACTTAGCTGTAACTGCTGAATGTATAACCTTTTCCCCTTAAACATCATTATGAAGTGAACCGAATCGGTCTGCTCAGCATTTTTGTAAAAACACTAGCTTGGTTCGCTGTACGGTTTGCGAGCGCAAATTAGCTGTTTGCATATCTCACTAAGAAAGTCCAATAAAATTGTACGAATGTCTAATACATTAGAGTTGTCAGGCCGGTTGTAGCTCAGTGGTTAGTGTGCTGGCCTGCTGTGCGGGACTTCGTGGGTTCGATCCCGCCTCGTAAAAATAGCTTTAATACATCCGGTTCCCTACATCAGCTATTGGCGCCAGCTGAGAAGTAACTAGCCATGCAAAAGTTTCTTTTGCTTTGGTCCCCAAAATAATACCTAAGACAAGTTCTGCGGTATTTAAGAGATGGACAATGAATTAGGCGAAATCTATGCTCTTAGAACCTATTTTGGCTGTTTGAAACTTAGTTTAATACAAGACAGGCAAAGATTGAAATCTGTTTTTAAACATATTTCGGTACATTCCTATGTTCCTAAATACCTAGATCACTTTTTAAGAATACCAAGAAGAATCACCAATGCTTCGCACATTTGTTTGTTTGCTTGTAGCCCATGTTTGACATAATGACGTTTACTTCGTGTTTCGCTGCTACACATACAATCGCAAAGATTGATAGTGTGTGTTTGGGTACCACTGTTTTAAAGCTACAATCGCGTCTTGGAGCATATTCTACGTAATTCAAACTTTTTATGCTTGTTTTTTTAATTTATGCCATGTGCTCTACCAATCGCTTTCTACCTAAATTGCATGGAAATCGTGTCGTTTTGGGTCAAATGCGATTTGTAGAACACTTGATAAATCATTCTAAATGCTCCAACTTCAATCTGTTTTTGAGATCACTTGTTACAGAGGAAGAGCGGAATGATATAAGTAGCTATAAGCCATGTGGCAACAATCGTGCGCGATGGTGGAGAGTGAAGAGATACCATTCGATTTCCACGCCAGACTTAGCAAAGTTGAGAACAACAATTTTTATATGTCTTTGTAATTCAGAAAAAAACAAGTGAGAAAGTCGGTCAAGCCCGACTATAACAAACTCTGTACCTGGAGTAGAAGCTGAATGCAATGCTGGTACTGCGCTCATCTCTAAGTCTATCTCTCTTTCTCTCTCTCTCTGTTAGTTGTGAGGGTGGGGGGAGGTAGTTTACTTATTTGCTCATAACTTGACAACCGCTGATCCGATCCTTATCATTTCTTCGGTATACATTTTGCTAATTACTAACTATCTGACAGACGGACGGACGGACAGACGGACAGACGGACATGGCAATATCGACTCGGCTGTTGATGCTGATCAAGAATATATACACTTTATATAGTCGGGAAAGATTTCTTCTCCCTGTTACATACTTTTGCGCATACTTAATATACCTTGTGTACCTTTGGTACAGAGTATAAAATCTGTTGATGCTGTTGATGTGCATAAGAAGGTTCTATGGAATTTGGAAGAAGAAAGAAAATTACTTTTCAGGGAATAAATCGATTTACATTAGTACACGTATATGCCTTACAAGCACATCGTTAGATAAGTTAGATTTAAGGGAAATAATTTAAATAAATATTTAAAATAAATGCCAGATCGCTTGCAAGAGTGATTCAGGTCAAATTCAAAACCACAACTGTGCTCATTAAATACGTCTATGCAGCAATGATTAATCATTTAATGACTTTTTCGTAACTCGAAGTTAGATAGATTTTGCGTAATTAAATTTTCGATTTGATTCTGGATGGGGAAACAATAAAGTCGTTGGATCATTTTCGACCGGGAGAATACTGTATCAAAGCGAACTCCGTAGAACCCGCTTAGTTCGTGTTTTTTGGGCCCATCGAACCGGACCATGGACCAGACTGCGCCCGAACCGGACCTTCTCTGTTTAAAAAAAGGTTCGTTTTTCCAGGTCTGTTCCCGATTTGTTTTTGGATTAAGTCGAGCGGAAATAGAATTGTTAAATGGTTCCGTTCATTCGACTCTCTGGAAAAAATCATTTCTATGCACTGGATGGGTTGTTGCATTATTTACTAAATATCCGTTTTGTAAACTAAATCTAAGCTCGGGATAGTTCGATCTATGAGAAGAGAAACAAAGCAAAAGTCAAGTTGTAACACAGCAATACAAACTTTTTATATCTGTGTACGAGTATATGGTGAAAGGACTTAAGACTTTTGGAAGTGGAGTATGATTGAGAGCATGAATAATTGTGTTCCATTCGAAATGTCAATAACTGTTGATGGGCATATCAAATTGTTTAATAAATAAAATTCGTCCTCTTCGAAATTAAGTCCAAGCAGTATTAGCTGACAAAAATTGTTTTAAAATATTCAAATGTTATAAGTCAAGGTTCGAATCAGATCTTAAGGTTCGATTACCTAACCTTCTACATAATCTCAGAGGTTTTGAAGCCTTACACAGTATACTTAGCCTCCATATCTCCACTTTTTAACTTTTACGTAAAATAATTTTTTACTCTGTACCAAAGGTAAAGAGTTGTAAGTATGTAAAGGAGAAGAATATTGACTATAAAGTATATATACACAAAAAGAGCGTCGTGTCCGTCGTCGCGCGCCGCCGCCGCCGTCGTCCCGGTCGAAAAAAAGACGGAGTAGAGAGAATAATAAAGAAATTTAATACCCTCCCGCCCCGCATGGAAAACTTTGTGAAGAAGAAAATGTATGTGAAGAAAGAAAAGAGAGGCTCAAAACACATTTTTATCAAAAGGAGGAGAGGGGAGAGGGGAAAAAACGTATACAAATACAAGCGGGCTGACGATTTAATTCAATCGACAGCCCTGATTTTAATTCAGTCTTAAGCATACCACATGTGAGATTATTTACAAAAAAAATTAGTTAGGAAAACCTGACAAAATAATGGCTGAATAAAATTAACTGCACTGAAATCTATTTAAATGATTCTACGATGTGTAAACTGTCTCATATTTAACAAAAAGATCGTTAATTTAAGTACTTGGAAAACAAAACAAATGAGTAAACCAAAATAGATTTCATTTTTCCAAATTGAACTAGCACAAAAAAATAATTGCAGTTTGCGCTTGTTTTAATAACGAACTGATTGATTTTGCCAAATGACAAGACACACTACCCAAGTTGTCTATTAAAAAGATTATAAATTCGAAATATTAGAGAACAATATTAAGACAAAGTTTCATCATTTTATTTTGCTCTGGCTTCAGGTTATTATCAACCCTCCAAAGCGAAGTCAAGCATCTTTAAAATTTCATGAATTCGATCGTTATAAATTAATGGCATCCTCTTTTTGGTATCATGCCACAAAATTACAAAAAATATTTTTTGAAAGGAGTTAAATGTTTTCTATAATTTGATCCAGACAAAGCAACTTTGGTTCGTCAAAATCAACAAAGGGTAATACCTTCCCGGACTCGGATTCCCCGCAGGGTTAAACAAATCAGAAATTGTTCACATAAACGATTTGCACTAGTCGAAGCTTATAATAGACGCAAGAAATTCATAATTTTAATTTAAGCTAATTTTCAATATTTCGAGTATTGGTATTATCCCTTCCATTTCAATCCGTGTTAACAAATGCTCAAATTTAGAGCAACGTCTCTATTTTGGTTTCTTCCCCATTGACACACGTTTTTAACAAATTATCCCGCTGTCTACATAAACGACGCTGCCAAGAGTAAAATAAAAAAAATACCCCTCACCAAATGAAGGCCAGCGGAAAAAGTTTGTGGCGAGAAAAAGGTATTAAAAATTTAAATTTACAATATATATCAAAACTTATATACAGAAACTCAGTAAACAACTGAGAAAGCTCTCAGAAATTGTTATTAAATTTTATTTAATGTTTGCCGGAGGGGAAAGGTGAATGCAAAACCAAGTTCTTAATAGATTGCCGAAGGAAGGTTGACTCTTTGCTTCAATGCGCGCAAGTCAATTAAAATGCTTGGTTTTTTTTATTATTCTTTTGTTTGTCTGTGGCATCAAAACAATTGAAAAACAATTTCAACTGGGTGGGTGGCGGCGCCATATATTCTTGAATTCTTGACGAATGACTAAGAGCACACTGGTTTGTAGTTGCAGTTGTTGTACTTGGCGTGGCGGGGACCTTCGACTGCACAATGGCCACTTTGTATTATTTAACATTTAGGATATCCATATCCACACAAGTTCCACACAAGTATACATAAGCGAATGACAAAAAATATATTGCTAATATTCAAAATCTACAAAACACCGCCGCGATTTTGTCCCCGTCGTTCTTCGTTCTAAACGTTTCGAAATTTTATCATAAACTGATCTCTGTGCAGTCTGTTTTTGTGTTCCCCATCTCTTCTGGTTCGAGAAAATTTATTTGTTGAAAACTTTTCGGCAAAACCAAACAAAAGAAAAGCGAAAATCGTGGAGAGGAGAAAAACAAATTTTTGGTGAGAGATCTCTGGGCAGGGGTTACCCATTAGACTGAATGGACGTTAATGAGGCTCAGGAAATCTGTGCAATTGGCAAGAAAGAAATTGTGTATCATCGAATTCTCCCGTGTACTTGGAACCTATAATTAGCTTCCGTGAACTACACGGGGATGTGTTCGACCTACGTCAATACCTCAGCTAAAACTTTTATCCAATATATTCTCGCCTACCCCCACATTCCTTTGACTTTATAATCCCTGTGAAATATGATTTTGATTAAATTAAATGGCGTCTTGTCTAGTATAGGCAGACTGACGACAGCGTCGTGTGCCCCAACCACAGAGGCGGACTGTTGATCGAATGCCAAGTGTGTCTGCTAATTCATTTTCGAGGGAGATGTGGACGAACAATACTTACCAAAATCTGATAGATTGACTTTCTCTAGGAACGGATCGGCAACGGGCAACTGAAAGAAAGGTAAAAAATATGATATAATTAGTCAAATTTAGAGATTGAGAAAGATTGAGGACCGAGTTGTCCTCTTCTATGTGTCGCATAATTGTATTTTTATGTGACAGTTGGCGCTGAAAGGAATATTAACAATATTGAGGCCCGTTTTCTCATATACATGTTAATTTAATTGTCACTTTGTATAATTTATTGGCATCTTTTGCCAATTCATTTGTAAGGTGGTGCATTTTGTAGTCACACAATTTAATAATACAAGCATAAAGAATCGCGCATTTTGTCAGTAAATGATTATTGTTGGGATGAGAATCTGGTGTATTATTGTTGGGATAAGAATCTGGGGTGTACTTTGAAGGATATTCACGAGAAAACAAACACATATTTAGGTTTCCTCGTACATCTAGGTATTCACCTATAAACAAAATATACGCGAAATTCCGAACTCTAACATGAGTAGAAAAATAGTCTTATTGATATTACAACGTGGCCCCCACAAAATAATTAATCGTCGGGGTGTAATTATTTATATCGTTCGAAGTAAATGACAGCAATATTTCTCTTGGTCAAGAACATTCGCAATTGCTATCGACTATATATTACAGTTATGCTCGGAAAATATTGGTTTGTTTTGTTCATTACATGCTTTTGCATCTAATTGAACCTATTTATTTATTAATTACTTTATGAATTCATGTATTCCTTTTTAAATTTCCAAATAACACTTGTTAAGACTCCACAAATCCTTGATTCAGAGCCTTTCACATTAAATGAATACACAATAAAGTTTCAATACGCACTGTTCTTAATTCTAACGTATCCATTGTTATATTTTAACATCCGTTCTTATTCTCTACTAAGCTCAGCTAATGCTGTTAATCTACGCAGGGGTTGTCTATTTTTAGCCACGCATATCTAAATTTTAAAATTAAATGAGCCTTTTCAATTAGAAAATTTTATTTTAATTTGAAAAAAATTTGCATTTTTTTTACCGTATTGGGATATTTAGCAACGTTCTATGAAGGTAAAAATGTCATAAATAGAAAGAATTTATTTTCCAATCATTGCGTAAATAGATATTATCAAATCGGTAAAGTACTTTGAATACAACGACGACCAAAATATTGAAAAAAAATTCTCAAAAACGAGAGAAATTTTATTAGCAAAACGCTCAGGAAAAATATTTAAAAATCCTAAAGAATCGCCCTTGTGTCCGCGTAAAAAAAGATATCGATGAACAAAATCTGTGAACGAATACAGGAGCTGTCAGCAGTTAAGAGCAGAAAAATATTGTAGATTTAAAGATTTTAAAATAATAAATTTTCATTTGCTTCGTTTACCGACTTTGAGCTTTTTCAGTATGTTGAAACTTAAATTAAAAACGCCTATTTTGATCCTTTTTAGATGCTTTTGTGAGGAAGTTTTAATTTTGTTTTGACTCTCGTAGATATTATCGAAAAGTTCTACTCCTTAACTGTCAAATAAACTATCCCAAACAATTCAATGATTTTTTTCAATAAAGATATGGGCATTTCCACAGAAAAGTCAACCAAAAACCAAAAAAATCGATTCATTACACATTTTGGTCCAGCCTTCTCGATGACAAATTCTGATCCCGTTTTGTGCACTGATTCCAAAACTTGCCTCGATTCTTCTCCATCAGCTCTTGTTTTCAAGATATCGCGGAAAATCCAGTTTGCAGTATTTTTGGCTTTTAAAAAATTATGGAGGTTACACCGATCGTAAATATCTGTATTTATGATCTCTATGCAACTGTATAAATATTAATGCAGCCTAAAAAATCATGGGAGCAGCATCAACAAACCTAATAGCGCCTAAATTGGCCTTTCAAGAGAAATTTTCATTAAATTATAGCAAATTTTTAAAACTTAATCGTCGTGTACCAGCCATTTGAGTGCTTGCATTTTAATTAAAACCACTTAAGCATGTAGCCCAATGGTTCTGCTATTTTCACAAATTCTGTTGCACTTAAATCTCCTCGACAAAGTTACAGCCGGCTAATTCCGAAAAAATGAATTAATATTTATGTATAGGAAATATTAAAAGACTACGTGATCTAACATAGACCTTACATTAATTGTCAAGCAAATGTACAATAAAATTCTATTAGTACTAGACTCAAACAATTTTCCCCAAATTCATATTTGCTTAATACAACAACCTCGCGAGGATGACATTAAAATTTTATGAATTGGGCTACAAATGGGCGAAATGAATTCCGCCCTCACTATAATCTAATCTATCTATCTAAGCCCCTTGACTATTAAAATTTTTCAAATTTTAACAAAGGCCTGGCGTGACGATTGTCACGTTCTTAGCTGTGGAAATGCCCATATACAAATTTTAGTTTTCGTGTTCGTTTTTTTTTTTCAATTTTATCTGTTGAAAATTATCATTAAAATTCTATACAAATTTCTAGTCTGTTATACTGTTTTTAAAAGGCATACCTTTGGGCAGAAGACCATTTGGTTATTATCCCCATATGTATTCGAATTGTATACGCAAAAAAAAAATTTTTTGGATAGTTTATTTTTAAAGTTAAGAAATAAATCTTAACGAATCATTTCTTTAACGAATTTGATATTGATTGACGCCATAAAACTGTTTTGTGAAAATACTGAACAATTTGTATTGTCCTGTTTCTTTTCATACAAATACATGGTAAGATTAAGTCGGCTTAACCGACTCGTTACCCGTTACTCATAAAAACATGTTCTTAGGGTGACCATCCGAAAAGTATGCAACATTTTTTGGGTGGGTAGCGGGGGGGGGGGGGGGGCTTGGTTCACTTTTTTGCTCATAACTTGAGAACCGTTCATCCGATCTTTATCATTTCTTCGGGAAATCGATTGATTTTGCTAATTACTAACTATCTCTAGAAGGCACAAATCGTCTATCTTCAAAACTGTAGGAGATACACCGAATTTTTTCCAAATTGCGGGGGCGGGAGGGGGCGTGGCCGAAATATGAAACAAACTGGATCTGCGTGCAGATAAAAGAAGCATTTGTCCCATACATGTCAAACCTCTATCTCTTACCATCTCTGAGATCTAGGTGTTCATACAGACAGACGGACAGACGGACATGTCTATATCGACTCGGCTGTTGATGCTGATCAAGAATATATATACTTTATATGGTCGGAAATGATTCCTTCTGCCTTTTACATACATTTGCACGACCCGAGTATACCCTTTTTACTCTACGCTTATTTGCCCATTTTCCAAGGACCCTATGTCCTAGAAACGGTTTATTTTTTAAAAATTTTTAAATTGTCTAGGATAAAAGGGTCCTTGGAAAATGGGCAAATAGGCCATTTTTTGCCTTTTTATGTTCATTTGGATACAGTGTGAAAAAATTGTCTAGAAACAATCATGCTTTTAGCATTTGGGGTTCTGTGCTGATAAAAAATTAATTTTGAATTCTTGTCAAAATACTTATGTCCTCCCCCATTTGCACATTTTGATTTCTATTTTCTAACCTATGCAACTGATTGTGTACTTCTTATGTTTTATTGAAAGCTTACTTTTGTACCAGTTTTCGATACAAATTTCAAAATTTTTAGATTTTTCGTTTAAAAGATATAATGGAAAATTTGTTAGTCAAAATACTTTTGTCCACTATTGTAGGACAATGCAAGTACGTTTCTATTCAAAAGTTATCTCGTCCTTATAATGAGGGTCTAAGAATTTAGGATGCAATATTTTCAAAGAGTCTGGTCTTGTGTTTTTCTATTTTTCTCCAATTTCACAAAAGTTTTGTTCAATAAGTGACACCTTTGTTTTAGCTTTAGCCCAGATTGAAGCATACCGGTCAAGTTTAGGTCCATTTCGTACTTTTCAGTCAAAAATATCTGTACCGCACAAAAAAAAAAAAAAGTTATACCCATGTGTTCTAAAAATCGCTTTCGACATAAAAACGACCCGACTCCCACGACCCCAACGACCTAATTTCAAACTCTCAACTTATTTTCATAGGTAATTCCAAACTCTAATCTTATTTTCCGAGGTAATTTTAAACTCTTAGCTTCATAGCTAAAGCCATACTTTTATCTCATTTTTCATAGGTAATTCCCTTACGATTTGGGAAATATCGGAAGATAGGAAAAATATCGGTTCCGATTCTAGTTCTGAGTTTTAATATTTTCGTTTCGGTATATGGTTTCGGTTCTGGTTCCAGAATACTAAATATTTGCTTGATTTGGCAGGTGAGTTTTTTTGTTTTTGATTTAGTTTAATTCACACGAGAAGATGGTAAATGTCATTTGATGCTTTTAAAGCCAAATAACGGACTGGGCCACTACGTGCCCAATGCAGATCCCGTATGAAATCTCTTGCTGGCGTATGCAAGTGTGAGTGTGTGTTTAGTTCCGGCACGCGTCCATCTCTAAATCATTTTAAGTGTTTTCTTCCCCTTTCGTTTTCAATTTTCAATTGCCATTGTTCCCTTTCTCCCTGCCATTTGAGGTACAATTTATTTATGTGGGTCACCATGAATTGTTGATTTTCCAAACACAATGGCAAATACAATACGAAAACACTAAAAGTAAACAAAAATTAACCTGCAATTTTTAGCTTTTATAGTTATCCTCTTAAAATGTGTTCTAATCGCTAAATCGTGTGCCGCTCATAAAATAAAATAACTAAATGCGCAATCAGAGATAAAAACTTGCAATGAAATATTTATTAGATAGGAGCGTAGGTATGTATGTTTGTAAAAAAAAAAACTAAACTAAGCTATATAGGGCAACTTCAAGTAGCTTTGCATTAGCATTGAATTGTGCAATTGTGGAACAAGAAATGTGCTCTTACATATTACCTCACTCTCTTAAGTAGTTAGCAAGTGTTTGATAAGTAGAGAGTAAGAGAGAGAAATACCAATTCAAATGATTAAACAAGCCATTAAAAATATCTTTTTAAAAAGCTTTCTTTGCCCAGATTTTCCTTGCTAAACTTACGCTAATTTTTCGACCGGAATGCGGTTGCAGTTGCTGCTGACGCTTCCATTGCTCGATCTGTTCGACGCTGTAATCACTGCGCCGTCGCATTAACAGACACTGATGCACTTGCACGGGGGAATGGGTGCGAGGTGAGGAGTGGGCGCTGCTCACACGACGACGCTCATAGATCAATGTTTGGTGCACTGCAGCAGATAGCTCTGGTGGGGCCGGTGAATGACCTGAGGTGAGGCTCACTCTACCATTGTTGTTGTTCCGCTGTTGCAATTGTTGTTGTTGTTGCTGCTGCTGCTGCTGCTGCTGTTGGCTGTTATTGCTGTGGGCTTTGCGACGCAACAGCGACGACGACATGGCCGCTGTTAAAGTTGCCGTCAGCTTTTTGCCATCTTTTTGTTTGTTTTTGCCATTTTTTATCGCTGTTGTTGTTGTTGTGCTGCTGCTGTTGTCATCGCGTCTGCTTACGTGCTGTGAATATCGTTGACCATCCACCAAATCTTGAAGATTTGCACTATTGAGTAGCTGATAGTTGGCTCCGGCTGTGGGTCCGTTATTTGACATTAAGGCTGGCAAATTACTATAACGCTTCTTGCGAAGATACTGGGGGGAATTGCTCAGAGAACGCGCCTTGCGCGTTGCTTTGCCATTGTTGTTGTCATCGGGTAGATTTGGGTCAAAGCGCACACTCAATTTGTTGCTATTATTAATGTTCTGTGGCAATTTGGAGGTTGCATGTTGCGAACTGGCTGGGGGGTTGGGGAGCACACCTATGCGCGGTGCGCTTGGCTCAAAGGCGGAATAGCGACGACGATACATGAATTCACACCCACCCACACACACACACACACACAAATAAAAGAAACGCGCGTGTAACGGAGCAATAAAATGTAGAAGAAGAAAAATCACACACGGATAACGGATGGAGCTTTGCTAATTGTTTTTGTTTTTGTTTTTTTTGTTCCGGGCACGTCTGCGCGCTTGCAAATGTAAACGTAAACTGGTTAAGAGTTTGGCGAGCGTAGATGAACCCCCCCAACACACATTGTATGTGTGTGATCACCCAAAGAGAGAGTCTACTATCTGAGAGAGTGCGCGAGTGCGAGTGCTAAAGCTTAAATAAATACAAGAACACACAGAAACCAAACGGAAGCGGACAACGAAGCCCAAACACTCTAGGATTGTGATTTTTGATTCTAATAAAAAAGAGTATATATTTGCGTACCTTTGGTTCACAAAGTATAAAAATAATTTTTTAACCAATGCATACTTTGGCGCCGCAAAAATATATAGGAACTTTTGTATATTCGTATACAAGTACTAAAAATGGTATATCTTCATTGAAAAAAATCGTACAACTATTTGGAATAGTTTATTTCAAAGTTTAAAAGTGCAACTTTCCGAAAATATTTAAGAGAGTCAAAATAAAAGTATAGGTTTCCCACAAAACACGTTTATTACTAATAAATCTCTACCTGATGGACCATTTCCGGACAGTTATTGTTAATTGTTATTTTTAAACTCATATCCTTAAAACTAATGCGCAGTTTTTCCACTTAAATTGATTTTATATTTTTTCCCTTTCGTAAAATTTACTAATTAAAAGTACTTGCTCCAAGTGCAATCACATTTTCCTAGTAATGTTAGATTTATTTAACAGAATGTTCAAAAATGTTTAATGTAATCTAACTCAATTAAACGATTTTCCCCGTTTTTAAAAACTTGTTCAAACAAAATGCCCATATACCCTACCCCCAGTTAAAGTGTATTAAAAGAATAATCAACCCGCATGGCGGTTGTGCATTTGCTTTGCCGCTTCTTCAATAAACAAATATACACGAGTACATTCTCGTAGTACTTACATCCACACATATATAGAGCACTGCGAGCTGTCATAACAAAGAGAGCCACACACCCACATAACGACATTGGGCATGAATGCTCCTCAAGAAGGCCACCAAAACTGAAGAGCCGCAAACTCAGTTGTGACTCAGAGCAGGAGAACAAAAAAAGAAGAGCTTCTGTGTAAATTTGTTTTGGGCCTGATAAACAAAACAAACGGTGCTACAAACACAGAATAATATGGGGCCTCTTTCTGAACTCAGCTGGAGAGTGAGTACTCTCGGGCATTGGGCGCAAATTGGGAAATCATGTGAAATGTGGGCGGCAGCTAATTAATCATCATTAGCAAAATAATAACAATAAGAAAGAAACTTATTTATGTGGGGCTTTCACCGCGGCAGCAGCAGTTGCACTGACGTAAACGTCCAGAATTGCTTATTACCAATAATTGTTTTGCATAGCAACAACCAGTTTTAGAGATTGACAATTACGTGATAATGCTGTTCAGTTACTCAGCATTTAGATAATGCTGTAAAACACTGCTGATGGTTTAATTAATCAGTTATCATATGTTGTGTGACTGTGACTAATAGATTCCAATTTTTCAGAAAAATAAAACAAGCTGTTAAAGTTAACAGAGGTTTTATAGTTGTTCAATGCTAAAAAGTGTTGCATGCTTTGGGGCTGTGCATGGAATTGAACGAAAGCTGTTTTCAAGTTTGTGACGGCCACAACAAGTGTCAGGTTGTAAGATAAGCCAGAAAGGACCTTGCAAGAAAAGCTATGCCAATAACGGTCAGAGCGAAAACATTGGCGCAAGCAATGATAATGCAAGTCACAGAATGAAATAATTAGGTAGGGAAAAGATGGCCAAGCTGCTTTTCCAATAGGCTTAAGAGTTTAGAAAAAACGGCAAGTCATGTGGCAAGGCACAGTTCTATGTCAAGCATATTTTATTGTTGCTTCTTTAAACAACATTCATCACTCAAGCATTAAAGCAAGTGAGAAAGTCGGTCCAGTCCGACTATAACATACTCTGTACCTGGAGGAGGAGCTGAATGCAGCGCTGCTGCGCTCATCTCTCTCTTTCTTTCTCTATCTCTTTGTGGTTTTGGTCTTTTTTGAACCGCTCATCCGATCCTTATCATTTCTTCGGCAAATCGATAAATAATGCTAATAACTAACAATCTCTAAAAGGCGTGAATCATCTATCTACAAAACTGTGTGAGACATGACGTTTTTTCCAAATTGTAAAGGCGGGAGGGGGCGTGGCAAAAATTGAAAATAAACTTGATCTGCCTGCAAGTATAAGAAGCATTTGTCCCATACATGTCAAACCTCTATCTCTTACCATCTCTGATCTGTTATCTGTAATACGGACGGACGGACAAGTCTATATCGAATCGGCTGTTGATGCTGGTCAAGAATATATATATTTTACCGTTACCGAAATTTTTTCGGGATTAATCCCTGCTTGCAAATGTTATATTGGCCAGATCTTTCCTAAGGCTAATATTTCGAATATACAGACCTGATCCCGTTTCCGAGTCCGATTAATCGGAATTGGTAAGAGCTGTGATTTCTAAGAAACGATCAAAGAATTTGAGCGAATCTTTTCGCAATTAAGAGTGTCGAATGAAGGTAAGTGGGATTTCGAAGTTCCAAGAAGAGATTCTGTTTTTGAAAGCGAGAACATTTAACAATTCCGATTCCGCATGATTTGATCGAAATCGAAAACCAGAACAGGCCTGATAGATTTCAGATTTTGTACAATTTCCAAAGCATAAGAAGCCTCGGTTCGCGTTTAATGGGTACTTTTGTACTTGCAACACACAACGACAATAAGTTTAACTAAGTTTCATTCTTGAATATCTTAAAAACCGCACGGTAGATTTTTGTTAAAATCTATCTTTGTGATGGTAAAATGGGCTATTGCATGCCCCTAAGAGATGGTACTCGACAGCCAAAAAATGCTATATGGAGTACCATTTTTAGATTCACCCACAATTCAATTCATATAGGCCATAAACAAGATCTAAAAACAGACAGATCTGCGTTTTCAGTTTTGGCAACGAAGCCTTGGTTCGCGGTTTATAGGCATTTTTGTACCAGCAACTGCCTTTGAACAACATTGACCATTTAGGCCAGGTTCACCAAAGTTATGAAATTTGTTTTCTAAGTAAATTGCTTCATTGCAAGCAAGAAAATAGTCCAAATCATAAAAAAATGTTTTTAGTGGAACTCCAATAAATGTAACAGTGTTATGCTAATTTTGCTTGATCTGAAGCATTCAACGATTATTTCAATTAAATAGGTAAAAAGTACTTCTTTACTTTAAATAAACCAAATGGAGATGAGTACACACTAACACTAACGATAGGGAAAGCCACTCAAAACCCAATTTAATATATCGATAATACTATCGATAGATGTGCAGCACTATTTTACACTACGTAAGGATTTCGTGTAACTTTTAGAAGGACACTTGTTCCTTTAGTATGGAATATGAACGGGTATGTCAACTTACCCCTCTGGAATCTCTAAACAATATGGCCGCATGATATGGATCTAAAGTGCCATCGCCACGTAAGCTTCGACCGGCAGCACCCACAGAAGCTCGTCGTTTTTCCAAATCCGCTGAGGCACGACGCATATGAGCACCTGATGGCAGAAAAATAAGAAAATGTTTAAGCATATGGGGTAAATATCGGTTAACCTAAATGCAGAACTAACGTTGAACAGCAAGTACCAGAGTTTATTCCCTCCCCCTCCCCACCATTTACCTTCTTTGACTATACGCTCGTAGATCTTATAGGTGGCCCCACAATCGTCTAAAATGCGATTTGGCCTGCTTAGTGTATTCACATCCAAACTTTTGGAACGCGTGCGAAAGTTTTCTTGTGGATCATTCTGTGGCGAGGTGCACACACTTTGAGCATCGTGATGCTTGCGCGGCCATACATGCATCTTCTTGCCCAAATGCTTGAGCATCTCATGTATGGAGTGATGATGGTGATTGTGGCCATGCTTGTGCTTGCCGTGCCCCTCCCTGTGCGGTGAGCTGTGCGACTGCGACTGTTCATCGATGCTGAGGCTTCTAACGAACGACGAGTTGTCGAAACGATGACGCACAAAGCCACCACCGCCTGGTACACTGCCGCTGTCTATGCTATTCACCGACTGTCTGGATCCTCCGGCAGTGTAATCATCCAGCGAGGTGTGAGCCGCACTGACACGATGAAAGATTGAGATGGCTGTGGGACGATCACAGCTACGCTGCTGTCCACTGGCACCGGTGTGTGTAAAATACTGTTGATCCGTCGTTTGGCTCTCATAAATGTCATCGAGATCATGTGGAAAATAACCGCCACCCGAGGCGGTGGGTGGTGGTGGTGAGCCGAAATCAGGAGCACCGCGACGCATGCTCTGAAGAGTGGGGTGAAGAATGTGGGATGTTAGCTTAAGGTTTGTTGATCAAGAGATATAAACTGGTTTACACTAGAGCACATTTGACGATCAGCTGATTTTTGTAATATCTTTCAGAATAGGGATGGGAGATAAACTGTTTTTTTGGGTTATCGACTAATCGATAGCAAGAAGGAAGAAAAGGGACAGATTTCTCCACTTGCAGATAGCTTCTATATGTCAGATAAACTTTAAATTTACTCTGTTATTTGTTCGTTTATGAGAAAGATAAGATAATAAATCCATTTGGGTACATTTTGATTGGTTGAATTAAGTGATTATATAAGCCGACTGCTACGTTGCTAAAAAGTCATGAGGGTAAACCGATTATTCTTATTTTTAAAGAAAAACATCTTTTAAAATTATAATATGCATCTGTATAACGATGCAAATTAATGTTTGTGGGCAATGAATTTATCTACAAAGAAAACAATTAAAAATAGAGATAAATTGAAAACAGATGCTCATCTGATCAGTGGCCAATTCTATACGTACATAAAATTGTATGTTTTTCTTAGTTTTTGAATAAACGATTTTGTTATTCAAAGTACAAAATCGTGCAATTTCGAAATAGTCTATTTTGCAGTTACTTTATTTTGATTATTAAAATAACAAGTGCGCGTTTTTTAGTCTAATTTGAAATGGTGATCTCAAAAATCGATTTCAAAAATTATTTCTTGGCTCCACGCCATCGAAGCCTCCGGCGTTAGTCGCAAAAATGTTTACCTTCTTTAGCTTGCTGCTAAGGAATGTTAAAAGCGCGCCCCTGCAAGCTTCAAAGCGAATAATGAAAAAGTTTGTATGAGGTGCGGTATCTACTATATTTAGTGTCTTTGCTTCTATTGATTTAACATCAGAATTTTTAATCCGATTTATCTAATCAATTTCATACAACAGCACCTGTCTGACCAATCTGGCTGAAAGTGAAAACAGGAACAGGCCTCATATATTAGAGTACTTTAAAGTAAAGTAGACTTTTCTCTCGATGTATTTTTCACTTATACAATGTCTGTAAAAAATTACATGAATTGTAAAATAAACGATTATTTTCTTTAAATCGAATATTTTCCCAAAGATTCCATTCCAACGGAATAAATCTTTAAAAGATATACAGCGATGCCAGCACTAACTGAATTAATTTGGTTTTTAAATCGCAATACTTTTGCGAAAGTAAAACTGGGAGCATGCACTTAATTCATTCCAAGTCTACCAAAATCAAGTAAAAGTAAAAGTGGAGCAATCCATATATAAAACCAGAAAAAAATCAATTGTTTTTATCTGTTGGTTGTGTTCAATTAAAGTAAAGTTGCTTTTTGTCTTCTTTACCTTCCTTCTCTACAAATTAAACTCAAGTCCTCGTACTCAACACGAAGGGCGCAGAGGACTATTGACTTTCCGCGTGTCAGTGCGAAAAATCACAATAAAGAATGTAGCCATATCAATAAACCCGATAGCGACAAGAGTTCGAGTCACCGTCGCGCACTGGACCAGCGGGCCAAAATTTTGGCCAAAAGTCAAAATTTTTTGCTTGGGAAACTGGATAAAACGAGTGAGGAAAATAATTTTGAATACACATATCTAGGAAAGCCAGAGCTGCTGCAATTTTTTTCTGATTTTCGACTTCGGACCAGATTGCCATAAAAAATATAAAGAAGTTTCTATTTGTAAAGCTCTATTTACACGACCTGACTTGCTGTCTGACAGTGTAAAAAGGCGTCTGAGTAGACATGAAGCTACTCAGATGAGCGATCAGACGATTTAGAACTGGTTCTATTTGGCCTGAACACTCATCTGAGTGGCATTTATCGAATAACAGTACTGCCTAACTGCAGTGTGCTGGCGTTGCCATTTTCTGACAATCGATATAAATTTCTTATAGAATTTTGGCTATCGGTCAAGTTTCTTGAATGACAAGTGAATTCTTATTTTAATCCAAAAAATGAATTGCAACTTTTTCGCTTTTTATTCTTCTTGTTTTCTTCTTCTATGTAAAGAAAGCAACGTCACAATATTCATATGAACCAGATGATTTCGATGTAACTGGCTCATCTGAGCTTCTCAGGCATGTGTAAAAGCAAAACTGAGATGATCAGATGTATTTTCGTCAGACGCGATCAGGTCGTGTAAATGGAGCTTAAGCATTTACATAAGAAATTGAATAAATTTAAAATTGTGTGGGTTTATTTACATTTGGCAACTTTATATTAAGAGTGCCAAAAAGTACTAGGGATGTCGAAAATATATTCAAATATCAATATTTTTGCCAAGAATTACGAATATCATTATGGCATTTTTTTTCCGAGACGATATGTGGGAAATCGAATATTTTTTGGTGATATTTTTCTCCGGTCACAGTGCTGCGCGAATATAACCTTTTTTTATGCTCTGGACATGTAAAGCAAAATGTTTAAAGTTATTTAATTAAAGTTGTGCACAGAAATCGCAGTGCAATCTGTGCAATAAAATTTAAAAGACCTGTGGCCACTCAACATTTACTACTTTTGTGCTATGAAATTCAAGCTTTCTTCAATTTGCAAAATCAAATTTGTTCCTGTTTATGTAGCTTTTATAAATTCACAAAATGACCAGGACACATATGGCAAAACAAAAGATCTGGCAACACCAACGCAACGTAAAGTTGTCTGCGCCGCGAAATTTTCCTGAATTGACAGCGAATTCATAGTCAACTTTCTGACACCAGACTCAGAATGACCGATAGCACACAATCCAACGTGTTCCCAAAATCTCTTTCTAACAATTATTGGTAAAATCTATGGTTATTACGTTTCGAAGATTTAACTGAATAAGTTTTTCTTATGCTTTGCAGTTCGAACGCTCCATTTTGAAAGATAAAGAATTTAAAAAGTAAACACATCTTTCGTTCCATAAATTTACATTCATGAAAAAGTTTGAAGAACTTGTTATAAATAAAATAAAAAATTAACATCTTTTGTTTATTTATTAATTATACATTAACTTAATATTTTTTAGGCGCAGTCAGAATGCGGTTCTCAATTACCTCAATAGACCTGTTTTTTGTTAAGATCCGGGTTTGTACAGAAAAATATCAAAATTATCAATAGTATCGATAACATCGATTTTTTGAAAAAAGTACCTCTATTAATATTCGAGTAATTGCTTATTATTATTTTTTTAATAATGTATTTATTGCCGTTTTTTGATGGTTTATTTTAGATTCTTAAATTGAAATATTTTATGCAAGTGCAAGTCTCATTGTCGTCGTTACTAGAGGTGAGCGCGTGACTTAATATTTAATCGTTAGCAAACACAGAATTTCGTGCATGCGGAGAATCCGCTTATATTTTTGAGAAAAATACGGAACTATTTTAGAAAAAATAATAGATGTACCTTTTTTTTACTTTTACAAATTTATAAGAAATGAAATTTGTGGTTTTTAGGTCAAGTCTTCCATTTTTCACGAAATTAATCTACTTGACATTGTACTGTCGATTTCAACTGCTTAAACAATTCCGAGTTTACTTAATCCTGATCTAGTAATTGTAGATATGATTGTCGCCTTCCATATAACCTTACCAAATTAGGGCCGATTTCACATGTTCTACATAGAGCTATTTGTCACATAAACTAACAAATAACAGTGTAAAATCGATGACAGATATTAGCTATTTCGTAGAACAGAAATCGGCCCTTAGAGCTTCAAGTTCATTAATTTATTTGTTGACTAAAATGTATTGTACTTGGATGGGACGGATGACCTTGAGCCAGCAAAACCAAACATTTGTATTTACATACATAACTGGATTGAAATTTGTTAAATCAATTTTAATAGAGATGGATTTTCTATCGTGAGTGAGTTAGTTATAACCTTTAAAACCCTTGAGAAGTTGTAAAAAAGTTAGAGACAATGAAAAAATATATTAAGACTCTATTAAATAACCTTTAAACTTCAGATCAATGTGTCCTATAAAAGTTATTCTTGATGTTTCTGTACCATTTCACTCTTAACATTTTGCTAAATTCAAAGTCTGCTTCACTTTCAAATGTGCTTTAGTGTTAAACGAGTTTTAAAAAAGATTCATGCTTACGCCATAGATAGCCGGACTTTGAGATCGTTCCAGGAAACTGCGTTTCGAGGAGGGTGTACGCTTAAGGCTGCCACTAATAGCCGAGCCACTGGTATAGCAAGAGTCGTACGAGTTCCGTGGAGCTCCACTGGTACCAGCTCCACTGTTACCACCACCCTGATGGTGGGTCGGGGAGTTCCGATAATGATTGGCCAGCGATTTGTGGGCATCGGGCACCGCCTGCGGCTGGCTGTGACGATCACTTTGCCATTGGGCGTAGGCACTGCCTGTCACTCCGCCGATGCTGCCGCTCCTGCTGGCCGTTGCCGAATTGTTGGAGTTATTGGAATTTGAACTGGTACTGCTGGAGGAGTCCACACTGTAGAGCTGGCTGCCTTGGGAAACCTCACTGTTTTGGCTATAGCCGCCGTATAAATGTCGGCCCGCATGCTGGGACCAGCTTTCGCCGCCGCCGCTTAGTTGCTTTTCTACGGCATGTTGCCGATAGAGATGCGTTATGCCGTGCATTGTTGTTGTTAATAATTTTCAATTTTTGTTTGGTTAATTGTCTGTTGTTACACTTTTTCGACGCAGTGTAAAACAAGTGCTGAGGCGGCCGTTAAGTCGCGCTTGTCAATTTTCAGGTTCAAACACTGCAAATCGCTCACGTGTAAAAGTCACATAATCCTTGAACTGTAAATAAAAATCACACACACAATTCTAAGTCGCACGCCTTCTCTCTCGCTCTCTCTCTTTCTCTCCTCAAAGCTTTTTGCTCGTCGGTTGAATGCACTTAAATTAAGTCAAAGCTGCAGACAACATTGCGGACTGTCAACGCCTGTGCTTTTTTTTTATTTTATTTGTATTTTTAAACACTTTTATACACATTAAATATATTATATATTTGTTAAAAACGATTGCCTGCAACAAACAGCAGCAAACCAACAATGTGGACTGACACTCTCGTCGCTGCCATTGAGACGCCAGCAATGCAGTTGACTGCCGCCATGCACTTGAACAAGTTCACCACCCACAAAGGTAAAGTCAATGCGCGCTCAGCTTATTGATGCCGACGCCACCGCAGGCAGCTGTTGTTGTTGTTGCGGTTGCAAAAATTGTAAATAAACAAATCTATTTGTTTGTGTGTACAAATGCACATAGTAAGAACTGGCATTTACATATATTTCAAAATAATTTAATAAACGGGAATTTCACAACGTTTGCTACACTTTTGTCACCTGTACACACACATAATGCAATGCTGGGATGTACGCTGAGTTTGAGATGATTTCTTAATGTCTGGAAAACACACAGCAAACATAATCGGCTCTTAAATTAACACAGCTCTACAAATCGACACCATTTGTGAGTATCCCGATCTCTTCTCATCTTAAACTACCCATTATGAATCCGATTTTCCCACCGTTTGCCGATCTAGGAATTTTTTAATTCCTGATTTAATGAATCCTCAAGGATAGTAAAGAAATTACGCGGTATAAGTAATACCAATAATGTCGACATTGTCCAATTCAGTCAAATTTTAATTGCTTTAAAGCAATTTTGTCAAACAAAAACAGAGTCTGGCACGTCCGTATCTTCTGTGTATACAATACTGCTCTGCGGCAGCGACGTCGACACATCAACAAATAAGTGATTCATGAGCGTTGCTACACACACTCACTCAACGCCAAAACGAGCATGTGTGTGATTTTCATGGTGAAACAAACTTCAAAGCTCTGGCTTGTAGGAAAGAGGTGTGGTGGCATGGAGCAATTATAATTAGAGAGAACGTTTGCGCTGCCTCTCAAATTTGTTGGTGCTAAACGATAGTACCCAAAAAAGAATCTAGAGAGCGTAAATAAGAGCGAACAGCTGACAATTTTCTGACAGAAGCGGTGTCCAATGAGCAACGTTCTTCTCTAATACTTTTCGCTCCATGGTAGTGGAAAAGCTTGCCCCTTTACACCACTTTCCTACAAACGGAGAACCTCATGAAATTTACTCACCGTGTACTTCAAATATATATTTTTAAATTTTTATGATCATTTTTAATTTTTACTATTTTGCTAGATTAACTCGAAGCATAAAGAACTCTTTAATTGTGGTTTAATCGATTGAGAACTTAAAAAAACTTAACTTAAAAAATGTATGGTCATACTTATACCCCCTTATACGATGCTTTTTATAGTAAAATTGGCATAACAACAAAAAATGTTTTTAAATGGGTTTTAGTCTCTGCGACTGGCTTTTAAAGTTCATCACTCATACGTACTGTTGCCCTTGCTTAAGTTTTATATAGTTGACGTTGACTTTAAATATATTTTCTAAAAGGTAAAATATGATTGGTGCAGCTGTATTATTTGCATTTTACTCTTTTGAATATCTCTAGTTGGAACCCCGCTCCTGGACCATACTGATTGCAACCTGCGAGACACACTTCGCACTTACTAAAATCGACAGTCTTAAAAATTTAGTCCTATATAAGAGCGTGGACAATAAGCTCGCTTCGTCAAAATAAGGTCTTAGTTTAACGACCAAAAATACGCTCGATTCCTGCTCTATATTTGTTTGTTGGTCGATTAAATTCAAATTTGAATTCGTAAGAATTCGTTGACAAAACATGTCGTATACGTAATATTTGTGGAACCTTTGAATTCTTTCGCGGAGGTAAAAGCATGAACAAAAATTCTTTAATTCCTCTTTAAAATTTTAAACGTAATCATTTAAGATGGTATCAGTTAAGTTATTATTCGCCGTCCACTCAAATGTATATTACTTAAATACACAAACAGAAAATTTCAAGTCAATCCGCCAATTATTTTCGAAGTTACAGGCATATTTGTAAAGACGTCAGGCCTTCTTATATATTTTCCACAGGTACTAATCGAAGCAATACGATTTCGTATAATTGTGTAAATTTTTTTTTTAATTTTACATGGAAATTTTAGTCGAAGATTTGATTACACAGCCCAACAGTGATTTTGGTGCAGGTCTATTTTTAACAGATTATGTTAATATAGACTTCACTGAACAAAACTGTATCATTGGTTTTGTTCAATCAGCTCTTGTTTCCAAGATATCGCGGAAAAACCAAAAAGTCGACTTTTTGGGACTCTAGGATTTATGGAGGCCACACTAGGCATATTTATCTGAATTTATGAACTAATTGCGATAAAGTACATATCAATGCAAATTTAAAAATTCATAGCCGCTATGTTAGTACAGCGGAAAGTGTCCAAATTGGCCTCTAAAGACAGACATTTTTCGATTTATAGCATTTTTAGCATTTTTTATAGCCCGTTAAAGCTAGCGCAGTTATTGAATTAATATTTTCGCCATCTGAGCCTATAGACAAACATATGATCTAATTTTGTGATTTTTATGGCGATTAAATCAATTTATTTGGCAAAGTTATAGCCTCTTTAACACGAAATTACATATTTAAATTTATGGGAGGAAAACTAGATTTGTAGCTCAAATTTTTATAGGAACTGTGAAAAGGCTACTTGTTTCCAAATATAATTTATCATCTACATGTAAACATTTAACAATTTATGCCGAACCAAGTAGCCCCTTTACAGTTCCTATACAGATTTAGAGTAACAATCTAGTTTTCCTCCCATAAATTTAAATATGTATTTTCGTCTTAAACACGCCATATCTTTGCCAAATAAACTTATTTAAGTGCCATAAAAATCACAAAATTAGATCATATGTTTGGCTATAAGCTCAGATGGCAAAATTAATTATTCAATAACTGCGCTAGCTTAAACGGGATGGTTTATATTGCTAAAAATGCTATAAATCGAAAAATGTCTGTCTTTAGAGGCCAATTTAGACCCTTTCCGCTGTACTTATATAGCGCCTATGATTTCTTAAATTTGCATTGATATGTCCTTTGCCGTAATTAGCTCATAAACTCAGACATTTATTCCTAGTGAGGCCTCCATAAATCCTAGAGTGCCAAAAATTCAAGATTTTCGTTTTTCCGCTATATCTTGGAAACAAGAGCTGATTGAACATAACCGAAACCAGTTTTAGAATCAGTGAACATAAACTTATCATATTTTTAAGGCCACAGGGCTGCACCTCACAAAGATGGTCATTTTGTTGGCCTGTGTTATTTTACGAAGCCGCATTTTTTGTTAAAAATAAACATTTTTGATTATCACTTCGAACAATACTTAGATTTATTTAACAACTAAATGAATCTTTTAAGTATTTGGATTTTAGATGAACTAAATCGGAGAAATCTTGTATTCAGAAAAAACCAAGAATTTTTTACTTGAACTAAGTACAAACGGTGTCAATAGTACGGTAAGTACGAACATACTTGATTCAAGTACAAAACTCTTATAATACACTTGAAAAGTGTATTTGCAACGCATAGAAGGAATCATCTCCTACCACATAAAATATATATATTCTTGATCAGCTTGACGAGCTGAGTTTATTATGTTTTGTCTGTCTATCCGTCCGGACTGTCTGTTTTTACGCGAACTAGTCCCTCATTTTTGAAGCTATCGAGCTAAAAGTTTGCTCAGAGTTTTCTTCTGACTGCACGTTGCTAATATGTCGGTACCGACCGGTTCGGATGACTACTTCTTGTAGCTGCCATAGAAATGTTCGGTCGGAAAATGGGTTTTAAGATTACAATCTAGAGAAAGCGAATAAACCAAAGACCAAGATGATTATACTGTAGGTAGGAGGAAATTTCAAAAACACATTAGATTTTCCGTAGCACACTTTTTGGAGCTTGCATTGTACGTTTATACTGTCCTTAATTAAAGAAATTTTGTTCTTGAACTAAATACGATCTCTTGTCACATTTTCGGTTAATAACTTGTGTTCTTATTTTAATAATATAACAGTCGTTTTTCTATTGTAGAATGTTTCGTACTTAATATAAGTACAGCCAAGAACAAAACAGACTAAAAGTTTTAAGTGTAAAATGGTACCTTTTCACAAAAAATGTATAAAAAAACGTTTTTTTTTCGGTCTTCTAACTGCAAATAATCCCTTAACACTGTTAAATATCTTCTTGCACATCTGTTCGACCATAACAGAACCCCTTTCGCTATCATAATCCTTGATGTCACTCCTAATAGTTTCGGTCCAACCTCATAGTTAACTTTGATTTTTATTACGTTTATGCCAGGGCCCGAAATTAATAGTTATTTTAAATTAAAAATTTCGAAAAATCAATTAATTTACAATTTTTATTTAAAAGTTAGAAATTAATCAATATAGAAAAATTGTTATATAAAAATTACAATTTAATTGATATGAAAAATTTTGAATTTTAAAAATTAAAATAACAATTACCTTAAGATATCCTTTGTGCGGAACATCGTATAAGCCCTTCAACCACTAGAATATAAACATATGGACCCACAGATTAAAGATGCTTTCATACGTTTGCCCTACGATGTTTGGCACAATGGATATCTTAAAGTAATTGTTATTTTAATTTTAAATAAAGTTAATGCTTAAATAAAAAATAATTTTTTTTGCCTCTCAGTAGGTATGCTGTTTTTACAAGAGTTTTTAATAAAGAAAATAAAATCATGGTTTTTTGTTAGCATAAAGTTAAAGTTAAAGTTGCCCGGGATACTTTTTACTGTAGAACAGCGTGTTATCATCATTATTGACTTTAAGCCTACATACAAGAACGCCTCTGACACACATGTCGCCTGTACTGAGTCTGTGCTGGCAGCACCTTCCCCCTCTCTTTCACACAGCTAATTTCATGATTTAATAATCCAATAAATAAATGTTAAACTTTGTATATATGTGTTTGTACGAATGTATTTGCAGCTGATAGCAGCAATAAAACCGCATTTGCTTGATTTAAATAAAAAGCGGCCTTTATCTTTATCACTGTGTAAAAACAAACAACCCAGCAGAGATGAAGAAGGAGGCAAGAGCGGTAGAGTTCTATTTTTATTATCAACGCTCCTCTCAACTAGCTAGTGAAATGAACAAAAAGTCTAGGCACTGATAAGCAGCACTGCGAACGAAACATGAATTATTGATTACATTTTTAAGTGGCTTTTTTTCTGAAATTTTATTCACCAGCCGATTACATTTTTTATGCAATTTACATGACAATAATAGAACAAAGAAAATCAGCAATAGCGAGCTAGAGACAGAGAGAGTGGACAAGTTCAATTGAGGTTAAGTTGTAGGTTATACCCCTACCGTTTTTTGTCATTTCAACTTATTTGCCGTAATCAAGTTTGTAAATTTACACAATATACTACAACCGTTTGGCCAAGAATGCGAGCAGAGACTAAAGAATGAAAACGAAAGCAAAAATATGCACGTGCTGACGTTAAGCGTAAACAAGTGCCCAAGAGAGACACCGCCAGATAGAGAGAGAGAGGAGAGAGCTAGAGCAATAACAGAGAGCGGTTAACAGTGGGTGGGATGCTTGAAAATGTATTGTGAAATACACTTGAAAATATTAAATTGGCAAAGAAAATGTTTACGATCTCTCGACAGCCCAAAAAGCTCATAAATCTAGCAAAACCGTCACCAAGAATGAAACCGAGTCAAATATTAATCTAAGATAGCGAAAAAATGTTTAGTGTACAAGGCCAAATTCAAGGCGAAACGTGTGGGATTTCATATATTAATGTCATATATTTTGGCCATAGGTTTCCATAGGGGCCGCAAAGTATGCAACGCAATAGACGTAATATGCCACAAAAGCAATAAAAAGCGTCCTCCAAGAGTTTGGCGTGAGGAAGAAGAAGGTTCCAATAACTACGCATGCGTGCTTAAAAAGTGAAAGTATATAACACATATAGCTACTTATATAGAAGGAGTAGGAGCTGGTACGCACAATACGTACAAACATATATATGTATGTACAATGTACATATGTATGTGTGGGGTTCCTTTTATGATTTAACCGAAATAAGAAATTGCGCATTTAGGTCAAGTGTGTCCAACAAAAATTCCTTCCCATGTGATTAACTTACAAAAAAAAATTGATTTGATTATTATTTTTCTTTATATTATTCCAGGCGTTTCAAATGCCAAATTCCTAACATGATAAGCTTATCAACGACAGAGTGAACGAAATATAGCCAGACCCCCTCCAGACAAGCCAAGGCTACTTTTTGATAAGAAATACTATACAATAACAACATATTCTCACTCACTTGTTTGTTCTGCCTAAAAATACAATAATAGCTACCAAAAAGCTGTTTACCAAATATGCACCTACTACATGGCTAATTTAACTCGTAGGTTCATGTTTACCTTTGGTTTCGATTGTTTTTGTTTGTGTCAGTGGTTTTTTTTTTTTGGGAAGGGGGGGGGGGGGGGGGGGGGGGCTTTAATCCATCATTCACCTTGAACGTGATTGGGTATTGAAGTTATATGATTCCCTATAACCCCAGGGCTTTGACCATGCACAGAACATTCAGTTTTTGGGCAACCGCAATGTGCTAAGGTGTGCGATTTGGTATGTGAGACTCTGCGAATGGCTTCCAATTACGCATTGGTGGAAAAAATTCAATTAATGCTGAGTTTTGTTTGTCCAAAAATGCTTTGGATAAACTTGATGAGTCAGCGGTGGAGAATAAGAGAAATGTAGGAAACTTTTGAAGATTGAATTTCATGGAATTTCATAGTTAGTGCAATTGTTTACGATTTAAGATATTTGAAAATTCACTATTAGAGACACTAATACTTATATTCTTTTTCATTTCAGTTAGTTCAGAAATCTCTAACAGTTTAAAGAAAAACATATTAAGTCTCAAAGGCATTGGCTAATAATATTAAGTTGTACTTTCCCATATTTCTGAGAGTTTAGGTCAGAGCCGGCAAAATGGAGAGCAGAGTTCAATTCGTCTGTCTCTCTCTAACACTCACTGATGCAAGACTTCATGCAGCATTTGGTGCGAATTGCCAATGGAGAAATTAATACTTCCATCAAGGTACTTGCGATGCCAATATTGTGTAGGCATTTTGATTAGAGATCCAAGAGCGAATTTCTTGTTCAAATTATAATTTTTTAAAACGGAATTGATTGATTTCAGGCGGAGATCCGTAATATCTCACTTCAATTGAAAGTGTTGTAAAATAACCCTGGTTTTTTTAGACACTTTGAAATGTTTTTGGAGTATAAGTGTCTCGCTCAGTGATAATCACAAACTTTAATTTTTCTTCTGTTATGTGTTTTTCAAAGACACTTATAATTGTGATTAAAATATATGTGTCTTTTTAATCAAAATCTATGGAACGGGCATTTTCAACACTAAATTTCATTTATAGTTTTATAGTAGAAAAGTAGTTTTTGCTGCGGTTATAGCTCGAAGAAATGCGAATTCAGGCAAAAAAATTAGCTTAGTATATCATGATTTTGACAATACTCAACCGAGATAAATACCATGAATGATCAACGGCAAAGAATGAATTCAAAATCATAAAGAAGGTTTGAAAGCCAAAGAGAATCAAAAATTGTAATAACGTCAAACCAAGAGGATAATCAATGTATCATCTCAATTAACAGATCAGGGATCTCCATGGACCATGATAATAAAACCGCTAAATACTTAATATACATTTCAGACCATAAATGACCACACATAACTATGATTATGACAATACTGATCCGCGATATATACCATGCTCCTACTGATCCTAGAGTTTTTTATTTGGCAACAGGCATCATTTAGACGCTTAAGAAAATTTTCTTGCTCCGAGGCGCCGACACGCGCAAGCATACGTCGGGACAAGTGCAATTATCTCAAATAAAAAAGCCACATTTTTCTCTCAACAATTGCTTATCATTTTTATCGGGTATACTAAAGCGTAAATGTATGTATCAAAAAATCACCGACCATTATATATATTCTTGCAGCGAACGTCGTCCGTCGTCGTTGTCTGTTAAACACCTAGTCTCGGATGGTAAGAGATAGAGGTTTGACATGTATGGGATAAATGCTTCTTTTATCTGCACGCAGATCAAGTTTATTTCAAATTTTGGCCACGCCCCCTTCCGCCCCCGCAATTTCGTCATATCTTCTACAGTTTTGAAGATAGACGATTCGTACCTTCTAAAAATAGTTAGTAATTAGCAAAATGAAAAAATTTGCCGAAGAAATGATAAAGATCGGATGAACGGTTCTCAAGTTATGAGCAAAAAAAAAAAAACCCACCCAAAAAAATGTTGCATACTTTTGGATGGTCACCCAAGAAAGGAACACTGTTAAACTCTGGTTTAGAAGTGGTAGAGCCGACTTTAACTTATTTTATGTTTCTCTCAGTGAAAAACACTTTGAAAAAATTTGTTGAGAATTATTCCGAACCTCTGTTTTAGGGTGAAAGTTTTGGATTGAACCTTGGTTCGTCTTCTATTTCAAATTTCTTTCTTCATATTTGTTTAACTTAGATCTGAGTCGATAATGATTTAGAAAATCCGAAAAATAAGTTAATATAAATAATTGTTTTCCAATTTGAAAGACATTGGCAAAGGTCAAAACTTCAAAGATAACTTTCTAAATCAACATCTTTTGCTTTTGTGAATCATTTAGTAAACTTGATTTGAGGATCTTAATACTTAGGTATCAATTGGTCCGACTTTAAAACTAACTTTACGTATTTATCCACAAATTTCACAAAAACTTGTCAGTACTTAGAAAAATACACTAAAGACATAGAGACAGCTGAAGATTGAATTGGTATTCATGAAATAGCGCTATACTGTCAACCAGCCTCCTTTTGACAAGTTTTGGACAATATCCCAAACTTAAATGACCTAGAGCCTGCTCAAAAAAGTTCTATGATTTTCAATCAAAAAGTTCACTAAAACAATCACTTTGTTATAATGTTTATTAACTCGAACTGACAACTTGGGTTCGGTACCGGTTAAGGTTCATATATTTTGTCACACTTCTTTCGGTTTAGGGTTCGGTTCGCTGAAAAAAATATGTCGGAATTCCGGTTTCGAACAGGTTTAAAACCGGACTTTCCGTATAAACCTTTATTCCGTTAAGAAGTTTTCTTTAAAAGTGTTTTTTGTGAAGCAGCTTTCTGTATAACAGTTGGCTTTAGTAAGGCTTACACAAGTATGACATTGCTCTGAACATAACAAAAGCCAATATAACTACTTTCCAGAGAAATTGTTAACTTGTCCTGCACTTAGTTAGAATGCTATTAGAATTTAACTGGTAGCAAAACAGCTAGATTCGGGTGAGTTGGGCAACATTAAATATTAGCTTCCGAAGAAATTTAACTGGTTGCAAAGGAATTGGTGATGAGTGACCAGATCGACAGGTTTCGATGTACTGTTATACTGAGCAGCGACCAAAACATACTGTCATAAGGAACACACAAGGATCAAGTGGTATTAAACTGGTTGCAAATGGGGGACAATTGTCACCTATCTATGACATGCCTGAACGATTTTAATACATTTGGGGTATTCACTTTGTTGAGCACTTGAGCAGTTTTGCCTAACTAGTATTGTGAGCAGCCCTCTGTGCACGAAATTTGTGCACAACTACGTTTGAGATATGATTCGGCAGTAATCCATGGTTCATTCAAAGTTGGCGCTTTTTCCATACAATTTATATAAATGTTTGATCACAGATTTGATTTTAGCTTGTACACTTATAGCACTAAGGTACAAGTGCCCGACTTTTCGTAGTCAGGGTCTGGGTCGAGCAAGCTGTGCACAATTTGTTCAGAGTAAATTGTTGTTGGAAATGTTTACACTTTTCCCCAAGTGCTCAAGTGCTCAACAAAGTGAACACCCTAATTGATTTTGATAGAAAGAATAAGAAATGAGATTTGTGTATAATCGATTTCTGTTTAACAGATTATTTAGGAGGAACAGTTTTCGTATAACACTTGGCGATTTTAACAGTTTTTTGTACAGCCGATTCAGGTATATTCATTTTAGATCAGTTCTGCTTAAAAGTTTAGATAAAACAGACAATTTGGAATTATCCCGTAAAAGTTTTTTAACAGGATCACTTGGTTCAGGGGGTCTTCTGACTAAAAGCATAGATATTCAAACCGGATATTCAAAACTGTGTTTTTTTTTTTTTATTTTCAATTTCGTTTTCAGTTTACATACATATGTATATGTATGCAAAAAGAGGCATAGCAATCAGTGACTTGCAGATTATGCTCTCAACTCAACTTCGCATCGAATAAATCATTTTAAATCGCAAAATGTTTACGTTTCGGCTTAGAACCAATCCAAGTGTCGTTTTGCATATAAAACTATGGAAATTGAAATCAAAATTGAAAAGTTTTGTGTATCTAATGGGAGGTACAAAAAGTTAGAACAACAAGCGAGACAATATTTTGCATATATGTAGATATATGACAAACTTTGCTCAAAACAAGACTTTAGCGGTAAAATTAGAAAATTAATAGTGTTCGCTATTCAAATGACCTTGTTCTTTAGTTTGTAAATGCAGCTGATTATCCAATCCAAGTGTTAAGTCATTGCACGTCGCTGACCCAGTTCTTCTACACATTCACATTTAAGGTTTGTCCTTCGAGTGAAACTTTGAACTTTTGTGCGCTGTGGTACCAAATCCAACCCAAGCCACCTCCTTCCTGTCTGCATCTGTTATCCTTGTAAATTGCATACGTAATGCTTTCCCCTGTTGTGCCAAGTGCAGCAAACCCATAAAACTGTCATCAGACAAATCGTTGTCTTATGATCACTTAAATATATTTGCGCTTAGAAAATTTAAATGATGTACAATCTATGCATTTTTTACTATATAATGTGTACATATAGTATTGTTTATATGTACCAGTTGGGGGCGTCTTGCTATTTCCGTCTCATTAGAAGTGTGCAATTAAATAAATGCACTTGTGTGTTTACTTTTAAGCGGAAGCAGGCAACACATTTCACTTACGATTGCCGTTACACATTTTGTTTCCATTAATTAGTTAGTTGGCGGAAGCCAAAGAATTTGTAGACATAGCGGCTGCCTTGAAGAACATTTGCCTATAGGTAGACAACAAAACAGAAGTCCTTCAGAGTAGCTGCATTTAGTGGGTAATTTGGCAAAGCAAATTCCTCATTTTTTGTTGAAGTAACCAGAGGAGTACACAAGGGGGGTTTTGGGGGTTAAAACCCCCTGGATTGTTTGAAAAATCATCAAGGAAAGACTCTTACCACCACGACGTCTCCAAATTATTGAGCTGTGCCTCAATGAAGATCCGCTGCACATTCATACGTAAACAAACAAAATTGTCGCATTTGGGCTGATGAGCAAACCCAAGGGACTCTCGAACTGCCGTTAAATCCGCAAAAATTTACTGTGTGGTGTGTTTTATCGGCTGCAGGAATAATCGGTCCGATTTCTTTAAAAATGAGGCCGGACAGAACAAATCCGTCAATGCCAAGCGCTCCCGAATCATGATAAATGACTTTTTGTTGCCTGAAATTGAAGTCAGCGACCTTTGGTTTCAGCAAGACGGTGCCACGGCACGTACAGCGCGCGAAACAGCTTATTTTGCATCCTAGATCATGTGATGTCACACAAGGTTACGTGAAATCAAAAGCCTTCGTCAATAAGCCAGCTACGATTCAAGACTTGGAAGCCCACATTACTCATAGCAATGTTGGAAAGAGAGATCCCAATTTGGACCATCTGAACACTTAACATTTAAATGATATCATCTTTAAAAAGTATATGTCAGAGATAGTACTTTTAGGTCATAATTAAGATTCTACCTTTTTATTCCATTTTTTGTGTTTTATTTGTAATGTAAAAAAAACTTCTTAATGGATCACCCTTCAGTACTATACGATATCATGAAATAGAGTCAAAACAAAAGTAGTAGTCTAGTGTATATGGACCTTTTAGTCTAGTGTAATCTTAGCTTTTTACTCCTCCGTTATATTTTTATCAAGTTTATGTTTAAATTATAGACCTAAACAGAGCAAAAACCAAAAGAAGTAATATGTAATTAGAGTTGGCGAACTCACAAATGAATTCTTCAGAATTCAAGTCTAGAATCGGATACGGCAGCTATAACTCTGATAAAGAAGATTGCTTCGATGACTATTCTACTACTTCTAAATAAATATACATGTATAAAGTAAACTATCTAAACTAGTCTAAAAATACAATTTAAGTAATAGTAATTTTTCATCTACTATTCCAAGTATAGTTGTATAGATGGGAAGTGATAGTGGACAGAGTTAGTGTTAAGTACACAAATATATCTTTCGATTTAACAAGTGTGAGAAGTTCACATCTAAAGTGTGATTTTAATGCTATTTTATGTTTAAACTTAGGCGCCAAAAATGCTGAGTTAGGTTTGTCGTTTCACCATGAACCTACAAGCAAACAGCGCTCTGAATCACAGAATTTTATCTATACTTATAAATCTGTAGGACCGACTGACTTACATATTATCAACCCACGGCCAAAACTGCTTTTCCTACAGATCTAACATTTGGCATAGATCTTCGTTTAGTTATGCAGGCGCACATTAAGAAAGAAAATTTGGAAAATTTGCTCGCAAAATAAACCAAAAAGCCAAAGAAAAGTTTGTTTGGAGCATATAACATGCTAAGATGTTTTGCTAGGAGCGCGAGAGAGAAAACGACTCTCCGGTTGACAGTATATGCTGTGTGCGTGTATGTGTTTTGTGTTTTTTTTTTGTACAAAGAGAAAATAAAAGCAAACAGCGAATTGCTTATTTAATTAAATTAAATTTTATGGCACGCTCAGATAATATTTTGGACTAAGCAGTTTTGCTAAGAGCGCGAGAGAGAGTGAGCATGAGAGGGATCACGCTTAGACAAATTAGGTATGTGTGTGTATTACATATATGCCATGTCTCTCTGAGACAGATGACAGCTGTTTTATGTGTGAGAATGAGAAGGGAGGGCAAAGAGTGAAGAGCGGTGGAAGATGGAAAGGAGGGTGGAAAAAGAGTGGTGAGCGGATAAAGAGGGGTTGGGGAAAAATCAGTTGTCAGTTATAACTAGACATCGGATTTTAGGTTAAAACATACTTTTAATGGTTGGTCAAAAAAAAATTCTGGTTGCATACCAATTCGTTTCATGAAAAGTAGATTATTTTAAATCCTTATTCGTTTTGCATATTTGCATATCTTCGACCTAAAAGCATATTTGAGAATATGCTTAACCTATTTCGACCTATTTTGGAATATGTCATATATGCATATATGCTTTTACATATTTAGAGAGTAAATATATGCTCCCAAGTAGGCATCTGCACTTCTAAATATGCCTTTTATTCAGGGTTCAAAACGTAACTTACTGGGGCAGCAAATTCCGTATAGAGGCCAATACTAAAAGAAATACTCAATTTCTTGTGTTCACCTTGCGAGCGAGCAAAATCCGTTTTTCATTAGGGAAAATAAGTTTAGGTGCGGACCTTGAGTAGATTTGTTACACTCTGAAAGCAACGATAGAGTTTACACGATGGAAAAAGACGGAGAAAAAAACAGGATCTTATTTCAAACCATCTTACCATGATTTGCGAATCATTAAATTACCATCAATGAGGATTATTGGCAGTATTGCACCAAACTTAAGTGCCAATAAGGATGAAAATCATTTCTGATCTATTGCATTAGCGCGCTTTTTAGCTAAGAGTCCTCCATGGTGGTTAACTTAATATTAACTTAAGAAATTACTTCTAAATACCATAAATAACTGCATAACTATTATTGTGATCTTACCGAACCGCGTGGTGAAGAGAATAGACTACAGCATACAGAATGTTTTGTACAATTTTACTATGACTGAGATACAACTAATTTGTGAATTTGCGAAAAAATACCAAAACAGAACCAAATCAGTTAAGATGCAATGATATCACCAGGTCCACTTTTTTCTCGTTTAACTAAGAACAAAAGCCAGGCAGATGCAATGCAAAATGTAAATTTCATAACAATTTTATGATAAGGCTCGCGTCCCTAACTCAAACTTTTCGCTGATACGTCAACTGAACACATTCACAAAACTGAATTTTGCTATTTGTACGTCATACGACGCATACCGTACGAGAAAACAAAACTACAGTAAGATACAAACTCCAGGTATTTACAGTAATTGTTTTTTGATAAGTACGGTACGAACCATCCACAGTGCCTGCCTTTACCTGGTACCTTCTTGTCTTCGCTATTTTTCATCATTTCAATCATAAATACGGAATTTAGAGTGGTATTTGAGTAGAGCATATTTTGACCTGTTTTTACCTATTTTGACCTATTTTGTCATATTTTGACCTATTTTGACCTATTTTTGACCTATTTTAGCATATGTTTTTTACCAAAAAAAACATAATTTGGATATGCTCATCCAACAACAACAAAAAAAAACCTAAAATCCGATGTCGAGTTATAACTGAACAGTACTGATGCTAGCCCGAAATTGAGGTGTCACATGCGATACGGCACGCATAATTCATTTTGTAAAAGAAATATAGAAATCTATAGTAAAACCTCTACCTTCACTTAGCAAAGACACGCACCATTTTTAATCCACTGCCAATGACTCATTCCACTTAAATTTCACCAGTCCCAGCAAATCCAAAGAATCTGACAACAACTAGAGACCTTTAATGCCCTCCATGGATGACTCGACGGCAGCAATTCATTTGTCAACTCGACTCACGCGTTCCCCCAACTTATATAATCTACCATATGTAAACACAAACACCGTACATATATAGGGAGAGAGATATGGATATAGATATAGAGCTTCTTGGGTGTTGTTTACATTAGCGGCAGTGAGAACCGGCAACATTTGCATATGAAGTGAGCCGGTTGCATTTTGTTATTGCTTCTCAGGTGGTACACCGGGAATTCAGTGAAGCTTCCTTACAGCGACAAGTGTGCAGTGTCCATACAATTCAATTGTGAATGCAATAGGTGCTAGGTTATACTTGTTTACGCTTCTAATGGGGTTCGTCATTTGACATTAAAAGAAAAACGGCATAAAGATGTATAAAAAAGGGGCACGTCTTGAGTTTTTGTCATCTAATATTCTTGTATTATTTGGCCTTTCAAGATTTCATGACAAATGATTCTCACGCGCCCGAAACTCAAACCAATTTCCCATTTCATTTTCTACTGACGTAACCAAAAACGATTTATCAAATGACAAGCAAACACAGACAAGAACTCAAGAGAAGAAGTAAAATTCTTAGAAAGAATAGAGGGAAAAAAAGATAATGGAATTTTTAAGCATTTATCTAGAAAATGCGAAAATATAAATTTTTGCTAACAACAAACTAGTTTGGCCAATTCTCTAATTTTCTCTTTTATTCTCTTCCTTCTGCTTCAATAATTTATTATCTAGAAAATGAAAATGACGTCAATGGAAATTTATGTAAATGAAAGTAGACTCAAGTTTGGTTCAGTTTTAGTCCTTTTAACCGCCAAGTCAACTGTTAAGATATGTGCTAATTAGATTTTATGAGACACAAGTAAATTGAGGGTAACTGTAGTCACTTAGGCTGACTGCTTTGAATAAACCTGTCTAAGTGAGACTCTGTAAGGCTCGTGTAATTAAAAGCCTTCTAATTGCAAATTCCCATTTAAGCATAACAAAAATGCCAAGCAAACACTAGACTTTTTAATCAAACAGCAATCAAAACGAGCCAGAGATGAAAAGACAAACGAACAATACGACGGACGGGCAGATAGTTGTCATGGGAGGAAAAATGGAAAAGCATTTCTCATCAATTAAACAAAACAAGTCAAGTGGAATTTATAGGAAAATATGTTGAAGGCCAATGGAAACTTTGATTAAAAAGAGAATGGGGCTGCGGTTCAACAGATTATTATGATTTTGTTTGTTTAAAAGAAATCAAACAAAAGGTATGATTAGTGTGAGAATGACCGATTTCTGGGTCAGCCCAACTGTGCAAGCATTAATATAGGAAACTTTAGTGTGACCGTTTATTTAAAGAACCTACTTAAATATTTAATACACAGAAACACAAAAAGCATATGCTTTTTAGGTTTCTCACAGAGCTTTATTTTTTGTGCCTTGGTATATCTGTTTTTTGTGGATTATCTTTGAAAGGTAAAATATGTTCAAAGCAGGGTATCAAACCGAATTGTATTTCGGTTCCGGTTTTGGTACGTACCGAAATTTATATTTTGGTAAAAGGTTCTGTTTTGGTTCTAATATTATTTCGGTATTTGGTTTCCTACCGGCACCCAGATTTTTATTGCATTATATCGGTACGCACCGGTATGTACCGTTGAAATATAATGAAAGATCGGTCATTGGTTTAGGTTCATCCCATTTTTCTGCTATGACATTATAATCACTCCAAAAAATAAACGTTCCACGCTAACTTGGCATTCTCTAAAGCAAATATGGAAACTTTATCAAGTTTTTATTTTATTTATTTTGGAAAAGTTTCTCAGGAAAATTTATGATGTTTAATATTATTAAACTTTTTGGGAAAAATACTGACCTATTTGAATTGTCCTGTTTCTTTTCATACACAAGCATGCATGAGTCCTCTTAGCATTTACTGTCAACCGGTCCTGAACCGAACCCGCAGTACCAGTTCGGTTCGGGTTTTTAACTCAATCGAAGCGGACACACAGCCGAACCCTCTAAATTTATAACCCTCCGAACCTAATGCCGGACCCCTTCTGCTCGAACAGATTATTATTTCAAAATTATATCCAAACTGCATTCTACGACTTCGAGTAGGAAAAAAAGTCGAGTTGTTGAATGGAAAATCAAATCTGTTTATTGGTTTACATTAAAGTCCAGGCACAGTTATAAGCCCTGGTAGAAAATGTATGAATGAATAAGGTCGATTCGGCTATTGATAATCGTTTTTAATAGCTTCGTTAGATGAAGTAAGAAAGCTTTCTTACCAAAAAATATCCCAACAATATCCTAATTCATGAACAATGCTTCGAACCAAATCTTTAGCTTTGATAATTCCAACCCCCGGACCGAAACATCTTTAGAATTTCAGAGGCTTGCAGGCTTGGTCAAGTTTCACTTGAGCAAATGGATAACACAAGTACTTTTTATATAATGAGTTATAATGAGTATCTAAGGACTAAAGAGACTGGTCTTCTATATCACAACACAAAAGATTTGCTAAGCAAAATTTTTTTTTGAAAGCATACGATTCAACCAAATTACGTAAAGAAATCTCAGGGCGAAACTTTACTGGTACAACGTTTAGGTTCTTTTTGCTGATAAATTGAGAACCGTTCATCAAATCTTTATAATATCTTTGGCAAATCAATGCTAATCAAAAATATCTATATACGTTATAGGGTCGGAAATGAATTCATCTCCCTGTTTCATACTTTTGCACAAACTTAATATATCCTGTGTACCTTTGATTCAAAGCAGTGTTCCCCAGCCATAGACCGTGGGACACGAACATGCTCGCCAATTCTCACCGAATGCTTGCCGAAGTCGTGATTCACTATGTGTTAGAGAGAGACACAGTCACTTTTCTCGACGTCACACAGTCACAGACGCTTTCCTCTTGGGGAACCCTGGTACAGAGTATACAAATTTAAAATATCAGTTCCGGTGCGCGTTCTGGTTCTGAGTTTTAATCGGTTCTTTTCGGTATACGGTTACGATATTGGTTCCGATTTGATTCCCTGGTTTTTTGTTGACCATTGGAATTTTTTTTATTAACTATGTAATGATCATTTACTTTGTGGACACGTTACATTGTGCTAGGATCGAGTTTACTAGCGAGACACACTCTGCACATGTTTTGTTTTAGAGAGATAGGTTCACCAAGACCAAGATCCATTTCGTATTCCTGATATCCAGGTTTCCAACGACGACCTTAGCTAGGACCGACAAAGTCCTATTTCCATTACTTTTATGCAACGACTCCTGTTTAGCACTGTTTAGTGTTGAAAATTCCTTCTTGACAGACTTTGATTAAAAATGCCCTGAAAGGTTGGCTTTATTGTAAGGATAAGAAATCGGTCGTAGCCATCTTATTAATTGAATCAATGGCACAAGTTGGTAGTGCCAAATTTGAGATACTATGTTAGGATTTTTAGACGATTTTTACAGTTCAAAGAATTTCAATTGTTAGGAATATTCAAAATATCGCTTGTGATTTCTCATCTGGTTGCGAATTTCTTCTTCTTCTCTTCTCACTTTCGATGTTTTTACAACAATTATTGGTCATTTTTTTATCGATAACTCGTGAATTTTAAAGATTCTTTAAAATGAAATAAGAGAATTCTTTATGAAGCAAACTTCATCGTCTAAACAAGTAAAAATTTTGGTCAAACACATCAAACTTTGGAATAAACATTATACTTGGTGACACGCAAAAGTTAAGCTTATGGGAAGAATAAGAACAAATTCAATCGTGCGATCATTTCAAAAGTAATATTTGGCGTACGAGTTCATTGTTTTTGAAAAAAGTGAGATTCACACACACAATAAAGCAAACTTCATGTGTGAATAAAATAGTTAATTCATTTTTGTCCCAAAAAATTTACATAAATAAGTCATTTTACAAACACATGGCAATTTGTCCCCTACTTGAGATTTATAATTAGAATTTTCACTTACGAACATCTGCGTACAAGGTTCAGGTTAGATTTTTCTGACATAGCCCCAGCTTAATTAATTTGTTTGTTATTGCTCAGATATGAAAGTGTGCGCTATACTAGCGATAAACAAACAAATAAAACTTACATTACAATTCTTCTTGTTGGGGGAAATTCCATTTAAGACTTGGCACAGAATAAATATTTAAATGTATTGTGTAAAGTTATGTGAACGACCATAACTGCTCTCGCGCACGGCTGGGCAAATAAGTATTAAACTATATTCAGACTCATATTTACATTAGAATTGCCAATTATAGTCGGCGGGGAGGAAGGGAAAGCAGGGGGTATTGATGTGTTTACTTATTCAAGTGCGCCGCAAAATTGAGCAATTGGTCATATTATTGGTTAATGGTCGCCCATATTCCCGGTAAGCTATGTTCTACTTGCTCCAAGGTTGACTGTGCGATCTGTGGCTTATCATCTGGCTGAGAGTCAATCGTGCATGCTAATTAACAACTTTTAAAGTGGGTGTGTTTACCTTTCGATATACATAAATATGACAAATCATACATGCATACATATAAATCAATATATAAAAATCAATTTGCGACTGCAAGCTAGACGATCAATTTGCATTTCGTATTAGCGAAAAAGTCACGTTTTGGTGTTTAATCTATAATATTTTACAAACTTTATTAAGTTCATTGTTGCAAAACAGAAACCATACAGCTTCCCAACTTACAGTTCAAGGACACTGGCTTTTTCTTTCTTCTTACGCATGGAGGATTTTTTATGGGTTTAAGCGGGGCGTGGTCCTTGGGTTGTAAATGACAGTCGTTGAACAGAAGGTTATGGGGACCGCCTGGGGTGTCATTAACTTGAATGGTTGGCATGGCATGTGCGGCAATTATTGAAATAAAATGTAGTCGTATTACTACGAAAATAGTGGGAGAATGTAGTAAGTATAAGAATGAAAGTTTATTCAAGTGTCATACGGAAATATAAAACGTCGCATTAGTGAAATATTCTTAAATTTCGTAATCATATTTAAATGTGCAACGAGATTTCCAAACTACATCAGACTAACGAGAGGTTGACCAATAGGTTTAAACCATTTATTCGATAAATTCTCAAACCAACTGCCAAAAACTATATGAAGATAGTTCTTGAGCATTTAAAACATCGTATTTATAAGTCATCCATACCTGCCTTCCATTATTAACTTAGTATGGCCTGTGCGTTCTCCGGACATGAATCCAATTGGAAACATGTGCGGTAACCTTGCACATCGTGTTTATGCTGGCGGACGAAAGTTCAACTCGACTGAAGAGCTTTGAAAAGCTGTTACTAAGGAATGGACCAAAATACCAGATTCAGAGGTCGAAATCATGATTAGCACCATCTAGTTAGGTATTTTCAAGCTCATAAATAAGCTTAGAGGTTAAATCCATAATTAATGTATTATTTATTTATCCTTATTCTGCATCCTTTTTATTTTTTTCAAGACTGGCTTTAATTAAAATTCGCAGTAAAAACTGAACTTTTTTAAAAAAAATGATATCATCCTTTTTCTTTAATAAAAATATTAGATATTGTTGATTTTCCTTAAATTCAGCTCGTTTTATTAATTTTTGTCCAAAAAAATATCAGAACATGTTCAAACATCTTTTACTGAACAAAATAAAGGTGGTTCGATGCGTGTATTTAGGTTGACTTTAAATTTTGTTTGACTTCAATTTGGAATATTTAGTTCTTATATTAAGAATGGAAATTCTTGTTTATAGAGATTTGCAACTAAATGTACGATCAAAAATATTTTTGAATAGCATAAAATGTCCCTATTATATACCGAAACGGTTTTGAATCCATTTCTTTATTTTCGGACTAAAAAATATTACTTGAAATAAGAATACATATTTACAATATTTATTTGTTTGCGTATTGAGTAATCTCAATCCCCACAACTCTTTACTAAGATTAATCAATCTAATGAACAATCGCTTAATTTTAATTTCCAATTGTAGAGCCGATGAATTGCATCTAGTCTAGGCTACAGGGCAGACGTAAAAGTAATCTACATAAATTGTATAAAGTACGGATCACGTCTCAGTATAATTACAATTGTGTTTCTTTATACGCATTGCGCGTTTTGATTAAAACAACTTCTTTGAGTTAGATAAACTGACTATTTACTTTGTAAGTTCTACATCAAATCATGTTTGAGATCTCGAAAATCTTATCTTATCTAGTATTAACACCCTGTATAAAATATATAAGTCACTTTTGAAGTGCACAAAGTATAAAATTTATACAGCTACAATAATCTGAACGTGTTGTAATTAAGGTAAAACAACAACAAACAATAACAGCATCAGGCAATATACAATATTTATGTTGTTGGAAATTATAATTGAACAGGCAGTGAGGCAAACAGAAATTTAATTGCCGTTTTAAGTAAGTTGTTCCTCCACTTGACCTAATTCTCAGCGACCCCTAATACACTCGTGTACAAACAAATCAAGCTCCAGCTTAGACTTTGGCTCCTAATCTCAATCAACAATCGAAATCGACGCTTTGCAAACGCCAACGGAATATAACAATTAAAATCGAAACAAACATTATGGTTGATTGATGCACAAAGAGCGTGTGCTGAGAATATGTATAAGATCACATTGAAAACTGCATCCATGGAAACTTATGACACAATTTTAATATAAAAAAAACTTTCGAATGCAAACAGTTCAATGAACGAGACCTTTGTTGTAACAGGTTTTGGTTTCTTCCACTTAGACAAATAATAATAATAATTTTTTGTATTTTACGCAGTGGGAAATTTACATTTTATCTATTTTGTCGTTGGCATTGGCGTTATAAGAAAATTTGGTTAACACACAAGTGCCAGAGCTCGAGGGGCTGGCAAAATGTAGTAAAAGTATTTTGAATAAGTTTTATGGAAATTAATGCACTTAGCAAGAGGAGGGAACAAGCAACAGCGGCAAACAACTCAGAAGCATTATGGTTTTAAAAACGATCAATTGTTTTCACAGGTAAAAATAGTAAACACATCAAAGAAAACGTAAGTTCATATTAAGAGGGTCAATTGAATCGAACCGATAAAAAAATGGCTAACACTAAAGCACTACGATAGAAGCTATACAAATTAAAATATTACTACGTTAAGGCTAGCAATAACCAACTTTTTTTTGATCGCGGTGTTTAGAATGCGCCTTACTTTTAAAGAAATAGAGGCAAGCTATCTTTTACACGACCGAAATTTAAATATCCATACAGCGTGCCAGTTTGTTTTAACTTCACCAATAGATGGCGCCACTACTTAATTTTCAAAACTGAACAATCGATGGCGCCATTTCCGTGTCCATTTGGCAACCGTGTTGCTAATTAAAGCACTAAGTCGATTTAGTATTTTTTAATAACACATTTATTAAGTATATGTCAAGAACGCTCAAACTAGAGATGAGACTATTGTAAAGTATTAGATAAATAAGTGTGAACAGAGCTGTCACAGATAAGTGTGACTGGGACTAACACAACCATTTTAAAAATGACCAATAGATGGCGGCACTTCTGTAACTATGTAGTTATTCGTGGAACCAACTATATTAAAAAATAGTACTACTTGCTAATACATGGTGGTCCATCTAGTGTTTAGAATTTGAACTATTCATAATTTGACTTTAAAAACGTCAAATGTCATTCGGAAAGCGACTAATATTTAGTAAAAACTTTGAAATTTACGAAATGGGTCGTTATTCACGTGAAGAAAGTTGGGAAATATTAAAAACATATTTCCAAAGTGGTGAGTTCTCGACGCAAACTGTGCCAATTTTGAGAAAAAAAATTAAGAAAATAAAATTAGCAAAAAAAAATTTCCGAAAACTGAATTTGTGGATCAATTCGTGAAGCGAGATGGTGGATAAACCAACCCGTGTACGTACTCGTCCGGTGCGCTCGACCGAAAACATTGCTGCGGTTGCTGAAAATGTGAGTGAACAACCATCGATCTGAATAATTAAACATTTCGCGCACTTCTTTGATGAGAATTTTAGATTAAGACCTTGCCATGACTTGGACGATATTTGGTTTTAACAAGAGGGCGCTACGTGCCACACAGCGCACGCCACAATTGATCTTCTGCACCCTGTATTCAAAAAAAAAAAAAAGCGAAAAAAAAAAAAAAAAAAAAAAAAAAAAAAAAAAAAAATTTTAATATTAATGTTTTTGGAGGGGGACCAAAAAAAAAAAAAAAAAATTAAATTTGGGGGGGGGGGGGGGGGGGTTTGGTTTTTTTTTGGGAAAAAAAAAAAAAAAAAAAAAAAAAAAAAAAAAAAAAAAAAAAAAAAAAAAAAAAAAAAAAAAGGGGGGGGGAGGGGGGGGGGTGAAAAAAAAAAAAAAAAATGATGGGGAAAAAAAAAAAAAAAAAAACAAAAAAAAAAAAAAAAAAAACATAAAAATCAAAAATCCGATGAAAAAAAAGGAGGGAGGGAAAAAAAAAAAAAAAAAAAAGAAAAAAAAAAAAACACTGGGGGGTTGAAAGAAAAAAAAAAAAAAATGGAAAGGAACTAAAAAAAACATAAAAAACCTTTTACCCACGAATAACAGGTATAAAAATGAAATAATCAGCAAATATGGAGATGGTAAATTGGCCGCCAAGAAGCTGTGATCTGTACACCTTTAGACTATTATCTTTGGGAAGCGGTCAAGGACAAATGTTATGCAAACAATCCTAAAACAATTGATGAGTTGAAGAACGAGACTCGAGTTTTTATTGCTGACAACTGAAAATGTTCTTAAAAATTGGCTAGATCGATTGGCGCTACTACCAAAGTCAGCCGTGGTGGTTCAATCACAGATTCAGTTCACCTAACTAGTTCGCACATCACTAACAACTATCGCTGCTCGATACTCGCGCTTTTTTATGTATCTTACATCTCTAACTCACAGCCATATACACTTAACTCTCTGCCATTGTGTTACACTCATTCTTACCTCCAATAAACCGAACTTAAGCCTAATCAGTGTTTTAAACTAAATAGCTAAAGTTGGCGTAGCCGCAAACTTTTAAAAAGTGACTATAAGATGGCGTTACTTCTTGATCTGCCTGCAAGTATAAGAAGTATATGTCCCATACATGTCAAATCTCTGTCTCTTAGCGTCTCTGAGATCTCTTCACATGGACATGAGTATATCGGCTCGGCTGACTTAATACACTTTGTGTGTTGTGAAAGCAAAAGAAATTGCTTTTAATGATTATTTTAAATCAGTGTCCGGCAGAACACACATGCTTATTTTGCTTATGCATGTGTGCGTTCAGACACGCGAGAGCGCTCTCAGTACGCTCACGTTTGTTATTGCAAAAGAGAGCAATGTACGCTCGTTAAGTGTCTGTGTATCGACGCCGCTGCTACAGAGGATGGACGTCGCTACTTGTATACACAGAAAATTGAACGGTGCTGGACACTGTTTTAAATTAAAAACCTTAAAAAAATGGAAGACGAATATCCCAGGATCTCCTGAAGTATTACGAGAAGCTTGTCGGTCAGAATATATGGGGGTTTAAAATTGATATTTGCATATGGTATGTAAAATTCGTAAGCTCCGCTGTCTGTGGCGAGGCCAGCGGCAACAGCATTCATCTGGCAGTCCAAAGAAGAATTACTCTTGCTAACCGATGTTACTATGGGCTTAGGAGGCAGTTTTAGAGCAGAGTTTTCTCTTGAATAATGAAATAAGCGCTTATCATTCCATTCAGGGACACTGACAGCAACGGATAATAGAAAAGTACTTCGCAGGATTAATGGACCTTTGAAAGTTGGAGATGAACTTCGCAGCTGAATAAATTAAGTACTGTATAAACTCCAAGGGGACACCAATCCAGTCAAATGCTGAAAACATCATCTGCTGCGCTGGATAGGACATATTACCCGTATGTACGATCGGAAGGAGAAGGCTTATGGAAAGGAAAATCATAAAGGGACGATCGAAACAGCGATGATAAAATCAAGTGCGGCAAGCTTGGTGTGAACAACTGGAGCCAGCTCTCACGAAACAGAAACGACTAAGCGGTTGTGATATAAAAATCGGACCAAAAAAGAAGTAGAAGTTACAACTGATCGAAATCAATAAGCTTAAGGTTTCCCATCTGATCTCTATTAAGATTTCTGCGCTCACGAAATTCGTCCTTGAGCGAATGACGTTAGCGTTTGATTCAATTGGTTGTATCAGCGCTTGATTATTATCCATGCATACCAAAAACTGCACTTTCAACATTCTAAGTATGATTATAGTCGAAACTTCGTACAATTTCCCAATGACTCAGATCACTGTCAACATACAAAATGCCAGCCCTCTTATTCCTTTTACATATTAGATAACAAATTTGGCTGACAGAGCTTAACATCTCCTTGTACACCTCCCTCGCTTACGCTCATAATTTCCATTCACAGATAAATAAGTATCTCAAAGTTTATTTCTATGGCTTTTGCGTCGCACGCAAAAATAAATTAAAAAAAAAAAAACAACAAAATTTGCTCTCTTTTTCGCTCTCTCAGAGTATAATAATTTGTGTGTGTGAAATATTTTGTCCAAAACGAAAATAAACACGCAAACCAAACCGCCAGAAGGCAAGCAAACGAAAAAGTGAATTTTTGCTGCGCAATTTCTTTGCCCCTGCTGTTCTTTTTCATTCTTACAAAATACAATATTTTTTTGTATTCTCTTTTCACCCGGGGAAAAGAAGAGGAAGTGAAGCCGGCAAAATATATTTTCATAAACAAAAAGTTGAAGCCATGGCGAACAATTGAAAACATTTGCCAGCATAAATTTTAATTGGATTAGCTGAATATAAAAATATATCTGGCGCACGCTGCTGGGCGTGTTCTTTTGCGTAAACATAGCAACAACAGCAGCAGCAGCAACAACAAAAATAAATAAATAAAAAAAACACCAAAAACATCTTGCGCTCTAAACTCAAAAAATGTTTAGCTGAAACCGAAACACTGACCTATTCCAAGCCAAATCCAATTGACAGAGTCAAATTTGCGTTTCTATTGAAAAATGATGTGTAATAATTCTATGTAAGCTCTATCAACAATGTGTGGGGGGTTATCGCCACTCTGGGACGGTATACAAACATACGTAGCACTGATTAGGCGCCAACAGTTATATCGATAGCAGCAAAGAAAAGTCGGTTTTGAAGTGAGATCCAGCGTTTATGGAAACTTTATACATGCGACACTCACTTGAAAGATCCTACAAGATGATAGCGATAACAATTTTCAGCATTTCGCTTTTGCCTTTGATAACCAACAGGAAATGGTCTAAATTGTTCACAAACATCTCATACCTTGTTTTATTGCCTTCTTTTTAATCGGCCCAGATAATTACGCCAAACATAATAATATAATTTGGTTCAATTTATAGAAAATAATTTGAATACCAACTGTGATAATTTGTTTATTAAGCTGCGCCATTCTAATAATTGAATTTCGCACAAGTTAAACACGTTTAGTCATTTGGTTTGTACATGACATGTAAAGTTCCATTATAAGGCTTAAACTAAGAAAACTTGATAACTTAAAATGTTACAATTATAAACATTTCCAGGAGAAACTGTTCCAAAGACAATCCACAAAATTAATCAACTGTTTCAATGGTTGATTATATATATCTCAATCAATATAAGTCACCACAGACTTTCTTCATAACATATTGGTTAGCAAAGGTTTGTGTGTACAGTACTATTTCAAGGGCCTCCCGGTCAGACTTTTTTGCTTTCACACTTCAAGTCGTTTTAGATGTTACTTTTATATCGACTGTTTACGGTATAAGCATTTGAGGACGATACAACAAACGCTCATTTAAGACGCCAGAAAGCTATTTTTAAATCTTTGTTGTTACATGGCGTTTACTACAAACTGTAGACATTGTCAAAGTTTTCGTTTAACAGGGCCATGAGAGTTCTTGTGTTTATACAAAGGGTTCCCTAATAAAACAAATTCTTCTCAAATGATGAGGTTATAAGAGAGAAGGAGCCCCATTATGGGGACTTAAAGGCCATATTGTTTTTAGGGCCATTCCATATGCTATTAGTTGCCTGAAAAAAGTTGAGAAAACTGGCGTCTGCATCGATAATACAATATTAGGTAGCTATTTTAAAATTAAAACTTTCTGCTGTAACAGAAATTTCGTAAAAGAAAATAGTATCTTGGCGATTGCAGCTGCAGTCGGATTTTGCTCTAAGCATGCTTTGCTGGCAATGCTGACATAAGGTAGCCTCTGCTAACTCGCTGAAGATAGCCAAAGATTGCTGATGATTGAATTGTGTATTTCATGAAATAGTAGTGAGCTGAAACCTGTTAATCTAGATCAGCAGTGGACACGTCCTTGATCTCATTGCTTCATTCAGACGCATAAAAACTTGCCTTAGTTCGAGGCGCCGATTCGCACAACTACAATTCCTTTTTTTCGAAGTGCGTTATAACAAAAAAGGCCAGGGGAATCGAGACTCGCTTGAAGCCGATGTCTCCAAAAACCAAATATACATGTCGCTTGTCGACTCGGGGCCACCGTTGATCCAGATGGTTAGAAAGTTAAAAATTTTCTAGCTGTACTGGAAAACTACACACAATTTTAAAGCAATTAATTGTTTCCGCTTTTAAAAACCGCCAGTTTTTAGGCTTTAAACTTTACATTTTCATTGATCTTCATTCTACGCTTTTGATGGCAAAAAGGTATCAGCCGAAATCTTAATTCGTTTCATAGAAATCTTAACTTTTTCCAATTCCAATCAATCGTCTTCGGAAACGAGAACATCGTCTTTCGAAACTATTTAAGGAGCTCAGAAACTTAATACTCAATTATTACTGCATAAAACTTATGCAGTGATGAAACTTGCTTAATATTTAAAATACACAACATTATTAATTATTTTCAGTACAAATAGATTTTTTAAAAGTGCTTGATATAGGCACTACTTTATCACCACAAAGAAAAGCATAAGTAGTAATTTAGACGTAATTTAGAGGACAAAATTTATTGCTGAAATGACCTAAGATTAACTACATTAGGATTCAACCGATATCGATAAGTTGCTATCCTACAAAAAGGTGACCAGACGCTGTGACGCTGTAGAGTATATTAATAGTAAGTAACAGGGATAAGGAAACATCTTCGACCCAATAAAGTATATATCGCTCACTTACTTCAATACTGGCATAACTCAAAATAATCCATTTTGAGAAAAACACGTTTGAAGTTCTCAATGGACTTAACCTAAAAAAAATGGTTCTTTTAGTTTCAACTTAATTAAGTAAAATATTATAAATTTAGAATGCTTATTAATAAACATTGAAAATATGTTGTTTTGACTGAAAGACGAAGTATGTTTGGTCAATATCGAGAGCAGGACAACTGAGATATGAAGGTTCTTGCATCAACATGAAAACGAACCTGGAAAATGATATTGCGACATATTCTCATCTCACATGGAGTGTAGAAGAGATAGCAATACGAAAATTTTTGCATAAAATAGTACAGAAGAGCGCGCACATTTCTGCACCATTAAGTCAAAAATCGTATTTTTTGAGTTATGCCATTATTGAAGTAAGTGAGCGATATATTCTTGACCATGTCCGTCTGCCTATCTATCTGTCTGTTCGTATGAACAAACATATCTCAGAGATGGTAAGAGATAGAGGTTTTACATGCATGCTTGCAGATCGATTACATTTTCAAGTTTTGCCACGTCCCCTTCCGTCACACAATTTGGAAAAAACGTCATATCTCTCACAGTTTTGTAGATAGAGGGTTTGTACCTTCTACGCTTATTTAGTAATCAGTATTATTTATCGATTTGCCAAAGAAATGATAAAGATCAGATGAATGATACTTGAATTATAAGGAAAACAAACAATTATGATTGGCAGCACTGTCCGAAATCGGCCATTGGCGATTCACACACTTTATGGCTTTTTTGCTACTTTGTGTGGCCTCTAAATTGCTCAGATATATACAAACTTGGGGGGTACACAGTATGTTATAGTCGGGCTTGACCGACTTTCATTCTTGACTTTTTAATGTTATTGGTTGTTTCTAATCATTTTTGTACGAAGAAGTAGAATAAAAATTCTTTGTGAAGATGAATCAAAGTGAAAGTTCAAAGGAAAAACTTTTCGCTGGTTGAGGAACTTTGCTTGTAAACCTTGTTGAGTCAAATAAATTTATTTGAGAAAACAAGAAAAATGATGATGATTGAAGCAGACTTGGATATTAGTTTTGCGGCTCAAGCCAGAGTTCATTATCGTTCTTGGAAAGCCTTACAGGATAAGTACAAGAATTTATTGAGAAGCGGGAGACTTGTCGCAAACTTCAGCCTTAGTATTGTATAATATGATAATAAAACGATTTTATTTATTTAGTTAGGTAAACATGGCTGCCAAGTTGGTAAAGTAGACTTAAAGTTACCAAGGATTAGGGGAAATTCAGTCGCACAATTAACCGCAGCGAGACACAAAGTCACAGTGCGTTACACAAAAATAGTTTGGAAGGTCGATCAGAATTGAAGTTACGTGACGCAATAACATGAATGGGATACTTTGATATAAATTATTGTAGTTTCAGTATAAAACATGAAAACGAGAATAAAATTTATAGTTAGAAGAGCATGTGCGACGATAATTTCACGTTGTTCGAGAAGAAACACCCAAATACATAAACAATATAAATACATATAATATATGCATATAGGATTTTAATAGTATAGGGATCATCTAATTTTTTTGACCATCGTTTTATAAGTTATAAAACAGTCCGTCTATTCATAAACATTCTAATTCATTAATTGACATAATAAACAATACAAGTATTGGAATCAGCTGTTTCTCTATCGATAACACAGGCCAACAAAATTGTGAGGTCCAGCCTTCTTTTGGTTAAGTTCTGATTCAGTTTTGTGTACTGATCCCAAAACTGGTCTCGGGTTTTCTGCATCAGCTCTTGTATTCAAGATATCGCGTTGGGTTTTAAAAAATAATAAATTTGTGAAAAAGGAGATCCCTTAGGCTACATGGTCAAGTAGTTGTAATTGAAAAATCGGGCCTTTGCCAATATAAAAGTAGTAGACAGTACTGATCTACTGATACCAAATACTGAAACACCTATTGAAATCGGCTAAAACTTGTAAACAAGTAAAAAGCTGAGGAATTCATAGAAATCCAGAATACATACATTCGCTCAGAAATTAAACTGATTTTTGTATAGCTATTAATTTTTTTAATAGGTTTTTTTCTTCCATCGAAACAGAAAATCTTAAATACTAATCCAATGACTAAATATATCTAGGAACTTAATTAACAAAATGAAAAGCAAAAAATTAACAAACAGACAAAAAAAAACACCTGCACAAAAGCCAAGCACAAACAGCAGCCGCCCGGATCCCGTTCCAGAGCATTTAAAAATTTATATATAGAAAAAATCTTAATGATGGTTCATTATGCAAACAATCACAAAAGCAACAACAAAAGACTCGCACAATCACAACAACAACAACCCAGCCTCAAGTACCGCAAGTTGATGGTTTAATGCTGGCGTCACAGCTGAAAAATTGGCGCCCCGACGTTATAAATCAAATCTATTATTTTGAGTATAAATAAGTATATAAATTGTATAAAAATGTCAAAAAACACAACAAGAAAGAGAGAAGGCAACGCGATGAAATAAAATTGTTTTCCATATATTTTTGCCGGCAGTAATTTATTTATAACTTTTTATCACAGGCAGGCAGAAAAGCACGGGACACTCACACAATTAGTTCAATTTTAATAAATCCTTGTTACATTCCAAATGAAGTTGTTGAGTTTTCACAAAATTTTTAAATATTTTCCGTTGTTGTTTAGCAGCGTTAAAATGCTCGCTCATGCATATGTATTTATAGTTAAAATTTTGTTTTTTTGTTGTTGTTTTTTTTTTGGTTGAAAACCGCTTTAGGAAATCCAGTTTTTGTTTAACGAAGTTATTTCTCTTCATGTATTAAATAATTTTCTTTGTTTGGTAATTTTGGTTAATTATGAGTTGGAATATTATAATTATGGCTTTCAGATAAATTTCTTGGTCATTATAACCTTTTGTTTTCGAAGGAGTTTTCAAATGTTTTGATTAATGCACACAAATCACGTGGACTGATTAAACGGTAAAAGGGGGAGCGTTCAACGTAGACGACGTCTCACACAGCCGGCAGTTGAAATTGAACTAAAAGGCGACGACGACGACGACGTTGTAGCCCCGCCATGTGGCCAAATTCAAGTACTTGAGTCAGTGTGCGTGTGTGTGTGTGTGAGCATTTGTATCTGTGTGCCAAACCGGCAAGGTATAAATGTGTGTATAAATGTACATACGAGCGCATATGTAATCACAGAAAAAGGTGAGCACAACAAAAAACGTAGAAAGGCTAAAAAAGCAGGCCGAGATACATAGATAAGCTAGGCAAAGTCAACTCAAACTTAGTTTGGTGGGGCATATTAAGTGCCTAAAGGGGGGCCCGCGGTAGGCTTGGCACTGTATCAGCTGACTAATTAGCAATAATTTAAGTCACAGGGCGTTGTTTCTTTCTCTCTCTTTCTTTTTTTCAGATATTTATGTTTTACACATCACATGTTTTGTAATTCTAATGTTTTTTTTCCTTTCTGGTTATTCTTGTTGTTTGTGTGCCGTATCGCACGTAGGCAGAATTTAAACCCCTTACAGAGCTGTGTAACTCTCCCTGCTTATGTATCTCTCTCTCTCTCAGTGTGTGTGTCTCTGGGACTGCTCTAGTTCTGGTTATGTTTATGCTTTTCTGCATGTGGGTGGCAGCTTGAAATAAAAAGCTTATATTAGAGCGAGACGAGGCATTGCGTGTATGAATGTGGCAGCGAGGGCAGTTTAATGACGCAGTGGTTTGTTTCATAAAAGTGGTTTTTAATTTATGCCAACTATTTTTGCTTTTATTAATTAACTATATCTCCGCAACATCTATATATGCCATAACAACTGAAAATGGATCGATTCTAAGCAAAAGTTGGTTTATTACAGTGAGTCACAGCTCTAAGTCTAAATTGTTCCAGAAATATTCCTTTGAATCAGTTTTTAAAGCCTAACTTCTATATATTGATGTGCAAACAAAAATAACTAATAGGCTGATTTCGAATGACTATTTATAGAACAATTTCATCTTAAAAGGCTATTTCGACCATTTATTTTGCTGATTTCCAGAACAGAAAATAAATAATCACACGTTGCCACATCGTTAGCTTGTGTGGATTGCAAGCACAGCGATTTGCTAAACTAAATTGAAAATAATAACTTGCAGCACTTTTCCGGTCAACATCGAACAAATTAAAAGCATGCAGAGCGCACCAAAAAGTCCAACAAATAATAAATATTATAGCTCATAAAATAACACTCTTTTTTATTAGTTTTTTAATTTTTTAATTTTAAGTGCCTCAAACTTTCCCTACCGAGGATGACGAAGTTGTGCACACTTGTGGTAGTACATCATGTTATTTTAAAAGCTGTAAGCCGATCTTAAGATTCTTTAAACTGTAATTTGATTAACACATTTTGAATTCAAGCGGCTGACAAATTAGTGCGACCCTACAACTTGGCCTCCATTTTGGGTATTTTTTAGTGTATTTATGGGCATTGTGGCCATACTACAGCTTACAATCCACACAACATAAATAAGTGGCAATTTCGTGACATAAATTTTTATTTGTTCTGGAAATAGGCCTTAAGCAAGTGATTGATTTTCCAAGCTCACCAATAGATGGCGCCACTTTCGTGTGGTCAGTTGTGTATATGGTAGCTATTCATCCCATTTTTATCAAAATCGTAAGAATTGTGCTGAAGCAGAAAATGTTCATAAGCTTTTAAAGACGCTACAATTGAAAACAATCAAGTTTCGTCTCACTAAAATTATTATTCGACCGATCGTTCCTGTGGAAGCTATATGCTATGAAACTGAATTAAGTGGAGTCATACAGTATTAATAAATATGATGTTAGCAAAAGCATTAAAAACAAAAAAGTTTTTCTTATTAACAGTTTTTTTTTAAATCGCAATCTTAAGCATCATACTTGAATTAGGTACGTTTCTTCTCAAATTGAGTACAAACACTTTTGAAACTGGTAAAACCAAAACAAACTTAAAATTAGTATTAAAACTTAATTAAAGTATTGGTCTTTTGGGTCTCTCTGTTTTAAGTCCGAGAATACTAGGTTCTTAAAAAAAAACAAACAAAAACAAAAGGTTCTTGAAACAAAAATAATTTCTGTATGCTTTTTCTGCAATGCCCTTTACTGATGGATTCGCAAAATCGAGCTAAAAGACAACTGTGAACATTTTTTATAGCTTAAATTTACCATTTAAAAAATGTAGACATGTAGACTGTTGATTCTAACAATTTTTTTTCTAGAAGTCTCAATTTTTTTACTTACCAAACAATTTACGATATTCAGTACTGGTAGGAATATGGTTGATCAGTAAATTAGGGGTAAAAGAAATGAGTGTTAAGTTAAAAAACGCACTTTTACGTTTCTTATTTTTCTTAAATTCTCATCTACGATATTCAGAATTGATTAGAAACTTAAGAAATTTTTCAAATTAAGAAATAAATTCTGCTTCACCGAATACAGCTATTGTAAGATGGACAAGAAGATATTGCTTAAAGATCTACCTGTGGGATCGGCGGCATCGCGAATTATTGCCGATATTGTGATGGAAGCGGTTTTAAGCCAAGTGTCAAACGTAAGACTTCTCACCAAATATGTGGAAGACTTTTTTGCAATAGTAAAAGAGGTCGGTATTGTGGAATCACTTAAAAAGCTTAAAAATTATCACAAAGACATAAGGTTCACGATAAATATGGAAATTATCCAAAGATTTTTGGATTCCAGCAAACATAGGAAACACAATACATTAAAACTGGATTGGTATCAATAACCAATGGCCTCCGGTACACTAATAATTAAATTATTACTCAAAGCACCCAAAAAACATCATAGTCAATATATTAATGCGATAAAGCATTGGCACGACGAGATCTAAATTAAAAACTAGAATATCAGGACATGAGTCTGACATAAAACGACGTGACGAGACACCAATAAAAAAAACTGCACTTTTTGTTAAATGTGAGCGTACTGAAACAGGAACAATAATACAACAAACGGTAAATTTTAGAAATGTTGTACAAAATAAGCACGCCCAATGACATTAAACTAAATTATAAAACGGACACAGAGAATTGTGCTCACATATACAAACACCTATTTGACCTTAGTAATAAACAAATAGAAGCAGTTTCAAACTCCAGCTGAATAATTGGACGCTGTTGCTCTCTGTATGTAAACATTTTGTGTTATAATAAAAAACAAAGCACATAAAATATACACGACCTTGAGCCTGCCAATAACTATTTCCTTAATAACGAAGAACAGGTCGCTAAACCCAAGAACTATAAAATTAATCTATAAGTAGCGATTTTCATATTTCTTGAAATATATATATACAGGGTGGTCCATTTAAAAATTGGAATTTTGCCATAAAAAACGGCTCGATATTTTTCAAAGGTTGATCATTTATTGGAAAGGTTGGTTCATGTCATTTATTTAAGAAAAACAATTTCTTGGCAGTAGCCATTCGATCCACCCAATTTTTGAGAAAATTTTTATACCCGTTACTCGTAGAGTAAAAAGGGTATACTAAAGTCGTGCAAATGTATGTAACAGGCAGAAGGAATCATTTCCGACCATATAAAGTATATATATTCTTGATCAGCATCAACAGCCGAGTCGATATAGACATGTCCGTCTGTCCGTCTGTCCGTCCGTCCGTCCGTCTGTATGAACACCTAGATCTCAGAGATGGTAAGAGATAGAGGTTTGACATGTATGGGACAAATGCTTCTTTTATCTGCACGCAGATCAAGTTTATTTCAAATTTAGGCCACGCCCCCTCCCGCCCCCGAAATTTGGAAAAAACGTTATATCTCCTACAGTTTTGAAGATAGACGTTTCGTACCTTCTACAGATAGTAAGTAATTAGCAAGATGAATCAATTTGCCGAAGAAATGATAAAGATCGGATGAACGGTTCTCAAGTTATGAGCAAAAAAATGAACCACCCCTACCCAAAAATGTTGCATACTTTTTGGAGGGTCACCCTAGAAGAACGCAGGAACACTGTTGAGCATGTTTTCTCATGAGTAACGGGTATATCGAAGTCGGTTAGAGCCGACTTAAACATACGCCTTTTTTTAATTGTTTCCGCACGCAATGCTAAGTGCGGGAGGTTCTTGAAACAGCTGTATAGTCGAGTAGTCTTATTTGTGGTGTTGTGTGTTCTAGTTAAAAGTTATGTGAACTTAATATGACCTCGAGCAAGCTAAAACATGCTAGTTACATTATCATTAATGTCGATAAAAACACTTGCAAAACGATTAATTAGTTTTTCCAGAAATTCACTTTGCCCAAAATTAACTTTTTCCCATTTTTGACGAAACTCAATACAAACAAATTGACGTAACTTGCTTTAAATTTGCCTTTAGTCAAACTAACTAGGCGAGAAATTCGAAGTAATTGACTTATCAAACTGCCCTCGCAAAGTTTTTATGTATGTTTGTATGTATTTTAATATGAATATCTGGCTGCCTTCAAAATCAATGTCGCTAGAGATTTGTTTGTGGGTTGTAAAAAAATCCAAAATTGTAATTTTTGTTTTTCTTTTCTATTTCTTTTTTTTTTGCAATTGCTTTGCTCTGCTATCTGTCCACACTGGATTCAGCTATTACGTCATTTTGGCATCCAGACACTTGATACCGAAAGCCGGTAAAAGAAATATGTACATACAAACATACATACTTATACAAGACACAGCCAGAGCGGAAGAGAGCGTGAGAGGACTCACCACCATTCAGGTGCTTGCTTGGTGGTGGTTCTGGCTGAGTTTGACATTGAAAATGCAGCTCAGCATAAATAACAACAACAAAAACAACTGCAGTCTGTACGCATCCACGGCAAAACTTTCAAGGTCAAACAAAGGGTAAAAACATCAACAACAGCAGCAACAGTTAGTTTTCAACTCCACTCTCTCTCTCTTTTTCTCTCTCTCTGTCTTGTGTTATCTCTGCTGCTGCTTGCATTCTGCAATTTGAACATGTAAACAACATTTTGGGGCTCGTCGTTGACAAGGTGCCGCCTTCTACTTCTTGTTGTTGCCGTAACGTCACATCATCAAATGCTTTTAGGGCTGTTGACAATCGCTTGATGAAAATTGCATCGCATTGTACATTCTATATTTAAACAGTTGTTGTTCATTTTGTAATTATTATCAAAAGTGTCAACGGTGCAAAATGTAGGGGGGAAAGGGGAAAACAAATATGTACATAATCAAAAAATTTAAACTTTTGACACACGTGTGTTGTAAACAACGTAAAATCTACGATTTAGTACATAAATAGGAATGTACATAAACTATACTTTAGTCGAAAAACAACTCACCCTAAAAAGCCCCAAAATTCGCCATGAAAATGTGAAATTTTCCTATAAAATCCGTCCAAAGACAAATCAACCTAATTTTTTAAAAAATATTTTCAAAAAAATTCATTTTCAAGGTAACTTTACAAACTTGCCAAAAAAAATATTTTTTCAAATTTTCCAATTTATGAATATTTTAAATCTAGACCGATTTTCTTAAATATTGAAAAAATTGTTTAGGTCAAAATTTTCGACCAATTTCAGTAATAGCTTGGAATATTATGAAAACATCTAAGCGTTCTAGCCAAATCCAAATTGTCTCAAGCTCCAAAGCTTTCAGAATTTAAATTTTCACTTAAAAAAAAAAAGAAATGTCATTTGCTTGTTAATTGTTGGTTTACAAGTACTAAAAGTACCTGGCCTGAAAGTGGCACCCTTAAAAACTGAAGTTTTTTGTTTGGTTGTTTATAGTTGTTTGTTTGTGTTTTCTTTCTTTTTTTTTGGTAGCCGCTAATTAGTGTGCAATTCAGTTAATTGGTATATATGTGTAGTATATATAAACACAATTTGTCATCTTTCGACATACAGTAAAAGCAAGTAAGAAAGTCGTTCAAGTGCTCAACACTAACGTCGTCAAAATCTAAAATCTGGTATTACAAATAAAAAATGTTTGACATTTTTTAGCATAAAGGGCCACAAGAATTTTCTGGCTTATTGAAATATTGAAACTGAAAGTTCTTGAATATTTCTTGAGTATTGAAACTGGAAATTCTTGAGTACGAAAATTTTTGATTTTTCTTGATGATTCTTGAGAGCCGGTAATCCGATCTTTATCTTTTTTTCGGCAAATCGATACGTACTGCTAAAACCAAACTATCTCTAGAAGGTACGAATCATGTATCTACAAAACTGTAGGAGATATAACGTTTTTTTCCAAATTGCGGGGGAGGAATGGGGCGTGGCAAAAATTGAAAATAAACTTTATCTGCCTGCAAGTATAAGAAGCATTTGTCCCATACATGTTAAACCTCTATTTCTTACCATCTCTGAGATCTGTTGGTTCATACGGACGGACTGACAGACGGACATGGCTAAACAAAAAAAAAAAAAAAAAAAATAGAATAACTCGCTCTCTCAGAACTCGAATATTTCTCGGCTGCCGACTCGTTCGGTTTCTAGTCCGTTAACGTTTAGTGCGTGCTTGCTTGTTGAAGTGAGAGGTTGTGCGCGCACAAATTTTTTCGTAAACCTTAACCCTTGTGCACAACAAAAATGACATTTTGCAGTTTTTGCCGCAAGCACGTGGAAGGTGTGAAATTTATGAATGCTCCGAAATGTGTAGTAAGGAGAGCATTGTGGGAGCAAACTTTAGGGTGCAGCCTTGGAGAGAAGTCCAAAATTTGCGATACGCATTTTAATGCTTCGCAGTGGAAGTCAACCCCAAAAAAAGGCCAAGTCTTCAAAAGAAGGCGCCTAAATAATGATGCTGTTCCGCAAAGAGACCCAGAGCCTGAACCAAAAATGTTAAAATTAGGCTACGCCGATGCGAGCACGCAAATAGAATAAGCTAACCGTGTTAAAATAATTAAGTATATTCAAACAATAATTTACTTGTAATGTAGTGACAAAGTGATAAATCGTAACATACTTATGGAGAACGAAAGTCTGCAAAAACAACTTCGCCTTATGGAGAAGGAGATGCTTTCTTTACGCCAGCAACTTGGAGAGTATCAGGAGTTAGAAAAATCTCTAGGCAAAATTTTCACCGAGACCCAAATAAGTATTTTGAGGAGTGGAGGGAAGAGAGCTTTATTTAATGCAACAGACATGTCTGCTGCCATCTGTCTTCATACCGCGGGACCTCGTGCCTACAATCATCTGTACAGAAAAGGATTTCCTTTGCCGAGTCGTGCAACACTATACAGATGGTTGGCAGATGTGAAAATAATTGCCGGTACGCTTGATGTGGTGATAGACCTCATGGAAAATGAGGAAATGCCCGAAGTGGATAAACTTTGCGTTTTGTCCTTCGATGAAATGAAGGTTGCTGCTGCTTTCGAGTATGACAGCTCAGCGGATGTTGTGTATGAGCCGAGCAACTATGTTCAACTGGCCATAGCTCGTGGCTTAAAAAAATCATGGAAGCAGCCAGTATACTTTGATTTCAATGCTCGAATGGACGCGGATACTTTGCTATCTATTATAAACAAGCTACACAAAAGAGGTTATCCCGTTGTAGCTATTGTTTTTGATTTGGGTGCTGGAAATCAAAGATTATGGAGGGAGCTTGGCATATCGGAGAGTAAGTTTCTTATAAGAAATAATCCAAAAGAAATATTTAAAATATTATTTGTTTCAGCAAAGACCTGGTTTAGCCATCCTGCGGATGAAGTCTTGAAAATATTTGTTTTTTCGGATACTCCACATCTGGTAAAGTTGATCCGTAACCACTATGTCGACTCCGGATTAGTTATCAACGGAAACAGATTAACTAAGACGACAGTCCAACAGACCATCAGCCATTGTGCTAAATCAGATGTGTCAATATTATTCAAGATTACCGATAATCATATTAATGTTGGTTCGCTGGCTAAACAGAAAGTCAAATTGGCAACACAACTGTTCTCCAATACAACCGCCAGCGCCATTAGACGATGCTATGCGTTGGGTTATGAAGTAGAGAACGCATGCGAAACCGCTGATCTTTTTAAAATCTTCAATGATTGGTTTGACGTGTTCAATTCGAAATTATCAACAGCAAATTCCATCGAAGCGACGCAGCCTTATGGTCAACAAATCGAAGCTCAACGAGGCATTTTGGCTAAAATGTCTGAGATTATGCGCACGGAGATAGTTGGCAAAACTCATAAGCTGCCCTTCCAAAAAGGCATTTTAGTTAACAATGAGTCCCTTGATGGTTTGCATGGTTATTTGTCGGAGAAGTACGAGATTCGTTACATCTTAACAAGTCGTCTTAACCAAGACATTGTGGAGAATTTTTTTGGCGCCATGCGGTCTAAAGGAGGACAGTTCGACCATCCGACTCCACTTCAATTTAAGTATAGGTTAAGAAAATATATCACAGGTATGACAAAATTTAAACAATAAATTTAATTTATTTTAACAATACTAATTGTCAAATGTTTAGCTCTATGTTTCAGCCAGAAAAGTTTTGATCGTGATTGTTTGTAGGTTTTTTCTGTGTTGTGTATTTTGTGTTGTGTTTTGTGATTTATTATGTTTTTTTTTTATTATAATTTTTTAATATTCTTTATTTTTATTCAGCCAAGAATACTGAATTATTGTCAAACAATCAAAATGTTGATGAAGACAATTCTGACACTTGGTTAAACCTAGACATAAGTTCTCAAGCAGACCAAAGTCAACACAACAAGGAGAGCGAATATGAAGATTTTGTGGTAGACATTGAAAACAGCATAGCATCAGAAACTGAGCTAGACGAGCTAACGGAGGATGCCATGGAGTACTTAGCAGGCTATGTCATCAAGAAACTGCGACTATCCAATGAGATTGCCGATAATTCGACATTTACCTACGTGGATGAGGTCTCGCATGGAGGACTCATAAAACCCTCCATACAGTTCAAAAATAAACTGAAAGAGCTGGAATTAATATTTTTAAACATTATCAAAGAACATTTTAACATAACAAAAAATGTCAAACAAAAACTGTTAATGGCTTCCGAAAATGTTAATATTAATTTAGATATAAAAACGTTTTTCTTTAGGATTAGAATTTATTTTAGAATTTAAAGCCTTAACAAAAAAATATGTATTCAAAAACAGAAACAACGATTAATTTCAAATTCAAAATTATTAAAAATTAAATTATAAAGAAATCAACTCTTTTTATTATAACTTGTAACTTTAAACCCCATAGTCCATCGGTGAGCTTAATCATCACGCTCTATCGCTGTTTCACTCACCCCACTTACTACGCGGGCCCCCTTCCACCGCACTTATTGTATGCATTGTTAACGGCACTTTTGCCGACGAGACTACCTCTGATTGTATCAATGACCCGTCCATAAGGCCTAGCCGAAGCTACTAAGTTTTAAACAAACGAGAAGTTATGGTTGTGTGAGTCCGTGGAGCACTGCATTGCAAGTAAAACGCGTGTTGTCTGGAGTGAGCTCTCTCGTTCACCAACACTAAGCGCAATTTTTTATCCTCTGGGCATTGGTGGACGCGGGTCAGAGTATTCAATAGAATGCCAAAATACTTTCGAAGAGGCTACAATGATACTCTACAGTAAATTCGTCCTTTAACGAAGAATTGCACAATATTGTCTCTACAACAGTGTCATCAGCTTACTGACTGAAATTTTACAAGTTGTCAAGAGAGCTAGAGAGTGAGTGAGCCTACCTAGTTTAGTATGCCTTGGCTATACCGATTCGCCGGTTATGCTGATCAAGAATATATATACTTTATCTCCCTGTTACATACTTCTGCACAAACTTAATATACTCTGTGTATATTTGGTACGGAGTATAAAAATATATATACAAATTCTTTCGAGGCGAATGTCATCATTTTTAAGAAATGAAAGGCAAAATAAAGTGGAAAATCGTTATCTTGAAATTTTAAGAAATTAAGTATCTTTTCTTTGGATAAATTAGGGTATAACACAGATAAAATTGAAAAATTAATTTTCTCAATAAGATTTATTTTCCGCCGGATCGGTCCTATGGTAGCCACAAGATATATATATATGGAAAAGTGGAAATCGTTTCGAAAGCATTTAATATAAATAATGGAATAATTAATATGGCTTCCTCACTAAAGCTCTTTTTTTCAAAATTTATCGTGAAAATGCAATTTTCTGTCCTCATTGTGCTGCTTCAGCATTTGCATTTGGAGAAGATATGTTTTTTGTTTACAATTTACATATGGCTGCGAACAAAGAATGCAATTGGAACGTAGATGATCAATATAAGTTTATATCGCTGCAAGAAACATAATATCTAATGAGGAAAAGCATTTCAAGTTCCTCCATGTCAACTTCTTCTCTGCAAATATGAGAAATTTTTCGGGACCGACGCGAACCATGCTTTTTCCAATAGAAGTCTCTAATTTTTGAATTTCATTGTGTTATTATTTTATTCTGATATATACTTTTTAATCGAAATAAAATCGACTTCGGAAACATCCAATGAATTCCAAAAAAGGATAGTCAAATGTATACCGAAAATATCCTAAAGATTCTCAAAACTATGCTTTTTTTTCAGTGTAGGTTTTTCGATCCGAACTGGTCCAAAATATTGTAAAAAGAAGACTACATGCAAAATTTCAGCTCGATGGTTTAAAAAATTATGGACTAATTAACTTAGAAACAATATATATATATAGATGCCCCAATCAAGAATATATATATATATAGAGTAAGTGGTCGAAAATAAATATTTCTTTGCGTTGCAAACTTCTGGGCAAAAGTATATAATTCCCATCGCAGATACATTTATTGTTGCGTTAGATTTTGCCAGAGGCTTAGGAGAGAAATAAATAATTAAAATATACTTGGTTGTGTGTGCTGTGAATTAGCTACTAATAAGACAGCAAACTAATATTCTAAATTTCTTTGTTTCTTTAAAGAACAAAAAATGTTTTTTATTGCTTAGGTGTTTGGCGAATTTCGATTGTTGTCTTTGGCAGGTTTCTGCCTTCGCCACAGTTTGGCTCTACGTAGACCCTAACCGAGCCAAGTACGCGGTTTGCATTAATAAAAAATGAAAAGATTATACACTTAGAGCACTTTTGATAAACAAATCAAGAAAATTTCCACTAAATGATTCTACATATAATTCGATTAATCATACACCCACATCTCAGTAAAAAGGTTAGAATAAAATGTTTTTCGTTCGTCTAGCGTACAATAATTAATTCAAAACAACAATAACAAAAAAAACTGCTAAATTATTTACCCCTTGTATTTACATATGTAAAATGCATGACAAACAGTCAAAACATAAAAATTTGTTTATCTATTTGTCTTGGAGCGTCCCGCGCCCAAGCCCACCAAAGGCATTTTGTTAGCTTGCGATTCTCATCAAGTTTTGCGTATATATTTTGTTTTTTTTTTTTTTTGTTTTTAGTGTTTATTTGTTTGTTTTCTTTTCGCTGTTTGATTTGAGCGTGTGTGTGTGTATTTTTTCAAAGTCAAGGTTAATTTATCTATTAGTTTGTTTGTGCTTTGTTTTGGTTATGCACTTTAAATTCCAATTTGAAGCCTGGTACTTGCTGTTCAGTTAACGAATAAAAAATAACATATTTCGATACTCACTTTGTACAGCCAACTGTTGTTGATGCGCCGCAGCACGCTGTAAAACAGTTAATGGAAAATAGATAATTAATACATGCTTATCAAAAAAGTGACAGAAATTGATAAGGTTACTAAATAACCCCCCCTTAAGACCTGGCTTAAATGTATATGGGGTTCGCTTACATTGGCCAACATGGCACGTACTCCGCTACTTTGCAGAGCCTGTACATCTAAGGAATGAGATCGTCCGCGATTTGTCTTGGATGTGGGCGAGGTGGGCGGCGGGCCGGAGGTTAAGGAATTATTAACAGAGTGTGTATGGCGATATATCCAACGTTTCACAGCCGACATTTTGGGTTAGTTTAGTGATTTTTAAATAAAAAATTGTTTTTGTTTATTCTAAGCAAACTTTATCATTGTTTTTGATAACAAAAGGTTGGTTTTGATTACTGGAGGGAGAAAACATTTAATTATACAGTGCCGCCAGCTGACGATGAGCTTTAAAAGCTTTACGAAAAGCTTAAAGTTTAGGCTACGCAACCACAGATGGCGCTAGTAATTAAGAGAAGTGTTTGAAAAAACGTAATAATTTAACAGGACCAGGCCCATGGGCAATACCATCCAGTCTAGATTTTGAAGATTACTGAAAATTTTGGCAGTTTAACAGAAACTTGAACGATACCCAAAAAAGCATGACAGCGTCAAAAATTTGGGCTATGAAGTGCAACGTTCGAGAAGTTAAAATTTGGATTAAGAAATTTCTCGAGAGCGCTTGACCCAGAGGACATTCGGCTGACGAAATTAGAAGAAGACCACAAATTACATTTTCAGCTCAGACACTACCATAAACTGTAATTTATTTATTCAAAGGGGTCAAAAGCGAAAAGCAAAAATATAGCTGGAATTTTATGTCTAAGCCTAAATGCCCTACCATAGGTTGACTTGCAAGAAATCGGACAACCCCCCCTTAACTTTTCAGATACTGCACTCAATGCTTTATCACTCTTTCAGTCCTTTTTTTGTACAAATTCCTCACAACTACAAACATAGGGAAACAGTTCTTCATATATGCTTCTCGCCACTGGAACTCACCACCAAATTCAGTAGATTTGCATAAAAAGCTATCCGTTATTTAAAATTAAACTTAAAGAACTTCTTTAAAGACAAAACAGACAGAAGGAAACATGTAAAGTAAATATACCGATGTGATCCAGAAATCTCCAGGGATTTAAAAGTCAGTTGTTTTTGAAAACAACCAAACCAAATGTCGGTGTTCAACTAATGTCGAAGATTTTCTTTTTCGGATTTAGCTTCGAAATCGCAGTTTGTGGGTAGATTTAGGAGTTGATCGATTTGCGAGGAATCAAGATTATCGGATGTCGGCTACGACTAACGTTCCAGAGAACTCTTAAAGGTTGTTCCAGGGTGAATCAAAACGTTAGCATTTTTTAGGTGGAGGGGTTGGGTGCTTGGTTTACCTTTTTGCTCATAACGTTCATCCGATCTTTGCCATTTCTTCGGCAAATTGATTCATTTTGCTAGATTACTAACTAATCTCTAGGAGGTACTGAATCCGCCTATCTTCAAAACTGTCAAGATATATTTGTTGCGAATTGCGGGTGGCGGGGGGGGCTTGGCCAAAATTTGTAGGCAGACTTGATTCTTCGTGCAGTTAAAAGAAGCATTTGTCCCAGATTTCAAACCTCTATCTCTTACCAATCTCTAGAGATCTAGGTGTTCACAGACGGACGGACGACGGACACGGACATGTCTATATCGACTCGGCTGTTGATGCTGATCAAGAATATATATACCTACTTTATATGGTCGGAAATGATTCCTTCTGCCTGTTACATACATTTGCACGACTTTAGTATACCCTTTTTACTCTACGAGTAACGGGTATAAAAATGTTGATGCTTGCTGGGTTGCCAAATAGTCACAGTAGTGGCGCCATCTATGGGGTAGTTTTGAAAAATCCTTGAAAATGCCTTGTTTGAAGCAAAAATAAAATTTTTGTTTGAAAAACACTAAAATTTATTGCAAAACGTGGAGTCTTCAAGTGAACACAGAAAAGTCCAAGATCCTCATTTTCAAAAGACATTGGAGAAAATTAGCCTTGAATGCAAAGTGGCTCTTAGGTGTGACGGAGCTGGAAGTAGTCAAAACATACAAGTATCTGTGAACTTGGATATATCATAATGCTCAGTTTAAATTTCATTTGCAACAGAAGCTCAGAGATGCGAAAATGGCTGTCTGTACTGTACATGGAAGTCCCCACTAATTAAGAAAGATGTACCAATCAGCACTTAGCACAACTCTTTGAGGCAGCATTTAGATCCATAATATCATGGAATACGACGAGGACAAAAGTCTGCTGCGATACTTTGTCAAAAAACTGTGGCTCTACCTCGAAACTGGGTTGTCCAAGCTGTATTTAAAAACCGCAAACACGCGTTTTAAGTATATGGGCTAATCCGAAAATTTTTAAACCAAGGTTTGAAATTAAAAGTTGTTTAAAATCCAAATGATTGTTAATGGAATAATAGGGTACATATTCAAGCTTCAAAAAATGTAAGCAATATTGTTCTACGGTGGTTTGTCTGCTCTTGGCAGAGGCATACCTACACCTTCCTCTTGCTTCTACTAATTCTTGAAAAAAAGGGTTTTTTTATTGGTCACAAAAATGGTAAAAACAGTCGATATAGTATTTTCCGCTTAGCAAACACACGTGTCGAACTATTTCGCGTACTAAGCTTACAAACTCAGTTTCAAGTCAATCGGATAAAAAAAAATTTGTGTTATACTATTTGGGTCAATGGAAAAAGTGTAACGTCCGCAACAGCACAGAAATTAAGATATTTTAATAACGGGACCACTTATCGTTCTTTTGAAAGCTAGGTTGGATTGGTCATATATTCTACTAAATTTTTTGTTATTAGACTTTTTTTTTGGTTATTTTGCAAAATTCGCTAAAAAATGTGGAAATGCACATAAGCCTCAAAGTCGACTTTCATTTATTGTAACGTCTGCAACGGAACTTTAAACAAGCATAACTTTTTTTTAAAAACAGATAACCTACTATCTTAAATTAGGTTTGAAAGTACTCCCAAAGAACTGCATTTTGCACCAAAAGTATTATATAAATATACCAAAGTAGACGCCAGCTGTGCCAATTTTAAGAAGCAAATTTGCGTACAAATGTAACGTCCGCAACGCAGGATTAGCCTATACTCAAAAAGTTTTTGCTATGCCATAACATAGGCTTCCAAATATATTGGCCCGGTCTCTACTACGCGAACGTCAATCATTTTTTCTTGTTTCGGAAAACCTAGTCAGGACGCACACTCCGTGCGCTTCCCTAGAAGATCATTCTAGATGGGGATCCTGGGCGGAGCAAACGTTAAAATGGCTGCAGCTTACAGGCAGACATGCATTGCGCAATCTCAAGGAAGCTCCGAACGGCTTCTTTATAAAGAGTTGCATTATGACTTGGGAGCACAAAACTTTTTAAAGACACATTCACAGTAGATCTAATTCGCACCATCTTCAAGGCTAGAGGGGAGATTCTGGAATTAAACTTTGTCCCTAATATGGTTGGCAACGAAAATACATGTCCACTGTGCAATTTGAGAGAAAAGGAAATACAGTTCATCGGCGTCGGCCGATTGCTCCATTTGGGCAAGGCTAATCTACAACTGCACGAGATAATAAATTATCTTAATGGCAAAAACTGGTTGGCACTATTTAGTTTTATGAGTCAGTCTTAAGGATTCCGGAAACAGATTATCGAAGGACAGTTTTGAAAACGGCAACAACGCTACTTGGGTTCTTAACTATGCAGTTAAGCGATCTGATATCTAAAGAAGAATACTACTAGGTACTACTACTACTAAATTTAAAAAAAGTTTATAAGCTGCAAGGGTATTTCAACTTCGGAATGATACAAATCGGATGAACGATACTCTAGTTATGACCAAAAGTGGGTATGCTGCCGCCGCGCAGCAGCAGCGCTGCTACTGCAGGCACAGAGTATATTACAGTCGGCCTTGATCGACTTTCTTACTTGTTTTCATTTAAAAATTAACGAAAGCGCAGATGTTGACAAATATTACAAATATTGCATACGTCCCAAGATTATTATGAAGATTTGATAGACTGCAGTAGTAGACGTGTAATTATATAAGGTGTAGATCGAACGGTCACAAAAGAGGTAAGAGATAAAAAGCTGAAATTTTGACAATAGTTTTTATTTGTGGTGAAATTGGGTCTTAGGACAGGGCTATCTAAAGCTATTGCTCTAGCTACTCTGAGTCCCTTACGTTTACTATGCGGTTTCACCCATTACTTCTTATGTCATTTTAAGCAGTATTGCTTATTTCTTCAGGCAGATGATATGAGGTAGTGGTGTTAACTCCATTTCGAGGATGTGTTTAATAAGTGTGTGAAAACAGCGGGCAGAGGTTTAGGTGTAAAATGTAGTTTTCAAGACGATTTATGTAAAATTCTCATTCCCATATTAAAAAAGTGAAATAACATTAATCTCTATCGATTAATTTGAAACTGATACTGATATTGGTTTTTGCGGCTATATAGATGAAAAAGGCCATACTGATGGCGGCGTAGCAGCTAGAACTGGTATAATTTAATCTTATGCTTAACTATGATTTCACTAGTCTTAATCCTGAACAAGAATATATATAGTTAATGAACACTTCTATGCCTTGCATAGAAACAAATATTTGGCTTTGTTTCTTCTCTTCTTTTCTTTTGTTCCCCATTCCATTGCACCCTTATATTCCCTGTTAACCTTGACCCCTTTCGCGTTCATCATTTGTCTGCCATTTGCCTCTGGCATTGATTAGTTTTCATTCAATCGAATTGGTTTTTTTTCGACCCATTTAATAGTTTGTTTTGTTTATTTCCTACCTTTCAATCACTTTTTGTCAATTTCAATTGGGCCTCACACCAAACCCAATCAGTTATGAGCGGGGGGAGGGCGGAGTCACACCCAACTGATGTTATAAACTCGGTGCTCTTCTCTGGGTGCGTCATAACTTCTTCTGGTTTCGGTTCCGTACGTCTCGTCTCGTGTGTCGTGTCTCAATTAAAAGCTGGTTGGGGTCAGGGATTAATTTGTTGAATGCGCTGACCTGGGACAAGCGTCCATATAATTTATATGTACATCTAGGCCATTTGGAAAATGTCTTTCAACCGTTGAAATGATCTTGGCTCATGGTCATTTTTTAAGCACCTTTTGCCTTTGTGATTGTCAACACAATTATTTCATTTAATTTTTTTGTGTTGCTTCCTTAAAGAGAAAGCACAAAAAATATATTCTGGTTGATAATTGAGCGAAAATATACATAAATTTGCATAATTTGCGATTTAAAGTTGAAAAGTATAAACAACATTTAAAAAAGCAGATAAAAATTTAAGCAAAAATAATTTAAGTCAGGCGCTACGTTTCGTATTCAATTTGAGAGGCAATAACTCTCAAAAATAATCCATCTCTCAGGTCGAGTTTTATGGTATTTTTAAAACAAACAAGATATAAGCAATTTTATTTAGCCGATCCTAAACAGAATCATAAAATTTAATCCCAATTTATTAGACCCGTTTTCGCACAGAAGACGCGGAATCGAAGTTGTTAAGTGTTCACACTTTTAAAAACCGACTTTGTTATTTGGATTTTCACTTCAACATTTGACACCCTTGACTGCAACATGATTTGGACGAATTTTGTAATCGTTTCTGAAAAACCGCAAATCTTACCAATCCCGATCAATCGAATTTGGAAACGATAATAGGCCTGGATATGAGAAGTTTGTTGGGATTGATTTCAACCAGGGACCGTAACAGTTACAATTTTTATTTATTTATTTATAAAAGTCCATAAAAAAAATTTTACTTGTTTTTCAAACTTAACTTGATTTCACACATACGGATCTATAAATTCGGGTTGGTTAAGCTTTTACTTTTTTTCGTCGCTTTTGCAATTGGGTACGCCTTGGAGTCGTGTGACCAGAGGCAGATACGTGTTATCTGTATCTGCCCAGAATCCATAACATCGCGAATAATGATATATACCAGATATGTACAAAGTACATTGTACATAAACAATAGAAACAGAGAAACATAGAAACAGAGGAGCAAGAAAAACTCTTATGATTACCCTTTGAAATAGCGTTACAAACGAGAGAGAATAGGTGACAAACATTATGTTTCATTTTCAATTTCTGCGGAGTGTATTTCTTATTCTGTGTTTGTTGGCGGCGATTTTATTTGCACAAAATTGCTTGCAAACCTGTTTGTATAAATAAATTTTTAAATATGCCAAGTGAACCAGTGCTGTCAGATGTCGAGAAAGCTTGAATTCCGGCGCTCAAAAATAAGAATTGCTTAAGCTAGGTACTCAGACGCTCGAAATTTTGTTGGAGTTGAAATTGTTTGATAATTTCCAGAGCCGCTCCGACAAATATAGTGTGACCAGACAGTCAGATTTTGTTTGTTTACAAAATTGGCGGACTTTTTCAATTAAAATAGTAGAGTTTATAAAATTAATAAATGATGTCAGTGGGGAACATTAAGAGGTTATAGGCAGTGCCATGGATCATGCTTTCATGGATCCATTTTGTGTATGGAGGTATAAGCAGTGTCCATTCTTTTGGCCTGCGGGTGCAGAGCTTGACCACTGAGACATACTGCTATAATGCTAACTCAAAACGCGTCGAAAGATTAGAATTAGCACATTGAGCCCGAGGTAATATTCATAGCTACGGCCTTGAATTGTTTCCATGGAAACAAAATGCTATTTATTGGCCTGATCCCATAAAAATGATTGCGACTTTCCCCACTTTGCTCAGCTCTACTTGTTTGTCCACCTCTCAGCTCTCCAAATATCTGTAGTTGTTTTTCATTTTTTTCATTTAACATGTTTAAACATGTTTCAGAATTTGCTGGCTCCCTTCGACAATTTATCGGCTGTTTTCGAGAAAACGAGTTGGCAATTTTTGGTTGCTCATTACTCGTTCTGACAATGCGCTCTGACAATTTTCAAGATCGAATTTCCTGAGCTATGTAATAAGTTGGGCTCCGAGAAAATTTCAAGCGTCCTAGCTTTAATTAAAAACATTGACAGAAAAATTGAATACTCGGGCAAAGTTGCGCGAAATTTTTGAAAAAACCAAAATGAATATTCAATAGTTCTTGAGATAAGCTCAATATTTGAACTATACTTCTGCTCGATGTGCGAATTCGCATAAGTGCAAAAACCGATATAAAAAAATAATATAAAAAATTTCTAAGTTGACAAAAAAATTTGGGTATGTGTTTGTACCCATTTAGCCTAACTGTATTAGTTCTCTAGGTTTCTATTTGCGCGTTCGCTTTAACATTAAAAATTTGTACGAGCTTAAGTCTTGATACAGAACTTTTTGATTTTCAAGAAGGAGCCTTACTCAATTCAAGTATTGAATTTGAAATTGAAACACGAGTTAAAGGATTGTTTCAAGCTTTTTGTACTTGATTTAAACATAAAACAAAGAAGTGAAGCTTACTTTATAATTTCCATCTATCAAATTTTCAAGATTAACTTAACTTAATTTTAAATTTATCAGAGATGCAAACCGGTTCTGAACCGAACCGAACCAAACTGTACCGAACTGCTAATTAAAGATCATAGACCACACCGTAAACCGAACCAGCATATTTTAAAAATTGATAAGTGGATTAATTTAATGACGAGTTTGATAAGGTAAAAACTCTCTTAATAGTAAATTTTATGAATCGATTAAGAAACAGCTGTGACCACAGCAATCCTGAATCTTAAAGAAGGCGTTGGCATATTCGATCTAACATAGCTGCAGTGGTTCGACTGTATAAATAAGACAACAGTTCAGGCTAAATCAGTTAGTGAATCAGTAACACTCACACTTTTATATATATAGAGATTAATTAAAAGTTTAGTTTCAGATAGTATGTGCTCATTTAAAAGTTTAATATAGATTGAGTACTAAATGCTTGCCTAGATGTTAAATAACAAAATTATTATGTCAATAAAATATATACCTATATTTTAATATATTTTACACATTTATTGCCTTAAAAGTGTTGCAATAATATTGCCTTTTGTTTTTGTCAATTTAAGCGTAAACAAGTTTCTGAAATATATAACCAAATAAAGGGTAATCTGTCTGAATAATGCATTGCATTTGTATGCATTTAGGCTAGTGCATTCTACGTCTATCTTGAAATATATTATAAATTTTGTATGAAATTGCAGCCTTTAGTTTATAGTTCTATTGTCAATATTTGTGATATATTGTTGGCGGAAAATTTATGAAAGAAAGAACACTAGACAGCAACTTAAATCAACAAAATGAAAAAGTCATTAACGTTAATTAGCTGCCTGAAAGGTTAAAAAAAAAAACAGAATCAACAACAAGAGACAGAAAGAGAGCGATAAACGGAGAGAGAGATGTAAATTTGAGCTAGAGAAGGGGGAATGAAATTTACGTTATTTAAATAAAACAATTATGAGCGTTGCAGTAGAGTGGTCCGACTCCGAAATACTCTGTACAATTGAGACACACAAACACAAAGGAGACTTTTGGCGGTACGGCGCAAAATAATACTCCCTAGTGGTGACTCCATATAAGGAATGCGATTAACGCAGCTAAGTGAAGCTGCCCACTGAGTACCCTTGAGAATGATAGAGTCCCAGCATACCTCAACAAAATTGTAGCCGACTACTTATAAGACCGGATGCTGCTTTAGGATAACGACCTAGGCTCTGTTATTTACAAAGTAACTGGAGAAGTTCCCCAAGGATCCGTACTAGGGCCATTGATATGCACTCAGAAAATGAACCAAGAACTTTGTCCTTGAATCAAGTACGAACGGTGTCAGTAGTAAGTACGGCGGTAAGTGCGAAAATACTTGATTAAAATTTAAAGTCCTTATTTCAAGTACGACTTTTTCAATCCCAAAATACTTGTTTGAAGACTGTTTCGGAATATTTTAAGTGCATTTCGAACTATTATAATATCTTTTTGGTTCTATTATTAATTTGTTATGGTCTTAAGTACAGCTAGATTTACTCCCAAAAAAGGTTCTTCATCGAAGTCTAATAAAATAATTCGCAGTGGATCTTGCATAGTAAGTCTATTCTGTACTTAACCCAAGAAATTTTCTACTTGAACTAAGTACGATCTTTTTTAAAAATTTTTAGGCTAACTGTAAGTCCGAAATGTACTTGATTCAAGAACGTTTGTTCTCATTTGAATAATTTTAACAGTCGTGTTTCTATTCTAGTATGTTTTGAACTTAATTTAAGTACATTCAAGAAAACGGCATAAATTCTATACCGATCGGTCTATAACTCTCCCGATCGTTTTTTTCTGAGTTTGGAATGCAATGGGGTACTGAATCTGCAAACTACTACAAGTTGCGAGTCTCATTGGTTTTGCGGACTATATCGCCTTAATCCTTGTGAGCAAACAACTCAGTAATATCGAGCAGACCTGCAAATTAGCTGTTAATGTAGTCAGCCAATGGTTTAACACAGCAGAACTATCACTGGCGGTCCACAAGGGCAAAGATGGAGACACCTCCACTCCATTACTCTACGCAGCGCCGATATGAGCAGAAGGAACAGCACTTACATCCACTTTGCCCACACGGTAAGGCGACTACGAGACTTCCGAGTGAGCTGCGCATTTTGTAGCGTCTCACACGATACAGTATTGGTCATAGCTGGCATCTCACAAATATTTGAAACTTTATAAAAAGTCAAACCGAAATTATTCCCAAATAGAACTTTACAGCTTGTGAAAAGTGGTTCGATTCGGTGCCGGAATCAAAACTGAATAAATCAAAAATAATTTTCCTTTTTAGTTTACTTTAAATTATTCATTTATCCATTTATCTATATATATATAAAATGCTTCAACTCACAAAAATTCCGACTCATCTAAGCCGATTTTTACAAATTTTTTTTTACTCATAATCAATTCACAGCTTTTGTAATTGGCAATTAACAAGTGCGAATCATGTTTTTGTTTTACTTTGTCAAATTGCGTCAATCGAGAAGCCTGCATAAATTTTAGATATCCGCTAGAAATAGCTACAAAAATGTTCCAAGTGGTTGACCTTAAGGCAAATGCAAACAAAAATTAAATATTATATATGGTCACACATCGCTCTCTCGCCCGCTCTCTTTCTCTCTGTCTAAGCAAAAGCCCAACTAAACAAATGATTAATTAACCAGCAAATAAGTGCAAAGAAAACAAAAGGAGATGACAGAAATAGAAACAATTAGTATTTGCCAGAGAGTGAGAGTAGTTTAAAAATATTTCTGAATTTTCATTTTCAGGCTTAAGATCTGTTAAAATTTAATATATATATATATGGTATTTGCCAACTTATTTGTCTGTCTTGTATTGCCGTCTTGTTATCTTATCGTTTTGTGCTTTAAATTAAAATTCGTTTGCTGAATGTCAAGTATTTCTCCGCCCCAGACCCAACCATCCTTTTGAAGCAACCAGATAAAAAAAACTGCAACTGAAGTTGATAAGTTTTTTTTTTGTTTTCTTATCGCTCTACAGGGCTTAAAACTTGAATAGAATGACAAAATATTATTAAATTATTTGACTATTTATTACGTTTTTAGCAAAGACAAAACGGGCGAGTAATTTTCCAACAGCTGTTGGGCTTCCAAGAATGTCGAATTATTTTGACAGATTTCACATAATAAATGAGATAAGTATATGCTTAAGCAAATTAGACGAACAAATTTTGAAGACATAATTTGTAATATGTACTACATAGGTACACAGAAAAGCATGTTCGTTCGTATTACATGGATTTTGGTCTTGTTTTGTTTACTGTATTTTTGGTAAAAACGAGAGCGTAAGTTAATATAATCGATATACCCGTTACTCATGAAGAAACAGTTTTAACAGTGTTCCTGCTCCTTAGGGTGACCATCCGAAAAGTATGAAGTATGATTTTTTCAGGGTGGGTAGCGGGGGGGCTTGGTTGACTTTTTTGCTCATTGAACCGTTCATCGAAAGGGTATTTAATTTTGCCCAGAAGTTTGAACGATCAAAAAAAGGGCGCGGCTGGTCGTTGAGCGCCGTCCGTCAGCTCCGATGTTGTTTCGTTTTGTTTTACGCAAATAGTTCTCAGTTTTAAAGCTATCGAGCTGAAATTTCACAGAGTCTTTTTTTACTCACATTAATATGTCGGAACCGACGGATCGGATACTATATCTATAGCATAGGAACTATCGGTCGAAAAGGGGTTTTGTAAGAAAACTTTTTGTTTTTAATGTAAACGCCTTCGCTTCGGCAATTATTAATTTTATACGCTTTACTCAGATTTGGAAGTTTTGTCAAAATCGGATGACTATATCTATAGCCATAGGAATATAGGTCGAAAAGTGGGTCTTTGTGAAAAAACTTTTTGTTTTTGATGTAAACGCCTTCCGCTCGCCAATTATAGTTTTATACGCTTTTACACAGATTTGGAAGTTTTGGTCAAAATCGGATGACTATATCTTATAGCTGCCATAGGAACTATCGGTCAAAAAGTGGGTTTTATCAGAAAAATGGTTTGTTTTAATGCTGACGTTCGTAAACTCTGTCGTATTAAAACATTTGCAAGGGTATTAAAACTTCGGCATAGACGAAGTTAGCTTGGCCTTCTCGTTTTCATTTCTTCGGCAATCGGTTCATTTTGCTAATAACTAACTGTCTCCAGAAGGTACAAATCGCCTATCTTCAAAACTGTAGGAGATATTCAGGCCTGTTCCGGTTTTCGATTTCGATCAATTCATGCGGAATCGGAATTGTTGAATGTACTCGTTTCCAAATGCAGAAAGCCTTCTTCGGCTTTTAACTTCAAAATCCCATTAAAATTCATTCGACCCTCTTGATGACAAAAAGATTTGACCGAATTCTTTAATCGTTTCTTAGAAATCACAACTGTTAACAATTCCAATCAATCGAATTCGGAAACGGGAACAGGCCTGATAACGTTTTTTTCAAATTGCGGGGGCGGGAGGGGGCGTGGCCAAAATTTTAAACAAACTTGATCTGCGTGCAGAGAAAAGAAGCATTTGTCCCATACATGTCAAACCTCTATCTCTTACCATCTCTGAGATCTAGGTGTTCATACAGACAGACGGACGGACAGACGGACAAGTCTATATCGACTCGGCTGTTGATGCTGATCAAGAATATATATACTTTATATGGTCGGAAATGATTCCTTCTGCCTGTTACATACATATGCACGACTTTAGTATACCCTTTTTACTCTACGAGTAACGGGTATAAAAATTGATTTATTCAAAAAGACTTATATTATTAAGGAAATTGGCTCCTTTGGAGCTGTATAGCCAATTTTACATTTACGCTTTCAAGTAAAAAACTTCCACTTTGCGTTTAAAACGAGTTCCAGTCCATGGGCCCTAAGTTCGAGTCACCACTAAGAAAGAAACGTTTTATGAAATTATTTATAGGGTCAACATTCGTATAATTTATAATATGGTAAATAACTTTTAATGTTAGCTTCAACGTCATTAAAATCTAATCGAAGCTCATGTATGCCACGGCCTGATCAACCCATGATTGTGGATTGGAGCGGCATATCGTCATATCTTCGACGACATTTAAATTCATTATACCTGCGGAGATGGATATGTCGTTTGATCTCAGATAATAGAGTCATCAATAGCACAGGTTGCTTTAGCAACACGCGTTGGACAAACTCGTTATAAGAAGTGTGTGTGGGGTGAGCAAAAAAATAAAAGAATAAAAAAGAGAGAGGTAGGAACTATTTTTCTACAAATCTGTAAGAGATATGAAAATTTTTAGAGCGAAGCTCTTTTACAGGAGTAACACTTGAAAATTTTAGTTTTTGCGACAAATTCTTTTGCTATGTCTTTGCGTTTTGTATTTGCAAAATCAGCCGCTTTTACCATTGCCGTAGTAGTAGGGTGAGATCTGGTGGTGATCAGGTGGGGATCTGCTGGGGGTCTGATGGGGATCTGGTGAGAGTCAAAAGGGAAGTCTGGCGAGGATCTGGTGAATATCTGGTTTAGAGTTTATCCAAAAGAATCCAAATAGTGATTTTTGCCAATACATAAATCTTCCCCTACTTTTTTATACCCTTGGAGAGGGTATATTAAAATTCCAGATGTTTGTAACGCAGGGAAGGAATCATCCCGACCACATAAAGTATATATATTCTGATCAGCATGACGAGCTGAGTCGATAAGCCAGTCCGTCGTCCGTCTGCGCGCCGTCCGTCGCCGTCGCCGTGCCGTCTGTTTTATGCTATCTCCTCCGTCAGTTTAAAGCTATTAACCAAACTCACGAAGTCTTTTGGTACAAATACGCTGACATGCGGAACCGGCCGGACGGATGACTAATAAGTCCCAAGGAACGACGTTGAAAAACTAGTTTTAGTGAGAAAAACTTTTTGTTTTCAAGTAGCTCCCAACGCTCGATTTAAAGTTTTTAAGAAAACAAGCGTGTCAAAATCGAAACATAAGTATAGCTCTACAAAAGAGAAAAAAGTCAATTTTTTTGTTTTCAATGTTATCGCCCAACGCCGTATTTATAAGTTTTTAAAAATTTTACTATTAGCGCATAAAGTGCTTTGCTCAGATTTTTTATTTATAAGATAGTATCGATATTCACATTTCACTTAATTAATTCAATGCAGCTGTCTTTCATAATTTGCACAAGCACGTGTCATGATAAAACAGCTGACTTTAGAGGGTTGCCACAAAAAAAGAGCTGCTACTCAGTCGAAAACAAAATTTTGAATGTGTCAAAATGCTCTGCTTTTAAATCAAAACACGGCAACAACGGTGCAGATTAAGTAATTGACAAATTTTAAGCCAACAAACTAATATAAGCTATTGTACAAACTACAAATTAAAGATATAATAGAATCGATTTCGATCAAAGATTAAAACCGCCACCGAAACCGTAACCCTTAACCTCTAAAAACATTTTAAAATTTGTAACCGTAACCGTAACCAAAAAATTTTTCTTATAACCGTAACCCTATAACCTTTATTAACATAACCGGTTATCAGTACCAAAACAGAAACAAAAATATGGGTTAATTTCGGTTATTTCTCTACTTAAAAATAAATTTAAATTAGCTGTATGCACAATAAGAATTTTACCAACATATGAGTTTAATCACTTAAATTGGCTGCTTATTTATTAAGTGCCACACTGTTCCTAATCAACACAATGGAAAGAGAAATAGACAACGCAGCTAACTAAAATCTTTACCTATCTCATCTTTTCTTATATTTGTTATTACACAGCGAATATGTTTGTATGAAAAAGTTAGTATTCACACATATGGTTTTTGTTTGCGCGCTCGCCTTTTTTAAGTTACTCTCTTTCCCTCAATATGAACAGAAAAGAAAGCCTTAAACATGGTTATGTATGTATATGTGTGTGAAAAAAATGTGTCTGGACCTCCGTCATCTTGACAGCTTGGCGCAGTGATCTGGACAGTGGATGGAAGTGACGAATGAAAATTTTTATTCATGTTTTTAATTTTGATAAGTTTGCTTGTAGAAACTACTGTTACCCTAACATTTATGAAGTGCGCAACGCCTCGTTCAAAAACTAACATTTCCCAAGAATTGTTTTCTTACAACCCTTGGAGAGGGTATATTAAAATTGTCCGGATGTTTGTAACGCAGAGAAGGAAGCATCTCCGACCACATAAAGTATATATATTCGATCAGCATGACGAGCTGAGTTGATATAGCCAGTCCGTCGTCCGTCGCCGTCGTCTGTTTCTAGCTATCAGTCGTTTTAAAGCTATCTAACAAACTTTCACGAAGTCTTGGTACAAAACGCTCACATGTCGGAACCGCCGGATCGGATGACTATACATATACCCAAGGAACGACGGTTGAAACTAGTTTTGTGAGAAAAACTTTTTGTTTTCAAGGTATCCTCCCAACTCGTATTTATATTTTTAAGATTTATAATTCAAAAGCCTTTGAAACGGACTATATAAGTAAGCTCATACAAAGTTATGTCGAAAAGTCCGAGTGATAAAAACTTTTTGTTTTCAAGTTATCGCTCCCAACGTCGTATTTATAAGTTTTCAAGATTACATAATTTCAACAAGATTTGTCGAAATTGACACTATACTACCAACAAACTGTCAGCTATATCGCTAAGTTATAAACCGGTCGAGCCGTTATCTTTTTTTTAACCTGAAATTAAAGATGCCTGCGTTTTGTTAATTAGTAAGAATGTGATATTCCCGTCTTAAAAATTACCCTTTATAAAGGTCACTTTATGTTGGTTGCATATATACAATATGTTCCGTTGGTTGCATATATACAATATGTTCTTTTGAGATTTCGCAGCATACGGCTATCCCTCTTATGGACATTATCATATCAAGTTCTAATTCGATTTAGGTATACTCCTGTACCAATAATAACGAACGTAATATTGTTAAATAATATTGCGTTTTGTTCAGGGATTAGATGGTTTGAAAAAGCCTGATTCGTCGGCGCTATACTTCTGTATAAGAAATTTTAGTTTAGTACATTTACTTAATAAAGGGGATTTCAAATGGGGCCACTTTTGTCAACATGACTTGTCAAAGTGATATTTTAAACCAATAACCGTAACCCTTACCGAAACGAGAAACAGCATAAGATTAATAACCATAACCCGTGCAGTAACCTAGTATCCCACAACCGTAATATAACTGTAACCAGAAGAAAGCGATAGGTGAAAACAGTATCCGTAACCCTAACAGATATTCTTTTTAGTTTTTATCTCTGTTTTTGATAATGCCGAGAAAATTAATAGAAGTGCAGTTCAAATCAAACCCACAATAATTAGAAAATTAATCAATATCTATGTTTGTATAAATTTTTATTATAAACATTGCGCTGAGCCTTGAGCATCGGTTGTTGATGCTAATCAATAATGTATAGTATATACTTTAAAGGGTCAGATATGCATCCTTCCGGATAACCGTGTTCGGATCGGCTTAAATCTATTCCTACATGTGGTTCTTGCTATTGTTCTCAAATTAAACAAGCTTGAACACAGTGGCTACGTGTGTTGAATTTATGCAAAAAATTTGCAAACGGTACAAACTTTTGCATTCCTATTTGTCAAAATTTTGCTTTTATAGGAAAAGTTGTAAAAGTATTTGTAGATAGTTAATTTAAATGATTTATATTTATGGGAAATGTTATAACAGCAAACAGTTGTGTTATCAGCAGCTATTTTGTGTAGATACTCTAACACTTTTACTTATATTTGGCTCCATTAAGAGCGAATAATGCATGATCTTTGTAGTGAGACTGTAATGAAATTACATCTGAAGGGGGTTTAGTTTTCATTTGGAAGTCAGTTATAGGTACAACTTAAAATAATCCCTTTATTACAGTCACATTTTGTCTTGCACATATTCCAATCGACTATCAGAGATTGTATGCAGAGCTGTAAAAAAGTAGTACACTAATCAATGTTTCATTTTTTAAAATGGAAAAAATCTAATTTTGCTTAGTTCATTTCTGTCACTGATAAGATGATTCTGTGATTGGAACACACTTTAAAATGTTTTAAACGGTTCTAGGCTTGCATGAAATCAACTAACAGCTTGCACAGTAGGAATAGCTTTAATAGCTAAAATGTGATTTTAAATTTAAAAGATCGAAGTTTAGTTTGAGTTCGTACTCATAGATTCCTTTTGGGACCCGGTTTCTATGCTCCGTGTTTTAAAGTATCTAGGGGGGGGGCATCTAAGTAGCTAAAAACAAAAGTGGATTTTCAGAATTTTGGCCAAATGGAAGGGCCAATGATAAATGAGGTATTATAGTTTGATACATTTATGAAATGGTTTTCGAGTTTTTTGTATCAAAAAAAAAATGGCGGTCGTGTATCATTTCTCCGTAGACCTTATTTTTCCGTGGCCGGTCACATAACTATAGCCAATATTAACCGATCGATCTGAAATTTTAAGAGTAAATCGGAAATACCTATGGCTATCGATCCACGTAGGATTTTTTCGATATTTTGATTTTTGGCGAAATGGTGAGTTTTTGAAAAAAAAAAATGCGTTTAAAAAAAAAAAATCTTAAAAAATTAAAAAAAAAAAAAAGTAAGGAAGAAGTGAAATGTATTTATTAACAGGGAGAAAAAAGCATTTCCGAACCTATAAAGTATATATATTCTTGATCAGCATCAACAGCCGAGTCGATTTAGCCATGTCCGTCAGTCCTTTTGTCTGTATGAACGCGTCGATCTCAGAGACAATAATTGATGGAGCCACAAGTTTTGGCATGTATATAGGTGAATACTGCACCCACATCGAGTTTATTTTAGAATTCGAAAATTCCTCCTCCTCCATCATTTAGCAGCGAAAAACTGTCTTTTTCTCTGTATAAACGCATGGATCATACAGACTATAAGAGGTGGCGCCACCAACATCTATCTATTCTGTGTACCACAATGAGATCCGAGCAAAAACACCGAAGATATGCAAGTGCGCTTGCCCATTTATTGAAATCAATTTTAAAATAAAAGAAATTCAAAGCTATTGGAACCACATTACTTGGAACAGGGTATTTTGCTGTCGGGGCACTCGACCGCAACCTTGATTTTCGTTAAGCTTCCTTATTTGATAACACTTTTTGAACACAATAAGAAGACACATCCAATGTGAAAGAATTTCAATAATTTTTTATACCCTTGGAGAGGGTATATTAAAATTGTCTGGATGTTTGTAACGCATAGAAGGAAGCATAAAGTATATATTCTTGATCAGCATGACGAGCTGAGTTAATATAGCCATGTCCGTCTGTCCGTCCGTCTGTCTGTCTGTTTCTATGCTATCTCCTCCGTCAGTTTTAAAGCTATCTTAACCAAACTTTGCACGAAGTCTTTTGGTACAAATACGCTGCACATTTGTCGGAACCGGCCGGATCGGATGACTATAGCATATAGCTCCCATAGGAACGATCGGTTGAAAAACTAGTTTTAGTGAGAAAAACTTTTTTGTTTTCAATGCTATCGCTCCCAACGCTCGTATTTATAAGTTTTTAATGATTTCACATAATTTCAACAAGCCGTGTCAAAATCGGACAACTATATAGTATAGCTGGCATACAAACTGTCAGGCGTATATCCAGCTCCAAGGGTATATAAACTTCGGTCGAGCCGAAGTTAGCTGGCCTCTATTTTTTTATTTTATGCTTCGGCCAGTGGAAGGCAAGCTAAAAAACAGCAAACAAAATTGCCCTTCGGTTTGTAGTGCCAGGGCTCGGCAATGAAAGCAGAGATGTTGCCATTGGCAACTGAGAAAATATTTGTATTTATGCGCAGAAAGCCGACTGAGAGCTTTCAAAAGCTTCTCTATTACGCATTGATTTATAAAGCTCGGTCGCTGCCAAGCAGAGAAAACTGAGAATAACTTTAATTTATTCAATTCGGGTGATTGTTTGTTCTGCTCAAAAACGATTAAACGAGAATCAGCTCGTATGAGTTTTTGCATGGGCTAAAAGGAGCTGATGATAGATATGGTAGTGAAAGAGAGCTTGAGTCGGCAACTTTGCCGAAGTCATGCATCACTGAGTGTCAGATAGAGAGACAGTCATATTTTTCTGTCCTCTCCATTTGGCCGGCCCTGTTCGGCCCTGCTTGATAAAAGCAGTAAAAGGTACTGCTGCTCTGTTCAAGCTGAGAGCTACATGTTCAATTTGCCGACTCTCGCTTATCCTTAAGATGGTTTTGCCGGCATGACAATAAATTTTCTTCAAAGATGAGTTTTGTTGGCTCATTAAATTCACACAAACATGTTCGATAGCCCGACTCACATTCAAAACCTCGAGGCGATTGCCAGTATGAAGATGATTTTATTCAACGCTGAGTTTTCTTGATTGTTTTAGTTCGAGTAGGAATTTTTGTGTATGATAAAATCAACACAAATCAATATTAAATGGGCATTTTAAAAATTCTAAAGGAGATATTTACAATACCTAGTCCAAATGTATACCAAAATCATCCTAAGTAATAACCTTTTTTTCTTAGCATAGCTTTTATTAGCATGGCGTTTTAGAGATTCAGAAGCAGTCTGAACTGAAGGCGAACCGGGCTCAGTAGGGAGTTCAAGAGGAGAGACCTCGTTTAAAGAACGAAAAGTGCGCTATACAAGTCGCTTATCATCCCAGTCCTGCAATACGGCGCAGAAGCATGGTCTATATTATCAGCTGATGAGGCGGCAATTGGCGTTTTTCAGCGAAAGATTCTTCGGAGGACTTATGTACCTTTGAAAATTGGCGAGAATTTTCGCATTCGAAAGAATGACAAACTGTATGAGCTCAATAAGGATTATAGTCGGCTGAGCGAACAAGCTCCAGCAAAAATGGTCTACAAGAGAATGCGAAAGAACTAAGACAAGGCAAGGTGGGACGAGCACCACTAAGATAGGACGATCAGGACATCTCCAAGCTTGGTGTGAAAATCTGGTGCCAGCTCGCACGGAGCAGCAAACGGTTGTGTTGGCCGTTAAAGAAGAATAGAAGCGAGTGGAAATAAGATCCCGCGACAAAATAATGTGGTTTAAATCGGATAAAAATAGTAATAGGGTAAGTGCTTAGAATGCCAAAATTAAAATTAGTTCATCTCTTAAGATGAATAAAATGAACTCTTCATTTGGTTGAAATCGAAAATGGCAACCATTCAGTCAAGTATGTCATAGTCATTCCTTGCCAACAATAAGCTGTATCTAATAAATAGAGTTAGGTTCACGTATTTGTTAGGCAAATAAAATCCTAATCAGTGTTAAATTGTGACCATTTGGTTAAATATTTTTTCCATAATCAAGTTTTATGCTATGGCATAGGCAGAATATTAAGAACCATTGTGTGAGCGCCTACTTTTCGACACTTAACAAATTAGCAACTAAAGAAATGGCTTAAAATATTAATATGCCGTCAAACAAAACAATTTACAAATTTCCTAAAGACGATAATAGAAAAGCAACAACAACATGACACATCACATGCTTGCCATTTATTTTACCGACTGTTTTGTCTTTGGGTTTTAGCTTATTTCCATGGGCTGAAAAACATATTCTTTAATTAAATAATCATGTGGAAATGTAGCTAGATAGAGATAGTATACAAAAATTAATTTATTTTGTTGTTGTCAATGAACTTGAAAATTAAAATCAAAGAAGGCGGACAGCAGACGGAAGTGGAGATAACTAGTTGAGTTCTATTTGAATTTGCTGGGTAAAAACAAATTGTTGTAAGTTTATTATACAATTTGGTTGCTTTTGTAATCACTAATAAAATATTGAGAAAACAATCCAATTGTTTTGGATTTGTAATTCCATTTTAAAGATTTATGATATTTTGTTGGAATTTATGAACACTTTCACAAAACAAACCCAATAACTTGTATTTGTTTGTTCTTTTTATCACACACACGCGCGCGTTTTCTCGGCTTTGGGGCAAACTTCTGTACAAAAAAAAGGAAGGCTCGCGCGCGTCGCTCGGTCGATCTGTCCAATTGGAAATGCAATTGAAAATAAAAACACAAAGCGTAGCGAAAGAAGAAAACGGCGAAAAATTGACAACAACTGTGGCGTATACGTAATATATGTGTGAGTGCACGCGTCTGTGTAGCTTTTCCGCAAAGTCCAAAAACTGTAAGACAACTGGCGAGAGCAAAGAAAGTTTGTCGTTCCAAGCTTTTAAAAGAGAGGCGCCGGCACAGCTGTTAAATCGATCACCTGTTTAGGGTGAAAGCTTTTCCCACATCGCTCTCTCTCTCTCTCTCTCTCTGTCTCAATTTCGCTCTTTTTCTATATTTCTCTGACCATATCAAGGATCTGATAACGTTAGACATGACGTCGCTTGCTAGTTTAATGACAAATTCCAACAAGACTCATTTATTTGTTATTGTTTATAATTGCGCGTGTGGCCAAACGATAAAAAGCTACATATTTATTTATTGTGCAAAAATTGTAAACGCTGCTTATCAATCACTTTGCATTAGGCCTATCGCTTTCCAAATCGGTAAATAAAAACAAAAATTGCTCATTATTATTTTTAGCGTGCAGAGGGTCATCGATTGGACGATCTTTACTGATTATGGAAAATTTTTAATTGTGAGACTGCTTGGTGTTTAACGGGCTATTAGGTAGAGTGAGGCATTTGTGCACCTGGAGTACCCATAGATGACTGATAAGCAATATATTTTACTTGAACGGGTAACAAGAGAGTGCTTTCCAAGCACAAGCAAAGCTGCAAAGCTTTAAAATACTGTAAATCAGGGTTCCCCAAGCAGAGAGCGCTAAAACGTGACTGTGTCTCTCTCTAACACACAATGATGTGTGACTTCGGCAAGCATTCGGCAAGTAAGTCCGTGCTCCCGGGGCTATCGCTGGGGAACTCTGCTGTAAATGTTTAGAGATGGAGATGGGCGGGGGAATTGGAATTACAATTTTGGGTTTCCCGAAATGTTAACCCTTCGAAGTATTGAAATCTCGAGACTTTTTTTTGGCCAAACAGGCATGATTTTAGATTTCAGAACTTAAAAAACAAGTGAGAAAGTCGGTCAAGCCCGACTATAACATACTCTGTACCTGGAGTAGAAGCTGAATGCAATGCTGGTGCAGCGCTGATCTCTAAGTCTCTCTCTTTTTTTCTCTCTCTCACTCTTCCTCTCTCTCTCTCTCTTTAAGATTGTGCGGTGTTAGTTGTAATAGGCTGGGAGGGGGAGGGTGTTTTACTATTTTGCTCATAACTTGAGAACCGCTCATTCGATCTTTATCATTTCTTCGGCAAATCGACATTTTGCTAATTACTAAATATCTCTAAAAGGTACGAATAGTCTATCTTCAAAAGTGTAGGAGATATAACGTTTTTTCCAAATTGCGGGGACTGGAGGGGGAGTGGCAAAAATTGAAAATAAAATTGATCTGCTTGCAAGTATAAGAAGCATTTGTCCAATACATGTCAAACCTCTATCTCTTACCATCTCTGAGATCTGTTTGATCATACGGACGGACGGACAGACAGACGGACATGGCTATATCGACTCGGCTGTTGATTCTGATTGATTCTGATCAAGAATACATATGTACTTTATATAGTCGGAAATGATTCCTTCTCCCTGTTACATACTTTAGCACAAACTTAAACTGCTCTATGTACCTTTGGTACAGAGTAAAAAAACTATGGTTCCATAGGCAAATACATGTCCAAAAAGTTTTCTAATTTGTCCTTTTGTAGCCGAGTCTGCAACAAAATTTGGGTAAATTACCTGTGGGACCTTAAATTCATTTGCACAAGTTGTCTAGACATGGTTTGTATGATATGCGTACAAATATGTTATTTATCCATTATTTTTCCACCGATCCCAAACATTCTAGTTCAGACCAGAACGGTTCAAAAATTTAAAAATCGGTCAACAGTTACTCTATATTTTTAGCAACCATCTTCGAATTAGTGGTATAGAGATAATCGCGTTTAAAGCAGGGATTCAAACCATTTGGAAATAAGGACTGGTTCGGTTCAGTGGTTCACACAGTTTTTGTACCGCCGCTTCGGTTCATTGCATGGTTTTTGGGGCTTACTGAACCGCGGTTACGGTTCGGTTCAGTTTGGTTCGCTCTTTATTCATTTAATTAACTAAAGAAACTTGTTTTTGATACAAGTATTATTCATTAACATAGAATTCGGCTTTCAGTTAATCGGGTTTGTACAAAATTTCGACGGCAATTTCCGTATCAACGTTCTCATTTCGTTTTGAGATCCTATAACTTTACATATCAAGTGACGAAAACATTTAGAAACTTTGAGGGTTTGAAATCGACTACTGAAAGCCAAGCGGATCAAAACCGTCAAATAATTACAATTTTCTTTTGACCTAATAAAGTAATCTCAAACATATTTGGCACTTCACATATAAACTCACGTTCATTCGGAAATCGACGTCGTTCTGTGAAACACATCCTATTATGCAATAAACATTTAATTTTTAATAAATTCAAAATTTGCTTTGATAGATCTTTAAGACTGGTTCATTTCATTAAGACATATCCATTCGAATAGTTTTATTATACTTGTATATGAGATTTTCAAAACAACGGGGAATAATATAGATTTTAAAAAACTTAAATTAACTTCAATATGATGGAATTATAGTTAAGACTTAATAATAATATATCTCCTAGTATATTTTCATCGATATTGAAAGACTTAAGAGCGTCTGACAAAACAAACTCCAATGTAGAAAATGTTCGTTCTACTGACACTTGTGTGGGTGGAACAGCTAAAACTATTCGAGCTATGCTTAAGTTGATTTTCCTGACAAATATTTTACTTTTTCTTGGAATTGAATCCCTATTAGCATTTCCAACTTTCTTTACTTATCGAGCTCAAAGAATTATCCGTTATGTTTTCATTAACTTTTTGAATTTTGTTGTATATTAAAATCAAATGACATTTAGCTACATTTTTCCTTCTTCTGATAGCAAGTTTGATTCCAGGCGGAGCTCTTTTTTTAAAGAGTTGGCAATTACTGAGCTATGTCGTCCTCCTTTTTTTCAACATGAATTTTGCAGGCCTGTCAGCCATTCTATTTCATTCTCAATTAAAGATAAAAAGTTGGCGGATCCCAACGGATAATACAATCAAGACTTGGCTTATTAAAATTTTGGGTTCTTAGCAATTTTAATAAGGTTTATGTTCTTAGCTTTTTTACAACAACTCTGCTTTTCCAAGTATTTTCCAAATATTTTAAAACTAATTGCTGATTTTGCTTAATATTCGCCAGTATCTCAATCCTTAACTGAAGTGAATTGAACCGAACTATTTTATTTTTCGGTTCTTGGTTCGGTTCAGCATTTTTTAACAGGTTTGCATCCTGGCTTAAAGTTTCGACAACGGTTTTCGATAAAATTAGGTTTATTTTTAATTGGTTTTAAACATGTATTCGGTCAAGTCCGACTATAACATACTCTGTACCTGGAGCAGAAGCTGAATGCAGCGCTGCTGCTGCGCTCATCTCTAAGTTTCTTTCCCTCTCCCTTTCTCTGTCTTTTGGGGGTTTGGACTTTTTTGCTCATAACGTGAGAACCGCCCTTCCGCTCTTTATCATTTCTTCGGCAAATCGATACATATTACTAATGACAAACTATCTCCAGAAGGTACGAATCATCTATAAAACTGTGAGAGATATGACGTTTTTTCCTAATTGCGGGGACGGGAAAGGGAGTGGCAAAAATTGAAAATAAACTTGATTTGCCAGCAAGTACAAGAAGTTTATGTCCCATACATGTCAAACCTCTATCTCTTATCATCTCTAATCTCTGTTTGTTCATACGGACGGACTGACAGACGGACAGGGCTATATCGACTCATCAAGAATATATATACTTAATCTGGTCGGACGTGCTTCCTTCTCTGCGTTACAAACATCCGTGACAATTTTAATACACCGTCTCTAGCAGTATTAAAAGCTTTCATTAGCACATTGGAAGTTCAGAAAGGTTAACACGAAGCATATCAAGTATTATTACAAACTATATTCTGTCAACTCGATCAAATGTATAAAAACCAGGGATCGCAAATAAGAGTTATGGACTTTAAAAAAATCAAAGCCAAATAAGTGTCCTAGACCCTTTTGGAGACACCCCATATACGAATTTTGAGTGAGCAATCCAAAATCAGCATAAACTTTTATTTTCAATTTTTAAATAAAAATCGAAAAATAACTCTTATTTTTATTATAAAAATTTAAAATAAGACTTATTTTTGATTTTTATTTATAAAAATTGAAATTAAGACTTATTTTTCAATTTTTATTATAAAAATTGAAAATAAAAATTGATTTTGAATATCTTTTTAAACTAAAAGGCGCATTTCAAAAGTGACAATATCTATGATCTATGATTTAATACCTTTCCAATCATACCTCACATGTCCTTGAAGGATCAAGGATAAGGATTAAGGATACCAATTTTTTTATTGATTCAATGCCGCTGCTTATACATTTCGCTCACTTATTTCAAGTCTGCCATAACTCAAACACGTTAGAAAGTCGGTCAAGCCCTGCAAAGTGAAATGGCACATCAGTGTTTTAGTCCCAGTTTATATAAGCACTAGAACTACTTTTTGTTCCTATGGCAGCTATATGCTATAGTCATCCGACCCGGCCGGTTCCGACATATGTGCAGCGCATTTGTACCAAAAGACTTCGTGCAAAGTTTGGTTGTGATAGTTTTAAAACTGACGGAGGAGATAGCTATATCAACTCAGCTTGTCATGCTTCCTCCTGTGCGTTACAAATATCCTGACAATTTTAATATACCCTCTCCAAGGGTATAGAAATATCTCTTTGTCTTTAACTCGGAAATCATATCACCTTTTAAACCGCATATCGATTTGTTTTTTACACCCGTTACTCGTAGAGTAAAAAGGGTATACTAAAGTCGTGCAAATGTATGTAACAGGCAGAAGGAATCATTTCCGACCATATAAAGTGTATATATTCTTGTTCAGCATCAACAGCCGAGATGGTAAGAGATAGAGGTTTGGCATGTATGGGACAAATGCATCTTTTTTCTGCACGCAGATCAAGTTTGTTTTAAATTTTGGCCACGCCCCCTCCTGCCCCCGCAATTTGGAAAAAACGTTATATCTCCTACATTTTTAGGGATAGACGATTTGTTCCTTCTAGATATAGTTAGTAATCGATTTGCCGAAGAAATGATGAAGATCGGATGAACGGTTCTCAAGTTATGAGCAAAGAAGTGAACCAAGACCCCCCGCTACCCACCCTAAAAAAATGTTGCATACTTTTTTGATGGTTACCCTAAGGAATGCAGGAGCACTGTTAAACATGTTTTTTTCATGAGTAACGGGTATATCGAAGTCGGTTAGAGCCGACTTTAACTTATGCTCTTGTTTTTTTAGATGATCCAATGACGAGCTATGATCAACACGTTTCACTTTTGAACTGGCTTAGCCGGCTGGTTCGGCTTGCTTCATAGTACCAGCCTACACATCAAGTTTTCAGTTCAAAGCTTAAGTCATTTCTAAAAAATGACTCTTAACCAAGGCTGAAAACCTCTGAAATTCTGTAAAAGGTTCGGCTTTTAAACTTAAATTCTATAGAAACAGCCCTTTCAATAATATCAATGCCGGACTCTCTTCTTATTTACAAGCAAAAATTGTGAAACTGATACGTTTCTTATGCTCTATCTATGTTCTTCATTGTTGGTCATCCATGGTTCGGGGTTCACTATTGTCAAAACCATGGCAATTTAGTTATTTTCCTTATGATCTTGACAATGTTCTTTACCTTTGGTCATCCGTGGTATTAATCGCGGTTCGGTATTATCATAAACAGGGCAATGAAGTTATGTGTGATAGTTTGTGGTCTTGAAAAACAGTTTCTTAAGCATTTCGCGGTTTTGTTACCATTGAGATCCCTTACCTGCGAATTGCGCCTATGCATTGATGCTGACATGATTTTTCACTTGGTTGACAATTTCGTCTTTCATAATTACTATTTTTATCCTCATTGGTTTTTTTTCGCGATTTAATAAGTCTTCAGTCAGTGTAAATGGTTTAAATGCCTCAACTATCACAAAGTCTGTAAATTCGTTTTACACTCCGTGTACTCAACTAAAAACCATTTTGTACTTAACTAAAATTGTTTAGTACGCACGAGTGCTGAACACAAAAAAGTTCGGTACTTGCTTTTTTCGGTCGGTGCGTTACAAATTATTTACCGTTCTTGTGATTTCGTACAGTAAAATGTAAAATTGGCTATATAGCTCCTCCAACGGGGCCAAGCCATATTCTCATCTCACATGGACAGTATAACATATAAATATCAGTTTGAAAATTTTACACAAATCAGTGTACACAACACAGCAAATATTTCTGCATCATTAAGTCAAAATTAGGCATTTTTGAGTTATGACAGACTTGAAGTAATTGAGCGAAATGTATAAGCAGCGGCATTGAATCAATAAAAAAAATTGGTATCCTTAATCCCTATCCTTGATCCTTCAAGGACATGTGAGGTATCATTGGAAAGGTATTGAATCATAGATCATAGATATATGTCCACTTTTGTAATGCGCCTTTTAGTTTAAAAGATATTCAAAATCAATTTTTATTTTCAATTTTTAAAATAAAAATTAAAAAATAAGTCTTATTTTCAATTTTTATAAATAAAAATCAAAAATAAGTCTTATTTTCAATTTTTATAAATAAAAATCAAAAATAAGTCTTATTTTCAATTTTTATAATAAAAATAATTCTTAAAAATGATTTTTATTTTAAAAATTATAATCGTTACGATCCCTGATAAAAACACACATACTCTCTGATACCCTAAAAAGCCCCGTAGCGTACTACAAATAACGTCAGAAGAGCTTTCCTCTTAAAGCTTCAAGCTTTCCCAAAAAGCTTAGCCTAGACACTTACCGCTTTGCGTTTGTCTGCCTCACTGACCGCCGAATTTGAACGATGCCGGAACAGATCCATTACTTTGGTCATGGGCGAGCGCTGGGAGGCATGCGGACGCACTGCTGTCACCGTATGGTAATACTGCAAAAAAGAATCGAGATGTTGGAAACAAGACAGTTATGGGCAAACCAGGGCGAACTCACCTGCGCATCGCTGCCCTGATGTGGATGAGCACTACCATCTTTGTACTTGTTCTTGGCGGAGACAGTGCCTTCGGCAGTCGTTATCGTTACAGCCGGATGTTGTCGATGTCCAAAGTGTTGCATAGCCACTTTCATGGAATTCATAAGGCCACCGCTAGCAGCATTGCTGCTGCTGCCTGTTGCTGCTGTGCTGGATGTGGTTGCTGCGGGAGCAGCCCCTGCGCCACCCCCAGACACAGAGTATGTACTGCTGGTGGCACTGCTATCAGCGGAAGAGGGATCCAACAAATGTTTATCCTTTTGCCGCTTTGCATCCGATTTGGCACGCGGCCTAAAGACATCAAAGATTGTGGGTCGACGATTCGGGGAGGCAATGCCATGGACTGTGGACTGATTGAGCACGGGTGAATCTTCGCCACTGCGACGCCGCTCTAAAGAACCGGACCGAGAGCCGCCGTAGGCCATGCGTTCGGTGCTACGTGAGATCTTTTCGGTATGTCGGTTGAACTTCTCCATTTTGGCGGTCTCGCGTTCAATGCGCCGAGCCGTCTCTCTTTCCAACTTTCGGGCCTCCTTCTCGCGTCGGGATTGCTCCTTCTCCTGGCGACTGTGAATTAAAAATAATCTAGTTTTTTTGAGAGTTCCTTTGGGGAATGCCGATTTGTACTCACCGCTGTTCTTTCTCCATTTTCTTGTAGGCCTTCTTCGCTGCCTTGGCATTCGGCTCAGCTGGTGCACTTGAGGGCCTAGAGCCGGGTGGACGACCAACACCATCCTGCTCCTGAAAGCGAACATGACGTTTTTGAGTTTGTTGCGAGTTACGTTTAGAGTTGGGATTTAAATTTTCAATTGTTTCTGGTTGATGAGCCTCTTCTTGCATGTTTCTGGCTTAGCTGGCTCAGACTAACTAAAAATATAAAACGCCATTCCGCTGGGCCCACCCAAAGTGATTATCCTGTTCCATTTCTTTCTCTCGCTCGCTTTATCTGTGTGTTTTCTATTCTAATACTGCAATTATGCCGAATTGTCTACAAATACAATTTATTCCTGCGACCAAGTAAGAACTAGAACAACAATTGAACACCCGATGCTATCCATTAATTGGGCCACGCGGTTTCCATTCTGGTCCTGCGGCGTCTTTAATCGAATTTAATCAATTAATTTATGATTACGCAAATTGGAATTGAACGGGAGTTGGTGTTCGGATGAAAGCTGATGCCTAAACAAAGTATTTTGAGGGGTGGACGTAAGCATTAGATTGATTCCTGCGATGATACGATAAACTCTTTGTAAAATTTCTTTGGGTATCAAAATAATTTTATTATTTTATTATTTATATTATTTTTTTTTTTGGAGATGGGTCATTCTTTTTCAAATCGAACAGTCTCAAAATTCAACACTTTTTTTGTCAATAAAAAAAAACCGAAATTAGATCTCGACAATCCCACCGAAAAGTAATTTGCGGTTTTGTCTAAAAATTTTTCTTTAATTTATAAACAATTTCAAAAATCGTCAAAAACGAAAAATGGAAAAAAATTTTAAAAACGTGATATCTCAGGATTTGTTTTTCGGACAGGTCTCAAGTTGATATCGATGGAAAGAATTTTACTGTATGTACTTAAATTATAATTTTATAGATTTTTAAATTATTTAATAATATTAAGTAATTGTTGCTAAAAATTGCATATAATTTTTTCTCAGTGTTAACCACAATGATATAGCTTCTAAGGATATACAATTTATTGTACTAAATACAACTTAAAAAATAGAGGCCAGCTAACTTCGGCTCGACCGAAGTTTATATACCCTTGGAGCTTGATATATGCCTGACAGTTTGTATGGCAGCTATACTATATAGTGGTCCGATTTCGACAAGGCTTAATGAAATAATGTAAAATTATAAAAAACTTATAAATACGAGCCTTGGGGAGCGATAACATTAAAAACAAAAAAGTTTTTCCCACTAAGACTTTTTTTCAGACCTAGCTTTTGTATGGCAGCTATACTATATAGTTGTCCGATTTTGACAAGGCTTGATGAAATTATGTGAAATCATTAAAAACTTATAAATACGAGCGTTGGGAGCGATAGCATTGAAAACCAAAAAGTTTTTCTCACTAAAACTAGTTTTTCGACCGATCGTTCCTATGGCAGCTATATGCTATAGTCATCCGATCCGGCCGGTTCCGACAAATGTGCAGCGTATTTACACCAAAAGACTTCGTGCAAAGTTTGGTTAAGATAGCTTTAAAACTGACGGAGGAGATAGCATAGAAACAGACGGACGGATGGACAGACGGACATGTCTACATCAACTCAGCTCGTGATGCTGATGAAGAATATATATGGGCATTTCCACAGTCGCGAACGCGACATTTGTACGACTTTAAAGTGCAAAAAAATATTGAAAACAAAAATGTTTCAGTTTGTTGTTTTTATTTTTTGGTAGAGTTTTGGTAGCAGAATATTTAGTGCAAAAGATAGGTTCAGTCGATTTGTCGATTAAAATATAAATTGAAAAATTTATGTGATTTATCACGCGACAAAAATGGAAGTCGTTTTTGACTGCATCTAGTAATATTCATAAATCTGAGAATAGTGAACAAAAATTTTAAAGCTGTTAACTCTAAAATAAAGGGGATTAATGCAGCTTTTTATTGAGTGCAATGATATTCAGTTATTTACATTAGCTTTGTTTTTATAAGCCTTAATATTATGAAGAACGCGACATTTATCACGCGACATATTAAAAAAGCTAACAATGAAATTGACTTATATGAAGTATTCAGGCCAATTTTTTTTTAGTATGGAATCAGAAGGGTTTTAAATGAATTTTGTTATTTATTTTAATTTTTGTTTTTCATGCCATGTTAAGAAAAATCATTTAAAAAAAAAAATATTTTGTCGATCTTGGTGGACCTTTCTGTGGAAATGCCCATACACTTTTTGTGGTCGGAGATGCTTCCTTCTATGCGTTACAAACATCCGGACAATTTTAATATACCCTCTCCAAGGGTATAAAAATAGAGGGAAGCTAACTTCGGCTCGACCAAAGTTTTCATACCCTTGGAGCATAAAATATTATATTAGACCCTCTCCAAAGGGTATCAAAAAGATATTCCTGATAGTCCCCCCTCCCATCTTATTTTTCAAGAAGAGTTGTATCAAAATTAAGTAAGAATCATTGATTAGTCCTAAATCGAACAATATAGGTATTCACGACCCCCAGTTGAGTTACGGAATAGTTGAGTTGATGAATGTTCAACATGTTCAATTGTGAACAACCCTTTTTGTCAACATGCCAGTTGAATTGTTGTTTTCTTCTTCTTGTTTTCAACTTGTCAAAAAAATAAAATATAAAACGAGAAAGGCAAGGCTAACTTCGTCCGTGCCGAAGTTTTTATACACTTGAAATCGCTTGTCTCAACGGTTAGCGATTTCGACCAAACTTCGCAGATCAGCTTAAAAACATTTAGTATTACCCATGACCGTGATTGAGAGCGGTAATATTGAGAAAAAACCAGTTTTTCTTAATAAAACCCATTTTTTGACCGATCATTTGTATGGCAGCTACAAGAAGTAGTCATCCGATCCGGTCGGTTCTGACATATTAGCAGCGTGCAGACAAAAGAAGACTCTGTGCAAAATTTCAGCTTGCTAGCTTCAAAACTGAGGGACTAGTTCGCGTAGTAACAGACAGACGGACAGACGGACGGACAAAGCTTAATCGACTCAGCTCGTCATGCTGATCAAGAATATATATACTTTATGTGGTCGGAGATGATTCCTTCTATGCGTTGCAAACTTCTGGGCAAAATTATAATACACTTTTCAAGTGTATAAACATTTGTGTAAAGTTGATTAACAGCTTGCAATTGTATTGTTCCGGCTGGTCTCGTCAGGATATATGGTTCCATTGCGAAAATTGCATCTATCGGAGTCGGCGACGGTGGAAAATTATCTAAGATAACAAATATAATATTTGGTGCTATTCTCGGAAGAATAAAGGAGTATCTCTATTGGCCAGATGTATCTGAGCGTCAGCTGCTTGTGTCACAGACGCTTCACAAACTGCTGTACTGTATAGGATACGTAGATGGAACGGAGATCAAACTTGCAGAGAAGCCAAAAAAAACCACGTAGCTTACTACTCTCGTAAACGAGTTTATGCTATAAAACTGCAGGCGGTTTGCGATCATAAATTGGGTTTTGTGGTAAGATATCCGGGAAGCATTCATCTGTCTAATTTCTTGATTCCACCATATCGAAGTATTTCAAATCATATGGAGATCGAAAATCAGAACCGGTTTAAAAGACGTCACAGTCAACATCGCGTGCGCATTAAAAATTGCCAAAAATTTTTTTGCCAGTGGGTGACCGTGTGCTGCATTTTACACAATATCTTAATTCCTTATCGTGAGGGAACACAAGCAGATCGAGAATTATATCCCAACTTTGAGTACACCAACCCACGAAGAAAAGCGAGAAGCAATTTATAATTTAATGTTTGAATAAATGTTTATATTTTTCCATTTTTAAGATCAAGTTCATATTTAAGCAAATTATTTCGTCGATCTAGCTCCATTTGCACCAATGTACCAATTTTTCTCTGCTCCTGGAATGATTTCTGTTCCTCCTTCCAACTCCATGGTTTTATGCCATTCTAATTTTTGAGTCTCCAGCTTTAATCTTCCCTCATCTTGTGCTAACTGACGTTTGCGTAGCTGTAAGCCCCGCTTCGTTTTCGCATATTCTATTAATAGCAGTATTTGCTTTCTTCCGTTTTAATTTGGATACGAAAGATTCCTCTCCTGGCGCTTCACCATCTTCATTATCTGGTAAATCAATAACTGGCTCGTGTTGTTCCGCCAACACTATACCTGATTTTTTTTGTCAGAATGTCAATTTTCTACACTAGAAGCTCTCATTTCAAACGGAGAAATATTGCACAATTACATAGTAAGGGGCAGGGCTGCTTAGTTGTGGAGTTTCTGGCTAGTGTATTTTGTTTTTGTAAAACTGTCAAAAATTTCTCATCTCAACAATTCCGTAACTTAACTGGGGGTTGTGAATACCCATATTAATATATTTAAAATTAAAAAATTCTTCCATTAAGATTTCCACGTACTAACAGTGATCCATAAAATTCTAGCAATCGCGTTCTTAATTGAAATATAAAACAAGTAAGAAAGTCTGTCAAGCCCGACTGTAATATACTCTGTATCAGCAGTAGCAGCTTAAAGCATCGCTACTGTTGCGCTGCGGCAGCTAACATTCTTTTGATCGTTACTTGAGTATCGTTTATCCGACTTCTTTGGTAAATCGATATTTAATACGTAAGCAAAATATGCGTAGAATGTACAAATTTGGGGGACGGGAGGGGGCGTGGCAAAAATTAAAAATTTATTGATCTGCCTGCACTTCCCAGTGGAAATGAAATTACAAATGAATTCGAATTTTATCATTTCAAACCGAGTGTCAAGCCAATATGATGAAAAGTAGTTATTTTCATGCTGAATTTTCTGGGAATTTTCACGCTTGACGGCTGATTTTCCGACGTTGGAATTTCTTACTTGAAAAATCACATTTCAAATTATTTCGTACTATATCCTTCAAACCGATTTTCAAATTAATCGGATGAAATGAAAAAAAATTTTTTTTTCACAGATCGGCTTGTGGAAAAATGGAAAGGTCCGCAACAGACAAAAATTAATATTTGTAAAACGGAACTACTTAACATTCTTTTTATAGATACATTCCACTAATTATTTGTATTTTGCAAAATTCGCTAACAAATTGTCAAATGCACATAAGCCTTTAATACTACGTTTATACGCACGTCTTATTTGCAAATAACAATTTGGTAATTAACAAATTTTTGCGTATAAACGCTGAGTTAACTTATAGTTTGCGAATAGCTAAGTCACGAAAACAATTACTGATTAGTAGACTTATTTGCAATTAGTGTGCTAGGCGTTGCCACTCTTTTCAGTGATTTTCCTGTTTCCAACTATGTGGTAGCCCTGCAGCATTGTTATTGTCATTACGACTGCTGGCGAAGGATAGAGGTAAAATGTTAAAAATAAAAACTGAAAACAAGCGTAGTAATTGGACCACAGCGGATGGCAGGATGATTTTCATATCAATGTTGCCAGATACTCACGTACAGTATTTGGCGTATAAACGGTGAGTTAGTTATTTACAAATATTTCTCTTTGCAAATAGCTGGCGTATATACGCAGTATAAGTTGACTTCCATTTGTAACGTCCGCTATGGAACTTTGAGCAAGCATAACAATTTGATAATAACATTGTCCATCGGCCTATACAACCGAGAACTAGAACGATTCGATTTTATATTTGCAGGTAATTTGTTTTAAGGTTGAAGGAAACTCCAGAAAAAGTGTTTAGGTGGAGCTACAACGCGAACTACCAAAACCATCTCACTTTTTCTTTTACTTGTACAAACAAAAGTTTTAAGTTAGGGTGTTCACCAGCGCGCGTAAAATCGTAAAGCGAAAAGAGTTAACTCCAAAATTTGTTTCCTTAATAACTTCGGTGTTTTAGCTCAGATCTCATTGTGCGCTTCAGAGTAGATAGACATCAGGCCCAAGATAATATATATAATATTAAGCGACGAGGTTGTAACTTTAAAATTGTGGCTCTGACAGTTTTTTGCAGTACTTTATAGGGTCGGAAATTATTCCTTCTCCCTGTTACATACATTTGCACAACTTCATGATCCCCTTTTACCCATTTTCAATGGGTACAGGGTATAAAAATTACGCACTTTTTGCTGCTCTGGGGTATGTCTAAAAAATCCGCGTAAAAGTGTAAAAAGAGTAAATAATTGAATTGTTGTAAAATTATTCAAAGTATCGATAAAAAATACTCGGTATCGTGTGATTTCGATATTTTTTTCTTCGAAATATGCGGTCAGAACTACAATAATTAAAATTTTTTGTCAGTTTAAGTGCATCTAGCCAGTAAATAAATTGACACATCTTCCTCAAAATAGCTCCAAATACTCTGTCTGTGACAACACCTAGCTATTGTTATCACATTCTTTAACATAGTTGTAGCTTTACATATTGATGCAGCTTCTCCAAACTACCCAAAGCAGAAAAGTGCTACCTGTAACTCAAGTTCCATTTGGGGTCGAAATGCAGACGACATAAAGCATAAAGCACGGACCCATTGGTCATTGTAAAATGGTAGCACACTGGTTCGCCAGTTGACTTATTGACACAGAACTTGAATCCTTGCTGCCAGCATGCAATTCCAGCAAGATCCTTCATAAGGTCTAACTCTTCATAGACAGCATCAAGATTTTTTATGTATTTATATTTCTTCATGCTCCTATTCGGATGTGCCCCAGAAATCTCTAGAGGTTTTCGTATAAACGTTAGCATTGCATATTAAAGCTATTTTAATTTATATTTTAAGCCTAGTACGGAGGGCGTTCGAATTTTCCTTTCAGAAATTTGGCTGATAATTCTTTTTGTGGAATGTAAAAGGCAGTGTGACCAGATAACATTAAAAAATATACCGGAAACGGAAAATAAATAAATTGGCCAGCTGACTTGTGTTTTGACATAACTATTAGATTTAAATAAAATGAGGCACTATGCACAACATGGATGAAGTTGCAATTGCTGTGGCAGCTGTTATGCTGAAGAATGTGCACAAGACTTCAGAATTGGATTCGCCTGTTGCCAAGAATCTAATGGTCTGCACGAGGCCGGATAAGTCCAATTATAATTCTTTTATTTCCATTTGGAACATCATTCCAATTTATGGCTCAATTTATGCTTTGGGACGTGCCCTCCAACATGACAAGATTCCAACATGGCGCAACTGCTTCCCAAACACTTGTTGTAAGTGCGGTGTCCAGTTGCTTGTCATTCGTGATGTCTGACAATTATGCATTGTTTTTTACTGCATCAATTAATGCATTTTTGTCGTCATAACCTTTTGCCTTGCCTTTTGACAATTGACACAAGGAATAAATGACTGCACAATATCTCTTGAAGGAATATCAGCTGATCGATACAGTCCACACGCTTCATCGATATGGCAACTCTCAAAATTCCTTGTGAGTATTCCTTGGCTTTCTGCGTACCAAACATCAGAATGAGGCAAGGAAAAATTGCTCAAGCAATTTTTTATACCCTGTACCCATTGAAAATGGGTAAAAGGGGATCATGAAGTTGTGCAAATGTATGTAACAGGGAGAAGGAAACATTTCCGACCCTATAAAGTATATATATTCTTGATCAGCATCAACAGCCGAGTCGATTTAGCCATGTCCGTCTGTCCGTCTGTCCGTCCGTCCGTCTGTCTGTATGAACGCGTCGATCTCGGAGACTATAAGAGATAGAGATACAAATTTTTGCATGTACATAGGTATAGGCCGTACGCAGATCAAGTTTGTTTCAGATTTGCAAAATTCCCCCCCTCCCCCTTAAACCGCAAAAAACTGTCAGAGCCACAATTTTAAAGTTACAACATCGTCGCTTAATATATATTATCTTAGGCCTATAATCTATCTATTCTGAAAAGCACATTGAAATCTGAGCAAAAACACAGAAGTTATTAACGAAACAATTTTTTGCACCCCCCCTCCCCCCACGCTTTGCTATTACGCATTACGTTTGCTGCTTGCGCCCGCGTGTGTGAGGGCGCGTTTGTGTGTGTATGTGTGCGTGTGTGTTTGTTTGTGTATGTGTGTGTTTGTCAATTGTACAGGGTATTTTGAAGTCGAGCTAACTCGACTGCAATGGTCTTACTTGTTTTATATGGAGTTTGACAGCTGAACGAAAATTTGGACGCCCTCCGTACTAGGCTTTAAGAAGCTCAAATATTTCTGGCTACTAGATTAGGTGACAAAAGTTAAGCAGATTTGATGCGTTCGGTTTTCCTTCCACAAAATCTAGTAGGCGGTCGGATTCTTGGCATTTCGTAAATAAAGTAAACCCAGTTTAGTTCGAAATGCTCCGTTTATACGAAAATCTCTACAGATTTCCAGGACACTCCTGATTTAGCTTGATTTGTACACCTACAATCAATGCTTTAAAAATACGTATTAAACTTTGACTTTGAAAACTCACAGCTGGTTTACGCCAAAAATTACTAGGGTAAACCTTCTAGGGGTGTTCAATAGCTGCGTCGCGCAAATTTTCACAATATGTTTTTACGCGTGCTGGTGAATACCCAACGTGTATTTGAGTAATTTTTTTATAATCAGAAACTTTGTTTATTTTTCCATCACTGGCAATTTATTTCTTGTTTCTGGTTCCCGAGATATTGGCTTATAAAAAAAAGGAGTTTTAACGATATCCCAAAGGACGTAATATAAAACAAGTGAGAAAGTCGGTCAAGCCCGACTATAACATACTCTGTACCCAGAGTAGAAGCTGAATGCAATGCTGGTGCTGCGCTCATCTCAAAGTCTCTCTCTCTTTTTCTCTCTCTCACTCTCTCTCTCTCTCTCTAAGATTGTGTGGTGTTAGTTGTGAATGGGTGGGAGGGGTGGGGCGAGGAAGATGTACTTTTTTGCTCATAACTTGAGAACCGCTCATTCGATCTTTATCATTTCTTCGGCAAATCGATACATTTTGCTAATTACTAACTATCTCTAGAAGATTCGAAACGTCTATCTTCAAAACTGTAGGAGATATAACGTTTTTTCCGAATTGCGGGGGCGGGAGGGGGCGTGGCAAAAATTGAAAATAAACTTGATCTGCCTGCAGCTATAAGAAATATTTGTCCCATACATGTCAAACCTCTATCTCTTACCATCTGCGAGATCTGTTTGTTCATACGGACGGACGGACAGACGGACAGACGGACAGACGGACAGACGGACATGGCTATATCGACTCGGCTGTTGATGCTGATCAAGAATATATATACTTTATATAGTCGGAAATGATTCCTTCTCCCTGTTACATACTTTTGCACAAACTTAATATACTCTATGTACCTTCGGTACAGAGTATAAATATCCCAACATTGGGCCAGATCAGTGTGTTTTGGAGTAATCTAAACAATTATAAGTTCTCTTATCGGTCTAGGTTCTTTTTCGTTATATGTAGGTACTCTTTCTAAGTGCGCACACACTCCCACGACTTTACCTACAAGAATATTATATTCAGTGATTTCTGATTTTTCCAAATATTTCCCTGTGAACCCAAAAACAACAAAAATCGTATGGGAATTGGGTGGGAAGGGATTTGTAAAACACATGGGACTCATTTTTGTAATTTTTTTTTACTTTTTGGTATAGATACGGATTTATTAACTTTAATTGCATTTTAAGGAGCAGTTATGGGTGGTATGGGTATATTGTTCTTTTTATTTTGAACCGAAAATTTTGTTGTTGAACTAACTAAAGGTCGTTAAAATTATTTCGTCTGATTTAATATCTTTCTTTTACTTAAACTTCATTAAAAAGGAATTTTAATAGATTGCCCTTTTATCTCTTTGTTTGCTATCCGCTTTCACAAGCACTTAGGCTCGGGGGCACATTAAAAATTCCCTTTCAGTCACCTTTATTTGATCAAATTTGTTTTGGTTGCTTTAACATTCAGCTGCAAATTCACAGTCAACAGGTTAAAATTTTTGCTAGTTTTTATTTTGTTGTTTTGCATTACCAAAATGCCAAGTCACGTGCCCAGAGGGCCGTTGAATTTGATGAGCTAACTACATTAGAAGGCAAATTAATGGACAAAGTGGGTTAAATACAGAAAACCAAAACAGAAGCTCCCGCTTCATTAATGGGAGTGTTTGGGCATCAGCTGTTCGACATAGTCTAATTCAATATTTGCAACCACACCAAATGATTTATGCCATTAAGAGGCTCAGTTAGGGTGTGTCTAGAGCTAAAGAAAGGTGATAGAGTTGACGTCATTGTTTACTTAGACCAGGTAAATGGGAAAATATATGGAAATTTAGTACATATGTTCGTCAAAGTAAATAAGACGGCTGTTGACGAATTGTGTCATGATAAGAGACCGACCCCCCGTGTAAGCATATGCACTTTGTTTATGTATATACGATAGTGCGATAAAACTGGGCATAAAGTCCATCAGATTTGGGTATACGAATTATTTCTGTTTACCTTCCAGTGCAGACAAATAAACGCAACGCGCTCCAAAAGGAAGCAAAAATCAACAACAACGAAAAACAAAAACCTAGCCACAATAATTTTGTGGGGTCTGTTTGGCTGAGAGTAGCCAAAAATAGATTTTTTTGTAGTAATAGTAGACAGAAATATGTATAAAACAAAAAAAAACCAGACACAAGTACTTCAGACATCTGTGGAGTGGAAGAAACAAAAGGGCTTTCGAGATGCAAATGATAAAGAAGGTCAGTTAACTGTTTAGTGAAAGAACACCGATATCATTATACCCTTGCAAAGGGTATTATAATTTTGCCCAGAAGTTTGCAACGCACAGAAATATTCATTTCCGACCCTATAAACTATATATATTCTTGATCAGGGCGACGAGCTGAGTCGATTGAGCTTTGTCCGTCCGTCTGTCTGTCCGTCTGTCCGTCTGTCCGTCTGTCTGTCTGTTTCTACGCAAACTAGTCTCTCAGTTTTAAAGCTATCGAGCTGAAACTTTGCACAGAGTCTTCTTTTTACTGCACACTGCTAATATGTCGGAACCGACCGGATCGGATGACTATATCTTATAGCTGCCATAGGAACTATCGGTCGAAAAGTGGGTCTTTGTGAGAAAAACTTTTTGTTTTTAATGTAAACGCCTCCCGCTTCAACATTTATTAGTTTTATAAGCTTTTACACAGATTTGGAAGTTTTGGTCGAAATCGGATGACTATATCTTATAGCTGCCATAGGAACTATCGGTCGAAAAGTGGGTCTTTGTGAGAAAAACTTTTTGTTTTTAATGTAAACGCCTCCCGCTTCAGCAATTATTAGTTTTATACGCTTTTACACAGAATTGGAAGTTTTGGTCAAAATCGGATGACTATATCTTATAGCTGTAATAGGAACTATCGGTCGAAAAGTGGGTCTTTGTGAAAAAAACTTTTTCTTTTTAATGTAAACGCCTCCCGCTTCAGCAATTATTAGCTTTATACGCTTTTACACAGATTTGGAAGTTTTGGTCAAAATCGGATGACTATATCTTATAGCTGCCATAGGAACTATCGGTCGAAAAGTGGGTTTTATTTAGAAAAATTTTTCTTAATCTCTGATGTATTAAAACATTTGCAAGGGTATATAAACTTCGGCAAAGACGAAGTTAGCTTGGCCTTCTCGTTTTATTTACTGAAAGTGGTGTCCCCCTTTTATTGTGTTCAATTGATTATCAAGTCAAGCTGAATGACTTTTTATTGTGTTTGTACTTAGTATCAATGACGAATGGCGTCACTAGGGAATTTTTCGAATTTTAAGTTTACATAAAACTTTAGTCAGTTTAGTTATTTAAAAAGGGGATTTGACGTCATTCTTGCGGTTTCTATTAAGTGTGTTTTGTTAGTTTAAGGGGATTTCTTTTAAGAGAATAGTAAATGGTCCCCGAAAAAACTAAGGAGCTCGTTCAGTTAGTTAATTTCTCCATCTATTTCTACTGAAAGGAGATGATTTTTTAAAAAGTGTATTATAATTTTGGCCACATACTATGTGTTTGCAACACATACTATAGTAGTAAGCTTCCCTCTATTTTTTTATTTGAAGCTAAAAATTGAGCAACATTGCGGACAAATTAGTCAAGTCTAACTGCGCGTTTTGCAGTCTAGTGATTGCACTGAGAACCGAACCCGTACCGGTACAACGTTTAGGTTGTTTTCTGTCTTTTCGATTCTAAAATATCGGTTCTCCGTATACAAAAAAGTAAGAATATCGGTTCCAGTTCCGGTTCTGAGCTTCAATCGGTTCTTTTCGGTATACGGTTCCGGTTTGATATCCGGTTTCACGCATAAGAAAAATATAAAAATCTCGGTTGAAAAAGATAGCTAACTTGAATTTGATTGAAAAAGATGGTTTTTTACATATAAATTCACCAATAAAAGTCAAACTTAGCAGTTTTGTGTATCTTAAAACAAGTGAGAAAGTCGATAAAGCCCGACTATAACTTACTCTGTACCTGGAGTAGAAGCTGAATGCAGTGCTGGTGCTGCGCTAATCTCTAAGGCTCTTTCTCTCTCTCTCTTGTTATCTCACTCTCTTTAAGATTGTGCGGTGTTAGTTGTAATAGGGTGGGAGGGGGTTGGGGGAGGGTGATGTATTTTTTGCTCATAACTTGAGAACCGCTGATCCGATCTTTATCATTGATACATTTTGCTAATTACTAACTATCTCTAGAAGGTACGAATCGTCTATCTTCAAAACTGTAGGAGATATAACGATTTTTCCAAATTGCGGAGGCGGAAGGGGGCGTGACAAAAATTGAAAATAAACATGATCAGCCTGCAAGTATAAGAAGCATTTGTCCCATACATTTTAAAGCTCTATCTCTTACCATCCCTGTGATCTGTTTGTTCATACGGACGGACGGACGGACAGACGGAAATGGCTATATCGACTCGGCTGTTGATGGTGATCAAGAATATATATACTTTATGTGGTCCGAGATGCTTCCTTCTATGCGTTACAAATATCTAAACAATTTTAATATACCCTCTCCAAGGGTATAAAAAAAAATTTCCACCCCGTCTGGGAATCAAACTAGGGTATCTTAGACTCGCAGTCAAAAAACGAACCGCTACGCTACGGCACTTACAATCTTAGTGGAGAAAAAAATACAGTTTTAAGAACATAAAGGAATATACTCATATCTTTAAATATATTCATATTCTTTTTATTCTAAATATGCCAAATATGCTTTAGCATATATATTCAAGCTCTACTAATAAGTAGAAATTTTTAGAAGGGTGAAAATAGGAGTTAATGATTTCATGGTAAAGAACCATTAATAGTTATTATTAATTCTTAGTTTTCTGATAGCGATGAAAATTAATCTATAAGCTTTAACATTTTAGAAAGAACGATATATGAAAAGAACTTAAAAATGTCGCATTATTAGCTGCTCCTGCACACAAGAATCAGTGTAGCGCACTTTTTCTACTCATATATTAGTTTTATCCAGCGATAGTCAGCAATAATGAAAGATTGCTAAAAAAAAAACACACTAATGAATTATTTATACAGTCCGTTAACTAAGGAAGAGAATTTGTCCTATAATTCAGAAATACTGAAATGGGTACACTCACATACACAAAGTTTAATGTAAATTTGGAGTTATCTGTTTTGCACATGTGCCTTGGCCAAACAGCCATACAATTGACAACTTGCAGAAGATAGGCAAAGCCTGTGGTGTGTGTGTCTTGTTTTAAAAGTTATGAACAAACATACGGATATACTTTGTAGATCGATAACGAACATATATCTTACGAAATGAAAATAGTATGCACTTCATTTCACAGATAAAACTGAATACTACAACTTGACATTTACAAATTTATAAAAAACAAGTAAGAGTGTTGCGGTCGAGTGCCCCGACAGCAAAATACCCTGTTCCAAGTAATGTGGCTATAGAAACTTTGAATTCCATTTATTTTAAAATTTATTTCAATAAATGGACAGGCGCACTTATGTACATATCTTCGGTGTTTTTGATCGGATCTAATTGTGGAACACAGAATAGATAGTTGTTGGGCCTAACTGAATATATATATTGTCACTAGGTTCAAACTTAAAAATTGTAGCTCTGACAGTTTTTCGCGGTTAGAAGAAGATGGAGGAGGAATTTGCCAAACCTGGAGCAAACTTTATCTGGGTACGGTGTACACCTACATACATGCAAAAATTTGTGGCTCTACCTCTTATAGTCTGTGAGATCCACGCGTTTATACAGATAAAAATACAGATTTTCGCTGTTTAAAGATGGAGGAGCATTTTTCGAAATCTAAAACAAACTCGATGTGGGTACAGTATACACCTATATACATGCCAAAATTTGTGGCTCCATCTATTACAGTCTCTGAGATCGACGCGTTCATACAGACAGACAGACGGAAAGGCGGAAAAGGCTAAATCGACTCGGCTGTTGATGCTGATCAAGAATATATATACTTTATGGGGTCGGAGGTGCTTCCTTCTCCCTGTTACATACATTTGCACAACTTCATGATCCCCTTTTTCCCATTTTTAATGGGAACAGGGTATAAAAATAGCTCGTTTCTAAGAAAATGGTAAAATTACAAAAATGGTCAAATACAGTTAATAATAAGAGATATGAAATATTTAAGACCAGATTAGGGTAAAGATATAATGGATTATTTAGAAATTTTATTTTGTCCAAATACTTTTGTCCACCACTGTACATGTCTTCTAAACAAAGTTATTCCCGAAACCCGGTCCTAACTCGAACCTAGGTTTAGCGACCTTCTGAACCCGCTCCGTGAATCCGAACCCAAAAAGTCTCGCGCGTTTGAGGCGTGGAGTGAACCCCCTCTCGATTTATATGGGGTTTGCAGAACTTTGAACTATATTAAAAACATTCAAGCAGGGTTGCCAACATTTGCCGGAAAAAAATTCTGTTTACAGCGGGTTGGAGAGGAAAAAAAACCTAAAAAAAAAAGGCCAATGTTGTTCTTGTTGTAGTTTTCTAATGACTATATTTTACAGCTGCAATAAGACCGATCGGTAGAAAAATGAGTCTATTTTTTTTTATCGTTCTCAAACTCGGTGATTGTTTATTTGATTATTTTTCAAAGAGATTTGCGAAAATTGGTCGAATGATAGATAGATGACTATCTGTCGGAAGCTATTCGGCTTGGCCTTCTCCTTTAGTGTAAACATTTGATTACTTTAAAGCCACCTCAACTTACATCATCCGATAGGGACACCGACACCGAACCCGAACCAGTCAACTGACGTGATGGACTTGTTATGGCCGAAGTGGCGCTCTCCGTGCGCTGTAATCGTGGCATTGTGGACGCTCCACCCAACGACGCAGATCGCACCGGCATTGATTCCGCTCCCACGCTGTTTTCAATTCTCCTTCCATCTAATCCTTGAGCTAGAGCCGGCGAGCGTCGTATCCATATCTCATCCAGCTCTCGTTCGCTGGGCGTTTTGGGTTTATTGCCTAAGCTATTAGTATCACAATTTTGACTTTGGTTGTTGTTGTTGGATGTATTGAGTAGTCCCGCTGTATTTAGCGAGCAGTTACTCTGCGCCGGTGTGCGTATTTCAACGAGAGATGGCTCAAAGAATTTCTTGGAGAGATGTGGCGCGGCGGTGGGAAAGCGATTTGAGCCATAACGCTGTGAGAAGAGACCCTGAACGGAAGAGTAACCACCGAAGCTGGAGGGAAAACTAATGGTTTGGGCATTAGAGCTGGCTCGGAGTTTACTCAGCTGTTTGGCCTCGACCCGTAGCTCGGGAGTTTCCTGGGCAAGAGTGACCTTGAATTTGCCCTTGATGATAAGCGGCGGCTCATTGGGTAGGGGCAAGGGAGACGTGGGCTCTGGGAGTGCTAGTGGTGCAGGTGTGGTAGTAGGCGGGGCATGAGGTTTAATGGCTAACACCTTAGCAGGAGTCTCTTCTTCGGTATGTAGCAGCTCCTTTAAGGCTTTGGGTAATATGGTGGCTGGAATGGGTGGAGGAGGCGGAGGTGGTGGCGGCAGGGCCTTGCACTCCTCAATGTTGCGTGTGTTAATTCGATCAATCTTGTGCATAAATTGCTGACGCAAACGCTCTAGATCTTTGAATTTCTCCTTAGAGGCCTCATCTTGAGGGGTAGGCGGACGCGGTGGGGCCTTGGAGGTCCTCTCCAGCTTGGGTGGATCAACTCCACCCGGCTGTGGCGATTTATCGCCATCATCCTCGTCATCCTCCTCTTTGCATTGAGAGAGACGACGCCGCTCTGTGAAGGGCGGTACCATATATGCCGCTCGCTGATGATACAAATCATAGCTTCCTCCTCCCCCTCCGATTGCTGCATTGCTTTTGGCGAATTTGGCACTTAGACTGAGGCTGAGATTTACATCCACATCATCATCATCGTCGAGCTCATCCTCATCATCGCTGCTGCTCCCACTGCTGCTGTGAAAGTCAAATGAATTGGAACGAGGAAGGGATTGCAGCATTTGTGGTTCCAGCTGCTGTGCATACTTGAGATTAGGCAAGCTTTCTCTCTCCTTTTCTCCAGCGGGACACAGACTGGCAGCCGAGGCGGATGAATCAGTGGCATTAGCACTGGCCTCAGAGTCCGATTCATAGCCATCAAGCACCGCCTGCTCTAGATCATCCATGGTGGACTCAAATGCACACTCAAAGCTGTCCTCATTTGTGAGATAATGGGGCAAGGGGGCCAAGGTCGGCTGCTCCTTCTCTTTGCCATCCTGCTTCTCCTCGTGATTGCTCATGGATGAAGCGGTTGGAGATGTTGATGTTGTGTTGTTGTTGGTTGACGACGACTTCTTCTGCAGTTTGACATTCTCCTCAATGTACTCGCAGTTTGTGGCCATTCTATTTGGATTTGATCTTTGGATACTTTTGGGTGGGTTTTGTTAAATGTATTTATTATCTTTTGAGCGACATTGATTGAATCTGTAAAAGAGAGAGAGGGGGGTGGGAATTAGCCAAGCACTTCAGAGTGACTTGGCCTTGAGCTTTCGTTTTGTGTTGATATGAAAAGCAATTATCTCTCAAGGAAAAAATCTCTAGTAGGCAAGTCTCGACGAGCGTTGCTAAGCGCGCAAATAAGATATCAAAAAACGGTTGAATGAGTTTGAAGTCAATGAAATGAGAAACATTTTTACGACTATTTTAAGGTGCCCTACTGCAAGTGGAACAAAATTTATTTCTTTATTTCGCTAGAGTCCCAAATTGTTACATAATAATAACCTTGCGGTAAACTTTTTAAAATTGTAATTTTAATTTATTTCATGTTTTGGTTTATATAGTTTGGTTTATTACCCAAAGATATTTAAACTTTAATCCTTGTTTTCCGTCCTAATTAATTACATTTTTGTTGATCAATCCAATAGACTCAAGTACATAAAACCACAGCTGCAATCTCATTTCATTTTTTCGGAGTTTCGGATCTCGGGTTTAAATAAACATTTATTGTTCTATTGGTTAGTATTTGGAAATCTTTTCTTAGTTTTTGGAAGCAGGTTTTGGTTTGAATCTTGGTTGAGTTCTTGTTTTGCCCAATTCACTGTGGGCCAGAAATCTCATTTTTTGGGCAAAACTCTGGCATTTCTACACCAGGCTAGCTAGAAATTTTCGAAAAAATGATCTTAAAAGATTGAACTTAAGTCACATAATTTAAAAAGCAACAAAAACGAGAAGGCCAAGCTAACTTCGTCTTTGCCAAAGTTTTTATACCCTTGCCAATGTTTTAATACATCAAATTAAATACATCAGCATTAAAACAACAAATTTTCCTAAATAAAACCAACTTTTTGACCGATAGTTCCTATGACAGCCATAAGATATAGTCATTCGATTTTGACCAAAACTTCCAAATCTGTGTAAAAGCGTATAAAACTAATAATTGTCGAAGCGGAAGGCGTTTACATTAAAAACAAAAAAGTTTTCTCACAAAGACCCACTTTTCGACCGATAGTTCCTATGGCAGCTATAAGATATAGTCTTCCGATTTTAACAAAAACTTCCAAATCTGTGTAAAAGCGTATAAAACTAATAATTGTCGAAGCGGAAGGCGTTTACATTAAAAACAAAAAAGGTTTCTCACAAAAACCCACTTTTCGACTGATAGTTCCTATGGCAGCTATAAGATATAGTCATCCGATCCGGTTGGTTCCGACATATTATCAGTGTGCAGTAAAAAGAAGACTCTGTGCAAAGTTTCAGCCCGATGGCTTTAAAACTGAGAGACTAGTTTGCGTAGAAACAGGCAGACAGACGGACGGACAGACGGACGGACGGACAGACCGACGGACAAAGCTCAATCGACTCAGCTCGTCGCCCTGATCAAGAATATATATAGTTTATAGGGTCGGAAATGAATATTTCTATGCGTTGCAAACTTCTGGGCAAAATTCTAATACCCTTTGCAAGGGTATAAAATCGGTAACGAACAGAAACAACAACGTGCCACACGAGCCGATGCCATTGTTTCTTTAGTGCCTCCCTTTGTCCATAAGCTATTTTGACATTCCTTTTATTTGCTTCAATTGTATTTGTATGTAGAACAAATGTAAGTGTAGCAGGGACTTGACACGTATGTGGCGATGAGTCACTTAAATTTGATTAGTTTTAGTTTGTTTAAGTGTTCACAATTATGATGTCGGGAAGTAGACTCCAAAGGTAAAAATCATTGACAAAAGTACTGGAGGCTCAAAACACACTATGCCGAACCAACAAAAAGCTAAATTGAATTATTGGCCATACCTAAAAAGCTGACGAGAGAGGACATCCCCTGATGACCCCGTATTTCCCAATTGAAGTCTGCACAATTTACAGCTTTGGAAAAGCATACATTATATTTATATATCACGAAAAATCAATAAAATCATTTAAAGTAAACTAAAAAGAAAAAAACCACTGCATTACTACTTCATTACCCACTCATATAGGCTGTAAAGCACGTGTATTACCAACCCCATATACTTCTCTACAGTAGTACATTGCATAGTATAACACTTTACCCACCCGAATACTTTTCCAATTTTAGTAAATTGAATCGTATAACAAGTGCTTTACGGCAGAGTATACGATTTTTAAATTGTGTGTTGAATTGTAAACAGACTGCGAACATCCTGCATTACATTTTAAAAAAATGTACACATTCGTAATGGGAGTCCGATGGCAGTTCGGCTCGGGATACATCCTTAACCAGTAATGCAGGGGTGCGCACCCCGTTTACAAAGCGGCCACACGACAAAGTAATGCAGATTGTTGGGATTACTTCCGTCACACTGAAGGCAAAGTAACCTATTAGTAATCTATTTTGTAATGCCGATTTGCGGCTGGGATGTGTCTCTCTCCTAGTCTGCAATGCGTGGCCAGTTGGCTGAATTTGGTTGATGAACACACAAACAAGTCCATAAAAGTTCAGTTCAACCGTTTAAACTATGAGTGAATCTTTGATTGAAAAATTTTGTGAATAAAGTGATCAAAAATTCATCAAAAAACTCGGCAAACCGTTCACACAATATTAGTTAGTTAGTCTAGACACGACGACAAAAATGAGATTAAGGTAAAAACAAACCCGAATTCTGACAACCTAACCAAACAAGCAAACGCGAATACGAAAAAAGTTTTCGGCCGATGAAACCGAGGCAACGCTGTCTAGAGTTTCGGACAATAAATGTGAGTAAGAATTTTTTTGCATGACGCAATCAAGAAAAAGTGATTTTTGCAGTTCCTGCTGCCCACCCTGTCGAGGATTTTCAGTCAATATGACTACTCTAACCGATTTTTCCATCTATTTAATCTCCTTTTTAAATTCAATACTTAAAAAAACTAAATAAAAATAAAAATGTAATTTTTCTAATGTATTACAATTTACCTTCAGTGCTTCTAAGAGTATGGTACACATTTTGTCACATTCAAATTGGCTCCGCTTAAAAGTATTTTATCACAGAACGCATGTGTTATATTCCGAAGTTAAAAAAATAGAGGCAAGCTAACTTCGGCTCGACCGAAGTTTATATACCCTTGGAGCTTGATATGTGCCTGACAGTTTGTATGGCAGCTATACATATAGTGGTCCGATTTCGAAAAATTTTGTGAAATGATGTAAAATCATTAAAAACTTATAAATACGGGCGTTGGGAGCGATAACATTGAAAACAAAAAAGTTTTTCTCACTAAGACTTTTTTTCAGACCTAACTTTTGTATGGCAGCTATACTATATAGTTGTCCGATTTCAAAAAATTTTAGTGAAATTATGTGAAATCATTGAAAACTTATAAATACGAGCGTTGGGAGCGATAACATTGAAAACAAAAAAGGTTTTCTCACTAAGACTTTTTTTTTCAGACCTAACTTTTGTATAGCAGCTATACTATATAGTTGTCCGATTTCAAAATGGCTTGGTGAAATTATGTGAAATCACTAAAAACTTATAAATACGAGCGTTGGGAGCGATAACATCGAAAACAAAAAAGTTTTTCTCACTAAAACTAGTTTTTCAACCGATCGTTCCTATGGCAGCTATATGCTATAGTCATCCGATCCGGCCGGTTCCGACAAATGTGCAGCGTATTTATACCAAAAGACTTCGTGCAAAGTTTGGTTACGATAGCTTTAAAACTGACGGAGGAGATAGCATAGAAACAGACGGACGGACAGACGGACGGACAGACGGACAGACGGACATGGCTATATCAACTCAGCTCGTCATGCTGATCAAGAATATATATACTTTATGTGGTCGGAGATGCTTCCTTCTATGCGTTACAAACATCCGGACAATTTTAATATACCCTCTCAAGGGTATAAAAAGCGTTCATCTAGGGTAACAGAACAAGATTGATTTCAAATAGGAATATAATTTTAAATGTGATTTTATAAAAATTCAAAGCAAAACCGCGCAAAAGCGCATACCTACAGCTATAATAAATTATTCAAATATAATAATTAGCAATATTGTAAGCAAATTAAGAAAGGTACTGTTGGGTACTCTTAACCCAAAGTTGCAAATTGTAAAAAAACACACAAAATTTTAGAGCTTTTACATTTTTTATGTAAACGCTTTCGAATGGAAACTTCTTGGTAATTTTTTATAGCAATCTAATGCGAAGTCGAAAATAAGAAATCAAGTCCCGGCAGCGTTGCTTTGCTAACTTTGACTATAAGTTTTTTTATTTTTTACATAAATTTTCAGAAAAATCATCTTTGAAAGGCTGGCATTCAAAAACTAATTTTGTAAAAGGTACCAAATTTTGCCATAAAATAGCTAAATGTCTTCAAAATCACTGCCGACAATTTGGATAAAATTCCTTTTGTAATCTCTTTAGGGCGAACAAATGGGATATCTATACACAAAATTTGGAAATTCTACTAGCAATATCAGAAAAATGATCTCTAGTCGATCTGCATACAACTCTGTTTGTAATCTTTTTAGGGCAAATAAATGAAAAAAATAGAGGCAAGCTAACTGCGGCTCGACCTTGGAGCATGATATATGCCTGCCAGTTTGTTATTTGGCACCACAATTTCGACAACATTTTGAATACAAAAAAGTTTTTCTCACTAGAACTACTTTTTCAAGCGATCGTTCCTATGGCAGCTATGTGCTGAAGTCGTCTGACTTAAATCAAACTTGGCAGAATTGTGTGGTAGCATAGAGTATTGATCAGTAACAAGTTTGGGAGCGATAGCATTGAAAACAAAAAAGTTTTTCCTACTAAGACGGCATACAGTATAGTTGCCGTTTGATTTAAGTCAGACGACTTTAATCTGATAATAGTTGTCTGACTTTTATAAAACTTGCGTCGACCCAAAAAAGTTCGTGCAAAGTTTGGTTTAGATAGCTTTAAAAATGAAGGAGGAGATAGACGGACTATACGGCTATATCAACTCAGCTCTTCATGCTAATCAAGAATATATATACTTTATGTGGTCGGAGATGCTTCCTTCTATGCGTTACAAACATCTGAACAATTTCAATAGACCCTCTCCAAGGGTATAAAAATAGAGGGAAGCTAACTTCGGCTCGACCGAAGTTTATATACCCTTGGAGCACGATTTATGCCTGACAGTTGGCTATACGATATATTCATCCTTTTTTAATCGCACTCTCCAAAATTGTGTTGAAAATTATAATATTCATAACTGGAAAGTATAAACACGCATACATTAAATACAAAATAGTTTTTCTTACAAGAACTACTTATCAAGAAAATATATGTGGTCGGAGATGGTTCCTTCAATGCGTTACAAACATCCGGTCGATTTCACACATACCGTCTCCAAGGGTATAAAAAACTATGTTCCTGTTTTGAAAAACCAACCAGAAAAGTTGGGAAATGTGAGCGGGGGTGTGTTTAAGACCAATCTTTGCTTTTTCGCCGATCCCTATAAAATTCTTTTCGTAATCTCTTCAGTGTAAGTAAAAGAAAAAGTTGACTACTTGGAGGAAAACCCCAGCAGTAGGGTCGTAACAATGAATGGGCAAAGTAGTAAAACATTGATTTCAAAAATATTTTTAAATTCGGTAAATCCCCAGGGGTTCTGTACTATGCTGGATTATATATATTAAACAAAGTCGTGTGTGTTACACCACTAATATATCAAGAACGGCTGGACGTATTTTTAAGATCTTTGATATGTCAGATTTGTTACCGGCCCAATTGGATAAAAAAATCGCAAAAAAAAAAAAAAAACACGAAAATTTGTCAAATGTTAGAATTCCAAATGTTATAAATGTGGGGAAGAAATTTTTTTTCTAAATTGTTTCTGCTAATTAATTATTAATTTAATTATAATTATTCATCGATTCGCCAAAGGAATGGTGAAGATTGAATAAACGATAGTTGAGTTAAAAGGAAAACAAAAAATTATGCTGGGTAGCACCGGTTCAATGGCGATGGGCAGCACTTGACCCACCTTATGGCTTCTTTAGCACTTTGTGTGGCTTCTATTTAAAATTGATCACAAACAGGATGCAGAGTATGTTATAGTCGGTCTTAAACAAACTTGTTTTTTGGGAAAATATAACATAAATAAATAGATTTCGTTTTTGGTATACGCTTTTTTGGTTTTCCACCCATACATGTCAGATGTTTTACGGTTGGTACGGAGACAAAAGAAACGTCGATCCACACGAACATGGAACTCGAACGTCGAACTCTGAATTTGTGGATGGTATTAGCAGCTGTTCGAGCCTTTTTTGGGCGCCCAAAGTAGTTAAATTTATTTATTTTGACGCTCAGAAGCAAAGAAAGATCCGAAATGAAGGGTAATTTGAAGAGCCTTCATGAGGAAGAACAAATTGCGCTGATTAATAACGTAGAGGCAAGTAAAGTAAAAGTATTTGGAACCTCGCCAATAAATATAATTTTGATGCAGTTGACAGAGAGAGCCTCCAGCAGCAGTCCACAAAGATCTGCAGCAACCATGTCCGGGATAAAAGCAACAACAGTAAAAGTTTTTTGATTGCACGACACCAGCTTCGTATTGCGGCTGGAGAGGATGTTTCGATTTGGCACCATGTGCTGTTCCAGCAATTCGAAAAGGCAAATAAAACTGTTGGCGCTCATATGGAAGATTTGTCTCGAACTGTTGTGGGAAGGTACGTCCCGAAAGGGGCATGATGACGTCCCTCGTCATAACGGGCGTGACAACTGTCCCCAGTCCTTACCCTCTGAACCAAGCCTAGGGCTTGCTGAGTTTTAAATTGAGTCTCGAAGTGGAGGTCTATATCAACCGGAATTGTCATGTCCAACTGTTTGCTTTTTAAACGGCTATCTGGAAGACTCCGGTCTGCTGGGGGCGCTCGTCGGGAGCCATCAACCAGGCTCATTGATTCGTATGCACTTTTTATTGCGTGCAGGGTACCGTGATTTTAACGTATCTATTGATGCCATTCTGTGTGAAGTACATTAGATCTTAGAATCTGTTTTCGCAATATTAGAATACTCATAGCGCAGGCAAATCTGCCCATATTTCTCCCTTTCCTCAAATAAGGCAACTGAAACATTGAGGGATGCTTATGGCATTCTCATCCTCATCTCTCTTCCAATACGATTTGTGCGGGAGAGGTGCCCCCTGGCTACACCCTTAACTATCCGTATTTCATAATCTGTATTTTGTTATTGATGATTTTAAATTCTCATCAATTTTCCGTATTAGATTAACTTAAAAATCCCATTTTTGGCATTTTTGGCCAGTATTTACACGACCGTCACTATTGAGTTTTCGTCTGATTTGCTGTCTGACCGTAAAAAGGCGTGAGGTCTTCAGATGAGCGATCGACGAAATAGAACGGTTCTATTTGGCCTGAGCATAGGGGCATTACGAGTTACAGTGTTCGTTGACGAAAACTCATTGAGCGATCGTCGTGTAAATGGAGCTTAGCACACTAATTTGTTTTTAGGTTCCACACGCAACAATAAATGTCTTTTTTGTGCGCCCAAACAGTTTGGAGTACTCCGTACCGTGCTTAAACCGAAACAAGTGTACCAAAAAAGATTTCTGTTCAACAAAAATGTATGACATTTAAAAGTTTGATCTCCATGTAAAAATGGCAAATAAAGGATGTTGTATTATAACACACTAGGAAAGGGTTCAGAAACAACTCCAGCCCCCAGTCTAAAATTGCCAGAGATAACTCTATTTTAAATACAAAAAACTTTATTGCCAATATCTTAAACAAAATAAATTGGGCACATTTAGCAGATAAGATAAATTACCGACACTGCTCATTTGCGTTTGCGGAGTTTTTGATTTGTTAAATAAAGCCCTGAGACAATTAAAGTTCAATATTAACGGATATGTGAATGCTGGTACAAAATCAGGCTGATCCAGAAATTGGTAACTTATTATGCATTCTGTTCGATTCCTTTTCAGCAATAATCAAATTTGCTAATCGCCAATCACTGCATTTAGCAGGGAAAATAAATCACAAATCGCAAATCGAAATTATCTGCTGAACGGGCCCATTGATTTGTAAACTCTTATTTTGATTTTGTGTTAATGTTGGGCGCGATCCAAAATCTATACGAGAACAAAATCATTCCATATATTTCATTCTGTGATGGACTGGAGGTGAAGGCCAACAAACAAAACCATAAACCATACAGGAAAATAAAAAAATATTTTTACACATTTTCCATTTCTTTTTCTGCGACAAAAATATTGAGAAGCGCAAAAACAAAACGCTTACAAAGCTAATCCAATTATTTACGCGTCATTGTGGTCGTCGTCAACACAACAAAAATGCGAAAATATAAAAATAAACAGAAACGTTGCCTAATGTGAACATATGGCAACAGAACCAAAAAAAAATTCCTCACATAAACAAATTCATGACACAAAAAATCTAATGAGACAAACTCGGGAAATGAACGATATATATAAACTTAGATAAGACCAATCACTTCACATACTACCAAAAGATACAAAGGTATCAATAAACATGAGTCAAACGAGACTGAAAGTGCAAAACTGCAAACCAGATCCCCAGCCCCTCTCATAACACTTCAAAAGACCAACCGCATGTTGTGTAATTGAGCGTATGGCATACGCACCCAAATAGATACAGATATGCAAACACAAACACACTCACAAACAGTCTGCAATTAAAGGCAATTATATACATACATACAAAATAGTCGTCGTATGTTAATGCAGGTCTATACATTTTGTGGTTTTCTCAAATGACGCACTTTGAGTATTAAGTGAATCACACTCCCAGCGAACAAAGTTAATTAAAACGGCAGGGCCGCAGAAGTAGGGAAACTAAACCATCCATCAGATACTCAACGAAAAACATTTAGTTTTAATTATCCCGGCACGAACACGCTGCTGATGAGTGACTTAAGTCTACAAAGGCACTGACATGTATCTTACAGATACTTTACAGTGCAATTACATGGTTGCCTTCCTTTGGAGCGGCGGCATTTAATTATATAATATACAATTGCTGTTGCAAATCAAATAATAGTTTACGTATTGAATCAAAGCAGTTGTTGTTGGTTTGCTACTAACATGTAGCCATTAATCAATGACTTTAGCTATAGATACAGATGTAGATGTGGCGATAACCATAAAGATGCCGTTCTGTGGCTAACTTGCCAGACGCTTTGGCGTCTCAACCAGCAATTGTATGTGGTTTCTGTTCGACACGGACATATAAATTAGATAAGGCTATTTAACACTGTTGAATTAATTGTTTTTAAAACCGGAAATGGACAATGCTGTTTGCATCTTAGAATTTTGAAGAGAAATTTGTTATGATTTTCGGTACTCAAGAACGTGCCGCTGGTCAAGGCTTAGGTAGGAAAAAATGACCACCAATTAACATTGAAACTGATGGCTTTAAAACTGGCATCAAGAGTCATGGTGTTTGCTTCATCTTGTAAAATACCGTCATAGTCTTTATCGAAATAATAAAAACAATCCATCTATCTATTTATCTATGTATTAGATGTAGATGTGTACCACCATAGAACTGGAGATGGATGACACTCTACCATACTTAGACAAAGGATGCTATATATAATAGACACACACACTGACAAGAGACTTAACTACAAAACGGACACAAAAAACTGTGCTCACCTATGCAGACACTTACGGACCAAACAATAAGTCAGTATCCAACTCCTCGCCGAAATTGGGTATATTACATACAATCAATTTTACATGGTAATTGGAAATTATTTTTTTGTAGTGTCCCTGAAAATGGTTGCCCAGGAGCTACCGAAATATATTGGAAAAACAACATACACATCTGTGTGTTTTACTTGACCTCGAGCCTGCAATACTATTAACATTAACATGTGGATATTGGAACCGTTTCGAACAATTGACGGGCCTAAAGATTTTAATTTATGCACCATATTCTGTACAAAGAAAAGAGTAATTAAATTTGTGCAAACGTATGTAACAGGAGAAGGAATCATTCCGACTATATAAAGAAATACTTGTCAGCTCAAAGAGTGATATAGCCAGGTCGTCGTCCGTTCAGACCGTCGTCGTCGTTGACACGATCTCGGAGACGTAAGAGATAGAGGTTTACAAGTATGGGACAAATGTTTCTTATAGCCAGGCGTCGTATAAATTCCGCCCCCTCCCGCCCCCGCAATTTGAAAAAAAACGTTATATCTCTCGCAGTTTTGAAGATAGATGATTTGTACCTTCCAGAGATAGTTAGTAATTAGCAAAATATATCGATTTGCAAAAAAGTAAATCACCCACCCCCTCCTATCCTAATACAACTAACACCCCACAATCTTAAAGAGAGAGTGAGAGAGAGAGAGAAAGAGCGAGAGACTTAAAGATGAGTGCAGCACCAGCATTACATTCAGCTTCTACTCCAGGTACAGAGTATGTTATAGTCGGGCTTGACCGACTTTCTCACTCGTTTTTAGCAAAGTTTCTGCGAAAACCTTTTTCGATTGTATTTTATTTCGGTAAATGCTCGGTCTTTCACATTTTTCATATCCTTTAAGCTTCTTCCCACTAATTATTGTGGAAAAATTTTATCTAGTTTGTTCCATTTAGTAGATATTATATCATGCTTTAGTTGCCACCTTGACCGGGCCGCACCTCAAGCCGCCAACGTCGTCGTCGTCTCGTTGACATAAACAGAAATCGAAACTGCACACAAAACATGGACAAAAAATAAAAACTGAAACAATGGCAAAACCAAACACGTGACGCTGACGTTGATCGTCGTCTCTTGAAAGTGACACAGAAAATCGAGTTGAGTGAAGCAAAATGAAAACAATCGCAAAAATTTAAATGCGCTTGGCAACAGTTCAGACCCAGGCAGGCCTTTTAATGAGTTGTTTATTTTCCATTTTTGCTGAGCAAATGAAAATTGAACTGTCATAGTATCTGTCAACTTGTTAGAAGTCGGCTCTTCTAATTTCTTAGGCGTTAATTAACACACATCTGCGAAATCCCACAATGCACGCCCACTACTAGTAATTAGAATGCTATAGCTAATTTCTGTATTAATTTATCGAAATGCATCTCCCGCGTCCAGTTCTTATCTGTTCAACTTTGTTTCAGACTTTGCCCCTGTCAACTGTTTGCCTTTCGAAATGTTTAATTAATTGTATATATGTATTTTCTGGAGTATCCATTATGTGTTCACACTATCGTGTGACAGCGTTCTAATGAATTACCAAGTACCCAGGTTGAACTCATGGTAAAGCCATTTGACATTTGATTTCAATTGAATCAGCGGATCACGTGAATATCAGAACCTTAACCGGCGAGGCAAGCAGCTGTGGCACAAGTCCTACATCATTTAGCAGCAATTACAACCCACACATTGTTAATCATCATTATATCAAGTGCCAAAGCCAACCGCAATTGCATACCCAGCTTTTGAATAGGGGTATGTTCGAGGAATTCGAAGGGGTATGCAAAAAGTTACTGGGAGGTATGCAGCAGTCGTTTCTTATTGTTACATTCATTTATCACTTATTATAATCTCTCAAACTGCCTTATGTCACTTATAGACAATGCACACACACACTTATTCTACCCCTGCCCCTTTTGGATTTTGTATTTGCCATTCATTTAAGACTCGTGTGATATTTTATATGCCTAAATGAAATTGAAAATTGTTTGAATGCCATATTTGTTTTCTGTTGCTTTGCATTTTCGCCATCAAGGCGTTGCATGCGGTTTCTTCAATTAAACAATCATTTTAATTACGTGACTGCAATGAGTTATTTAAGCGTGAGTTCAATGTTTCAATATTTTTTTGTTTTTTTGCATTGGCTTTGCAAAATTTTATGCAAATGTAATATTTTGTGGGTGGAAATACGGTTTTTATTTGCTTAATCGAAGGTGCTTCCTTTTTAAGTTTTATCAATTACATAAACATCTGACAAAATCATCACAACTTTTATAGTTTATAATTTAAAGCTCAGCCGAACTTCTGTAAACTACTTATATTAGAATATTTGGGGCACACAAGAAAGCAAGACCTTCCTTTTATGAGGGAGGATCCTATACTTTATTTTTTATAAACTTAACATTTTATCAGAGATATATATAACGATTCCATTTGGAGCTGAAGTTAAATAAAAATATTTGTGAAGTTACTCTAAAAGGTTCGATTACTACTTGACTTTGAACAAATCGGCTAAGAAGATTTTACACTTGTCATATATCTCTATATAGGCTGTTGTCAAACTTCTCTAAAGATAATCTCTTTTCTAATAGAATCTGTAGTAAAAAATAGAATTTATCGTCAGAGAATCTAGAGATATAGAATATATATATATCTGGACTCAATACCGGAATAAACCGATTAAAATCGCGTACCAGAACCGGAACCGACCTTATTAAGTAGGTATATATAGTATTGATCAGCCCATTGATGGTTACACCGGTCATTTTTGGGGCTCTAGGAAATCCCGTGTAACCGTTCATTTATTTTTATACTTTGCACGAAGGTACACAGAGAATAAAGTAGGATTATGCAATTTAATGCACTGTAAATTGAAAATATAAACACTGTCCTCCTCCTCTCTTGCAAAATCGCACTTAAGCGTATTTGAAAACATTAAAACGTTCTGAACTGGTGGTCAGAATTCTCCACAAAGTTCCCAGAATAACATTAGATTTCAAAAGTCGTGCTTTCAGGCGTAAAATTTATAATTAATCTGATTTTGTGTTGAATTTTGATTTGTTTTATTAAACAGGAATAAAGTTATTCAGATTAATTTCAGAATTTAGTTTTTTTTTTTTCAGTATTAAGAATAAGAAAAATAAAAAACTGAAAACCGGAATTAATTGAAATATAACTAATTACGTACATTGAACCGGAACCGAAAACTGGATATCCCTAATTCTGAAATAGAACTTTACAAATAATTAAACTTTTTTTTCATCCTCTACATTTTGATGTCATTTCTTATGTAAAATCACGCGCTGAATCCGAATATGGAGCTTACTAAAATTTCTCAGTAGAACAGATTTCGAGATAATCCTAATTTACCGTTTTTCGGATTTTCGAAAAAGAACCTCTCACTTAATTTCAAATATCTCAACTATGAAGTATCCTGTTAACAAATTTTTTACACCAAATTAAAGCCAATAAAATTATCTTTCAATCGTTTTTATATCATTTTATTGTCAAATTTGTGTACTGTCGTAATTACAAAGATATCGAGAATTTCGATTTATTTTTATCGAAAATTTGAAAAAACTGTAAATTACATCGTTATAACCTAATGTATAACGATTTCAAAAAGTGTTCATACATCGAAATCTGTTAAGAATTGTAGAAGTTATTAGCATTTATCTAAAAAATGAGCAATTTCAGTTTTACCGTTCAAGTGGTATTAAACAAGTCTATGGTCCATTTTGTTCCGCCGTTTGTGGGCACAGTTTTTGAATTTGTTGAAAAGCTTTTAGAGCTTAGCACAAACACTAGTTGATCCGTTGTATAATGATTTTTGTCCAACTCCTAGGTAAGGAAGGGGCATGTCTCATCTGAATCAGCCGATGACTTAGTAAACTTTTAAGCGCATGCTGAAGAGCGAAATCCTCTCTGCCAAAGTGGACTAAACGATCTAATAAGAGTTCTAGATCTTTCAAAAGAAAAGTCGGAAATTTTTTCCGTCACGTTAACTTGAACGGAATTTGTTGAAGAATGATGTCAAAATAACGTACTATTGAGATCGTTCAAAGCGCTATGCTAAGTATTACTCGAAATAGAATAATATTTGTTATTGCAATGATGTGTGTGGTTTATTTGAGCAGTTAAACGAGCAGTATGATCCAGTCGAGTGGCGGTTGTTTATCGACGGTTGCAAGCTCAGTCTAAAAGCTGTATTGTTGCACCAGGGAAACATCAAGCCTTCGATACCGCTAGCGCACGCCGTTAATATAAAAGAATCATATGAATCAATGGCCATATTGCATGATTTTATAAACTACAAGGAACATAACTAGAAAATTTGCTCAGACCTCAAAGTTGTTGCAATAGTTTCAGGATTACAACAAGGATTTACCAAACACATGTGTTTTTTGTGCAAATGGGACAGTCGAGCACGCCACGATCACTACGTTGGAAAAGAATGGCCGGTCAGAACGAATAACACTGTTGGGCAAAAAAATGTAAAGTTTGAGCCACTTGTCATTAAGGAGCAAATTATACTGCCTCCCCTTCATATAAAACGGGGTTTATTTAAAATTTTTTTGGAGGCTCTACAAAGACAGTGGTGCATTTGCATATCTGAAGAGTGTGTTCCCTTACCTATCCGAAGCAAAAATCAAAGAGGGTGTGTTTGTTGGGCCGCAAATTAAAAAAACTTTTCAAGGACTCACAATTCAATTTAATGTTGTCCAAGGATGAGGAGGACGCATGGAACTCGTTCCGTTGTGTTGTCACTTCATTTCTTGGAAATTTCAGAAGTCCTAACTATAAAGAAGTCGTCGCAAATTTAATAAGAAACTATGAAAAATAGGTTAAGTTTGTATATTATATTAAAATTTTCATTACACTCAAACGCTGCACATTGTATTGCAAGCAGGAGTAAAAATGTCGTTGAAACTTCATTTTTATACCCTTGCAAAGGGTATTATAATTTTGCCCAGAAGTTTGCAACGCAAATAAATATTCATTTCCGACCCCATAAACTATATATATTCTTGATCAGGGCGACGAGCTGAGTCGATTGAGCTTTGTCCGTCCGTCTGTCTGTCTGTCTGTCTGTCCGTCTGTCTGTCTGTCTGTTTCTACGCAAACTAGTCTCTCAGTTTTAAAGCTATCGAGCTGAAACTTTGCACAGAGTTTTCTTTTTATTGCTAATATGTTGGAACCGACTGGATCGGATGACTATATCTTATAGCTGGCATAGGAACTATCGGTCGAAAAGTGGGTTTTTGTGAGAAAACTTTTTTGTTTCTAATGTAAACGCCTTCCGCTTTGACAATTATTAGTTTAATACGCTTTTACACAGATTTGGAAGTTTTGGTCAAAATCGGATGACTATATCTTATAGCTGGCATAGGAACTATCGGTCGAAAAGTGGGTTTTTGTGAGAAAACTTTTTTGTTTCTAATGTAAACGCCTTCCGCTTTGACAATTATTAGTTTAATACGCTTTTACACAGATTTGGAAGTTTTGGTCAAAATCGGATGACTATATCTTATAGCTGCCATAGAAACTATCGGTCGAAAAGTGGGTTTTTGTGAGAAAAACTTGTTTGTTTTTAATGTAAACGCCTCCCGCTTCAGCAAAAATTGGTTTTATTCGCTTTTACATAGTTGTCGAAATTTTGGTCAAAGTCGGATGACTACATCTTATAGCTGCCATAGGAACTATTAGTCGAAAAGTGGGTTTAATATAGAAAAATAGTTTGCTTTAATGCTGACGTTCGTAAACTCTGATGTATTAAAACATTTGCAAGGGTATAAAAACTTCGGCAAAGACAAAGTTAGCTTGGCCTTCTCGTTTAGATTCCCACTTGGATTTCTTCCCTGAAAACCTCGGCGATGAGAGTGATGAGCATGGTAAACGATTTTATCAGGATATGAAGAGTATGGAAGGCCGCTATCAAGGATTTTGGGATGAGGACATGATGGGTGAATTTTGATGGTTTCTTACATGAGAGGAAAACTGTGCACACAAACGGGGGGAGCAAAACGGACCATAGACATTTTTAATACCACTTGAACGGTAAAACTGAAATTGCTCATTTTTTAGATAAATGCTAATAACTTCTACAATTCTTAACAGATTTCGATGTATGAACACTTTTTGAAATCGTTATACATTAGGTTACATCATCCAAAAGAGAAAGAAATTTTAAAAAAAATTTTCTTGGTGAAAGTAAAGGTGTAATTTACAGTTTTTTCAAATTTTCGATCAAAATGAATCGAAATTCTCGATATCTTTGTAATTAGCAGCTACACCACAAATTTGAAAATAAAATGATATAAGAACGATTGAAAGATAATTTTATTAGCTTTAATTTGGTGTGCAATACTTGTTTATAGGTTACTTCAGAGTTGAGATATTTGAAATTAAGTGAGCGGTCCTTTTTCAAAAAATCCGAAAAACGGTAAATTGGGATTATCTCGAAATCTGTTCTACTAAGAAATTTTTTAAGCTCTATATTCGGATTTAGTGCGTGATTTTACATAAGAAATGACATCAAATTGTAGAGGATGAAAAATCGTGTTAACCTGTGTAATTGGTCCAAAGGGAGCTTTTTTGCAGCTCTTTTGCGGAAGTTCTAAGCTTAAAAAAAGTGCATCATTGTGAATTTCTTAAATTTTCAATAACTCGAAAACTTTTAAAGATAGAGCTTTGCAATTTTTTTTAAATGTTCAGAATCAAAAAGCCCTTTTAAAAAAATTTTAAAAAATTTTATTTTTTTTTACATTTCTTGAAAAAAAAAAGGATTTTTCCAAAAGACTTAGTCTAGCAAATAAGACCCATCCTTCAAAAACTCTCAAAAAAATATATGTGAAAGCCGCATCTTTTCTAAACATTTTGAGTGCCCGAACATATCGGTAGCATGAAAATTGAGGAAGATTTTGTAATGTAATCTCAAAAATATTCGTATGAAAAATATGTCAAAATTTTTAAAAAAAATTTATTTTTGGTTCCCTCTTCATTTTAATCGAGTCAAAACGGTGTCCCCGAAGCGGTCTTTTGAGTTTGCTGAATAGTCACACGGAGCCAAATCTGGTGAACAATCAAGCACAGCAACAGAAAGAAAAAATGATCGACAGCTCTGAACTACTTTATCGACCTCTAGCCATCGACTGAAAAGCTGTTTGCTCTATTGGTACAAAACAAGAGACCCCAGCTATTTCTACGACTTACCATAATTAGCTCATTCCGAAAATTATAGACATTTACAAATCTACACTACTTACACTCAGAAAAAATCTGGCAGAATTCTAGGTCAATCGGGATAGAGTTTATACCGTTTTTATACACTTAAAAAGTGTATTATAAATTTGCCCAGAAGTTTGCAACGCATAGAAGGAATCATCTCCGACCACATAAATTATATATATTCTTGATCAGCGTGACGAGCTGAGTCGATTAAGCTTTGTCCGCCCGTCTGTTCGTCTGTCTGTTTCTACGCGAACTAGTCCCTCAGTTTTTAAGCTAGCGAGCTGAAATTGTGCACAGAGTCTTCTTTTGTCTGCACGCTGCTAATATGTCGGAACCGACCGGATCGGATACACTTCTTGTAGCTGCCGTACAAATGATCGGTCGAAAAATGGGTTTTAATGAGAAAAACTGGTTTTTCGTCAATATTACCGCTCTCAATCACGGTCAGGGGTAATATTAAATGTTTTTAAGCTGATCTCGCTAAGTCGCTAACCGTTGAGACATGCGTTTTCAAGTGTATAAAAACTTCGGCACGGACGAAGTTAGCCTTGCCTTTCTCGTTTTACTTACAACTTTAAGAATGTTTTGTTCTAGAATGTACATTTATGAAACACAAAATATTCTAGTATCGAAAACTATTTTTAATATAATTAAAATGAGAATTCAAGTAAAAAATATCTTGGATTAAGTACAAAATATACTTACAATCCAAACTCAAAAAAGTATGAAACTAACTGAAAATGCGATTTATTGAATATGTAATCTGTTTTTTAAATTCCTTCCAGGTTCAATCACGTTGCTGATCACCTACAGTAATACCATCTTTTGTAACTTAATTTATTTTAAGATGAAGATGATGGGTAAATTGTGGTTGACTTTTGCCCTTACTTTAAGAGTAAATCGGTTTGTACTTAAGAGCATTACATCCTAAAAGTATGACCAAAAATATTAACAAATTGTTCGAGTTAAAACTAATAAATCTCAAAATATTCTTAAGTCAAGTATTTTGGGATTAAAAAAATCGTACTTGATATAAGAACTTTGTACTTAATTCAAGTGTTTTCGTACTATTGATACAGTTTCTTAGGTGAAAAATATCTATAAGGGTCACTTATGCAATTAGTGAGAATTTAGGTTAGGTCAAAAGTCACTCTCAAACTAGGAGGAATTTTTAATCTAACGTAACGGTGCAATTGAACGAAAAATTTGAATTTTTAATATTTGGGTAGGGAGAGTCTCCGGTTGTGGACACCCCAGTCTATTTTTTGACAGGTAACAGATTCCGCCAAACTGAGTAATGTCAAATTTGTAGTTTGACAGTGCACATAATCTGAGCCAATACCGAAGTGTAAACACGCATTTGGTTTTTTGCTATGAGCAAATAAAAAAAAATCGTGAACATTTTTCCGAGTTTCTATTTTTTTAAATTTTCACATTGCGTTAAATCGATGCAAAACATTGAAAAGAGGTCAGTATTATACTTTTTATACCCTTGGAGAGGGTATATTAAAATTGTCCGGATGTTTGTAACGCATAGAAGGAAGCATCTCCGACCACATAAAGTATATATATTCTTGATCAGCATGCCGAGCTGAGTTGATATAGCCATGTCCGTCTGTCCGTCCGTCTGTTTCTATGCTATCTCCTCCGTCAGTTTTAAAGCTATCGTAACCAAACTTTGCACGAAGTCTTTTGGTATAAATACGCTGCACATTTGTCGGAACCGGCCGGATCGGATGACTATAGCATATAGCTCCCATAGGAACGATCGGTTGAAAAACTAGTTTTAGTGAGAAAAACTTTTTTGTTTTCAATGTTATCGCTCCCAACGCTCGTATTTATAAGTTTTTAGTGATTTCACATAATTTCACCAAGCCATGTCGAAATCGGACAACTATATAGTATAGCTGCCATACAAAAGTTAAGTCTGAAAAAAGTCTTAGTGAGAAAAACTTTTTTGTTTTCAATGTTATAGCTCCCAACGCCCGTATTTATAAGTTTTTAATGATTTTACATCTTTCACCAAAATTTTTTCGAAATCGGACCACTATATAGTATAGCTGCCATACAAACTGTCAGGCACATATCAAGCTCAGGGTATATAAACTTCGGTCGAGCCGAAGTTAGCTTGCCTCTATTTTTTATTTAGTGCATTAAGTGTACTTTGTGATGTGATATCCAGTTTCAGTGAAATGTTTGTGTCGTGTAAATTTGCTGAACAAAATAAAAATGGCTACCATTTCCAAGAATGGACACACTTTTGCACCGGTTGTGGACACCCTCGTTTTATGTGTTTAAAGCGTTTGTTTGGCTATAAAACTGTCAAATATCGTTGTTTATGCTAGTGTCACATATTTTTACAGCATTTTTGTGAATTTTTGTGCATTTTTAGCCATGTCAACACCAACCAACAAATATCAATTTTAATGGGCTGGTCGATGCCAAAAAGCAATGCCTCATCGATAAGAAGGCCGTCAAAGCTACAGCCAAGGAATATGGGCTTCCTCAAACCACTTTCATCCGGTATTTGGAGAAATTCAGAGCAAATTTTGCAGATGTTTCGTCCGTTGTTGATTCGGTGTTGTTGGAATTCGTTCGAGATTGCAACCAACGAACTCCATCAAACATGGTGTGTTTTTTTACCTTTCCCACATGAAGCGTAAAATATTTTTCCGGTATTGGTCCATTTGATCCTGATGCTTTCTCCGAAGCTGAGTTCATTGAGGCTGTCGAACGAAGAGCAGTAGAAGTCGCCACAGAAGCTGATCTTGATGAAGACAATCAGCGTCGTAACATCGTCTCCACCGATCCCAATATTGGGCGAAGAGAAGAGGTGTTATACTCCGAGCCATCCATTTCACCAGCGTCTTCAGCTAACCGCTTATCAGTGTTGGATGATATTGGGCCGGTGCAGGGAACTTTTCCGAAAAAGCCATTGAATCGCGGTCGCAAGCCAATGCAAGCCAATGCAAACCACTAAGCTAACTTCTCCGGAAAGCGTCGAGGTTTTGCGCGAGAAGTCAAAAAAATCAGCTGAGCGCGCAGCCAAGCGTGATTCTATGTCGCACTAAAAGAATACCCCCCAAAAACGTAGCCGGCCAGGAAAACAACAGGCAACACCACCAGCCAAGCCGTCGGCCAAACGCGGTGCCAAGAAGAAGGCGTCTTCGTCATAGGAAGAAGACGGAGATGTCGACTTCTGTTTGATTTGTTTGGCGATCTTGCCAAAAAAAAATCTGACCGCTGCAAATTCGATTCATTGCATTTCGGAATCATTTTTTTTCATTTTGCCACTGAAGGGCTTCTAAAATAAATAAACGTTCTTTTTTCATCAATTCATGGCAATTTTACTTCATTTTACCATTTCTAGCGATTTTACAAGGGTGTCCACAACCGGGTACAAAAAAAATTTTGGCCAAAAATCATCACTTCATATACATGGCTGCAAATTTTTTTCCGTTTGTCTAAAACAATAGGTTACTTCAGAGGAAAGTTAGCTAGAGTCTCTAGCTTTACAACGATGTTCATATCACCGCATAACGTTGACGTGGAAAAAAGTTATAAGTGAAAAACGCAACTATGTCCACAACCGGAGACTCTCCCCTAATAATTAAAAAGCTTGACAATAAAATTAAATCAATAACATCAATTGACAATAAGGACTCAAAGATATAAGAAACAAAATGTGTGCTTGCGTGACGTTACAAAAAACGGAGATGGATTCTGACTTGTACTATAAAATTGCCAAAACTCTGCAAATTAACCAACGACTTTTTAAAAGAATATTTCCCAACTTATTATATACCAAAACCTTTTCCCAACTAGTTTTTACTAGCATATTATTAGTATCTGAAGTGATGTTACTTGACGTTACGTTATTTAAATTTCTCATTATATTTTATTTCATTTACATACTTTTGCACAAACTTAATATACTCTGTGTTCCTTTGGTACAACAGAGTATAAAAATTGTCGTTTATAAGAGCTTGAAATTATTGTTTATTTTGATTTATTTTAGTCTGCTTCAGTTGACTGAGCTTCATGTTTAGTCAGAGATGAACAAAATGGTGCAAGCACATATTATTACTGTATAGATTTTTAAAACGCAGCTATCAGTCTTAGTTAAATTAAATATCTATTAAATATTCATTTTTCTTATTATTCCTATTACACATGCAAATAATTTCGAAATAAACCTCCAAATGCATTTTGTAATAATGGGTTTTTCCGTCCTTGACATGCCATCCAGACTTTATGCGTCTTTTTCACAAATTTACTTTGAGACCGACAAAATAATTGCCACAATTATTTCCATTGATAAATGCATTTTCTTTTAGATTTTATTGAAGGTTCAAATAGTTAACGTGTTGTTATAATAATGGAAGACAAAGCAGGTGTCGTTATTTTAACCTTGCAGGTCCAAAGATAACAACTCATGCGTCTGCAATGGGGCGTATAAATGTGGGAGGCTAAAAAATAATATAGATGTAAGCGCGTTACGCACGAATGAATCGGTCTTAAATCGAAATCGGGAGAGAAACTCCCTGTCATTCAACTGGTTTTCTTTTTTGGGTAACAAAAGATCATTAAGTAAGATCATTCTCTGCATTATTAAGTAGTTAGACCAGTTGAGGATATTTGTCAACGACGATAACCGAAATGCATAATGGCAATACAATAGAAATACATGCTGTTATTGATTTTATAAGTAATGCCATGTTTCTCAGATTGTTTGAAATGCGCCCCCTCATGACTATTATAAAATTCGCACGTATGCCATTCTGACTTGGGGATTCGATGGGACTTTCAGTCCAGAGACAATTCAGTTGCGTCGCGACTGTGAACGTCTCAAGACATTGAGTCTAATAAAAAATAAAAATACAAAAACTTCATCATGCAAGTGCATCGCATGAAATTGTTAATGGCCTCGGCGGGCACCCTGGTATTTGGCATTATCTTTGGTTGGGCCATATTCCCCAAGATGTTGAAATTTATGATATCAAAGGTGCGAATAGAAAATAATCAGAATATGAAAAGTGACAGTTTAACCAATTTGTTGTTCATTCGTAGCAAGTCACTTTGAAACCTGGCACGGATATACGTGATCTATGGTCAGCTACACCCTTTCCCTTACATTTTTATATCTATGTATTCAATGTGACCAATCCTGAGGAGGTTTCGCAGGGCGGTAAACCCAGGTTACAGGAAGTGGGTCCCTTCGTTTTCGAGTGCGTATAGCCAAAAGTTAAGAATTAAAAAGTGATTGTTAATGTGAAATTTTTTAGCGAGTGGAAGGATAAATATGATTTGGTGGATGATGTTGTGGAGGATACGGTTTCGTATAATATGCGAAATACTTTCTACTTTAATGAGAAGGCTTCGAGTCCCTTGACGGGTGAGGAAGTGATAACCATACCACATCCATTAATGCAGGTAAGATATGAGTTAAATAAAAGTGTTGTTTTTTTAAATATATTCAAGGAAATGACGGGCCGGGCAGCTTGGGCCAGGCTGGCTATGCGTTGCCTACCGCTAATAAAGAGAATAAACCAGAGCATACAGAATATTTTGAATAATTTTAGTGTGAGGCGTAAAATTTTTTAAATAACAAAAAAAAAATAACAAAACAGACCCAGTTTAGTAAAGATTTATAGAGATCAGATGCAATGCATAATCGAATCGATATTTTATGATATTTCTACGATAAGGTTCCTAATCACTTATAACTTTACGAAAATAAACAATATCTCGGTGGCAGCTCTACTGAAACCGTTTGAAAAAAGAATGTTTCTAGCATTTTGAAATTTCATACTTTTAATTTCTTTAAAAATAATTACCAACTAGAACGTTATCGATTTTTTGTAGGATTTACATATATTAAAATCAATTAAAGATGAAATGAAAGCGGTTCCTCAAAGAATTATAGTAATATAGGAACTTTGGTATTAAAGTATAAGAGGTTCTAAAACATTTGATACATTTCAGCTTCGTCGAATCATTTGATTTTAGGAAATTTAACTTACAAGGCCTAAAATCTGTGGGATTCTTTCTTGGATTTTCAGCAATAGCATTATTCCCAATCAGTCTTTAATTTCTGTGCTTTGAAATATTTTTAGTAATCGGAATTAATGGTTGAACGTCGCTAGAAGATATTGGAGCAAGCATTCTTTTATGTTTCGAAAAAAAAGTGTATTAAAAAATATTTCCCAGATATACTAATATACATTTTATTCCAATTTGGTTGTTGTATTTTTCAAACCTTTTATCGATAGAAGTTCAGGCTATACTTATTCACTTCCGTTAATTAAAATTGTTATATCTTTTCTATCAACTTGTCATCTAAGTGTAAGAGAGAGAGAAGAGTATAAGAAGTTTACTTGCAGGCAGATCAAGTTTATTTTAAATTTTTGCCACGCCCCCTCCCGCCCACGCAATTTGGAAAAAAACGTTATATCTCCTACAGTTTTTAAGATAAACGTTTCGTACCTTTTAAAGATAGTTAGTAATAGAAAAGATAAAGATCGGATGAACGGTTCTCAAGTTATGAGCAAAAAAGTGAACCAAGTCCCTGGCTATCCCCCCTCCCACCCGAAAAAAATGTTGCATACTTTTCGGATCGTCACCCTAAGGAACGCAGGAACACTGTTAAACATGTTTTTTCATGAGTAACGGGTATATCGAAGTCGGTTAGAACCGACTTTAACTTACGCTCTCGTTGTTTAATGCTTTCGATCAGCGCAATGCAGCGCATAATTGTTGTAATATCTATTGCGTCGTGGGTTTTGGTAAATAAGAGGGGCTATGAGACTGCCCACTGCTAATCAATTAAATTATCTTATCTTTATAACAGATTACAAAAGCAGCAGAATTCAAATACATGAAATTTAATTTCTTTTGCGCAGTAATCGACATTTGTCACCGTTTGTTTGGAAGGTAGTATAGACTAGGAAGAGCGAGGCAGGCGCAAGTAGACACAGTCGTGGGTTCGAATCATGTCGATACCAGACCCAAGTGAATTTTTTTTATTTATATTTTTTAAAGTTGAGTTTTTTATGCGCATTTTCTTTATCCAGATTTAGCTTGGCCGTCTGAAGACGTCGAATTTTTATTAAATTATTATGAATTAGTGAGTTTAGCTGGTTCAAGGTCCGAAAAAGTTGCCTTTGTTCACAATTGAAAACAACTTATGCATTATTGTACACCAAAAATGAGCTAGTCGCCTATACGGTACCGTTTCACCATTCTCCCGAATAAATTTTCAGTAGGCTTATCGCTGGAGAAACCATCGCATCACCTGCCTTTCCATACAATCAATGCTTTGATCAGTTGGGAACCTCAAAAAACAATGAAAGTAAAAATAGAACAGGCCTCTATGGTTTCAACTTTTGATCTTAATACTTAAGCTGTAAAACCCAAATTTCTAATTGCAAAAGCTAAAGCTTTAGAAAGAGCTTAAAACTGGATATCAAGAAAACACTTTTCTGGTAATTATTACAGTTGTTCTCGAATTTTTGTTTTATGATGTTTGCGCTTTGGAATACTCCAAGAGTTAAAACATATGTAACTGAAACATAAAGACGAAATGTAAATGTAAAATTGGGCTATACAGCTCCTCGAAGGGGCCAAGCCAAGTTTCTCTTAATCTCTTGGCGTGTGAGCTTTAAATTTTTCAGACAAGAGAAAGGAACCCACAGTTTAACGCCGAGCCCGAACGGTAAAGATTGAGAATTTGCTTTTTCATGGGCTAGTTACTTCACAGCTGACAAAATAGAGTTGGAAAAACATCGATGTTTTTCATTAGCATCGATGTTTTTTCTTCAAACAACGGAAACATAAATTTTTGCCCATTTATACAGACTTTGTGGAACCTAGATAAACTCAAACCATCTAAAACTCTCTAGTAAAACTATTGAATAACTACTACAAATTCAATAAAACATTCAAATGTCAAAGTATCATTCCCTTAAATCTGATATCACAATTGCCTAATATGTTTAAGAATCCTTCAATTTTATATATATTTTATTCAAGCCGATTTCTCGTCTGCTACTGTCACATTAACTTACAAATAACAGAGTAAAATATAAGCTTTTCCTGACAAAGCCGCTTTTTAAAAATATCTTAAATAATATTAATATGTTAAATTTTTCTCAAAATTAATCAATTTTCCCATTCGGTTCTATTTTTAAGCACTTGTTGATAGATTGCTATCTCCAAAATCCATCCATCATAACAGAGCAATTACGAGTACATTTACGAAGACTAATGCCTTCGTCATCCATTGTTAGCCTTCTTAATTATGCAAATCACTTGATAAAAATTCTCAGCGAAACGAAATTAACCCATCAAACAGAAAGAGAAAAAATAACTGAAATTACGTCTTTTGTGAATAGCAAATGAGGTGCAATTACTGTAAGATTTATCATATACCCACACACATATACTACAGTTCAACGTATCTACTCTGACAGCCCATCGGCATAACTGTGCAACGTGAAAGAGCCGCCATGATGGAACTCATAGCCAAGGCCTTGACTTTGGTATTTCCCGATGCCAAGGCATTTCTGAGTGGTAAGTTTATGGATTTATTCTTTCGTGGGATCAATGTGGACTGCTCATCGGAGGAGTTTGCGGCAAAGGCTCTCTGCACGGTATTCTACACGGGCGAAGTGAAGCAGGCCAAGCAAGTGAATCAAACGCATTTTCTGTTCTCGTTTATGGGTCAGGTAAGTTGGTGAATTTCCTTAAAAAAGTTGTTTAATAAATTATTTATTTTTACTTAGGCCAATCACTCAGATGCGGGTCGTTTTACTGTTTGTCGTGGTGTCAAAAACAATAAAAAACTGGGTAAAGTTGTCAAATTTGCGGATGAACCTGAGATGGATGCCTGGCCGGGAGATGAATGCAATCAGTTTGTGGGCACTGATTCAACAGTCTTTCCACCCGCCCTGAAGCGTGATGATGGTCTTTGGGCTTTTACACCCGATATTTGTCGCTCTCTGGGAGCTGTCTATCAACACAAGTCTTCGTATCATGGCATGCCCTCAATGAGATATACTTTGGATTTGGGTGATGTGCGTTCAGATGAAAAGTTGCATTGTTTCTGCGATGATCCGGAAGATTTGGATACTTGTCCGCCAAGGGGAACAATGAATTTGGCACCATGTTTGGGTGGTCCACTAATGGCTTCGATGCCGCATTTCTATAAGGCAGATTCGAAATTGGTTGATGCCGTCGAAGGACTTAATCCCAATGAAAAAGATCATGCGGTGTTCATAGATTTTGAATTGGTAAGAATAAGCATGAAGAAAGTGTTGATACTGCTTAATAAATCTTTTTTTTTTTTGTCAGATGTCCGGAACTCCTTTCCAGGCTGCCAAGCGACTGCAGTTCAATTTGGATATGGAACCTGTGAAGGGCATTGAACCCATGGAGAAATTACGTAAACTTATTCTGCCCCTGTTCTGGGTCGAGGAGGGAGTACAACTTAACAAGACCTACACCAATATGCTTAAATATACTCTATTTCTGTGGGTATTCTTAAAAACCGTCGGCTTTGTAAATATTTTCCATTTTTCCCAGCGGCCTCAAATTCAACTCCGGTCTGCGGTGGACTCTCATAACTCTTTCACTGGTGGGTCTAATGTCAGCTTGCTATTTGTTCTATCAGCAATCCGATAGTCTGGACATTACCATGCCACCTAAAATTATTAAGGAATCCAACAAAGTGGCCGACGTAGAGGTTACCAAGCCCAAACAATTAAGTCCCATTCAACCAAACATGCCGCCCATACCCGGCGCTAATCTATCCAATCCCAAGGTGGAGCCCAGAGAGCGATATTAATTGTAACTTGTTCTTATTCTTTTGTAGCAGCACCTGTAGTCCAATCCAAAACAAAGCTCACGCCAATAAAGTGAATTAGAAATGATGCACAAAACTTGTTTGGGCCCAGATCTGTGCACTTGACTGATTGTTGGTTTGCTGACAAGATTTCTTTGTGCTTTGTGAGTCTGTCATGACACCAATAATGTGCGCTCTGATCAACGGTGAAATCGAATGGAGACTTGACCAGCCACCAGCAACAACATCACCACATCAAAGCTTGAAGCATTCAATGATTGACTGCAATAAGTGAACAATTTGCTTTTCAACTATTGTCTTGAAATTTATGCAATTTCGGTACAAAAGTGCAATGTCCTCAAAATGGTAAAAACAATTGAAATTTACAGTGAAGACTCGCGTTTATAATTTTTAATAACATTCAACATTATTTTTGTGAGTTCGCTGAAAAAATAAACACTGCAAGTTGAGTTTGACTTTAAATTTTCTAAAAACGTTGGAAATTTATTCCATCAAATCATCTGATCTGATTTGATATAGCAATCTTCGTCTGTACGTCCGTCCAACCGTCTCACTAGGGTCCCAAATCCCAAAAAGCTTGCCAAAAGTGATTGGAATAGTTGTAGTGGTACATCTAGTTTGTATTCCGACCGTTAACAAGGAGGAAGTGTCCCCACCTGGCTCAGTCATGAACCCCGTTCATGAACGACGAGCTTAACTCAAAGTTTTCTTAGCGTATAGAATCGCAAAAAGTTAACCGATTTGGATTCTGCAAAATTTATTCTACTCTTGAAAGTAAGTTCAATTTGAACGTATTGCACAAAGTTATTATTAACAATGCATAAAATAGTGAATCGTTATTAAAAGTTGATATTTTTTTTGGTCACATTCTGAAAAGTCGTGTTAAAAAAAGCAATGAGTCAAAAGTCCCAGCAGATCCCACTATCAAACTAAATAGAAATATTTGTTTAGACAATTATTCAGAGCATATCCAAGAATTATTCAGTCTTGGTGATGCGACAATTGTCGCTACATCGCGACAGAGATAAAGAGACGTAAATGGAACTGGATTGGACACACCTTACGAAGGGAAGATGAAAACATCGCGAAGATGGCTCTTCAATGGAACCCACAAGGCAGCCGGCAGAGAGGTCGACCCCGGCAGACTTGGATGCGCACAATCCATGCAGAAACCAGATTGAGTTGGAACGAACTAAGACACCTGGCAGCAGACAGAAATCGTTGGAAGAATTTTGTTTTCGCCCTATGCTCCTCCTAGGAGCAATATTGCCACAAATTGTGTATATATCAAGGAAATAAAAAAAAAAAAAACATTTACTAGGGCCCTGCACGAGTAGAGTTTTAATTAAATTCATGTTTTATTCTAAAGTGAGTCAACGATTCATCGTTTCATCCAGCTATATTGGATCCGCCATTTTGTATTTCTAAATTGACTTGACTTAGGATACGGGATCAGCGACCCTGAAAACCCCCGAGTACAGACTTTCAGCCAAATCAAATGCGTTGTTGAAGAAATTGCCTTCCTTATTGGATCCGCCATTTTCATTTTATAATTTTTGACGTTGGATTCGTGATCAGCGACCCTGAAAACCCCCGAGTACAGACTTTCAGCCAAATCAAAAACGATTTTCGACTTTTGACCATCTTTTTGGGATTTGGGAACACTGTGCGTCTGTTTTCAATTAAACGCATCCAAACCTTGTATTTATAAGTTTTCTATGCTTTCATATATTTCTACCAAATTTTATTTAAAATCGGACTTTCGGACTATAGATGTAGGTTAGCTGCCACACAAAGGATAGGTCTAAAAAAAAGTCTTAGTATTAATATTTATTGATTTTATTGGTAACGCCTCCAAACCTAATATTTTTTAATGCTGCTCAGTTTGATCCAAGCAGGCAGACTATTGCATCAGTCGAGAAGTTAGTTTTAGTAAAAACCATTTCTTTGTTTTCAATGGTAGCGTCTTCAAGACAGTGGCGTAGCGTGTGGTTATGCCGCCCGGGGTGGAAGTCGACAATACCGCCCCTTGCACTTGTTTTATATTTAAATTTCTTTCTATAATTAAACTTAAATTTTTTTATTAAAACTTTTCTGTAACATACAAATAATTTAATACATAATTACATAAAACAAAATTTTTTTCGCAAAACCCGCGAAATCAATTTTATCATACCTCCTTAACAAAAAATTAAAAAAAAAAATTTACTTTCATGGACTGCAACAAAAATTGAATTCAGGTCGAACATGGTTTTCTCGTTTGATGGCAAATGCTTTTGGAATTTAGATTTTGACTCCAAAATAACATGCTAAAAAATTAAATATGCCCAAACTGTTTAAGTCAATCCGTTCGATCTCAGTGGCAAAGATGCTTAAGGTTAAAAAAATAATACATGAGATTTTTCTGCTCATTGGGCGCCCTTAGTTTTTGGACTATAACTTTTTAAGCAAAATCAAAACTTCGAGCTCGGTTTTTCAGTAAAGTCATTCAATGCAGCTTACATTGAAACAAATTTTATTGACAAGGGTATTTAATGTGATCACAGGACCTACAAATGCAAGCAAAACGCGCCCCTTTAACCCTTTGTTATTGTTCAGTATATTTGTTTCATAAGAAATATACCATATCAACAGCTTGGAAGGGCATGATAGAAAGAAACAGGATAAAATAGTGGAAGATTTATAATCGCGATCAAACACAAAGTCTAAAAACTGGAGCATTTTTGACTCCGTCTATTGTAGAATAGTGATCCTTAATCTCTTTAAAACGACTCGTAATCTTTCTAAATTGCATTCATTTAATATTTATTTTATTACTAGATCTTGAAGAGCAGAGTTTTGCAACGTTGTCTATGTTGAAATGAGAGCAGAGTCTAAATCATTTTCAGGAATACCACTTCAATTTTTAAAAGAATAATCAGTACATATTTTGTAAGAATTGTCCGCCCTGAAATTTCCTGCACCTGAAATTTGCCGCCCCTAAAAATTGGCCGCCCGGGGCGGGCTGACAAATAAATGTGACCCTACCATTTGGCTGCCGTTATCTACCATTTATGGGTTTTTAAAACAAAAACGAGAAGGTCAAGCTAACTTCGTCTTTGCCGAAGTTTTTATACCCTTGCAAATGTTTTAATACATCAGAGTTTACGAACGTCAGCATTAAAACAAACAATTTTTCTAAATAAAACCCACTTTTCGACTGATAGTTTCTATGGCAGCTATAATATATAGTCATCCGATTTTGACCAAATCATCCACAACTATGTAAAAGCGAATAAAACTAATTTTTGCTGAAGCGGAAGGCGTTTACATTAAAAACAAAAAAGTTTTCTCACTAAAACCCACTTTTCGAGCGATAGTTCCTATGGCAGCTATAAGATATAGTCATCCGATCCGGTCGGTTCCGACATATTACCAGTGGGCAGTAAAAAGAAGACTCTGTGCAAAGTTTCAGCTCGATAGCTTTAAAACTGAGAGACTAGTTTGCGTAGAAACAGACAGACAGACGGACGGACAGACAGACAGACAGACAGACGGACAAAGCTCAATCGACTCAGCTCGTCGCCCTTATCAAGAATATATATAGTTTATGGGGTCGGAAATGAATATTTCTATGCGTTGCAAACTTCTGGGCAAAATTATAATACCCTTTGCAAGGGTATAATAACTGGCAATTTCGTGACATATAATTTTACTTGTTTTTGAAATAGGCCTTAAAGTCGGCCTTATTTTGTTAAAGCATATTGTCGTATATGCTTAAAAGTCTTAAGCTAAGTTCACACAGGCATATAATTTGACAAAGGGCATAGCAGAATAAGCATACAAAAACTGCCCCCACTCCGATCAGAACCAAATTAAAATATGTTGTTACCAATAATGAGAAACTCACTCTTCTAAATTTGTAGTCTTCTAATCGCTATTGGAGTAGAGTTATGAGGGCGGAAAGGTAAAACAAAAAACTCGTTTATCTTAAGAACCGCTTAACCGATTTGAATGCGTTAAAAATATGTTATAAGTGTCCACCACAGAATTTAGAAAATTATTTTTGCACATTTTTATTACCAATTCTTAGGCACAAAAAATATTATTAAAATTTTGAAATAATTTTTTTCGAGATGTAAATCGATTTCAACTCTATTAGTTTCTTGCTGTTTTTTTCATAGAAGTCCTTAGCAATGTAAAATTTTGCACGGTCATCGGGAATCATCTTCATAGTGAATGCCAATAAAACATTTGAACAGTTTTACAAATATATTTTATAATATTGAGCACACTGTAACTACTCACACAGAATTGACAGAAAATTTCCCCTTTTTCCTCTTTTTAAGTTGATTTACAGTGAGCCTTATTTGTATAAAATATTAATGAAAAATACTAATTTAACGTTTAATTGTATTTCACCATGAGGTACACTTGGGATGTGTTTGCAAAAATTATATGTTGTTAGATCCCTTTTGATGAAAAACCAGCAAAAACAGTCGGTGTAGCAAAAGGCTAACACCGTAAAAGAATTATTTGAAAATTTTAGTAATTTTTTTGGGCCGAAGAATTGGCAATAAAAATGTGCAAAAATTATTTTTTGAATTGTGCTGTGGGCACTTACAACATATATTAAGCCCATCCAAATCGGTTAAGCGGTTCTTAAGATAAACGACTTTTTTGATTTATCTTTCCGCCCTCATAATTCTACTCCAATAGCGTTTAGAAGACTACAAATTTAGGAGAGTGAGTTTCTCATTGATGGTAACAACATATTTAAATTTGGTTCTGATCGGAGGGGGGGCAGTTTTTGTATGCTTATTCTGCTATGCCCTTTTTGGGAAATTTTTGGGAAATTTTGATAAATATTTGGCTAAATAGCCATGATTGCAGATTTTGCAGGACTTAAATCATTAACTATGGTTCTATTCACTAATAATTGGATCAAATATGGCCGAAAAGTTCGCCAATTTGGATAATTTAACCAAATTTTCATAAAAATTTGTCAAATTATTTGCCTGTGTGAACTTAGCTTTACCGGATGAATAAAATGTTTCAGCAAATTTAAAAAATCGAAAAAATAGTTTTCTAAAGGTAAAACCTACCCTTAAGGTCATCATAGAAATGTTATATTATATTTTGGGGTAATTGGGATTTTTGATATGATTCATAAAAGTTCTTTGCCGAAATAGGTGCTCTCATTGGTTGACGACATTTCTGAATAATTTGTCCACAATATAGCGTATATATTTACATTAGTTCTGCTTACAATTTCATGCCTTGTTTACCTTTCTGAAATTTATTTATTCATTTTTTTTAAATTTAAATATATAAATATATACATGGCATATGTTGTCATTTTTTAACTCAATAAAAAGAAAAGTAGAATAATGCTCATAAGATGCAAAATTTAAAATATGTCAGATTAAAAATAAAACAATTTATTATCAAACAACTTGAGGAAAGACTAAAACACGTTCGACCTGCTTTTTTTTTCAAAGTAAAGCACAATTAATATTTATGCAAACAAATGTATTTGCCTATTGAATTTAATTAACTTACCTTATCAGACTTTATTTTAGAGCTAAGCAAACAAATTGTTGCCAGTGTTTTTTTATTTAAATTTATTTGGCGAATTCTTGTAGCATAATTGTATCTACTGCTAATTATGGAAACAATGTAATGTGGTATATATTTTTAAATTGTTGTCGCTGCTGGTCAATTGAAACGGCATGACTTCGTTTAGCGATAAATTTTGTCGTCTTTTTCAATTCAATTTGCCGCAATTACTTTGCATACACAAAAGGAAAGAGGACTGAAAAGAAGCCAGCATATTCCCTATATGTACCCCCATAGACACGCTGACAGACTTTGTTCTCCCTCACTCTCGGACCCGATTCACTTATTGTTGTGGTCGACTACGCTGCCTGCATTTAATTTAAATCAAATTTTCTTCAATAGTTTTGCTGTGTAAACAAATGCGTATTAATACATACGTATATATATGTACGTTTATGAATATGGCAAACAATTATGCGTTAGGCATGGATGGAGGAAGATATATAAAATTGCCATTGTAGCTGATGTTTTATGGCGCCTCCATTTCTTATATGGTCTACCGAACAAACACTTAAATGTTTTGAATTTGATAAGTAAACGAAAGTACTTTGAGCTCTGATGTAGGTAGACTGAAACGTGGGGAGAATCACAGATGAGAGAAGTTAAGGGTACTATATAAGATCAGACATTTTTTTGTATATTCTTTAACGTTCTATTAGGGTTATAATGATATAATGATATGACAAATTTTAAAAAAAAACCTTAAACTTAAAAAAATTATAACTATTTAAAGATAATTGTGTGTAAATTAATCATTTATGTAGATAATTAACAATGTTAGTGGTTTCAACGCACATCTGCCGATAAAACCGTCGTCCTCTTCGAATATACTTATGTCCTTGGGCAATTCAATATCCTCTAACAATTCCTCCAATTGACCACATATTGTCTCATTATCATCAATATACAAATCATAGTCCAATTCTTTTAAATAAATTTCACGTAATTTGTCATGTGTTATATCCAGAAAGCTTAGTTCTTTTAACTGCTTCAACATTTCGGCGGGAAAAGTTGTAAAATTGTCATACGTAAAGCTTAAACGTTTTAAATGCTTGGCTACCCAGGGTTGAGGCAATTCGGTTAACCCCTCCATGCCCGATAAATCCAAATCAATTAGTTTTTGAGCTTTTGAAAGAAAATCTAATTTATGTAGCTGGGTTTTTGTCAACTGAAGTTCCTCCAGGGCTTCAGGATGAGCAATTTTTAGCGTTTTTAACAGCAAGTTATCTCCCAATTGAATACGTTTGACTTGCCCATCAAGCTGCACAGATTGAAGTCCGCATTTTGAGGCCTGAAGTTCTAAAATGTTGCCGGAAAGTTGAAGTTGTTTTAGTTGTGGATTGTCCGAGATAACGAGAAGTTCTATGACGGGGAATGCAGTTGGAGAAATTGCTTTCAAATCGTTGTTTCTAATGGAGAATGCCTGTAAATTTAGTTGATTTTGGCATAGATTTGCAGGTAGATTTTTAAGTTGATTGCTGTCCAAATTTACTTCATTTAAATGTATTAATTCACTGAATACATCGTCTGAGAGCGTTTTTAGTTGATTATTTTGTAGTAACAGACTCCTGAGTTGTCTTAGACCGTTAAGTACTTGGGAAGAAAGTTTTTGCAAAAGATTATCCGACAGATTTAGTTCTTCCAGTTGGGGAATGAGAGAAAAAGTTTCCTTTGACAAAGAACTTATCAAATTTCCTCCCAAATTTAATTTCTTTAAATTTTTAGCATTCTCAAAGCATTTCTTATCTATATGCTGCACTTTACATTCCAAAACATTGAACTCCTCCAGTTGGTTAAGCGAGTGGAACACTTTTAGGGGTAGATTTGTCAAGCTGGAGCTGTGTAGTATGAGTACTTTATAGTTTAATAGATCTTTAGACACATTTGTATCAAAACAAGCCACCTCAGAGCTGTTGGGATAATTAAGACCATCACAGAAATTCTCTTGACATTTCAAATGTTCTATTATAATTTCCTCAGGCTTCTCGGCTGGACAGCAGCAGCTCAGCATCAATAACAAAAAATAGAGATAATATGGTGACAACATGTCGCCTCTAGGTTATAGAACTAACTGGGTTAGTTAATCCAATACACATTTTAGGCTAGGACCGGAGAGCTGTCAAAGCCTACAAAACTGGTTTTTTGAATTTGTTTGTTTTCTTACTTGAATTGATAACAATTAAGTCCCAACCCGGTTCACAAGCTAATAAAAATGTATGATTGTGTTCAATGAATATATTTGCGACATTTTAGTAGTTCTACACAATAATTTCTGGGCATAGCCCGGCGATAAGCACGTTTTATTTTGTTGTTTGTTTTGAATTTTTTTTTTTATTTGAAAATCTTAATTTATGGGCAGTGGTTGGTATATCAGCTGAGTGTGTTTTTGCCAGTTGAAAGGTATTTTGTTATGGTTGAGATGGCAAGGGTTTAAAAATGACTTCTTCGGCACCTGAAGAAGTGGTTGAAGAGAGGTACTTCGTTTGGTATACAAATTTGAAAAGCTTCGGGGAACCAATGGTTTATGTTGAAAAATTGGAGGTTCCAAGGAACACAGAATGCAAGCCCCAGCACACCACAAAAACCATTAACCATGGAGGGTGTAGTGTAATCACACTATCAGTAAAAAAAAGCGACTGGCTCTAGACCGCTCTCTATCTGGCGTTTCAACCAAAAATTCAAAAGAACGAAAAGCCCGTTTGAAAAGCCAGCATCGAAAAATTGTGTGCAAAAAAATCTTCATATTCGAATGTCTTTGGTGTAATAGTGTGGGCCTGCTTATACAATACATTGGATAAAAACCATCATGGATTGGAAGGTGTAAGAGAATATCAGGAAGATAGTAATGCTGTCCTTTGCAGAATACAAAATGCCGCTTCTCTGGGTCCAAACACTCCAGCAAGAAAGCCAAGAAATGGTTCAGGGCAAATTCTGTGAACGTTTTGGAGTGGCCTGCTCAGTAGCCTGACTTGAATCCCATCGAAAATCTGTGGTCCGACGTTAAGAAGGCAAATTACTTATAACCGTAAACGTATAACCTTTATTTACATAACCGGTTATCAGTACCGTAATCGAAACAAGTATATGGGTTAATTTCTGTTTTTCCTCCACAGCCAGCTCCATGGACTGGAGGCGGAAACGTTTGTAAAATAAAATGTTTTTGTGAACTGGTTAGTGTGTTGATGATTTTTTTTTAGCAAGGAAATATTTACTTTGTGTTTAATTTCGATTTGGGCGTTTTTTAATTCTCTATCACAGGTGCGAAGGCTATTGACAGTTGTGCCGTTTGCGCAGCACTCTGTCTTACTTTGTCGTATGCGTCCTCATGGTGGAATTAATAAGGTGAAGCTAGGCATACATATATTGGCCCTCCGCAGAGACTAACGGCTTCGCCTCGTAGGACTCGCTTGGACAATCAAACTCTTATGATATTTTGATGTAATTTCAATCTTGATTAAGATGTCATTTCTGAGAATAACCATTTCTTATATGAAGGTACATAACGACAAATAGTATATACGTTGACTTTTGTGAATGAAGTAGTTTCTTATCTAGGTAGATCTTATAATGTTAGACTTTTAAATGGGCGAAAAGAAAGTTGAAAATTCTGTGCAAGAAATTTAAATTTAGTTTAGTTTTCTTTTCTAGTCGAAGAGCACGTCAAAATCATTCAAATCATCACGTTAAGCTCGTTTGACATTTCTTTACATCTTTTCATATTTTCATCTCTTTTTTTAAGATCCAAAATCTGTTTCTGCTTCGGAAGATTTATCATTTAAGTAACCTTCATGATCCGGATCAAAGATTCCGTTTTCGTATTCGTTTCTGTTTTGCAAGATTTGTAATTTAAGAGGTACCCGTCCAGAAAACACCAAACTAAATTGCTTCTTAGGGGTTCAAATTAAAATACATGTTCCAAATCGAATTTCAATTAAATTTAACTTTAATTTGATTTTAATTATTATCTAATCCATAGAAAAAGACAGAAAACAACAAACTCATTTATATTACCTATCTATCTATTACCTTACCCAACCGTCTAGAAAAGTATTTACTTATCAGCAACTAAAAAGTGATTTGTACTTTTTGTACAAAAGTGTAAGGTAAACACTAACTCACATAAATTAGCCCACACAACAGATAAGACACTCGGAAAGGTAGTGGGACTTGAACTTGAGCAAATGTTTTGAGCTAACTAAGTCGCCTGAAATAGGGTTTATAAACAGATCAGAGAGCAAACATATAAATGAATATATACAATACAATTTCGGTGCGGATGTGTAGCTTCAATTAGCCAGCAATTTCATGAGCAGTCAATAGAATTAACAATAATGAAATTATAATACACATGTCAAAATAATGACAACAACACGAATCACAATGCATATAGAGTTAGTCACAATACAAATAAATGATTTTCCCATTATACATATACCCTTTAATGTACGAGTTGTACACGATGTGCTGTAAAGGTAGAATAAGGCCCTTGTTTTCGAGTTATTTTGAAAAAAAAAAAAAATTTCGTCAAAATGGGAACGAACCTCTCCGAACCTTTTGATATCAGAAGAAGTTTTAGGCAGGGTGATACCTTGACTTCTTTAAGCTGCTGATGTACTGCGCCAGTGCCCACGTGGCAACAGATCGGGCACCATCTTTAATAAAGATGCCGATAATATTGACATTATCGAACGGGCGGTATGCATGGCGTTTTCAGAAATTGAGGACAGTCGGAACTGATGAGCTTAACGGTAAACGGGGGCAAGACGAAGTACCTAGTATCCCCGAAACAAAAGACTACGCGTCTTGGACAATTTGTTTCTACCACGGAACGATGATAACCGGCGACAACAACATCAGCCTGGAAGTCCGAAGAAGAATCACTCTCGCAAAAAGGTGCTCGAAGAACGAAAATAGCGTTATACAAGTCGCTTATCATTCCAGTTATACAATACGGCGCAGAAGCATGGAGGAGGATGAGGCGGCGATTGGCGTTTTCGAGCGAAAGATTCTTTATGGACCTTTGAAAGTTGGCGAGGATTTTCGCACTGTTTGAGCTCTAAGGGGATACTAATCTAGTCAAGTTTAGTTTCTGATGATCCTCAGGATATTTTTGGTATCCATTTGGATTGGATAGTTTACTATCCTTTTTTGGGATCCATTGGATATTTTCGAAATCGATTTATTTTCGCTTAAAAAGGATATATCAGAGAAAAATATTTCATTGATCTTTTTTCTTCATCCAAAGGAGCTGAAAAATGTGAAAAGGATATATAAAAAAATTGATCTTAAGTGAATATTTTGAATATCCATTCTACGGGGATCTTTTTTTTCTGTGTAGGACAAGGCAAGTTGGGACGAACACTAGTAAGATGGGACGACCAGGTGCGGAAAGGCACTTCCAAGCTTGGTGTGAAAAACTGGTGCCAGCTTGCACGGAGCAGCGGCCGAAACCGAGAAACGGTTGTGATGGCCAATCAAGAAGAAGCCTGACTGTAAGATAGATTGATCTTAAGATAGATAAGATTGCTGAACATTCTTTTGCTTATGCTACACTCATAATAGCCTGGGTAAAAGAGTTTAAAATAGACCGATCTAAGTTTTCAGCTTTACCAAAGAAGCCTTGGTTCGAGGTTTATAGTTTATTTAAAGGTAAAGTGCTTCATAACCAGCAGGTAATCATATCATATCATTTTTTACTTCAGTTCAAGGTGTCTTAGCGAATTGTCCGTTAAAGACATTTTTAAGCAAAATTTTTGCTTTTTCTTAGTGGAAATTACGGATTTTGTTCAGACGCTCTTGATACTCCAATGGCCACTATTGTTCTTGTACAAAGGTACAAAGGTACCCAAAGCCCGCGAACTAAGGTTTCGATAGTGAATCTAAAAACGCAATTTGATCTATTATTATTTCAAGTTTATGACCTATATGGACTGGATAATGGATACTGTCAAATGTGGTACCCACTATTGCTGTTTTCCGATGCATGTTACCATCTCTTAGACCACATTTTATTGTTTAGCATCTCAATATTTTTAACCATTTTCATAAAACTCTTTATAGAGTATCCCAATTTCTACAATCTAAATGTTTGCTTTTATTTTAGAATTACTTTTTTTTTTTTTGCAAAATCAAAACACCATGAATAAAATGAGGAAAAAATTATATAGATTTGATGATGGAACACACAAACAAAAATTATATAGAGCTACTGGGTGGGCTTATCTGTTTGATGATTCGTTCGCAATGTGTGATGATCGTGTCGTTGTTTCAGTTGCAAGTCGAACGTGAACCAACGTGGAACAATAATGTACATTCGTGGCAATATTTTCGTTTGGTTCCATTACCTACTCCTGGCTACATTGGTCAAAGCTGATGAGGATTATGTACAGGATGATGTTGTGAACAAACAATTGGTTAGAATAGAGACTTTGGCCGACAACTGCAAACTCGACGATGCGGGCCAATTGAGACGTTGTAATGACTTTCAGTTTGACATTGAGAACGAGGTGGCATTCTTTGAGTTGCAAACGGAAGTGCGTATAGCAGCTGATGGTGCAACCTATGAGATGGGCACTGGAACAGGACTGGATGCATTGATATTTACCAATTCGACGTTTGTGAATTTTCCACTGCATTTATTCTATTCCATGGAATTGAGGGAATTGGATATGCGAAACTGTAGCATGCGGCATGTGACCTGGGAGAGTTTCTTGATGGCCAATCAGTTGGTGATTTTGTTACTCTCGGAAAATGAGTTGATTGAACTGGGCGAGAATACCTTCAACTATGCCAGTGAGCTGCAGTTTCTGTTTCTCAGCCGGAATAAATTGAGTGAATTACATCGGAAAAGTTTTACGGGCTTAAAGAAACTGCAACATTTGGATTTGAGTGGGAATCGCTTGACTGAGCTCCCAGAAGGCATCTTTGACGATTTGGAAATGTTGCAGCAAATTGGATTAGCCGAGAATCAAATAAGTATTATAGGAAACGAACTATTTGCTCGCAATCCTCGACTCTTGACCGTGACATTAAACACGAATCGCTTGCGTGAGTTGGGGGAATATGCCTTCCGGGTGAGAGCAAGGGAACGGTTGCTTGCTGTAGATCTCTCGCACAATCAGCAATTGAACGTTTTACTATTGAACCTGAACACTGAGCACCTTTGGGCCCGAAACTGTTCGCTGGACCGTGTCAATCTGTATGGTTCGGTGACGAATGTCGACCTCAGCGATAATCAACTGACGGAGCTTTATTTAACCGCTCCAGAGGCAGTGGAACGTCTAGTGCTGCGCAACAATTCGCTGGGTCAGTTGGCGTCGTTGACACGCGTGACGCGCTTACGTCATCTGGATGTGTCGGATAATCCCCAGCTGGGAGAATTGCCCCAGGGTTGGCAAACGCCGGCCCTAGAACATTTGGACATCAGTAATACGGGTCAATTTGTTTTTCCCGGAAAGGCTTTAGAGGGCATGCCGCTGCTGAGAAAACTAAACATTTCTGCCAATAATATTAGCGAAATCGAAGCGATATTCTTTACACAACTCTCCAATTTGACACACTTTTATCTGCATGCCAACAAATGGAATTGTTTTAATCTAGATATGATTATGAATATGCTAATACGTCCCAATGGCATTACCTTTACACCGGATGAATACGATTCGAATTTTCCAGGAGAATACATTTCTGGTGTTGCCTGTATGTATCGTCAACCAGAACGAGAACAAGTTGACTCAAGTGATTCGGAATCCTCCTCATCAGCTTCCGTAGAGTATGTAAGCCTAGAATCCTCACAGAAATTAACCAATTTTCAGCAGTCGGAGATTGATAAGCTGCGTCAGGAACTTAAGTCGGTGGTTCAACATTTTGAGACCAAATTTGATCTAGTTTTTCAACAATTAAATGAGCTAAATAATAAAATGGAATTTATTGAAAAATTGAATAGAACAATGTGGAATCAAGTGACTATAACGGTCTAGAAGTAAACGTTTGTTTTGTATTTATTTGTAAATTTTCTTTGTTTTTAACTTTTTATGTAAAAATCGACAATAAAGATATGAGAAACATATCGTTGAAATCAAAATATACAGTTTTAAATAGGCAATTCTTTGCTTCGGGAAGGTTCAATAAAAAAAGAATTGATTTTATAATAACTGTTCACATTTAAGACTAAGAATTGACTCACTTAATTCATAATTATCAAGACAAGAAAAAACAGCTATTAATTATAAAAAAAATTTTTTTTTTTTTTTTTTTTTTTTTTCTCCCCCCCGGAAAATAAAAATTTTTTTTCTAAATAAAAAAACCCGTTTTACCTACACATATAAACGACTAGCCATACGAAAGTGGCATCATCTATTGGTGAGAATGGAATATAACTTAACTAAAATAGTTCAATGCGAAAATTAAATTGTTCCATGAAAATCATATAAAACCTTTATTTTTTACAGTTTACAAGCTGCTAGAGTATATAAACTACGGTGGAGTCGAAGTTAGCTTTTCTCTAAAGTCTAAAATAAACAAGTGAGACCGTTGCAGTCGAGTTATCTCGACTTCAAAATACCCTGTACAATTAACAAACACACAAGCACACATACACACAAATGTAAATAATATCGCTCACACACACACGCACACTCACGCGCAAGCCTCAAACAGAGCGCAATAAGTAAAGCGTGTGGTGAGGGGTGGGGGTAAAATTTGTTTCGTGAATAACTTCGGTGTTTTTGCTCAGATCTGATTGTGCTTTTCTGAATAGATACATTAAGGGGCTAAGATAATATATATTAAGCCACGATATTGTTACTTTAAAATTGTGGCTCTGACAGTTTTTTGCGGTTTAAGGGGGGAGGGGGGAAATTTTCGAGATCTGAAACAAACTTGATCTGCGTACGGCCTATACCTATGTACATGCAAAAATTTGTATCTCTATCTCTTATAGTCTCCGAGATCGACGCGTTCATACAGACAGACGGACGGACGGACGGACGGACGGACAAACGGACAGACGGACGGACGGACAGACGGACATGGCTAAATCGACTCGGCTGTTGATGCTGATCAAGAATATATATACTTTATAGGGTCGGAAATGCTTCCTTCTCCCTGTTACATACATTTGCACAACTTCATGATCCCCTTTTACCCATTTTCAAAGGGTACAGGGTATAAAAACCAAAAATATTTCATACATATTTGCAAGTTCATATTTTGAATATAATATTCGAGCTTTATAATAGTTGTTTTAACCTAAACAACTGGTGAATGTACCATTACCATCGAAGATAGTGATGAAGATTAAAACATGAAATACTAAAATATGTATATTTTTATGTTTTTTCTTAATTTGACCTTGACCTCTTAAAAATCTGAGTTTTTTTTAATAATTAGATGGTTAGAGGACACATAAACTGTAAAATTTCCATGGTATTGTCAAAACTGGAAAATGGTCATTTTAAATTTTGAAAAGGAAAGGAATAAGATTAAAAATTCCAGAATTTTAGACCGGATAACTGAGTTAAATCTTTTCAAAATATTCAATCAACAGTTCATGGTATAACGTGATGTGAGACCAGATATATCGGGATTAATGTTTTAGCATTTCTGCAGATTACTCCTCAACCAATAGACCTATTGACTTGAAATTTTACATACATACCCTCCTACATAATAGCTACCATCCCTGATTCAAAATATTCAAAAATCTGCTGGGGCAGTTTTCTCAGGCTTATCCGGCTATGCCCTTTGTATGGGAAGTTCAATTTGTACTTACAGTGTTCAATATGTTATTGCTTTTGTGTGTCGAAATGTTAAATGTTCAAAATGTAAATAAACATGTTTTTTATTTGTTGAAAATGTTAAAATTAGAAACACACTTTGTTTTAAAGTGTTCAAAACGCCTGAGTTTTTTATCAATGTTCTTTATTTTGACCATGATACAATTATATTAGGTATGGCATTCAGAGTTTATCGAGGACTGACAGCTTTTGCTAATATCGAGAGAGAGAGAGAGAATAAAACAAAAAGCAAAGCACTCTTAGAATTACAAACACATAGTATATACATGACTAAATTTTATTAGTATTCGCTTGGCACTTTTCAAATGGCAGCTGATAAAGCCAAATCGCTGCTTGGGAGCGTTGCCGGTTGGAACACTCTAGCCTGGTAATGGCGCTGCTTCTTCAATAGAGATTTGTTCTGAATTTTGATTGTTTGGCCAATAACTGTTTGCTTTTTTGATTTTGTGCCCGTTTTTGCTAGTGCAGAATTGAATTTGTAGTGATTGTTCGCTATGCGGTCTGGGGTTAAGATCCCGCCCTGAAATGACTTGTTAGCCGGTGTCAGCCCAAAATGCAGTGCCGTAAGAATATGACAGGAGAAACACACAGCCACAAACTCGGGCTCTCTTCTTGGGGAACCCTGATTTACTTCATTGCCGGCCAAGAGAGCACTCTTTAGACCAGAGGCGGCGATCCACAGCTCACACGAGCCGGTTGTTGGTCGTGTTTTTAAGCAAACGCGTGCCGAACTTGTGGTTGTGTGAATCGGTGAAGATTTCATTGCAAGTTAAACTTCTGCAGTCTGGAGGGAGTTCTCTTGTTCACCAACACAAGCGCCCTTTTCAGTCCTCTCCATTTGGCCGTCTCTGCTCCAGTCCACAGGCGTCTTACTTGCAATTCAGTGTTCACCGATTCACACAATCAAGAGTTCTTCTCGCGTTTGCTTAAATCCAGGACTGACATCAATTCCGGGTAGCTATGGGCCGGCACTGCTTTACATCGACATACGCAACAGTATTAGCTCGACGTTTTCACAAATTATAAATAAATCCCGTCAGAAAATCAAAAAAGATTCGTGCGCACACAACCTTTTCAATCAAATGACAGCAACACAATGAAAATTTGGAGTCCCCAACAGAGAGCTCTCTCAGAGAGCACCTTACCCTATATAATTGTATCATGATTTTGACAAAACATTTTGAACATTCCCAATAAAAACAATGAAATAAACAATGCTTACTATTTTGAACATTGTTTAGAACACGATGTTTTGTACATTGTATGTTATTACGAACCCTGGTTTTAAGGCATATTTTACTATAAATTCAAAGGAAAATTTACAACTAATTAAAAGAAAGTGACTAAAAAAACTTCGCCCCAATTATGAAAAATCTCTCATATTTATTTCATAAACTCTTCTTTCGCATATATTTTTCGAAGTTCTAGAAAACTTTTTCCGTTTATTGAGAAATTATTCTAAATACCAGGACAAATTTAAGAACAATGCAATTTTCATAAATTTATGGCACATATTTTTCTAAGTGTGCATTCATATATGTTGGAAAATGGACAAATTGACATCGAGAAAAATTTTTTAAATTTTTGAACCGAACCCATTTTTTACTTGTTTTGCTCCGGATCAGGTTTGGGCGGATATATTTTCTCTTCTTTGCTGGCCTGATGTAGATGGGAAAAGTTTCTTTAGTTTTTTATAAAAAGAAGTAAATTGACAACCCGAACATATTATCGAGATATCAAAAAATCAATATTTTTGCCCAAAATGACGAATATTATTATCGTATATTTTCCCGAGGCGATAAATCGGAAATAGATTTTTTAGCGATGTTTTTCGGGGATATTTGTCTTTTAGCGTTCGGTCACACTGTTTAATTTAAGGCAAAATGTTTAAAACTAATTTTATTAAAGTTGATGCACATAACTTTGAATAGGATGAAATAGATTTAAACAAATAAGTAGAGATTTTAAAAATATAAGAAAATTCACCTTTCAATTTGATTATAGTAATACACAATGGGCCTATTTCTCTTCTTCCAGATAGCTGCTACAAATGTGTCGTAGAAACTACATATTGACTATAATCTGATAGTTTATGTGACAGATAATGCTATGTGAAAGATGAGAATTCGGTGTAAGTCTAATTGAGAACCTAATATTACAGGACTGAAGAAGGTTAGTGTAATACACGTCCGGAAGGAAATTACTCAACTTAGTGCCAAATTTCAGTAATAATTTGCTTTACTCAATTTGGTTAATAACACAGTGCTACAGTGCGAAATAACCTGGGTATTGGCATAGCGTACGCTGTAGAGCAGGTCGCGTATAGCATTTCCTTATACTTGGTTTTTCTCGGGGACCCCCAAAATCTGAAGTTATGGCCCAAAAACCGCTTTTTGCAATTTTACCGCAATTAAATAGATATAACTTGCGAATGGACCGTCAGACTCTTCGAAACCTTTACGATTCCGATAGCCACGAGAGGGATCTAAAACATTATAATCAATGGTTTGACTAATTTTACGCGATGGCTGAGAAATGAGACTTACAGATCAGGCATTTTCAACTTTTTTTGAGAAATTTGTACTTTGGCCATCACTGGTTTAACTATTTTATTCTATGCGATTTTTCCTTAAAGTTTGTAATAAAAGCTCATTTAATTCTCCGTCGAACGGTTGTTGTCCCAATGAATTTGGATACCGTTTGACGAAGTTATGCGCGATTTTCTGAGTAGAGTTGGAAATTTTAGTTCATTTTAATGACCTAGTTCATTAGATCATTTTTTCATGAACTATAGTTCATTTGAACTATAATTCAATTTTTTTTAACTATTACTCGTTTTTTTTTATTTATTGTTCATTATTTTAAATACTAAGGAAAATTTTAATACTGTTTGATACATGATACACAGTCGGCTTGGTTTCGATGGATTTGTTGAGTTTGCGTGCGCGTAAAATCAGGGCTTTGGTGCTTGCTCGCGCAGTTGCTCTGTCAGTTTGTTGAGATAAAACTGTTTTACTATCTACATAAATGCTGGCAGCGATTTCTTAATGTTGTTATAGCCAAAATGAATAGCTACATCTTCATAGATGTCGCAGCCATGGATCACACATGGATCACACCACTTTAAGCTCAACTGGCAACTTCTGGCTGGCAAAAGGAAAAAAAGTAACACCTAGGCGTTGGCTAAGTCCGTGGCTGTGCACTCGAAAAACACCTTCTTGGTCTTAGGCAAGTTCTTCGATCGTTCACCATTAATGATGGGCAGCAGTGAGAGAACTACACGATTGGCACCATAGATCACTGGATAGACGGAAGAGCCACGAATGATATGGCTTAAGCTGGGCATATAAGTCCATCAACTGCCGACCTGTCATCTGCTGAGTTTGGTTATGCGGTTTGAATTTGATTCTCTCTGACGCCAAATCCTCGCAGCTGAAGGGTCCCTGTAATGCGTCAATGTCGTGGGTGCCCATGGCCACCAGGGTAAATGTTTTGGAGCAGCTTATTCTGCGGATCAATGAAACTTTTGCAGGACTCTTGGGTAAAGGACACATTGCGAAGCAAAGCGGCCACAGCATGTGGAAGAATCTGTGCCGAAAATGAACTATAGTTTAAAAACTGAGAAATACATAGTTCAAAAAATGAACTATAGTTCAAAACCAAGACCTAGTTCATTAGTTCATTTTAAAGACTAGTTCATTTGAACTAGTTCAAAAAAATCGGCACAACTCTATTTCTGAGTACACATCGACAATCTAGTATTTTTTTTAGTGTGCTAGCATATTTAATTTTTCTTTCACATAATTGCCCCTAAAAGTAAAATTTTTAAGTACTTAAAATGCAAATATATATAAACTTCCATGTTTCAAAATTTTTTCGCAAATATTAACGGTCTCTGAATACTGTTATCTAGCATAAATATATATTGAGCTACGTATAGTGAGTAGATTTGGGTTGTTAGTGGTTGTTGTTATTTGTCAATGAGCTGAAATTGGCATATAAAATAAAAGAGCCGTGCACAGCAAGAATCGTATACAGGTAGGCACGGTTAAGGCTTGTGAAAAGCAGATTGCTCTCATGGCGCAAGCCTTGATACCATGGATGACCAATGATGAAGAATATAAAAATCACTATAACAGGAAGGACGAACCATTAAATACCAAATAAAAACCAAAGTGGACCACGCCAAGTAAAAATGAGTAAAGTGACATCTGCTTGCACTTAAGCAGCAATGGGTAATGCATAGCCCGCTTGGGCCGCGACGCCCGGCCCGTTAACCTGTCTAAAAACTTAGCGCATAAATTGCCTTCTTTTAAGGCGAGGACCCGCGCAAGCTGACGTCGCAACAAGTGTAATTGGCTTGATTTGAAGTGAGTTAAAACAAATAAATCCAAATGTCGACGTCAGCCCGCATAAGCACACAGCGCAGCAAGTGGTTTGTGATGTTTCTACAAAATAGCTTAACTTGCCGCAATAGGTAACATTATAAGAGAGCGTTAATCTTGGTCCAGAAATCGTGAAGCATTAAAGTTTGTATGTATTTGCATTTAAAGTATCTAAAAATATTATTTGAATCTGGCGCCAAACAAAACTGAGTTTACTTTTTGGGGCAATTATGTGAAAGCAAAAATAAATATGTTAGCACACTAAAAAAAATACTAGATTGTCGATGGGTACTCAGAAAATCGCGCATAACTTCGTCAAACGGTATCCAAATTCATTGGGACAACAACCGTTCGACGGAGAATTAAATGGGCTTTTATTACAAACTTTAAGGAAAAATCGCATAGAATAAAATAGTTAAACCAGTGATGGCCAAAGTGCAAATTTCTCAAAAAAAGTTGAAAATGCCTGATCTGTAAGTCGCATTTCTCAGCCATCGCGTAAAATTGGTCAAACCATTGATTATAATGTTTTAGATCCCTCTCGTGGATATCGGAATAGAAAAGGTTTTGAACAGTCTGACGGTCCATTCGCGAGTTATATCTATTCAATTGCGGTAAAATTGCAAAAAGCGGTTTTTTGGCCATAACTTCAGATTTTGGGGGTCCCCGAGGAAAACCAAGTATGAGGAAATGCTATACGCGACCTGCTCTACAGCGTACGCTATGCCAATACCCAGGTTATTACAATTTTTGGAAATTTGTAGCAGTGTGTAATATTTGGTATTGGAAACACCATTAGAATAACAAAAAATGTTAAGTGTCGCATAGTTTTTACTTTATAAACTCTCGTTCCTGCCTTCTGCTTATACCCTATAAATAATTATGTCACCACACAAAACCTATTAAACACAATTAGCAATATTATTTGGCGACCGTGACTCATATACTAAAATTGGTAATGCCTTCCCTTACAAGAAAACACTCTGACACAATTGTACAAACAAAAGAAACGCAATTTTTGCAACTTGAGCACTTTTAACAAATATTTTCTGTACATATGAAAATATTTACACAACAAAAATATTGATTTTAGAGCCAAGCAAAGATTGGGAACATTGGAGCCTCAGAAAATGCATAAACAAGAGAAGGGGTTATTCAACTTGGTTTAATTAATGAAAAATGCAAAAATCAGATAAAATAACTATGTGTTTCTACAAAATTAGTGAAAATTGCCCGCTTTTGGCTAGCCATTACTTTTTGGTGTAAATAAACAATTCTATATTAATTATTTATGTTAAACTTTTCTTTTATTTTTGCTTTTGCTCGTTTCTTAGCAATTTATGGCTTACTAATTGTTAAGATAAACAAACAATTCGAATATCTAGAGAAGGTAAGAGGATCGATCCGTTTGGTTGTGGCGTGCATTGTTGTTCCAACTGGTACACAGTTTCGTGTACTTTTGCAAAAACATGTGATTGGATATTTATATGACTATGTACTCGGATCCACACTCACATATATATATATAATAGTTTTCTATTTAACGGTAATTGGCTCAGCAAAACTCGTGCCGATCGAGCGCAACTGTAAATGTGTGTGCACACAATAAATTACCAGTGTGGGGATCAAAGTCAATTCAGAGAATGACTACAAGCTAGACGAGATGATGCCGCTGGGAAACCCCAAAACGAGGGAATTATGTGGAATCTTAGCTAAGTAGAAGGATGAAGTCAAACCCGACGTGCTTCCCTAAATTTAGGCACAACAGAAATCACCCAATTAATTACTAATATAACGAGCCTGAAGCGAAGCAAATTAGTTTTTTACTTCAAAAAATTAAAAAGAGCTCAAAAAACAATTTCATAATACCACATTTAAGTTAATTCTAATCAATGAAACCAAATGGTATCTGATAAGTTAATGTAAGGAAAGAAAAATTAAAAAAGTGTCAAATAATAAAGCAATTTTAATAGTTTTTTGTTATAACAAACAAACATTTTAACGTCCAAAAAAGTGTTTACTATTCCTGTATCGAATAATATCACTTAAAATTCAAAATGTTAGCAGCGTTTTTCAAAGTAATTATAGAGGACTATACCCTTTAAGTATTATCAGCCATGCTACCATTTTTATTTTTGCAAACCATTTTGATCGATTTGAAATTTTATACATAATCGTTCTCATTTCGCATTGAAATCCTACAACTTTACATACATATGGGCATTTCCAATAAAGATCCACCTAGACCAACAAATTAAAAGATCTTAGAAAATCTTGACCTTATCATTTAAGTCATTTAAACATATATTTAATACCCATGATGAGCAAATCGACTGCAAAGTTGCGCAACTGCTTTTTCTCTATTTGTGACATTTTTAATTGGTTGAACTTTTTATACCCTTGCAAAGGGTATTATAATTTTGCCCAGAAGTTTGCAACGCATAGAAATATTCATTTCCGACCCTATAAACTATATATATTCTTGATCAGGGCGACGAGCTGAGTCGATTGAGCTTTGTCCGTCCGTCTGTCTGTCCGTCTGTCTGTTTCTACGCAAACTAGTCTTTCAGTTTTAAAGCTATCGAGCTGAAACTTTGCACAGAGTCTTCTTTTTACTGCACACTGCTAATATGTCGGAACCGACCGGATCGGATGACTATATCTTATAGCTGCCATAGGAACTATCGGTCGAAAAGTGGGTTTTTGTGAGAAAACTTTTTTATTTTTAATGTAAACGCCTTCCGCTTCGACAATTATTAGTTTTATACGCTTTAACACAGATTTGGAAGTTTTTGTCAAAATCGGATGACTATATCTTATAGCTCCCATAGGAACTATCGGTCCAAAAGTGGGTTTTTGTAAGAAAACTTTTTTGTTTTTTAAGGAAAACGCCTTCCGCTTCGACAATTATTAGTTTTATACGCTTTTACACAGATTTGGAAGTTTTTGTCAAAATCGGATGACTACATCTTATAGCTGCCATAGGAACTATCGGTCAAAAAGTGGGTTTTTGTGAGAAAACTTTTTTATTTTTAATGTAAACGCCTTCCGCTTCGACAATTATTAGTTTTATACGCTTTTACACAGATTTGGAAGTTTTTGTCAAAATCGGATGACTATATCTTATAGCTGCCATAGGAACTATCGGTCGAAAAGTGGGTTTTTGTGAGAAAACTTTTTTATTTTTAATGTAAACGCCTTCCGCTTCAACAATTTTTAGTTTTATACGCTTTTACACAGATTTGGAAGTTTTGGTCAAGATCGGATGACTATATCTTATAGCTGCCATAGAAACTATCGGCCGAAAAGTGGCTTTTATCAGAAAAATGGTTTGTTTTAATGCTGACGTTCGTAAACTCTGTTGTATTAAAACATTTGCAAGGGTATTAAAACTTCGGCAAAGACGAAGTTCGCTTGGCCTTCTCGTTAATACTATCTTCGGTAAGATAGAATATACCTTATAAAGATTGTTCTACAAAATGTCACTCAGACAACAAACACTCTAAAAAAATGGAAAGAGTACAATGCCATCTCAATTTGCTGTACATTTTAAAACTGTTTTTTTTTTCAGAAAATATGAATGAAAAGTGTAAAGAAGATACCATTGAAAAATATAGTATAAATATAGGTATGTTGCAGATCTTTCTAGACTGAAGTCTCTCCATGCCAGCTGCATCAAAATATTTTTTATTGGTAAGGTCCCAAATAGCTAACTTTGCCTCTACGGCCTTAATCAGCCGGCAATTTTTCCTATTTTTGAGTCAAACCTTTTTTAAGTGGTTTTACAATGTTTTTCTATATGTAAAGGGTGATTTTTTAACTAATATCATTTTGCAACACTGGTTTAAAGAGCTCACGCACGTTTTGTTCTTTTGTTTCACTGTCAAACATCTTCAGTTTGGTCTATAATTTAACCATAAATAGTTGCAAATTATTGAATTTTATTATCAAAATGCGTGCTCTGTTGAGAAAGTTAATCGCGCGCTTCTTCCATTTTATGGTACTATGTTACATCGAATCACTAAAGCGGCTATTCGGGCTATTGTGACTAAATTTCGCACCAAATGTACATTGTTGGACATTATACCATTAACACGCTTACTTAGAGTGCGAACTGAAGAAAATATCGCAGCTGTATCGGCCAGTGTTAATGATGACCATCAATTATCGATTCGTCGCCGTTCGTAGCAATTGGGCCACTGTTACTCAACAACGTGGAAAATTTTGCGGAAGGATTAAGGTGTAAAGCCTTTTAAAATACAGCTGGTGAAAGAATTAAAGCCGAACGACCTATCGCAAGGTAGAATTTTTGGTGAATGGGCTTTTGGAAAGTTGGCCGAAGATCCACTATTTTACCGAAAAATTGTGTTTAGCGACGAAGCTCATTTTTGGCTCAACGGGTACGTAAATAAGCAGAATTGTCGATTTTGGAGTGAGTATCAGCCTGAAGCATTGCAAGAGCTACCAATTCATCCAGAAAAAGTCAGAGTTTGGTGCGGTTTATGGTCTGGTGGCATCAATGGACCGTACTTCATTAAAGATGATGCGAATCGTAACGTAACTGTGAATGGTAAGCGCTACCGTGAGATGATATCCAACTTTTTTTTTGCCCAAAATGCAAGAGCTTGACTTGCATGACATGTGGTTTCAACAAGACGGTGCCACAATGAACTTATTGAGAGGCGAGTACGATGAACATTTTATTTCACGCTCGGAACCGATCAATTGGCCGCCTTGATCGTGCGTTTTAACGTCTTTAGACTATTTTTTGTGGGGCTATGTTAAAGCTCATGTCTATACATACAAGCCCGCTTCAATTAACGCATTGGAGGACAACATTGAAGCATTTATTCGTGAGTTACCGGCAAAATAAGACTAAGCGGATGGACCATTTGAGGCACAGTCTCGGTCAGCATTTGCATGAAATAATCTTCAAACATTAAATTATATGGACCGTACTATCGATTTAAATAAAGATTTGATGCATTTTTCTTAATTTTATGTTGTTTTTTTTTTTAAACTTTCCTATAGCTGTTAAAAAATCACCCTTAGTATTTCGTACTCAAAAAAAAAGGTGTTTGTGCATTCTTGAAAAACATGTACATTAGGTTTTTTATTTTCAGTGCATCATTTTCTGAACTTGGAGTAAAGTATTTTTGAGATTTTTTTCAGATTTTTCGAAAGACGTTTAGAGGTCGCACAAATCGAATTTTTCCCCAAAAATCGGCTTTTCCGTATTCTTTTCCAATTTTAATTATAACTTGGTTAATAACCACGATTTTCTTCGTTTTCAAATCAAAATTTTAAAAAAAAATTTCCAAATTTTACTTTTATGAGCAAAAACAGTTGATTTTAGCTTTGCATTTGCTTGTTTAGGTACCATATATAATATTAAATTTTTTTGAAAATTTTTCATAAATTTTGTAAAAAACGCTTTATAACTTTTAAAATTTCTAAGAAAATTGAAAAACTAGTGATGCAGTTTAAAAGATAGTTAAATTTTTAAAAAACTCATACTTCAAAGTTGAAAATAGCTTTTCCCGTTCCAGAGTTATACTCTTTTACCCATTGCATGAAACTAATAATATTGTGAGCCAGGCAAAAAGCCTGGTTTGCAACGGATTTGCTTCAAACTTTGAATCGTGATGTTTTTTTTCCAACTGAGTTTTCAGATTCACCACCGAAGCCTTGCTTCGCGTTTTAAATGAAATTTTGTATCAGCAATTCATTTCAAACAACATTTACCGTTTGGGTATTACAAGCTTCCGAAAAATTATACAATTAATTTTATGAGTAAAATTTGTCATTGCTTCCAAAAAAAAAAGTAAAATTGTAATAAAAATTGTCTTTGGTGGACCAACCGTGGTACGCCAAGATGTCCTGAACTAAAGTATTCAAATGATATGGCCTATTTTTCTGCTGCTTATGAAGCACTTTACTCATTTATTACTTGATTTTAGTGAAGCTGGGTTTAGCCCAAATGGTCAATGTTGTTCTTAGGCAATTTCTAGTAAAAGACTAGGTCTTCGATGGCAGAACTGAAAACGCAGATCTGTATTTTTTTAGATCTGGCTTACTCCCTATATGAATTTATTTAAGGGTGAGCTTAAGAATTGTACTCCATATCGCGGTTTTTTGGCCGTCGAGTACCATCTCTTAGGGGCATGCAAACGACCATTATACCTTCATAAAAATTGATTTTATAGGGACATTATAAAGGACATATTTTGAAAGTCTACCGTGCACTTTTAAAGATATTCAAGAAGTAAGGCTTACCTTCTTCTGACCGATTGCACGATTGAAGTGAATTTTTTATATTGCGTTCCCAATGAGCTTTATAATGCTTTAAAAGAGTATAACTCTGGAACGGTAAAAGCTAATTTCAACTTTTAAAATTCAGTTTATTAAAAATTAAACTATCTTTTAAACTGCTTCACTAGTTTTTTTCAATTCTCATAGAAAATATAAAAGTTATAATGCGTTCTTTGTAAAATGCATGAACAATTTACTAAAAAATGTAATAAGCCACAAAAAGTTAAAGCAATGCCAAAACTTATGGTTTGTGCTCATGAAAGTAAAATTTGGGCAATTCTCCATAAAATGTTGCTTTGAAAACTAAGAAAGCGTGGATGTTGACCAAGTTATAAGTAAAATTGGAAAACAAAACGGAAAACCCAATTTTTGGGGAAAAATTTGATTTGTGCGACCTCTAAACGTCTTTCGAAATATCTGAAAAAAAAATCTCTAAATTACTTTACGCTACAAGCTTTCAGATTTTTTTTAGCACACCCTAATGTATATCTGCTTGAAAGTTTTACAGGATATTTTTAAGACTTTAATAGTAAGTAAGAAAAGAGTCGAAAAAAATTGTTTCTAGACCAGAAGTGGGGATTCATACCCATCTGAGCATACGAATGGTTTAAAAAACTTTTATTTACTTTATTATTAAATATTATTTCGAGCAGATTTAGGAAATGTTTCCCCCTCTTTAACTTGTCCGCAAAATATGTGGGTTAAATTTTAATGAGTCCAAAATTCACCGAGGATTCATTTGCTGCTTACCACGAAATCCCAAGCTTCCCTTCAGTTAAGCTCAATATTGGAAGTATTAAATTTTAATTTGGAAAAGTTTGTTTGTGTAGCTATTCAGTTTCCGAGTCGGACTTCGAAAAATCTGTATATTCTAACTTTAGTGCTGTTTACAGACCACATTTTTAGTATTGATATTTTTTGTATAATTTTTTGTTGGATTTTAGTTTTAAAAATATAAAGTTTTTTAGTTTTGTCTTTTATAAATTTTTTTTAGCCATTTTATAGCTATTTCTAGCTCTTTTGGACCACATATTCTGGCAACACTGAATCCTACTCCAAAGCTGAAAACTTTAAACAGCCAAGGTTGTAATATGTACCATTAAGCCTTTTCAGAACTTTTTGGTCAGGAAACAATCAGCGAATTTGATCGAATTCAAACCCAAAAAGTGTTAAAAATAAAATAATCTTTATTAACAAACAAAAGGATCCATCTTGTTATATATTAATTTTTCAAGTGTTTCGTTCTTAAGTTCCAAATTTTCAATGACGCGTGTCAGATATTTCGAGTACGTAACCTAATTACAATATCTCTATCTAATCAGATGTACCTGCAAAATAAACTCTCAAATTAATCACACACAAAAATTAATAATAATCAGACCTAAAAATATACTAAAATAAACAAATTGCTTTCATATCAACACAAAAGAAAGTAAGGCCAAATCAAATATAAAACAATAAATAAAGTGGATGGAAAAAATGGAATATCAACCAACCTTTTATTCTGCTGTAGAATTAATCACAAACTGGAAATTGTGGCGATATTTTTATAAACTTTTTTAATTGAATTGTGTTCGCGACACTTTTGATTTCTTGCTTCTTTCTGAACAAACACAAACACACTTTTATTTGACGTAGATCTTTTTGGTTGTTAAATTTGTAAACAATATTTGAGATTAGCCTGGAGTAGAATTATTTATTATTATATAAAGATTAGAACTAAATTTTTTGGTAGTAGCTACGCGATTAGATTGACACACTTAAGGACAATTATTATCGAACATTTGGTGGTTGAAAATAAATCAGCAATAACAAAAACAACAACAATTATTAATAATTATTTATAATAAAAATAAAAAGAAACCAATTTCTTTTTCAATTTAAGTAAAGAGTGGAGAGTGGAAAATTCCCAATTAATTTTTGCTGTTTTGCTTATGCATGTCGGAGTGTTTGTGTGTGTGTAACAGCTGATCACAGCTGATGAAGCCGAAGTTTGATTTGTAATCAAGAAAAATATGGCGTATAAGCAGTGTTATTTAATTGGCTTGGCATTTTCCAGAGTTTGTTGTTGAAATTCTAATTTCTGCTGTCGCACAATTAAAAGCTTTGTACGCAGCTTATCACTAATTACACACACACACACGCACACACATGCACGCGGATGCTACACATATCCATTTAAGTTGTTTTTGTTTTTGCTGCCACTAAAGAAGTTTGGACATATTTTTGGATTTTTATTTTCCCATTTCATTTTCATTGGCCCACAAGGATCAACAGGTAAACACTCACTCGCACACAGACACACTCCCGCGCGAACACTCTCACACGCACAGTTCGATACTGAGGCACTCTCACTGTGACAGAGCAAAACGCGCGCGTTCTATTTATCTGCCCTTTTATAAATTCTTGATAAACAAATGCTGATTGCTTGGCCAAGTTTTGAATTTACAATACTTTTTTTCTATTTTTGTAAGACATGCAAGCAAGAGCAACAACAACAAAAAACTGAACTGGACTGACCAAAAAAAAAAACTATCGAAATGCTATCGATAGTAAATGCTCAAAGAGCCGCTGTTTGAGTTAACAGCACTGCAGTAAGCAGTAGGACTGTTGCTTAACATTCCGCTATATCATGAAGCAGAGAGTTACCAGACTAAGTCAAAAAGATGTTTTGAATATTGGGCGCGTGATAAAAACAAAAGATTTCGTACATAAAGTAAGGACCTGAAAAGGTACAGCAACATTTATTTTTGTTGGCAAATATCTTTAATTTCGGTTCGGAAGATTTTAAAAGGAGTAAAATTTGATTTCAGCGTCGCGCGACACTGCTGCGCTGCCCTGACGTCATGCATATTTGCTGCAACAGTTTTAGTGGAGTGTCCCAGGGGTACAGGGTGGAGAGGGGGAGAGGGGGGAGGGTGGTGAAGGTGGGTGGAAAGAGGAGGAAAGTGATGAGAAGTGGGAGGAACGTGGAGAAGAAGTGGGGGTCACTCAACAGTTACTTGACAGTGACTGAACAGTCAATAATTTGATAGTGACTTAAAGTTAAATTGACAGTGACTAAACACTGACTTGACAGTGACTTCAAAGTGACTAAACAGTGACTTGAAAGTGACCAAACAGTGCCTTGACAGCGACTTAACAGTGACTTGACAATGGCTTGACTTGAAAGTGAGTAACTTGAAAGTTACTAAAGAGTGTCTTGACAGTGACTAAAGAGTGACTTAACAGTGTCTTGAAAGTGACTCAGTGTTTGACTTGACGTGTCTTGACAGTGACTTCATAGCGACTAATCAGTGACTACTGAATGACTTAAAGATGACTAAACAACGACCTAACAGTGACTTGACAGTGACATGACAGTGACTAAACTGTGACTAAACAGTAACTGAACACTGACTTGAAAATGACTAAACAGTGACTTAACGGTGACTTGATAGTGACTAAACATTGACTTGAAAGTTGGAAAGTAAAGAGTGACTTTACAGTGTCTTGAAAGTGACTCAGTGTTTGACTTGACGTGTCTTGATAGTGACTAAACAGTGACTACTTAGTGACTTAAAGGTGACTAAGCAATGACCTGACAGTGACTTGACAATGACTAAACAGTGACATGACAGTGATTAAACAGTGACTTGACAGTGACTTAACAGTGAATTGACTTAAAGGTGACTTGACGGTGTCTTGAAAGTTAGTTGGCAGAGACTTAACCGTGACTTGACAGTAACTTGTCAGTGACTTCGCACAATTGCAGAAAAGAAGGAAGAACACAGAAACCAGTGATCTTTTTGTTGGTATTTCTACTCCCTTTTTTCTTCTTCTGATAGATTCGACTATTCGATATATTAGCGATGGCATAAGAATTACCCCCCCGGAAAATAATAAATTTAACGCTTAGGCTTATGTCAGAGTTCGCGATGCAATAATATTGGGCGAGAACGAACGATAAACCACTACAACCTTTTTTTAATGCAATCGCTTAAAAGGTGTCAGAGTGAAGGCGGAGAAATATGCGAACCCACGCGATAAAGCGAGAGCGATGCAGGTTGCAAACCGCTTGAACTCGCTCAGATCGCACGTAATTTTTGTTTACTATTCAGAAATGGTCCATTACATCAAAATGTTTAGTATCTTGAGCTTAAGGTAGCAAAAAGTGCGCTTTTGACCCTTTATAGACGCGATTTGTTGGGAAGCTATAGTTTTGTTTTGGCTCTCTTAAATATTTTCGTAAATTACTATTTCTTAACTTTTGAAAAATACTCCAAAGTATTTTACGAATTTTTTACCGAAGATATACCGTTTTGAATAGACAGTCTCGATAATAATAAAATAAGAAAATTGTCTCCTGCCCAAAGGAATGCCCTGCAGAAACAGTAAAGCAGGCAAGTAATATGAATGAAATATCAAGATAATTTTCAACAAAACTCATTGCATACTATGGGGCAGCAAAAAAATAATAGGTATTTCTTTCATCTTTATTGAATAAAATCGTACAATTGTTTGGGATTGTTTATTTCAAAGTCAAAGAGAGTCAAAACAAAAGTTTCAGTTCCCTACAAAATGCGTCTATCAGAGGTGTTCTAGAAATCTCTAGAGATTTTCGTATAAACGATTGCACTTCGAACTAGACTGGGACTACTTTATTTGCAAAGTGCGAAGAATCAGACCGCCTACTAGATTATGTGGAAGGAAAACCGTACGCAACAAATCTACTTGGCTTTGAGCAGGCGGTTTCAAATCGCTCAACTTTTGTCATCTGATCTAGTAGCCGGCCATATTCGAGCATTTCAACATATATATTCAAAAAGCTTTCATATGAAATGCTAACGTTTATACGAAAACCTCTAGAGATTTCTGGAACACACCGGTATAAATATATTCAAAAAGGCATTGATTGCAACTTTAAGCTAAAAATCTAGACTATTTCTGATCACAGACTCGTGTTCAGCATACGAAAATCATTTAGAATCACCCCCATTTCTTCAATACACTGGAAAGTGTCTTATTTGGTCGATTTATCTTTTTTATACCCTTGGAGAGGGTATATTAAAATTGTCCGGATGTTTGTAACGCATAGAAGGAAGCATCTCCGACCACATAAAGTATATATATTTTTGATCAGCATGACGAGCTGAGTTGATATAGCCATGTCCGTCTGTCCGTCCGTCCGTCCGTCTGTCCGTCTCTCCTCCGTCAGTTTTAAAGCTATCGTAACCAAACTTTGCACGAAGTCTTTTGGTATAAATACGCTGCACATTTGTCGGAACCGGCCGGATCGGCCGACTATAGCATATAGCTGCCATAGGAACGATCGGTTGAAAAACTAGTTTCAGTGAGAAAAACTTTTTTGTTTTCAATGTTATCGCTCCCAACGCTCGTATTTATAAGTTTTTAATGATTTCACATAATTTCACCAAGCCTTGTCAAAATCGGACAACTATATAGTATAGCTGCCATACAAACTGTCAGGCATATATCAAGCTCCAAGGGTATATAAACTTCGGTCGAGCCGAAGTTAGCTTGCCTCTATTTTTATACCCTTGCAAAGGGTATTATAATTTTGCCCAGAAGTTTGCAACGCATAGAAATATTCATTTCCGACCCTATAAACTATATATATTCTTGATCAGGGTGACGAGCTGAGTCGATTGAGCTTTGTCCGTCCGTCTGTCTGTCCGTCTGTCTGTCTGTCCGTCTGTCCGTGTGTCTGTTTCTACGCAAACTAGTCTCTCAATTTTAAAGCTATCGAGCTGAAACTTTGCACAGAGACTTCTTTTTACTGCACACTGCTAATATGTCGGAACCGACCGGATCGGATGACTATATCTTATAGCTGCCATAGGAACTATCGGTCGAAAAGTGGGTTTTTGTGAGAAAACTATTTTGTTTTTAATGTTAACGCCTTCCGCTTTGATAATTATTAGTTTTATACGCTTTTACACCGATTTGGAAGATTTTGTCAAAATCGGATGACTATATCTTATAGCTGCCATAGGAACTATCGGCCGAAAAGTGGCTTTTATCAGAAAAATGGTTTGTTTTAATGCTGACGTTCGTAAACTCTGTTGTATTAAAACATTTGAAAGGGTATTAAAACTTCGGCAAAGACGAAGTTAGCTTGGCCTTCTCGTTAACTCTCCTTTTTATACACTTGAAAAGTGTATTATAATTTTGCCCAGAAGTTTGCAACGCATAGAAGGAATCATCTCCGACCACATAAAATTATATATTCTTGATCAGCATGACGAGCTGAGTCGATTAAGCTTTGTCCGTCCGTCTGTCTGTTTCTACGCGAACTAGTCCCTCAGTTTTGAAGCTATCGAGCTGAAATTTTGCACAGAGTCTTCTTTTGTCTGCACGCTGCTAATATGTCGGAACCGACCGGATCGGATGGCTACTTCTTGTAGCTGCCATACAAATTACCGGTCGAAAAATGGATTTGATGATTTAATGAGAAAAACTGTTTTTTTCTCAATATTACCGCTCTCAATCACTGTCATGGGTAATATTAAATGTTTTTAAGCTGATCTGCGAAGTTTGGTCGAAGTCGCTAACCGTTGAGACAAGCGTTTTCAAGTGTATCAAAACTTCGGCACAGACGAAGTTAGCTTTGCCTTTCTCATTATTTTAAATTTTGGTTGAGTGGGTAGACAACACTGGAGACTTTATTTTTTTAACAATATTAATATTTGTTGCTCATGTAGCAAAAAATTCTTCGTCTGAATTCATCACGCCCACTCTAATAACTAAAATAAAGCAATGCAACTCGGTTTGCGTTCACAAATATCACAGAAAATAAAGTTCGCGCTCTCTGAATCTCTCAATACTGGCCTATCCTCTTAATTTTAAATCATGCTTAATTCTGACACAAATTAAAATTTATCAGTGCAACTCGTTTCGCTCAAAGCTTTCACTATGACATCTTCTCGCTTTGTTCATAGCAAGAAATGTTATCGCTTCTCGAGTATTCTGTCCACCATTAAGTACATTTTCTTTATTTTGGTTTTAGGGAGAAAAAATTTCTTGTTTTCAAATTCAGCGTTCCTAAAATCGGTTCCTAAATTCGGTCATGATTAATATTCTATGTTTTTAAGGTGATCTGCGAAATTTTGTCGAAATCTTTAACCGTTTAAGCGAGCTTTTTCATGTGTATTTAAATTTCGGCACAAACGAAGTTAGCTTTGCTTTCTGGTTATATTATTATTGCTATTATATTATATTATATTATTACTGTCCCAAGTATGTCCCTAGTATGTCCCAAGTATGTCCAAAGTATGTTACAAATATGTTCCAAGTATAACCCAAGTACGTCCCAAGTATGTCCCAAATATGACCCAAGTATGTCCCAAGTATGTCCCAAGTATGCCCAAGTATATGTCCTAAATATGTCCGAAGTATGTCCCAAATATGTCCCAAATATGTCCCAAGTATGTCCCAAGTATATCCAAAGAATGTCTTAAGTATGTCCCAAGTATGTGCCAAGTATGTCCCAAGTATGTCCCAACTATGTCCCAAATATGTCCCAATTATGTACCAAATATGTCCCAAGTATGTCGAGCACGCCCTATCATATTAGTCACTGCGCCAGTACAGGTCGCTGCTTAAATTCTCTACAAATTAAATAATTTGAAATCAGTATCTGGTAGAACACAAAGACGAAGTCATTGGAGATCATTTTAAGAAATTTTTCTGTAAGCTTTAAAGCCACAGCGTTCTTTTCTGAGTCCTCAAATTTTTTTTTATTTTTTTTAGATATTTTCGCCAAATTTTCAGCACTGATATTTTTGAGATGATATGACAAAAATGTCTATAACTTCCTCGAATTTCAAGTTTCCGAAATGTTTGGAAAAGATGTGGCTTTTACAAGGGTGTAAAATTTTGGCGGGGCTTAATAGTCTCCAAGTGTTTTAATACTGTCAAACAAATTCCATACACCTTAACACCATTTTCATCGAAAACTAGCTAACAGTCGCTCTCCACTAAAACTCCCCGAAACTTCTTCACTCCCCCTTCCCCCCCTTTAGGAAAATCAATAAAAATGGCGCATTGCATAAAGGCCAAAAACGAAACAATGACGCCAGCAGAAACAGACCAAAGAATTGGCTTCACTTCTCGCACCACTCACCTGTTCTATGTCAAAATCCCATTCGGGCGAGGGTGAACGTACGTCCGTACGCCCCGTGGGCGGTGGAGTGCCCACAGCCGAAGATCCCTGTGGCTCCTCGGGTATGACAGCAAACCGCCCACGCTGCAGAATGGGAGATATGGCGCCATAATTTGCTGCAAGAGTGGACACAATTAGCCAGTTGGTTATTATTGTTGTTGCTGTTGTTGTTCCAATCATTTCAACTCACATGTGGGCATTAGACGAAATCGTCCCAATGTTGTCTCTGGCGGACCCTGGGGGCTGGATGAAGTTACGCGAAAGCGTCCACGACGAGCAGCGGCCACTTCCTCATAGCCACCACCACCCGCTGCACCTGCACCACCCGCACTGCTGTGCATGTTGGTATTAATTTAAAAACCAGGAACTGCAATTAAAGGGAAGGAAGAGAGAGCAAAGTTAAAATCAATAGAATGACCAACTCTGGAAAGGAACAGGACAAACGCAAAAGTTTTATAAATTTAAGAATGCTTCCTCATGTGCGAAAAAGTGGAAGAGGGAGGCAGCGTCACAGCTGTCTTCTCGCCACGCGACTACGCGGCGTATGTGTAATAATTTTTGGGATTTTCTTTTGCTTGCTTTTTCAATTGAAATGCTTATGAAGCATTCTAGGAATTTCTATGAATTAATTGCCTGTTGTACATATTCTGTTTTGATCTTTTTTTCGCTGTGTCATTTATTTTATAAATAAATTGTTTTTTTTTTTTCAAATATTCCTCTTGTTCATAAATTTTAATAGCTAAAAAATCATTAAAAGGAAGAAAGATATTCATATACACTAACTTGCCCATGCCTGTCTAATTCTTATTGAATGTCTCTGCCCGTCTGTCCATCCGTCCTAGACCAATCAAATTTAAAATGTAGAGTCCTATTCTCTGCGTTTGAAAGCTGTTGCAGAAAGTTTAATTTAAAATTTAAATCTTAGATTTATGTTCGCAAAAATCAAAATCCTTCAAATTTTCAGAGATCGAATTATAAATAGCTGGCTTTTAAGTGTTGCATACTTTTCGGCGTCCTCCTCACGAACACAGGAAAACTATTAAACATTTCTTTCCCTGAGTAACGGGTAAATCGAAGTTGGATAAAGCTTTAACTTAGGCTCTCGCTTAAGCCACAGAACGTAAAAGTTCCAAGTTTTATTTTAAAAGTCCATACAATCCAGTTATTTCATTTCCATTTTATATACATTCTTGATCAGGGCGAAGAGCTGAATCGATTTAGCTCTGGCCGTCCGTGTGTCTGTTTCTACGCCAACTATTCTCTCAGCTTTAAAGCTATCGAGCTGAAACTTTGCACAGAGTCTTAATTTTACCGCACTATAGCTGCCATTGCACTGTGGCCCAGAAATATAATTTTTTGACATTTCTACACCAGCCTAGCTAGGAAGCTGAAATTTTTCGACAAAATCATCTTAAAATATTGAACAATTTTAAATGCAAAAATTTGTAGGGTACTGATAATTATCAGAATTAATTATAATTATCAAAATCAAAGTAGAACAATTTTTTAACTTTTTCGTTTAATAATTATAGAAAGAAAAACTTGCAACTTGATTTGACCCAATTCTGGCATAGAAGTATATATTAATACAAGAGAACTAAAAAAATGGTTATGTCTTGATATGTCTAATGGTTTATGAGTTAATGACCCAAGCAGCTTTTGACCTGGACTGCCCACCCTATCGAGGATTTTCAGTCAATCTGACTACCCTCACCGATTTTTCCATCTATTTTATCTCCTCTTTAGATTCAATAATTAAAACAGCTAAATTAAAATAAAAATTTAATTAATTAAAAATCAAATTTTTTTTTTAAAAAAAAAGAAAAAAAAAAAAGGGGGGGTTTTTTTATTTTTTCTTTTACTTATAAAAAAAGTTATTTTAAAACCATTTAAAGAAAAAAAACACCGGTTTTTTTGTTGAGGGGGTCTCCAAAAAAGGGCAACACTATAATACCCCCCCTATAAAAAAACGGCTACCCCTTTGGGAAAAAACTCGGAGAGCCAATTTTGACAGGACTCTCTTGTGGCCAACTTCCGACTACCAAGCTCGTTCGCCATGGACAGAAATAGGTGGTAATCACTTGGTGCGAGATCCGGACTATGATGCAAAAGAACCTCCCATCCGAGCTCCCGGAGCTTCTGGCGCGTCACCAAAGATGTGTGTGGCCTGGCCTTGTCCTGATGGAAGACAATTCGGCCTCTGTTGATCAAAGATGGCCTCTTCTGCATGAGTGCTGCATTCAAGCGGTCCAGTTGTTGGCAAAACAGGTCCAAATTGAGCATTTTGCCATAGGGGAGCAGCTCATAGTGGATGATTCCCTGCCAATCCCACCAAACACACAGAAGAACCTTCCTGGCCGTCAATCCAGGCTTGGCCATCGTCTGGGCAGCTTCACCGCTTTTCGACCACGACCGTTTGCGCTTCACGTTGGCGTCAGTGACCCACTTTTCATCGCCAGTCACCATCCGCTTCAAAAACGGGTCGATTTTGTTGCGATTCGGAAGCGATTCGCATACATCCAAACGGGCAAAAATGTTTTTTTGCGTCAAGTCGTGTGGGACCCATACATTGAGCTTCTTTTTGAATTCAAGCTTCTTCAAATGGTTTATAACGGTTTGATGACTCATGCCCAGCTCTTGGCCGATACTACGGCTGCTACTATGCCGGTCTCTTTCGATCAATTCAGCGATTTTATCGCAATTTTCGACGACAAGCCTTCCGGACCGTGGCGCATCTTCGATCACCTCTGCACCAGACCGAAAAGGTTGAAACCATCGTTGTGCGGTGGAAATGGAAACTGTATCGGGTTCATAAACTGTAGAAATTTTATTGGCAGCATGAGATGCATTTTTGCCTTTATCGTAGTAGTACTGTAAAATATGCCGTATTTTCTCTTTATTTTGCTCCACGTTTGCGACGCTATAACTCACGAACGACTAAAAACAAACAACAATAAATCTTAAACACGTGTTAGCGCGTGAAAAGAGCTTTGCAAAAAGCTCCAGCGTGAACCGATGCGACAAATACAACTAGAACTACGCGCTTGCAAAGACAAGCTTGCGGAAATACCGCAAGACTTTTTGACAACCTTATATAACTCTTTACCTTCAGTGCTTCTAAGAGTATGCTACACATTTTGACACATTCGGATTGGCTTCGTATAAATACATTTTACCTCAGAGTGCTTTTTTTATATTCCGAAGTTTAGAAGAAAAGCATACTTCTAGGCTGACTGCTTAAGAGAACGTTCTTGATTTCAAATGGGAATATAATTTTTAATGCGATAAAATTTCAAAGCAAAACCGCGGAAAAGCGCTTACCTACAGTTATGCTGTACATTTATTCAAAGATAATAATAAGCAATATTGCTAGCAAATTAAGAGAGGAGCTTTAGGGTAGGGGAGAGTCTCCGGTTGTGGACACGCTCCGATTGTGGACACCCCAGTCTATTTTTTGACAGGTTTCAAAAGCCGCCAAACTGAGTAATGTCAAACTTGTAGTTTGACAGTACCCATAATCTGAGCCAATACCGAAGTGTAAAGAAGCATTTGGGTTCTTGCTTTGAGCAAACAAAAAAAAATCGTGAAAATTTTTCCGAGTTTCTATTTTTTTTCAATTTCCACATTGCGTTAAATCGAAGCAAAACATTGAAAAGAGGTGAGTATTTTACTTTTTTATTTAGTTTATTAAGTGTAATTTGTGATGTGATATCAAGTTTTAGTGAAATGTTTGTGTCGTGTAAATTTGCTGAACAAAATAAAATGGGCTTCCTCAAACCACTTTGATCTGGTATTTGGAGAAATTAAGAGCAAATTTTGCAGATGTTTCGTCCGTTGTTGATTCGGTTTTGTTAGAATTCGTTCGAGATTGCAACCAACGAACTCCATCAAATATGGTGTGTTTTTTACCTCTCTCACATGAAGCGTAAAATATTTTTCCGGTATTGGTCCGTTTGACCCTGATGCTTTCTCCGAAGCTGACTTCATTGAGGCTGTCGACCGAAGAGCAGTAGAAGTCGTCACAGAAGCTGATCTGGATGAAGACAATCAGCGTCGTATCATCGTTTTCGCCGATCCCCATATTAAGCGATAAGAAGAGGTGTTATCCTCCCCCGAGCCATCCACTTCACTAGCGTCTTTGGCTAGCCGCTTATTAGTGTTGGATGAAATTGGGCCGGTGCAAGAAACTTCTCCGAAAAAGCCATCGAATCGCGGTCGCAAGCCAATGCAAACCCCTAAGCTAACTTCTCCGGAAAGCGTCGAGGTTTTGCGCGAGAATCGGAAGAAGACGAAGATGTCGACTCTGTTTGATTTGTTTGGTGCTCTTGCCAAAAAAACTGACTGAACAACTGAATTCGATCCATTGCATTTCTGAATCATTTTTTTCATTTTGCCACTAAAGGCTTCTTAAATAAATAAACGTTATTTTTTCATCAATTCATGGCCATTTTACTTCATATTTTTCCATTTCTGGCGATTTTACAAGGGTGTCCACAACCGGGTACAAAAAAAATTTTGGCCAAAAATCATCACTTCATATACATGGCTGTACATTTTTTTCCATTTGTCTAAAACAATAGGTTACTTCAGAGGAAAGTTAGCTAGAGTCTCTAGCTTTACAATGATGTTCATATCTATATTCATATATAATGTTGACTTGGAAAAAAGTTATTAGTGAAAAACGCAACTATGTCCACAACCGGAGACTCTCCCCTACTCTAAACTCAAAGTTGCAAATTGTAAATAAACCCACAAAATTATAGATTTCTTCCATTTTTAAGTCTACGTTTTTGAAAGGAAACTTTTAAGAAAAATCAATTTTGAACGGCTGACGCTAAAAAACTATTTTGTAACAAGTAGGAGTGTTGCGGTCGAGTGCCCCGACAGCAAAATACCCTGTCCCAAGTTATGTGGTTCTTATAGCTTTGAATTCCATTTATTATACCCTTGGAGAGGGTATATTAAAATTGTCCGGATGTTTGTAACGCAGAGAAGGAAGCATCTCCGACCACATAAAGTATATATATTCTTGATCAGCATGACGAGCTGAGTTGATATAGCCATGTCCGTCTGTCCGTCTGTCCGTCCGTCTGTCCGTCCGTCTGTTTCTATGCTATCTCCTCCGTCAGTTTTAAAGCTATCGTAACCAAACTTTGCACGAAGTCTTTTGGTACAAATACGCTGCACATTTGTCGGAACCGGCCGGATCGAATGACTATAGCATATAGCTGCCATAGGAACGATCGGTTGAAAAACTAGTTTTTGTGAGAAAAACTTTTTTGTTTTCAATGGTATCGCTCCCAACGCTCGTATTTATAAGTTTTTAATGATTTCACATAATTTCAATAAGCCTTGTTGAAATCGGACTACTATATAGTATAGCTGCCATACAAAAGTTATGTCTGAAAAATAGTCCGAGTGAGAAAAACTTTTTTGTTATCGCTCCCAACGCTCGTATTTATAAGTTTTCAATGATTTTACATAATTTCAACAAGATTTGTCGAAATTGGACCACTATAGCTGCCATACAAACTGTCAGGCATATATCAAGCTCCAAGGGTATATAAACTTCGGTCGAGCCGAAGTTAGCTTCCCTCTATTTTTTTTAAATTTATTTCAATAAATGAGCAGGCACACTTATGTACATATCTTCGCTGTTTTTGCTCGGATCTCATTGTGGTAAACATAGAATAGATAGATGTTGGGCCTCACTGAATATATATTAAGTCTAGAGGTGGGCGCGGGCCGGGCTTTTTTTCGTGGCCCGCGGGCTTACACAGGCCCGGAGCGGGCCCGGGCCTTAAAATTAAGATTCGTGCGGGCTTCGTGCGGGCCCGGGCCTTAGCAAAAAGGCCCGGCCCGTAAAAGCCCGAAATTGGCCCGTAAAAGCCCGAAATAGGCCCGAAAACAATTTTGATTTGTTCGCGCTATTTTTGTTTATGCTCGAATTAGAACCGCCATTTATCGCATTTTAATTGTTTATCGATCCTACTATCGATTTGCTTATACATATTTTACTTGTTTGCTCACCACTAATTCAAAATTGGCGTCCTATTGTGAAATTGATAAAACTTTGCAATATTTGCATTGTGGTCAGAAAAATTATTATATAAACTTTGCAGAACTAGCACACTTGATTCCCAAATAATAACTGAGTTTAAAACAATGACCCTAAGCGCATTAGAAAAAAGGTTTCTTCCGGCAATCGCTCATTTGGTTGGGCTTTTCTTGAACCCTCCTTATAGAGATGAATTTCCTCTCAGAGGAAAAAAGAGATAATGTGTTAGCTACGGTAAAAGCAATGCTCCCCGGATTTTATAGGGGATCATGAATATAGTAGCGTTGATTATATAACTAATAACATAAACCCAAATAATTCCGAAAATGGAATGTTTGCTGAATTTTTAGACTTAAGTTATATAAAAAAACGAAAAGTTAAGAAAAACGCTATCGACATAGAGCTTGACAAATATTTGGCCTATCCAGCAGCTCCTGCCACACATATTTTAGAATTCTGGAAAAATGCAAGGGACTTAAAATACCTTCCCAAATTAGCTCGAACCATTCTGGCTATTCCTGCCAGTCCGTCTACGAGCGAAAGGCTTTTTTCAACATCGGGCCATGTTTTAAGTGTAAAACGCACTAGGCTAAAAAGCTCAAATTTAGAAAAAATTAAGTTTCGTGCCGGGCCGGGCCGGGCCCGGGCCTTGGTGAAAAAGTTTCGTGTTGGGCCGGGCCGGGCCTCTCAAAAAAGAGTTCGTGTTCGTGCGGGCCCGGGCCTCAAAATACAGGCCCGCGCCCACCTCTAATTAAGTCACTAGGTTCAAACTAAAAAATTTTAGCTCTGACAGTTTTTCGCTGTTAGAAGAAGATGGAGGAGGAATTTGCCAAACCAGAAGCAAACTTGATCTGGATACGGGTACACCTACATATATGCAAAAATGTATAACTCCACCTCTTATAGTCTGTGAGATCTTTGCGTTTATACAGAGAAAAATACAGATTTTCGCATTTTAAAGATGGAGGAGAAGGAATTTTCGAAATCTGAAACAAACTCGATGTGGGTATAGTATTTACCTACATACATGCCAAAACTTGTGGTTCTACCTCTTATAGCCTCTGAGATCGACGCGTTCATACAGACAGACAGACGGACAGACGGACATGGCTAAATCAACTCGGCTGTTGATTCTGATTAAGAATATATATACTTTATAGGGTCGGAAATACTTCCTTCTCCCTGTTACATAGATTTGCACAACTTCATGATCCCCTTTTTCCCATTTTTAATGGGAACAGGGTATAAAAAGGTTCCAAATTTTGCAACTACAATTCCCGACACTTATATTAAGATCGGATAATAAATAGCGGAGTTAAAAAATGTTGCATACTATTCGGATGTTCACCTTCAGGAACGCAGGAACGCTGTTAAGGGGCTTTCTTGCACCTTTTTTTAAAAAAATCCTATTTTAAAACGCAAGGAGTTTTTCCAATTCTGTATTTATACCCTTGCAAGGCTATTATAATTTTGCCCAGAAGTTTGCAACGCATAGAAATATTCATTTCCGACCCCAAAAACTATATATATTCTTGATCAGGGCGACAAGCTGAGTCGATTGAGCTTTGTCCGTCTGTCTGTTTCTACGCAAACAAGTCTCTGAGTTTTAAAGCTATTGAGCTGAAACTTTGCACAGAGTCTTCTTTTTACTGCACACTGCTAATATGTCGGAACCGACCGGATCGGATGCCTATATCTAATAGCTGCCATAGGAACTATCGGTCGAGAAGTGGGTCTTTGTGAGAAAAACTTTTTTGTTTTTATACCCTTGGAGAGGTTATATTGAAATTTTCAGGATATTTGTAACGCATAGAAGGAAGCATCTCCGACCACACAAAGTGTATATATTCTTGATCAGCATGAAGGAAGGAATTTCGCCATTTACACATACACGAGTCGAACGCATGCCGAAGCTGAGGAGAAAAGTGCAAAAGCCTTTCAGTCGTTGGCTAGCCTTTGATGCTGTCCGGTCGAAGCAAATTGACGGCGCTTCTTTTTGCACAATCACTTTCGAACTTGCTCTCGTTGGCCCACATGAATATAAATTATTAAACTCTTCTTTTTAAAGTGTCCTTTTTCATTTCGATTTCGGTAGAGTGGGTGGACACTAGACTGGCCCTTAAAAATAGATTTCAAAATACCGGGCGGAAAAGGGTTCGTTTTGGTCCCAATAGATATGAAAAAAAGTTTGGCAGCGATCGGACTTCATTTAGTGGACGCGCGTTCGCCCTCAAAATCGAAAATTTGAAATGTATGGGAAATGAGGGGGATGAGATTCGAATTTAATTTCTAAAAATTCCAAAAAAAAATTTTATGTGTTAATTCTTTTTACATCCTTTTAGGGGAATATCATAGCAACATTTTAAATATAAATGTGTCTTATTTTGAGAGTCAGCCTGGCCAGAATCATATCAAAAGGGTCAATTCTTCACATTTTTTTTTGGTATTTTTTTCGAAGAATTTTTAATGCATATGAGATTTTGATTTTTGCTTTTGCCCGGGCGGCAAAACTATCGTTTTGGTCCCAAAAGATATAATAAAAAAATTGGCAGCGATCGGACTATATTTAGTGGATTTAATCTCTAAAATTTTAAAATTTTTTTTAAGTGTTATTTCTTTTTATATACTTTAAGCGAAATATCATAGCAACATTTTGAATATTAATGTTAGATATTTTGAGAATAAATTTGTTAAGAATCATATTTAAAAGCACATTTTTCACATTTTATTATAAATTTTTTATGTTTTTTTTTAAGATAAAATAATATATACGAGATATGCTCTAAATATCGGACATTTACATTTAAAATGTTGCTATGATATTCTTCTAAAAGAATATAAAGAGAAATAACACATAAACATTTTCTATTAAAAATTTTAGATATTAAGCCCGAAACTCACCCCAAATATTGCGCATATATTTCAAATATTCGATTTTGAGGGCGAGTGCGCTTCCACCAACTGAAGTCCGATCGCTGCCAAACTTTTTATTTTATCTATTGGGATTAAAAAGAAACTTCTTCCGCCCAGGCAAGATCAAAAATCATAGTATCGCATAAATTAATTTATCATTAAAAAAAAAACCCCAAAAAAATGAGAAAAATTTGAGTTCTGATATGATTTTGACCAAAATTCCCTCGAAAAATCCAACAAAAATATTTCAAATGTTGCTATGATATTCCGCAAAAAGTATTTAAAGAGAATTAACACTTTAAGAAAATTTGAAAATTTTAGAGATTAAATCCGAAATGAATCCCAGAAAAAAATTTTTTTTTTGAAAAATTGGCCGATTTGATATGATTCTGACCAAGTTTACGCTTGAAATATCCAACAAAAATATGTAAAATGTTGCTATGGTATTCCCCTTAAAGGATTTAAAGAGCAAAATCACAAAAAAATTTTTTTCAAATTTTGCAGATTTAATCCGTATCTCATCTCATATATTGGTAGCATATTTAAAATTTTTGGTTTTTAGGGCGAGAGCGCGTCCACTAAATATAGTCCGATCGCTGCCAATTTTTTTATTATATCTTTTGGGACCAAAACGATAGTTTTGCCGCCAGGACAAAAGCAAAAATCAAAATCTCATATGTATTAAAAATTCTTCGAAAAAAATACCAAAAAAAATTTGAAAAATTGACCCTTTTGATATGATTCTGGCCAGGCTGACTCTCAAAATACGACACATTTATATTTAAAATGTTGCTATGATATTCCCCTAAAAGGATGTAAAAAGAATTAACACATAAAAATTTTTTTGGAATTTTTAGAAATTAAATTCGAATCTCATCCCCCTCATTTCCCATACATTTCATATTTTCGATTTTGAGGGCGAACGCGCGTACACTAAATGAGCCGATCGCTGCCAAACTTTTTTCATATCTATTGGGACCAAAACGAACCCTTTTCCGCCCGGTATTTTGAAATCAAAAAAAAAAAAGTTAATATAAGGACCAGTCTAGTGGACACTGGACACTATTATTTTAACAAAATTAATCGTTGCTCTTGTGACAAAATATTCTCTCCACATTAATAACTAAAATAGAGCAATGCATCTCGCTGCTCTCAAGGAATTGCGCTTACAATAATTACAGAAAATACAATTCGCGCTCTGTGAGTTACAAGCTATCACTACTGGACTCTCCTTGAATTATTATATCATGCAGCAAATTAAAATTAATCAGTGTAACTCGCTTCCCTCGAAGCTTTGACTATGTCATATTCTCGCTCCTCGCGTAACATCTCTTATTGCGCGTACTCTGACATTAGCCGTAGCCTATTTACATAGACTCTTGATTTTTTATGCATTTTTGATTTTTTATGCATTTTTGTTATATTTTTAAGCAAATTGATCTTGCTCTCTAATCACACTCGATTCACGAATTTAAGAAAGCAGTTCGGTTTGATTTGTTTCAGAACCGGTTTGCAACCATGCTTAATATTTTGAATATTTATTAATTCAAGCTACAAGGTTAATAAATTTTCAATTTTAATTTTCAAACTTTGTAGGTTTGCATGAAAAAAAGGATATTTTACTGCCAATAAGTTATTTTAGAAATGGATTTGAAAACAATATATATAAAGCTCGAACTGCGTTCTTGCATTAGTCATTAACAAAAGTTAACCGATTTATTTGACCGGTTGTTGGCTCCGTATGGATTGTTTCGTATCGATTCTAAGTCGACCGGCATCCCTGATAAATATTAAGATATAAATTGAATTTTTCCATAATTTTCTCATAGATTCCTTACCTAAATAAACTGCAATTACACTTTGCCCAGCTGTTTAATCATAACTCTTGCCTTAATTAATAAACATTTTAGTTAACAAATTTGTTTTGTTCAATTTTTTGTATAGAATTTTCCTACAACGAATTTTTCCGCCGGTTCTTGATGTTTTCAGAGTGTTTTGAGGCGGATTTTTGTGAATTTTCATTATCGACAAACACAAACCGTTTGCATAACACGCACAACCTAACACAGCTGTGGCACATTATATGCGGGTATATTGGAAAAATACTAAATTTATGGTGGTCAAACAACTGACATCTCCGTGTGCATTTTCATTTGTTTTTATTGATGCCCGTCTCAAATTGTTTAATTATTTTTATTGATTTTTTTTTTATTATTTCACTTATTGTGCATGTTGTTGGCTGACGAATTAACACCGAAACACTAAAAAAATATATATAAAAACACGCCAAACACAAAGAGCACAAGAAATAGTTGAGAGCACCGAATTTCGCATTTTATGCAACTGCCAAAAATGAAATTGGCGTGGCCAAAAAATATAAACACAAAAACACTAGAAACAACAACAAACCGAAACGAAAACGCGGCCAAAAAGAATGCAGTACCAAAATAAACCGAAGCCAAAATGCAATTGCTAATTGGCAAAGAGGCGAAGAGAAAGAGAGAGAGCGGGCTCTTGTCTCACTTGGGGTTCATTTACTTTTCGAAAACGAAAACAAAAATGCAGCAAACGAAGCAGCGAACAATGAAAAACGGCTGATGCGGGGGCAGGGAAAGTGGTGCAGCAAGAGTAAGGCACACATGTGCATTGCGCTCAGAGAGTGAAATGAGCTGAGAAAGAGAGCACATTATATTTAATTCATAAAAGCACAAAAAACTTGCAACTGCACAAACAGCAGGCATGCTCTCTGCGCTCTGCACATTTGGCTGTCAGCAACTTTTGCATGTGCTATACCCTTTGCAGGGTATTTGAATTTTATACAAATGTTTGTCATACACAGAATGCAGTGACAAAATAAAGGTGGCAAGCCTACAAAATTCCTTTAAAGTTTGGATTCGGAGGCTTTAATCCTCTTTATTTATTTTATATCGATATTTTAACTTGGATATTTGAAAATATCGCCCGAAGGATATTTTGAAATTAGAAATACTTTAGAAGACATATCATTTTTTGTCGAACAATGTCTTCGGTAAAACAAGCAATTTTCAAATTACTCCAAACTTGAAGCGCATTTATCTCGAAACCAAGTATATCGAACTGGCGGCCATGATATCTCCAGTTCCACTGAACCGATTTTGAAAATCGACGCAGAATTGTCACCATTCTGGTCTGAACCTCAATCATAATTTGGCCTCTATTTTGACCATAAAAATTACAAAATTTATTTCGAGGGTCAGACCAGTAACTAATAAAAAAATAGAATTGGAAAAACCGTTTGCGTTTTCAAATAAGAATTTTTTTAGAAAGGTAAAAAACACAGCCTCCACATGGAGAAAACCCCCTTAAGCACACGATTTTATTCAGACTTGTCAACTTCAACTACAAGATATTTGCAATCTACGAGGACTTTTTCTCAGTTTAAAGAACGCAAATAGTTAATTTCCTTGATAGATCCAAATGGACTAGAACCTCAAAGATTCGTAAAGTCAGACGAATGGATCATTCTTTAAAAATAATTTAACCTTTTTCGAACCCACGATTTAAGTTCGTTTCATCATTTATTTATACCTTAAAAAATCGCAACTACTGTGTAGCCTTTTATTTTTGTTATATTAATAAATTGTCCAACAGACCAGAGTCTCCAAATAGTCAGCCCGACTTATTAAAATTAGGCTGACTTTGGAGGAAAAGGCCAGAAGGGACACCCACCGCTGCGATGGGAAGATCAGGTGCGGAAGGATATTTCCAACTTTGGTGTGAGCAACTGGTGCCAGCTCGCACGGAGCGGAAGCGACTGGAAAGCATTTATAGCAGGGCAATAAAAGATAAAAAAGAAAGTCGCTCAACCCTGACTGTAATATACTCTATCACAGTAGAAGCCCTGTAGCTGATCTGCGGCAGAGAGTTTTTTTTTGTCATAACCAAAGTATCGTTCGTCCGATCATAATCATTTTTTGATAAATCTATAAATAACACAGTTCAACAAAAATAGGGGTCATCGCGGGCCGGGGAATAAGGTTGATACCGTTCGACGGAGGCTTTCAAGCTGAATACAAGTCAATTTTCCAAAATTTTGTAGCACGTCAAGTTTTTAAGATATCAATGGTCAAAGTTGATAAAAATGCTTAAAACGGCAACTTTCAAAAATATATTAAAAAGCCATCTTTAACGAAATAATGCGTGTGAAAATTTAGATAAAAAGGTTGATCTTTCCTCTATCGAGGGCCATAAACCAAATTTTTGATTGATGGGCAAGAAATCGTAAATAAATTAAAAAGAAAGATGTATATTTTACATGTTTCGAGCAACCAAACAAACATAATTTTGTGTCAGTAGGCTCTTTTGAAAATCAGTTTTTATTGTTTTTAAATTTTTAAAATGCCGCGAGAGTGCTTAAACTCACCGGACTCTTTCTGCTATATTTGCGCAAGGTACCATTGATATCTTAAAAACTTGACGTGCTGGAAAATTTTGGAAAATTGACTTGTATTCAGCTTGAAAGCCTCCGTTGAACGGTATCAACCTTATTCCCCGGCCCGCGATGACCCCTATTTTTGTTGAACTGTGTAACCTTGATTACAAAATCTATCTAGAAGTGAATAAAAGTTTACATCCCATAAATATAAAGCCTCAATCTTTTACCATCTCTGCGATCTATCGAATCGGCTCTATACTCTAAACACCTTTGTAACAGAATATGTAAATTAAAATAAAAACGAGAAGGCCAAGCTAACTTCGTCTTTGCCGAAGCTTTAATACCCTTGCAAATGTTTTAATACAACAGAGTTTACGAGCGTCAGCATTAAAACAAACCATTTTTCTGATAAAAGCCACTTTTCGACCGATAGTTTCTATGGCAGCTATAAGATATAGTCATCCGATTTTGACAAAAACTTCCAAATCTGTGTAAAAGCGTATAAAACTAATAATTGTCGAAGCGGAAGGCGTTTACATTAAAATCAAAAAAGTTTTCTCACAAAAACCCAATTTTCGACTGATAGTTCTTATGTGCAGTAAAAAGAAGACTCTGTGCAAAGTTTCAGCCCGATAGCTTTAAAACTGAGAGACTAGTTTGCGTAGAAACAGACAGACAGACAGACGGACAGACGGACAGACAGACGGACGGACAAAGCTCAATCGACTCAGCTCGTCGCCCTGATCAAGAATATATATAGTTTATAGGGTCGGAAATGAATATTTCTATGCGTTGCAAACTTCTGGCCAAAATTATAATACCCTTTGCAAGGGTATAATAAATAAAATAATAGAAAAAATTCCGTTATTCATCGTAGCCGGAAACATCGCTAGCATCAGAAATGCTCTGTCATCCCAGCTTTTAATAGAGACCAGCGCCTCTGCAGGTAAGCAATCCAATTTCTTTTTAGCCAGATTCCGCTTGCCCAAAAATTTCAGGATCTGAATTTATAAAAAACATATTTAACATGTCCTCGTTGTTCGAAACATCTTCTAATTATGGTTAAAAAGTACTTCGTATATGGGTCATTCTTTTATAAACCGAAAAAATTTTCATTTTTCATTTTAATAAAAAAATAGAGGCAAGCTAACTTCGGTTCAACCGAAGTTTATATACCCTTGGAGCTTGATATATGCCTGACCGTTTGTATGGCAGCTATACTATATAGTGGTCCGATTTCGACAAGTTTTGGTGAAATTATGTGAAATCATTGAAAACTTACAAATACAAGCGTTGGGAGCGATAGCACTAAAAGCAAAAAAGTTTTTTCCACTAAAACTAGTTTTTCAACCGATCGTTCCCAAGGCAGCTATATGCTATTGTCATCCGATCCGGCCGGTTCGGACAAATGTGCAGCGTATTTATACCAAAAGACTTCGTGCAAAGTTTGGTTAAGATGGATTTAAAACTGACGGAGGAGATAGCATAAAAACAGACGGACAGACGGACGGACAGACGGACATGGCTATATCAACTCAGCTCGTCATGCTGATCAAGAATATATATACTTTATGTGGTCGGAGATGCCTCCTTCCCTGCGTTACAAACATCCGGACAATTTTAATATACCCTCTCCAAGGGTATAAAAAGACTGAAAAAGACAGAGTATTTGATAGCATTTTGTTAGCTCTGTGTTTAGTGCAAATCACGGGGTTTATCGAGTTTTAGATTTCATAATAATAGCAATAAACATGAGGTCGCGAACGTACGCGGAATAGAAGTCGTCTTTGGCTTAATGTAGTGAAATGCAAAATTCTCCGAAATGGAACGGAATATTCTAAAGCTATTAATTTATTATAAAAGAGGATTCATGTAGCTTTCTATCGAGTGTTTACACAGAAAAATATCTCGATTGTTTTTTTTTAAATTGAATTAATTACCGGTCGCGAACGTTCGGGTCGCGAACGTACGGTTAGAAAAAGCAAGATAAAAATTAACCGTTAATCGAACTTGTTTGGTCTCTATGCATTTTTTTTCTTCTTAATTGATTGCAATGAAGAGATTTTGTAAACATAGCATATGTTTAGTATGTTATGTTATTAAAAATAAAAATGTCATTAAATTTTATTTTTCGGTCCAGGCTTACCATTTGGCGGAAATGCCCATTACTACATTAGTATTACAAAACAAAGAATCTCATGTTAGCTATTTAAGGCTAATATTTTAAGAAATAAAAACAGTTCAGATATTCAATTCAACAAATGAAGTGGACATTTTTCTCCTTTCATTTTGGTCCTTCGAGCCAAATTGTGTTAGCGCGTTTAGACCTCAATGCGTGTTCATGGAGTAGTTGGACCATAAAATCAATAGATGTGCTCAAAAAAGGTATGAATTGAAAGGGTTTTGAATTTACAATAATAGCGTAAACATTGTTTTTAAATTGGTTAAGTAGTTTGAGTGCAATGAGCAAAAATATTTCAAAATAATTATTTTTTGATCGAAAAAAAAAGAATTTATTTTTTAACATTTCGAAAAAATATTAAAAAAGAAACAAAAGAAAGTAAGTAAGCGGTAAGGGAAGTCTATTGATGAACATTGAATTAATCTTCAATGCTCGCAATACATCATACAGGTAGCTGGTAAGAAAATCGGCGTTTTGAGCAGACCCATTGGAAAAATCTCGCAAGTTTTTACAGATTTCGATACGGTCCAGCTCATTACAGGTTCTTTTAATTCAAACTAAAAACTGCTTTTGATTTGATGTTGACATTGAAATTCGACTTTCAGGATATTTATACAATTCAAGCTTTTAAGGATTGGTCCATGCCTTTCGAACTTGTATAATTCGAAATGTGCTTACTTCAATTCCTTTTGCGATCACATGTCCATAATATGAAGAGCGAGAGCGAAGAAATATAAGCAGCTTTTTTTTAGGTGTGCGATGAGATGCTATTCCATTCGTGTGTTCGAACTTTGAGTCCCAGTTGAGCCCAAAAGTGTTTATATTTGCTAAATGATGCACTTGCTAAAACATTTGTAGTGTTTGATTGCTCACAGCTGATCAATTCGAGCATGAAATAGACACTGAAAATTTAATGAAATGAAGCCACTGTGGAACACCGGGGTTCTTGGCATGGGTCTGAACCACCTGAACTGAAGTTTTAAGTACTACTTTCACTTAAGTAAAGCGACGAACTGATCTTTCATGTCATATAAACACCTTCTGAATACTTTTGCTCAAATTTTGTTCATGTGTCGTTATGCTTCACCTGAGGCCAATAAACGCATTTGACATTTGCAACAAATTAGAAAATAAAATCTCTTTTTTTCACTATTTATTTCGTGTATTGTGTGGCCCAACTGTCTGCCCATCAAGTCATCTGCATCCCATCAACAATTTCCCGCCCACATACGAATGATGTCATCAGTCACATGTTTGGACGTGCGCCCGAAATTGTTCTTTGTGGTTTTTCACAATTTCGCTTTTGTTTTGCGCAAGTTGCGTAGAATTTTGTTCAAGCAAAACGTAAAAATTGCTAAGAAAATGATGATAAATAAATGTGGTACCACCACGTAAGAAGACAAATCAGATCAGACTTAGCAACCTTTAAATTGTTTAGAAAAATCAATTCCTTTTCAACAGCATGTACAACTTTTGATTTGTTTATATTTGAAGCTTCATTAGCTTTTTGGGGCAATAGATTGGAAATGTGAATGACAAATTGTATACATAGCAACACTCTTGGCTGTACTTCATCACTCAATATAGTGCATGCGATGACTCACAAGCTAATTAAATTTTTTTTTTTCATATTTCTTAGCTGTCCATCACATTTCATCATCATTATCGTCCATCGAATCTTCCAACCGTTTTCAATTAGCACTAAACCCACACGCCACCCAGCAAATCGTTTCATCTCCCCACCCCCCCCCCACATTTCCTGCTGGCGGAAAAGCGCTCACGTGTCTATTCTTGGTGTTTGTTTTCCATTCCGTTGACAAAGCCCTTTTAAAAGTATATGGCAATCAAATAAGAAGAACAGCTGACAGTAAAACTTTTACTTAATTTTTTTAAGAGTTACATGGGGCGTATGCGCAATCTAAAATATCCAAAAAAATCACTAGGGATTTTGGTAGAAATGTTTGCATTTCAAATTTAAATTGTTCAACTTTAAAATTAAAGCGAAAAGTGTATCTTTGGCTGCTGGAAAAAGGAATACTTAAGCGATTTGGAACCGACTGACTAAATCTAATTGGCTTCAATTCGCTTAAGTTTTAAGCAGTTTAAATTTGAAATGAAATCGTTTATACAAAAATCTTTAGTGATTTCTGTGGCACCCCCATATACATATTCCCGTTTTCGCTTTCAAAAGTATTTAGAAAGGCAGTGTCTGTAAGCTGCTTCCACACCTCAATCCAGCTTTAGGCAGGAGAATATTTTTGCTTAACGCTTGAGATTGTAAGAAGCTAGGTACGTATTTCTTTCTATCCGAGGATAGCCTGACAACTATGCCGTTTATGCTTTGGTAGCAGTCATTTCATTCGAATAATACACTGGTTCGAAGTAAAGTCCTTCGGTTTCGGTTTCCAAATACACGAACCAAACTCCAAAATGGGCCTCACAAGGGGGTAGTCCTTTAGGGATCATTGATCAGCCAGAAAGTTCAATGTGAGTGCCAAAAGAAAGTTTATGGTCGAGGGTAATACCCAGATCATGGTAAGACTCAACTCGGTTAAGTTGATAAGAATTCAATAAATAGTTAATCAGAATCAGTAAGAACACCTAAATCTCAGAGATGGTAAGAGATAGAGGTTTGACATTTATGCCGACTTTAACTTGCGCTCTCGTTTTTTTTTTTGTAGTGAAAAAATTTTAAATAAGTAATAAAATGTTTGCGACTTTCAACAAAATATTAATCTTGAAAAAAAAATTGTACATAGAAATTACTGAGTAATGCTTGAGAATACGTGTAGCTGTCGCTCTATGCGTACAAAAAAAACCAAAAGCCACTTGAAAAGCCAGTCCCAAAAAATCGTGTGTCCAAAAATTATATGGCTTTACTCATCTTCATATTCTAATGCCTTTGAGATTTTTTTGATCGGACAAAAAATAACGGAGCTAGGTCCAATGGAGTGAAAAAAAAGTGAATTTTCGAAATTTCTACTTTGAAACCCCATAACTTCGCTATTTCTTGACAGAACCAAAATATCCTAGTTTACAACGGAACTACATCAATTCTTAACAAACTCTTTTTATACCCTTGGGGGGTATATTAAAATTGTCCGGATGTTTGTAAGCATAAAAAAAAGCATCTCCAAAAGTATATATTTTGATCAGTGAAGTGAGTTGATTGGTGTGCGGGTGGATCGGTGTTTCTTTTAGTGCTCGCCCCAACGCCGTTATAGTTTTTAATTTTCACATAATTTCCAGATTTGTCGAAATCGGCCTTTTTTTCAACTCAAAAATGTTTTGCAACCATGAGCCTATGAACATATGTTTCTAATTTTTGGTTAACTTTGAACAGGAATACAACAACAACCGCCAGAACAACAATAACAACAAAATGTTTTGAATTTAATTTATCCAATTATCTGTCGAATGAAAAAACCGCATCTTTATATCACTTCTAGTTTTTGTGTAATTGAATTTTTTGTAAACCTTAAAAAAATTACACCTGAAGGTATACAATGTGTACTATACATTACCCTTAAAATATGTAAGTGATGAAAATACTTAGAGATTTTGGACAGAAGTAAAAAATATCGGAACAGTGGAGGTAAAATTCCGTATTTGTACCTGGTAGCTTTCGCCCTGACTCTACTTTCGTTGCCATGGTCGAACGCGGAAGTAGAGGGAATATTTATCCAAGCAAAATTGGTTAATACCAAAACCAGAAGTAGGCTACAACTGGAGACGTTAAATGCTATTTTGCCATTATACATATGTTCCATTCTGTCGAACTGTGAATATCAAAAAATGCCAAAATTAATCAAGTTTTTAATTCGTTTTGTACTGTATAATATAGCTCTCAGCAAGCACTTTAATTAGTGTTAAAGTGTATATCAAGTGAAGTTCGGTTTCCAAAATAATGACCAAATTGTAAGCTATTCGAACGTGACAAAAACAGAAGTGGTTTTGGGGAGATTTAGATTTATTGGTTCTTATATCCCAGTGCTACAAGTTACAACTTACTCAATCCTTACAAACCGAGTTTCAACCCAATCGGATGAAAAATAGATTTTTTTCATGCAGAATTTTCCGAACATCGGTTCAAATTATACGACACTGGAAATATCACATTTAAAATTATAATAACATAAAATATGTTCTCCTTACAAACCAAGTTTTAACCCAATCCTTTGGGCGGATTTTCTGATTTTAAAATCAAATTTCAAATTATTTCGTATTCTGTCCTCACAAACCGAGTTTCAAGCCAATCGGATGATAAATAGCACTTTTCATGCAGAATTTTCCGGGTTAAATTTTTCAACTTCGAAAAATCACATATCAAACTATTTCGTATTCTATCCTTACAAACCGAGATTCAAGCTAATCGGATGAAAAATAGTATTTTGCATGCAGAATTTTCCGGTCATTTTTCTCGTGGGCGGAGTTTTCCAAAATCGGGAAATCACGTGTCAAATTATTTCGCGTTGTATGCTTACAAAACAAGTTTCAAGTCAATCCGATGAAAAATAACATTTTTCCCATACAAATTTTTGAAAACCCCGTCTTAGTACGCTCCTGTCCCAATTACAGCCCTCTATCTCTTACCGTTTAGGCTGTGCGATGATTGCCAATCAGTCAGTGAATCAGTCTCTTTTATATTTATAGAGACAGGTCTGTTCCCGTTTTCTATTTCAAAAAACCGACTATGTTATTCGACTTTTCATTTTAAAATCCCAATTTTCAAAGAGTTGACCGAATTCTTTAATCGTTTCTTAGAAATCACATTTCTTACCAATTCCGATAAATCAGTTTCGGAATTGGGAACAGGCCTGTTAAAAATTGTAATTAAAATCAGTTACTATATTTTAAACAAATTGGAAAAAGTTGTTTTGCCATAATTACAATTTGCCGGATAAATATTTATTTATCATTAATTGGTTTCGATGTTGAATTAATAAACATAATTAAATAAAACTTTTTGTCCTTTTTACCGCCTTTTTTATCCTTTTTACCGGATTTTTATTTTCAATCTGTTCTTTTTTTTCGGAAAAATACTGGCCTCACTGGCTTAGTTAAACAAATAAACTAAGGGAAACAAGACAGGAAACTGAGAAATGTTTTGCATCCACGAATAAAAATACAAATTTAATTATATTGATTTTAAAATATTTATATGAGTTTCGTTCATCTCCATGCTGCTTATTATTTATGTTTGATGATTTGTTGTCGGCCATAAAATCTTGAGCAGATAAGGCTCAGAACAGACAACAAGGCCCAGGCGCCAGTAAATGTTTCGTTTGCTTTTTTTGCTCTCTTTCTCTGCAATATTATTGTTTATATTATCAGTATGCAAAACTTTATAAATATGTATGCATGAATGTATGTCGGAACTGTCTGTTTTATTTATGCATGTGCTCTTTTGTTTTGCTTGGGATTTTTTTTCTGTTGCTTTATTTTATTGTGCAAGTGACGATAAGGCTTCATTATCTTTGAAAAGTTGCTAATATTTTGCGTGAAAAGCATAAATCACTGGCCAGCCTAGCGATAAGGGGAAAATGAAATTCTTAAAAAAAAAACATACATATATTTTTATTTTACATAATTTTGGCAGGCATTTGGCCGGCTTCTGTATTTAATTTTTCTAGTTTACGTCACACGGCAACAACAATAACAACCGGCAAAATGTTAACGGTACCAACCACCATTTTAAGCGCCTGCCAGACGGGGGTGGCTGCAGCTGCACGGTCTTGCTCTCTTTCTCTCTCTCTGAGCGTGTGTGTGTGTGTGTCAAACAAATCAAATTGAATCAAACAAATAATTTAAAAATTGTATACTATATTTTATTGTCACCCTCCCACAACACTCACACTTTCGATACAACTGATTTGGGTCTAAAATTAAACCATCTCACAGTCATACACACAAATAAACGTCATCAGGGGGCACTGTTGCCAATACACACAGCCAAACAGCTGGCTGCAACAACAACAACAAAACTCACCCAATAAGAAAATATTTGGTATTTGTTTTATGTAAATGAGCAGCAACAGAAGCAGCAGCCTTTTTCTTTTAACTTAATAATTTTGCAAAACACTTTTATCACTTGATTCACCACATTTAGCTTATAAATAGCTTTAATTTACATATAACACTTTTTCAACCTGTATGGCGTATTTTAACCGACGCGATGCCGTGGTTTACTTTTTAATTTTCACGTTTGTTAACTAAAATTTAAACATTGCAACGACATGTAATAAAAAAATAAACTAAATTTTAAACGCCGAGCAGATTAGCACTCGGCAGGACTGAGAACTCAGTTAACTAGTTCAGTTCTTAAGCGACGCCGGCGGTCACACTGGTTTCGACAACTTCGAAAATTTTTGTGTAGAACTATCGATAGCTTTAAGACACGCGGTTTATTTGAATATTTAACATCCTACAAATCCTCCACAAATTCAAAATACTCCTTTGTAGCAAATTGTAGTTTCTTATCAAAGTACCAATTTAAGACCAACAAATAATCTCCAGAAGGCAAAGGAAGGCGCATTGCATCAGGTTTTAGATAAAAATCCTTGACAATTTGTGGACCCTAGAAATATGATATAAATTTTAATAATTTCAAACATACGCTCTTCTGCATATATCTTACCACATAGGGACACGTATGATTTATATTTGAATATTGTTTAAATAAGCCGAAAACCAGAATCGACACCGGATCATATGGCTTGCGCACAAAACGACATGCATCTATGGTAACATTGAATAACCAAGGTTTATAGCCGTTGGCTTTCTTAAAGACCTGTCCATGTACCCTTATATCATTTGCGGCATGTAGAATGGTTATGTTCATATTTAGCAGAACTCGATCACGTTTAACAGCCTTTAGGCGACATTGGTTGATGACAATCCACGACTTATTATAGTTCTCGCAGACATAATTCGTGAATTTGCACATGGCAGCGTCCTAAAAACGAGACAGATAATTTCCTGTTTGTGTTTAACTGTGACTTTTTTTTAATAAACTTACATTTACTTTTGGGTAAGCTATCAAACAAAATGTGAGAAATATTTTAAAAATGAATAACTTGATTTGCATAGTGTTCAGCCTCTATTGAATACGGAACTAGAAAGTTAACGTGTGAGGGCACTATCAAGCATCTAAATTACTTTATCGCTTATAAATAACAATTAACAATTGAAGCCTCATTAAAATGACATTAATTTGAAATAAGCAAGTCGATTGGGTTAGTTTATAAATACAATTTTGTGTTCATTGTTGTCCATTCTTAGGGTTTGCCTTTGGAACCTCATTTAATCTGTATGATTTCTCAGCTGAGAAGTTAGTTTCTTGAGAATTCAGAACTAACAATCTGTAAGCGAGTGTATTTCTAAGGTTTTCTGACTTTTATTTTCATTGGCTTCTATTAATATACAATTTACTATTTAGATTGTTATTACAGTAATGATTTTTTTGAAAATTGATCTTGACCATTTTATTTACATCGTCTCCCGTCAAAATTCAATTTGTAAGGGGACCTAAAAAATTCTATAGCTTTGTCAACTCTAAACGTAGATCTTCTTACTTTACTTTCTTCTTTACGTTCTTTTTTTTGCTGGGCGACTAATAGGCTAACGATGCACAGTTCACTCTGGGAGAGTGAGAATCTAGTTTTCCTTCCAATTTCCAAATTCCAACTTCCAATGTGTTTCGTCAAATAAACTTATTTAAATGTCAGATAGCGAAAATATTAATCCAATTACCGCGCTTGCTTAAGCGGGATGATTTTTTTAGCTAAAAATGCTATAAATCGAAAAAATTTCTGTTTTTAGAGGCCAATTCAGATACTTTCCGCTGTACTAATACAGCGCCTATGATTTTTTATATTTGCTTTGATATGTACTGTATCGCAATTAGTTCATAAACTCTGATATGTATGCCTAGTGTGGCCGACTATTTAGTTTTTTCCGCGATATCTTGGAATACAAGAGCTGATAGAACAAAACCAATGAAACAGTTTAGTTCAGTGCAATCTATATTAACATAATCAGATCAAAATAGACCTGCACCAAAAACACTGTTGGGCTGTGTATTTTAAGCATGATAATCTATATACATAAAGTGATAAGATATTGTTGCTGATCATCAGCCTAGAAGCTAAACCGTAGGAGTTAGCAATTTCAAAATTTCACAATAACTTCCTATAGTGATCGGACATTCTACTAAGAAAGCACTTCCTCAACGCAGCTCACATTGCTCTCCAAAACGAAAAAAAAACGTTTAAGGGCCGATTTCTGTTCTCTCAGGTAGCTGCTATGTGTCAGATAGTCATCGATTTTACAGTTATTTGTTAGTTTATGTGACAAATAGCTCTATGTAGAAGATGTGAAATCGGCCCTAAGTGCTGAAAATAGTTGTGTTTTCTTGATATCGAAAAATAACAAAAAATTATATTTGTTTAAAAATACAATAAAAATACAATTTGAGAAAAAAAAAATAAATAAATAAATCTTCGCTGCTGACATGGGCGGCTGACTCTGTCCCCTCGCGCCACGGTGCCCATTTCCAATTCGGTGGCAGACCACTTATAATTATGAAGCGCTCAGTCCTCAAGGCATATTTCTTTTGTTTTTATACCCGTTAATCGTAGAGTAAAAAGGGTATACTAAAGTCGTGCAAATGTATGTAACAGGCAGAAGGAATCATTTCCGACCATATAAAGTATATATATTCTTGATCAGCATCAACAGCCGAGTAAATATAGCCATGTCCGTCTGTCCGCCCGTCCGTCTTTCTGTATGGACACCTAGATCTCAGAGATGGTTAGAGATAGAGGTTTGACATGTATGGGACCAGAGCTGGGAATGCTGATTAGTTTTTTTAATCAGTCATCGCTTAAATAAAAAAAATTGATTTTTTAAATAATGGAGATTTTCAAGCCAAAAACAATTAAGTGATTAAAGAGTTGAACTTTTCAACTACCATTAAATCCTGTTGAAATGTGCTTACATTTTAGCTCAATTGTTTTTTCGACTTAATTGAATTTTAATCGAATATGATCACTAAAATTTAGAATTAGTTGAAAGTTCAAGCCTTCAGTCAATTATTAATGGCACTTGAACCCAGTCAAGTGCCAGCTGAAATTTATTTATTTATTTCCCTCCCATTAAAATTTAGCTTGGGATATTTCACACCAGCCAATTTTTAGTTGGGATTTTTCACACCAGCCAATTTTTAATTGAGAAATTTCCCTTCCATTAAAATTTCAATTGGGACTTTTCACAACCAGCCAAAATTTAGTTGGGGATTTTTACTTCCATTAAAATTTCAATTGGGACTATTCACAACCAGTAAAAATTAAATTGAGAAATTTGTGTAAAAACAAAAGCAACTGTGTTCAACATGTTATTAGAACGCTGAAGTTTTGTATATTTTCCTAGTTTCAATGGCGAATAGCCGATAAGCGATACCATCGTAATTTGACTTATAGTTTGTATTGAATAACTTAAAATGCATTTTTATTGAATGAAAAATAGAAATGGTTTCGATATTGCCGACAGCGTCAAAAACCAAGATTTTGTTTCTTATGAAAATCTTGGGCATACGAGTACCTCTTTCTTCAGCAGAGAACAATTTGGTGAAAAACTTGCAGGTACCCGTTTCAGTTCACATAAGAGTGGCCTTATGTGAAGCATCATATTTGTGTTGGATTCTTTTAATATTTTTGTCATGGTTCCCCTGCTTTTGACTACCATTTCTGTACCCTTAAACATATTTACAAAATCGGGGTTCTCTACTGCGTTTAAGGGTGTGTGACTGCTTGCCAAGTAAAGCAAAATATTTTCCGTCGAAAAGAAGATCAGATGCCCCCCTTTCTGATTTTGGTTGGTTGTGGACCTGATCCGCTTGCAAAATCGTCATCGTTGTCCCTAAGACAAAAGCAAATTATTATTAACATATTAAAGTAAATTTAAGCTAACACCACGCTTCACCATTAATTTATTATATTTGATATTACTTACACAGTACTTAGGGAGCTGGAACTACATTGTTCTCTGCAGAAGTAAGACAGCCGCCCAAGATTTTCATTAGGGACAAAATCTTTGTCCTTAACGCTATCGTCACTATCGAAATTCATTTTTTTGTTTGGTTTAAAGCTTAGTACTCAGACCAACTAAATCGTCCGCTAAAAAAATTGACAACTTTTTTCGATGGGTTACCCAGCGGACGATGCAGTGTGACTGTACAACGCCAAAATACCACCCCTCATCAAAATACCACGCAATGTGAAACGGTTACACTGCGCTGATTTGCTTGCATTTGAATTTAGTTAATTGTTTTTGCTAATATTTAGATATTTTTGATATCATCAATGGAATGTAGAAGTCATGGGCAATGCAAAATCTTACCGTTGGTTTCAAAATATGGATTTGACACCCAGCTAAAGCGATTTAGTTTGTCTGAGTACTAAGCTTTAAGCCAAACAAAAAAAAATGGATTTCGATAGTGACGATAGCGTTAAGGGAAAACTCTTTTCAAGTAATGCAATTTGTCTACTTGTCAAAATATGTTGGTATCACTTATCGATATTCGAAACGCCTCTACTGTAACACGTTGGAATTCGCTCTTTGGGACAACAAATCGCTCAATTTCTTCTTATTAGAGTTTAGATTAATAAAGAACTAAAATTGCAAAATCAAATAAATTCCAAAAACTTTTATTTGAGTTTAGATTATTATAAAAACGTGTAAACCGGCGGGCAAATAAAAATAGTCAAATGGTCAAGAAAATTGCGAATTTTTAATGAGTTTAGATGGGTAACTAGGAGGTGTTGATTAATCGGTACAATGGAATTTAAGCGATTGCAATATTTTTATACGTATAAATTTAAATTGTCATGAAGAAAGGTAAATAGAAGTTGTCGATCAAACGGGGCGTACCCGGCGTGCGTTGTACCTGCAAGTTTTTCACCAAATTGTTCTCTGCTGAAGAAAGAGGTACTCGTATGCCCAAGATTTTCATAAGAAACAAAATCTTGGTTTTTGACGCTGTCGGCAATATCGAAACCATTTCTATTTTTCATTCAATAAAAATGCATTTTAAGTTATTCAATACAAACTATAAGTCAAATTACGATGGTATCGCTTATCGGCTATTCGCCATTGAAACTAGGAAAATATACAAAACTTCAGCGTTCTAATAACATGTTGAACACAGTTGCTTTTGTTTTTACACAAATTTCTCAATTTAATTTTTACTGGTTGTGAATAGTCCCAATTGAAATTTTAATGGAAGTAAAAATCCCCAACTAAATTTTGGCTGGTTGTGAAAAGTCCCAATTGAAATTTTAATGGAAGGGAAATTTCTCAATTAAAAATTGGCTGGTGTGAAAAATCCCAACTAAAAATTGGCTGGTGTGAAATATCCCAAGCTAAATTTTAATGGGAGGGAAATAAATAAATAAATTTCAGCTGGCACTTGACTGGGTTCAAGTGCCATTAATAATTGACTGAAGGCTTGAACTTTCAACTAATTCTAAATTTTAGTGATCATATTCGATTAAAATTCAATTAAGTCGAAAAAAACAATTGAGCTAAAATGTAAGCATATTTCAACAGGATTTAGTGGTAATTGAAGCATACAACTAATTATATCAAATAGTTGATTAGTGCTTGAGTATCTAGCTATGTGAAAATATTTAATGGAAAAAAAATTTTAATCAGCATTCCCAGCTCTGTATGGGACAAATGCTTCTTTTTCCGCACGCAGATCAAGTTTGTTTCAAATTTTGGCCACGCCCCCTCCCGCCCCCGCAATTTGGAAAAAACGTTATATCTCCTTCTTTTTAAAGATAGACGATTTGTACCCTCTAGAGATAGTAAGTAATTAGCAAAATGAATCGATTTGCCGAAGGAATGATAAAGATCGGATGAACGGTTCTCAAGTTATGAGCAAAGAAGTGAACCAAGCCCCCCTCTACCCACCCTAAAATAATGTTGCATACTTTTCTGATGGTCACCCTAAGGATCGCAGGAACACTGTTAAACATGTTTTTTTATGAGTAACGGGTATATCGAAGTCGGTTAGAGCCGACTTTAACTTGCGCTCTCGTTTTAATAAGGCGTCATCTATTATAAAGATAAAGATGCTCAAATAAATCCTGAATTGTTCGAATGGAGTTTTAATATCACTATACTAGCGATACTAGTCCTTGGTTCCTTCCAGGGGGGCGAAAACATTTCGTTATTCACGTGTAAACGACCCGAACGCTTGCCGAAGCTGAGACGAAAAAAGCAGAAAGCCGACATTCGCTCGCAAGAGTTCGAAGCGATTAGTTTTTAAACACCAATACTCTCTCACTTTTCTGCCTCGCTCTATATCCATAAAAAGAGAGTGTACTGACTGGCTGACTGACTGAATCACTGACTCATTGGCAATCATCGCACAGTTTTAACGGTAAGAGATAGAGGGCTGTAATTTGGAGAGGAGTTCTGTTAGTGGGGAAGGTGCGTACTAAGACGGAGCCCACGGGGAAAATGGACGGAAAATTCTGCACTCAAAAAACTATTTTTCATCCGATTGGCTTCAACCTCGGTTTGTAAGAATGGAATACGAAACAGTTCGAATGTAACTTTCTGATGTTGGAAAATTGTACCCAAACGTCGGAAAATTCTGCATAAGAAACTATTTTTCATTCGATTGTATTGAAACTCGGTTTGTAAGGACAGAATACGAAATAATTTTAAATGTGATTTCGGAAAAACCGCCCCCAGGAGTGAAAATGCCCGGAAAATTCTGCATGAAAATTATCTATTTTTCATCCTGTTGGCTTAAAACTCGGTTTGTAAAGATATAATACGAATTAATTTGAAATGCGACTTTCCAATGTCGGAAAATTTGACCCGACGGTCGGAAAATTTACGGAAAATTCTGTGAGTAGAAAATGTGATTTTCCAATGTCGGAAAATCTGATCCCCGTGAGTAAAAATGGCCGGAAAATTCAAAATGCAAAATAACTGTTTTATTCTGAGTGATAGTTGGGTGGTATTGCGGTGGGATGCGGGTGGCACGTTGTTTTGGAAGTGGGTGGTAATGGGAATGGGTGAATGGGAAGTTGGTGGGATGTGTGTGGAAAGCGGGAGAGATGAGGGCGGTAAGTGGGTGGGATTTGGGTGGTATCTGGGCTGATATTGGTTTTATACTGTTAAAGACGCAGTGAAGCGCGACGGGTTATGTGCTAGTAGTTTATAAAATGCGTCATTTCCGCATTAATTAACGCAACGCGTATCTTTAAAGTCTGTTAAATCCAAATATTGGAACTAAAAGTAAAAGTAAAGGTATCAATTACATCAAATATAACGATATTTTCAAAGCGATATATCAAAATCATTTGATACTTTTTCAAATCAGAAATTATCGTCGTTTATACACTGCTCTAGTCCGTCCTGTACTTGAAAACTGCTCGTCCGTCTGGTGTCCGCAGTATAAAAAGCATATTGAACGTATTGAATCAGTTGAGAAGCTTTTCTTACTTTTTGGCCTACGTGGCTTTAATAGGAACCCTCATCTTCGTCAGCAATCTTCTTCAGCCATCGTACTCCAGCAGGCTATGGCTTATTGACCTTCCATCCTAAGCTAATCGTAGAACAGTCTTAGGCGATTCTTTTCCAATTATTGGTGATGTAGACCTAACCGATGATGTACCGACCTTTAAGTCGCCTTAACTTCTCCGTTCCTTTAAGGCCAACTAGAAACTATTTACCTTTAATCTTTATTATTATGCCCAACACAATCGTCTTCGGGTCCTATGTCAAAAGTACAATGATCTCTACCACCTGCTCTCAACAGATTTCTCTCTTCTCTCTAAAACTTCACTTTATAATTATCTCTAAAGAAATCTCTGGCCACTCCTGCCTGTGAGTAGGGACTGGCTAAGAAATCTTTCCCCACCGAGTCAGAGAATTTCCTGTTAGTTAAAATTAATTTTAATTTATAACCTTTGTTATTTTTTTTTTTTGTAAGTTTACTTTTAGATAGTTTTTGCTTTGTATTTTTTATTTTTCTTTCTGTCTTTTTTCTATCGCTATCTTTGATTTATTCTTCTAGTTTAATTTATAATATTATTTGATAAAAAATAATTTTCCCTTTCGTTTCCACATAAGTATAGGTTTTGAGATTTTCCCTGTTCTCGATCTCCATATTGTTAAATTTTTTGATAGCTCTAATAACGACATAGCTGGCCTGACAGAGTCGTTCTTAGTTTATTTTTTTAATATCATTAGAATCTCTTTGATAGGCTTCCTTAGCTTATACATTTTCACGTTGGCAGAAAACAAATTCACGATATTCACGACCAAAATATCTTTCGGTTTTAATTCCTGCCTGGAATTCCAAGTAAAAACATTAAAAACACAAGAAACCAACTTCATTGCTGCCAATTTCTAGGGGCAATCTTAAATATAAATGGAAAACCAATCCTTTTCCAGTTCAATTTTGAAAAAGAAGTCCAAAGCCAGCTGTATAAAACGAACAACAGAAAGAAGTTTAAGGGACTAATTACGAAAATATTGTTCAAGACTCTTTCACAATGTTTATTCGGTAACCTAAATCACACTTAAAATTTAAATTAAAAATGTTGCTCAAATAAAATAAACCGATTGGAGTGTTTGATAAGCGATACGATTCATACACAGTAAACTAATACAAATAAATTGACATTTTGTACGGTTTGCAGTTCCAGAACAGAGCGCAGTAGCTGCAGCTAAAGCTAAGTAGGATGACTAATAAATTCTCTAGTTTTAAGAAGTCAGTTTCTTTTGCTCCTCGCTACGTTTGCCTTCGCCAGTGGGCAATTTCTTGGTTGCCGTCGCCGCCGATGGCTTTTTGCCATACAACATGTCCACAAAGAGAGCTGCGAATACTAAAACCGCACCCAGCCATTGTCGGGCAATGAGAACATTGCCAAATAGCAAGACCGAACACAGGACTGTGAAGAATTTTCGTGTGGTGGTGACTACGGAACAGGCCAAAGGACCAAAATTGGCCACCATAAGGAAAATAAAGAATTGACCCAATGCACCGCATAGTGAAATCAAGGCCAAATGGGTCCAGGCCTCGGGATGACGAATGGCAAACAAAATAAAGTCCTGACCTTCACCTGGTGAGAAAGCAAAGTTATATCTATCTATTAGTTCACTTCGTCAAAAGACTTACCAGTCAATAGCATGGCCAGGCCCAACATGAGCGAACTCCAGAAATTCATGGCCAACATCATTTGTTGGCCCGAGGGCGCACTGGCTGCCCGTATGCGTTCCTGCACCGCTCCCGTAAGGCCATCCATTGATAAGCTTAGAAAAAGCAGCACCTCCCCCAGCACTGTGGTCTCTGCGGGCAGATTGGAAACCTTGCTCTCCTTGTACATAAAAAGGATAACACCCAGTACTATAGTTAGCACACAAGCATAACGTGTCCAGCTGTATGATTTGCGTCCTATGAGCACACCCAATATCATCACCGGGATGGGCTTGGCCGCTTTGCCCACCACAGCCGTAGGATAAGGCACCCAACGCATTGCCATATTAGTGGAAACCATGGCCAGCAGATAGGTCAACGAACTAACAGCATAATACCCCGTATGGGTGGTATCCTCCTTCTGGGGACGCACAGCCAGCAAAACTAAACAAAATGGAATTAGAAACAAAGTCTAAAGCAAAGAATACTCCACTCACCTTTGGCAAATAAATAATTGCAGGCGCACTGCACCCAGACCAATGCCAAGGCGTAAGTAAAACGCTCGCCAATACTGCCATCGGTCTGCACTTGGTCGCCATAACGCCCCCGCGTCAACTTCTCCTGCACAATTCCATAGAGAAAGTAACAAACAAAAATGCCAACGGCGTAGACCACAAAGCGACTGCGCTCTGGAAGGCCCATGATTGTAGAATTTTAAACTTTATGCCTAAGACTAAATGAACTGATGATTAAGCAACAACAATTGGCATTATTGCTTGCGTTACAGGTGCCGCTGCCGAGATTTTGTTGTTGATTGGGATTCTAAATACGTGGTACAAGGCCGGGCCAGTGTGACCGTCAATCAACACCAAAACATTGGATAAGCGTCCCTAAGAACTGGTTCAGAACTTGTTCACACTAACTAGGGCGGTATTTATTTGAAAAAAAATTGTAAGCTTATTGTGTGGATTGTTCTATGAAAAGGAGTTCATAGCAATGATAGATTTGTGGCATCAGATCATGAATTAAAATTAAGAATTTTAAATTATTTAATTGTTTTCAGGGCGCTCAACTTAAGGATTAAATATGAAGCTTGAGCGCGAAGTCGAACCAGTTTAATTCCCCGAGCTGTTTTCATCTCTGTCCATACCCACACCCATACCCACTAGAGGAAATTTGGCTATTTCTTAGGTTGATTATAAGTTTGAGCATTTGCACCATGGTCATATCGGCAGGGCTGTAAAGGCACTAACAGTAGGTTGGCACCTCTGCACTCGGCTGTTTATTGTTCTTTTCGCACCAATTTTAAAAATTAAGCTCTCAGTTACTAAGCCTTCAATTTGACGCCTTACATTCATTTTTCAATCACAAAATAACCTAACCAGGAACAAAATAAAATCAGAGGTCATAGTAGTTATAGTAGTTATGTGGCGTTGTATTTTTAATAGATAAATCTTTAGTGACCAGCAATAAAATAAATTTTACACAATTTTTTTCGTGGTGAAAATCGCACTTGAAATCTAGCTATTTTTAAAAAGTTGATAAATTTAATGCAAAGTTGCAGATAAAAGCCTTTATAACGCCGAAGTCAAGCAACGGATTAAGAAGTCGTGAATGAATGAATGATAGGGCGTTCAATTACCTTCCAAGAGAATAATACTTTTTCATAATGAAAGACACGATACTGAAGATATACACATTTTTCTTAGGGTACTTTTTTCCCCCAATTAAAAAACTCGCTATTCCGCGATTACTCGAAAACATCACCATATGAATTGACTTGACTGCCAAATGGTCGGGATCGGAAATGCTGTAATCAATGACAATATGGGCTAATCTGAAAATTTTTAAACCAAGGGCAGAAATTTAAAGTTGTCCAAAATCCAAATGTTTGTTAATGGAATAATAGAATACATATTCAAGCTCCAAAATATGTAAGCAATATTGTTCTACGGTGGTTGGTTTGTTCTTGGCAGAGGCATATCTACTAGAGACCTGCACGAGTGATTACACGATGCCAGAATCATGAGTAAAAATACTTATTTTGACGAGTATAGTTAATTTTTTTTAGGTATTACCTACACCTACCTCTTGCTTGTATTAACACTTTAAAATTTTGGTCCGAAGTAAAAAATATCGGGACAGCGCAGGTAACAACACCTTTTCGACCTATCTTTCGTTGCCATGGTCGAATGCGGAAGTAGAGAGGGTATTTAGCCAAGCAAATTTGGTTAAAACCAAAACTAGAAATCGGCTACAAGTGGAGAGCTATTTTTTAAATGCTATTTTGAAAGTCAGGAAGTTATATATGGGTAATTATTTCTATATTTTTCCTAGTCTCCAAAAATTTAAATATTTTTGGCATGATGATACCGTAGTTTTCAACGATTTTTGATAGATTTTTCAGAATTTTCCCATTGTGGGATGCAAAGATATAGCGACTGTTTTATTTTGTTATAAATTTTCGAGAAATGCAAAAAACCGCCAAATGAAGTACCATTTTTTGATTCACCAACGATCAACTTCATACAGGCCTTAAACCAAACCTATAAATAGACCGAACTGCTTTTATAGATTCTCCAATCAGGCTTTGTTCACGGATTATGGTAATTTTTGTTCTCTCAATTACCTTTGAAAAATATTGACCAATTGGACATCACCAGCTTCTCCAATATTATGCAATTGATCTTATTAGTGATATTCTTAATCACCAGCACGAAAACAGCTCAAATCATCTAATTACTTCAGTTCCAGGCATCTTAGCGTCTTGCGGTTTGACTAAAAAGACATTTTTAAAATAAGACTTTACTTTTTCTTGCTGGCAATTAAGAATTTTGTATTAAGACTTTTTGAATAATTTTGGAGGGGCTAGTGATACCCAAAAGGTCAATGTTTTTTAAAGACAATTGCTAAAACAAAAATGCCCACAACCCCTGAATCAAGGCTACATTGGTGGATCTGGAAATGCAGTTCGGTGTGTTTTTAGGTCTTGTCTACTGCCTATATGAAGTTGTCAGTGGGTGAATCAAAAAATGGTACTTCATTTGGCGGTTTCAGGTATATATACATATTTCAATTTAAAGCAGTTGTACATATATTTACATTTTATTTAGATTTGGATTGCGTCGGCATAAGTTGTTTTGCCACAATTAAAATTTGCTGGATAATTATTTATCATTAATTGGATCAATGGCAACATATGAGGACAGAGAAATGACCGATGTAGAAGTCATTGAAGATGCTTTAAAATTATTAAATGAATAAATAATTATAAATAAAACTTTTTGTCCTTGTCGAAGTCATTTAAGATGCATTAAAAACTGTTGAACAAATAAATATATATTAATAATTTTGTATCCTTTTTTTCAGCCTTTTTTTTAGTTTTTCATCCCTTTTTCCTGTTTTTTTTTCCAATCTGTCCTTTTTTTTCGGAAAAATATTGGCATCACTGGTCACCTTGTGTAGAGGGCGCAAACTGACGTTGAGTAGCGAGTTGATTTGTCCACATTCGGTTGGTTTTGCAAACAATTATTGAAATGCAAATTTTATTATTAAAACAATTAAAAAATTTAATTCATTTGATGCAACCTTTGCAGAAAAATAATGTTGATTACATTTCAAATACCAATTTTACTTATCAAAATGGTTTAAGTGGTGAATTTCGCCAAATCTCCCAACAAAACACGAGAGATTTAAAACCAACCGAAAGAGATTTCTGTGACACCGAGAATTAGTTTTGGGTTGGATCAAAGATGGCCTCTTTTGCATGAGTGCTGCATTCAAGCAGTCCAGTTGTTGGCAGTACAGGTCCGAATTGAGCGTTTGGCCATAGGGGAGCAGCTCATAGTGGATGATTCCCTGCCAATCCCACCAAACACACAGAAGAACCTTCCTGGCCGTCAATCCAGGCTTGGCCACCGTCTGGGCAGCTTCCCCGCTTTTCGACCACGGCCGTTTGCGCTTCACGTTGTCGTAAGTGACCCACTTTTCATCGCCAGTCACCATCTGCTTTAAAAACGGGGCAAAAATGCTTTTTTGCGTCAAGTCGTGTGGCACCAATACATCGAGCTTCTTTTTGAATCCAAGCTTCTTCAAATGGTTTATAACGGTTTGATGACTCATGCCCAGCTCTTGGCCGATGCTACGGCTGCTACTATGCCGGTCTCTTTCGATCAATTCAGCGATTTTATCGCAATTTTCGACGACAGGCCTTCCGGACCGTGGCGCATCTTCGATCACCTCTGTACCAGAACGAAAACGTTGAAACCATCGTTGTGCGGTGGAAATGGAAACTGTATCGGGTCCATAAACTGCACAAATTTGATTGGCAGCATGAGATGCATTTCTGCCTTTATCGTAGTAGTACTGTAAAATATGCCGTCTTTTTCCTTATTTTGCTCCATGTTTGCGACGCTATAACTCACGAACGACTAAAAACAAACAACAATAACCAAACACGTGTTAGCGTGAAAAGAGCTTTCCAAAAAGCTCAGCGTGAACCTATGCGACGAATACAACTAGAACTACGCGCTAGCAAGACAAGCTTGCGGAAATACCGCAATGGCGCAATACTTTAGAAGAAATAGCCTTTTTGGTGGAGCAATGTTAAATTTTTGAGTATAGAAATTTCAAGTCAATAAAACTGTGATATAACGGCTGGTTCTTGAACTTGTATGGTAAGCTATTGTCGCCCAGATCGATATCGATTATTAATCGGCTTTTAATCGATAATTATCGAAGGCTATCCTACGCAATGCTACTACCGACTAAATCGCTCAGAGCCTAGAGCTGCGGCCGCATCTAAAGAAGGCAGAATGGCACTCAGAGCAAAGAGAGCTGCTGCTGAAAACAGTTTTTTTTTAAATAAAGAAGGTCCGCTGTATGCAGCTGGCATCGCCGACTAATATCTGTAAGTATATAATATTTGTAAAAATTTTGGTTACATTTTAAAGCAACTTTTTCGGACTGCCAAGCCACCTTTCTCCAGTTCTACTAAACCGATTTTGATAAAGTTGTATGCAATCGACGCAGAATTGTCACCATTCTAGAACTGCATTTTTTGATTTTTGATTTCTTTTTTCCCAAAAAAAGAACTTTAAACTTTAAACGCGTTTATCTCGAAACCACGTTTTTCGAACTGGCGGCCATGATATCTCCAGTTACACTGAACCGATTTTGATGATCTAAACTGAAATCGACGCAGAATTGTCACCATTCTGGTCTGAACCTCAATAATAATTTTAAAAAAATTTGTACTATTTTTTGTTACAAAAAAACAAAAAAAAAATAGGCCAAAAATCGATTTTTTTGTCAAAAAAAAATCACAAAATTTTTTCGAGGTTCAGACCAGAATTACGTCTATTCTGATTATAACCCCGTTTTCACTTTTCATTTCACCATAACTTTTTTTCGGACACCTTTTTTGACGGCCGATAACTTTTGGAACAGCCCCTAACATAATAAAAAAAAGAGAATTGGAAAAACTCTGCGTTTTCAAATAAGATTTTTTATACCCGTTACTCGTAGAGTAAAAAGGGTATACTAAAGTCGTGCAAATGTATGTAACAGGCAGAAGGAATCATTTCCGACTATATAAAGTATATATATTCTTGATCAGCATCAACAGCCGAGTCGATATAGCCATGTCCGTCTGTCCGTCTGTCCGTCCGTCCGTCTGTCCGTCTGTCCGTCTGTCTGTATGAACACCTAGATCTCAGAGATGGTAAGAGATAGAGGTTTGACATGTAAGGGACAAATGCTTCTTTTATCTGCACGCAGATCAAGTTTGTTTCAAATTTTGGCCACGCCCCCTCCCTCCCCCGCAATTTGGAAAAAGCGTTGTATCTCCTACAGTTTTAAAGATAAACGATTCGAATCTTCTAAAGATAGTTAGTAATTAGCAAAATGAATCAATTTGCCGAAGAAATGATAAAGATCGGATGAACGGTTCTCAAAAAAAAAAAAAAAAAAAACAACCCCCCCCCCCCCCCCCCCCCACCAAAAAAATGTAGCATACTTTTTGGATGGTCACCCGAGGGAACGCAGGAACACTGTTAAGCATGTTTTCATGAGTAGTATATCGAAGTCGGTTAGAGCCGACTTTAACTTACGCTCTCGTTTTTAGAGAGAATACCCCCTTAAAACGAGAACGAATGCAACTAAATAAATTGAATTGCAATTCGCCCCATTAATATGTATTTATACAAAGGACTTCAACTTTATTTTCATTGTTCTCTAATAGTTTCTTGCGAAAAAAAGAAAACTTCTGTAATTTGCTGCTTAATGTATAGAAATTGCATTTCGTTTATTTGGTTTAAAAATATATGTGTGTAAAATATAAGTATATAGTAATAATATAAACTATATTTTTTCTTTTATTTTGCTCCTTGTTTTACACACGTAATGCACTTAAAGTTTGCCCATAAGTCCAATGAATATCTAAAATAAAATATAATTGGTAAAATAAACACAAATTTAAATGAAATAAAACAACAACAAACTAACTAAAAAAGCAACAGTTAATGCCTTAGATTGGATTGAAGCGACTAGAACTTAGAAGCGATCAAAAACAAAAGAATGGGCAAATGTACAACCAGTCACTGACTTAAACGTAAGGCTGGCAGCCAGGTGTAAAATAAAATATACGCCGCACTCGACACCACACTCGACGTATCCAGCGCCGAAACAATTTGATCATCGAACTTGAACCAGCGTCCATAATTGGCGCTCTTGCAGAAGGCTGTGTAATGGCCGCCCTCCATGGTGCCATAGTGATTGGACACGGCATATAACTGATAGGTTTTCGGTGTGCCTGTACGCGACTCGGCACGCGCTATGTAGGGTGACATTTCCAGGTTTTCCAAGGGAAAACGCAAATAGTTTTGCTTCTTGATGTAGGCCCCACTGTCACTGGGATCGGCGTAGAAACTGGCATTGAAATGAACATGAGTACACAATTCCATAGTTAGGTCAATGCTCGTCAACTCACCGCTTCAAATGCACCACTAATATGGGTGGCAGTTTGGAAATATCCAATTTTTTAATGGCATCCCGCTTAGTCTTACAGTTGGGACAATTCCAACCGTTAATACGCTCGCCACTGAAATACATCTCCATGCACTGACTCAATTGGCAAACTCTTGAATTGGCCGGCAACTCCAGGCTGAGATTCGAGAAGCATTCGTATGTGGCCGATTCACATTGACAGTAGACACATTTGACCGTGCTTTTTATCTGGCCGTAAAATAAATGCAATATGAGACTCTCTTTTGATTTGGTAAAATCCAGCCAAGCCTTTTCGGAGGGACTAAGCTTATCCTTTTTGGGGGTCACTGTCAAGGTTTGCAAATCGGAATGCAGCCAGTCCATGAGTATGGTGAGAAACTCATGTGAATCCTGTTGATCAACGCCACGGAAGATTTTTTGGTACTGGCCCACGACATACTGTGAATGGAGAAAATGGCGAATAAATAAATGACCAAAGATCTTTATGAAAAAATTCCAATATGATCAAAAACAATTCTTAGGGATTTTAGCGAGAATTCCGTTAAGCAAGCATTTTTTAATTAAAACCTTATCTGTAGATTTTTTAAGAACGTAAACTTTAAAACAAGACAAACTAAACTTGCAAACAACTCCTCAATTAAAGATTTGTGATTTGAATACCCTTGGAGAGGGTATATTGCAATTGTCCGGATGTTTGCAACGCACAGAAGGAAGTACCTCCGACCACAAAAAATTTTTTTTTTAAGAATCAGCATGACGAGCTAAGTTGATATAGTCATGTCCTTCTGTCCGTCTGTTTCTATGCTATCTTCTCCGTCAGTATAAAAAATATAATATCTTTACCAAACTTTGCACAAAGTCTTTTGGTACAAGTACGCTGCACATTTGTCGGAACTGGCCGGACCATATGACTATATCTTATAGCTGCCATAGGAACGATCGGTTGAAAAACTAGTTTTAGTGAGAAAAACTATAATGTTTTCAATGCTTCATAATTTTAATAAGATCTGTCGAAATCGGACAACTATATAGTATATCTGCCATACAAAACATAGGTCTGAAAAAAGTCGTCCAAATTTGTTACTGATCAATGTGACATGCTACCACAAAATTCTGATCCAAATCGGATGACTATAGCCTATAGCTGCCTTAGGACCGAAAGGCCAAAAAAGTAGTTCTAAGTTAGCTAACGAGCTATACTATATAGTTGTCCGATTTCGACAGATCTTATTAAAATTATGTAAAATCATTGAAAACTTATAAATACGCGATTTGGGAGCGATAGCATTGAAAACAAAAAAGTTTTTCTCACTAGACTAGTTTTTCAACCGATCGTTTCTATGCTAGCTATATGCTTTACTCATCCGATCCGGCCGGTTCCGACAAATGTGCAGCGTATTTGTACCAAAAGACTTCGTGCAAAATTGATTAAGATAGCTTTAAAACTGACGGAGGAGATAGCAAAGAAACGGACGGTCAGACGGACGGACAGACGGACATGGTTATATCAACTCAGCTCGTCATGCTGATCAAGAATATATATGGGTGATTCCATGAAAAATCGCCCACTGGGATTTTTTTTGGATCGAAATAATTTTTTTCGTATTCCTTGTAGTAAAATAGTATATACGTATTTTCAGCATTTTTGTGAAATATACTTAATTCGCGGTTAAAGTCGATTTGAAAATTTAATTATTTTCAATTGCTTGCTATCCAAAGCCATTGGTAATAAAAATATTTTAAAAATCTGAAAATTAGCATCTGAATGCAAACTTTCAGATAACTCACACTTAAAATTTTTAAAATTTTTCTTTGGACTTCAAATCGCGAAAACAAGTAAACAAAAATTAATTGCCGCGAAAGGGATTTTTTTTTTGTCTTAATTATTTTCTCATAATTTGGTCTTGTATCCAGTAATTTACTGTATTAAGCTGTAAATGGGAAATACAATAGTTCCAGAGTTATGGCCGTTTTTCATTTATTTAAATTCACTTTTTTTTAGAAACTAACAATATTAGATGTTTCGGAATGTGAAAATGTTTCGGTTTTAAGAAGATAGTTATTTTGTGTTTGAATAGAGTGTCCCTTGTATAGTTTTGCATTTCGAAAATTGTAATTTTAATAATTGGCCGTAGTTTAGTGATTTGTGTTTCTGTATCTTACTGTGATGTTTGGTAAAAAATCGTTGGCGTATTCATAGATTTCAATGGCAGTGGTAATCTGTTTATCGGTAATAATTTGAAGAATTGTCCGTCTAGCCATTCTTTTTAGTGTTTATCCAGCACCATCGCAAGGCCCTTTACAGTGGGCTGTTGCATGGAAATGCCACTCCGCCTACTTGTCAAAATAATTTTTATGATTATAGACTTCACTATATTCGACCACAAAATGTTACCTTCTTAAAATGAAACATACTAAATCTGATATTGTTACAGAAAATTAATATAAATATATGAAAAAAAAGACCATAACTCTGGAACTATTGGATTTCCCATTTACAGCTTAATACAGTAAATTACTGGATACAAGACCAAATTATGAGAAAAAAATTAAGACAAAAAAAAAATCCCTTTCGCAGCAATTAATTTTTGTTTACTTATTTTCACGATTTGAAGACCACAGAAAAATTTAAAAATAGAGGCAAGCTAACTTCGGCTCGACCGAAGTTTATATACCCTTGGAGTTTGATATATGCCTGACAGTTTGTATGGCAGTTATTCTATATAGTGGTCCGATTTCAAAAAATCTTGTTGAAATTATGTGAAATCATTGAAAACTTATAAATACGAGCGTTGGGAGCGATAACATTGAAAACAAAAAAAATTTTCTCACTAAGACTTTTTTTCAGACCTAACTTTTGTATGGCAGCTATACTATATAGTTGTCCGATTTCGACAAACCTTGGTGAAATTATGTGAAATCATTGAAAACTTATAAATACGAGCGTTGGTAGCGATAACATTGAAAACAAAAAAGTTTTTCTCACTAAACCTAGTTTTTCAACCGATCGTTCCTATGGCAGCTATATGCTATAGTCATCCGATCCGGCCGGTTCCGACAAATGTGCAGCGTATTTGTACTAAAAGACTTCGTGCAAAGTTTGGTTACGATAGCTTTAAAACTGACGGAGGAGATAGCATAGAAACAGACGGTCAGACGGACGGACAGACGGACGGACAGACGGACATGGCTATATCAATTTAGCTCGTCATGCTGATCAAGAATATATATACTTTATGTGGTCGGAGATGCTTCCTTCCTTGCGTTACAAACATCCGGACAATTTTAATATACCCTCTCCAAGGGTATAAAAATAGACCGAACTGCGTTTATAGATTCTCCAATGAAGCTTTGGTTCATGGATTATGGTCATTTTTGTTCTCTCAATTGGCTTTAAAAAATATTGACCAATTGGGCATCAACCAGCTTTTCCAATATTATGCAAATGATCTTATTAGTGATGTTTTTAATCACCAGCAGGAAAACAGCTCAAATCATTTAATTACTTCAGTTCCAGGCATCTTAGCGTCTTGCGGGTTGAACCCCAAAAACATTTAAAAATTAAACTTTACTTTTCTTGCTGGCAGTGAAGAATATTACTATTAAGACAAAGTGGATAATTTTGGACGAACTGGTAATACCGAAATGGTCAATGTTTTTCAAAGACAATTGCTAGAACAAATACGCCCATAACCCCTGAACCAAGGCTACATTGGTGAATCTGGAAATGCAGTTCGGTGTGTTTTTAGGTCTTACTTATTGCCTATATGAAGTTGTTCATAGGTGAATCAAAAAATGGTACTTCATTTGACGGTGTTTTGCATTTCGCGGAAAGTTATGGCCGTCCCATCATAAAGCCTTTTTCAGATCACTAAGAATATTAAGAGGATTACTCCTGATTTTTTTGAAAAATCTCAAAATGGCCGTTTTTTTACAAACCGCGATTTAAATTTTTTTTCTTAAGTTTCGGCGGTTTCTTCCTCCAGTTCAACCATCGCAAATATTTTTACCACAAAGTAAAGGGAAAATAATATATTTTGAAAATTTTTATTTATTTTTAGGCTCATTAAATATTTAGTAATAACCAACATTAACAAATATAAACAGTCGCTATATCTTTGCATCCCACAATGGTAAAATTCTGAAAAATCTATTAAAAATCGTTGAAAACTGCGGTTTCATCCTGGCAAAAAAATTAAAATTTTTGGAGACTATGAAAAAAAATAGTTGCCCACTTCAGAAATAATTACCCATATATTACAAAACACACAAACACGCACAAGGTTAGTTTTGCTCCACAGAAGACTTGCACTTCACTGCATTCAACTAGAGTTGGAAATTTTAGTTCATTTTAATGACCTAGTTCATTAGTTCATTTTTTCATGAACTATAGTTCATTTGAACTATAGTTCATATTTTGGACTATAGTTCATTTTTTGAACTATAGTTCATTTTTTGAACTATAGTTCATTTTTTTAACTATAGTTCATTTGAACTATAGTTAAATTTTCGAACTATAGCTCATTTTTTAACTATTGTTCGTTTTTTTAACTATTGTTCATTATTTTAACTACTGAGGAAAATTTTAATACTGTTTGATACATGATACACAGTCGGCTTGGTTTCGATGGATTTGTTAAGTTTGCGTGCGGGTAAAATCAGGGCTTCGGTGCTTGCTCGCGCAGTTGCTCGGTCAGTTTCTTAAGATTAAACTGTTTTACTATCTACATAAATGCTGGCAGCGATTTCATAATGTTGTTATAGCCAAAATGAATAGCTACATCTTCATAGATCTTCATGGATCACACATGTCGCGTTGGGGGAATCTTTACACAATCAGCGAATCACCCTTAACCCGTGCCTCTTAGTAAATTCAGGTTAACATGTCAGCCAGTTAGGAAGCCGGCTCATTAATACCAATAGCGTTGGCACGCTTTACCGAAATTTTCTCCTCACGGACGACTACCTCTGGATAAGAGAGTGTTACCATTTGGTTGGACCACTTTAAGCTCAACTGGCAACTTCTGGCTATGCTCGAAGAGGAAAAAAAGTAACACCTAGGCCTTGGCTAAATCCGTGGCTGCGCACTCGAAAAACTCCTTCTTGGTCTTAGGCAAGTTCTTCGATCGTTCACCATTAATGATGGGCAGCAGTGAGAGAACTACACGATTGGCACCAAAGATCACTGGATAGACGGAAGAGCCACGAATAATGTGGCTTAAGTGCCGAGGAGGAGGCAACATTTAGCACCTGTTGCTGGGTTGGTTCGAAAAACTCAAACTTTGGCTCTGAGAACTGATAGTCTCGTAGTCCTGCTATTTGTAATTTTTAAATGTTAATGGCTGGCTTGTTATATTCATAGAAAATCATTATTAAATGCAGGCCCACTAGATTTTCATATCTCATGTATCAGACAATGAGTAAACGCCCTAAAATTTGCTTCAGTGGTAAAAAAAAAAAATAAATGAACTATAGTTCAAAATATGAACTATAAGTTCAAATGAACTATAGTTCAAAATGCTATTGCAAAGCAGTCTTATTTGAATGAAGTATTGTGCCCAAATAAAAATTTATGTCATCTGGATCCAGGCCTTAAATTGTAACTTTTTATTCACAGTTCTCAAAACTTTGTTTTTAGAGCACGTATACGCAATGTTGCGTATAAGGGCGGTCGGCGTAATCGTGGTCAAATTAACTTAACATTTTGTTTAAATATTATATTTATTAAAAGTGCCAAGTTTGAACTCGACATCTGCAACACACGACTTTATGTCAATTATTTGGCGATTCGATCCACAGTGCAAGGGTATAAAAAATCGACAAAAAAGATTGTTGCACATGGAGATTACCCCCTTAAAGGAGTGCTACAGATAGGTTTAATTCGGTTAGAAGATCACGTCTGTTGCTTTATAGTATGCCAAATAATAACACAGTGTTACAAAAAAAAACCTGCACATACTTTTCACGGGACCCAGTACATATTGTTGGGAAAGTCGAGTATAGCATTTCCTCATAATTGGTTTTTCCTAACACCCCCAAAATCTGAAGTTATGGTCCAAAAACTGCTTTTTGCTAACTCGCGAATGGACCGTCAGATTGTTCATAACCTTTACAATTCCGATAGCCACGAGGGGGATCTAAAACATTATATTCAATGGTTAGACTAATTTAACGCGATGGCTGAGAAATTTGGCTTACAGATGAAATTTGTACTTTTTCTTAAAATTTATTATTAAAGCCCATTAAATTCTCCGTTGAGCGGTTGTTGTCCCAATGAATTTAAATACCGTTTGACGAAGTTATTCGAGCATTTCAAAGTACACCTCGACAGTCTAGTATTTTGTTTAGTCTGTTTACATATTAGTGTTAAAAAAACATAAGTGCCCTCCACAAGTATGCTCTGTTTTCCTTGGCGTCAGATTAAAAAATCATATTTAAATACAAATATATAAACTTCCATGTTTCACGATTTTTGGGGCCAATGTTAACGGTCTCCGAATTCTGTTATATAGCATAAAATTAAACTGAGCTTTAGTGAATAGTTGTGGGCTGTAAGTGGCTATTATTATTTGTTTGAGTCAAATTAAGCTATTTTTTGGAAACAGAAAAAAACAAGCCTTATAAGCGAGTCAAAGTCGCAATCACTGCACCTGCTGCGCTGCCTGCTTATGCGGGCTAACACGCTTGGATTTAATTGCCTTAACTCACTTCAAATCGAGACAATTATACTTGTTGGGATTTAAGCTTGTGCGGGTTCTCGCCTCAAAAGGAGGCAATTTATTAAGCGAGTCCACCGAGTATTTTATTGCGCATTGATTTTCAGACAGAATAATGGTCCGGGTCTCGAGGCCCAAGCGGGCCTGATATCACTTTCTTCTTATTTTTACTTGGCGTGATCGTCTTTGGTTCTTGTTGGGAATTAAATGGATCGTTCATCCTGTTATAATGGCTTTTATATTCTTCATAATTGGTCATCCATGGTCCTTCCATCGCGGTTCTGTATTATTATAGTCATGTATATGCAGTTATCATTGGGCCTAATTTATGGACTTGAAAAGCAATTTCTTTGGTATTAAACGGTTTTATTATCATATGGAACATACATCATTAGAACAGCAGGCTGGATAAGAAACGAACGCCGGCCAAGGCTTGCGCCATGAGTGCAATCAGCTTTTTACAAGCCTTTACCGTGACTGCCTGTATACGGTTGTTGCTGTGCACTGCTCTTTTGTTTTATATGAGAATTGCAGCTCATTAACAAATAATAATAGCCACTTACAGCCCACAACTATTCACTAAAGCTCAGTTTATTTTTATGCTAAATAACAGTATTCGGAGACCGTTAATATTGGCCTCAAAAATCGTGAAACATGGAATTTTATATATTTGTATTTAAATATTTTTTTTAATCTGGCGCCAAAGAAAACAGAGCATACTTGTGGGGGGGCACTTATGTTATTTTTATCACTAATATGTAAACAGACTAAAAAAAATACTAGATCTCGGAATTGTAAAGGTTATGAACAATCTGATGGTCCATTCGCGAGTTATATCAATTATTTTGAGGTAAAATAGCAAAAAGCGGTTTTTGGACCATAACTTCAGATTTTGGGGGTGTTAGGAGAAAACCAAGTATGAGGAAATGCTATACTCGACCTGCCCTACAGCGTGTGCTAGGTCATTTCGAAAGTATTTGTTCACTGTAACACTGTGTAATTTGTGTATGAAAACGGTTCTTTGGGAAATGCTGAGATAAACCAGAGAAGGCAAATTTATAAGTTGGAGTTTTTGCTCATGCTAAGAAAGATGAGAGTTGACGTCCCAGTTTAAGCCACATAAAGCAAATATGATAAATAGTTTTAAAACTGTCTTTATATTTCTGATACGAAGGAAACCAACTTCAAGATCCAGATTCTTAAATGGGTCTTACCAAGGAGACCTAAAATTGTTTTGTGACAGGAATTATCAAATGTTTTGATCATCCTTTAACAAAAGCAAGTACACTATGTGCCTCTGAAATGCTGGAAAAGGCTACGTCGCTCTATGGTCCCAAATCCCAAAAAGCTGGCCAAAAGTCGGAAAACAAAATACTTTTTTATTGACTTTGAATGATTGGAATAGTTGCAGTGGTACATCTTGTTTGTATTCTGACCGTTCATAAGGAGAAAGTGTCCCCACCTGGCTCAGGTATGAACTGCATTCGTGAGCATTAAGAGTGCTTCATCGTTTATTCATCATGCGTCGAAAATAACACAACGTTTAGAAGCGTATAGATTCGCGAAAAATTAACCGATTTGGATTCTGAAAAAATGGATTCTACTCTAGAAAGTAAGTACAATTTTAACGTATTGCTCAAAATTATTATTAATAATGCATGAAATAGTGAATCATTAATAAAAGTAGAGGTTTTTTTTTGCTCACATTCTGAAAAATCGTTTTAAATAAAGCAATAAGTCAAAACTCCAGGCAGATCCCACTCTCAAACGAAGGGGAAATTGTTACTTAGACAATTCTTCAAAACATAGTCAAAAATTAGCTGCAGATAGAGGCAGATTTAGTCCCGGTGGTGATATTTGTGCGACAATTGTCGCGACATTACAACACGACTCGACAACACTCTCCCCAATTCACTAAACAAACTTTTTCTAAAGTATTTTGGCCCGCTGAGCACGAAAATCGACATGAAAAAAAAATCTGTAGAACAGTTATCGAGATATTATCGATAAACGGGTTTTTCGATGTTTCAGCCAAATCAAGTACATTTCCGAAGAAATTGTCCGCCATATTGGATCCGCCATTTTGTTTTTCTAAGTTGTGACTTTGGATTCGTGATCTGAACCCCGAAAACTCGCGAGTACAGACTTTCAGCCAAATTAAGGGCCGTTTTCTCATGTTGCTGTTTTTGCAAATCTAGGTGGATTTCTTACACATACATGCAACGAAATGCAGCAAATCCACCTAGATTTGCAAAAACAGCAACATGAGAAAACGGCCCTAAATGCGTTTTTGAAGAAATTGTCCGCCATATTGGATCCGCCATTTTGATTTTCTAATTTTTGACGTCGGATTCGTGATCAGCGACCCCGAAAACCCCTGAGTACAAACTTTAAGCCAATTCAAAAAGGTTTTTGGACTTTTGGCCGTGTTTTTGGGATTTGGGACCACTGTGCGTCGTAGGGTTCGAAACCATTGAAAAGTCTAAGTATCGGATTCTTCGCTTATTAAATCTAAGGTTTTGATTTGACGCATGTTTTATGGTTTTCTAGATCGTTGAGAACCGCATATACCAAGATCATTATAGAGCTATCTTTCATGTGTTCTGTAAAAAGAGTTTCATACACCATTTTTCCGACCATTTTCCGACTTTGGGGGAGTAGATTTTCCAAAAGTTTTAAGTTACTGTAATGAGCTTGGAGCTAATGGCTGGGAACTAAACTTTCTCCGATACAACTTTGACCACCCATTTCCCACCCAAGGGGTACATACATTGTACATTGGAGAATCCCTGCACTAATCGACTCACCCAAAATCGACATACAGTGTACAATATATTCAAATCCACTTACTCTCAAATCCCGACTGGCCACACATTTGTAATTTCCATTCCATAGCTCTTTGATAAGTGCAGCCACCTCTTCAATCACCTGTCCATTGGTTTTATTGGATCGACTGATATATTCTTGATACTTGTTCGATATGCAATACTCTGTCAGCGGTGGTGTATTACTTAAGCACTGCAAAATGCTGTTCATGTAGCAGGTATTGCCCAGATTCTTTAAGCCCGTTAAGCCACGGCCCTGCAGGTAGAAGAGTATAGAATAAAATATTAGTCTTGGAGTCAACTAAAATTAAGGAATGCTTCTCATTACGCGTCGGAGGGGAAAGATGGAGCTATAAATGCTGTAAGTAGCCGGGAATGCCAAGGGCAGTTGTATCTTGACACGGGCTACGGAAATCATTTGGTTGCTGCTTGCTTTTGCTTGTGGCAATTGTACGTTGCTTTAGCTTGAACATACTTTGAGTACAGCGGACAGCGACCGACTGAACCCAAAAGGGGGATGCCGATGTCTGGCGGGTGTCTACAAAACGTGACCATTCGTGTGGGAATATTGATTTCCGCTGCTGAACTATTATTAGGCCGACCGGTCCACGTGTGACCCAGTGAGTCAACCATACTCACCACATTGTGACCTATAACCGGTGAGAAATCACGCACTCGTGTCGGTTCCACAGCCTTGGGTTTAGGTTTTATGGTCCGATCAAATCTAGGTTTTTCAGGCATTTCATCTTTAGTTATTTTGATTAAATCTTCTAGGCTATCGGATAGACTTGGTACTTCAGATGTGGGCTTAGCGGTTGGGATAGGAACATCAACAGTTGGTGGTGATGGGCTGGATGGCTTGTAATGACGTTTAGCCTCGCGGGCAATGGCCAGTTGTCGTTCACGCTCCAGGCGATCACGTCCGTGCTGTTCATCAAGCATTTGACGTTCCTGAATTTTAGACTCTATGCGTTTAGTGGCCTCAGCCTCAATGGGAGCCGCCGCTGTCGGGTCTTGATCCTTGTACGTATTCAGTTCGTCACGCAGGCGATTGTTTTCTATTTTCTAAGGAAAAGAACAAACGGTTGGATACTAAGGCCTTACCAATCAATCCATCAATGACTTACATAATCCTCCATCGTCCCCTCCAGCTGTAGTATGGTGTAGAGCAGCTCCTGATCAGAGCTACTTAGGGCTTCACCCTCAGCACCGAGACGTTTCAATTCAAATACAGTTTTCCATCTCTTATTAGCATCCTTCAATAGCTGATCATTATGTTCGGCTCGTTGCAGAAACTCGGCCTGTTCACGCGCAATCTCATAAATGGGTTTGGCGGGCTGAAGTTGTTGTTGCTGCAACTCATAGGTGCGCAAGGCCGCCTGTTTGCTGGCTCGATTAATGCTGGGACGAGAACCTTCAAAGTCCCGGGAAGTAATGTCCTCTTTCATGGTTATGTCATGTATTGAGGGATATTCAATATCATCGATGGTCTCGATATCGTTGTTATTCTGTTGCGGTGCCTGCACACTGGGATTGGTGCAGTGCGTTGGATACATCATAATGAAGTACTCATAGCCGCCGTCTAGAATTTGAATGGGTGCACGATAGGTTACATCTGGATCCCACTGAAAATAGTAAGAAGTAATGGATTAAAAGGGGCTATACCAGGTGTGTTCGTTTTTGAGTCGAATCAAATTGGAATTAGAGAGTGTTTCTTTAAAAGCAACTTAGGCATAAGCAGTTTCATGTTTCAGATTTGTCTCTTTTTCAGACTAATTCTATACATGGATCATATTTTCAACACTTTTTTATTTTAAAACCTGTCACCTTCATCACCAATGGGCGCCTGCCGTTATCATAGATCACATATTTTGATAATAAAATAAGCACTGTTTGTTTGATAGTCTACTCAAGGTAAAATGGCAAACCATACTGACCATTTATTGCGTTGCCACCTCTTAAATAAGAAAGAGGTTCGGATTATGTTCCGGATAATGGTACCTAAAATATTATGAAAATGTAAAATTGGCTATACAGCTCCTCCGACGGGGCCAAGCCAAGCTTCTCTTAATCTTCTCTTCGCACAAGAGAAATGGACCTACAGTTTAACGCCGGATCCGAACGGCAAAGTTTCAGAATTTGCTTTTTCATGGCTAGTTACTTCACAGCTGGCGCCAAAAGCTGGTGAAGGTGACCGTATGTGTAAAAACTATTTTTCTAAAGAAAGAAAAAAACTTTTATTATTAGATGTTCAGAGGCGGGATCGAACCCACGCCCTCCCGCCCACACTACCACTGGGCCACACACGACCACCTAAAATATTATGAGGAGTTCCAATTCTCGAAGGTTTCGAATCCAAATTTACCATTTTTTTTAAAGTAAAAAATTATAGATTTCAAATTTTGGGCAATGAATTTGGTTCAAACCTTGTATAAAAACCAATATTTTCATATTCGAAAAATATCTAACTGTTCTCCAACGTTCTCAGAAAGGCTGGTTTTTCGAACAAAAAATAGAGGCAAGCTAACTTCGGCTCGACCGAAGTTTATATACCCTTGAAGCTTGATATGTGGCTGACAGTTTGTATGGCAGCTATACTATATAGTAGTCCGATTTCGATAAGTCTTGTTGAAATTATGTAAAATCACTGAAAACTTATAAATACGAGCGTTGGGAGCGATAACATTGAAAACAAAAAAGTTTTTTCACTAAGACTTTTTTCCAGACCTAACTTATGTATGGCAGCTATACTATATAGTAGTCCGATTTCGACAATTTTTGGTGGAATTATGTGAAATCATTAAAAACTTATAAATGCGAGCGTTGGAAGCGATAGCACTAAAAACAAAAAAGTTTTTCTCACTAAAACTAGTTTTTCAACCGACCGTTCCTATGGCAGCTATATGCTATAGCCATCCGATCCGGCCGGTTCCGACAAATGTGCAGCGTATTTGTACCAAAAGACTTCGTGCAAAGTTTGGTTAAGATAGCTTTTATCATATATCATATATCAAGCTCCAAGGGTATATAAACTTCGGTCGAGCCGAAGTTAGCTGGCCTCTATTTTTTTAAATTGTTGTTCTATTTTCCATTGTTAAAATTGTACTGTGTTGAAATTTGGCGATGTTCAATTGCCTTGTGATGAAATAGAAATAGATATTGTGCATGTGTTATAATAGTGCTGTGTGGAATTTGTTCGGGTTTAATTGTTTTTGTGTTGAATGGACGTGTTGAAATTGTTTTGTGTTGAATAGACGTGGAACCCTTTTAATAGACAATGACTTTTCCTTAGGATAATATATTTTTAAGTAAAAAATTAAAATTTCAAAACTCGTTTAAAAAGAAACCACCCCCGCGATTTTTTGAAGATCTGAAGATCTTGTCGAAGTGAACTAAGGCCATAAATCGCTTTTAGGCGGCGACACAATTTGGCGTAAAAAAACATTTTCAAAAAGACTTACATTCTTCAAAATGTCCAAAAGAATGGCAATTGCTGTAGAGGCCCCTGGTTGCGCATCCTTTGTGTTCCAGTCCATTAGGACCACAGATTCTTTGACAGATCGCGATGCCCAAGAGGCTTTAGCGCTGCTGCTGAGCCGAGCCTGTAATTTTCCTGCAGACATCCTGTAAAAAACAATAAAACGATTTTTATTCGGACTACTCGTTTTGATCCTTCTATTTATAACAAACTCTTACCCTGGTGCTATTAACTCTTCGGGCACATTAAAAGCACAATAGTAGGTGAGATGAGATTTCGCATAGTCTTCACTATTACGGCAGTCCATGACCAAAACAGTTTTATCTTTCATACGCTTAAACAAGTCCTCACAACTAATGATGCCCAATTGAACGAATTGCCGAGTGGGCGAGGCTGGCTTGCCGTTTATTTTGGCCATATCACCAATTGGTTCTGGCAGGCTAATTGCGTTAGTTTTTGCCTGATTTAGCTGCTGGTAACGCATTTCCAGGGAAAGGGTTATCGCCTCCAGGGTGTCCATTATGCGACGATTCGTTTCGGTGTCGCCCAGAGCATCACGTACCGACACCTTGTGGCGAGCATAGTCCGCCTGTTTTCGTATGGCTGTGAACATATTAAAGTATTTCATGTAGCTGATGTAAGCCAACTCCTCGTCACCATCGAGTCGATGCTTCTCGGCAGTCTGAAAAAGTTTGCAGGCGGTGTTGAGCAAACTAGAAAAAAAAAACCAAATTAGAATTTCACTGCTGTCAGCACAAATGCATTGCGGGTCAACTTACATTTTCATGTTTTTGCCTCGCAAATCAGGAATGTTCGTCATCTTCTCCAAGTCTTCGACATTGGTTCGCATATAGAGTTTCTTTAATTGGGCCATGTTTTGATGAGTGTTGGACCTGGTTTACGTTGTTACTGACTTTGCTTAAACTGAGAATGGATCCGAGTATGTAAGTATTTGTGTTACTAGGATGATGTCGCTGCTATGTGTTCATAGCAGCAGGCAAGTGCAATCTTCTCCAGGAACAACTGGTTTTGACACCTTATCTTGCTACGACAATTGTAGTCGATAAATTTTTTATGCAGTCCTTAGTACTGGTTACCTCAGGTGGAACCGGCAAGCGTCACGAACTGAGCTGCAAGCGGAAAATAAAAATTGTTGCTGGAAATAGCTAAATATCAAAAAAATGGCTACAAAAATAGTTGAAACAAAAATAAATGATTGGTGACTATTCCAGAGTTGAAAACTCTGTCGATTCCGAGTCGAAACTGAATCGCCGCACAAACAAGCTGATGGAAACAACATTGTTGTTTACTTTTTGTTAGCTAAAATCTTGTTATTTATATCTGTTTAATGTTGTTTATTAGCTCCCTGAAGACGGACCCCGATGTGGGCTCAAAATATATTGGGAAATAATGGATGGAACGGATGACCTTCAGCCGGAATAACCAACCATTGAAAATTATTTAGTTTTTGGCTCTTTAAGATTTAAGCTAAATATTGTACAGACAAGTCAAAGATATAAATATTAGTATAAAAGATGATTAGGTACAAAAATTAAATTAAAATAAGTTTAGAGTTTGGATTTACCCATGAGAGGCGTTTCAAAGTGTGCTTCTATGTTAGATTTTCTTTGATTTGAATGCCGACCCTTAATTTTCAATTGCTTAATTTAGTGTGACCATAAAAAACATTTGGAAGTGGAACAGGGACTTTTGAGTTATATGTTGAATGATTGTTAGGGTGTAATCCTTAGAAAAAGCTCCAGTGTGAATGATTTTAGTAATTTTTCATGCCTAATAAAGAACGCCCTGTCAGGGTTAAATTCATAACAAAAATCCTGTAGAGAAATCCATGTTTTCAAATCAGGGCAGTTTTCAATACTGACACTATTGTGGTTTATTCTAAATATTAAACCTGAAGTCGTAAAATAAAATTGTTTATTCCCAAAAAAAAAAAAAAAAAAAAAAATAGATCCCCTATTATCTAATTGGATTAGAAATTATCATATCCTCACAATGTCATTTTTTCCTATCCTTTTGACGACTTTCAGCTCCATTTAATGAAAATCTAAGATCAATTCAACATTAAATGCATAGTTGTTGGCCTTATCACTTAAAATATAAGCGACCTTGAGCAAACTAAGAACTATTTACTAAATTAAATGTATATAATACTAACGAAGAACGAATATTAATAATATCCGGTCCAAATGGAAATGGTTCAATAAATATTCATTTTGTGTGGGAAATATTTCGAACGTATTGCAAATGTTTTCCCCTCTTTAATTTGTCATTATTTCACTGAAGATGCTTTTGCTGCCTACGGCAAAACCACAACCATTCCGCTCAGCTCAGTTCTAAAAATAACCAAATATTATTTTAAACTGGATAGATCGCATTCCAGCAGAGTTCATTAAAAGCATCACAGAAACATATAACTGTATTTTTTCGACAGGGGAATAGCACCCGAGTTCCTTAGGAAAAATCTGGTATTCCCAAAGGTGTATGCAACTGTACTGCTGCGGCGCCTGACAACTTGGGTAGAAGACTATAAACTTTTAAGCGAGTACAAAGCGGGTTTCGGAAGGGATACATTACAATAGACTCTATTTTAATACTGTCCCCCATTGCGAAATCATACCTGGAACAAAAAAAGAAGCTCTATTTATTTTTTGTAGATTTTAGTGCGGTCTTTGAAACAGTAAATAGATTTTACAAATAAATAGTTTACAAACCCCACATAAGTGATGATCACACTTTATTGCAATATGTACGATTTTCAAAGAGATAAGGTTTCGGTATTTTGGTACAGACATTGATTGCAGTCTTAGCTGTCAATCTCCTGAATTGCTCAAACTGGTCGTTGCTTGGATCATACATAAGCGACATTTATACTTACAGAAGTCAAAAAATAGCTGTTATAAATTACACAGTGCAACAAATTTCAACTTTTTTAAAAACTACCATGCAACACTATGCGGAATCGATAGTGCTACCCGAACTGAGTAAAACCATTTCAGCGTTTGGCTAGATTGGTAGCACTTTTTTTTTGTGGAAATTGGAGAATTTTCAAAATACCGTCCAAAAAATTATTTTTTTCTTTATTCATGGACTACAACAAGTAAAACGTGTAGTGTTTTGCTCTAACAGCTTGAAAAAATTAATTAGCTGCTATTTTGGTAAAAAAAACTTGAGAACATAATGAAGAATGATAACAAAATAGTGATTTTTACTGGATATACACACTTTTGGGGCCGATTTAGAGGATGTGGAAGTGTTCAGATCGGATGTTTGGTATCTCAAAGCTTCATTTTCCAAAGGGGGCCAAAAATTTGATTTTAAAGGTAAACCCGAAAAATTAAAAACGATTTTTCAAAAAAAGTTTTTAAAAAAAAAACTCCCGGAAATCAAAATTTTTTGAAAATCTTTGTAAGAAAAATTTATTTTGCGGACTGTCAGCTACAACTTTGCCGAAGACCGTTTGCAGCTATCACTAAAACTGAATGAGCTGTATGCCCAAATCTTATGACACCTTTTTGTTGATATCACACCCAATTTCAAAAACTTTGAGGGTCCATAAAAAAAAAGTGCTACCAATCTAGCCAAACGCTGATAGGGATTTACTCAGTTCGGGTAGCACTATCGATTCCGCATAGTGGTGCTTGGTAGTTTTTTTGACTGTTGCACAGTGCAATTCATTTTTAAACATGTAAAACATATACAATTATGGCAAACGGCACTGTTAAGGCAAAAAACTATGATTAATAAATACTACTTCTTATTTTAAACCAGAGCTGCAAACCTCCCAGAAATCGGAAGGGGTCAAAATCCGGGGTTCGAATTATGTTTTCGCTGATTCAAAAAAATTTTATTTTAATTAGAAAAACCTTAAACATTTTAAACATATTTGGAAGTTCAGAGTTTTTATATTTGGAATTTAATATTTGAACTCAATAATAGTTATATTAAAAGATATTTCACTTCAAAATCAAAGGTTAATTTTTTAACAATATTTTAGAAAGCGACTAAAAAAGTTCGACCTAATTACACTGGCTTACAAGCATTTGCAACAGAGAAGATAGCAAACTTTCCACAGTTTATTTGGTCGCCGAACTTAAATCAAAAAACCTAAAAAAAAACCGACTTTATCAAAAAAATAGAGCAATATCACAAATTGGTTGGGTTTTCTGTAACGTCATTTAATTCAGCTAACATAGATACAAATTTCGTTAGAAAAGGTTACTATATGTGGTCACACGATTCACAAACGTAAACAAACCTCTCGTTACACACGTTTATGCAAATGATTCGTAACCCTGACTTGCTGGGTAAAAACGGACAATTGATTTCAATCCAGCGAACAATTATGACAAGTTTGGTATTTTTTTTTAGAAAAAGTTCGCCTTTTTTTAACTCCTTTGTTATCCGAGAAATCTTATTTTTGGATGTTTTTTTTTGAAATTTTTTGTTTGTCATATTTTTGGAAGTTTCAGAATACTTTTTCTGTTTTATTGAAAATATTTCTAAATACCAGGCCAAATTTAAAGAGAAGGCGACTTCTTTAAATTCATGCCACATTTTTTCTAAGTGTGCACTTAGATATATTAAAGAACGGCAAAGTTAAAAATTAAAGCATTTAGAAAAATGTATATAATTTTTGAACCGAACCCATTTTTGACTATTTTTGGTTCCGGTTCAGATTCAGGTTCGGGCGGATAAAAATTAACCCTTTTCAGTTCGGTTAGGACTTCGCAAAAATCCCGGATTCTCCGACTCCGGAGCGGTTCAATTCCGATCCGGTTTGTAGCACTGTTTTAAGGCTGATAAATTTTAGGTTTGCTTGTGCTGCGATTTCGGGAGATTCTGACTGCAGATTAGTTTGCAGGCTAGGTTTTAAGTATTATTGTGCCTTAACTCCTTGAAAAGTATTTATTTTAAATTTTTGTTAGATTTTTTAATTTTTAAAATTGTTAAAAGTGTTGACTTTTAGCCACTATTTGATATTTTTAGCTATTTCTAGCAATTAGTAGTCCTCATATTGTGGCAACCCTGTTTGCCAGTGGAACAAGGATATAAAATAAAGCTATAATTCCCGCCGACCTCCCAGATGATATATGATATATTAGCATTCGGTTTCTATCAATGGGAACTTTGACATAGAAATTGATTTTCGTGCGCTCTAGAGATTGGTCTATCAGGGCTCGACTCAAGAAACGGTGAGAAAATGGCTAAATTGGCAACGCTGGTGGAAATCGGCTATAAATTTACATTAGAGTCCCCCTAATGCCACACATCAGCTGGTGCAATCCTAAAGAGTATTCTTTTAAAAATGGGCAGAACATCCAAAGATAAACGCGATATATTTTATCGCTTGGCCAAGCAGCAAGGCTGGCGAGCCCGAAGTGCCTTTAAGTTACTCCAGGCAGAGGAAACATTCCAACTGTTCGATGGTAAGCTGGCTGTACCGATATTTGAATATAAATAAAAACTACCAACTTTCTAGGTGTCAATCGAGCCGTGGATTTGTGCGCGGCACCTGGCAGCTGGTCCCAGGTGCTGTCCAAGCGTATGTACGAGCCACGCTCAATTGAGGAAAGAGAACAGGTTAAGATCATAGCTGTGGATCTGCAGGGAATGGCTCCTATTGAGGGAGTCAAGCAGTTGCGAGCGGACATTACCAAAGAATCCACCGCTGAGGCTATAATTGAATATTTTGGTGGTCAGAAAGCACAACTGGTCATTAGTGATGGAGCACCGGATGTCACAGGCATGCATGATCAGGATGCCTATATGCAGGGTCAATTGCTGCTCTCCGCGCTGAGCATATCTACATATGTGCTTGAAACTGGTGGATCCTTTGTGGGCAAAATTTATCGAGCTGGCGATATTAGTAGCCTGTACTTACAGCTGCAGCGTTTCTTTAAGGATGTGTGCCTGTTTAAGCCCTCAGCTTCACGCAATTCGAGCATTGAAGCCTTTGTGGTGGCACGTCAGTTTGCCCTGCCTGAGGGTCATGTGCCCTGTAATCTAATTACCGAATGGTATAATCAACCCGACGAGTGGCTTAAGAAGATTGATAGAACAAAGGAACCGCCAATGGTGAAGTTGCCATTTGTGGCCTATAAGGGTGAACTGGATGCAGATCGTACTTATGATTTGGTGGGTAAAATGGGTCATTTAATGCATTTCTTTAATCCACACTTTTTTGTAGGACGAGGACTACAAATATGAGGAGGCGGTTCAAAAGCCATTAACTGCAGCCTATCAGGATGTCTTGAAGAAAACCAGTGAAGTTTCTATTAAATACAATGCCATTAAGGTTGTGCACGACCAAGAGAAATCAAGCTGAGATTGAGAACAATTTAAACCTACTTTCAATATATTCAAATTCAAACTTTATATACAAAATCGAGTTAAGCTTCAAATACGCTGCATGGCCCACTTTTCGGCTGGCTTTACGCCATATTTATAGACCTTGTTTAAGCTCTCGGGAAAATCGGGTAAAAGATTATTGAAATTCTCCACGTGGTGTGAATGCTGCTCTGTCCAGATGCCATCGCCTGTGAAATGAAATTCCGATTCGATGAGATATAGAATCAAAGTTAAGATCTCATTGTTTGACAGGGCATGGACATCGGTAATGGGCAGCTGGAGTTCTTCGAGTGCTTCGGATGTCTGCAACAGCCAGAGTTTCTCCTCGATGCGTTTGCTAAATAAGAGAATGGGAAAATATGTAGAACTTGTCTTCGCTCTCTCTATCTGAGTACCCACATGGGATATAGCAGCAGATGAATGTTGCTAAAGATTTCTTCAATTTTAAATTTTTTGCTTAGCAAATACTCCACGCATTGCTTCACATGGAGTAGAGGTATGTGACACCAGTTGGGATGACGTGAGAGGACAATACGCACAACCTGCTCATCCTTAAGTAAAACCTTGGCCAAATATACCACAATGTCCCGTCCCTTGGTGCGGTCTGAGCCATCGCGAGCAAATCTAAAGAGCACAAAACCAAATATATGTATAAACAAATGTCAAAGCCTGCTCAATCTTAACACTCACTTGGCAAACGCCTCCGATCCGCAGGAGAGTATGTGCAGCGAGGCACAACGCACTTTCAGTTGATTCAAATAGTCCAAACGCAGGCGTGCCTTATTCTGATAGTGTACCAGGCGCAGCACTCGCGGATTGCTGCCCAAGACCTGAAACTCTTCAATATTTTGCAAGTCCCTGAGACGCTCCAGTACAGTATCTGGACCCAGCGTAAGCACTTCCAGGCAACGCAGGACGGCATCTTCGCTTATGCCAAACGAACGTACATGCTGCAGCGTTTGCTTCAGACTATCACAGTTGGACATGAGTATCTTGGGCCGGCGATAGCCAATGTCACGTATATCCTGCGAGTCTATGGTGGGGATTTCCTTTAGAATTCTTCGTACATTATCCGCATCTGCATGCAGTAGGAAAATATTCTTCCTTAGACGCTCTGCCGGAAATTTAAGGTCCTTGCTAAGCAGCTCCACCACATCCTGAACAGATTGGAAACTTTTATGTCGCACACGAGAGTAGGCACGCCATAGCTTCTGCAGATCTGCATCATCCATTTGCAGACGTTGCCGTAGATAGGCATTGAGTAGGGTTTGCCGTAGAGTCTTTAGGTTGACCGTTTCCGAATAGGAGTCGAGCACTTCGGGCGGCATTTGAAGATCTGTGAAGCATTCAGCCAAACGCCTGCCCACATTCATATCGTAGGGTATGTAACGATATGACTTGAGCATATCGATGGGCTTGTTAATGAACGTCACATATTTGGCCAATGTCGGTATGGTGACATGCTCAAAGCCGCACTCTAGCAGCACACTGTGACGATTTAACAGTGTGGACGGTCCATAGTATATAATCATGGGTTTGGCTAATATATCCTCTACACTGTATTGCAGGGATTTCAGGCTTTCATAGGAATTGAGTAAATCTTTGCGCTTTAAAGTCTTCAGTTCGGGATGTTTCTCCAAGACGGTTGACCAAGTGCGATAGTTGCTGCCTAAGCAAGAGGATTGGAGTTTAAACGTGAATGCCACCATAAGGAGGTGTATTTATTTGAACTTGCCCAGCGTGCGGGTCAAAAAGTGAGCATTCAGGCGCTCTTCCAGTGGCAGCTCTAAGGCGGCGGGTTTGGACTTCTTAACTGTGACAATTAATCGCTGACTTAGCTGCTGCACTAGACGGCGACCAAGGAGCTGAGGACTATTTCGCAGAAACATTTTTTTAATTAACAATTGCAACTGTTGCTTATCGCTGCAGCTGATAATGGTCGATAAATATCGATATATTAGTGTGACCTCGTGCGAGCATCAGTGATGCCAAAGCTTGCACAGAAAAATAGCTGTTTTGACAGAACGGAGAGGACAAACACGCAATTCTATTTCAACAAAAAAAGAAGCGCTGAAAAGTCGCTGGGATTTCTGATTAATTATGTAGTTATGAGATAGTTTTGGAGTTAGTTTTTATTTGGAAGTGTAGAAAAATATATTCGGTTACATGATCAGGTCGTCTCTTTTTGACGAACTGAATCCACATGGCATTAAGCTATTAGTTTTTATTGCCTTAATAATGCCAATTTTCCCCTGACCTAATCTAACCGTAAATTTGCTGAACACCTTTCCTATAATGTCCATAACCCAAGGTAAACACGAAACCCGATTTGGAATTCGTTATGAAGTATTTGTGCATTTACGAGAGAAATAAATATTATCCTTCTGAAATTTCTTATATTCCTGGTCCTGCAGCTAGACTTCACAACATTTTTGTTTAAAATTTTTTGTCATTTTTGTCAAATGATCTATGAATTTGGCTTGCTCTTAGAAATTAGCTTAGCTTACGTTTTGCAAATGACTAAAAAATAAAAATCAATTTGAAAAAAGCCAGACTTCCCGCTGCTTCTATCTATTTTTCGCAACAGTTTAAAAAAAGCTAGAAATGACGGGAAAAAAGCGTATTTGTCAACACTGTCCCTCATCGAGACGCTGCAGCACACGTGCGTGTTGCTTTGAATTTACATTTAAATTTTTAATTCAATAACTTGTGAAAAATGTCCCTGTTACGCATCAGGTAAGTGCTCCATGCTCCTTTTAAATGTAACTTCAAGTTTCTGTCCTTGCTTCACAGGAAGCCCAAAACCCGCAAGGGCAAGAAAGTTTTGCTGGCTCGAGAGCCGCAATTGATAGAATCGGCCCGCAGCATGCTCTTTTTGGATGGACGCAAGTGTGGTGGTAATGTGAAACTATGCATGAAGGATCTGCAACAGCTAAAGAAGCCGTTGGTCAAAGTTCTTAATCGCAAGAATGACATCACGCCCTTTGATGATCCCACCTCCTTGGAATTGTAAGTACTTCAAAGGATTCCATTGTGGGTTTTTATTAATTTTTTGTCTTACTTCAGCTTAAACCTTAAGAACGACACCGCTCTTTTCTCCTTTGGCTCCACCTCCAAGAAACGTCCCGATAACATTGTGCTGGGTCGAGTCTTTGAGAACGAAGTCCTGGACATGTTTGAGTTGGGCATCAAGCGTTATCAGGCCATAGCCGAGTTCAAGAACGAGAAAATTGGCACCTGTGTGAAACCCTGCCTCGTGTTCAATGGACCCAAATGGACACAGACCGAGGAACTGAGGCGACTGCGTAATTTGTTCATTGACACTTTCCAGCGAGAAAAAGTGGATTCCATACGTTTGCAGGGCATCGAGCATGTGATTAGCTTTACGGTGACCGATGACATGAACATACTCATGCGTTCTTATAAGATACTGCTAAAGAAATCTGGCCAGAGAACGCCACGCATTGAGCTAGAGGAAATGGGACCTTCCGCTGATTTTGCTATTCGCCGGACAAAAATTGCATCGGAGGACTTGTACAAGCTGGCCCGGAAACAGCCCAAGCAACTGAAGGCGGGCAAGAAGAAGAACATCAGCACAGATGCTCTGGGCAATACCAAGGGACGTGTCCATTTGGGCAAACAACTAACTGGCTCCATACAAACGCGACGTGTCAAGGCTCTGAAAAAAACACCCGAAGAGAAGAAGGCCAATCGACAGGCCAAGAAAGTCGCACTCAAAGCAGCGGCAGCCGAGGCACTAAAGGAGTAATTAGGTTTTCTATATTTATAATTAATTGGTCCAGCTTACAGATTAGAATAAAAATGAAGCTTCAATGCAAGGCTTCTACAATATTGCGTATACGACGGGTCTTTGATTCGCTGAGGGCATCCTCCAGCGTTTTGATCATCTGCACTAGGCTACCCACATCGGTTTGCACGAGCAAATCCTTGCGATGCCTACGCTCATCTTGTTGCAGGGCCGCCAGTTCATCTTCACTTCGTCCGGCCAGATCCATTTCCAAGAGCTCACGATTCTCGTTTTTGGGCTCGGTATGCAGGTACAGCTTCATGGTAACCACCACTTGACATTGCTCTAGCAAGCTTCTCGAGGCCGTGCGCACTTCGAGTCGCCAATCCAGGTTGACCAGACGGTAAGCTCTGATATTGGCCGATTTTATGGAGCCCTCGACAAAGCCGCGTTTACTGCTGACAAACTGATCGAGCACCTCCAAAACTTCGTCAGTGAGATCGGGCAGGGACTGGCGCAGTAGTTCCAGCATACTCTGGCCGCTTCCTCCAGAGCGGGTGGTCACACTGATGAGTAGTGAGATTAAGGCCTCCACTGTGTGTCGAATGGCGTCGGCATTTAAGTCCGTGTACTTTTTGGCCAGCAATTCAAAGCGGTCCGGATTGGGGCCGCACAGCAAGTACTCGAAGGCTAATTTGCACAGTTCTACCACATCGTTGGCCGGCCGCTGGAGCACGGCCAGATGCTGTCTTTGCACTTGGCTGAGCCGCATACCCTTTAATTAATAACAATAGTAGATTTTGTTTAAATTGGTTGTGGCTCTTAGCCACAGTGTGACCAGCTGGAGCCGCAAGTACAGTGAACGAAAAAAGTTGATGTACATACTTGCAAGTAAGCTATAAACTACACTAAAGCCTCCGGTTGCGTCCTTAATAGGGGCCGGAGAAAAACAACGCCATACAAAATTCAATTTTCCATATAGTTTACTGCAAAATATTTTTAATTCATTTCAGACAGTTGAAATGAAAGGTTAAACAAATAAGCTATAGACCCACGGACATATACGTGGCCAAAATTTTGATGAAAATTTGACTAAGATACAGCACAAAAAGTTAACAACGTTTCGATGGAGAGCTCTTTCTCGCAAATATCATCTGCATATATTGGATGTACTGAAACATTGTAGAACAGTAAAAACCTTCTTGAGTCCAATTTTTTAGAGCTATAATTTGCTTTTTAATCTAATCTATAAATAAATGCGAAATCATTCACCAAAAGATTAGCTTTATTTATATTTTTAAGGGATTCTCAGATTGGTACTTAGATAAAGCTTCAATATAAAATCCACTTATGCGTTTTCCCCTAGAGGAAGTCAATCTTTACTGGGTTTAAACCAGCGATGGCCAGCGAGAGCGAGGCCAAAAAGTGAGAGTGTATTAGTGTGTGAAAACAAAGCTCCGTAAATTTGCTTCGACCTAATCGCTTCGATTCGGTTGAGCAAATGACGCTTTTTTGCTCATTAGGTCTCAGCTTAGGCAAGCGTTTGGGTCATGTATGTGTGAATAGCTAAATGTTTTCGCCCCCGGGATGCAATCGAGGGCCAATGCTGCTTTAAACCCAATTTCTCGTAACTGGATATGTATGTTTTTTTTAAGGTAACCGCTTCCGATACCATTCAGTTTTAGCGCATTTCATTATCTGTCTGCGAGAGTATCCAACCTCTTTGATAAGGAATACTATGCAAATCTCCACGAGTTTCAAACTCGGACTTTCATTATGTTTTCTGAAATTTCCAGTGCTAAATAATGGAACTTCTTTTGCAGATAGCTCAAAATGCTTATGGTCTTATTTTGAAGTATCAGTTTTCTCGGGTGCATTTTTCTTTGATTTATATTTTTTCTACAAACCGATAGAAGACAATAGCCGAATACGAATACCGTAGTAACTAAATTCAAGGTTGGAAAAAGGGGAGTGTGAATTCAAGCGACCCTCCAAACGACTCAATTTGAAAACCCCAAACAAATTTTCCTAGTCAAGCCGAGTATATTTTGGAGTGTGATTAAATTAAGAACAAATTCCCTGCCAAGAGCAAGATACTCGTAGACTCCAAAGTCCCAAGAAATGTCGAAAAGAACAAACTTTTATGGTTCACTGTAGTGAAAATGTTGTTCAATCGATAGTACTATTCGATAGAAAAATTCGCACCAGCAACTGAGTTGGCAGCTCTTTTGCACATTGTTTTTGTTTATGGAATTTGTGTTTGCATTGAGTTTGTTTGTTTATTAAAAATACAATTGTTTACCTAATTTGTGGGGCGTCATGGATTTTGATAGTCCCGAAGAGAAGGAGTTTCCCGGCTTGTATGCCTCGCAGGCCACTGACTCCAAGTCCAAGAAAAGCAAGGAAGATAGCGATTGTAAGAAAAAAATCAATTTTGATTTTGTTTTACAGTTATCACATCCACTTTCTTATCCTTTTTTGGCCAACAGTCAGTGAGGGCGATGATAAACACGGTAAAAAGGATCTGTTGCGACGCAAAGACAAAAAGGACAAGAGCAAGGATCGGGGCTATGCGGCCTTAGAAGGCGAGAGCTCGCACGAGGAGGAGCAGCTGGACGCCAAGTAAGCCTGAACAAAACACACTTTTAAATTTAGGCTAACAATTATTTTTGATCAAATAGAAGTCCCTCCAAATCTAAAAAATCCAAAACATTCAAGTTCACCAGCTCCAAGAGCAAGGAAAAGCGCGAGAAATCTCGCGACAAAGAGAAAACGGCAGACAAGGAGGAGGATCCGCACAAATCCAAGGACAAGGATAAGGACAAGGAGGAGAAAAAGAAGGACAAAGAGCGCAAAGAGAAGGACAAGAAGGAAAAGTCGGACAAAAAAGATAAAAAGAAAAGCAAAACCCAACAAGCGCATCCAGAGGATGAGGTTGCTGCAGAGGAGGTCTTGGCCCTGGGATATCCGGTGTTTGGGGTATCCGTTAGTCTGGCCACCGACAGATCACGCTGCCACGATGGGGTCGATTTGCCCTTGGTGGTACGCGATTGCATTGATTATTTGCAGGAGCACTCACTGAAATGTGAACAAATCTACAAGGTGGAGCCCATCAAGACCCGCCTGCAGCACTACAAACGATTGTACAACAATCGGGAATATGACGCCGCCGCGGATGAACTGAATCTGCCGACGGCCTGCAGTCTGTTGAAGCTGTTTTTAAGGGAGCTACCCGAACCAGTATTAACCACCGATCTGATGGCTCGCTTCGAGGAGGTGGCCTCGCATCCCAAGGTGACCGAACAGCAGGCCGAGCTGCAACAGCTGCTGGAACAGTTGCCCAAATGTAATCGCACTCTACTGGGTTGGGTGCTCTTGCATTTCGAGGCGGTGATCCAGCAAGAGAGGCACAACAAACTCAATGCTCAGTCCCTGGCCATGCTCTTGAGTCCCACACTGCAGATGTCACATCGTCTGATGGTGGCTCTGTTGTGCCATTGCGCAAACCTCTTTCCCGAGGTGAAGCTGATAAAGTAAGTAAACGATGGGCAGATAAGATGGCGGATAACTCGGTTGATCAGTTGGAGAAATGAGTTTGGCCCAGCCGAAACAGAAGCGCTTCTGGCGTTTGATCAACTCGCTTAGGCAGGGGGACAGCCCTTACCCAAAAAAAGAAGAGATAATCATCTTTTTTTGTTTACCTTTTCAGATATGTTCCGCCACTCACCTCTTCCAGTCCCCAGATGCCCGAACAACCCGATGATATTCAGCTCGAATTGCTCAAGCAGGAGAGTCTTCTGTCTCAAATTCACAGCGAAATGAATGCCGGGTTTATTACCAAGAAGCGGGAAGAGCAACTCTGGGAGGTGCAACGAATCATCACACAATTGAAGCGGAAACTGCGCAGCTTTGAAAAGAAGCAGGAGAAATCGGTAGAAGAATTGGAGTCCAACCCCAGCGAAGACGTCACCGACTCCAAGGCGCCTCCAGCAACCCTCGAAGAAACCTTACCCCCACCTCCCCAGCCACAGCCTCCTCCGACTCCGTCCGACTTCTCCATTGATCCTACCACCGGCTATATGCTCTTGGCCAAATCGAATCCACAGCGGGAGGAACTATTGCGATTGCAAATCGAATATGATGAGCTAATGGGCTGGCAAAACGAGCTCAAGGCTCGCATTTTGAGCGAACGTAACGAGGTCTACCGTTTGAAACAGCTGTGCGAGCAATCTACGCTTAAACCTGCAGCTCAGGCCGATAATTTACCTCCACTGGGCCAAAACGAGGCAGACTATGAGAAGATTATAGAACATTACACCAGAGAAAATGCTTTGCTGGAGCATAAAAAACAAATGTTGGGCCTGGAACTCAAAGAAGAACGAAAAGCCTGCATTGCTCTACAGGTAGAACTACGGCTGCAGGAGTTTTAATCAACAACGAGTATTGTATTTTTATTAAAGTTAACCCCAATCTCAGTGTAAATTTCCTCGATCAAAAACAAAAAAGCTTTTAAATCAAATAAAAGCTTAAGCTGTATACATTTGGCGCGTAGCTTGTTTGAAACAGGTTGGCAGCTCCCAGTTAGCCACACAAACAACAACAAGCTTTTGTTTTTTGCACACATCTTGATTGTATTTGACACTTGGGATTTTGATTCTAGCTGCGCCGCCCGCTGTTTAATTGTTATTAAATTAAATTTTTAAATAAATCTTGAGAAAATGTTGAAGCAAGTAACCAAACAATTGGCCCTGCAAGGCGTGCGCAACTTTTCGGTCAGCCAGCAGGTGAGTCTATGAAAATCTAAAACAAAAATCCCAATTCATTTGCATTCTGATTTTTACGTAATAACTGTAAATGCAAAAGCATATGTATGTGTGTGTCGTCTTAAGATTAGGTCTATATTTGTATTTAATTTGCATTTCGATGTTGTTGTTGTCTTTATAGAACAACTACAAGGTGACCGTATGTGGAGCCGCTGGCGGCATTGGCCAACCCTTGTCGCTGCTATTGAAGCAAAATCCCTTGGTCACGGATCTGTCTCTGTATGATATTGTGCACACACCTGGCGTGGCAGCCGATCTTTCGCACATTGATACCAAGAGCAAAACGGTCGGTTTCATTGGAGCCGATCAATTGGGTGACTCCCTCAAGGGTGAGTAGAGGGCAGCAAGTGAGGTTAAGTTGGGCAAGTGGTGGTAAATACCCAAAAAAAGGACTTAAGAGAAACGAATCCCTCTGTCCATGTGATTTGCATGGAGGTGTTTAAGCAATCACACATTCCTAATCCGATTAGATTAGAGCTATAGAGAACTTTGACTGCTTCTTGGTCACACGTAATCAAGTGGCAAACACTTATCAGACAACAGTACCACTGACCCCTCCTCCTCCTCCTTTATGGTAAAAAGCAAAGCTCAAAGTGATATCTCCGTTATTATTTTGTAACATGGCACACATACATACATACACTGCCATGCACTTGTATAGGCACAATCAGTATTAAAAAACTAATTAAATATATTTGTATATATTTTTTATTATTCAGTATTTTTGGTTTTTTAAACCTATTTTATTGAAAATGCCACAAACTAAGATGTTTTTTTTTCAGATGAAAGAAATTCTGATTGTTATCAATTCGCTACAAAAATAGATTATTCCTTCAGAAACCAAGAATATTTGTTTTCAAAGATTGTTTTAAAGATATGAGTTTGGAAGCAAATTAAAGTGCTTCAGATGGATAGCGAATTAAAGAAATCTATTCAAGGATGCTTCACAAATTTCTTAGTTGATCTTATAAAGCAAATGGAGCTGAATTTTTATTAAATTCATTGTAAGAAATTATTATTGATTTCAGGTTACCAGAAAATCTCAGCATTCTTTAACAAATTCACATCATTTCGGTTCACTACATTTTACGACAAAAAAAAATTAGCTTGTTCCCATTTTGGAAAAATTTTCCGAAAATTTTTTTTTGATATTGGGAAATAATATGCTTCGTCGATTATAAGGTCCTCCCTAGTTACCTTAAGGCACAATTGAAGCCTCGACAATTATGAGGGCAAGGAGCTTCATCACTCTGATGATATCTATAATCATATAATGATAAGACATTTCACATGATCATCGATGTGGAGCCAAAACCATAATAGTTAGAAAGTTCAAAAATACACAAAACTTCTATGTGATCGGACATTGTACTAAGGAAGCATTCCACGCTCTCTCCAACGAAAACGTTTAGTGAAATTTATAGGTTGATATCAAAAATAATAAAAATTATATTTGTTTAAAAACAATAAAAATAAAAAAAAAAACAAAAAATAAATGTGAGCGTGATCTTAATTTTTCAACTCAGACACTTATAACACTGTGAACTAAAAGTTGATACGGTCGGTGAAAGGGTGATTTTGTTTGGTTAGGCGTTCATAGCATTTTTAAGATTTGGGATTACCATCTGTAATTGGAATTTCGTTTGACGTCGAAAAGAGTTGTTGCTCTTAACTTTATTACAAAAATTTCTAAGTAACAAGTCAAAATGTATCTTTTAACTAAATTGCAAAAATGTCTTCGTAACTTCAATCATGTTTTCCCCTGATTTTGGTTTTTAAAATTTGCTTGAAAACTATAAAAGAAACCAGAATGAAGACGAAAAGTAGCATAGCCAACGTTAACAGTTGGAACATACCAACTTCTTCGCTTGGTCCTTCATAGCAAAGACCTACAGATAATAATGTCAACCAAAATCGAAAAATACAGTTTTTGTCACATATGCTGACATTGATAAAAATTTCGATTTTTTTGTATTAAATCAAAAATTGTCAAAAAATATAACTAAAAATTAGCAAAGAACTTTATTCATTTACTTTTTACCGATATAAACTAGTTTTTTTCGAATTTTTTCAGTTTTTTTGTTTTGGTTTTTACTAACAGTAAGGTTGTCAACTAACTTGTTGTTTGGTAAGCAACAATTTACCTACTAGTCAAATTTGTAAAGGATTCGAAAAACAAAGTTGAATGTTTTGGAATCTAATAAGTAAAAGAATTGGAGAAGGTAAAAGAAAAAAAAAAAAAGTAAAAAAAATAAAAAAAAAATTTAAGTAAGGGCGATACAGGTTGGAAGTAGTGTGGAACATAATTTGGCCTCGCTATTCTATAAAAAAGAGTGTAATGACTGGCGATATATTCACTACTATTCATAACTCAATATCACAACCTAAACGTAAATAAAGGGCTGTAATTTGGAGAGAGTTCTTTAGTGGAGAGGTGCGTATAAGCGGCAGGGGATTTTGATTTAGGTTTGTGGGGTTGGATTGATGAAATGGGTTCCACCAGAACCGTTTAAAAGACTACGATAGATTAAAATGGTCAAAAAGCAAAAACGGTTTTAAAATGTAATACGAATTTATTTAAAAGCGTCTTTTCAAAGTCGGAAAATTTTACCCGACTGCCGTAAAATTTCGGCAAATTCGAAAACTATTTATCAGATTGGCTTGAAGCCGGATTCAATTGATGAAATAGAAAAAGTCGGAAAACGATCCCCGAGTGAAAACAGAAAACCCAAGAAAACTTATTCACGAGCTAAACGATAGAATACGAATTAAGCATAATTCAAGACGGAAACGCCCAGCGGAAAAGAAAAGACTTGAGCGTTCGGATAAAATGCGCAATTATTTAAAGTGTGATTTCCAATGATGGAAAACACAATATTGGTTCTATACTGTTAAAGGCGCAGCGAGACGGGTTTTTTTAAGTTTATTTGTTTAAAAATACAAAAGTTGGGAACACTGGCAGTCCAATTCTTCCATTTTAGTCAAAAAAAAAGTCGGTTATTATTGCACGGTAATTTGCTCTATTGACTGCAATGTTGGAATTTTCTGGTTTTAGAAAAGGTACGGTCCAATGATGCCTACGGCTCACATTCCGCACTGAATAGTGTATTTTCCAGGGTGAAGTCTCGAACTGCCTCTGGTTGCTCTTCAGACCAAGTTTTCTGTTTGTTGACGTACGTAGCCAAAAATGAGTTTCGTCGCTGAGGATAATTTTTCGATACAAAACGATTTTTTTGATAATAAAATTTAATGCTTTGCAATGCTGCCTTCACACTGTTCGACACATGAGACATGATAATCTAGTAGTCATGCTTTTTGTTATGGTTTAAATTTGAATAGCTTGTCAAATTCATATAATTACATGGGGAAATGCAGGTCTACTAGGTCATGGTCGAACAGTGTGAAGGCAGCTTAAGTCTATTAAAGGTGAAATAATCACATTGCCACATGTTACGAATCACGCGTGAGATGTCAAAAAATGTACACTGAAAAACCAAATAGCATAAAACACCCTTTACTTTTATTAAAAACAGAAAAAAAAAGATTATATCAAAATATCAAAAAATACAAGGGGATAATCATATCCACTCAGCCAACGCCTATACAGAAAAATTTGTATCTAAATCTGTTTTTCCTATGTATTTTGTTGTTGTGTCGTAAACTTTTGGAGTTTACGCTTTTACGAGGGCTGGTGAACACCCTAATTAATTTAAGGAAATGTTCAAAAAAGTCTGTAATAAGTCAACCCGTAAAAAAATTAGCACCAGGGGACTTTATTACACCAGCTAAAGTTTCCTTTCGAGCAATCGAAGTCTCACCTGGCGAAAATATTATAGATAGGATTTTTGTTGAATTCGGATTCGTGTTTACTGTGGGTCCAAATTACCCTAGTTCTTAATTTTATTTTTAAATTGAAATACATTTGGAAGATTATGAATTTAAAGCTTGTAGAATTGTTTGTCCGCTCAGCATCCAAAAACTGTAAGTTGAAAGAGTCTCTTTTGGTCCTAGATGATTCATTATGTACAATGTCCCAATTTAAAGATAAGCGAATGAAAATTGTTCATTTTGGGAAAAAATTTCAACCTTCTAGTTGTTTACCTGTTTTGAGTTTTAAACAACTTTAATTTGAACCTCTGTACTTTCTGCTACTCCACAGGCTCCGATGTTGTGGTTATTCCCGCTGGCGTTCCACGCAAACCGGGTATGACCCGCGATGACTTGTTCAATGTCAATGCCGGTATTATCAGGGACATTTCCAACGCCATTGCCAAAAACTGCCCCAAGGCCTTGGTGGCCATCATCACAAATCCCGTGAATACCTGCGTGCCCATTGCTGCCGAAATTCTGAAAAAGGTTTGTACTTTCATTAAGCAAAATTTCAAATATTCTATAACTGTATTTTTCCATTTCCAGGCTGGTGTCTATGATCCCAAGCGTCTGTTTGGTGTCTCGACTTTGGATGTGGTGCGTGCTCGTGCCTTTATTGGTCATGCTTTGGGTGTGGATCCCCAGACTGTACAAATTCCCGTTATTGGTGGTCATTCGGGTGTAACCATTCTGCCTGTGCTCTCTCAGAGCCAGCCTTTGTTCAAGGGCAATCAGGACACCATCGAAAAGCTTACCGTACGCATTCAGGAGGCCGGCACTGAGGTGGTCAAGGCCAAGGCTGGTGCCGGTTCGGCTACTCTATCGATGGCCTATGCTGGAGCTCGTTTTGCTGGCTCCCTGCTTAAGGGTCTGAATGGCGAGAAGAACGTAATTGAGTGCTCTTATGTGCAGTCCAACGTCACAGAGGCCACCTTCTTCTCCACACCTCTGGTGTTGGGTAAGAGTGGTCTGCAAGAGAATCTGGGCCTGCCCAAGCTCAATGATTACGAGAAGAAGCTGCTGGAGGCGGCAATTCCTGAGCTGAAGAAGAACATCCAGAAGGGCATTGACTTTGCCAAGGCCTAAGTCGTAGCCAAAGTTTAGTAGAGTCCCTTGAAATTGTGTACTTCATTAGCGTCGTTTCACCTTGTATCCCGTTTTCCATTCAACATTGGAAGACTTTCATAGCAAATCTATCGTTATAAGTTGGCAAAGTGTAACTAATAAATAAATAACTTACCTGAATTTGATTTTGTGTTGTGGAGATCTAAATAGCAGCTAATTCTAGTGGAAATACATAGGGCTAGCCAAGGCATACTAAACTAGGTGGCTAACTCGCTCTCTCAGAACTTCGAATATTTTTTCAAAGAGGCGAGAGGAAAGAGTAATATATTTCAAAACAAAGCCTACTAAGCTAAACAAAACGGTGTTGCTACAACAGTGCTTGATGTAGTGGGGAGAGAGGGTGAGAGGGGCTCCCCTATTTATATCTTGGGGCCGCTACCTAGACGATTACAATAATTTGAATTCGCTGCATCAAAATCAAATCGTGTTAAAATTTATTGAAATAAATGTTTAATGTTTACAAATAGTTAAGCTTGCCAAAAGCAAAACAAAAAATAGGGCAGCTAACTCGGCCGCGGTTTTTACCTGGCTTTTCTGCGTTTGTATGGCGCTCTTGGGTCCGATTCGAAAAATCTGTTGAAATTATTAAAATCTTGAAAACTTATACGGCGTTGGGGCGATATCTTTAAAAACAAAAGTTTTTCCACTAAGACTTTTTTCAGACCTAACTTGTATGCAGCTATCTATATAGTTTCCGATTTTACAAGCTGGTGAAATTAGTGAAATCATTAAAAACTTATTAATTTGAGCGTTGGGAGCAGCATAAAAACAAAAAGTTTTTCTCATAAAACTATTTTTCAACCGATCGTCCACGTTTCTAAGTCATCCGTCCGCCGGTCCGCAAGTCCGTTTTTCCAAAGACTCGTGCAAAGTTTGGTTAAGAAAGATTTAAAACTGACGGAGGAGATAGCATAGAAACAGACGGACGGACAGACGGACATGTGGCTATATCAACTCAGCTCGTCATGCTGATCAAGAATATATATACTTTATGTGGTCGGAGATGCTTCCTTCTATGCGTTACAAACATCCGGACAATTTTAATATACCCTCTCCAAGGGTATAAAAACCAATTTCAATAAATTGAATTGGCGCTTTATTTTTCAATCGATTTGTGACGCAGTTCGGGTCAACAAGGGTGGAACATACTTTGGTGTTGATTCTAACATTAAAGTCCACACTGCTTCGATGGTTATCAATCGTAAGCCATCTCGTCATCCACCGTTTCGTTAGCTATTTAGGCCCAGCTTGTCTTCTCTATTAAATGTTTACTGACCGAATTTAGTACAAAAATTACCTAAAACCTTTCCTAAGAAAATAAATACTTTTCTCAATTATTTCACGGACTCAACCGTTGGAAAATATTCAGTTGAGAACTTAAAAAACTTTCTGATAACTAGACATCGTATTTTAAGTGAAATCCAATTTTTAATAGGAGGTCCAACCAAATTTCTTATTGCATTCATATTTGTTTGTTTCACGAAATTAGATTAGCTCTTTGACATATTTACATATCTTCGAACAGGGACGTTACTGTGAATGTGGAGTGCCACCGTGCAATGATTACAAAATGTTTTTGCCCAAAGTTAAAGAACTGGACTTGTCTGACGTGTGGTTTTAACAAGACGGTGCCACACAGCACACGAAACAATGGCCCAAGTGAGAGGCGAGTTAGGTGAACAGTTTATTTCACGTTTAGGGCCTAACAATTGGCCTTCTAGATCTTGCGATATAACTCCTTTAGACTTTTTTTTGTGGGCGCAGCTGCGGTCAACATTTACATGAAATCATATTTATATATCAAATTACCAACGACTCAAATAAAGTTTTCATACATTTTTATAAGTCTTGTGTATATTTTTTAATCAAATCTGAAAGCTGCTTAAAGTTATCCTTGAGATCATATGCAAGGAAAACCGTGGCTTTAAGAAGGCGATAACAAATCGCTTATCAAGTAGCCGGGCGTATTTGTGCCCTTTCACATATTCAGTCAAACACCTTTAATTTGAAATGCTAACGTTTATACGAAAATCTATCTAGAAATTTCTAAAAAACACACCCGATAGATCTAGTTGCTTTGATAATGCTGTTAAAGAATCGAAGTAGATCAACTCTCAATCACTCACACTAGATTGTATATTAAAGGGATTGCCTTAACAGTGTGAGAATTGATCCTTGATAGGTACACTTGCTTTTTAAGCCAAATATCAATTTAAAAACGTTAGATGGAGTCAACAAAGTTTAAAATCGAAAGGTTTTTGAACTTGCAATCCTTTTTTCTCAAAACGCCAAACAATTTTTTTAACGTAGAGGAAAAATATTAAAAACGAGAATGCCAAGCTAACTTCGTTTTTGACCGAAGTTTTTATACCCTTGCAAATGTTTTAATAAGTCAGAGTTTACGATCGTCAGCATTAAAGCCAACAATTTTTCTAAATAAAACCCACTTTTCGACCAAAAGTTTCTATGGCTATATCTTATAGCATCCGACTTTGACCAAAACTTCCGAATCTGTGTAAAAGTGTTTAATTTGAATAAACACTGAAGTGGGGGACATGAAAATTAAAAACAAAATAGTTGTTCTCACAAAGACCCACTTTTCGACCGATAGTTCCTATGGCAGTTATATAATATAGTCATCCGATTTTGACCAAAACTTCCAAAACTGTGTAAAAGCGTATAAAACTAATAATTGCTGAAGCAGGAGGCGTATACATTAAAAACAAAAAAGGTTTTTCTAACAAAGACCCATTTTTCGACCAATAGTTCCTATGGCATCCGATCCGGTCGGTTCCGACATATTATCAGTGTGCAGTAAAAAGAAGAATCTGTGCAAAGATTCAGCTCGATAGCTTTAAAACTGAGAGGACTAGTTTGCGTAGAAACAGAGAGACAGACGGACAGACAGACGGACGGACAACGCTCAATCGACTCAGCTCGTCGCTCTGATCAAGAACATATATAGTTTATAGGGTCGGATATGAATATTTCTATGCGGTGCAAACTTCTGGGCAAAATTATAATACCCTTTGCAAGGGTATAAAAATACAGAAAAATATTTTTGTCTATGGGTCATTCTTTTATAAACCGAACAGCAAAATTTTTTTTTATTTTTCATTTTAATAAAAAAAAATCCGAAATTAGATCTCGACATGCCCACCAAAATGTAATTTGCGGTTTTGCATAAAAATTTTTTGTTAATTTTATAAACAATTTCAAAAATCCTCAAAATCGAAAAAATGGAAAAAAGGGTTTTTTAAAAACGTGATATCTCAGGATTGGTTTATCGGATAGGTCTCAAGTTGATATCGATGGAAAGAATTTTACTGTATCTACTCAAATTATAATTTTATAGATTTTTAAATTATTAAATAATATTAAGTAAATGTTACTAAAAATTACATATAATTTTTTCTCAGTGTTAACCACCATGTTATAGCTTCTGAGGATATACAATCAAATGTTCTAAACATAACTTAAATTTTGGTGTTTTCAAAAAGATGGAGACTTTTATAGTTTAAAAGTTATGAATTTTTGAAGTTATAAACAAATTAAAAGATGCCCTTGAAAAAAGCTACGCCATGCAGTCAGTTTCAAAGCATTTTGATTGAAACTTGGCACGTGTCCTTCATATTTATCAAGCTTTTCCAAAATGTTAACATCAGGCGGATCGGATGACTATATCATATAGCTGCCATACAAATGCTGAATTTAGTAGTGTTATAAATTACTTTGCAAGCTCTGGTAACCCTAATTCCCAACAAAATTCAATTAATCATAGCATTCGTATGGCAGCTATATGATATAGTCATCCGATCCGCGCGATGTTGACATTTTTGGAAAGCTTGATAAATATAAAGCACAATTGTCAAGTTTCAATCAAAAAGCTTTGAAACTGACTGCGTGGCAAAGTTTTCTTTAAGGGTATCTTTTAATTTGTTTATAACTTCAAAAATTAATATCTTTTAAACTATAAAAGTCTCCATATTTTTGAAAACACCGTTTTTTAAGTTGTGTTTATTACAATAAATTGTATATCCCCAGAAGCTATAACATGGTGGTTAACACTGAGAAAAAATTATATATAATTTTTTTGCAACATTTACTTAATATTATTTAATAATTTTCTGATAATAGTTTCTCTGATCCAGATTATCGCTCACTTCTTACATTGACCAAAAGACAACAATTTTTAGTAGACACATAAAAAACTCTAAATTGGCAGTGAGTTCCTCCAATTATTAGGTCGTTCACTAAGTAATTTCGTTTGATGACAACAGCTGATCTTATTGAATATTTTAGCAACTAACTTCGTAATTAACTAATTTAACGTTTTATAGTAAGGTTTTTTTTGTAAAAGTTTTGTTAAATTTTTTGGAATAGTTTGGTACCCTATCGAAGAAGGAAGATTGATCAAAAGGGTAAAAATGCATTTCAAGCAAGGCGAAAATTATGTGATGTGACCGCCAATGAAAAAATTTCGTACCGGCAATTTCGATCTTGAGAATGCACCACGTCCACCAAGGCCTCTTGAAGCCGATGCGGATAAAATAAAGTCGTTGGCCAATGCATATTGTCGAATAACAACTCGAGAGAATGCTGAAAGATTAAATTTGTCAAACGCGGCCGTTCACAAGTGCATGAAAAGTCTAGGATGAATTTCGAAGCTTGACATATGGGTTCCCCATGTTCATACAGGACGAAATTAGCTTCGTCGCATTAACGACTGTGATTTTTGCTTTTCAAAAGTCAAAAAAGTGTTTCATTTTTGAAGCGCATTGTAAGTGGGTTGTTTACAAGAATGTAAAGCGCAAGAGATCATGATCTAAAACAAATGTACACCAGCTTAAACCACTTCAAAGTCACTCCAATAGTCATTACAAAAAGGTTTTATTCAGGCATGTTCTCAATTCCACTTCCACGGCAAACTTTCGAAAGTGGAATTGATTCATGTCCTGGCAACACCAAAACGAAAATTTTTTTGTTTTTGAAAAGTAATGCTTGTTAGTCGGTGGAATGAAAAGTAACTGCCGAGTTACGCACTCTTACAGTTGCTAGATATACATAAAGCTAATTTTTCTTCAATCTGTGATTGATGTAGAAATTGTTACTGAAATTTAATTGGCATTCTAGTTTTTAATTGATTTATAAAGATTTTTTTTAAATTTTTTTATTTAATGTTTACAAAATTGGCATTGCCCAGCCAAACCGAAACTTAAAAGTCAGTCTCTCTATTTTTCGCCTGTTCCATTTTCGATCGTTTCGCTTGGAAAACTGGTTTCTCTCTTGTTTATCTAGTGCCTTACCCGCTTGGTCCAGTAAATTGCGAAAAGTAATAAAAGAGCAATTTAATTCGAAATTGGGAATACAAAAACAAAACCGAAGCGGAATTTACTTTTTTGGTGGTGATTTCAAAGGGATAGTTTATTTTGAGCTTTTGCCCGACAATACCACGATTAATTCTGATGTGTATTGTAATCAGCTGGACAAATTAAGTGATGTACTGAAAAGGTGTGGTGTTCCACCAGGATAATGCGAGACCTCTTCAAATTTTGATGAATCGCCAAAAGCTTTTGCAGCTTGAATGTGCTACCGTACCCACCGTATTCTCCACACCACTACTTGTTCCGGTCTGTGCAATACTTTTTGAATGGAAGAGCCTTCATCTCAAATCATGACGTCAAAGTCCACTTGGACCACTTTTTTGGATCAAACATTTTATGAGCGGGGAATCAATCTCTTGCTTTGGATCAAAATGGATACAATTTCATAAAAGATTTTACACACACAAATTGTGTTTAAATTGCACTAAAAACATGAAATTACTTTCATTTTAAGGAATATAACTAAAGAATAAAACATAAATGCTATTTTACTTTACCGTATTTTGGAGTACCAAGTTATGTAACTTCTATTTGTCGAGTGCCTTCTTCTCATCCCTCTTATAAAAACGATGCTTTAAACTAGAGAGGGGCGTGTGACGGGGAAAAGAGGGGGATCGGGCGGAAGGGGATTGAATTGAAAATTGTTGGTCGGCATCGGGATACATTTTCTCGGGATCGGGGCGGAACGGGATTAGTGTAGACAAAAAAAGGTGCGGGATATCCGCGGGACCAGAGAAAAAAGTGCGGGATCGTATTGAATTAATATTTGTTGGTCAGGATTGGGACATGACGGGAACGAATTTGGCTTTTCGCGCCCAGCGCTGCTTAAAACTTTACAAAACCAGGCCAATGGATTTATTCAGTTTTTCTCTTTGGAATTGTCGGGGTATTTTGCGAATTATAACATTTTCTTGTACAACATTTTTTTGACAAATGATAGCACTTGTTGTGGCTGCTCTGCTCTGGCTGTGCCCGTCATCTACTTCACTGAACACTGCTCGAAATAATGTACGTTATTTTCCAAAGAAAATACAGTTACTGACTGATTTAATTCCAACATTTTTTCAAGTGTAGCCAGCACTCAGTCATGGGGCTCAGACATACACACACACACACAGTGCAAACACCAATACATGGACAATCAATTAAGCTTCGTTAAGATCAATTTAAAAACTTGCCCGCATGTCATACGCGCCTCTTACCACCTACCGTTTCCTACCAACCCCCTCACAGTCGTCCCATCAACATTGCCATGGCACTGGCACTGTGCCTAGTGCGTACATATTTTGGAATTTCTTCTTTAAATCGAGCATGAACACCAATAAATTTACATATGTATGTACAAAAAGTGGAAAATATGTATGGATATTTATTTTGAAAGCAACTTGCGCTTATATCCGAGCTGAATGTGAAGGGCTAAGGAATTTCTGCCAGAACTGAAATATTTTATTACCTTTTTAAAATTTTTTTCTAAACAATCTAAAATCGTGATTTAAAATCTCTTGTCGCGAATCTTGCAATCTAATAAAAACAAGATTTAAAAAGATTAATGATCTCGCCACTTATCTACCCTGCTTCAGTTTTGTGTATAGCTTATAGCTGTATAAGCAATAAGGTTTTGACCGGGGTTATCAACCGGTTACTTTTGTGTAGCTATTCTGCATGCCGCGTTTAGTTTTCTTATTTTTACATGCGGCTTGTTTAGTTTTCTCATTTCAGCACGTTGCATGCAGTTTTTCAGCTAGGGCCCCTAAAAACCATCTCACAAGTTCTTCGGGAATCGGATAGAGGAAAAAAGCCAAGAGTAGGTGAAAACGAATCTCTTGACCACGTAATACTTGGCGTTGACGTTTTGTTTGACGTTTCCAGGAGGAACAAATTCATAATGGACGATGCCTTTAATGTCAAAGAAAAAGAAAATGAGCATTGTTTTCACATTGGATTTGCTCATTTCGCTGCTTTTTCGGCTTGCACCACTCACAGAAACATGTCGCGCGAAAATGCCTGTCCTGACTCTTCAGGTCAGAGTTCCCCAAGTAGAGAGCGCGAAAACGTGACTGTGTCTCTCTCTAACACACAATGAAAGTTGACTTCGGCAAGCATTCGGTAAGAATTGGCAAGTAAGTTCGTGCCCCCGGGGCTATCGTTGGGGAAGTACAGTCGTGGCGGAAGAAAATCAGTCCCATTACCTTTAGGACAAACCCTGTAGACGCTACCATTAAAAACAAAAAGTTTTTCTCAGTAAAACTCGTTTTTCAACCGATCGTTCATATGCCAGCTATATGCTATAGTCTTCCAATCCGGCCGGTTCCGACAAATGTGCAGCGTATTTGTAACAAAAGTTTTCGTGCAAAGTTTTGTTAAGATAGCTTTAAAACTGACGGACGGACAGACGGAGAGACGGATATGGCTATATCAACTCAGCTCGTCATGCTGATCAATATATATATATACTTTATGAGTTGGAGATGCTTCCTTCTATGAGTTACAAAAATTTAGGGGTCATGTGCAATGCCTTGGAAACTTTCTTGGATGCATTTTTGAAGGGCAGGAGGTATAAGCAGCAGGACTGCAAAGCTCTTAACCTGCCAAACTTTTTGGGTTCGGGTTCACGGAGCGGGTTCAGAAGGTCGCTGAAAATAGGTTCGGTTTCAAACCAGGGTTCAAGAATAATTGTGTTTAGAAAACATGTACATAAATTGAAACAAACTTAAACATTTTATATAGAAGATTACAGGCTTGATAAAATCAAGTCGAGGATTATCAAACGTTTTATAAGTCTTCACTTCAATAACTCATGAAGCAATGAGTTTAAGAGATGAAATTTACGCTGCTTCCTAATTTTAAGTGGTGTTAAGCGATAATCCGCATTGAGAATCAAAGTGGTTAGAGTCTATATATTCAGTCCGTGAATAATTTATTTTTCTTCATAACTTTTAAAACAAGACACAAACACACCACAAAGAGGGATGGTCGACTGTACAGTTGTTTCAAGATCCTCCCGGTTATAGCATCAGCATGCTTTGCAAAGTCTACGTCTCCGGAGCGGTTCAACTGCGAACCGGTTTGCAGCCCTGATTGTTAGGCCATCTTTTGGTGTAGGCTGCAAAGGATCGTGGTTCATTGTATAACTGAATTTGATAATGAAAAAAAATTTTTCTTAGAGCTCAAACAGTCTTGTAACAAAGTTTGGTAGGTTGATTTCATTAACTATGGGCTAAAATAATAGCTTGTGTAGATTACGGATCTACCACATGTCACTTTACATAATTTGGCTCCATTTCTGGGCTAATCCCTGGTCGCCACACTCTTCAGAAAAATATATTTAATTTATGCTTACTTAATGTTTAATTGAAATGCCTGACACCAACAACTCAAACACCCAATCAATTAGATTACCATTAGACAATTTGATTTGTTCATTAAGCCACACAAGTCTTCAGCCTCCGGCCCACTTTCAATAATTCTAATCTATTTAGAGACCGAATCAGAATCTGTGGCCAAACTCATCACATCCCCGCCCCCGACTTAATTATCGATGATCAAAAGGCAACGATAACAACACCAAAACAATCAATTGATACAATTTCATTCATAAAATCAAATCAAACTGCAAGCGAAAATCACGGAGCACTCAAACGACGAGCAGGGACCGAGGGCGGAGAAGGAGAAGGCGCAGCCAGAGACACAGTCTGGTGCTGGCCAATTGACGCGTTGTTTAATGAAATAATGAGCAGGAATCAATTTTCAGTTGCCGTAGTACAACTCGCAACACACAATACGTACAACTATGCTTGAACAATTCGAATGAAAATTGCCGGCCGGCGTTTTTATATTAAAACAAATTGGTATCCATGGATTTGCTAGGCCAGACCAGGCGCCCAATGTCGATTGTTTAATTTGCTTTTTTGTGTAAACGACCTTGTACAATTTTATTTAATTACAAACAATTAAACTCGCACAAGCCAGGCTGCGCACGCCCACAAACAATGCCAATGTCAACAACAACAAAGAATATCGAATTAAAAATTAACCCAGAAAGTCGGCCAACAAAAAGACAATGAAATGGATACTTTATTTTTTTACTTTTCATTAAGGGTACTGTATACCTTCAGAAAAATTTTTTTTCATTTTTTTTTATTTGCTTAAACGTTCTCTTAGGATCTTATAAACATCCTGCAAAACTTTCAAGCTGATCCGAAACTCAGTTTTAAAGAAATAAACAAAAACAATTATTTTTCCAGACCCTTTTATATGAAAATTGTTTTCTTCGACCCTCGTATCTTTAGAAATTCTTAGTTTTTTCACTTTTTTAATTGAAAACTTTATAAATTCTTATAAAATGTTCAATATTTTGTAAAAAAAAATTTTTGAAAAAAAAATTTTACTTGAAAGCATTTTGACTCAAACTGGAGAACTGCTTAACCGATTTTGATAATTTTCTTTTTCGGTGAAAGCTAACACCCAAATGCACCAAATCCAATTTTTACAAAAATAATAAAAATATAATATAAATATAATAAATATACAAAAATAATTTTTATTTCATCGAAAACAGATGTCGAAACTTTAAATGCGATTATCTCGGAACCACTTTTTCCAAAATGGTTGCAAAGATTTAAAGAGTACTTGCTGTCGATTTTCGAAATTTTGACTTTGAAACCCCATAACTCCGCCATTTATTGACCGATCCAAAATATCTTAGTTCACACCAGAATTACATCAATTCTTAACAAAACCCCGTCTTCAAATTCAGATCATCCGTTCTCAAAAAATTTTTGCAACCATGGGCCATGGGTTTTAAATTTTTGGTTAACTTCGAACAGAAATGCAACGACAACCCCAAAAACAACAACAACAAAAATTACTAAATTTAGTTTAACCGAATGAAAAAAAACGCTTCTATATACCACTCATAGTTTTTTGAGAAATTTAATTTTTTGTAAACCTTTAAAAAATGATACCTGAAGGTATACAGTACCCTTAATTATACTTAATTCCGATATGTTGTTTCTTGAGGTTCTGCCTCCTTTCTATTATTTTATACTTCTTCAGTAGAAGCCCTTGGGTTTACTCAAGATCTGTCTTTGTCAAGCTTACTAATTTATTTAACGTTTGTTCTTAACTTTATAAATTCACCAATAGTACAGAATCGGTTGAATAATATTTTTGTTTTCAGTAGAACAGACAACTAATTCTAAACATTCAATCCCCAAATCTCTTAAGGTTCTTTCAACAAATCAAAATTTAGCTTTTATCGGTCAAAAATGGCTATAAAAATGCTGCCACTGAAATCTCTGGCGGGCGGAATAAACCAATAAATTGTTTATGGGGCTGTGGCGACTTCTTGTTGGAATCAAAAGTTGCTGTTATAGCAGTCGGGTATGCTGTTAGCAGTCAGAATTGTGATTAAAAACTATGTTATAATAGCCCGATAACGAACTCTATTTGTGTTTAAGGGTGCTCCAGCGTCGTGTTCGAAAAAGAAATGTCCCATAAACCGTTCCACACACATTTCAGCGGAAACAGTTACAACATCCATATAAATTTGTTAACTGCGTATTAGAAAATCCAACGTTTACACGGAAACAGACTCAACATTCGGAAAACGGCAAAGTATTAACAGCCGAATCGATATAGCCATGTCCGTCCGTCCGTATGAATGCCAGATCTCAGAGATGTTTGGAACATGGAATCTCTATACTTGCAGTCAGATCAAATTTATTTTTAATTTTTACTTTTTTGGTTCGGACATTTTGGAGATATTTAGAAATCAGCATTATTTGGCGATCGGCTAAAGGATTGCTAGATTTTTTGAAGAACTTTTAGAGCTCAAGAAAAAGTAGAGCATTTCACTCTTGAATCAAGAGCAGAGTTCCCCAGCGATAGCCCCGGGACACGAACTTGCTTGTCGAATGCCTGCCGAAGTCATACGTCATTGTATGTTAGAGAGAGACACAGTCACTTTTCAGCGTACTCTTTTTGGGGAACCCTGATCAATAGCATTCGTTCTCAAAAGTACGGTAAGAGTGTTGTTTAGAGACTCGACCGACCCGACCGATCGACGCGTTGTGTTAGTCTAAGCTAATGAGGTAGCCACTTAGAAAACATTTTTTTTTACTTACTTCACTGGGACGTAACTCGTACCTCCACCCTATTTTATGGTGTGGAAATTTTTGGACACTGCGACTCGAGAGACATGGGTAAATTAATGGTGGCATTTAATTCCATTGCTAGATATGTGTTTAATGTTAGGCGTATGGAACATATATCCCATCTGTCATACAAGATATTTGACCTCAGCCTTACGAAGTGGATTGATCTCAGGACTCTAACATTCCTACATAAAATCATAAATTCTCAGGAACCTTCTTATTTATTTCAAAAACTAAGACCTGCTCTCTCACAAAGAACCAATAATTTTATTTGTCCCAGAACTAAAACGCTGTGCTCGAAAAGACAGTACTTTGAAAACTATTAGAAGCACCCCTCAGTTTAATGTAAAACTTAAAAAACATTTACAAATCGACATTTAAATTTATTCAACAATTTAATTAAGGTATTTGTATTTATATTTATATTCAATATTTATTTTTTTTTTTTTTTTTTTTATGTATTCTGTGTATTAGGTTAAGTTAGAAATTATTAATTTAAATTTAAATTGTGGAAATTTTTGTTACACTGTAGTGACTAGCACAATCAAAATAAGTCTTATTTGTACTTGTAGTGCTGGGATAAAAAATACAATAAATTAAATTAAATTAAATTAAAGCCGACGACGCTGTTTGTATTTGTACGCATCTAACAATGATAAAATGCGCACGCGCTCTCTCTGTTAACGCTTTTCTCTCTTAGTTTGCTTTTCCTCTCTCGCCTTGCCTCTAAGAACCAAATTGAGAACAACTTTATCTCGATTCCAAGAGCAAAACTGTCGAAATTCTATCTTAAATTAACCCTTTTTTTAAATCAAGAATATGATTTCCAATTTTGAATTTTTAACGGTCAATTTCGAACTAAAGAACGATTTGTACTCAAAGTAAGAATTTCCAAGAGCGAATCTTTCTTACAAAATTCTAGACCGAAACAGGATAAAATCACGAGCGTTTTTTTAAGATCGAATCGTTCTGTTTTTTTTTTGAGTGTACAGACTAAATTAGTAGAAAATGTGGGTTTTAAAGCAGAAAGAGAACTAAGAAGAAGTGTAAATAATCTTGGTAGTTAACAAAATTCTTTTAATTCCTTCCAAGAACATTTCAGTATAAGTTACATGAGAGTCAAAATTAAGTTGATGATCAAGGACTACCGTTAGATCTTTTACTACATTGGCGGTACTATGTAAGGGCTCAAATGCTTCATTTTCAAATATATTTACCAACTTTCTTACTTGTGATTTTCTGCAAATATCTAAGGGTGTGGACGGAAAAATCTTTAAGAAATCGCTGCACAACTTAAATACGAGTCAAAGACACGAAGTCCTTCTAAATTGGATAATATTTCTATTGATTTTAAAGTTGTTTATTTGCATACCAAATTAAATGGGTTGCCACTGAGTGCATTGCATTTATCAACTGCTGAAAACTTATTTTTGTTGTCTTCCCTGCATATTGATTTCAAATATGTAATGATCCCAACACTTTGATCGCTTCGTTTGACTTATCAGTAAGTAAAGCTCTTCCCCCTTCGGGCGCATTAAATGGCGCCTGTGCCATAAATAAGCCACAATTGTCGGCAATTAATTTGAATTACACTTGCAATGTTGGGATTTTTGCGAATTGACCAGAGACCCAGTCGCAAAAGAGAGAACCAATTACAAGGGACCAAGCCAAGCGGTTGACATCTTAAGTTATCTGTGCTCTAAATAGTATATGTACATACATACAAATGGTGTGCGTAGGTATGTACAAATGATGATAGCAATTGTGATTGGCTTTAATTGATTGGCGTCAGCTCTCACTTTCACTTTGATTGCATGAAGTTTTTGTTCTTTTTTGTGGGTTAAACAAAGAAAGTCAATCGATCGTGCAACAAAATTACCACACATTACATTTACCTGATGTATTTCGGTATTTAATTAGACTGCATATTTTTGTATTCGATTCGTTCTTACGTCCCTAATAAATAATAATAGTCCCCGTTTTCACATTTAGTGAGATCGAATGTCATACCTGTTTCGTTTCTAATAGTTTATTAGAGTAATCGGTATCAGACCTTGAATCTTACATCTATAAAAGTGAAAGTAGGTTTGGACATTTTGTCCTTATAGGCGTCTAAACCGCAGAACCGATCATCAGGAAATTTTCACAGATCATGGCGATCAGAAAAAAGTCATAGGGTAAGTCTGTGATTGGTACAAAAAACGAAAAATTAGTAAAATTCTTTTAAGAGTATTAATGAAAGTGCTTTCACGCACAAATGGCAGAAAGGATTAGAATGAAACTTGGCACACAGATAGTTGATAATCTGTAGTTGAACATATGGGTCATTCTTTTATAAACCGAACAGCTAAAAAAATTTTTATTTTTCATTTTAATAAAAAAAAATCCGAAACTAGATCTCGACATGCCCACCAAAACGTAATTTGCGGTTTTGCACAAAAAATTTTTTTAATTTTATAAACACGTCAGTTTTAAAGCTTTTTGATTGAAACTTGGCAAGAGGGCGTTATATTTTTCAAGCTTTTTAAAAATGTCAACCTCACGCGGATCGGACGACTATATCATATAGATGCCCTACAAATGCTGAATTTAGTAGTGTTATAAATTACTTTGCAAGCTCCGGTCAGCCTAATTCACAACAAAATTCAATTAATCATAGCATTCGTATGGCAGCTATATGATATACTCATCCGATCCGCCTGATGTTAACATTTTTGAAAAGCTTGATAAATATAAAGCACACGTGCCAAGTTTCAATCAAACAGCTTTAAAGCTGACTGCATGGCGAAGCTTTTTTCAAGGGCATCTTTTAATTTGTTTATAACTTCAAAAATTCATAACTTTTAAACTATAAAAGTCTCCATCTTTTTGAAAACACCAAAATTTAAGTTATGTTTAGAACATTTGATTGTATATCCTCAGAAGCTATAATATGGTGGTTAACACTGAGAAAAAAATATATGTAATTTTTAGCAACATTAACTTAATATTATTAAATAATTTAAAAATCTATAAAATTATAATTTGAGTAGATGCAGTAAAAATCTTTCCATCGATATCAACTTGAGATCTATCCGATAAACAAATCCTGAGATATCACGTTTTTAAAAAACCCTTTTTTCCATTTTTTCGTTTTTGACGATTTTTGAAATTGCTTATAAAATTAACAAAAAATTTTTGTGCAAAACCGCAAATTACGTTTTGGTGGGCATGTCGAGATCCAATTTCGGATTTTTTTTTATTGAAATGAAAAATAAAAAATTTTTTAGCTGTTCGGTTTATAAAAGAATGACCCATATACTACATAGCAGTGCTGTGCCCTACAACAACAAAGCACAGAGCTCGCATATGAATTGTGTAGGCTTATGGCGTGCGCCGCACCTATACGAGCGAGCTATTTCTTTGCGTTACACAGCAACAAATACCTGGCTTGCGCAATGGGCATAGGCACCCCTGCTATATAGCTTTTATTTCAATTGTCCAAAAATCCGCGAAATATGAATACTTATTACACTGTGAAACAGTCAAAAAAACTAACAAACTTCACTATTCGGAATCGACAGAGCTACCCGAACTGAGTAAAACCCTATCAGCGTTTGGCTAGATTGGTAGCACTTTTCTTGTTTTTGACTCTCAAAGTTTTTGAAATTGGGTGTGACGACAAAAAAGGGGTGTGATTAGTTTTGGGAAAACAGCTCATTCAGTTTTGGTGATAGCTGCAAACTGTCTTCAGCAAAGTTGTAGCTCTGTCAGCAGAATAAAACTGTCTTATAAAGGATTTTAAAAAACTTTTTTCAAAAACGTTTTTTTTTTACTTTTTCGAGTATAACTTTTAAAAAATCCGAAATTTTCGCATATTTTCTTTGGCAAAAGTGAAGCTTTTGAGATACCAAACAACTTTTCTAAACAAGATTTTACAACATCCTCTAAAACGGCCCCAAAAGTGTGTTTTAAAAAAAAAATCACTTTTTTGTTGTTATTCTTCCTTATGTGCTCAAGTTTTTTACCAAAATAGCTGCTTATTAATTTTTTTAAGCTTTTGGACAGTTTTTTTGGAAAATCTGCAATTTATCAGCAAAACTGTTGCCAATTTACTGTATAAATACTGTAGGGGAGAATGGGGGGTTCTGAGCCGCTGGGAGTTGTGAGCCACTCGAATATTGGCCACAAAAAAAAATAAATTTAAACTTTTTGTTTATGTCAAGTGTTTCCCTTCTTATTAGCTAACTTTTGGCTAGCAACCGATCAGTCAACACGTTCTTTAAGTTTGAGAACCAGAACTCGACTTTTTTTTTCAAAAAAAAGTTTTTTTTTTCATTTTTGACTTGTGAATATTATACAAAATTTCTTTCGTAATGCCAAAAGTAAGTATGAGGGAAATATCTTTGGTCATTTGCCTTTTTAATATAATTATGTTTTTTTTTAAATAATTTTTTTTTTTGTTATGTGACGACACCAAAAAAAAGTGAGATATGGGGGGTTGTGAGCCACTTTGGAAAAATGTTGGTTTTGACTTCCAAAGAGGATATTGCTATGATACGCAATAAAACAGAGGAAAAACTCTCCAAAGAAGTTAAAAACCCATTAAAAAAGGCAAACAAAAGAACAGCCACCAGCAAAAAGTGCTCCTATATAAAAGAAAACAAGCCTGATGCCGTCAATCAATTTTCACTCTTCATTGATATTTCTTAATTCAGAATATGAGAAAAATTTTATTTTTTTCATTTAATAAAGAATATTTGCTTAAAAACACGAATTTTGAACTTTTAAATGGGTGGCTCACAACCCCCCACAAATTTTTGAAATTTCAAAAAGTCACTTTTTTTTCAATATCAAATAAAAAAACCCCAAAAATTTATTTTTTTAAACTAGTGATGAGGAAAGTTTCGTGCATCTTTTACCTAAAATACAAAATTTGCAAAATGAAAATATATTGATTTTTGGCTAAGTTATGTTCGAAAAACAAAACTATGATCACAACCCCCCACTCTCCCCTACTGTATAAAATATTTCAACAAGCTAATACATTTTTTAACAAGTTGAGAACATATGGAAATAAAAATTTAATATTTTTAATAATAATTAATTATAAAATAAAATAAAATAAAAATATTTACTCTAATATGATCTCAACTTGTTAAAAATCCACCCCAAAAAGGTTCGACCCAGGCAAACTGAGATTGTGTGATACTTTAATATCAAATAAAGATTGATTCAGATTCTTGAAGAGGAGTTAATCAATCGCACCATATATTCGTTTTTTTCAGAGTTTCTCGATTATCAAATACTTTACTGCACTATTTAACATATTTATATATATAGCTACCAGGAACACCCCTTCAGAATTTTAGACACAATATGAAGAAGTGAAGCTTGCTGGACAATTGTCATACATAAAATCCATTAGGGTGTTCACCAGCCCTCGTAAAAACGTGATTGGTATAGTGAGCGCGCCCTCGTGATTTACCCTAGATGTATGTAGTTTAAAAAAATGTATATACATTTTTATACCCGTTACTCGTAGAGTAAAAAGGGTATACTAAAGTCGTGCAAATGTATGTAACAGCCAGAAGGAATCATTTACGACCATATAAAGTATATATATTCTTGATCAGCATCAACAGCCGAGTCGATAAAGACATGTCCGTCTGTCTGTATGAACACCTAGATCTTAGAGATGGTAGAGAGGTTTGACATGTATAGGACAAATGCTTCTTTTATCAGCACGCAGATCAAGTTTGTTTCAAATTTTGGCCACGCCCCCTCCCGCCCCCGCAATTTGGAAAAAACGTTATATCTCCTACAGTTTTGAAGATAGATGATTCGTACCTTCAAAAGATAGTTAGTAATTAAGATAGTTATAAGATAAGATAGTTAATAATTAAATAAATCGATTCGCCGAAGAAATGATAAAGATCAGATGAGCGGTTCTAAAGTTATGGGCAAAAATGTGAAAAATAGGTGAGTTAAAAAAGTGTTGCATACTTTTCAAATGTACATGAGTAACGGGTATATCGAAGCCGGTTAGAGCCGACTTTAACTTGCGCTCTTGTTTAATTTTTATATTAAAATTGTCCGGATGTTTGTAACGCACAGAAGGAAGCATCTCCGACCACATAAAGTATATATATTATTGATCAGCATGACGAGCTGAGTTGATATAGCCGTGTCCGTCTGTCCGCCCGTCTGTCCGTCCGTCTGTCCGTCTGTTTCTATGCTATCTTAACCAAACTTTGCACGAAGTGTTTTGGTACAAATACGCTGCACATAGCATATAGCTGCCATAGGAACGATCGGTTGAGAAACTAGTTTTAGTGAGAAAAACTTTTTTGTTTTCAATGCTATCGCTCCCAACGCTCGTATTGATAGGTTTTTAATGATTTTACATAATTTCACCAAGCCTTGTCAAAATCGGACAACTATATAGTATAGCTGCCATACAAAAGTTAGGTCTGAAAAAAAGTCTTAGTTAGAAAAACTTTTTTGTTTTCAGAGCTATCGCTCCCAACGCTCGTATTTATAAATTTTCAATGATTTTACATAATTTCAACAAGATTTTTCGAAATCGGACCACTATATAGTATAGCTGCCATACAAACTGTCAGGCACATATCAAGCTCCAAGGGTATATAAACTTCGGACGAGCCGAAGTTAGCGTGCCTCTATTTTTCTTTATGAAGCGTATTTTTTATTTTTTTCAAACTTTCAGGTAATTGGCTTTAAGGTTAAAGGAAATTCCAGGAAAAGTTTTAACGTGGTGGTCCCAAGTAAACTGTCAAAACCATCACATTCAAATTTATTTTTTAAATATACCAAAAAATGTTTTCAGTGTATGTCACCAATTTTCCAATTTTCGAAAACTTTAATCAATTCTCTATCACTAGCAATTTATTTCATGTCTCTAGCTCCTCTGGTTCCCGAGTTATGGCTTTAAAAAAAAACATAAAAAAGGACTTTCGGGGATATTTTAAGGATATGGCATCAAAATGAACCAACATTGGGCCAGATCAGTTTCTTTTGAAGTAAGTATACTATAAAGGAAATTTCACAATCCCAGACTTTAAGCCGCACCCATATCGGGCTAGACCCTTTCTATATCAGATAAGCACGATAGCAAGTATTTTTAGCCGATACCTTAAATGATAATCTAAACTCATCACAAAATTAAGCAAAGTTGTTTTTTGTCTACCTTTTGTTCTTACCACTATTCCCCATTTTTAAATTTACCCGTCCCTGTAAAAATCTAAATTCATACAATTTTTCGAATTTCGAGAAGTTTTTGGTTAGTTTAATTAATTTTTGAGTTTTTTTATCCGTTTGATCTACTCCTCCTATTTGTCCGTCTTCATGTCAATCTAAAAATCAAATTTCAAATTTATTTTAAACCGATTGCATGTCTTCAATTCCTGATATTCAGATAGTTATTGATTAACAGAAGTTTTCATCAAAATTTTGTCAAATTATTTGCTTGTGGGACCTTAGCTTAACATTGGACTCAAGAATAGCACAATCGTTACCAAAAAGATTGCATGAGCTATTTTTTCTAATTTCAAGAACATTTTTATATCGAGTTGATATTGTTCTGTTTTGAAGACCATTTTATTTTCTTAACTGGGGTACAAATTTGATTGATTATGGATCAGGTGTGGCTATAAGCGGACACCTCACATTTTGGGGGCTTCAGTGTAATAGGGAACGGGTATATTGCTCTTTGTAAAGGAAGGGAAAGGAGGGAGGAAGGGCAGCAACTATTATTTACAAGCGTTGGTTATATGCAGCTGCTCCTCTGCCTCCTCTGCATATGATCAGAAACACCGCTGTACAAAAAAATTTGAACAACCCACTGTTTCCGACTTGTTTCTTTCAAGTCTTTCAGAAAAAGACAGAAACAATTTTTCGGACATGACTGCTTTTAACGAAGACACTTGCGCAGATTCACATCTAGAGTGCAACGGCCCAATAAGTGCCCTCCTTTCGCTATTTGAAAGTGTAGTATGACAGAGTAAGTGTGACAGTATTTGGTTTAGGGTTCAGGTTCAAATTTTCAAATTGGGTTTCAAAAGCTCAATAACCAATGTTTTGACTTGGACTCACCCTTAATTCGATAGGTTTGATCTGTTAGATCTCTTTATGTAATCGCCTCAAACTCCCGATTTATTTATCTTAAGTATATTTTGTTAGCTGAATAAAATCTTCTTTAAACGAACCTCTTGGGAATGAAACAGATTTACTTGATCGCTACCTACATAAGTGGTTTGGTTCAAAGCCTAATGAATAACAGAATAAAAATATTAGTCTGATAGATATAGATTTAATACCAATCACTGGTACAGCTAAGCCCAATAGGATATCATGTAACAGATTGCAAAATCATAAAAAAAAAAAAACAAAATTAACTTTCCCCGAGTTCGTGATCAGCTGGGTCAGAGATCATAAACGGCGCACATCCGTCGCTGTCGCTGTCATCGTCTAGTGTCGTTCAAGTATCGTGTAAAAGGGGGTAAGTTGGAGAACAGTAACTGCCAAGTGTGGACCCCAAAGTGCCATAGAGAATTAACGAAAAAAATGAGGAACAAAAATGGAAAAATAAACTATACATCTTCGTCATGGTTTCGCTTGGTGGGCAGTGGATTTCGAAACGTTGTTGTTGTGACTGAGAAGAGCTGGACAGCCGACAACGACAACGAATAGCGACAACAGAAATGGAACTAAAGTACAAAAACTATTTGATATTTTATGCGGGATTTTAAATTGATCTTAACGAAGCTTAATTGAAGGCATTTGTATGGGTGGAGGCTGCCTCTGGACTCTGACACTATGTGTGCCATATATGTACGAGCGTGTGCGTGTGTGTGTGCACGCCATATTGGAATTCTGTTGCCGCAGATCACAATCATCATCGCTGAACGCTGAACGATGTGGGGAATCTGTATACAGGAGAAGTTCTGAACCAGCGTTTGGTACTCACGTATAGAAATGCAAATAACAAAAGTCGACTCTGTTGTCCGCATATCGTAATACAATGTGATAATGTGCCACTGAGCACGAAAATGTTTGCTGTTGATGATGATGAGGCTGGAGATGCTCAGCCAGTGACTGCCAAATGCCAAACAAGTGTGGGACTGGGCATGAGTATGTGTCTGTATCTGTGTCTGGCCGTCTGTCTGTATGTATCTTAATGGCTATGGAAAAAATATGAAAATATATTCAACAATAGCTTAGGCGCACTTTGCTTTATGCTTGCGCGACAACTGTACCAGACGATCTCTACTGCTTTGGCAAGCCGACTAGAAAAATGACAATTCCAATTCAACAATTCCCCACAAAAACGGATCATGAACCTTCCGTTCTTAATTAATGTCTTCCCGAACCAGATCCCAAACTGCACTGATAATATTTTGAAAAAGGTTCCATATTACACTGGCTCAAAACATTTTTATACTAGAGAGAACATTTATGGAAACATTTTTTACAAATTAAAGATTAATTGGATGCTCCGGTTCTCGGGTTCGAAATAAAAAATTACTAATGGTTAATGTTTCGATAATTTGAGAGATGGTATCGCTTCGAACCTGGTTCGAAAAAGTAGAATTTTTGGCACTCTAGGATTTATGGAGGTCACACTACGCATAAATATGTAAGATTATGAGCTATTTGCGACAAAGTCCAAATCAATGCTTTTTTTAAAAATGAAAGTCTCTATAAAAGTTCAGCGGAAAGTGTCCAAATTGGACAGACGTCTTTCGATTTATGGGATTTTATATCAAAATAAATCTAAATGGGATGGGAGCTAGCGCGGTTATTCGATTAATATTTTTGTCATATGAGCAGATAGTCGAACATACGATTTTAGTTTGTGATGATGGCCTCCGTTAACCCTAGAGGGTCAAAAACTCAACTTTTTCGTTTTCCGTCATATCTTGGAAAGAAACGCTGATGGAGCTACCCCGAAACCAGTTTTTGAATCAGTAAACATAAACTTATCATATTTTAAAATCAACAGGGCTGCACCTCACGAAGTTGGTCAATTTGTTGGGCTGTGCATTGTAAGACTAATATTCCTATAAGTGTACAATTTATTATCATTACCAACAGGAAGGATCATCTCACCCACACGATTTCGTGGGCCACTTAGACTACACTTAGAAAAAAACGACCGGAAGAGTTCTAGATCGATCAAGGTAGAATATATACAGTTTTTTAATTAAAATTTAAAATATGCTTTCTTCTTGGACGTACTTAAATTAAGTACAAGACATTCTAGAATGGAAAAAGTAAAACCGTTCTTGAATCAAGAATTTTTGATATAATACAAAGACCCAGTTTGAACAAACAAAGAACATTTTTTACCTATTCTTGAAGCGTTTATTTGTTTCAAGAATGGTTTGGGGTGGATTTTAGAATTTATTAGACTTCGATGTAGAATATTTTGCTGTATTTAACACCATAACAAAGTAATACTATGACCAAAAAGATTTTATAATAATTCGAAATGTACTTTAAATATCCCAAAACATTCTTTAAACGAGTACTTCGGGCCTATAAAAACCGAGCTTGACATAAGATTTTTCAACTTAAATCAAGTATTTTAGCATTAAAGCATTAATTAAATTAAGTCGGATGAGCAGCAGCATATCCAGCGCTTGTAAATAGTTGTGTCATTCCTTACTTACCAATCCAAATAAATGTTCCCGTTCCCCATTTAGAAGCCACAAGATGTGAGAGTTCTGCTTATAGTCCATTATCCCATCCACCAATCAATTTCAGAATTGAGTTTAAAATATTTTTGAAAACGGAAAAATATCAACTTAAGTCAAGCTTTTAAGTTTTAAAAAAATTAATCTTGAGTATTAAACAAATTATACAAATGAGAAAACCCGTTCACGAACTGTTTTTGGTAACGTTTTTGCTTATCTTGAATCCAATGTTGTTGGTTTTTTCCCTCTGTGAAGATTTCAGAGACTGTAAGAACTAGAGCAATCAAATCTTGTATGTAGATCAAGTTGGTTTTAAAATTTTTTCGAGGTCAATCCCGCCCTTCAATAAAGAATCGGTCCAATTTTAAACTTACATTTACATTCACAGAATCTATAATCTCCTAAGTTTTCATTAAGATCGAATAATAAATAGCCGAGTTTAAAAATTTTGCATACTTTTCTGCCTCCGAAAGGGAATTGAAAACAGACCTGTATATGTATAGGACGGCAGAATAGTAATGTCAACTCGGTTAATATCACTTAAATTTTCAGCTAAATTAATTTCTACAATTTAATCAAAGACCAATATAATCTCTAAGATGCCGAACGGCCATATATTGGTTCTGCACTATGCAGCTATTTTTTTGGTGCCGACGAAAATCGCGCTCTCTGCGCTCACACAAAGTTGAGAGCGTAAAATTCTAAAAATAGAATGCACTTGCTTGTGTGAGTAATGCTTGAGAATACGTGTGCACACTTACAGTCGTCGGCTGTCGCTGTATGCGTACAAAAAAGCAGCTGGCTCCAGAGCGCTCTCTCTCTGGCTTTTGAAGAGAGCGAAAAGCCAGTTTGAAAAGCCAGGACCAAAAAATCGTGTGCAAAAAAATCGTATGGCGTTACTCATCTTCATATTCTAATGTCTTTGATTTAATGCTCTGTTAATTGTCTGCTAACTGGTATATTGAAGTCGGGTAGAATTCTTTTGTATTTTTGGAAAGGTTCAAAAAGATGGAATGAATTTATCACATGGGAAAAATAATGATCCACCTTTGTAGAAGATTATTTAGATTTTAGTCTTGCTCATGGATCAGAATTTATTTCGATTAGTTACAAAAGTTTATTCTCTATGACATGCTTACTTAATATCAAATACATTTCTTTACCCTTTAAAGTTAATTAAGATCTAATCAGCAATCAATACCATCACATATAGCTAACATCTTTTCCTAACACTGATTACCTTTGTTATTGCAACCTCTCAAGTTCAAGAGTCACTCAGAGTACGTAATTAACTTTTGATCTCCTCAAGATGCTATCATCGTTTGACTTATGGCCAGCAGGACATCCCCCTCTAAGTGTATCTTTCAACCCCAGGCCCACATCATTGACATAATCGCAAATGCAAAATATTGTCTGATTATTCACACGCAAGAGTTCCGTTTTCCGTGCCCGTTGCCGTCCCGGTTCTCGACTGGGTCGCGACCCAGTATGGGGTGCGTTTTGTATTTTATTTTGCCGATCGCGTGCGCTAAGTCCATCATTCTCATTCTCATGAACAATCCCATACCGATTCCGTTTCCGCTGCCCGCATTTTGAAACCTGCAAAGGCAGAAGTAAAAAGTATCGAATTGTTGCTGCTGAAAGATTTTTCAGTTGTTTTGTATGAAATTTGATGGGTTTTCTTATTGAGGACAACGATGGGAAAAAGTTGATCCTTTAGTACAAGGGCGGTGGAAGGGGGGAGGATTGTGATCCTGGGAATTTTAAGTTTTTGGCAAGGCTAATGCGGGCTGATTGGTATTTGGTGGGTAGGTCCCAACCAGAAAGTTGACAAATATTAAGAATTTGGAAGGACTTATCAGTCGTATGTGTTATTCAATTTTAATATATATTACTACACCTTTCCGGTTACTTTGATTGGATTGCAACAAAATGGCCGCACACAAATCGTTCAGAATTAAGCAGAAGCTGGCTAAGAAGCTAAAGCAGAATAGTGGGTTCGCTTGCGTACTGGAAACACCACCAAATCGAAGTTGTAAGCAGCATATTTTGGAAAGAAGCAATGTTTTCAGATACGCTTTCGCTTTGACTTGCTGTTCAACTACCAAGAATACAAAATAAATATGTTCTATAAATTCTGAAAAACAAAAACCTAAATGGTAAGGAAATCGGTTCGTCTCATATCAATATTAATATTGGTCTTCATTTACACTTTCATGTCACCAAATCTCTCTCTTGGTTTGGCTTTTGTAAAATATATTTGTATGTCATCTGCCCACATCTTTGGCTTTCACCATTCAAATTCCCTGTGAAATCTTTAAACGATCCATAACCATACACTGACTAAGTGCCCACCTCGATCAAGTACCAGCATCTAGCCAAAAGGTCGCACACGCCAGAATCCTTCACAGCCTCAAGGCAAGCAAAGGAGGGTGACACGCGCATTGAGAATGTTGTGGAGGTCGCAAGCGTGCCGCACGACACACTGATCCTTAAGCGGTGGTTGCAAAACCATAAACGTTCTGCTACAGCGACCCTTCTTCGCTTTGGCACCCTCATGAGTACGTCTGCCGGCCAGCGTTTCCAATTGGAAACTGGCAGTGAATGGATGTGGATGTGGACAATGTATGGGCATTTGATGTGTATGCAAAGTTAGGCGGAAGCGTAACATGTGCGGACATGTAGGTGAATCAAAATGCAGATAAAGGCAGATTACATGCATACATACGAATCTACATATGGATGATTAGTCATGGTTTTAATTTTTTTTTTCCAGTCCTCAAGATATCTTATAACGACTTTTCGAAAAATTGCGACTCAAATTAACAAACTAAAAACTAACAAATCACCGAATCGTTTACAAAGAGCTTTAAAAAACCGCGTTTAAGAAATGACTCCAATATTATCGGTTCAAGATAAAACATATTTAGACTCATAGCTCCAAACTGAATACATGGAAGAATAATTTCTATGGCTGTTCCTAACAAATAGGCAGTAATTGGAAAGGTACTATGGAAGTGTACTATATACCAAGATGCAGTAAAAAGTATCTAAAATTTCCAGTTACTTGAAAGAGGTTAATGTACCAGAAAGGTACTTTTAAAAAAGAGATTTTAAGCATAATTTATACATTACAAACTACCGAATATTTGAGACATCTTGAAATTTCAGTAAACTAGGTAGCTAGGAGTACGGAAAACTGATCAAAAGATTCTAGGAAATCACTGAGACACTCAAGTTTGCCGCGTTTCCCAAAAATTGTACAGGGACATACACTCTTTGGCGTTTTACACTGTTATTTGTTAGTTTATGTGACAAATAGCTCTATGTAGAAGATGTGAAATCGGCCCTTAAACTCTTAAACTATTTAGTTTATATTCACAAATTCTTCAAATCGCCTCTATATAGGTACAACGGGAATCTTTCAACATATTTAAACAACTGTAATATTATTGTGAAATATAGATAGAAAGTTAGCATCACAGAAAAATTAGATCAAAATATCCAATATCGAATTTCTATATCCCAAATATATGGTCTCGGTTATTAATATTTTTTGCGGATGAAGGCCATTTCGATACTCAAAATACCGTATGATACTAGGAACAATTCAACAAGTCCATTTATTAAATGTTGATAGCAAACTCTGCAGGTGATGGCACAGCTGAATTCAAAACAATTGTACGTTTTAACGTTTCACGTGATATTTGCATTAACGTGTGTGGAGCGAGGATTGTTAACATTTGCCGCTTCGATTTGGGGGACGGTTAATAAGGTGGAACTTGCCGGTAAAGCCCAATACTGTAATATACTCCGTGCCTGTAGTAGCAGCGCGGCTGCTGTATCTCTGATGCAGCGAACTTTCATTTGCCGACCTTTATCATTTCAAAATGTTTATACCTTTTCAGATCGCAAAATTTTTGGATTTGAATGATTTTTATACAACAAATTTTATTTTTGGTTTAAACAAGTCTTGTTGAGAAATTTTCAAAACTGAGCAATAGACGGCGCCACTACTTGCTTTGTCTGCTGTATACAATCCCACGTTTATCCAGCCTCAATCACAAATCCAGTTCATATATTCATCTAACTGGTTCATACATCACTGAAAACCATCGGAGCTCGATACTCCCGCCTTTTTATGTATCTTACATCTCTAACTCACACTCCTACTGACTTATCTCTCCGCCTATCTCTTCACATTTGAACAACGGTTGTTGTTGGATTTTCAAATCTGACTAACGGAGGGCGCCATTAATGTTACCATTATGGCAAGGCCACGTTAACTATTTAGTCCAAAAAGACGGGAGTATCGGGCATCTATAGTTCGCCAAACCATACCAACCCAAAGACAACTGCGGCAGCGATCCCAGCAAACATATTTCATCGCCGAAGACTCGCAGGCGACTCGTCAAGAGGTTTAATTCAATCGCTCCGGATCTCTCATTCTGATCGTTTTTTGATCTTCCGTTGGGAGAAAGTGAGCCAGTTCGGCGACACTTCCAGAAGAGTCGCTGAATAGTCTTCTGGAAGTGTCGCAAGAAGGACTTTTTGAAGAGACTCAAAAGAGTCTCCCAGAAGGGTCGCCAAAGACTCTATTGGAAGTGTCGCGTAAAGTCACCCAGAATAGTCGCAGAAGAGCCACCAAACTATTAATACTATATATTAAACAAAATCAATGATTCATAATTTTATTTAATATATTTAAAGTAGCAAATATTTGGCACTAAATGCATTTATAACGCTAGAAAGATTTCGTTTTAATTCAATTAATGTCTAGTTATTAGTTTATATTAAATTGATTTAATAGTTTAATATAATAAATTACCCAAACGAATCCATTTATAAAAAAGTCTCGAAACACACTGTTCACAAATCAAAGTTTAAATGAGCAACCCAAACAGCTTTGCAAAAAGGTTTAGCACTCATGTGCTCACAAACAATGTGATTTGTTTTTGGAAAACTCCTCTCTTTAATGCTTGTCTCTGAAAGTTTGGCTATTACTTAAGTAACTTACTTCTTCATATCCTTCGTTTTCGAGATAACGCATTTTAACGACAATCGATCACTTAGAAGATTCAATGTTATAGCAATCTCCCCCGCGATTCCCAGAAGATTTTTTCTTGTGATCGGGGACCAAACAATCTTCTGGGAGTCGCGCGAGTGATTGCTAGAAGATTCAATCTTTCGATAATCTTCCCTTCGAGTCTCAGAAGACTCTTTTTGACGATTGGCGATTAAACAATCGCTCAATTGTTTGCAGGGATCTTTCTTTTAGTCATTATTATTATAATTACATGTCAAACCTCGTGTTCTTAACATGTCTGAGACCTCTTCGTTTATACGGATGGACATGGCTATATCGACTATATCGAGGGACAAAAAAAATTGGAAATTCCTGGAATAAGTGCATCCACCTAAAAGGATACTACATGGATTAAAGAAGAAAAAAAATGTTAAATCCTTCATTTCCAAGGAGGTTTCAGTTTGCCGAGTTTGATTTTAAAATGATAATGCTCTGATTGAAAAAAAAAACTGAGTTAAGTTATTCTTTGAACCGAACCATTTCTCGATATGTGGTTTTTTCGGCTCGGGCTCAAAATTTGGTAGGTTCGGTTTCAAACCATTCTCTGGGATCCGCTTTAGGGCCGGTTTTCAGACTTTATCATTTTTAATTTTCTTTTATGTAAACCAAACCATTTTTAAATAAAAACAACCAGTTCTGTACGAAGAGACAGATGGACTGACAGACATATCTACATTGATTTTAATAATGCGGATCAAGAATTTACTGACTGCTTGCTTCTGGTTGTAATATACATTTGCACAAACTCATTCCTTTTGTTTTTTCACCTTTGGTACTTGCTTTCTCTCTTTTTCTCTGTGTCAACAAATCTTTCCCAGGATACAATTTCCCTAAGCTATTATGCGAAAGCTGCTGGTACTATTTTACCCATGACATACCCCAAAAACTGGACTCAAGCAGTTACCAGTGTTTCTCAGAGTCTGTACCAGCAGCGGAAAAAAAACCACACCCCGCCACAGCAAAAAGTCACACGCGCCAGCATGAAATGCAAGCACCTCTCTCCATCTCAGTCTGGCACAGGCGGAGCACGGCCATCGCTGTTCGCCGATTGGTCGAGGCACAAGCTTCAGCCAGGCTGCTGCTGGCGTTGGTATATAAAGGCAATCATCGCCAGTTTTGGGCTCAATTAAGGCCAACCAAAGACTTGAGCGGTTGACAACACGGAGAGAAATTTTACAGAGACGATCGAAAGGAGTGTGACAAATTTATTAAAAAACAAAAAAAAAATGGTTTGCTAAATGCAATTAATTCATTTGCCACAACAAAGATAATTGAATTGAAATTTGAGTCTGCGGTTTTTGGAACGCCTTTCGATTAAATGGATTAAGAATTTAAATTAAGAACTGAGTGCGGTAACTGTGTATGTGTGTGTGTGTGCGTGCGTGTGTGTGTCTGTGTCAGTGAAATGGAGCATGCCACCTTTGATGATCAAATCTTTGGCGACTTTGGCGGTGGTCCCTTAAGTCCACTCGGAGCCAAACCATTGTTACCCACAACCACGAGCATGCATCCTGTGATGCTGGGCAGTGTCCATGAGCTGTGCAGTCAGCAACAGCAGCGGCTACCCGACTGCAATACCATACTACCCAATGGAGGAGGCGGCGGAGGCGGATCACCCAATTATGCCCAAAAGCTGGACTTTAAGATGGGCTGCTACTCGCCTAGCCAGAAATATGAGTACATCACCACCAATTCGCAGAAACTAGTGGAGCAACATCATCATCAGCAACAGCAGCAACACTATGCCATCACTCCGCCACCCTCGCACAATGGAATACTGCAACACCACAAACAGCCGCCTCCTCCTCAGCAACAACAACAACTGGTGGGCATCATGGACTATCATTCACTCAATGGCAAACTGGACTATTCCCCCAAAGATCCCTACGAAACTCAACAACCGCAAGCCCATCCTCCGCAGCAGCTCCAGCATCTCTATGGCGGTAGTCCGCATCATGCACACGCTGAGGCCAACACAAATGGGCTAATGGCCGAACCCTCGCCGGTGTTGATCAATGGCAGTGCAGGAAATTCCGCGGGAGGCAAGCATAGTAAGCCAGATGATATGTGTGCACAGCTGGAAGGCAACGCCTCCGTCTCTGGCAACGTGTCCAATGGTACACCCAATGGCACTGGCAATGTCTCTGCCAGCGGGCAGGCCACAGGAGCAGGAGTGGTAGCTTCACCCAATGTAAACGCTGCTGGCATATCACCCGCACCCAAGAAGGACAACAGCAATAAGAAGAAGGGCGATCCTAATGGCATTAAGAAAAAGAAAACGAGGTAAGCTCACAATAAAAAAACAACACATTTTTTCTGCTAATTAATTTAACGACGGGAAATCAATGAGATTATGTGACAATTAATTAATAATTTTTATGGTTATCCATGGGGGGTAAAATAAAACAACAGGAGGGCAACGGAGAGGAAAAGACTTGGCGAAATGAATGAGATAATACGAGATATAAGAAACAGATTTAACTAAAGGTTAGGAACTAAGTTCAAGGATATTATGAAGTATTCATTCTGAGTTTGAATATAACCTTACAGTTACTATAACTAATATTAAAACGGGAACCTCGAAAATTTCTGCAGAAGATTCGATCCGGAGCTTGTCAAAGCCAAGGTTTTGTTCTAACTTACCAGTCAGATGGGGTCAACAACTATTTCAAATTCTTTTGAAAACAGAAACAAATAAATTGTACGGAGATTTTACAGACTGAACGGTAATTCATATTATAAAATGGAAAATTGTTATACTGAACTACAAGATTTTATGCATAAATAGAACATATATCAAGAATTAGAATTTTATGGATCTTTACCAGATTTTTGAGGAATAAGAACTCGAAATGAAATATTTTTTAGTAAACGAGTTATTTTTACTCCAAATAATCTAAACGCGTTAAACGATCAAACCACATTTTAGGCCGTCGCAACGACCGGCATAATTTAGGACACGAAAATGTGTTCAAGCTTTTTCAATAGCTTTTACATCCTTTCATAAGTTAATTCACTTTTTCAAAAATGTAACAGGCAGAGCCATATTGTAACTAACGCAGCAACCCATCAGTTTGTACTCCAAGAGAATTCCCACATACTCTGACTCGGTTATACCAACGGCTTTTTCATCGACAAAAAGTTGTGACAAAAATTAGCCCTAAGAATTTTTGTAATCTATGAGAGTTTTAAAACTAAACGAATAACGGGTACTGTTTTGGGCGAATGCTTTTTTCCGGTTAAGGTTATATAACTGTTGTGGCATATGAAGGTGTACGGCAATGGAGAAATTTTCAAAATTTTATAATAGGGTGTGTTCCAGAAATCTCTAGAGATTTTTGTACAAACGATTTAATTTCGAACTTATACCAGTTCTCCTTACTTTATATGTGAAATGATATAAACAATGTTGGTTACTAGATCATAGCAACCTTAACCTTAAACTTAAGCAGCCGTTTTCAAATCGCTCAACTTTTGTCATCTACAATAGAAGCCAGGCTTATTTGTGGCATTTCACTTACATTTGCATATATACAATGCATATAAGAGTTTAGTTATAAAGACTGGTAAATAGAATAGAACTTATGGTCTTTTCAAGTGTATAAAAACCCAAAATTTAAAAAGTTTTATAACCACAGAAACCTCTCCACCCGAATTCCAATTCTTAGATGAAACAGAAATTTCTTTTGGTGGGTTTTAAACTTCCCGGGTTTTCTTAGGAGATTTAGCATAGCTCCCATCTCAGTGGCTCCCTCTGTCAATGGTGTCACCTATCTATTTAACAGCCAGCGGATTAAGGTCTGCAAGTTATAACTCATGTTTGGCGCAATTAAATTGTACAATTTTGCATTTATTTATGCAGCATATATACTATATTTGATCGTATTTTCATAGGGAAGCTGATCTTAGCCCAATTGGATATATTCGGTTTCATGGACGTGCTAGCGCGATTTTTCTCCCTTTGACATTAAATTTGCTTAATTTTTTGGAATAAAGTGACTGTAGATTACGTGTACTTTCGCTATCTAAAATCTTTTTGATGGTAAAAAGGGCATACAAGAATGCATAAGAAACCATAAGTATGCAATCAACTGTAAGTTTTTGCTTCGCATTATAGCAGAAACCACATAAATATGATGATGGAAAAAATGTCACGTTCGACATGTCACGTATCGACAGAGATAAATTTTTTTTTACAAAAAATGTACTCAAGATTTTGAAATCAAATAATATACATTTTAAAGAACTATTAATTCATAAGATATTAAAACTATTTGGGCTTAGTTATTGTGCTAGGTTTCGCTAAACGTTGTCTTTATATAGCTGCTTCCGAAAACCACTTCTGTTTTTGTCACGTTCGAATAGCTTCCTATTTGGCGATTATTTTGGAAACCGAATTTCACTTGCTATACACTTTAACACTAATTAAAGTGCTTGCTAAGAGCTATATTATACAGTAAAAAACGAATTAAAAATTCGATTTATTTTGACTTTTTTCATTTTCAATGTGTACGACGGTCACGGTTCAACAGAATGGAAATGCCCATATGACTTAAAAATTAATTGTAACTTAAAAATGCATCATTAAAGATATACGGCCATGTTCTCAATTCCACTTCCACAAAAGTTCTGTGATTTGGAGTGCAAATTTAGTACTAAACCATCAAATTAACACATAACTTAAATAAAAGGAAGTTTTTTGATGAGTCTGAATGAATCTCTATTCAGCTTTGTTTTTGAGATGAAACTTTAATTTAATTAGAACTGGTGTTCTAACTAGATTTTCTAATAAGAAATTGAAATCTCTCGAAGTTCTGTGACACCGACGAACTTTTCGAAAGATTTACAAACCAACCGTCGGCAAAATCTCTATAGTTTTCTGTGGCACACCCGAATAAGTTTTTATTATTATGAAGACGGGTGAAATGGCGCCACTCGACTATCGTTTGGTTGAATAGATGGTAAAGATCAAAAGGTTCAAAAAGTCGTACAAATTGCTAAATTTTAAATTGAGTGTGGATTGAAGATTTAATAGATGGGAAATGTAACGTAAGCTTTACTTCTTCGTTTTGGATTTAAAATACTAAACGCGTCGAAGCAACGTGCGCCGAGACAGCAAGCTGATTTAATATTTTCAATATTTTATTTAAAAAATGAATCAGTTTTAAAGTCAGTTTACAATAAAATATAAGTTGTAATTTCGGGTACGAACCGGTTCGTTTCAAAACCGGGTTGCAGCCCTGCTTGAATCAAAGCCCTGAGCTGTCTTTACACTTGTCATATATCTCTTAAGAGACTCTCCGACACTAGTTTGTTGGCAAAGCCAATAACTCTAAATATTTAGAAAATTTAGATTTCTTAGAAGGAATTTGATACGATTAATTTCATAAGAGTTTTAATTTCAACCGACTATTTAGATATAGATGATAAGTGTATAGGCAGCTTAAAGGGCTGCGGAATCAGAGTCTTCGGGTCGAAAATTCGGATTCTTATTTTTTGTCCAGCAACTAATGCCCAATAAAGTTACACGTTTCTAATTGTTTCTTAATTTTTGTTACACGTCCAAATAAAACAAGTGAGAAAGTCGGTCAAGCCCGACTATAACATACTCTGTACCTGGAGTAGAAGCTGAATGCAATGCTGGTGCTGCGCTCATCTCTAAGTCTCTCTCTTTTTCTCTGTCTCTCACTCTTACTCTCTCTCTGTCACTCTCTTTCTCTCTCTCTCTCTTTAAGATTGTGCGGTGTTCGTTGTAATAGGGTGGGAGGGGGTGGGGGAGGGTGATTTACTTTTTTGCTTATAACTTGAGAATCGCTCATCCGATCTTTATTATTTCTTCGGCAAATCGATACATTTAGCTAATTACTATCTCTAGAAGGAACAAATCGTCTATCTTCAAATCTGTAGGAGATATAACTTTTTTTTCCAAATTGCGGGGGCGGGAGGGGTCGTGGCAAAAATTGAAAATAAACTTGATCTGCCTGCAAGTATAAGAAGCATTTGTTCCATACATGTCAAACCTCTATCTCTTACCATCTCTGAGATCTGTTTGTTCATACGGACGGACGGACAGACGGACATGGCTATATCGACTCGGCTGTTGATGCTGATAAAGAATATATATACTTTTATAGTCGGGAATGATTCCTTCTATCTGTTACATACTTTTGCACAAACTTAATATACTCTATGTACCTTTGGTACAGAGTACAAAAACTATATAAATCGGAGTTTTATACGGAGTTTTCTATCTGTCTAACTGCTTGTCTCGACAATTTTATTCACAGTGTTTGCGGTGTGACCTTCATTCGATGTCTTTCAAATACCTTAACACTAAAATATCGATACATCATGGCGGCCATTTTCAAATTAATACCTTAATTCCAAAAAGTGTTGGAAGTTATTTAAGAATTTCACAAACTTAAATCAAAGCATATCGTACTTTTATGAAGCACTGCGAAAATCTTCTTTTGATTTGTTTAACCCTTTCTAATAAGAGATTCCCCTTTTTCTCTTTTTTCCACCATTGCAGAACCACCTTCACAGCCTACCAACTGGAGGAATTGGAACGCGCCTTTGAGCGTGCCCCTTATCCGGATGTGTTTGCCCGCGAAGAGTTGGCCATGAAGTTAAACCTGAGTGAATCAAGGGTGCAAGTTTGGTTCCAGAATCGTCGGGCCAAGTGGCGCAAACATGAGCCTCCGCGTAAGACGGGCTACATCAAGACCAGCAGCAGTACTCCGCCCACGGCCACATTGAATAGCACCCTGGCGCCTCCTTTTGCCAGTTTTCCACAGACGACTACAGTGACGCCGCCCGGCAGCATGGATAGCTGGACCAGTTACCAGACCCCCTACGAACTGACGCCACAATTTAGTCTACTCTCGCCTGCGGCCAGTCCCTATGGCACCTATTCGGGCCAATACGGCGCCTACGTGCATGAAAGTCAACTCTTTCCCATGCGACACTTTGACTATGGCAGTCCAACGCGACTAGAGATGGGTACGAGTGGTGGAGGAACCGGTGGTGGTGTCTCAGCTGGCGAGGAAGCGGCAGTTAATGGTAGCTATCAGACCACAGAGCTGCAGACGACTCAGCAGCAGCAGCTAGCCGATGGCACCTTGGTCACGGTACATTCTCAGCAGCAGCAATTGAATGGCAAATATCTTTCAGCCGAGGAGGCTAAATATGTGCAGGTGCAGTGTCATCAGGAGGTCAGCACTGGCTCCAATTGTCACCTGGTGGAGGCACAGGCTCATTATGTGACTGCCACGGCGGGAGGCGGAAGTGGCGGTGGTGGCAGCAGCGATGACAATGACAGTGGGTTGCAAACTGTGATCAAAAGCGAAGATGCTCAGGCACAGGCGCAGCAGCAACAGCAGCAAACACAAAGCTATGTCCTGCCGCCTTTTTTGCACTAAGGGAAATGCTCACACACCGACGACAGCAACACCAACAGCAGCATCAACAGCGACGCTGGGCCACGCCCATGCCTCCTAGCAGCACTCGTTTCAAGCGGCCATTTTAAGGCCAATTCCAGTTACCATCTTGGATTTGAGTATGTTTGTGTGTGTGGCATTTCGAAATAGACCAAATTCTATTCTCTACTCTATAACAGATGACAGAGGCGCAAATGTGTTGTGATATACCCAAGAACATACCAACGACTCTTTATACTCGATCAGGGAACACCCAAAATTAAACATTTCAAATCAGGATCAAAAAACGTTATAAAATATTTCTTTTATCAAATTTGAGGCAAATCATTTTGAACCGAACAAAGCAGTACCGAAGGTTGCTCTTTCGAATATAAATCGAACCAAGAACTGTAAAACATACGAGAAGTTTAACCAAGTTTTATCAAATTTTGAGATTTTCAAAGGTCAATCAGGATGTATGTATAACTAAAGCTAAAGTCCCACAGGCAACAAATTTGGGCCAAATTTTAATGAAAGTTTGGCTAAATAGGCCAAATGAGGGATCTCTTTGGCCACATTCGATTTGTAAGTGGTGTAAAGTCTGTAATCAAGGCTACTTATCGATATTTTTATCAAAATTTTGGAAAATTATTTGCCCTTGGGATGTTTGCTTTAATTTGACAAAAATCAGAAACTTGAGCACGCGTGATAATTAGAGACCGGATATACATACATATATGCTAAAGCATAATTGGCATATTTAGATTAAAAGAATTTTTTTAATACTTATTGATTTTAACATGAAAGTTTAAAAAAATGGTACGAAAAAACTTTTAATTGCTAGTTAATACATCAAAACCGAACATTATTGCTTTGTGTTGTGTACATTGATACGTTGTTTTGTTGGGTGTACTCTCTGGAGTACGCCACAATGTACACATCCATAAAAAAAGTACAGGGATTCCTTCCTCAAATCCATTTAATAGTGCGAAAACACATACGGAGCGTCCAAATTAAAACTTTTTTAATCCGAGAAAATGATCTAGAAAGATAAAATAATATTTGCATTGCCCTATAAAATGTTTTTATCTATGTGCAGTCAGTTGCCAGTCAGGGCGGTCTAGTAATCTTTCTGCCACCTTCAATTTTTACACGCACTGTGTATTCAGACTTCAACGGTCCAGGGAGACATCTTTGAGCCACTTTCCCCCACTAACTCATTAGCGGTCTATAATGAATTACTTGTAGCACTCAGTAATCGGCGCTGGTCACGCTGACTTATCTTCGGCTTACATCCTCCGGGATTTTTATTCCGTATTCATTTTGGTTTTTCCACACAATTTTCACAACTTTGTTGGAGCGATCAATTTTTCAGGCAGTTTTTGAGCGCCATATTTGGTTTGGCTTCGTATATTATGTGACAGCACTGGCCCACTTGGCATAGTTTTAAGTTTCTTACAAATAGTTACTCAACCAAGTGTGTGCAAAACGAAAATGAAACATACAAGTAAAATCGCAAAGTTTTTCTAGCTCCACTGTTTCTATGCGGCTATAATTTTTTTGCAGAGTTTATAATCAAAAATGGCTAATATCTTAATTTTCCACTTTCCGGGAAATCCAGTATGTTGAACCATTTCTTCGTAAATCTTCATACTTTGAGTGTCATCTCTTTTAATCTCACTTCTAAGCAAAAAATTCGGTCCTTACTGGGTACCTAAGACTCGATTCCAAATACCTTACATCTGCACTAAGGCACTTTCATTTTCGGAATAGAAAATAGCATATATGAGTTAAAAAAAAGAATATACTCAAATGCTTTTTAGAATATTTATTGGGAGTATGGTCATATTCCTTTTATACGTACAAATATTTCGATTATTTTGCTTTTAATGAGCACAACTCAACTCCGCTCAACCACCGCAGAGGAAAGTATAGGTAAAATGTTAGACGTGTAGCTACAAAAGTGTAAAATTAGACGCCATTCACGATTCCCACAGAAGACTAGAAATTAAAATGTATTTTTTCTAAAAGACTTAAAACCCCTAATCCGGTGTGGTGGGTAGTTGAAGTTGTTTTGATTAGCAATGGCTGTGATGCTATAACGTATGGCGTTTTTTGGCGTTTTTGGTTTGTAAGTGTTTTTAATGTAAGTGTCTCTAAACTCGGACATTATTAATATTTAATTTTTCTAAACTGACTTAGAAAATTTGGTCAAGAAATTAGTGGGAAAAACTTTTTTGTTTTCAATTTTTTCGTTCTTAAACACGGTGATTCTTAATTATATATTCTTTTTTACCAGAGGTCGCAAAAATCGGTCCACTTTTTTATATGTAAGTCCTTCAGAAATCCCCTTTTTTATTTATATGTAAATCCATCAGAAAACCCCTTTTTATTTTATATATAAATTGATCAGAAACACCCTGGCTGGCTCTCTGCTTATGCTAAACTCTGTTGCTCTCTTGAGTTTGCAACCTTTTCAACTAACATTTTTCGGTCTTCGAGAAGAGGGAAGCCTAAGCCCTTTTGTTTATTTGTAATTTTTCAGTCACCGACGTGAGCAAAGCGAACTGAAAATAGGGTTGAGAGTTATTTACGAGCTATATCGAATATCAAACGGATAATTTTAGTACTCGAGTACATTGCAAGTCCTGTTCTTATACCTGTTCGCAGGGGAACTGTTATCTCCTATCCTATCTGTTATCGCCTATTTCTACTGCTGATAGAGGAATGTAATCCAATGAGCAGAGCTCTCCAATAACTTTTGACCGTTTTTCGCAGTCCAAAAATAAATTTTATATACAGAACCTTTGAGCAAACAGTCAGAGATGAACCGTTCACATCGTCTTTTGAATAAATCGGTCTGCGCTCAGAGGTAGTTCTCTGTTTTATTGTTGCCCTTTTGCTCTGTTCATTCGCAGACCGTTTGAACGCGAGCGAAGAAAATATGGATGCGTGTTTGTGCGAATGAGGCGTTCGTTTCAGCTTCTGAACAAACAAGCCAAAACACAAACAAAAAAGAGTGTTTACGCTGAGACTATCATTTTTTTGAGGACAAGGCAACAAGAATAGCTCAACTGAAAACCAAAAAAAAACGAAACGAAGTGTTCTGCTGAGAGAGAGCAAGCGTGCATGTTTTTTCGATTATGTTAGTGAGCAGACCGCCGAGGGACAAACGGTCAACAGAAGAGGCGTCCAAATGGAGAGGACAAGAAAATGCGCTTGTGTTGGTGAACAAGAGAGCTCTCTCCAGACAACACGCGTTTTACTTGCAATACAGTGCTCATCGATTCACACAACCCTAACTTCGTCTCGCGTTTGCTTAAAAACACGACTGACTTTGGCCCATATTAGCTGAAGGTGGCCGCCTCTGGTCAATAGGTATTTGCTAGCTCTGCTAATGAGCTAAAAATGCGGTTAGGAACAACACTTCATATTCAGTTTTGAAAGCTGTTCAAAAGTAATCCTCTTCACTTGAAGAATTTTGGCGGAATACATTTTTATCTCATCTGTTCTGATTAACGGATCAATCGTTGCGAATTATAAGCTTTAGTTTGTCATTTCGGTTCATGTACTTGAAAGAGTGCTTCAAGGGTTTGGTTCTGAGCGATTGCTATAAAGTTATTGGAACTGTAAATATCGGTATCAAAATCACTTGTACAGAGATTTAGGATGTGCTATTCAAATGTCGTAAAGTGACTATAATATTCTTCTAATTCTACACAAGATTTTATCATAATTTTGAAGTTTTTTTGTTAAACAACAAACGAAATCTTTTTTCTAATTTTTTTTCTAATCTTAAATAATCCTGTTGTCGGTATTTTCTTTGGTCTATCACAAGCCTCGCATATGTCCCTATGTTAGCTCTATTTGTTTATATATATTTTATAATATCATAGGTTCCTTTCCTAATCTATAAGTTGCTACAACAACAAAATCAGACAAGTCTTGCCAAAACTTAATGCAGTTTTACAGTTTTGTTATTTCATAGATTTAAGTAATCCATAAAGTTTCTCCCGAGAATAAATGCATTCCAAATGTGCCTTACTAGCAAAAGGTGGACAGCAAATAGCAGCAGCTGCATAAGCAACGCATTTCTGTTCCCCTTACTAAAACTAGTTATTAATAAAATTAGATGCTAATCAAACAAAGAAACTGTTGTGTAGGTAGACAATAAAATTCCATTTATCTCTATATATTTTATGTGTATTGTATAGTTAATTTGGCTTTACAAAGTTATTAATTACTTACTAATTTATGCATTATAATTTGTATACACATGACTAAATTTAGATCTTAAGTAAATACCATAGAATATTTCGCAATGTATATATAAATAATAGTAATTAAATAAAGAATATTTTGTACCAAAATAGTGCATTAAACAAAACAAAACAAACCTAAACCGTGCAACAAATACTTGAAAATAACAAAAGAGAATCCCAGTTAACAATTCAGCTGGCCCTGCTCCACCACCAACTGCCAGTCGATTCCTGCAAAGAATGGATGTGCCTGCAGTTGCTCATAGTCTAGCCTTAGATCTGGCTGTAGCTGCAATAGTTGCTCTAACAAATCTTGGGCATTTTCAGAGATATCCAAAGCCTCGCTGGGGTACTGCACACAGCCATATAGCTCCAGCTGACCCGGATGGGTGGACTTGAAAGGCTAAAAAAATAAAGGAATCTTTATAGTCCATTCCTAAATCAAAATTCAAATCAGCTTGAACTTACCACGCCCAACAGCAGCTGATAGAGCACCACTCCGTAGCTCCACCAATCCGAACGAAAACTTAACGGTCGCTCGGGGGCCACAAAATGTTGTTGCAAGGCCTCCAAGCTTAAAGCCTTGTGCACATAGTTATCATCGGAGCTAAGACCTTCATTTTGATAGAAATACGTAAGCACCAACTGACCCTTGGAGCCCAGCAGTATGTTCGCCATATGCAGATCCCTTAAAATAATCCCCTTGCCATGGAGACCATGTATAGCCACGGCAAGTTCGCAGGCCCACTGACGCAGGCAGGTCTCGGGCAGGCATCTGCTTCTTACCAAAGCTCGTCGCTTGGGTGTGGCTGTTTGGACAGCTTGCAGAGTGTGATTAACCGATTTCAGCAATTGCTGGGAACTGCGCACCAAATCACTGACTTGACTGTCTACTGTGAGATGCTGCTGCTCCTCGGCTGGAAATAGCTCGCCATAGTTTTTGTTTACACTCCTGCTCCCGTCGGGTGTGTAACTTTCCAGGTAGTCAAACAGTCGGCCACCCTCTGCCTGTCTCAAAAGCAGGAATATCTTCTGTTCCGACTGGAAATAGTTTATCAATTGCGACATATACGGCACCTGTTGAGGCAGAAAGATGCTCTGGGTAAGCGAATTGCTGGAGGGCTTCTCAATGCCTTTCATTATGGCCACCGGCTGCTTCGGCTGAGTGATGCACTGCACCAGCATTACTCGCTCCTGCAGGACCTGCATAACCTTATATTTAGCCAATTGATTCCATGGGCATTCTAGTTTCTGCACACTCGGACTGTCCAGGGACAATTGAAATGTTAACTTTCTGGAGGAGTTGACCAAAAAATTTGCATGAATATCCTCGGCCCGAGCCAAATATTTTGCTATTTTGGCTTTGGCAATAAATTTACGTTCCTCATTGGAATCAAGCTTGGAGCCCTGAAGCAGCAAATCCACTCCGCGTTTATAACGCTCATGGGCCTCCAAATATTCAAGATTGACTTCGGCCTGGACAGCATGGCTGAATTCCAAGGCAGCCTCGTAGATGTAATCACTGTCATCACTCTCCTCGGCCTCCTCCACTGAGGCCATAGGCGTCAATAGGCTAAGATAGTCGCGTTTAGGCTGCTCCGGTTCTGTTGGCTGGTCTTGCGGCTCTTTCTCCTCCTCTTCTTTATCGCAGCGTGGATCTAGCGGTGTTATACCACCGGCATCTAGTGCATCGTAAGGCAGATCCAACTTATCGCATATTTCGGCTATGGCACCCGCTCCCACTTCACTGCCCCCCGGAGCCTTGAGTGTGCGCTCTACATAAAGCTTCCGGAGAGGCGACGCATTCGGGGAATGGGCCTCGCTAAAGAACTGTGTGAACGTATTGCATTTATACAGAGCCGGATGCTGGGCAGCGAAGTCCAGCAACTCCAGTATGTACTCCTTGCGCCGCTGTATCACCTCCGCATCGAATCGCTTGAAGTAGCTGCTGTCTGTGGGCACGGGCAGCTTACCCGGTAATTGTAGCTGCTTATGGCGCCGGCTAAGCTCCCGATGTAGTCGTTTGATCTCATGGAAACGTTTCCACACTACCAGACACGTCAAAGCCTGCGGCACCGAGCGAGGGAAGACCTGACAATGGTAGTAATTGCAACACCCCCTCAATTTACAGTTATAAACTACAATTGCTCCAGTTCACACTTACAATCGATGTTATCTTGTAAATGGTGTAGCCGCCCTTGTGCTGCTGGGTGTCTGTCACCGTAAAACTGTTTATCCAACCACCCAAATTGAGACTCATTTTAATTTGGCTTATAATTACATTTTTATAATATATTTAATAGTTTCTTTTAGCACCAACTGTTAGTTTTGCTTCAATTTCGGCTAACAGTGAGAGTTGGTCACACTAATTCTCGCTACCAAATAAACACCATCGCTAAGAATTAGTGATGGAACAACGAATATAAATATCGACATCATATAAGCGCTCTCGCACCGTGGTTGAAGTTTAAAAGCAATTTCAAAATATCAATTGGCGCCAATATTGTTAATCAGTTCTGAAAGGGCGTACGCATGGGAGTGCAGGGGGTGACAGCAAAAAAAAAAAATTTTCTATTCAGATAATAATTTTTAGTTGACCTGCCCTTACCTTACCTTAAAAATATTTTTTTTAGTAATTTCTCGGGTATTCGCGAATTTATTTACTGGACAATTACCAAGTAATTATTAGTTTTAAAAATGGAGATAGTATATATAGAACTTAAATTTTTTAAAATAATAATAAAAAATAATATTTTTGACTTAATAAAATAAAATTAAGAACTGTTTTTAAATTTTTTCTTCTAAAAACCCTGTCCTTGGATTGCTGACTCAAAATTAGGATATGTGGTGTCTCCAAAAACATCTAGGACACATATTTTGTTTTGCTGTTTTTAAAACCCATAACTTTTCTTTGCGATCACAGGTCATGATCAACTAAAATGCCAAAAATCACTTTAAATCTAAATTTAGTAATATATTTGTCATCCACTCACGAATGCATTAAATTATTTAAAATCATAATGCCATCAATAGATTCTCATATCGATGATTGTATACCACACATATTATTTTCGTGCCCTTACCAGCACTGGCTAAACTGTCATCTTTTTCGGCCGCGCCTCGTCAAGTGTTCTAGAGCTTCTCCAGTTAAAATTAATCAAATTCATTTACCTTTTAGCTAAACAAATACGAGCTGTGCAGCAAACAAGCATTAATTTATTTATTTATATAGAATTATTAGTTATTTGTACACAATTTGCAAATACTTTTCCTATCGATTTGTACTAATATCGATACCATCCCGACATTGAAACGAACGAGCGAGCGAGCGAGTGAGCAAACGAGCGCTGTCAACTCACAAAGTAGTAGAGAAAAAGAAGGCGACGAAGACAGGCAGTAAGAAAAATCGACGCCGCACGTACCGGGAGCATTTAAATAATTTTTTCTGTGGATTAATTTACTAAAAAGGATTCAAATACACAATGACTGAACGCGAGAACAATGTCTACAAGGCTAAATTGGCCGAACAGGCCGAGCGCTACGATGGTAAGTACGAAAAACGGGCAAAGAAAATTTTTTTCTTGCCTAGAGGAGCGCCAACATCGTTTGGGGAGGGGTCCGCCGCTGTCCGTCGTGGTGTGGTAGCGTGGTTCGCATTTTGCTTCCAACAAAAATTGATGTCAATTGAAAACTAACGAAAAACTGTTAACTAGAACCGAGACAAAGTAAAAATATAAGGAAATTTTCAATTTGGCAAATAAAAAGAAAAAGGCATTTGTGTAGGTGCAGCGGCGGCAGAGAAGCCGAAGCAGAGACGTAGCGTCGCGATGAGTAAAGTTTCTGCGAAAAGAGACTAACGATAAGAAGAAGCAGCATAAGTAGAAGAAAGAAACGGCAAAGGAAGGCAAAAATGTTAAACCTGATTTTTACCGGCAAAAATTCGCGTGGTTTCTGCCTTGGCTTCTTTTTTTTGGCTAGAAAAAGAGAAAGAAACTAAATTGCGTATTTAAAAATTAGTGGAAAAAAAATTAGTTGGTGGGAGGGGGCGGCAAATAGTTGGGGATGGCTGGAGGTAGGGGGTAAAATCGAAATTTTGTGTATTTGGTGTTTCGAGGCGAGGCGACTATGAGGGCTGTGCGCAACATTTTCAGCGTTGCTAAGGGCTGTTTGTAGTTGTTGTTGCCAAGGCGTAACTTTCTAGAAGAAAACTCTAGGCGGAAACGCATAATTTTTCACTTAATATTAAATATAACCAAAATCAATGAGGGGAAAACTTCTTAGAGTGGGAGTGGTGGGGGCGTTATGTCTGCTCAAAATGTGCTTTTTTTTTTCTTCATGCGCAGCGGCGGCGGCGCGTCATCATGCGAAAAATCGATGAATGAATCGATTGTGTGTCTCTCTCGCCAACGGGTTTTTAGAGTTGCCGGCTGTGCTTTTCTACTCTTTGCTTGGTTTTTTATGCAAATTAGGTGTAAATGTTTGCTCATTATGTTTTTTCTTTTCTACTTGGCAACTCTGCAGTAACAGCATTTTTTTTTTGCACTGACATTACTCATGCTCTGCCGCATGAGTGTGTGTGTGTGAGAGACAGAGAGGGGAGATACTTTGTTCCCTGCTTGTGCACATATTAATTAAAAATACTCCAATTAATTAATATAAAAAAGCCTAAATAAATTCACACAGCAACGGAAGCGCCAGTCAGGGGGAAGCATTTTTTTTTTTTGCAAACATTATTTAAAAAAAAAAAAAGCGCGCGCTTAACAAATTTTGAATGCTAGCACATGCGTTAAAGCGAGATAAATATAGTGTGTGTGTCTGTGTTGGCGTCGCCGCTGCTACTGCTGCAAACAGTGCCTGGAAAAAGTTAACAAACAAAAGTTTAGAAATGTTTCTTTTGTTTGTTGATAATGGTCTGCACAACTGGCAACATTAACAACAACAAAACACACTTGCAATCGGAGTTGGCGGCGTCTCTTTTGGTGTAGCTGCTGCAAAGAAGTCAATCAACTATTAGCAGCTACTGCGCTGCGCGTACACACACACACACACACACGCATATGGGCAGGCAAGGCAAGCAGACATTCTGTGTCTGTATCACATGTTTGTCTTCTTATTTTCGCCTGCGTATGAAGCTTTTGGCGTTGGCCTTGTCGCACTTGGGCAAAATGCTGGAACACTTCTACTCTTAAAGCCGGCAACGTCTGCCACCCACCCCCTCACCCCTTTGCCATGCACATTAACGTCAGCCTTTAAGTGTGCTTTCTCAGGTGCTGCTCCCGCCTCATCTATCTACATGTTTTTTTTTTCGAGGTCGCGTACCGCTTTTTTAGTTGACGCGAACGTCAATGTCAGCAAATGTGAGGAACGGAAGGGGAGTCGAATCTGGTCAGCAACTGCCACTCCGGGAGAATTGACCTGGCTTAGTTAGTTACTCACTTATTTCCTTTGTCTAATTACACATTTAGTTCTTTATGTTTCATTAACGGTATGTGCGCATGCTTTTTTAGCTGCTGTTGCTGCGCCCTAATGCCACGCACACACTCATAGACACACCCTCTAGGTGTAGGGGGTGTAAGTTTGGGAACCACCATAGGCATCTACTTAATATTTTATTGTATTTCGCGTGACGCGTCTTACTTGGTTGTGGGTGGTGGGACGCGTACACTTGGTCGCATAACTGTGCGTACAAACACAATTTCATGCCTTAAATGGCCAAAAGCTAACACTGAAAGTCTGCGTTAAATTTTCTTAAGTTCATAAAGATCCTTCAGATTAGGGGGGAAATTACATGTTCATTTTCATATTTGTATTTGGGGTCAATGTCCTGCATGAACCAAAAGTCGGCTTTCAATACCAGTTTACATTAAATTATGTATTAAAATGTATTAAATTTGGACTACCATTGTCAAGCGCAAAGATAAAAAAGGAAAAAAGGTCAGCTACTAAAAGGCTTAACTACAAAATACTCTAAAGTTAAAAAAATTAGAGTTTATAAGAGAGGCTCAAATATTCCTGGCTAGGTGACAAAAGTTAAGCGATTTGAAACCGCCTGCTCGAAGCCAAGCAGATTTGATGCATATAGTTTTTCTTCGACATATTCTAGTAGGCAAATTTCGGCACTCCGCAAATAAAGTAGTCCCAGTTTAAGGCCTATACTCAGATAAGATAAATTTTTAGTTTGCTAAGCCTGCTCCCATTTTTAACCGAAACTACGGACTTCAGTGCGTAACAGCGGCGGAAAATTCAAGTTCTTGTTTCAGTGTCCCAGTTAACCGTTTTTTTTAAATTTATAGATCAGAGAATATAAATTAAAAAAAAAAAACCTTTTGTGGGTCAGATTTTAAGTTGTCTATACATTTTGTTAAACCGAATTCACAATTTTAGTTTGAAATAGGTTAAGTTGCAGATATTTTTCTCTTGTAGTTTGTTCCAAGTTCTGCAGTAAATGTAAAGTGGAAATTCCGGGTTCGAAACGGTTTGGTTCAAAACCGGTTTGTGCAACCCGTTGCAGTTTAAACAAAAGTTTTTATATATCTCTCATAAAGGAAAACCATTGTCGAAGAATTTAACAAAATGTGCCTCTTTTTCTTGGATATTTTATAGGCCCGACCGGGAAGTTTTCAATTGCAATTAAATAATGTCCTCCCAAAGACTGATTGTTTTTTTTTGTTTTGCCTTCAAATTTCCATTTAATTTTATTCGACAGTCTCGTCTCGATGGGAAAAATGTTTGTAAGTGAATTTTAAATTGATTTCTTGGTATTACCAGCTGATTCCAATTCAGATCGATTGGATGTGTTTTATAGCATATTTTCATAAGGAAACACTCAAACTGTAAGCGAATCTTAACATAATAGTGAGATTCCTGAAAGTTGATTTGCTTTCGTGAAAGCAAAAGCAAAGCAGTTGGTGGAACGACCCTGATTTCAATTTGATTTGCTTTTATACAATTTACACACATATACAATTTGACAGATCCAATGAGGAAGGGCAGAATAAAATTGTGGGAGAATTTGTAACTTCGAACTTTCTAGGACAGCTGTGCAGATAATTAGCCATGAACATCTTTGACCATGTCAAGCAGTTCTCTGAGAGAACTGTCACACTTAAACGAAATCAGCTTCGAAGCTGATTTTACGAAATCAATTAGTATAACCTTAATTTCCTTGCATTTTCTGGGCACACTGCTCATTTTGTATGGAGCAGCTGTCATCAGCTGTTTCAGGAAATCAAATTGAAAGCAAATCACTTTCAGGAATCCCACTAATATGTTATATTTATAAGAATATATATGACATTCTTAACTCATTTTAAGAACTTTGATTTCAAAATCGGGCAAGCGATATTTTTCTCATTGGGATAAGTTTTGTTTTCAGAACCGACTGTTCAGAGCCAAGCAGATTTCAGTTGTAAGTTAAGCTGCCTTTACACTTGGAATATATGTCAGATACTAAGTCTAATGAAAAAAAATGGAGATAAAATTTGTCAATATAATAACTTTTAAAATAAACTTATATTAAATCCAACTAAAAAAAGCGTTTTCCAGTTTTGTCAAGTCCAAACCCACTTCTGATTTTTTTATACCCTTGCAAAGGGTATTATAATTTTGCCCAGAAGTTTGCAACGCATAGAAATATTCATTTCTCACCCTATAAACTATATATATTCTTGATCAAGGCGACGAGCTGAGTCCATTGAGCTCTGTCCGACCGTCTGTCTGTCTGTTCCTACGCAAACTAGACTCTCAGTTTTAAAGCTATCGAGCTGAAACTTTGCACAGAGTCTTCTTTTTACTGCACACTGTACTAATATGTCGGGACGGACCGGATCGAATGACTATAATATATGATATGATATGATAATTTTGTAAGCAGCGAGCAGCTCAGAAAGCGGCAAGTGAATCCCATAATACGGTTGTCTGGGATGATTTTATATATATTTTCCTCGTCAAATTCATCACTGTTTGTTGTCAAAGTTCATCCAATAACTCCAATTTGGGAAAATCGGTTGCAAACCCATTTTCGGGTAATTTTTCAAAAATGTGTTTCCACATTTTAAGCTGTGCTGAGACACTGAATTAAAATTTTTTATTGGCCCTTACGTTCGAAAAGATCTAGTAGCTGAACTTATTCTTAAGTCCACTTAGTTAAGTGATAAAAGTAGACGTAGTATTATGTTCTTTTCCAAATATAAGTATTTTAATTTTATAGTTACGCATAAGGCAAAATTATTTCCTTTCCCCGAATAATGTCATTTAGTTGGCTACCATTAGTATTGCCCTAAAAGCGCTCTGAAATTCACTTTGAAAGATGTATCGGAAGCGATGCTTTGAGTTGAGGAAATAACCACATAATCACATAGTACCAAATCAGTTGACTACATTACGTTTGTTATGGAACAAAATGGTGGCGTTGGTTTTACAAATGGTTGCTTATCCATAAGGTCGTCATTCTTCCAATAATTTTCAGAAATAAGCGAATCTCAAAAACTAATTAGATTTATGGGGAAAAAATACTTGACACTGGGAAACTGAAAAACAAAAAATCGAATTCCATTGCTGACTTTAATTTTTGCTAGTCTTGCTGTTAAGTTTGTACGCAAAGTTCTGCAAGCGAGTGTACCTATCGCATGTATGTGTGTGTATTTATGTATGTCGTGGGAATTACGGTTTATTTTTTCTCTTTAAATATTTTTTATTGATTGCTTTTTACGCGCATGCCTCTCATTTAAGTCTTGTCTGAGCTTATTTGCCATGTAGATGCTTATTAATGCTAGAAGAGGAGCAACATGTGCTGTGCCGTGCTCCCTCCCTCCCACCCCACACCACCCACCCCCCTTTCAAGTTCAATTGGCGCAACCCTGGCCTTGTCTGGCCGGTGCCAGTGTTGCAAAATGCGCTTTCTTGGCCCAATGCAAACAACAATTTTCAAAAAATAAAACAAAAACACATCAATGATTCATGCATCAACAACTTTATATCCAATTTTCACAGCTACATGCCACAACAACCAATGTCCCGCTGTGTGTGTGCGAGTTTTTTTGTTTGTATTTGCGTGATGGCAAAGTACGTCAGCAGCAGCAGCAGCAGCTGAGTCGGTTAGCAAAGGAGAAAGGCAAAATTTGCTACAGTTTACAATATTTGAACTCTGATTTGTATTGGGTTGTGTGTTATCAGCAAACACACTCATTCGTTCTCCCTCAGACTTACACACTCACACACGCAGAGCAGTAGCAACAACAACGCCCTAAAAATTATAAGTTGCCTGGCAGCTGTCTTTTTCCCGAAGTTGTTGTTTTCTCATGTGCATGTGAATCATGACGCGATTTTAAGACTGATGACGCTGCCGCCTGCCTCTTGGACTGCAACAACGTTGAGCTGAGTGCGTTAGCTTGGCTCATCAAACGGGGTAACCATGTTATCAGTATGACAAAATCGGGCTAAAATGGGCTCGGTTATGCATAAATATGTCAGTGTTGAGGATGAGTTAGGTATATAAAATTTATTGATTGGGTGTGGGGCGGCCACCATTTGATAACTGAGTGTTGTAGACAAGGCTACATTTTGATATAAAAAATTTACTCAGATAAATGTATGTACTTAAGGCAAAATATAGTTAGTAGTTATGACACAAATGCTAAAAGGCTATATAGCACGGGGAAAAACTTTATTAGTCTTTAAAAATGCAAATTGGAATGATTTAAACCTTTACTTATAACCGGGCTGAAAATTTATATATTTGCTTTTGTAGAATTTTCCAGTGACGATCCCAACTAATTGCTATCTGTTAATAAATCTCTGGACTTGGGTCCCAGTTTAATTAGTTTAATAATTAAGTGCAGTGGTGGGCACGAAATTTTACTTTAGCAGCAGTCCAACAACAACAACTACAAAAATAACTCTTATCAGGGTGACTCGAGTTGAGTCCAGACAATATGCTCGTGTACTGTCGGTGTATCGATGTTGTCGGCGTGACACGACGCTACCACAGAGGGCTGATGTAGGACGTGCCGGACTCTGTTGTTGTTAGCTCAAAAGTCCTCCATTATGTCAATAGATTTTTGTTCAAGTGCAGAGAAAGGCTGAAAAATTTTCTTTTTTTTTTTATTAAAAAAAAAAAAGGTAGTTACGGGGGGGGGGGGGGGGAGGGAAAAAAAAAAAAAAAAAAAAAAAAAAAAAAAAAAAAAAAAAAAAAAAAAAAAAAAAAAAAAAAAAAAAAATAAAAAAAAAAAAAAAAAAAAAAAAAAAAAAAAAAAAAAAAAAAAAAAAAAAAAAAAAAAAAAAAAAAAAAAAAAAAAAAAAAAAAAAAAAAAAAAAAAATTTTTTTTTTTTGTTTGGGTGGGGGGGGAAAAAAAAAAAAAAAAAAAAAAAAAAAAAAAAAAAAAAAAAAATTTTTTTTTTTTTTTTTTTTTTTTTTATTTTATAAATTTTTTTATAAAAAAAAAAAAAAAAAAAAAAAAAAAAAAAAAAATTTTTTTTTTTTTTTTTTTTATTTTTTTTTTTTTAATTCCCCTCACCCACCACTTTGGCCCGTTTTGGGGGTTTTTTGGGGGGAAAAAAAAAAAAAAAAAAATTTTTTTTGGTGGGTGGGGGGTTTTAATTTTTGTTTTTTTTTTTTTCTGCGAAAAATTTAAAACACACACGCCAAGAGATTGAGAGAAGCTTGGATTGGCTTGAATGAAAATTATTTGAATTAAATTAAATTCTGATTTTAGAAAAATTATATTCATTCAAATTTTCGTTAATTCATTTTGAATTAAAAATAAAAATGATTTATTATTTTACAATTTGGCCAATTTGCAAGCTTAAGACAAATATTATGTCACGGTGTGTCACGACGTGATCGTGCGCACAGACAGAGTTTCATGCTTGAGCATACGCGATCCGTGCCGTGTTTTGTGATTGACCCCAAGTTGGACCTTGCGAATAAAGGATATGCAGTTTTCACGAAATTGTTTTAAATTTATTTCACCCATTAATAATGTTATTGGAATTTTGCAATTTTTGTTAACTTTATCTTTCTTTTGTGACCGAAGTGACTCAAAAACCAATTAAGAATCGGTTACATTACATTGCCTTAATTTTTAAATCAAGAATACTGAACGATATTTTTTAAGGTAAATCAACATTATTGTTCAAAACGATAAAGAAGAGCTAAACTTTCCTAAGAGCAGTCACAGCAATCCGCACCTTCCAAAATAAGTAATTACAAATTTAGTAAAAAAATTTTGTAATAAAGATTCATCTTTCTGGAATCCGAAATCTTATAAAGAATATAAAAGTGATCAAATTTCAAACTACACGAAGCTTTCTGTAGAAAGTTTATCTGTAATTTTGGAAAAATATATCGTGCTTTCCCTATTTTAGAAGAATGTCGAACACTACTTTTACGTGATAAAATTGATAAGCCTATATTTTTTTAATTCAAAATATTTTAAAAATAATGAATGAATGATAAATATTATATATCCTTTTATTTTTTAAGTGCTTTTGTTTGTAATTTGTTCATAACTGAATTAAATTTTCCTAAATCCATTTTTAATAGATATCGCGAAACGCTCAAAAAATTACTTGCGTGAATCCTGCGTACAGAGATTTAAATTTGGCAAATCGTTCATGACGTGAGTGAAAATTCGCTCACGCGAGCACCTCTACTATTTTCTTTCAAAATAATGCATTCCTATGTGGCATTTTCTTAGACCCTCATTATAATACCAAAAAAAACTTTTGAACGAAAAAGTACTTGTGTGACTACTTTGGCAGATATTTATTAGTATTATAACCATTTCTCTTCAAAGGTAAACTTTTAAGAAGATTAGCTTCGACTCGAATTCTTTATCTGAGTAGAAGCATAAATAAAGCTTTTCTTAATTTTAAAACGCTAGACGAACAGACTGACGATAAAAGGCGTAGAACGATTATTATCCTGCGTAAAAGTTATGCCTCTTAAGTAAGTAACCGCTCGGAAATTTAGGACTGGTTTGGTATAACGGTTCCCAAAAGATCATGATGACAAACCACGGGTTCGATTCGATTTATCGAGAAGGATATCTTTAAATATTGTATCGGAAAAATGTTGACTTTTCGCATTGAGTTTTAAAATTGATTTTTTTTTCATAAATATGTAAAACATGTGTTTGGGCGATCAGGATTGTTTCAGATAAATTTAAAATATTCAAACATTTTCTCTTAGGGGGACGGGGACATCGTTTTAAATATACAAACCTTTATCTTTTTCTTTTTTTATTCGGTTCAGTTTTTTCCAAAGAACACCGGTGTTCTTTGTTTCTGGTACAATTCTTGTATTTAAACACTAATTTGAACTCGAAAACGAGTGATTTAAATTCGGGGCAGTTTATTTCATTTAAGGTTTTATTCAGAACAAACAAAAGATATAACCCCTTGTTGTTGTTTCGATTCGTTAGATGTTCCCTGATTAAATTAATGGGTCTAAAGCCTTACATTTCTACTTATGTACCTTTAGTTGACATATCACATGTACTTTTGTGGATAAAACATTTAGCGAATTCAATCTGCAAAATCTTATTTTGACGTCGTGTTTTCGTGTTGTTTCGGGTGTGAAGCCTGATTTTAAATATTCCGTTGCATCTTGGACTTTGCACTTTGACCTCTGGGAAGGTATTTAAAGAAAAGTTGCCTTTAAACTCTTAGGACAGATTTCTCATCTTCTACATAATGCTATCTGTCCCATAAACTTACTAATTGCAAGTAATTTAGAAACCAGTATTAATTTAAATTCCGAAATTTACAATATAAAACTGTTTAATTACCCAATTTACTTTCAAAAGTAAACGATATATAATTCTTATTCCCCTAACTTTTCTCCTCTTTTTCCAGAAATGGTTGAGGCCATGAAGAAGGTCGCCTCCATGGACGTTGAGCTGACGGTTGAGGAGCGGAATTTGTTATCAGTCGCCTACAAGAATGTGATTGGAGCGCGTCGTGCCTCATGGCGCATCATCACCTCGATCGAACAGAAGGAGGAGAACAAAGGGGCTGAGGAGAAATTGGAGATGATCAAAACCTATCGCGGTCAAGTGGAGAAGGAGCTGCGTGACATCTGTTCGGATATATTGAATGTGCTCGAGAAACATCTCATTCCATGCGCCACATCCGGCGAAAGCAAAGTATTCTACTATAAGATGAAGGGTGACTATCATCGTTATTTGGCCGAATTTGCCACCGGTTCGGATCGCAAGGAAGCGGCGGAGAACTCGCTGATTGCCTATAAGGCAGCCAGTGATATAGCCATGAACGATCTGCCCCCAACACACCCCATACGGTTGGGGTTGGCATTGAATTTCTCGGTGAGTAGCAAATAGAACAGAGGTGGATGGGGAAACTTCAACTGTTTGATCCTTTTCTATTTGTAGGTATTCTACTATGAGATACTCAACTCGCCGGATCGTGCTTGCCGCTTGGCGAAAGCCGCCTTCGATGATGCCATTGCCGAGTTGGATACACTGAGCGAAGAGAGCTACAAAGACTCGACACTCATCATGCAGCTGCTGCGAGACAACCTCACATTATGGACATCCGATATGCAGGCAGAAGGTAAGCTCGAGTGGAACTCGGTTTTGTGTTTTCAAACAGTTTGCTATAATAATATACTAAGAAGTAGATCCCAACGCAGGTGACGGCGAGGCCAAGGACCAGATCCAGGATGTTGAGGAGCAGGATGTTTCGTAATTTAAGTCTACCCCCGCCCTTCCATAAAAACAAAAAAAAATACACATTATATACCTTCTAAAGTAAATATAATACCATATAATATATATGCATACAACAACAACCACACAACCACAACAACAACAACATGTGCAGTGGGCAGGCGGCAGCAGCAGCAGCAGTAGCAGCAACAAGGAGCAGCAATAACACAGGAAATACAGCACAAAAGAGAGTTGCGTGCAGCCTCCTCCTACACCCGATCAGCAAGCAGCAGCAGCAACCACAAGCAAAATCAACTCTAACTACATTTTTTGAAATTTTTTGCATTCGAGAAACAAAAAGCATTATATATTATATTTAAATAAATATTATATTTAATTATGAGAAGCAAAAAAAATACAAAAAACAAAAACCGAAAATAATACCATACAAATTTCATTTCAAAAGTCCCCACAACAACAACAACAACAAACTGAAGAAACGAATCACTTTTATCATTTTAAAAACAAATCAACTAAACAGAGGAAACACACACACAACACACACTTTAATTTTAAGTACGACGAATGAAAAGCAGCAAAAAGTAATATAAAATAAAAGAAACAAATAATAAGCGCAAAAAAGTAAACAATGTAAGGAAAGACGAAACGAAAATTTAAACAGTAAAAAGTAGTGTTGGGTCAAGATGCTCGTTTCAGTGAACAAAGTCGGTTGCTTGGCTTGTGGTGAGTGAGGAAGAGTCAATATTTTCGCTGACAAAAAATGGTCTTTTGTGGTTTTTGTTTTAGCGATTTAATGATTCGTCAAAAAGGGATATTTTTTGATGGATTTTAAAATTTCCATTTAACCTGAAACTGATCTTAGTTATTTTATAAAGAAAGGATATTTTAGTATTCAAAAAGAGTATATGGGCATTTCCATTCTGTCGAACGGGACCGTCGAAAACAATTAAAGTGAAAATAAGTCTAAATAAGCTTAACTTAGAACTCTGAATAAGCCCAACAAGATAATTGAATTCGATTGTGAATAAAACTGGAAATAATATACTGTTCAAATTGCTAAGTAAACTGTTTTAAAAAAGGAAGCGGACTGTATTTGTAGTATTTATTGAGATACGTTTAAAATCATTCCCTTGCTTGAACTGTTTAGATACTCTTTGCTCAGTTGTTCGTTCGCCTGCTCTCTCACTTATACAGTGAACTAACTAACTGAAGAACAAGCTTGTAAGCAACTCATTTTGGTTCACTCACTCATGACACAAACCCAACACTAATAACGCAGAAAATATAAACTATGTTTAACAAAAACACATAAAAACTGAATGTTAATTAAAGCGCAAAAATTCAACAGCAAAACGAATGAATTCTTTTAAGCTTAAACACATAAATTTTTGTAAGTGTAATCTCCACACACACACACACAATTTTAGTGCAGTTTTCTCTCTCTCATCGTAATATATTCCTCACTTCTTTTTTTTTTGTTAAATGTTTGTATTTGTTTCTCCTAAAGTGTTTTGTTTGTTCGTCTTCTTCCTCCTCATCGTCATTAACCATCTCTGCGCCACAAAACATATTTAAATTAAAATATAGAAAAGTATTTGTAGTTGCTAATGAAATACAAAGAAAAACAAAAAACAAACGAAAAATCGGTACATATATATATTATATATATTGTATACATATATACTTGTATATTTTCTATGCCTACCACTTATGTAATTTGTAGAGATTTCGAATTTTTCCAGAAAAGAAAAACAAAACAAAAAACCGGGCCCCCAAACCTTCCACTCCTTCTCCCGCTCAACCACAGAATAGGCGAGAAAATGTTTTGCATTTACAATAAGGAAAGTCCCCTCTACCACCACCCCCCCTCGAACACACACAGCAGAAAAATATCATTTATTTAGCTAAAATAAACATTTCTTGTGTGCTAAAACGAAAAAACAGAGCAGCAGTCGCAGCAGCAGCAACAAAACAACAACAACAAAGAATTTTCGCACAATTTTTGTTTTTGATAAATGAGGCCCGCAAAATGGCAGAAATGAAAATAAAATATATGTTTTGAGTTTTGCGGACGCCGCCAGTGAAAAGTCGTGCAGGAAAGTTAATTAAGCATAAATCAGCAGCAGCAACAACAACATCCACAATAAGCAACAAGAACAACAAGCAGCTAAAACTGACATTCGTATTCATTTCAAATAAAAATCATTAAAAAAAAATCAATAATATTGTTTATTAATAATGTGGCGGGAATGGGAATGGTTAGGTTTGACTAAAAAACCCCCAACTTAACGAGTACTTAGTTATAGGTCATAAAACTATTTGAATCAGTGCCGTAGATAGCTTTTTGCAATATGGGGAATAAAGTCAGCACTTTTGAAAGTTTTCTTTTGGTTTTTAAAATTTTTGATGTAAAAATTTTTAGTAGGAATAAAATTTGATTTTAGCGTCACGTGACGCTGACGTCTATCATATTTCGTGTTTTTGTTTTGTGAAGTCCCAGCGGAGCAACAAACAATCATTTTGCAAGACTATCGCAAGCACAAGCTTTCTAGCGAGAGAGGGACCAGGATGGATTCAGGGAGTGATCTAGGAGGAATGTACGTGGGAATTGGGTGCAGCAAGTGATCTGTTGTTAGTATTTCTTTTGTTAGTATTTTAAAAGAGTGCCCTTGCTCTGATTTTAAAAATAAACTCTTAAGCTTAGCATCTTCTTTCACATCAAAGCCTCGTGAGTGTTAACGACACTCACACCTTTTTTTTTAAGTTATCGGTAAAAATGTAGAACACCGGCCTTCTCTCCGAAAATTATAAAAAATAATGCCTTTCGATGGACCGCGAATTATTAAGAAATTGTTTGCAAAATAATTGCGGGGTTCATTCATGGTATCTTCTTAAAGGAGTTTTGATATATTCAGGTTTGCCTCTCGTCAAAAAAAAAAACGACCGAAGTTATATACCTTGGAGCTTGATGGCCTGACGTTGTATGGCGCTATACTATAGTGGTCCGATTTCGAAAATTTTGGTGAAATGATGTAAATCTTAAAACTTATAACGGCGTGGGAGCGGTCTTGAACGGTTTCATAAGACTTTTCAGACCTACTTTGTTGGCGCTTACTGTTGTCCGATTTCAGGCGGTGATGTGAACACTAACTTAGGCGTTGGGGCGACTGAAAACAAAAGTTTCCACTAAACTGTTCCCGTCGTCTGCGCGCGTCCCGCCGCCGTTCCGCAAGGCCGTTTTCCAGCTCGCGTGGTCGATGCTCGCGGGGGATAGCAGACAGCGGCGGACGCGGGCGGTGGCTTTCAACTAGTGAACAAAAATACCCCAAGAATTCAAGGCCTAGTATAGGTTCCCCTTTACTCAAAGAATTCCATGGATGGACCGCGAACTATTAAGAATTTTCATGCAATACAGTTGAGACAGTCGGCCATAGTTTCTTCCTGTGATCTATGCACAAAATGTTTAAAATATGTTGATTTATCAAATAATAAGGCTGTTTCTAAAACTCACTCTCACACACAAATATTGAAAAGGATCTATCAGTTTGTAAAAACCGCATCGACACATTTGGCTGCAAAAATACTAACATTTCAAATATATAGACAAATTTTTGAACGAACGTGTCAATTAAGTAATATTTCTTCAGGTGAAATATTGAAATAGGGAGCGCCGCAGGTAGATTTTATTTTCAAACTGCGTAAAACAGTCAGGGATACTTGACTATTAACCAGAGCTGCAAACCTCCTAAAAATCTGCGGGGCTCACTCCGGGGTTCGAACCCGCATAACTTTTTAGGTTAGGGTTCACGAAATGTAAACTGCCTCTAAATTTTGAGTGTTGTTAAGCGATAGTCAATAGTTATATTCATATTGTCCGTAAAAGAAATCATAGTGAGAGCGAGATCATATTAGGTCATATTACCAAATGCACTTATAGAGCGTAAGGCTTAGGCACGCGTTCGGCGCGTGTATGTGTAAAAAGCGAAATGTACTAATCCTCTGGGGCAACCGGTGATTATCGCTGGTCAAGTAACTTTTAAAACAAGTTACACACAACACAAAGGAGGCTGGTCAACTGAACGATTGTTATAAGAACCTCGCGGTTTCATCATCAGCAGGCTTTGCCTATCTTCTGCAAGTCGGCTGAGGCCATTGCAATTACTGTTTGAGAATTTCAAAGGCAGCACAAGTGCAAAAAAAAGACCCTTTTGTGTTAGTGGGAGAAATTCTATCCAGCAATCTTTCATTGTAACTGACTCTGCATAATACAAATATATAATTAGGAGTGAGCTGGACTGATACATGTAGTGCACGAACAGCTTATAAGAGAAATGCGACTTTGTTAAGTTCTTTTCAATGATACTTATTTTTAAACTTTAAAGCACAAATAATGATTTTCATCCACATCAGAAGATTAACATGGTGAAGAATTACTCATTCATTTATTTATCATGCTTAAAGCTTTTAATATTAGTTTCTTTTAAATATTTTTCCAAAAAATAAACATTTGAAAATGGACTTTTTAGATATCAGCTAGAAAAAAATAGAGTAAAACTTGTTTTTCTAACCGAACCGTTTTCTAATTTTTTTTTGCTCCGGTTCAGGTTTGGGTTCGAGAAAAAGAAAATTGTTCTGCTCCACTTCAAGTACGGTTCGGACATCCCAAAAATTCCTTAGTCTCTGACTCCGGAGCGTTTTAACTCCAAACCGGTTTGCAGCCCTTCTATTAACAGGTTATATTCTTTTTTTTATTATTTGTTTTAAAAGTTAAGCAATTTTTTTTTTGATTTTTTACTCTTTTCAACTTTGACTTCGTCCCCTTTAATTCCGATTTTGAACTCAATTGAGGGGGGTTAATCATTAATAAAGGTCCTTAAAATAGTTTCATCACAATAAATGGAATTGGTTGGCGGAATCTTTATTATGGGCTGAAAGAACTATCTCTGACATTTACTATTTATAGATATTTTAATAATCCCTCACCATCATTCGGATGGTCCAATTTTGCATCACTCTTTCCAGCATTAGATAAGATATTATGCGTAAATTTTGTTAGAGGTTATATAAATATGATAACATCAATAAGAACAAAGATTTGTTTTTGTATAAGGACAGATATGGTTTTCCGTCAGTCGGCAGTGGATACAAAGTGCTGTCTCGGACTAATCCACCTGGCTGCCCGGCTCGTCGCCGAATTTCAAATCGTTTGTCCTCATCAACACAGTTGGCTGGACTCACTTTAGAATTAGGGGTTAACATTAATTGATATATTAAATACTACCCTGAGGAAAAAAGGATAGTTTTGATGATCCTTAGGATATTTTCGGTATCTATTTGGACTGGAGAGTTAACTATCTTTTTTTTGGGATCTATTGGATATTGTCGAAATCGATTTATTTTCGCTTAAAAAGGATATATCAGAAATAAAATATTTCATTGATCTTTATTCTTTATCCAAAGGAGATGAAAAATGTGAAAAGGAATTAAGAAAAATGGATCTTAATGTGGATATTCTAATATCCATTCTGTGTAGATGACCCGCCTTGTCCGGGTCTAAGATTTTAAGAAAGTGTCTTGTTTTATCTTTTAGACAATTTCGAGTTCACAGCTGGTAAAAATATATGGGCATTTCCACAGAAAAGTCCACCGAGATCGAAAAAAATATTTTCTTTAAAAATTATTGCATTTAACATTGCATTAAAAACAGAAATTCAATTTAACACTTTAATGTATTTATAGTGTTTCGTATTCCTTACTATAACAAAATTTGCCTATGGCTGAAGATATGTCTTTTTCACTGTTTTTTATACCCGTTACTCGTAGAGTAAAAAGGGTATACTAAAGTCGTGCGAATGTATGTAACAGGCAGAAGGAATCATTTCCGACCATATAAAGTATATATATTCTTGATCAGCATCAACAGCCGAGTCGATATAGACATGTCCGTCTGTCCGTCCGTCCGTCTGTCTGTATGAACACCTAGATCTCAGAGATGGTAAGAGATAGAGGTTTGGCATGTATGGGACAAATGTTTCTTTTATGTGCACGCAGATCAAGTTTGTTTCAAATTTTGGCCACGCCTCCTCCCGCCCCCGCAATTTGGAAAAAACGGTATATCTCCCCTCAGTTTTGAAGATAGACGATTTGTTTGTTTCTAAAGATAGTTAGTAATTAGCAAAATGAATCGATTTGCCGAAGAAATGATAAAGATCGGATGAACGGTTCTCAAGTTATGAGCAAAAAAATGAACCAAGCCCCCCCGCTACCCCTCCTACCACCCTAAAAAAATGTTGCATACTTTTCAGATGGTCACCCTAAGGAACGCAGGAACACTGTTAAACATGTTTTTTCATGAGTAACGGGTATATCGAAGTCGGTCAGAGCCGACTTTAACTTACGCTTTCGTTTTTAATATGTCGCGTGCTAAATGTCGCGTTCTTCATAATACTAAAGCTTATAAAAAGAAAACTAAAGTTTATCATTGAATATGATTCCCCTTCAGTTTAAAGTTAACTGCTTCATACATCATCTCATACATCTCATTCGTTTAACGACGTCACAGACTCACAAATTCATGCGTACTGGAGTATCTGTTTGCACTACCTTGTTTTCATTCTATCATGAGCTAAAAGGATTAAAGATTTCAAACCTACCTCCCTCAAAATTAGTTAACATGGTTTGCCAAATCAAAACTCATCGTTACGAATCTTAGGTCTGGAAATCGTAGGATTTTTAAAATCTAAGATTATAAATTGGAGCGAGTACATGTTTTTACATAATTCAAAGAAAACACTCGTCATTTTGATACGATTCAGAAAAGACTTCATTAATTTTGGAAAAATGGTCAAGTCCTACAATCGTGACGGGTTGCCTTCTTAATGGATATTCCAGAACTTCAAGAGATTATATTTTCATATTTGAAAATCGAGTTGAAAGGTTTGTGTCCATGCTTATGGTACATTTCTTTCAAATCTATAAACAGGGTTGTCCTTTCTAGCAAAAAAAATTTCCTATCTTCTAGTTTTTAGTTGATTTGATGTTTAAATGGTCATCATGTATTATCAAAAGGAAAACACTAAATTGTCTTTGAATTCTCGTAGTGGCGACTCCAAAGTTGAATGCACAAAAATTTGCAGCAATGCAGATGATGTCAGTGTCAAATCACAAGTGTCCACTTTAGCCGCCTCAATGCCATTGGCCCAGCACTTTCACTTGCCAATTTAACAAAAGTCTTAGCGTAGCCCAACTGGGTCTAGTGGCTATTGTTTTGCCAGCTACCCCTAGAGTGACATACATACATACTGACACACACATGACATGCCATATACAAATGCCTTCCATATCTATATTTGTAAATCTACATAGAAAACTGGAAGAGGCACTGGGCCCAAGCACAGCAGCTAACGATTTAGTTGTGAAACGTTGCTTGACTCTCAGCGATGGCGCTGCAATTGCATATTGAAAAGCTAAAAGGTTTGGATAACTACAAGGCATGGTCAATGACAGTGCGAGCATATCTGGAGTCCGAGGATATCTGGAGTGTGGTGGAGAATGGGCCGGAGAATAATGAGGAGGTGAGTGGGCTTCTGGGAAAAAGGGTGTCAGAAATTGACGATCATAAATCAATTATAGTCGCTGCTGAAGGACAAGCGTGCCAAGTTCATAATACTCTGCCTGATAGAGACGAAGTTGTGTCAATTTATGGTCAGCATACGCACGGCCAGGGATCTGTGGAACTATTTGCGCACTCAGCATTCGCTGCGATAAAAAATCTTTCAATTCTTCACTTTTTAATTAATTTATTTTAGAATTCTGGAAATATATCGAAAATAAAGGTCGAAGCTTACAACTAAATTAGTTTCTGACTTAAACTTCATCTAAGAACTCTCCACAATTTCAGGCAGCTCAATGATAACGGGCTGTTCTTCTGGATCTTCATCGAGTAGTCCCTCAAAGTGCCAATTGAGCTCCTTGGCCAGACGCTTTGTAAGTCTCTCAGCACTAACCCGCAATCCTCCAGCGTGCAGGTTTACAAGCAGTTCACGTACATCCTTGTACACTGTATTATTGGGGCTGGGCGTCATCAGTTCCTCGGGCAAATGCGGCAGCTGTGTGGCCAACACTTCACTGTATTTCATATAAATCAATTTATGTTTGACGACCGCCGTCTCGGAATGAGCCAACAGGCCAAGCAGTTTGCGCCAATGAGCCAACGATTCCACCGAGTAACCAACCAAGAAGAACACATAGGCCAGCTGTAGTTCTTCGATTAGATCATCTGGCGATGATGTGCGAAAACTATCAAGCAGAGCATCTACAGCATCTATGCAGTCCATGGCATGGCGCGATACATCCGCGGGCAAAGCAGTTGAGGGAACGCGCTGCGGAACTGGTGTAAATCGGGGCGCTGTGCCCTCCACAGGTTTAAGTTGGGGCAGGAGCTCGCTCTCATCCAGCAGCAGCCTGACAGCAGCATTGCGTTTTCTACCGGAAGATACCCCACTACCACCACCACCTCGTGGTCGGTCTGCATCTGTGCACGACTGCAGCTCAATGTTGGTGCGTATGGTGCCATGCGTGGGGCGACAGCGTTCTACACAAGGCTCGGATATGCTGCCCGTAAGATCCTTCCACTGACAAACATAGCGATAATCATAGGGGGCCAAAACTCTCTCCAACTGGGCTATGTTTTTGCGTATGCGTTCTCGCTCAACCTCCGGTTCGGCAATGCGACGTAGACGCAACTCCTCCAGCTCTGTGTCCCATTCTCGCACCACAATCTCGTTGGGATGGAAATAGTGGACAAATCCTACTCGGGGAGCAGCATCGCCATACGGTCCGCAAGAGGCACACCAGACATAATGCACTCCGGGCGGAATCATCTTGACACCCCTAAAATCTGGTCCAATTTTATAGGAGCACAGATCGATGCCAAATTCGGTGCCTACTGGCACACCGGCTATGACCAGGACAGCGCCATCGGCAAGCAGACGCAGAGCCAATTGAGGGTCCATTTGCATGCTGGATTGGTCCTTGTTCATGATGATTTATTCAATTAACTAAGTAAAACATTCGTAAACGTTGAAAACAGAGATGTAAACTAAGTTCTATCGATAAATGCTGCTGAAATTGATCGATAAGTTGGAGAAGGTAGCTTAATAGTTCCGTTACTTGGGAATTTAGTACCGTTTTTACCTTAAAAAAGTTAACATTTTTGTTCATTTTCTGGGCAAAATCAAGTTTTATACATATTGTAGCATTCTTAGCTTGTTTTATTTGTAAATCATGCATAGCATTATTATTATTTATTTTTGACACGGCATTATGGGATGCATAACAAAATTTTACTTATGTATGTTTCTGCAATCTAGTGTTATTTTTTTTAAATATATAATAGAACGTCGAAATTGACATCCGCAAATAATTAAAAATTTTTTCTGGATGATTTCGTAAACTATTATATAAATTACACTAGGCAACAAGATCCAGTATATGGAAGGGTTGGTGGTGATTCTTGATGATTTTCGTGTGCTCCATAAAAATCTATTATAAGAAATGGTCCATTACATCGAGATTTTTAGTAATTTGAGCTTATGGTCGCAAAAGATGCGTTTTTGACCCTTTTTATACGCGATTTGTTGTGAAGCTATAGCTTTTTTCGGCTTTCTTTAATATTATCATAAATTGCTATTTCTTAACTTTAAAAAAAAATACTCCATGGAATTTTACAATTTTTTCACCGAAGAATAAAATCAGAAAATTGTCTCATACAGGAACAGTACAGCAGGCTCGTAATATGTATGAAATTTCTAGATAATTTACAACAAAACTCATTGCATAGTTTGGGGAAGCAATAAAATAATAGATTTTTTTGAAAACATATACTAAAAATAGCATATCTTTATTGAATAAAGTCTTACAATTGTTTGGGATTGTTACTTTTAAAGTTAAAGAGTAGTATTTTCCGAAAAAATCAAAGAGAGTTCAAGAAAAAGTATCTGTTCCCCACAAAATGCGTCTAAAAATAGTCAAAAAACATTGTCTGCAACTTAAATTACTAAAAATCTAGACCATTTCTGATCACAGATTTGTGTTCACCTACGAAACCCATCATCTAGAATCCCGCCCATTTCTTCAATATACTGGAAAAAGTCTAATTTGGTTGCCCTGTGTTATTAAACTCTCCTTTTTAATTTCTTTTTTGGTTGAGTGGGTGGACACTGAAGACTTTATTTTGTGAACAATATTATTTTTTGCTCATGTAACAAAATATTCTTCGTCTGAATCTATCAAGCCCTCTCTAATAACTAAAAAAGCAATGCAACTCGCTCACAATTCACAATTATCACAGAAAATAAAGTTTGCGCTCTCTGAGTCTTTCAATACTGGCCTATCCTTGTATTTTTAAATCATGCAAAGTTCTGACAAAAATTTAAATTAATCAGTGCAACTCGACTCGCGCAAAGCTTTCACTATGTCATCTTCTCGCTTTGCTCATAGCAAGAAATATTATCGCTTCTCGCGCGCACTCTGACATTAGCCTAACTCGTATTTTTGACATTACTTTCAAAATGGCTATAGCTTCCTCAACTTTCAAGCTACACATATGTTCAGGGGGGGGGGGGGGGAAAAAAACAAAACGTTTAAAAAACCGTTCGCAAAAGCCAATGAACGATTCATTTGTTTTGTAGCTGTTACCTCTAGTGAGGGAAAACGAAACCACTAACTTTATATTGCCGAAGAACGCAAACGAAACGATTGGAATATTGTTCTTCCGAAAGCTGCACTGCCTTGAAACGTTTCGGAGCGACAACAACAAAGCTGAGAGAAACAAAGAAGTAAGCAACAGAAAAAAACAAAAACAATACAAATACAAATACAAATAGAGCAGCAAACGTTTCCGAACTATTCGCGCTCGTTGCATATCGTTCCGATTCCCTTTGTCCGCAAATCAAGATGAGAGCATTTCGCTTTACGTTTAGTTTGCGTTCACGAACGCAAACTGAACAGAACTCATTTTGTGTTACAGTTACTTTTCTTGGGTTTTGTTTGTGTTTCGCTCTGTGCAAAGAACGAAACGAAACGATTCAGAAACGTTTCGTTTCGTTTCTTTGCCCGCTCTGGTTTTGAAGGATGGGATATTTCCTTTTTATACTCTATATCAAAGGTACATAGAGTATATTAAGTTTGCGCAAAAGTATTTAACAGGGAGTGGTCGTGTGTGGCCCAGTGGTTAGTGTGCTGGACTGCTGGGCGGGAGGTCGTGGGTTCGATCCCGCCTCTGAACATCTAATAATAAAAGTTTTTTTCTTTCTTTAGAAAATAGCTTTTACACATACGGTCACCTTCACCAGCTATTGGCGCCAGCTGTGAAGTAACTAGCCATGAAAAAGCAAAAATTCTCAAACTTTGCCGTTCGGATCCGGCGGTAAACTGTAGGTCCCTTTCTCTTGTGCGAAAAATTTTAAGCACACACGCCAAGAGATTGAGAGAAGCTTGGCTTGGCCCCGTTGTAGGAGCTGTATAGACAACATTTACATTTACATTTACATGTAACAGGGAGAAGCAATCTTTTCCGACCCTATAAAGTATATATTCTTGATCAGCATCAACATCCGAGTCGATATAGCCCTGTCCGTCTGTCTGTCTGTCCGTCCGTATGAACAAACAGATCTCGGAGATGTTAAGATATAGAGGTTTGACATGTATGGGACAAATGCTTCTTATACTTGCAATCAGATCAATTTTTTTTTCAATTTCTGTTACGCCCCCCTCCTGCCCACGCAATTTGGAAAAAAAAAGTCATATTTTCCACAGTTTTGTAGATAGATGATTCGTACCTTCTGAGATAGCTAGTCATTACGGGTGCAGAGTATACCATTGTCGGGCTTGACCGACTTTATCACTTGTTTTTTTCAAATAAGGTTAAAAAAATTTTTTTGTTTCAAAAAGTCTTTTTAATCCTGAACATTTCAGCAACACACAACAAATCACAATATTACACTCTTAAGCGTACAACTTCCGCAAAAGAGCTCCAAAATAGATCAAGTTTTGTGGTTAAGCTTCTCTCATAATAAGCTCCCTTAGGGCCAATTATCATCAAATTCGGAGACATCATGCCAGAAAAATCATATTTCAGATGAAGTGCCCAATATATATCAATTATTTTTAAGAATATGTTCAAATATCAATTATAGCAGCGCCGTGAATCACAGCAAAAAAAGTCATAATTGCCTTTTATTTTCGCGGTCCAGTTTCATTTAGTGATGGCGGTCTAAATTCATTTTGCAGACCGCGGTCTTGGCTTACGCGGTCTAATTTCGCTAAAAAAATGCTTATGAAAAATGGATTTTCAAAAATATCTCATGTAGATGGGATAATAAACCCCAACTTTAGGCCAGATTAATTTGTTTTGAATTGCTCTATTCAATTATAATGGAAATTTCGAGATACCCATCATTAGGCCGCACTTCTTTCCTTGTCGGTCTGGACTCTCGACCAGCCGAGTCTAGAAATGAACATGTTGCGCCTTCTGTAGGCGAGTCTTGTAGGCCATGTGGACTTTGTTGTTGTTCACACTTCGAAGCAAGTTAGTTACGACGCCGTTTCTCATGAGACAATGCGGTGCCGATCGCTGAAAAAAAGCAATTGAAGCAAGGGCGTGCACATCGCTGCTCTAGACCCTTTGACTGTAAAATTATTTAAATTCTTAATGTATAATTCATTATACAGGGCTATTTTTGGAACGGTACCCTTTTCGCAAAGTTTGAGGACCGGTTCAAGAGACCCAATCAATTTTAAGGCGCACGAGTTACAAGTCCGGAGCGATTGGACTCGGTAACAATCGTGGTTGCGGTACTCTCAATTGGGATGGATGTGGTTGAAGTGGGCGGTGTTTTTCTGCTGGGATGATGTCTGGTTTTATGATTCACTTTTAGTTTAGTTGCACTTTTGTATTTCATGGGGTCATCTCTCGTCCTTCCTTGTTCCTGATGTTTTTTGGGATTTTGGGTTCTAACTTTGGATTTGGAAAATTAAAAGAATACGTCTTCGTGGTTTGATTTCTTGTACAAGTCTAGTTTATTCCAAAACATGAAATGCTCGAAGAGCCCTTAAGAATATAAGCTGCACACAGGCAGCGAAAATGTATATAACCTGCACATAGGCAGCGAAAGTGTATGTAAGCTGCACATAGGCAGTCAAAAATGTATATATGTATAATAAATGCTTAGTGTTATATTTCCTTTTGGTTTGACAAAATGCTTAGTGTTATATTTCCTTTTGGTTTTACATTGTTGTTTTGGTTTTACAAGTGGTTGCCGGTCTCTTTGTATTACATAGTTGTTTTGGTGACTCAAGTGGTTGTTACCCCACACATGTCTGTGCCTAAAAAAATGCTGACCTATCATATTCTTGGCTATTGGCCTGCTAAGGGCCGGATGCTTGTGCATGTCATCAACCCGATCGTTTGCAATCGGTCAGGGGCGGACTCGAGGGTATTGTACAGGGGCGGACTCAAGGTGATCTAAGGTATGGATGGACTCTAGGTGGTTTAGGAGGTGAGACCGTAAAGGTGGTAACTCCTCCCCCCCTGGAATGAAGCGACGGCCATAGGGATGGAATCGCTGCCGGAGCGAGGGTAGGGATTATTGTTTCAGGTCTGAAAATGAAGGGTCTTCTCTTAACCTGTACAATTATGATGCCTATTATTATTACTATAATTATTAGTGCTATATATATTGCCATATTGTGTCTGGCGGTAAGAACTTTAAACTGAATTAATTCTTTCTGGCCCCAAATATTTGCCAATTGTAATTTGTGGAAGTTTGGTTCTTCAATAGTGTTATTAATTTGTATATATGTAATTTCTTTTAAGATTGGTTCAATATGATCGGACATTTTAAAGCTATAAGTTGAGAAGGTCGTATTTTTAATATGTATTGAACAATTAGTGTATTGTATGAGTGCTGATCCTTGGATTATTGGTTGTTTACCACAATCCGAATTTATTTTGAGTTTCTTTACATTGAACAAAAATATTTTACCTTCTTCCGGCTCAAAAATTTCTTCCTCCCCCTCTATTTGTTTAGCATCACAGACTGACGTGTTTTCTTCTAACAGAGACCTAATACATTTGTCGTTTCCAATCTGTGGTTTCGGGCAGAAGAAAACTTCTCCTATGTTTGGACATTTGTGCTCGTATTGGTATATGACATTTCTTACATAACTTATATAATTAGGTACTACTAGAATTTTTGTTTTGTTAATAGGGAGTGGTATGATTCTTGCATACTTGAATATTTCCTTTTCGACAATAGGAATCTTAATTTTAAAGATTATTTCTGATTCCTTATATGCTACCTCCATCTTCAATAAATCGTAAATATTTTCCTTATTGATTAATCTGATATTTTGTTTCTCAAGAATTACCTCCAGTTTTTCTACTTCATCTTTTCCTAATATAAATCTGGGTACTATTCCTATTTTCGAAAGTAGAATGCTTTCTGCTATTCCATTAAGATGGTTATAAACTACGTCTATATTATAACTCATTCTTATTACCTTCTGTATTATTTGAATCTCCAGGTCTTCTTCCCTAACTTCGTTCCAAATTTTATTTTGTGATCTATCCAAAAATTCATTAATCTCTGTTTGTTCATTATTAATAAATCGTGTTATGTTTGTAAATCTTTGGAAGATATCCTTATTAATTCCTATCTGTTCTTTTAATCCTTCCGTTAACGAATCCTCCTGATGTTTAATATTAGTTAATCTACTGTCTATGTCTTTTTGGTCATTTGCGTCCATGTTTCCTGTCACTACCTTTATTACGGAGCCCAGTCCGTTGAGTATTCCTCTTTTATTCCTCTTTAATGGCAAAATCATCTGCAACCTATTCCTTAATTGATCAATCTTAGTGTCTAGAACCTCTACCATATCCTTGGTACCTTTCCTTAAGTCGTTTCTTAGTAGTTTAATAGAACTTACAAACTGTTCCAAGCATTTCTCGTATTCCGTCACGTTGATTACATGTCTTAATTCATTGTATGCCATGATAGTTCTGGCCTCTCCCAGATTGATTTTTGCAATGGGATTTTGGTAGTTGATTTACTTTAGGGTAATCCATTGCGACTCCGCCCATAGTATGCTGTAATTAAACCGTTTGGTTGTTACTTCGTTTTATCTTCGCCTTAATCTTAGACTTGTGTATCTTCTGTCCTTTTTGTGTTTTGAATGTTATTCCCCTCTCTTCCTGCACTTTGTGTTCTGAAAATCTAGGTGTCAACTTATTTCGCCTGTTCTCTTTCCTGAAAATTATATCTTCTTGTATTAATTCCTTAGGTTCCTGTCTATTTTGGTTCCTTTTTGTGCTTGCGCTGTTGCTATGTTTTTTTGTTTTTTTACTCACTTCCGCGTATAATTTTTCCTGAAATTCCCTTAATTTTGACAAATAATCGTATTCGTCCGTGAATTGGTAAGTTTTTTCAAAGTAATGTGTGCGGCCGGTAAATAACTCGTACGGTGTATACCTAGTTACTGAGTGTATTGCGTAATTATAAGAGATAAAAGTTTCTGCCAATATTTCATCATGTTCACATGATAAGGACTTATTCTTCCTGGTTTCATAAATGATTCTATAAATTTCTGTCAAGGTTGAGTGTAACCTTTCTATTGGAGCATTACTCGAGGACTGCTGAAATGATGTATAGTGAACTTCTATTGTAAATTGTTTGCAAAATTCCTTAAAAATATTTGCTGAAAACTCTACTCCCTGATCACATACTATTTTCTTTGGTATCCCATAAGATTGAATGAAGGTTTTTAATGAGTTGAGTACGTTCAATGAATTCCTTGCTGGTATTGTATAACCCGCGGCAAACTTAGAAAGTTTGTCAATCACTGTCAAGATGTATTTAGAATTTATAAAGTACAGATCAATGTGCACTATATCAAGTGGTTTCTGTGGCATTTCGGGGTTTTGGTAAATTAATTTTTGTGGTCTTCTGTCGTATTTTAACCGATCGCATTGACTACAGCTTGCTATAGTTCTTCCTACCACGGCTCTCAGTTGTGGAAAGGAATAACGTCTTTTTAAATGTTCTGTTGTTTCATCAACTCCTCTATGATTACTGTTTTCATGGTACTGCCTTACCGCCTCTTCTTGTTCTTCTGGTGTCGTTAGTAACTTCCATAAGAGCTACCTTATTTTTTTCTACATACAATCCTTCCGTAATTACGTATTTGGAGCTATCTCCGTTTTCCTACAATAAATCTCACCATTATCTTCAGCGACTGGTATGGTCAACATTTTCCTAGTTCCCCTCGGTAACTCCGTTATCTCAGACACCCTATTCCTTTTCTGTAGTAATGGAATTTCTACTGCTGGTGTTCTTAATAAATTTCTATGTATGTCTACGCTTCCTTTTATTTGTTCCAGTATGTCTAGTCCAATTAATCCATCAAATGATGGGCTAAAATTCATTAATAAGAATTCAAGATTTCCTTTTTCCTTAAATTCCTTAAACATTTGAAACCGTACGTACGAATTCACTTTGTGTGACTGTAAAATAGTGTTAATGGTGACTGGACTCTCTAATGGTCTTCTTTGTTGTTCTTCGACAAACTGCGGTTTCAGTAGCGAAACCGTTGCTCCTGTATCAATCATAAATTTCAGTGGTTTTCCGAACGGTGATTCTACTAATATGTACCAAAGTACTGCCCCATGTCGTTTCCTATTGATGTATCCTGTGGGTCGCCCGAGGCTGCCTGGTGAAAATTTGCAGAATCGTCGATATTGTGAATTTGTTGGTCCTATTGTACCTCATTGTTTTCCCCACTAGGTGTGTCTATGTTATAACATTGTTGCTGGTTCTCTCCCTCGGCCTGGTATACGAAATTAGATCCTCCTGATCTAATACTCGTTTGACCACTTTGTTGTTCCTGTTTAGATGGCATGATGGCCTGTCTTGTCATGCTACTGCCTCCCGGTCCGTTCTGTGGTCTTTGAAAGTTGTTATTCCGCTGTCCTTCGTTTCCTCTGAAATTATTTTGTCTACCATATGCATTTCCTTGGGGTCCGTGATTTGCCCTGCATTACCCACACTGAAATTATTATTTTGTCGGAAATTTCCCTGCGGATGCTGTTGTCTACCATAATTATTTCCTCCTACATATGGTGTGTTGTAATTGTTGTTCTGTCGGAAATTTCCCTGACTCTGTTGTGGGTACGGGGTCTGTCTGCCTTGGTTAGTTCTTTGCATTTCCTCTCCTTGCTGTTGTCTGTTTCCCTGTCTTGATTCCCTTTCTCTAAAATAAATATCTCTTTCTGTTATTGATATCTCGTATGCCTCCTGCAAGCTCTGAGGTCTAGGGTCCTTACCGTCCTTCCTAAGGGGCCCTTTATTCCGCGTACAAAGTTATCTAAACATGCTTTGGCGTAAAATTCCTTCCTTTCGGCTCTTATTCTTGGATCGGTTACGTTAAGTACACAAAGATGTGCTAATGCCGTCTTTATTTCCTGAACACTTTCATATAGTTTGACCATTGATAACCCTTTAAAGGCGAGAGCATGGAGCTCGTGAATTAATGCGTGTTCATCCCTTTTGTCCGCAAAATGGGATAAGAGACTTGCTTTGATTTCGTCCCAATTTAACGGAACACCGTCAGTATTCAACACTTCATTGGCCTTTCCTTCGACCTTATTCCTGATTGCCCTCAATAAAAGCATTCCTTACGGAGTCTGATCCGTTCCTTTAATAAACATTAATACCTCTTCTACATTTGCAATAAACATTCCCAAATTTTTGGGGTTACCGTCGAATGTAGGCAATAACTTAATTGCATCAGGCACCCTCATTGCTGCGAAAATATCCTGCGGATTTACCCCTTGTCCCTGAGTCGGGCTACCTCCCTCAATTTGATCCCTATTCATTTCAAGTATTGGTGCTATGTCTTCCTGCAACTGTAGTTCTTCCGAAATGTTAGGCAAACTGCCTGTTAGCTTTGACCTAGCGATCGATCTAGTTGTTGGTTGGTTTGTAAGTGCCCTCTTAATTGGAGCTGTGATTTTCTTGACTCGCCCTAGGGTTGACATCTAATTCGCAATTCACTCTATCTCTATTCTTCTACAGAGAAATTTTTCTCTCTTTTTTTTTTTTCAATTTTAATTTCTCTTTTTGTTTAAAATCCCTTTTGTCGTTTAAAGGTTTTTAATTGTAACTTTTGTTATCCCTTACTTGAAATTAGTTTTAATGTGATTTTTATAGTAGAATATTAGATGTGTAAAATGTGTCTTTAAGTTGATTTGTTGTGTAAGGTAAAGATATCTTATACTACGTGCCCAGGCTTCCAATGTGATATGTTTTTTATTATTATTTTTTTTTGAAAACTTTTCACTATTAAAAAAAATTTTGTTTTACTTTATCTTGTATTACATTGCTTTGTACCATGCGACCGGAATAAATGTGCCTTTTTTTTTTTTTTTTTTTTTTTTGATCCCCCCACTAGTCTTAATCGCCTATTTTTCTCTCTCTGGGCTTGCTTAAATTTTTTGTATTTGAATGTGTTTTATTTTTTTTTTTGTTGCTTTTAGCCCTTAAACATTTGCAGTGACTATCCTGCGAGAATTTTATTGCTGAAGGTGTTCACGCTCTGCTTACTGCAGCTACAGGGTATGGCTTTGCCAAGTTTCTGACGTGAACAACCCACCGCTTCTCCCAGGTGCGACGTTGAGTGCTGAAGCAAGTTGTTCGACCCGCTAAAAAGCTGACGGCACTTAATATCACCCACAGATGTATTAAACAAACAACTCAATGCGGACAGCAACACAACACTGCTTATAGTTTGCCAAGAGTGGGTATTTCACCTGTAGCACTCTTGAGCCCCGTCTTGTGAGGCCTGGAACCCTTTTTGGTGGGGCCCGATTATTTTCAGATCTCCCTCTTTTATTTATCGTTCTTCTAATACTGAGGGTCCCTTGGGAATCAGTATCTGAACTTGTTTAACATGTACGTTTATTTATTTATTAATTTTTTTTGATCGCTTTACGCAGTTTTATATCTTTGTAGTTAAATTCTTTCACATCTATTTTAGTTATATTTTTCTTCGATTCTATTTCTCTTTCCGATCGCATAATATTTTTACTTTACACAAACATATTTATTTCACATTGGTCACCCTTTTGCACTTACTTGAGTAATAATAACGAAATCAGCTTCATCCTGAAGTGGTTCTCCTTCTGGTCTTCGAAGGCCTGTTCGACTGCGCCAGTTACAAGTCCGGAGCGATTGGACTCGGTAACAATCGTGGTTGCGGTACTCTCAATTGGGATGGATGTGGTTGAAGTGGGCGGTGTTTTTCTGGTGGGATGATGTCTGGTTTTATGATTCATTTTAGTTTAGTTGCACTTTTGTATTTCATGGGGTCATCTCTCGTCCTTCCTTGTTCCTGATGTTCTTTGGGATTTTGGGTTCTAACTTTGGATTTGGAAAATTAAAAGAATACGTCTTCGTGGTTTGATTTCTTGTACAAGTCTAGTTTATTCCAAAACATGAAATGCTCGAAGAGCCCTTAAGAATATAAGCTGCACACAGGCAGCGAAAATGTATATAACCTGCACATAGGCAGCGAAAGTGTATGTAAGCTGCACATAGGCAGTCAAAAATGTATATATGTATAATAAATGCTTAGTGTTATATTTCCTTTTGGTTTGACAAAATGCTTAGTGTTATATTTCCTTTTGGTTTTACATTGTTGTTTTGGTTTTACAAGTGGTTGCCGGTCTCTTTGTATTACATAGTTGTTTTGGTGACTCAAGTGGTTGAGTCATGTGTGGTTCCCCACACATGTCTGTGCCTAAAAAATGCTGACCTATCATATTCTTGGCTATTGGCCTGCTAAGGGCCGGATGCTTGTGCATGTCATCAACCCGATCGTTTGCAATCGGTCAGGGGCGGACTCGAGGGTATTGTACAGGGGCGGACTCAAGGTGATCTAAGGTATGGATGGACTCTAGGTGGTTTAGGAGGTGAGACCGTAAAGGTGGTAACTCACGCACATAAAGCGGCTGAAAAATGAACTGACGGCTCTCAGTCAGTCAGAAGTCAGAAAGCCGAAAAAAAGGAACATACTTTATTGATTCAGCTAAGTAGAACTTTAAACTGAATTTTAAAGATGAAATCAGTCTTAAGCTCTGCCGTCAGTTCATCTTTCAGCCACATGTGTGCGCGCACCCTAAAGGGAACAAGTTCTTAGTTACTGGAGCGGATTTCTCCTAGGCAAAATTCATAGTATTTCTTCCTAGATAGCGACAATCCAAGTAAAATTGCTTAGTTTATGACCAGTGTTGCCATAATTGTTTGCGCAAAAAACGCTAGATTAGCAAAAAAAACCCAAAAATCCTTTTGAAAAAGCTAAAAAAACGCTAGATTTTCTTTAAATAATTTTAATCAAAATTTTTAATAATATCGTCTATATCGACAGCCCTTTCGTCGGAGTCGATACATTTTGATGTTCCGATCATCTTTAGGAAATTTGGTGGTATTTTATAGTCATGACAACACTTGCCATGGCGCTGCAAACCGGATCTAGAACGGTGACTAAATGTAGTTTATATTTTTAGTTTAGAGATATGTAAGTGATTTTACCTGATGCTTAAAATTGAGTTCAAAGTGTCAACATTCATTCGATTTCTTTGCTTATATTTAACCAAATTGACCTGGCTGAAAACCCGCTCAACCTCGGCATTGGACCACGGCAACGACAATACTTGTATAGCAATGGTGGACAGCTCTTAAAATCTCGGGTTTCCACTAGAATCGCGGTATGCGTTCACTTCCAGCCAAAACTGCAACGTATCGTTCTTGTTCTCCCAATTTATAATATTCACGGTTTGGTGCTGAAGTTCAATTTGGTCAATATTATCCACGCCAAAGTGTTCCAAAACTGGAACGATGCTTGGTTTTTTATTTTTTAAAATATTACCAACTGCAAATGAATCAATTTGCCTAGGAATTCATAATTGTCCGGAAGTCTGAAAAAAATATAATTATAAACTTATAAAGTTAAATTAAATATAAAGAGTGTTACCTTTGCTTCAACTGCTTTATTAGCTCTACCACAAATTGTGTGCAGCATTCTCTTATAGATTTTTCACCACTTGTGGCTAGACTCGAGTTTTTAATTTGTTTTTCGAAATCATAGCCCAAGTATAAATCCTTGATGACATGTTTTTCAAAATCATGGTCGGTCAGAACATCTATTTCGTTGTCCGGTGGCTGTAGCGTTTTAATGGCAAAAATTAAATCGTTGAGCAATTTTGTTGCGTCAACGGTTTTGCTTTGGAAGCATTTGTTTATATTTTGCATTTCTTTTAAAATTGGATTAAGAAAAAGCAAATATAAAAAATTTGTTTCGTTTTTATAAAGCGAGAGCAGACTTTGTGCCTGATAGCACTTCTCCCGCGTCGCAGCCAATTGAAAATGCAATTTTAACTCCTCCCATTGTTCTACAATTCGTTTGACAGCCATTTCAATCGAAAGCTATTTCGTGTCGCACACTCTTGGTATTTTAAGCGGGGCCTGTTAGGAAGCCAAGAAATAAATATTAGTTTGCTCCAAATCAATGATTAGGACAAATACATACACAATTTTACGAAGGCTTAAGAAAAATATAGAACGGTTAATACATGTTTACATTGGGAGCTACAGACATGTCACGGGGATTATGTATGAGTAAAAATATACCTTATCATTATTAAGGCATTGGTAAATTTTTTTGTATTTAATTTGCCTGCAAGAACTCTTTGAAAACCAGTTGTAGGTTGAATAAATTAAATATTCCAGTGACTCTGGCAAGAAGAGCTTGCAGGCGTGATTAACTGCCAACTGCACAGAATGGCAGACGCACTTAATTAAAATTAGCCCAGGTGCTTCCTTTTTCAGCTCAGTGTATACACTTTTTTCGAGCCGATCATAACACTTGCGTTATCTGTACCAATACCAATAAGGTGTTTCAGGTCCAGCTTCCAACGAGTCATAAATTATGACAGTGTCCGGCAAAACACACATGCTTATTTTGCCTTTGCATGTGTGCGTACAGACACGCGAGAGCGCAGTGTACGCTTGTATAGTGTCTGTGTATCGACGCCGCTGCTACAGAGGATGGACGTCACTACTTGTATGCACAGAACATTGAACGGTGCCGGACACTGGACTATGAATTTATAGGTACATATAAGAGGCAGAAAAAGAAATGTGTTTCTACTATCGTACTTCTAAAAAGTTTGAAAGCGGTAAAAAAATTAATTATTTTCAAAACTATTTATTTTTGAATGGTGCATTTGCGCTTAATTTTGTCAAAGCCCATAAAATTTCATAGCCGACTGAATCCGCTCTTGGAAAATCGTCCGAGCGATTACTGAGCATTAAACCTAAGTTCCTTCTTTTATATTAAATTTAATATTATTGAAATGAGCGATGTTTCTAGCCGAAATCTTAAGTGTGAAACCTTCACATCATATTTTATTTATGTTTTAAGACTAATTTACAAAATTTAAGTGTAGAATTGGTTTAGTACTGCAAACTGCGTTTAGTGCCGATATCGTCAAGTATTTGACGTAGCTCTTCATCCTCAAAACGACCCTCGAGCGATGGTATCAAGGCCTTGGCCTCTTCTGGTGCCTCCGGACAGAGATTACCCAAAGCGGCCAACTCGAATTTGTGCAGTTTTTTTTGCATCAACAAGCTGGGAGTAGAACCAATTAATATAAGTTTAGAAATAAAACAGAACCAAAAAGGGTTTACCTGCGCACAGACATAATGGTCTCCTTGTTCTTGAACTTGCGAAAGCTGTCCGTATAGGCGTAGGTTTTCATAAAGACCTCGGAAAACTCTTGCTCCTCATCGGCCGATTCATTTTGTCGTTTGCGATGATCGAGCAACATGTGCACTTCGGATATCAGCAACGTTTCGGCATTTTCGAACTCTGTCAACAAAAAGGAACAAATGAAATTAGGAATGAGTTGACAATTGACTTCTGAAATTGAGGGCCATTTACAAGTGAAACATTAAGAATTAGACGGTGGACGGCTAATGTAACCATTTTCCAAAAGGAAATCATAAATCTGACGCGTTTTGTTCACATCGATCTTGATGAGGCGTCGGGCATCGGCCAGACGTACATGACCCGATTTGGCTTGCTCGGCAATCAGTTGATTCTTGTAATCCAAAAACGCTTGTGGTACCAGACGTGCCACACTGCAGAGCTTACGCTCTCCTGCACTCAGCTTGGAGTAACCGGGCAGATCTATGAAGAAAGAAATCTTGAAGATGTGTTTCTGTTAAAAATTGATTCGTAGGGAATTTACCTCCAACCTCAATGGGACTGGCTTTTCTGCGTGTATTTAGCACATAGATCTTGGAGCTGCAGCCCATGGGTAGCTGTTCAAAATTGGTATTATGCTCATAGTGCTGGACCAGCTGCTGCCAATCGAGAACATTCGTTATTCTTTGCCGCGCATAATCTCGCTGCGTCTGTTGACGCTGCTTAGAAAGGCGTGTGTAACGCGCTCCACCCGATAGGGTACGCACGCCCTGCTGCCGCAGGTCATACAAGCGATAGAGACGAGTCTGGAGTTCGCAATAGTAACGCAATGACTCCACCAATTGATCAAACTCCAGAGGCTGACAGATTTGCATGAAGGCCAAAAAACGCATGCAACTGGCATCGTTTCGAAATGCGTGAACATATTTGGAAATCCAGCTGACAGTGCGATTGGGCATAACCAGGCCATGTAGGCGCATGACTTTATAGCGACGCTGACGTTCTCTGGGGAATCAGTCACTCATTAAATGGTTGCGTTATAAAATATCTGAAAGCCTCACCTCAGGCGATTATTGTAGGCTCTGACCAGAGCCAACTGTAACTCTTCTGTCAGTTCCCGCTCCAATTGACTATCCTGCTCGCTCTCCTCATTCTCAATCCGCTGCTGCTCCGCCATTAGGGCCAATAAACCCTCTGCCGACGCATCGTAGGGCGTATCAAAGTCACCGCGTGCACAGCGATATCCTGCATTGATCTTGAACTGCAGGGAGCCTATGTCGTCGTGCCGTGGCGGATCCAGTGATCTCATTTTGAACACATAGGGCATACGCTGGGGCATATAACACTGTCGTGCATGCTGCAATCCCAGCAGGCGCTCGAAAATCCCACCGAAATAACAGTCATGATAGTGTCGACGTGCCTCGTCAGGCGTGTGCCGCTGGCCCAAGGCCTGAGACACTGCTTCCCAATTGCCATAGCCCTGCGAGCGAAGTGTTTGTAACAGCAACCGCTCGTCCCGTGCCGTCCATAGGGATTCATTGGCAAAAACCTGGATATCATCTCGTACTATGATATAGGCATGGCAATTGCGATGAGTGCCCAATTCGCGTCCTCTAGCAAAGCACTCCAGGCATAAGAATATGTCTCTGCACTCGGAGCACTTGATGTAGGGTTCACTCAATAGACAGCGGCAGGTGGCACATTTGGCTAAAGCTTCTTCATTTCTGGAAGTAACGCAGTTGCTAATCTGCTGCTCCTGCAATTCCTCTAGTTGCTCCAGCTGCCTGTGCAAGGATTGAGCATTGTAGCAGATGGTTGTGCATTTAGTTTGGTCATCGCACCGGATTTTTTGGATGACCTGACTTGATTTTTGTTTGACTGCAAAGAAGCAATTGTGTTTGAAGGGGAAAACATAGGCAGGGAGGAAGGAAGGGCACGCCGGATTGCTATGTCTTGGGTTTCACTTGTAAGTTGGTTAGTTTTAAAGAGAACGAGCTGGGTTACCTTTGGGAAACTGAAGATCGGCGGCATCTTCATCTACCATGTCCACAGGATTCATAAAAGACATTTTGAGTGATTGATTTATTTTATATATAGGAATATTTTATTTAAGCGCTTTATTTACACGCCAAGTGCTGCACAGTGTGACCGTATAATCGAACGCTGGCCACCCTGATTCATTCTAATCAGACCTAGGGATGTGCAAAGTGCTGTTATCGATATCGCAAGACAAATGGCGAAGATTAATGCGTTAGGGACAAATAATCAAATATTTCAATGTTGCCCAAATATTGCGACTTCTTTCAAACTCTACTTGTCGAAGAATTAGTTTTGGAAACGGACTATCAGCGCCTGCATTACGGGAAGTGTGCTGTTATTGGACGTCTTTGCTCTGAGCCGGATCTCTTCAAGTTGCAAAACGTGCGCGTAAATCATTTGCCCAGGTGAGAATAGAACTCTTATTTCTGTATACCGCAACTTAGGATATTTTGATTTATTTCCTATACAGGGAATTCACTCTGCCCTCAGGTGTTGTGTCTGTGCTGCTGCTGGACTTTGGCTACGACAAGGCAAACGACGAGGGGCTGGCCCACGATAGCTTGTGCATAGTCCGCGGGGAAGTGGTGCTCTGTAATGTCCATCAGCCCAATAGTCCCCGCCTGACCACTCGTGGAGTTCATGAGCAGCTAATGCATTTGTCTGCCGTCGAGCGGACTTCATTTTTGGAGAATTTGCATCAAACCCACAAGCCAGCCATTAGCGTGTGGTATTCCCAACGCATCGAGCAGGCCGAGGAGCTGTTGCAACGTAAACTAGAGATTCGAATGCTGTGAGATGAACACACACTACTTGAGCACCTCGCATACCAATCCCATCTTTTACATATTCTCCCAATCGTTTGAGGCGGATCAGAAAGACCCGGACTTGCAGAGCAAGTGGCAAGCCGTACAGGACAAAGCTTGGGTAGAGTTTTGGCAGCGTGAGGGTCATGAATTACTAAAGCAAAAGTGGCATAAATATTATCCGGAGGCTATCGAAGAGAGTGCAGAGTGGCAAGAGCTGTGGGAGCAACATGCCAGCTCGTTGAATGCAAAATTCTGGCATATATTCAGTTGTGCCTTTGAGAACTATCAAAGTTTACTGGTGCAATCGTTCCAAAGCGAGGAAGAGCAAGTGGAGGAACATTTGGAAGATCTACAGTTATCAGAGGAGGAGCCCTATTTTACCGCCAACGACGATCCTAATGATTTGGATGAAGAGCAGCAACTGAAACTGCTTGGACTGCCCACTTCCTTTGGTTCTCAACCTAGAAGCAAGTCTCGTAAATCCAAAAAGCAGCCCATACAGGATTACTCTAGTGACAGTAGTGACTTGGACTCATTACTTACCATGGCAGATTCCGCTTTGCATGCCATTCAAGGTGGCAGCTCCATCAAGAAGAGCAAGAAGAAGCTGCAGCAGCAAAAGAAACTCCTATCCAAAATGCCCGAATTCATGCGGGATGATAATCTCATGTTGAAGTACTGGTTCAAACGTTTTTCCCTCTTCTCCCGGTTTGATCAGGGCATTCGCCTGGATCGCGAAAGTTGGTTCTCGGTGACACCCGAGAAAATAGCCAAGCAAACGGCTCGTCGCCTGTCCTGTGATCTCATTGTGGATGCCTTTTGTGGCTGTGGCGGCAATGCCATACAATTTGCCACCACCTGCAGTCGTGTCATAGCCATTGATATCGATGCTGACAAGTTGGCCATGGCCAAGCACAATGCATCCATCTATGGAGTGGCCGATAAGATTGAGTTTATTCATGCTGATTTCTTGCAGTTCGCCAAGAGTACACACCTACGTCCAAATGTGGTGTTTCTAAGTCCACCCTGGGGTGGTCCAGACTATTTGAAGCAAATCTCTTTTGATATCGAGCGAAGCCTGCTGCCGGTGGGTGCCAGCGCACTGATGCAGCATGCCAGACGTCTGTCGACTAATGTGGGTTTCTTTTTGCCAAGGAATTCGATGTTGCCGCAGGTGATTGCCCTCAGCGGTGTGGGTCAAAAATGTGAAGTGGAGCATAATTTTTTGGATACCCGTTTGGTGGCCATAACTGCATATTTTGGCAGAGATTTGATTAAGAATTAGATCTATGTAGATTAAGATCAAAGTGAAAATACTGGTTATTTGTGTTAATTTTTTCTAATAACTAAACCAAAAGTTAAAGCTTAAGATAATAGATTTAAAATAAGATTTTTATACTCTGAGAGAAAGTAGCCTAGGACAGAAACTTTGTGAATATATCATTTGAGTTATGTTTAAACATATTAATATAGTTTGTAGAGTCTTAAAGACCTCTTTTTTTACCCATTTTCCAAACCAACCGCTCAGATAATCTACTGTTTTCCCATTTCCAATAGCAGAGATTTGAAAATTGCAAGTTGTGCCGGTATTGGTCTTTAAATCGCAGCCTCTTTTGGAAAGGTAAAAATGCAAGACGAAATGTTAAAAATTTTTAAATATTTAAGAAGCTTCCTAAGGTAAAACCAAGGCAGAAACTCGGAACGAAACCAGATCACGATCCATACCTTCTAAACGGTTCGATTCAAATAAGGGACAAGATTTAATAGAAGGTTAATCCAAAAGGCTGTATGTTTTGTTTAAATAAAACAAAAACCTTGGGTTAAATACTTTGAGAATGAGCTTTGGATAAGACTCTTAATTTATATTTTAGTTACTTCGATCTGTAAAATCGATTTTTGTTTTGTAAATGAAAAAGTTTGTAGAGTCGAGAGTGGGCTGGGTTGGTAAGTGCGCTTCGTTAAGTACTTCAAATGTCACAGATTAGGGACAATTTTGAGTGTACACAATTTCAGAATAAAAATTCTGGTCTGTCAAATGAAAAAAAGGTCCCTGTTTCATTCTCAAATTGTATTAAGCTTACAAAAACTTTAATGAATACATTTAAGGCTCAAAGGAATCAACAATTTGCTTACAATTACTTACTATCGATTGAATTAGAAGACAGGAAACGATTATCATAAAGGCATATTTTTCCAAAGTTTTGCGATTTCTTCATCAAATTTGTTTAAAAACTCGGTCTCAAATCGGAAAACATTTGCGAAAGCTTAACCAGGTCAGCTTGGTTTGATTTTTCGAATCTGATTATAAAAACTGCTTTAGTCCAAACCGATTCATCTCTATTTGAGAAAAGTTTGATTTACAAATGACATCAAATAAGATCTTAGATCGACTACCAAAAATTTGTATTGAAAATCATCAATCAAGTTTTACAAATTCTTCAAAAACCTTAAATCGAGGGATAAGAATTTTTCATACGCAAATTATGTTCGGTCTTATTTCAACGGCTTTTGGCAGCCGTGATAAAGAAACATCAGAAAATACCTTTACAATGGTATCAATAAAGTTTTTTTAGTTTTAAAAGCACCAAACTTTAACTTGAATACCAAGTTTTCATAGACAGAAGTGTGAAAATGTAAGAGTTGAGAGTTGAGTTGTATAAGTGTTGAAACTTTTCAAGTTTTTATTTTAAGAATCCCTACCTACATACATAAACAATCACTTCGAGAATAGTAAACCTTTCAAAATTAACAAGTAAGAAACTTTCATTTAAGTCTGTGCTTTAGGTTAACTTATCTTTTTGTAGTTCTTTCTGTAGTTTTTAAGAGAATGGAATAGTTTTCAGTTTTCGTCATTTATTCATTTATATTAAAACAACTTTGTTAAATTATGAACAAAAACTGGGTTTTCAAAAAGACAAACAATAAATTTTAATTTAAAATATACACGAACTACGTTTATTGGTACTCATGTTCCTTACTTGTGCTGAAAAGGCCGGCATTTTTTTAATGTTAACTAAATTTTTGCAGTGCTAAGCCAAAAGGGAAATTTTTTAAAGAAAACAATAAATTAATACTTTTTGAAACAAAAAATCGGAAAATTCGCGATAGTTTTGTCACATTGGCCAACATGAGGAGGGAGAGTATGATAAAACATTCCATGTAATAATGCTACATGGGCTGCAGGAAAATGTTAACAAGAAATTAGAAAGTAGACGAAGTTCGATCCAGCCGAAAAAGCTCGTGAAGTTTTGTTTTTAATGTTAACGTCGCCGAAATAATCGGTTATTAATATTATATGCGTTCACACAGATTTGCAAATTTTGGTCAAAACCTGATGACTATATCTAATAGCTGCCATAGGAACCATCACCCAGTGTTTCGTGTAGAACAAGCTGGCTGGACAAAATTAACAAATAACTGTTTGGGTTACGGTTACTGTTTTGGCTAATCGCTTTTTTCCGGTAACGGTTATATTATATTACGGTTGTGGGATATCGGTTTCGGTACTGGTTACAGTTATTATTACAATTCTTTTCCAGGTTTCGGTTACGGTTACGGTTATAGGTAGAAAATATCTCTTCTACAAATTATGCAGACAAATGCTGCCTCATTTATAATCTCATTTATTGAGTAAATGTACTAAGCTCAGATTTCTAATATAGAATTTCCATCTTTATTTTCGCATTTTTTAAAGTTTAATACTATACGTATTAAATAAAAGATATGAAACTACTTCATTCACAAAAGATTCGCAACGTAAAAAACTACTATTGGTCACACTTAAATATAAGCCCTCTAAGGGTCGATTTCTCATTTGCTAATAGATGCTATTACCAGCTATACTACAAATTTACTTAGTCTTTTATGTGACAGGGAGATGTGAAATCGGCCCTATAAATTAGTGTTAAAGTGTATATCAAGTGAAATTCGGTTTCCAAAATAATGACAAAATTGGAAGCTATTCGAACGTGACAAAAAAAGAAGTGGTTTTTGGGAGCAGCTATTTAAAAACAACTTTAAGCGAAACCCAACACAATAACTAAGCCCAAATAGTTTTAATATCTTTTAAATGAATAGTTCTTTGAAATGTATATTATTTGATTTACAAATCGTAAGTATATTTTTTGTAAAAAAATATTTATCTCTGTCGATACGTGACATGTCGAACGTGACAATTTTTCCATCATCATATTTATGTGTTTTCTGCTATAATGCGAAGCAAAAACTTACAGTTAATTGCGTTGGCATAGTTTCTCATGGTTTCTTATGCATTCTTGTACAGCCCTTTGTACCATCAGAAAGATTTTAGATAGCGAAAGTACACGTAATCTATAGTCACTTTTTTCCAAAAAATTAAGCAAATTTAATGTCAAAATGAGAAAAATCGCGCTAGCACGGCCGTAAAGCCGAATATATCCATTATTCATTATTAAACATTTTAATTTTTTTGGCATTGGTGGACCTTTTTTTGGAAATGCCCATAGGTATAATGGTCAAGCTCAACAATATTTTGTTCCTTCTCAATGCTATTTGACACTGTTTAGAATCAATGTATTTAAGATATTTTCCAGGCACTTCGTACTTTTGTTTGCCCACTAGCAACAGTGCGGTGCATAATAATTAAGCAGACAATTTTAGTGCATAAATTAAAAAACATATTCATTGTATATTTAATCGAAAATTTTACTAGAAGCGTAAAAACCGAAATAAACACATATATCTGTTACGGTTATCAGTAACCGGTTACGCAAATAAAGGTTATACGGTTACGGTTATAAACAAATACTATTTTCAGTTACGGTTACGATTTCGGTTTCAGTTTTTAAAGTGTTTTTAGCGGTTACGGGTTACGGTTTCAATCTCTGCTTTAGACTAAAAAAATGTGCTAGAGTTAGGGTCGGAAATGTTCCCTAAAGTCCTTACGTGTTTATTTATGATAACTACACAGAGAAAAAAGATCCCCGTAGAATGGATATTCAAATATCCACTTTAAGATCCATATTTTTAAATGTCCTTTTCACATTTTTCAGTTCCTTTGGAAGAAGAATAAAGATCAATGAAAAATGGAAATAGTTGATAGCAGGCTCAAGGTCGTGAATATTTTATGTGTTTTATAATGAAATGAAACACACTTTGTTTTTTGTGTACAATATATTTCGATATGCCGTCGGCATTCGTCATCAGGGCTGTATAAACAATACAAAACCAAAATTTTTACAAAATGTTTACATACAGAGAGCAACAGCGTCCAATCAGTCAGCTGCGGAGTTTGAAACTGAGTCTATTTTCTTATTGCTATGGTCAAGTAGGTGTCTGTATATGTGAGCGCAATTTTCCGTGTCTGCTTTGAAGTTCATCCGAGTGTTCGTGGAGATTATGTACAACATTTCTAAAGTGAACCGTTTGCTATATTGTTGTTCCTGGTGTAGTATGCTCACATTTGCGAAATCAGCTGTGTGTCTGCTCTTGGCCGCAAGTGCTGTTTTTTGGATTGGTGTCTAGTTTCGTCGTTTTATATCAGACTTGTGTCCTGATAGTCTAGTTTTTAATTTCGATTTTGTCGTGCCAATATATACCTTATCGCATACAGTGGCTCCGTCTCCTGCACAAGGGATTTTGTAGATTAAGTTACTTTTTTCCAGCGTCGGTATTTTGCTCTTTGTATTTGTAAAAAATATTTAATTTGTGTGTATCGGCTTATGAGCTATGGCAACTCTGTCTTTGTTATAGCAATCGGAACGAATCAGACGATCGGAAAAAGATGGTATGTATACAACCGATTTGTATATCCTAGGTGTTATTTCCTTTGGTGTCCTATTCTGGGTTTTACTCTTCCTCAATAGGCCATATATTATGTGTGAGGGAAAATTGTTTGATTTGAGAATTATGGTTATTCGTTTTTTGTTGTTTTTATGGAAAATTGGATCACTCACTTCTAAGACTTTCTTATGAAATTTCGTGCTGTGTTGAGTATGATCTTTTTGGGGTGCTTAGAATGGTAATTTATCAGTCTACCGGAGGCCATTGGTTTTTGGTACCAATCCAGTTTTAATGTATTGTCCTTCCTAAGTACTATGGAATCCAAGAACGGTAGCCTTTGGTCAATTTCTAATTCCATCGTGAACTTTATGTCTTTATGGTAATTGTTAAGTTTTTTAAGTATTTCGTCAATGTCGTCCTCTTTCACTACTGCAAATAAATCGTCTACATATTTGGTAAGAAGTCTTACGTTTGTTACTTGACTTAAAACCTCTTCCATCACGATATCAGCGATAATTGGCGATGCCGGCGATCCCATTGGTAGTCCCTTAAGCTGGGTATGAATCTTCTCGTCAAACTTAAAATACCTGTTTTCAGTGATGCAAAAGGTCCAGATATCCATGAACAACTTTTTTGGTATACTGGTGTGTTCAGAAATTTCGCCCCATCTCTTTTGAATCACCTCAAGTGCCAAATCTGTCGGGATGCTGGGAAAAAGAGAAACGACATCAAATGATACCATCCTTTCCTTAAACTCTATAGTGTTCTTGACGTTATACTTGGAATCTTTGGTCAAATTATATAATATATTCGTCATGTATTTGCATAGGTGGTAGGAAGGTGAGTTAGTCATAGAGCAAATCGGTCGTAGTGGGAAGTTGTCTTTATGTATTGTGCTGGTCGAAATTCTATGTCGTTTCAAAACGACATATCTCCGCCAGAAAAAAAGTGACATATCTCCGCCGGCAAAATGTACTGGGCGGAGATATGTCGTCGGAGATATGTCGCTATGCCCACAATTCTGCTAAGTTTGATCCAAATCCGATGACTATAGCATATAGCAGCTATAGGAACAAAAGGTCGAAAAAGTAGATCTAGTGAGAAAGACTTTTTTTTTTAAACACTTTACAACACTTTTCAGTTATGAATATGTTGTATAGCTGCCAGGGCAACCTCAGGTGTCATTTTTAAAGGTTTACAAAAATTAGATTACTCAAAAACTATAAGGGTATTAAGAAGGGATTTTTTCATTGGATAGGTAACGGTTAAACTAAATTTAGTACTTTTTGTTGTTGTTGTTGTTGTCCTAGGGTTGTTGTTGTATTTCGTCAAAGTTAACCAAAAATTTAAAAGCAGGTCAAACATTTTGAGAACGGATGATCTGAATTGAAAATGAAGACAGGGTATCGGGTGTGGTATGGTTAGGGTGGGGTTTCAAAGTCAAATTTCGAAAATCGATATTTTCCCACTGTATGGTTAGCTCCGTTTTGTGACCGATCAAAAATATCTAGTTCAACAAAGGTGGGTATAGGAGTAATTTAAGGGAAAGAATTTGAAAATCGGTCAACAGGTCTCTTTAAATCTTTGCAACCATTTTGGAAAAAGTGGTTCCGAGATAATCGCATTTAAAGATTCGACCTGTTTTCGATGAAATAAAAATCGTTTTTAATAAATGTATAAATCGGATTTGGTGCATTTGGGTTTTAACTTTCACCGAAAAAAATTATCAAATCGTTAAGCAGTTCTCCAGAAATTTGAGTCAAAGTGCGTCAAGACATGGTAAAAATAAAATCTCCAAAAATTTCCAAGTAAAATTTTTTTCAAAATTTTTTTCCATAATATCGAACATTTTATAAATATTATAAAGTTTTTGACCAAAATAGGGAAAAATACGAATTTCTAAAAATACGAGGATCGATAAAAACAATTTTCATATAAAAGGGTCGAAAAAATAATTGTTTTTGTTTATATCTTTAAAACTGGTTTCGGATCAGCGAAAGTTTTCAGGATGTTTATAAGATCCTAATAGAACGTTTAAGCAAATAAAAAAATAAAAAAATTTCTGAAGGTATACAGTACCCTTAATTTAAATGCTTGCGATTTTAAACTGAACAGAAATTCATAAGTTTGGAATGGTGATCTAATCGATTTCAAAAATTTTCATGGCTCCGTTTTTGAAATATTAATTTTTAAATTTTTTGGTAGGTACTCTTACATTTAACCATATCTCAGTCATAATGTCAGATGAGTCAGTAAGAAATAAATCGAAAGGTAAGGAGCTGCCAATAATGCGTGGAGCTTGTTGTAAGTCGGTTCAGTAGTTTGAATTCAACAACCAAGAATATTTCAAAAACGATTTTGCTCGAAAATCCAAGAAATTTCATTTTTAAACGACTAGAAAAAATATAAAAAATACAAAAAATTATTTTTATTTTTTCTACTTAAGAATCGCACTTTTACGAAGAAAATAAGGTATTTGTGAGGAAAATCGTGTAACACGTACCATAGATGGATCAAAGAGTGAGGAACTAACAGTCAAATTTGAGTATATTGTGTGTTTCCAAAAATAACATTGTACTTTTCTTCGTTTTTGGTCAAATTAGAAGTGAACGAAAAGCCAGAACAAAAATAAAATTAAAAACGGAACAAAAGTCGAAGCAAACGAAAATTTATTTTAAAATATCAGGAAAATACACATTTTTGCACTAAATTGCTACAGCTCCTGTGTTTGTCACAGATTTTGATCATCGATTCTGTTTTTCTCGTAGAAGTGCGGTTCTTTGTAGAAAAAATAAAAATATTTTTTGGATTTTTTATTTTTTCCAGGCGACCAAAAATGAATTTTCAAGGAAAAAATCGCGTTTTCGAAATATTTTTGGATATTGTAGTCAAACTAATGAACCGATTTAAAAACAATGTTCTACTCGATTACCGGCGCGATACTTCGATTTATCTGCTCAGCTCTACGACAATTAAAGAAATAAAGACACCATAACGTAAAATTTCAGTGAGGGTCTGGCTGTAAAAGTATTTAAAAACATTGCAAAATTATAAAAACTTCGGCACAGACGAAGTTAGCTTGGCCGTCTCGTTTTTTTTCTGGGTAGAAGAACAAGAGCCAAGCCTAGGAGTTGCTAAGATCGAGAGAGGAGACCGCATAAGCTATTGATCACGGAGATTTGCCAGCCCACTTCCACAAAGTACATTGTACTTTGCTCTTTCGCAAAAAAATTAAGTATTCCTGTATATCATTAGTATTTGGATTGATATCTCAACCGGACTTAAGTCCCAAAGCTTTAGTGTTTAGTTTTAGCTACAAAATCCAATCTTTTGTAATCGTTAATCCCTTTCGTTTGGTTTTCACACAAGTCTTTTCGTAAGCTTTTGCCTAATGCCCAAAGCATTCTGCATCCTGCACTAAAAACTTGACTAACGAATAATGTCGAATCTCTTGTTACATTGCACATTCAATCTCTCCCCTACACTCCTCTCTTTGTGTTTTGTTACCAAGTCACCGTCAAGCACTTTATCCAATTTAGACAGCTTAAAAAAGCAGGACTGACCATTGGTCATAACCATAACCTTAACGCTGACAGCCTTTTGGGCGACTTTTAATTAAAAACCAAAACGAAACAAAACGTGCTGCAAAATTTTTAAGAACTTTGTAAAACAACTCCAAGCCTGAGCCTGGCAACGGCAACCGATAGACGGCAAGCGGGTGGGAGTGGGGGGCAATTAACATGTCCATGTCACAAAAGTTTCTCATAAATTCCAACGCAGCCGAACAACAACACTAACCAACAGCAGGGAACAACCCTTTTCGTTGCTAACAACATACTTAGGGCATTGCGGTGGCAAAGGATACGGTGAAAAGGGGCGGTGCGGGAGCATTTGCGGAATTTATAGCTGCTAATGCGCTGGGTGGGAATGAAAATAATTTCTTGCTCTCGACTGTTGTAATTAGTTTGATTAACTTATTAGCTAGCATTTGCAGACAATTGTGGTGCATACTTTTCAGCGCTGATTGGAATTTCTCTAGTCCCGATTTGTCTGGTGAATATTGTTTGGTCAAAAATTTAATTGACATTTTAATTAGACTCGATTGAGTTCATAGTTTACGAGACATTCAGCTAAGAAAATCTGTCTGAAGGATTGAATGTAGCTAAGATTTATTTTATAAAAACAAGTGAGGAAGTAGGTGAAGACGTTTGGTTTGTAAATCTCTCGAAAAATTCGTTGGTGCCACAGAACTTCTAGAGATTTCTAATTTCTAATTAGTAAATCTAGTTAGAGCACCAGATTATACAATTGATGTTCCGTCTCTAAAAACAGTTGTGGGTTTAATTGATGATTAACTGAAATTTTTTGATTGTGTTACATGTTTTATGATGCATTTTAAAATAATAATTCAAATTTAAGTCATAATTTGTATAAATATAATGAAAAATTTAAAAATTTGTTTGCGCAAAACAGGAGGAATATGTTTCCATCCCTTAATACGCGAGCTGTCATGTAGAGGGCGACACAACGTCAGAGGGAGCTAGTGAGAAAAGAGATTTTTAAAATCTCCTAACAAAACATGGGAGGTGTGACACGGCGTGACACCTGCTGGCTGTAAGGGACTGCTTATTTGTGGGGTAAAACCACTTATTCGCAGTTGACCTCCATATGAAGGCCATTCGCTATCCGCAACTAGGCCCCCTAAAAACCATCTCACAAGTTCTTTGGGATTCGAATGCGACAGTGTATGCTCTGAACGAATTTCGCTGCTGCTAGAGCTAGAGTAGTAACATACTCTGTTACTTTTGTGACCTTATCAGTGTAGCTTTAGCCCTGGTAAATCCATCACAAAAGACCTATATATTGCTTCTAAATCAGCCTTTGTCACACCGATAAGGTCAAGGTTCTTTGAAACCTGTCTACATTTGGTATACCAGCAAAGTACGTCCTACTTTGCATGATGACGTTGAGAAGAACGCAAAGTCCCGTGAAAATAGGAAAGAACTTCTAAGAAGTATTTGGTACCAAGAGAGGTTTTAGGCAGGGCGATAGCATATCGTATCATTTCTAAGTAAAGATCTAATGCTATTCGCACACAATGAGCTTAGCGGTAAACGAGAATAATAGACCAGATGTTTGTAACGCATAGAAGGAAGCATCTCCGACCACAAAAAGTGTATATTTTGAATTATTATAACGAGCTGAGAAATTATAAAAAAAACACGCCTTAATAAAAATATATATTATTTTAAGAGAGAAGAGTGAGCCACTTAGCAGAAATGAAAACGTTAGTCAGCTTCAGAACTATGTAATGAACCGAACTGTCAGTTCCAAATGGTGTGTGAATCATGGAACAGCACCAGTCCTTATTTCCAAACGGCTTGTATCTCTGTTTGATGAATTTTCTCATAAAAAAAAATAGAGGCAAGCTAACTTCGGCTCGACCGAAGTTTATATACCCTTGGAGCATGATATCTGCCTGCCCGTTTGTTATATGGCAGCACAATTTTGACAAAATTTTGAAAACAAAAAAGTTTTTCTCACTAGAACTACTTTATCGACCGATCGTTCCTATGGGAGCTATATGCTATAGTCATCCGATCCGGCCGGTTCCGACAAATGTGCAGCGTATTTGTACCAAAAGACTTCGTGCAAAGTTTGGTTAAGATAGCTTTAAAACTGACGGAGGAGATAGCATAGAAAGAAGAATGTGGTCGGAGATGCTTCCTTCTATGCGTTACAAACATCTGAACAATTTTAATATACCCTCTCCAAGGGTATAATAAATGAACATTCGGGTCAATAATGGTGGCGAAAGTGGAAGGCACTGTTCCAACAATCGCCAGTCGGCTAGATTTGCTATCAATATGTTATCGAATAGTCAAGTGTTAGCAGTGGGGATAGTTCCAAGGGGAGATCTTAGTAAAGGTCTACACCAAATTCTCTACTTATTTGTATAGAATGATAAAAAGCAATAAAATTAAGGATCGTCTCAAAGAATACTACCACAATTAGTAAAATGGTAGTAGTTAACTTCTCGGAAACTCTCAATTTTTAACCCTATGTTTGTTGATATTTAAGTTTTTGGGACTCTGCTTTTATTATGTCATAGGTGAGGTGTCTAAAAAAGCTTACTAAACTCAACTAAATACCCATTACGTTTTCCGTCATTGTCATTTTAATTTTAATTTTCATTTCGAAACTTTACTAACCCGTCACAAATTTTAAAGTTAATCTTTCTATAATACGATTTCGAATACTCTTTTACCTTGGAATTTCATCATGTCGGCTACAAAGAAAATTAGGAAAAATGAACAATCGAAATGCAAGAAGAAGGGAAAGAAACCGAAGGTGAAGCAAAACAAGAAGAAGTCACCGAAAACGAAAAAAACGAAATATTATAAGACTCAAGCCACCTCCACCACTGAGCTAGACAAAAAGAGAGCGGAATTAATGCGTCGCAAGGAGGAAAACTTGCAAAGGATATTGAACAAATTTTTTATCTAGGACTGAAAGAGGGTAAGTGATAGGAATTGGTAATGAGTAGAAACAAATGTTTTAAATTACAGAACTAAATTTTCAAAGCCATAAATGTCGGTAAATGTTAAGTATAGTATATCCCAATTTTATTTATTAGCAAAACCAACTGAATTCGTTGTGGCCGGGAGGCGTGGGCTCAGTACCGCCTCGAACCATATTATAAAAAAGGGATTTATTTTCTTTTTAAGTTTTCGGGGTAACTTACCTTAAGTAAACATTTACCAAGATGTTAACTTACGCCGTTATTTAGAAAGTCCGAACCGAACTTGAACCAGAACAAAAAAAGTTTAAAAGGGTTAGGTTAAAAAACGATATGCTATTAGATTCTTTCCAAGCTGCTATAAATGTCAAGTTTGCTATTCCCACAATAAATAAATAGGTAAATAAAAGGATTCATGATTCATTTGATTCTTTACCATGTTAATAAAGATGAATAGCAGCAGTCTTTAAGCCTTAAAGTTTTGAAAAAAATAATCTACGAAAATAACAACAATGTCGCATTTGTTGAGTAATTCGGGATTTACACGATGAAGCAAACTTCATGAAGTTTTCTTAGTAGGCTTGAAAATCAAGGGAATTCTACTAGATTTGTTGATCAAATCATCGTGTAAATCCCGTCTTAGCTGTTCCTGCAACACAAGAATCAGCATAGCGCTCTTTTTCTACTCATGTGTATATTTGTTTCATTCATCGATAGAGTCAGTCAGAATGCAAGAGTTCTGGAAGACACCCAAATGATCAATTTAAACAATGCGTTAACTAAGGGGAGAGAATTTGCCCCACTAATACTGAAACGCCGAGATGGGTGCACACTAGACTGGCCCTTATATTAACTTTTTTTTTTGATTTCAAAATACCGGGCGGAAAAGGGTTCGTTTTGGTCCCAATAGATATGAAAAAAAGTTTGGCAGCGATCGGACTTCATTTAGTGGACGCGCGTTCGCCCTCAAAATCGAAAATTTGAAATGTATGGGAAATGAGGGGGATGAGATTCGAATTTAATTTCTAAAAACTCCAAAAAAAATTTTTATGTGTTAATTCTTTTTACATCCTTTTAGGGGAATATCATGGCAACATTTTAAATATAAATGTGTCTTATTTTGTGAGTCAGCCTTGCCAGAATCATATCAAAAGGGTCAATTTTGCAAATTTTTTTTTCGTATTTTTTTCAAAGAATTTTTAATACAAATGAGATTTTGATTTTTGCTTTTGCCCAGGCGGCAAAACTATCGTTTTGGTCCCAAAGGATATAATAAAAAGTTTGGCTGCGATCGGACAATATTTAGTGGACGCGCTCTTGCCCTAAAAACCAAAAATTTGAAATATGCTACCAATATATGGGATGATTTACGGATTAAATCTGCAAAATTTGAAAAAAATTTTTTTTTGTAATTTTGCTCTTTAAATCCTTTAAGGGAAATACCATAGCAACATTTTACATATTTTTGTTGGATATTTCGAGCGTAAACTTGGTCAGGATCATATCAAATCGGCCAATTTTTCAAAAAAAAAAATTTTTTCTGAGATTAATTTCGGATTTTATCTCTAAAATTTTCAAATTTTTTTAAGTGTTAATTCTCTTTAAATACTTTTTGCGGAATACCAAAGCAACATTTTAAATATAAATGTTAGATATTTTGAGAATAAATTTGGTAAGAATCATATTTAAAAGCACATTTTTCACATTTTTTTATAATTTTTTTTTAAGATAAAATAATATATACGAGATATGCTCTAAATATCGGACATTTACATTTAAAATGTTGCTATGATATTCTTCTAAAAGAATATAAAGAGAAATAACACTTAAACATTTTTTATTAAAAATTCTAGATATTAAGCCCAAAACTCACCCCAATTATTGCGCATTTATTTCAAATATTCGATTTTGAGGGCGAGTGCGATTCCACCAACTGAAGTCCGATCGCTGCCAAACTTTTTATTATATCTATTGGGACTAAAACGAAATTTCTTCCGCCCAGGCAAGAGCAAAAATCATAGTCTCGCATAAATTAATTTATCATTAAAAAAAACCCCAAAAAAAATGAGAAAAATAGGAGTTATGATATGATTTTGACCAAGTTTTCGCTCGAAAAATTCAACAAAAATATTTAAAATGTTTTTTTCAAATTTTGCAGATTTAATCCGTATCTCATCCCATATATTGGTAGCATATTTAAAATTGGTTTTTAGGGCAAGAGCGCGTCCACTAAATATTGTCCGATCGCAGCCAAACTTTTTATTAAAAAAACGATAGTTTTGCCGCCCGGGCAAAAGCAAAAATCAAAATCTCATATGTATTAAAAATTCTTTAAAAAAAATACCAAAAAAAAATTTGAAAAATTGACCCTTTTGATATGATTCTCGCCAGGCTGACTCACAAAATAAGACACATTTATATTTAAAATGTTGCTATGATATTCCCCTAAAAGGATGTAAAAAGAATTAACACATAAGAAATTTTTTGGAATTTTTAGAAATTAAATTCGAATCTCATCCCCCTCATTTCCCATACATTTCAAATTTTCGATTTTGAGGGCGAACGCGCGTCCACTAAATGAAGTCCGATCGCTGCCAAACTTTTTTCATATCTATTGGGACCAAAACGAACCCTTTTCCGCCCGGTATTTTGAAATCTATTTTTAAGGGCCAGTCTAGTGCACACGCATACTCAAAATCTTCTGTTAATTTGGAGTTGTCTGTTCTGGTCAGTTTTTGCACTTGTGCTGTTTTGGGAACTCCCAAATAGTCATAGCAATGCTGGCATGAGATGGCCTCTGACAACTTTTAGAAGATAGACAAAGCCTACTGATGATAAAACCGCAAGGGTTTTAAAACATCTGTACAGTTGATCATCTAACTTTGCAGAGATTAAAACCGAAACGAATTTCGGTTTCGGTTCAGGCATTAATATTGTCCCAAAGCTTACTTTAACTGTATGGGAAACGGACAAGCAACCTGCGTTCGAAATTTAGCAATTGGTCGTGTTAGACACCACAACTGATAACGAAAATTGTTTCGGTTTTAGTCCCTATTTTTGTGGTGTGAGTGTATCATGAATTTAAAGTTATGAACACAAATAAATTTGGAATATATAGACTGAACGGTTGCACAGTCGACTCCGTTTCTGTCAGAAATTAGTCTGCTGTTTGCTCTCTCTATATGTATATGTCCGTCTCGCTCTAACCACTGTAATTTCCTATGCGAAATCTTACTATCGCTTAACAACGCTCAAAATTGAGCACCGCTCTTATACTTATTGTTCCAACCTGTCGATTTTTTTGAGGTTTGCACCCCTGTTTTGCACTATACCTCAAATTGGAGGTGTGGCAAATAGATCAAAAAAGTTTCATCTAATGTCAAGCGCCGTTTTCATTGAAGAGAGTAAAAAGAGGGTCCCAAAATTATACAATATTTGTATGAAATTTTTTTTTAAATCAAAAAATTATTTAAAAAGCATTACGCATTTTTAAGTATATGCAAAAAATACAGTTAAATAGAAACAACTGGTTTTTGCCAATCAATTTCTGCACCTAAATTGTTTATAATTCGCAGTCCATAGATTACATTTTTTCATATGCTAAGCATTTACCACTTTTCAAAAGAAATCGTGTTTAAAATTTCCGTCAGTCCTCCATAACCATATCCGGCTCGAAGGACCATAAGAGTGAAGGGGTGCAGAACTTCAAAGTTGACAATGTTAAGTAGGTTTTTGGTTCGGACTGTCGTTTTAAAAAGCTCGGTCCGAGATTTGTAAGCACAAGGCGGTTGGCTTGCTATTTTGTCTTTTTTTTCTTAGACAAATTGGTATTTTTTCATCTTTACGCACAACATTAATGCTTTTTTTTGTTAAGGTATGCCTGTGTGTTCTGATTTAAGATCCGGCCAAAACACACTAGGCACATTATGTGTACTACAAATATTGTGTATATTATGTATAAGCAAGGCTGCAAATTGTCCCTGCACTGAACCCCTTAGAACTGGTTCGATTCCGTTATTTTTTCCAATTTCTCAATAAAATGACAAAATTCATTATTACTTTATTACCACTTCCCAAGATTTTAATCGCTTAACATTCCTCTGACTCTTTTGTCATTAAAAAACAAACTTGTGTCAGCCAAATGGTTAATAAAATACCAGCGAATTGGCCGTCACGCGTCAACAAGGGCATTATCAGCTACTTAAATCTAAGCACTGGTTCCGGCTCCGTGTTATTAGATACGCTTAATTGTTTCTTTTTAGCAATCGGTATTTAAGAGGGTTGACAATAAAACAAATTTCAATATCTGACGGCAGCGACAAACGATATTACGAGTATTGTAGATTTTATTGAAAAACAAACACGTGTTCACAGCTCATCTCCACTTCTGCCTGGGTAAAAACAAATTAAGTCACCCTTTTATTACGCTATTTAATTTCCAACGTAATGTTGTCAACGTAGTTGACAAATGTGCACCGAAAACAACCCACCCCCTCTACCCCAGCTCCAGCCTCCACCACCCCTGTCTCTGCCTTTGACTGCAATGTTTGATCTGTAATTTGTGCCACTTGATGAGGTTGGTCTAAGCCTGAAAAACGTTGGGGTGGTTTATTTGTGCCACAAGTTGCCCAATGCGATTAGACCGTGAAGAAGCCTGAAATCGGAAAATGCGATTATGCAGGTGCATTTTGGTGGAGGGATTGCATCATTTGTGAAATGATTTATGAACTAATTTAACATTAAAAGATACGAGAATGGAACATTGAAACTTCTACGCTATATTTTCAATTCAGTTGGAAAGGAATGTTGAAATTGCCGAGATTGATGCCAGTTCCCGACGCTCTCAATACACCCAAAAGGAAAATCTGATCTTGTATTATAAAAATAGAAATGGAGACACATTTTTACCTATTCACTTTAGAACTAATCCCAGACCTTTAGGTAACCTCTATATGCGTTTTTGATGTGCAGTTAAAATGTTCAGATCTAAGCTAATGGTACCCAGTGTTAGGGAGGTCCTAGGTATTTGTAGGTACATACTTAAATACATATTTTGTGTACCTTTTAACTTACCTTGTATTTTTAAATTCGAATGTCTTTTGCCTGATCTAGATCCAAATTTTTATTTACCTTGTCAAAAAGTAAAGGGAAAATAGATTACCATCAATGAGAAACTTACTCTGCCAAATTATTATACTCTTATTAAAATATTAAATTTGTTCAGATGTTTGTAACGCATAGAAGGAAGTATATATATTAGGGGGGGTCGATTTTTTTTCGACCAAAGCGTATAGCAAAAACGAAATCTACGGTCAATTGTAAGAAAATTTCACCAAGAAACCATGGGTCTAAAATGAATTCCTAGTCCGCGCAAATCGACTTCAAATATTTATGTTACTTTTTCCCAAAAATCAAGTTAGAAAGTCGCTGAACACCTACTATAACATGTTCTGTATACCCCAGAGCTTGCATTTATCTGAAAAATTTCATATAGAAGCCACACAAAGTGATAAAGGTGTCAAAAAGTGAGCCCAGTGCTGCCCATCAACGTTGAAGCGGTGCTACCCATTAAAATTTGTTGTTTTACGTATAACTCCGCTATCGATCATCCGATCTTCATAGTTCCCTTGGCGAATCGATAAATAATCATGATTATAAAATATCTCTAGAAGGTACAAACCATCTATCTCCAAAACTGTGGGAGATATGAGGTTTTTTCTGAATTGCGGAGGCGGAAGGGGGCGTGGCAACCTGTGACATAAAAATTTGTTTGCCGGCAACTACAAGAAGTATTTGTCCCATACAAGTCAAACCTCTATCTCTTACCATGTCAGAGATCTGTACTTTTGCAGGTATTTGGACAGACAGACGGACATGACTATCTCTGGTATTACATTTTTTTAGCTTGGGACTTTTCGACCCAACAAAAAGATGGATTTCCGGTAGATACTAGCAAAACAAATCGTTTGCACTGAAATACCTGCAGAAATCAGCAGGATTTTGTTCGGCAACTAAATATAATAACAATTGCTCAAAAATATGGAATCAATGGGAGATTTGGTTATTCTCACTGAGGAAATAGCCGACAGTGATTAAGCCAATGAATGAATGTGAATACATTGATCCCCCGAATAACCGATTGACGGAATGCTAAGCAGCTACTTGACAGTCCTGGCAAAAGACAGCTCAAGCAGAAATATTTTCCTACTAGCTACCAAATTATCTGCAACACTAGAGAAGCAATGTGTAGAAAGGATAACCCGGCTCGGTTCCACCTGAGAACTTGATTTGCTTTTCTTTGTACCATCTTTCAACGATTAACTGAATCAATTCGATTCTCCATAGTTGCTCGTTGACAACCCGAATGACTCATTAATTATATCATCTTCTTCAGTGACAAATTGGATCGTTGTTTTCACTTAGAAAAACTTAAATAGTGCATTCTAAATAAAATTCACCAAAAAATTTAATTTGTTGCTGTCAGGGACAACTTTTGATCAAAAAATTTGGCCGTTATCTCGGCCGGTATTGTCAGGCACATTTTCCGGCAAACAAATTTCGAATAAAACTTACCTTTTTGTTAAGGAGCTTTGGCGAAAAGCCATAAGCTAAAAAAAAAAATACTACAGGAGATAGCCATGTCCTTCTTTTACTACGTTTATGCTATGAATTTCACGATTTCTTCAATTTGCAAAATCAAATTTGTTCCTGTTTATGCAGCATTTGTAAATTCACAAAATGGCCAGCACACATATAAGAAGAATAAAAGATCTGGCTACACCAACTCAACGTTAAGTTTCCTGCGCTCCGGCATTTCATGAATTGACGTTGATTTCATAGTCAACTTTCGTGTGTAATCAAAATCATGAAATGGTGTTTATGCACGCACTTTCGGAGGCATTTCATGAAATGATTTTGCAAGTATTATGTAAATAGTATGTATGTAAATATGTCGATAATCCTGTAAAAGTACAGATCTCTGACATGGTAAGAGATAGAGGTTTGGCTTGTATGGGACAAATACTTCTTGTAGTTGCCGACAGACAAATTTTTATGTCACAGATTGCCACGCCCCCTTCCGCCCCCGCAATTCAGAAAAAACCTCATATCTCCCACAGTTTTGGAGATAGATGGTTTGTACCTTCTAGAGATATTTTATAATCATGATTATTTATCGATTCGCCAAAGGAACTATGAAGATCGGATGATCGATAGCGGAGTTATACGTAAAACAAAAAATTTTAATGGGTAGCACCGCTTCAACGTTGATGGGCAGCACTGGGCTCACTTTTTGACACCTTTTATCACTTTGTGTGGCTTCTATATGAAATTTTTCAGATAAATGCAAGCTCTGGGGTATACAGAACATGTTATAGTAGGTGTTCAGCGACTTTCTAACTTGATTTTTGGGAAAAAGTAACATAAATATTTGAAGTCGATTTGCGCGGACTAGGAATTCATCTTAGACCCATGGTTTCTTGGTGAAATTTTCTTAGAAGATTTCGTAGATTTCGTTTTTGCTATACGCTTGATACGTTTTTTTCGGCCCATATAAATCGACCCCCCCTAGTATGATCAGCATGACGAGCTGAGTCGATTAAGCTTTGTCCGTCCGTCTGTCCGTCCGTCCGTCTGTCCGTCTGTTTGTTTCTACGCGAACTATTCCCTCAGTTTTAAAGCTATCGAGCTGAAATTTTGCACAAAGTCTTCTTTTGTCAGCACGCTGCTAATATGTCGGAAGCGCCCGGATTGGATGACTACTTCTATTAGCTGCCATACAAATGATCGGTCGAAAAATTGATTTTAGTGAGAAAAACAGTTTTTTTTCTCCAATATTACCGCTCTCAATCACGGTCATGGGTAATATTTAATGTTTTTAAGCTGATCTGCGAAGTTTGGTTTAAGTCGCTAACCGTTGAGACAAGCGTTTTAAGTGTATCAAAACTTCGTCTGTGCCGGCAGTACATAAGAATGTCACATCAATCACATTTATGCAAAATGGTATATATTCGCTCATGAAAATCGTAGAGTTTTTTTGGGACAATTTATTTTAAAGCCTTAGAAAATCATAGAATTTGGGACATATATTTTAAGGCAAAGAATTAATACTATAAGATAGATCCTTCACAAAACGCCCCTAACAAGATTCAACGTCTTAAACGTTCTATTAGGATCTTATAAACATCCTGCAAGACTTTCAAGCAGATCCGAAACTCAGTTTTACAGAAATAAACAAAAAACAATTATTTTCCCGACCCTTTTATATGAAAATTGTTTTCATCGACCCTAGTATTTTTAAAAATTCTAAGTTTTTTCACTTTTCTGGTCAAAAACTTTTTAAATATTTATAAAATGTTCCATATTTTGTAAAAAAAAATTTTTGAAAAAAAACAAATTTTACATGAAATTTTTGGAGATTTTATTTTTACCATGTTTTTACGCACTGTGACCCACATTTCTGGAGAACTGCTTAACCGATTTTGATAACTTTTTTTTCGATGGAAGCTTACACCCAAAAGCACCAAATCCAATTTTTTACATTTATTAAAAATAATTTTTATTTCATCAAAAAAACAGATGTCGAAACTTTAAATACGACTATCTCGGAACCACTTTTTCCAAAATGGTTGCAAAGATTTAAAGATTATCTGTTAACCGATTTTCAAGTTCTTATTTTTGAATTGCTCCAAATACCCACCATTCTGGTGTGAACTCGGATATTTTTTATCGGACAAAAAATAACGGAGCTAGGACCAATATAGTGGGAAAAAAGAGTCGATTTTCAAAATTTTGACTTTGAACCCCCATAACTCCGTCATTTATTGACCGATCCAAAATATCCTAGTTCACACCAGAATTACATCAATTCTTAACAAAACTCCGTCTTCAGTTTTAAATTCAGATCATCCGTTCTCAAAAAATTTTTGCAACCATGGGCATATGGGTCATTTTTTTATAAACCGAACAGCAAAAAATTTTTTATTTTTCATTTTAATAAAAAAATCGAAATTAGATCTCGACATGCCCACCAAAACGTAATTTGCGGTTTTTGCACAAAATTTTTTGTTAATTTTATAAACAATTTCAAAATCGTCAAAAACGAAAAATGGAAAAAAGGGTTTTTTAAAACGTGATATCTCAGGATTGGTTTATCGGATAGGTCTCAAGTTGATATCGATGGAAAGAATTTTACTGTATCTACTCAAATCATAATTTTATAAATTTTTAAATTAATTAATAATATTAAGTAAATGTTGCCTAAAATTACATATAATTTTTTCTCAGTGTTAACCACCATGTTTTGGCTTCTGGGGATATAGAATTTATTGTACTAAACACAACTTAAAAAACGGTGTTTTCAAAAAGATGGAGACTTTTATAGTTTAAAAGTTATGAATTTTTGAAGTTATAAACAAATTAAAAGTTGCCCTTAAATAATAATTTCTCACGCAGTCCGTTTTAACGCTTTTTGGTTGGAACTTGGCAAGTGTGCTTTATATTCATCAAGCTTTCCAAAAATGTCAACATCTCGCGGATCGGATGACTATAACATATAGCTGCCATACGAATGTTATGATTAATTGAATTTTGTTGTGAATTAGGGTTACCAGAGCTTTCAAAGTGTTGTATACCAAGACCAAACTCAGCATTCCTATGGCAGCTATATGATATAGTCGTCCGATCCGCGAGATGTTGACATTTTGGAAAGCTTGATGAATATAAAGCACCGCCAAGTTCCAACAAAAGCGTTAAAACGGACTGCGTGAGAAATTATTATTTAAGGGCAACTTTAATTTGTTTATAACTTCAAAATTCATAACTTTAAACTATAAAAGTCTCCATCTTTGAAAACACCGTTTTTAAGTTGTGTTTAGTCAATAAATCATATCCCCAAACAAAACATGGTGGTTAAACTGGAAAATTATATGTAATTTTAGCAACATTACTTAATATTATTAATTAAAAATTTAAAAATATGATGGTAGAGTACTACTTTCCTCGTATCAACTTGAGACCTATCCGATAAACCAACTGGTATCACGTTTTAAAAAACCCTTTTTCCATTTTTCGTTTTTGACGATTTAAATTTTTATAAAATTAACAAAAATTGTCCCTTGTGGGCTGTCGAGATCTATTCGATTTTTTATTAAAATGAAAAATAAAAATTCTTTCTATAAAGAATGACATACAAATTTTTGTTAACTTTGAATAGAAATACAACAACAACCGCAGGAACAACAACAACAACAAAATTACTAAATTTAATTTAACCGATTTCCTATCGTAAACCTTTAAAAAATGGCACCTGAAGGTATACGGTACCCTTAAATTAAAAATTAATTGATATGAAAAATTTATATTTTGAAAATTAAAATAATGATTTCGCTAACATTTTCTTTGTAAGGAACACACTCGCCCTTCAACCACTAGAATATAAACATAAGTACCCACAGATCAAAGATATACAGGCCTGTTCCGGTTTTCACTTTCGACAAAAATTGTCGAATTCGAATTCGTTAAATATGCTGTTGCATTAAATTGATTTGGCTAATCAGATTAAAATGTTTTACCTTGCATCAGTCGTGTAAAGAGTAAGTAGAAACTGTAGGTTTGATACATATTTCCTTGATTCTTGAATAGAGAAGAGAACATGTAAAAAATTCGAATTCACTTTAGTGAAAACCGGAACATGGCAGATATTCATACTTCTGTCCTTATGACAATTCCATTCGTTTTAAGAATTGGGAACAGGCCTGATAGTAAAGATCAAATGACCAAAAATCTATGCCTTGTGCCTAGTGTAATTCAGGTTCAAGCTTTCCCAAATTTTTCCCTCACTTGGAGATCAAACTATCCAAATTTTTTCCAGAGTGCTCGACTATATGCCTTTACAAAAGATACAATATTTTAACGCTTTGCCTCTTCCTCGAATGTCCTCGCATTTAGCTTATTGATTAACCGTTATTCATTTTGGATACTGACATTAAAATTAATAAATGTGGCCAGGAGAGAATAACCGCCGTATCAGCAGCATCACCTCCATCCCCATCACGGAATAACAATGCCAACCATCAGGCAATTATATTCACCAGCGGCTACCACCCCAGTTCCACCTGCTTTCGAGGCAATAAAAAACAAAATGCCAAGTAAAGCGCAAAATAAGAGCAATAATATTTAATAAATACGCACACCCATACACACAACATGTATTTATATGTATTTTTTTGGTGGTGGTTGAATGCCAAAAGCCATAAATAAATATACAAACACACACTCATACACACGCAGAGAGATAAACGCGGCGCATAAAAAGATTAAAACGTGTTTGGCATCGGCATCTCTCTGTCTTTATGTATAGGTAGGCATACTTTGTGTGTGTGCGTGTGTGTGTGTGTGTGTGCCATGCATTTTTGGTTGAATACTTGAGAGAGGCGGCAGGCGGTACAGCTAACTTACTCCCACTCCCTGCTGTCCACCTCACCACCCTTGGCAGCAACATCATTCTTCATGGCATTTCGGTGAAAAAGAATGCTTTTGATCTTCACAAGCGAATGATTTTTAATATGACTTTTTGTTGTAGCACTGGAGGGGAGGGGTGGTGGGAAATGACAGTGGGTGGCTGGAAAATATGAAAGTAAAGTTGAACAGGAAGTCAATCAGAAACCAAGCCAAAAAGTATACTATGATTTTGTTGTACAGTTTTAATTAGCTTAATTAAATCGTAATGCACATGCAGTTTCCTGCCGCCACCACCTACTTTCATGCACACACACATATACAGTTGGCCAACCGCAGTGCTTAAAATTAGACAAACTCAAAGCGCCCCACTTGGTAGGAGAACGAGTTCGGGGGGTCGGTGGAAGCGGCACGCATAATGATGGTAATTTGTTGGTTTGGCAAAAGAGCAAATGGCATGCTTGGAATTTCAATTAATTTCCATAATTTCAAACGCTTTATGAGCGAAGGCGAAGCGAAACGAAAAGAGAGGCACAAGCAAACGCCTCGCGAGACGACGACTCTACGCGGGGGGATGATTTTTGTGGACGGCTAATGCGGATCCGGATGCGGGCTTGTTTTGTTGTCCTCCCTTTGTCCGTGTCTGTTATTTGGCCCGACCTTTTACGGTGCTTTTGTGAATAGGCCCACAATCTCATTGCTCAACAGTATCTTTTCCAACATAGAAGGTGATAAAGTGCCTAAGCGACATACCAAAATTAAGGAAAAAACTTTAACAGCTTGATTAAAATGCATTTTCCAAATAGCTTTGAAAATTTAATGGTTAAAAAAATAATACACATAATGTTACATTGAGAAATTAAAATCACTTCACTTTATCACATGGCAATTTTGTTAGACTTCGGCTAAAAACTTTTTACTGCATTTAGCATTGAAAACCATTTTTCCGTCCTTTTTGAAAACATTTATTCCGCTGCGGAAATTTTAAAAATGTACAATTTGTACAGGAAAATTTTTTTACCATTTTTGTGACCTATTAAATATGACTAATTTCATTTGGTTGATCCCGAAATGGCTAAGCCGCTACGCTACAGATTTAATTAAAACACAGAACTTTTAATCCGAGTCGTGTCGGGCTAAAAGATATCTTCCTTATATTTCGCATCTTTTAGATAGAAATTTAGAAACAGTCCAACTTCAACAACAAAAGGACAACCTTCTTCAGCCAGGCTTCAAAGCAAGGCAATTGCCCTGCGACGTCTGCTTGTGTGAATCGGCGTGCAGTGGAGTATTTGAACCCAAAAATGTGAATTTTTTTCAGTAGAGCTGAAATTGAACGAAGTTTAAATTTTTATACTCTGTACCGAAGGTACATAGAGTATATTAATTTGGTGCAAAAGTATGTAACAGGGAGAAGGAATCATTTCCGACTATATAAAGTATATATATTCTTGATCAGCATCAACAGCCGAGTCGATATAGCCATGTCCGTCTGTCCGTCTGTCTGTCCGTCCGTCCGTCTGTCCGTCCGTCCGTATGAACAAACAGATCTCGAAGATGGTAAAAGATACACTGAAAAAAATTCAAAATAGATTGAACATTTTTTTGAGAATCTTTAATTTTGTAATAGCAAGATAAAAAACCTTGAAGAGATTCAAAATCTTAAAAACAAGATTTATCATCTCGAAATGTATCAACCGTCCTACAGTTTTAAGTAAAGCTTTAGTTAAAAACCTTTAGATATATATAAATAAATTTATTTTGTTAAAAAAAATTTAAAAAAATGAAAAAACAACTCGGCTCTACTGGGACTCGAACCACAACATACTCGTCCAATAAAGCTTTTGACTTCCTTACCGTTCTGCTATGAAGGGAATTTTTGCGCGACCAGTTCGTGTAAGAACTCAGCTGGTATTGTCTTCTGGTTCTTAAACACGATTAGTGCGATCCAACAATGAGGCTGAACAGCGGATGGCTGGTGCCGATGCGTGGTCAATCACCCCGGGTACTCAGTTCAAGTCCAGCCAGGAATTATTAATTAACATTTATTGTTTTTCAGAAACAACAAATTGTTAATAACTAAATCAAACAACAAAAAAAACAAACAAAAAAAACAGCTAATATTTTTCGTTTTTCTTTTCATATTAAAAATGAGATTGTTTCATCTTAAAGTCGAGTATAAACAATGTTTATCCAAGATTGATGGATTAAGATTAAAATTGGAAAATTGAGCTATAATACTGAGTTAAGATTATCTGGTCTTAGTCGATTTTGACACGTTTCTCTTTGATTCAGATTATAATCTTAATTTTGTTGTTTTTTCCAGGTAGGGTTTGACATGTATGGGGCAAATGTTTCTTATATCTGCAGGCAGATCAAGTTTATTTTCAATTTTTGCCACGCCCCCTACCGCCCCCGCAATTCAGTTTTGAATTTAGACCTTCGTACCTTCTAGAGATAGTTAGTAATTGTTAAAATGTATCGATTTGCCAAAGAAATGATAAAGATCGGATGAGCGGTTCTCAAGTTATGAGCAAAAAAGTACATCGCCCTCGCCCCACCCCTCCCAACCATTCACAACTAACACCACACAATCTTAGAGAGAGAAAGAGAGCGAAAGAGAGAGTGAGAGAATAAGAGAGAGAGAGAGACTTTGAGATGAGCGCAGCACCAGCATTGCATTCAACTTTTACCCCAGGTACAGAGTATGTTATAGTCGGGCTTGACCGACTTTCTCACTTGTTTGGTTCGATTTTGTTACTTTAACCCTTGTACACGCAAATTTTTTTAGACCTTACTTCACGCTCATAGGGCCTGACCAGACTCCATAAATTTACATGCATTTGCATGGGAATTAGAATTGATTACGTTCGAATTACACTAGTTTACAAAAAAAAAAAAAAAATGACCCATTTCAGCTGAAAAATTTTCTTAGTATAGTTTGGAATAGTGATCTAAAAACGATTTCAAATATTTTTCATGGCTCCGTTTTTGAAATATTAATTTTTTAAATTTTTTGGTAGGTACTCTTACCTTTTAAGCCATATCTCAGTTCATAATTGTCAGATAGAGTCAAGTAAGAAATAATCGAAAGGTAATGGAGCTGCCAATAATTGCGTGGAGCATTGTTTTGAAATCGGTTCAGTAGTTTGAATTCAACAACCAAGAATATTTCAAAAAATCGATTTTTTGCTCGAAAATCCAAGAAATTTAATTTTTAAACGACTAGAAAAAAATAAAAAAATACAAAAAATTATTTTTATTTTTTCTACTTAAGAATCGCACTTTTACGAAGAAAATAAGGTATTGGTGAGGAAAATCGTGTAACACGTACCATAGATGGATCAAATTGAGTAGAGAAACTAACAGTCAAATTTGAGTATATTGTGTGTTTTCAAAAATTAACATTGTACTTTTCTTCGTTTTTTGGTCAAATTATGAAGTGAACGAAAAGCCAGAACAAAAATAAAAATTAAAAACGGAACAAAAGTCGAAGCAAACGAAAATTTATTTTAAAATATTCAGGAAAATATCACATTTTTTTGCACTAAATTGCTTACAGCTCCTGTGTTTGTTTACAGATTTTGATGATCGATATCTGTTTTTCTTCGTAGAAGTGCGGTTCTTATGTAGAAAAAATAAAAATGATTTTTTTGATTTTTTTATATTTTTTCAGGCGACCAAAAATGAATTTTCGAGCAAAAAATCGGTTTTTTCGAAATATTTTTGGATATTGTTGTCAAACTAATATACCGATTTAAAAACAATGTTCTACTCGATTACCGGCAGCGAAATAACCTTTCGATTCTTATCTTGCTTGACTCTATCTGACAATTATAAAGTGAGATATGGCTTAAAATGTAAGAGCCCCTACCAAAAAATAAAAAAAAATTATATTTCAAAAACGGAGCCATGAAAAAATTTTTGAAATTGATTTTTGAGATCACCATTCCAAACTACACTAAAAAAAATTTTCAGTAGAAATGGGTCTTTTTGACTGTAAACTAGTGTTATTAGCTTAAGTAGGTAAATGTTTTATATTTCTTACTATTCCATTTCGTTTTGGCATAGAATCAAAAAATTTCGGAATATAAAAAAAAAAACAATTGAAAATACTTTTAACTAAAAAAAAACAATTAAAAGTTGATAAAAAGAAGAGGTAAAAATAATTTTGGCAAAATTAATTAGAATATGCATTTGAATCACAACTTTCTATACTAGATTGATCATAAGACACAAATTGGACGACTTCTGACGATATATGACTCAGTGAAAAAATTTCCATTGGGATATCACAACATTTTTGACTCTTTAACAAGGTCATAGTATGGATACAGTTTTGAATCCCTTTTATCGCTGGACCGCACAGTCTGTTCTGTCGCTGCAATCAATTGATTTTCTTGAATTGTTCTTCTTCTTCTTTAATGGCCATTACAACCGTTCGACGGTCTGTGCCTCTGCGATTAACGCTCTCAATTCGCTTCTGTTCTGTGCAAGCTGCCACCAGTTGGTTACACCAAGCTCGGCAATGTCTTACCACCTTGCCGCCTCCATAGTCAGCCGCCTTCGATTTATACGCCTTTTTTGCTGGAGCTTCTTCCTTCATCCTGGCGACATGTCCTAGCCAGCGCAGCCGCTGCTGCTTTATGCGTTTGACCAGGCTGGTGTCCCCATAGAGCTCGTACAGTTCGTCGTTTCTTCGAATGCGGAAATCATCGCCGACTTTTAAAGGTCCATAAATCCTCCGAAGAATTTTTCGTTCAAACACGCCAATCGCCGCTTCATCCGCTGCTGTCATTGTCCATGCTTCTGCGCCATATTGCAGGACTGGGATGATAAGCGACTTGTACAGGGCTATTTTTGTACTTCGCTTGAGGTCTTTGCTCCTGAACTCCCTACTTAGCCCATAGTAGCATCGGTTCGCAGGTGTGATTCTTCGTCGGATTTCCAGACTGATGTTGTTCTTGCTGGTTATCATCGTTCCGAGGTAGACGAAATCCTCTACAACATTAAAGTGGTACCCCTCCATTGTAACAGATTGCCCAAGTCGCAATGACTTTTTGTCCGCGGATACTAGGTACTTCGTCTTGTCCTCATTTACCGCTAAGCCCATTAATCTAGACTTGAGCAGTTGGGCGAGTTTAGCTTTGTAGGCTTCGGAAGTCCCTTGTGATTGCAGCTTCTCGACGTTTAGCTTTCGACGTGTGCCAGTGCGTGCGGAATGCGCCACACTGAGCCGTGTGCGTACCTTGGCTGCAACAAGGCAATGATCCGAGTCAATATTGGCCCCTCGAATCGCGCGCACATCTAGTACACTTGATGAATGCCTTCCGTCGATCACAACGTGATCAATCTGGTTTCAAGTTCGTTGATCAGGGGACTTCCAGGTCGCCTTATGGATGTCTCTATGTTCAAATCTGGTACTACTTACGACCATGTTCCGGCCCGCAGCGAAGTCTATTAGCCTCTCTCCGTTACCAGAGGTTGTTTCATGAAGGCTAAAGCGTCCGGCTGTCGAACCAAAAACAAAAACTCCTTCTCTCCCGATTTTCGCGTTAAAATCACGATCTTTATGTCGTGGTCGGGGCAGCGCTCATATAGTTGTTCCAGGCGCTCATAGAATTCGGCTTTTATCGGGTATCTCTTGTCCTCTGTTGGCGCGTGAGCACAGGTAAGACTAATATTAAAATATTTTCCCTTAAGTCTGAGCGCGGCAAGCCGCTCGTCAACTGGTGTAAAGCTGATGACAGAGTGGCGCAGTTTATCACTCACTGCAAAGCCGCACCCAAACTCGTGCTTGGTAGCATGACCGCTGTAGTAGATCTTCCAGGGGGGTGTTTTATTTCCTGTCTCATCCTGTGGTAGCGCTATTATCTTGCTTCCATATCCAATCCATCGCATTTCCTGGAGTGCGGTAACGTCCGATGAATATTCCTTGAGGACATTCACCAAGGAAATATCATCACCATCTCCGTTGAGGGTGCGGACATTCCAGGTGCATATTCTCAAATCGTGGTCCTTAAAACGTTTGCGTGAGTCGTCATCAGGGGGGGTCCGTATCCGAGGCATTGTAGCCGCAGTATTCATTGGTGGAGATTTTTTACGATGGTGGGTACCAAACCCGACGCACTAACCCTATATATTATACCCTGAATTGTTACTTATAGTTTTATAGATCTACCGCTGTGGTTTGAGCTTGATGGCGCGACATCAATCTTATAATCATGGCCTTTTATTGCGCCCTGAAGTCAACTTGCGTTATAGGTCTTAAATCTGTATTTATCTGTTCCTTTTTTTTTATTCCCTAATAAACTTTTAAATAGAACAAACAAAAAACAAAATAAACTTTAAAAAAAAACAAAATTTGTAAAATCTCTTTTCGTTTTCTTTCTGTGAATTAAAAAAAAAACATCTAAATATTGAACGCTCAACTTGTACTTTTTATACCAGGGATGCAAACCGGTTCTGAACCGAACCGGTTATAAACCGATGATGCCATTGGTAAGCATCGTTCTTGAACAGTCTACGTTCTCTAATTCATTCCTGTTGATGCAACTTTTTCTGCTGCTGCTAAAACTATAGTAATTTCGCTAATCTTGTTCCACAACTAGGGTTAAAGAAAAAAAATAAGAACTAAAACTGAATCGGCTAAACTAGCTAGCATCCAATATATAATCATTTTGATTTTGGCTAGCTGCACTTGTTCTTTCTCGTTCGCTCTTTTCCTTGTTTCGGTACGGACGACCGGTTATGTTAATAAGGTTTACGGTTACGGTTATAAGAATCATTTTTTTTCGGCTAAGGTCTGGTGTTTTTAGCGGTTCAGGGTTACCGTTTTAGTATTTGGTCAATAAAACGGGGTATAATCGAGTCTTCATAGGGTACCATTTTCTCCCGACAAAAATGCCATTAATGATCAAAAGACGAGCGCATTTAGGACTTTAGAATTAAAACTGATGACTCAAAAAATACTTCAATGGGATCCAAAAAATCATAAAATACTGGCTGGGTATATGCCATTGATTGATTGATAATAAAAAACTATGCTAGCTATTTATAAAGCTACTCTTCTACCTCTTCTAGGTATTTCTAGCTATTTTTTAATACCAATCTAGCTTGCGGAGGCCTTGAAAGTTGGCAACACTGCTGCTTGACAGATATGGAAAAAGAGAGAGAGAGAGACAGCGGAAGCCGGTCAACGCTGAGTTTTGTTCGATCGAACACATAAACGTTCGATCAATAAAACTCTAGATCAACCGCTCGATGCGATAGCGATATAAGCTGAATATATTCAACGCTAAGTTTTGTTCGATAAATAAATATGAACCGAAACGTTGTATCAAAAAACTCGGGCTCAACAGCTCGATGAGATTGCAGTATGAGCTGAATATATTCAACGCTGAGTTTTGTTGATTGATTAAGTTTGAGTAGGAATTTTTGTGCATGAGGTAATCAAAAAAATTGATTTTTGCAGTTCCCTGGTCGTTACTCGTCTTTGTTCGGACATATCGAACCTATCGAAAGAAAATATCCTCTTAATAATCGCTGTACGAGACAAAAAACTGACAATTATTAATGTTTAAAATTTTATAAAAATATCCTATTGACAGTATCTGATGCTGCAAGCATTTTCATATTACATACACATATCGAAATTCCATTTATCTAGCTAAAATCATAATCATCTGCATAACCATACAGAAATTTTAATTAAAATCTATGCTCGCTCTTCAGCCCTCGGCAATATGCAATATGCAATTAAAACCGCAGTTATTAGTGGAAGCGCGAATAACCAAATAAATTTCTAATTAAAACAATACTCGCACCGGGCAAAGCCAAAGTCATTCCACAAAAACTGTTTAGCTTTGCCATTATTTTGCGAGCGGAATCAAAATTTTTGGCTAATTTTGGCAAAATTAATTTCTGCATGCGGAGACGGAGATGGCCAAAACGGACGCAAACATTTTTCAAGTGGCCACTGGATGGCCGCCCAACAAAACTCATTTCGGATATGGCACGGCGTTGCATTTCAAGTGAATCCCTCCGTCAGATTTAATTAAAAGTTCAAAATGCAAACGGTGGGTGAAATGGCCTTTCACCTGCTAGTTGGCTTTGTAGTTGGCCAAATTGAACAATTTCTAAATTGTACTCATTATAAGTTTTTGATTTTGATTTGAAATTGTAATTAGTTTTCGGCCATTAAAATTTATATTGCACACAGTAAAATGGTTGCTCAGGCTATTAAAAAGGACGAAATGAAACGCAGCCCATAAAAGGAATTCTATACAAAATACATCAAAAGGAATTACAATAAAAAAGCAACAACACAACGAAAAAACGAATAACAAAATGGTAAAAATCAACATTATAAACAACATTATTAAAAACATGCCGCAAATGTTTTTGTGTTCTCAAATTTTTGAGTCCATTTTGCTGTGAGGCAAAAGAAGGAGATGGGCGCTAGAGTGAGAGAGGGAGGGGGGTCAGTTAAAGCTCATCATGAGGTTGTGTTGCTAAATGAATGTTGCTGTCCCGTTTACACTTTTGGGGGTATATTTTTATTTATCTTGTGGCAGAGGAAAGATGGAGGCTAATAAAATTAAGAGTTGTCTAGAGCAAGAGAGAGCAAGAACGTTGTGCGTTGAATGTGTGTGTGTGTATGTGAGTGGGGGAGAGAGACACTTACTCTGTGTGGGTGCGTGTGGAGCACAGCAACAACGTCATACAGCTCAATAATAATAAAAATATTTTCATTAAAAGTGGAAGGATAAGTGAATGCCTCTAGAGTATCGTTAGAAAGGTGCACACAAATCTTCATCTACGGACCAGTTTGTTTAAAGAACGGCATGAGAGAACATTAAAACTCACTTAAATGAAATTATTCTCCAGATAAGATCATATTCTTTAACAAATTAATGAAAATCAATTTGTTTAAAGGATCCTGTGGTTTGGCAGATACAGTAAAGATCTAGCAAACTCCTCGCACTACCTTGTGAGTTTTACAGTCTTTGGTGAGATGTGCCATTACCTGGGTCACAAATCTTTTAATATATTTTCAATTTACAATATAAAAACTCTGAATAGTAAATAAAAAATAATATATAAGTCCCTGAATTACTGTTATTGTGGGACGAAATTAAATAAAAATAAAAAATAACTGTTATTTGCTGAGTAATAAAATAAAAATTACAAAATAACTGTTAACTTCGGACTTTTTAAACAAAAATCACTAAGTAACAATTAATTTATGGACTTTTAAAATCAAAATTGTAACTGTTGCGGTCCCTGGTTAAAATTATTTAAATGAGAAAAAACGTTCTTGAATTAAGTACATTTCGTACTTACAGTTAGCCTTAAGGTCCTCTTCTGGTCTAGAGGGCTGAATTTGACATGATTTTTAAAAATTCGTGGGAAGAAATCGGGAAGAGATTTTGTAATTTTGTTTTTTGCATTTGGTTGCACAATGCATTATAGAAAATACAAAATTAAAAATTTGTGAATGCGAGGACTGTTCAAATAGTAGGCTCTTCCAAAAAATGGTGTGTCAATGGTACCCACGTTTTCGGGATGTACAATCATTAGAAAGCAAAACGGAAGATGGGAAGTTGGTAAGTACGAATGGCTTTATCGTCCGTAGCAGAATTGTGAAAATAAAATGGAATTTGAAAAAATAGCGGCCTTTTAAAAACGAAAAATCGATTTTTGACCATTTTTTTCTCAAAGATTGAGGTCGGGACGATAGCCACGTTAATTCTGCGTCCATAAAGCCTACATCATCAAAATCGGTTCAGTAGAACTTGAGAAAACGTAGGCACCAGTTTGAAAAACGTGGTTTCGAAAAAAACGCGTTTAAAGTTTGAAGGAAATTGAAAATTGCTTGTTTTATCGAAGACATTGGTCGACAAAAACGGCTATATCTTCTAAAACATTTCGAATTTCGGAAAATCCTTTTGGGATAATATTTTTGAATATCTAAGCTAAAAAATAAAAAAAAAAAATTTTGAAAAAAAAAATTTCTAGACCAGAAGAGGACCTTAAAACTTAAGAAAAGATCGTACTTAGTTCAAGTTCAAAATTTCTTGGATTAATTACCGAATAGACTTGCTATGCAAGCTCCAAAAAGTGTGCTACGATAAATGCGAATTATTTTAAGTTGAATCTGTTCTTGAAATTCCCTCCTGGTTCTAGCACTTTGGTTAGGAAGTGAGGGTGGATTTCTGACCTATAGGATAACCAATTTGCTCTTTGGTTAATTTATTTCCCTTGGATTTTGATATTATACAGAAACCTTTATAGGCTTAAACCAAGAACATTTTATACTCATGTTTTTGATGTATTATTTTACTTCAAAAATGGTTTGGTGTTGACTTTAGAATTTATTTGACTTCCATAAAGAACCTTTTTGCACTTATTTTGAGAATAAATCGTGCTGTACTTAAGACCATAACAAATTTATAGTATGATCAAAAATATAATATAATACTTCGAAATGTTCCTCCTGGGAATCACAGTTTCTACCAATTTCGAATCGGAATTTCCGATCAATTGAATTTTATATTCTCAAACTTTGCCGTTCGGATCCGGCTTTAAACTGTAGATCCCTTTCTTTTGTGCAAAAAATTGAAACCACACACGCCACGAGATTGAGAGAAGCTTTGCTTGGCCCTTTTTAGAAGAGCTGTATAGCCAATTTTACATTTTACAAATAAATTTTATTGTTTTTTTTTGGTTCATTGGATCATTAGAAAAGTTAAAACAGTACAATTGTTGCGGAAACGTAAGTTGCCGTATTTATAAAAACATCTTTATAAACCGAAGCAAAAATATTTCATTTTAATAAAAAAATCAAATAGACCGAAAAACGTATTCGTTCACATTTTAATTTATAAACATTTCAAAAATCGTGCGAAAAAAAGTTTTTTAAAACGGGATATCTCAGGATTGGTTTATCGAGAGGTCTCAGTTTATCGATGGAAAGAATTTTATGTATCTACTCAATCATAATTTATAAATTTTTAAATTAATTAATAATATTAATAAATTTCAAAATTAATATTTTTCTCAGTGTTAAATGTTTTGCTTCTGGGGATTGTTTTTACTAAAAACAAAACGGTGTAAGGGAGACTGTGTTATTTGAAGTTATAAACAAATAAGTTCTATGTTAACTTTTGGTTGGAACTGCAGTGTGCTTTATATTCATCAACTTTCCAAAATGTCAAATCTCGCGGATCGGACGCTATATCATATACTCATAGGATGCTGAGTTTGGTCTTGGTATACAACACTTTGAAAGCTCTGGTAACCTAATTCACAACAAAATTCAATTAATCATAAATTCGTATCAGCTATTTTATATCTCGATCGCGAGATGTTGACATTTTGGAAAGCTTGATGAATATAAACACATCAATTAACAAAAACGTTAAAAGGACTCGAAAATTTAATTAATTTTTATAACTTCAAAATTCATAATTTTAAACTATAAGTTATCTTTTGAAAACACCGTTTTTAAGTTGTGTTTAGTACATAAAATATGATGTGGTCTAAGCTTTTAGAAAATTATATTAATTTTAGGCAACATTTTTAATATTATTAATTAATTTAAAAATTTATAAAATTATGATTTGAGATTCAATAAAAGTTATATTTTTCATTTTTGACGCTTTTTGAAATTGTTTATAAAATTAACAAAAATTTTGTAAAAGAAATGTTTTGGTGGGCATGTGATTTTTAAAATGAAAAATAAAAAATTTTCTTCGGTTTATAAAAAAGACCTTAGTCTAAAAAATTGACAAATTTTTAGTCAGGTTCAATAAAAGTTATATCCTTGACGCGTTGCCAAAAGTTCGTTCAAGTCACCCCAAAGTAAGAAAAGATTTTATTAAATTACACTAGGCAACAAGGTCCAGTATACTAAATGGATTATGGTGATTCTAAATGACTTTCGGGTGCTGAGCACGAATCTGTGTTCAGAAATGGTTCATCACTTTGAGATTTGTAGTAATTTAGAAGTGGAAAGTGTACACTTATGAGTTTACTGTAAATAATGGCACAATAACCTTTTTTTTATTTGTTGGAGCATTTTCAACTAACATTTCTGGTTTAAATCTATTGTGCTACCGTAATTATTACGTTTCGTGGTTTGCCATGTTTACTGTACCTGGCCACGATATTTTAAACTTATCGACAAAATATTTTCTGTGTACTTAGTCGATTGGAAAACAATGTTGTAGGTAATTGTTGGGTATGGTTAACAAAACAAATTCAAATATTAATATTCTAAATCCTTACAAATTTTGTTGGATTTCATTTTCGGGTTCAGCGTTTCAAGATAAATGAGAAATTTATGCTGTAAGCTTCCTATTCACGATTCATCTGTTTGGTTGCTTAACCTGTAATGTAAGTCATCATTGTTAATAAATGTCAAATTTTGTTTGGTTCTTTCAATTTTGACTTTATGCTCTCTTGCACATATAAAATCGACCCAAAAAAGTAGGTTTTTGCTGCATCGTAATGAAACCCGCGTTTCGGCCCTGTACTAAAGTTAACGGTAATATTATTTGGAATTGTACTCCGTCCCTCTCTTGTTGTTCCGTTACTTCGTGGCAGGTTGGCTGCTTGTCGTGTTCCTTGTACTTTTGCCATAATAATTCATAATGAAAAAAGTTTTCCGTTGCCAGCTTGTTTGGCTTATGTGTATGTGTGTATGGTTGTGGGTGTGTTATTTTTATTTAAAAATAAATAAATAAAATGGCTATGGCAACCAGGGGGAAGGGCAGCGGTAGCATCATCATCATTATGCCGTGCTGCAACGAAGTTTATCAAAAGGCCAACAAAGCAACAATGGCAATGGCGGCAGAGACTCCCAATGGTTCCCCCTCCCCGCTTGCGTGCGGATTACACAGACACATGCGCAGAAGCCATCACACACATAGAAAAAGGAACTTGCATGTGTTTGTGCAATTTTTACCCCTTAACTGGTTGGCAGGCGAGTTATGCAAAAAGTATTAAAATTGTGGTAAATAAACAAAAATTGTTGATAAATATATAAGCCATTTATGTAGTCACACCCGCCCACACTTGCACAATTTGAATGGTTATGTACGTATGTGTGTGTGTTAACCAGAGATTTTTGCTGCCTTCGGCTTCGTGCCAGCTTTGAATTTTGTTCGTTCACTTTTCACTCTCTCTCTCTCTCGCCCAATCTCTCGTTTCCGCTTGCTCTTTGGCCGCCGCCATTGCCAAGTGGCTGCCCAATTCTTGTGGGTACATTAGCGCTAATGATGATTGAAACGACAAACGTGACGCCAAAGCGCCCGGACCCAGACTCTCTTCAGCTCTCTCCTTCTTTTGGGTGGGTTGCAAATTCCTGGCTTTGATTTTAAATTTGTCTCTCGTGTCCGCATTTAAAGTTGGTTAGAAACCCCCCAAAGCTCCATGTTAGTGTCAGAATTCAGATTTTTGTTCTCGTCTCTTTTGGCTCTTTTTTGCTCTTTGCATTGATTTACTTTGATGGCCACTAATTGGGGAGGGGGGTTAATGATAATGATCGTTGGCATTTTGAGTAGTTTATCAGGAGACGGTAGGTATATTTAACTTTGATTAAGCAAACTAATGCAAACTAATTGGGGTTAAGTTAATTGGGGTAAAACCAGCAGAATGTATGCCACGCTTAGTAGATGAGAAACGAAAGGCTGGGCACACTTTATTTGTTTTACAAATATGTTTACGAGTTCACAGAGGGGAAATGAATAAGCCTGCACTTCAAAATAAGAAAACTTTCTTAAAAATTAGGAAAATAAATGTTCCCAAAAGTGCTTGAAACTAGCACAATTCAACTCAACTTAACCAACCAACTGAAAAGTATAAATAGAATAAAAGTGTTCGATGATTCCATTCGATGTTCGATTCTCAGAAAAGTACGACACAAAACCAAGTCAGGTGAGTTGTCTTTAATTCTACACAGAAAAAAGATCACATATCAGCCAAATGTTTAATAATATAATATCCCAGTTGAGTTTCTATATAATATGAACAATATATTCTGAGGAGTTGCCAAAAAGATCCAGGTCCTCAAGGGTCAGCTTTCCGGACTAACCTACGTCTTCAAAAAATGGGTTTTCCAGCTGCTGGGTGCGTTACCTTTGCATTTCTTAAGGCAGTCTCAAGGATCGTTGTTGGATGCTTTCTATATTTTTCTTATTCCTACAACTACGATAAAAGTCATAGTGAGGTACTGATGGTCATATGACCTATTGTGCAGTGCCCCGTTATGCTCCTTCTAAAGTATAGGAGTTGGGAAGTTTTACTGGAAGCGTGTGTTCGGAAGAGGTACAATGTTCCATTGTCGTTCTCCCCTAGTTCTAGTTTTCCGTAGTACTTCTGTCATGATTTCCTGCAGGGGTCTTTGTGTACGGTGTCACAGACATCTCGTCCAACCAAATTCCAACCCAAAATCAATTCTCAGTGTCACAAAAATCTCTTTCGGTTGGTTTCAAATCAATCGTGTTTTGTTTGGGATATTTAGCGAAATTCACCACTAAAACAATTTTTATACCCGTTACTCGTAGAGTAAAAAGGGTATACTAAAGTCGTGCAAATGTATGTAACAGGCAGAAGGAATCATTTCCGACCATATAAAGTATATATATTCTTGATCAGCATCAACAGCCGAGTCAATTTATCCATGTCCGTCTGTCCGTCCGTCCGTCTGTCCGTCCGTCCGTCCGTCCGTCCGTCCGTCCGTCTGTCCGTATGAACGCGTCGATCTCGGAGATGGTAAGAGATAAAGGTTTGACGTGTATGGGACAAATGCTTCTTTTATCTGTACGCAGATCAAGTTTGTTTTCAATTTTTGCCACGCCCCCTCCCTCCCCCGCAATTTGAAATAAACGTTATATCTCCTACAGTTTTGAAGATAGACGATTCGTACCTTCTAAAGATAGTTAGTAATTAGCAAAATGAATCAATTTGTCGAAGAAATAAAAAAGATCGGATGAACGGTTCTCAAGTTATGAGCAAAAAAGTGATAAACAGCCGAGTTAAAAGAAATGTTGCATACTTTTCGGGTGTTCACCCTAAGGATCGCAGGAACACTGTTAAACATGTTTTTTCATGAGTAACGGGTATATCGAAGTCGGTTAGACCCGACTTTAACTTACGCTCTCGTTATAAGTAATATTGGTATTTGAAATGTAATCAACATTATTTTTATACCCGTTTCCGTGAAAGTATATAAAGTATATATATTCTTGATCAGCATCAACAGCCGAGTCGATATAGACATGTCCGTCTGTCCGTCCGTCCGTCCGTCCGTCCGTCCGTCCGTTCGTCCGTCCGTCCGTCCGTCTGTATGAACACCTAGATCTCAGAGATGGTAAAAGATAGAGGTTTGACATGTATGAGACAAATGCTTCTTATACTTGCAGGCAGATCAAGTTTATTTCAAATTTTGGCCACGCCCCCTCACGCCCCCGCAATTCGGAAAAAACGTTATATCTCCTACAGTTTTAAATATAGACGATTCGTACCTTTTAGAGATAGTTAGTAATTAGCAAACCGAATAAATTTTCCGAAGAAATAATAAGGATCGGAAGAGCGGTTCTCAAGTTATGAGCAAAAATGTGAAAAATAGCCGAGTTAAAAAGTGTTGCATACTTTTCGGATGTTCACCCTAAGGAACGCAGGAACACTGTTAAACATGTTTTTTCATGAGTAACGGGTATATCGAAGTCGGTTAGAGCCGACTTTAACTTGCGCTCTCGTTCTGCATAGGTTGCATCAAATAAAATAAATATTTTAATTGTTTAAATATTAAAATTTGCGTTTCATTAATTTTTCGCAAAACCAATCGAATGTTGACAAACAAACTCGCTACTCAAGCTCTGCTGGCACCCTCTACATCAGGGTTCCCCAAGCAGAGACCGCTGAAACGTGACTGTGTCTCTATGAAGTGAGACTTCGGCAGTCATTCGGCAAATAAGTTCGTGCTCCCGGGGCTATCGCTGGGGAACTCTGCTTTACATATGGTGACGCTCTCTGAGTACCAACAAGCGCTTTCTGAGTACCAACAACCGCTCAGGGTTGCCAAGCTAAGTACATTTAATGATTGGTGCAAAAAATTTTTAAAAACCTGCATTTTGAAGAATATGACTTAAATTTTAATTATAATTTACAAATGCATCGTAAAACATGTAACACAATCAAATAAATCTATTTAAACATCAAAATAACTCATAACTAAAATATGGGCAATTTTTTTAGCAAGAAAGGACAAACCCTGTTTATAGATTTGAGTGAAAAATACCATTAGCATGGACACAAACCTTCCAACTCGATTTTCAAATAAGAAAATGAAATCTCTCGAAGTTCTGGAACACCGACGGATTTTTTGAGCGTTTTGCAATCCAACCGAGGCCAAAGTCCTTAGAGGTTTTTGGTGACCATTTTCCCAAGTACCGATGATGTGAACCAATTCAAGGCCAAGAAGGCTAAGCTCGATATTGAAGAGGAGGTGAAAGGGGAGCGGGAGAAGAGTGAAATTATTGATGAGACTGATGTTCGTCCCCAAGAGGCAGCGGAGATAGAAGAACCCGATGAGGAAGAGAAGAAGCCCAAACAGTCGCTGAGGAGGTTGAGAAGGAGGCGGCTGCTCCCTCAGAGGAAATCGAATCTCCGGACGAGGCTGTGAAAAGAAGTTAATAAAGAGAAAGAAGATGCTAAACCGTAGGAGATAATAGAGAAGGAGGAAAACCCATCAGCATTTCTTGTTGTTGCGTTCGATTTTCGCCTTATTTTTAAGAAAATGCTTTTTTAAAAAATAAAAAATTTTGTTCTAGATTTCAAGCAATTTTTCTAAAAAAAAACTTAGACAATTTTAGCTGTTTAGTCAATTTAAAACTGGGTTGGGCCACTTTTTTTTAAGCTATAATTTATGTTTAAACAAGCATTAACCATTTTGTTTACTTACTTTACTGGGACTTAATCTCGGGACCTCTCTCAAATACTAAACAATACTGAACACTCGGACGACGCCTTAGCCCACTCGACTATTAGCCTTAAGCAAGACGTAGTGACATAACCATAGTTAATAATGTACACAGTTGGTCTAGTTAACATTACATCAAGTAGGATCAAGTCCCAGTAGGAGCATACTTTTTCTTTTCATTTTATATATACTTTATTTAATGTTTGTTTTTTAATGTAGGATTATACTTTTTTCTTATTAAATGGTACTTTTTTTAATATTTTTTTTTTTACTTGAGGTGTATTTAGATTGCTCCAAGACAAAACAAAGACTTGCTCAATACATCTACATTCTTCAGGCATTGCGAATGGACATTAGTGTGTGTAAACAAATGCCTTCACATAGACGGCTTCGTCGTTATAACCGAACGGCAGCATAGCGCAATTAAATTTCGCAAACATTTTTAGAAAGGTCGAAGGATTTCGAAAAACTTTCTTAAAATTAGGGTTTATTTTCTTAATATTAGGGCAAAGTACCCCAATTTTGTAACAAATATTTCTTAAAATCAAAGGTGAAATTCGCTTAAAAATTAGAAAATTCAATAAGGCAAATTCTCCCAAAACTTTAGAAAACGAGAAGGCCAAGCTAACTTCGTCTTTGCCGAAGTTTTTATACCCTTGCAAATGTTTTAATACATCAGAGTTTACGAACGTCAGCATTAAAACATACAATTTTTCTAAATAAAACCCACTTTTCGACCGAAAGTTCCTATGGCAGCTATAAGATATAGTCATCCGATTTTGACCAAAACTTCCAAATCTGTGTAAAAGCGTATAAAACTAATAATTGTCGAAGCGGAAGGCGTTTACATTAAAAACAAAAAAGTTTTCTCACAAAAACCCACTTTTCGACCGATAGTTCCTATGGCAGCTATAAGATAAAGTCATCCGATTTTGACCAAAACTTCCAAATCTGTGTAAAAGCGTATAAAACTAATAATTGTCGAAGCGGAAGGCGATTACATTAAAAACAATAAAGCTTTCTCACAAAAACCCACTTTTCGACCGATAGTTCCTATGGCAGCTATAAGATATAGTCATCCGATTTTGACCAAAACTTCCAAATCTGTGTAAAAGCGTATAAAACTAATAATTGTCGAAGCGGAAGCCGTTTACATTAAAAACAAAAAAGTTTTCTCACAAAAACCCACTTTTCGACCGATAGTTCCTATGGCAGCTATAAGATATAGTCATCCGATCCGGTCGGTTCCGACATATTAGCAGTGTGCAGTAAAAAGAAGACTCTGTGCAAAGTTTCAGCTCGATAGCTTTAAAACTGAGAGACTAGTTTGCGTAGAAACAGACAGACAGACGGACAGACAGACAGACAGACGGACAGACAGACAGACAGACAGACAGACGGACGGACAAAGCTCAATCGACTCAGCTCGTCGCCCTGATCAAGAATATATATAGTTTATGGGGTCGGAAATGAATATTTCTATGCGTTGCAAACTTCTGGGCAAAATTATAATACCCTTTGCAAGGGTATAAAAATATAGTTTTCTAACTTTTAGAAAGTTTTTCTTTAAAAATTTATTTTTAGGGCCACTTTTCTAAAATTCAGAAAAATTGTTCTTAAATATATAAATTTTTTCTATATTTTAGGGCGATTTCGATTCTAGGTTGATTTTCTTAAATATAGAAAAATAATGTTCTTTAATTTAGCTTGGTAATCTCCTCAAGGAATTTGTTTTAACGTCCACACAATATTTGTGTCATGCCATAAAAATGATAAAAATTTTTAAGTTCGCAATAAATTTCTTTACTTATTGCTTCATTAATAATGAGCGACCCCACAACCTCAATTTTTTGTATGTACTTAATCAAAAATGATAATTAATTTTGCGGCGCCATATTGTTTCGCGTTCTGATGATTTTTCTCTCCTGGCACCGCCCACTTGCCTCCATCCTTGACATGCAATTATCCATTTATTTCATAATTTCAATAACTTTTCATACACTCGCGTACGCCGGCACAAATAAGCAGCAGGACCTGCACTAGGGGAGGGCATGTAGTGGATGGCTGTGATAGGTGGGTGGTTAGCCAGGGGTTTGGTGGGTGATTCGTTTTTATGTAACTGCCTGCCCGGTGGTTGCTCCTGGATGTTGACGACGAGACGATGATGATGTTGTTACGCCGCTGCTCTCGTGGCAGTAATCCGGAACAAAAAAAAAAGCAGCCAAGCAGACCAAGCCTCACATTCTTATATGAGAAAAATCCCAACGCCAGCTCACAAACACAAGCTAACAAACACACACACACTCACACACAACGCGCAACGTCAAAGCAGCGCTGCCCAAGTCAGCGTCTGTTGCGAATATTGTAAAAATTTTACGGCCACGAACTTTTGAGTTTAGTTGAGTTTGCAACCCGTACGCGTTCGCATGTGCCCCAAAAGAGAGCGCAACTCTCAAACAAAATATTTGCGATATCAATTTGAGATTCCATTACCAATCCGGGAAAAAACGCGCAATTGTAGGCAATAGACTTTAAAACTTCCGTCGGTTAAAATTTGTGCATAAACTAAGCAAAGATCAAATGAAAGTGAAAGTGAATTTTGATTGACACTTTGATAACAAATCACATCATATTTGGATTACGCGTTAATCAGAAAAAGAAATACTAAAGGATTCGATGCATAAAATTGGCTAGTTCTACAGGTTTGTCTTCAATTAATATTACTAATCCAAAATCTAGTGCAGTGATTTTTCGTGGTGTCGGTTCTGTTGTCGCCTTTAAACTTAACTCCATAGATCTCTTGCTACCGAGACCACTATCTGTCTTACAGTGATCAGCTAGAGTGCCCATCCATGCTTTGAATGACAGATTGAGCTCTTGAGATATCACCAAATTTTGGTCTACACTATTTTACGTAGTGCTGGGTTGTGAACAGGGCCCATTCAGTAGATAAATCAGATTAAGGATTACTGATCTACGACTTGCGATTGCCGATGTGAATATTAAATTGATTGATTAAAAATCCGTGGGACACATAAACTTCAATATTAATTGAGGGTGTGTGAATAATCATAAATCATAAAATCGCAAATTGAAATTATCTGCTGAATGGTCAAATAAATCGACTGTTCAAGCTCCTAACAGACCAAGCTCCAGCAGATCCATACAGATCAATGTACCATTTCTTGTCATACTCCGTGCTATATGCATACGATTTTATATTCAGGTTAACTTAGCCAAAAATCATTGCTGGATTGTGACCGCTTGAGTGCAGCCGCTTTTAAATTGATTTTTGCTTTTCAGTTTGTATACCATATTTCCAAAGTACCCAAATATATATATGAAACAAACCAACCAAATTTGGATGGAGAATCATTATACGAGGTTTATTCAAAAACATTTAGTTATTCTTTAACATTTATTTTGTCCCCCCAATAATCCCCCTCTGAAATAATACATTTATGCAGGGAATCAAACCGATACGAATTTCGGTTCACGTTCACCGTACCGAAACTAACGTTTTGGTAAAAGGTTCTGTTTTGGTTCTGCTACTGTTTCGGTATTCGGTTCCGGTACCCTTTTATTTCGGTATCGTACCGGTATGGACCGGTAAAACTAACGGAAATTTTAAAACTTAAGTCCACATTTATGTGTACATAAATTATCAAATTATCTTAAACTACTTTAAAAGTAGTTACAAAGAAGGTAAATAAATGGTTATTTCTTAGAAGCATGATAGCGGTCAATGTATTTCCGTCCCTCTGATTTCTTAGCGGAGTCATAATAAACTTCACGCCGGAAAATAAATGCTCTACGCAGCAAGAATAACTTTTGATAGTTCATACAATTTCGAAAACTTTGTCGAATTTTCTGACCACGTTCTAAACGTTTTAAGCTCAGGAAAACCTTGAACTGCCTGATCTCATACGTTAAACTGTCTTGTGTCCTGATTCTTTTCTTAGAAATTCATATTTAAATCGACTTCATCTCCACTTTCAGACAAATTAGTTGAGTCAGAGTTGCTTACCTCATTTAGTTGCAATTATACACAAGTGGATAAAATTCTTGAAAATATACATATCAGCTTTTTTCAAGGACATCTTTTAATTTGTTTATAACTTCAAAAATTCATAACTTTTAAACTATAAAAGTCTCCATCTTTTTGAAAACACCAAAGTTTAAGTTATGTTTAGAACATTTGATTGTATATCCTCAAAAGCTATAACATGGTGGTAAACACTGAGAAAAAATTATATGTAATTTTTAGCAACATTTACTTAATATTATTAAATAATTTAAAAATCTATAAAATTATAATTTAAGTAGATGCAGTAAAAATCTTTCCATCGATATCAACTTGAGACCTGTCCGATAAACCAAACCTGAGATATCACGTTTTTAAAAACCCTTTTTTCCAATTTTTCGTTTTTGACGATTTTTGAAATTGTTTATAAAATTAACAAAAAAAAATTGTGCAAAACTGCAAATTACGTTTTGGTGGTCATGTCGAGATCTAATTTCGGATTTTTTTTTATTGAAATGAAAAATAAAAAATTTTTTAGCTGTTCGGTTTACAAAAGAATGGCCCATATATTTTTAACTTGGGACCTCCGAAACTCAAAATCGAAATGCTAATTTTTCCTTAATTAGGAAAATGTTGTAAGGGGCGTAATTGTGCAAATTTGAACAAATATTTTCATAACTTTTATAAAAGTGAAACATTTTTGATTTCCATACAAAAAAAAAAACCAAATTAGCAGGGCCGCTCGGAGACTCCGAGATTTTTGGGAAGTCCGAACCGAACCAGAACCGAGGCAGAAGAATATTTTACGCCCGAACCTGAACCAGAGCAAAAAAAGGTGGAATAGGGTTCGGTTCAGAAAGATAACACAGGCCAACAAAATGACCATCTTTGTGAGGTGCAGCCCTGTTGATTTAAAAATATGATAAGTTTATGTTTACTGACTCCAAAACTGGTTTCGGTTTCGTTCCATCAGCTCTTGTTTCCAAGATATAGCGGAAAAACGAAAATCTTGCATTTTTGGCACTCTAGAATTTATGGAGGCCACACTAGGCATAAATGTCTGAGTTTATGAACTGATTGCGATAAAGGACATATCATTGCAAATTAAAAAAATCATAGGGACCATATAAGTCCAGCGGAAAGTGTCTAATTTGGCCTTTAAAGAGAGAAATTGTTCGATTTATAGCATTTTTATCAAAATAAACCATCCCGTTTAAGGAAGCGCGGTAATTGGATTAATACATTCGCCATCTGAGCATATAGCCAAACATATGATCTAATTTTGTGATTTTTATGGCATTTAAATAAGTTTATTTGGCAAAGATATGGCGTGTTTAAGACGAAAATACATATTTAAATTTATGGGAGGAAAACTAGATTGTTACTCTAAATCTGTATAGGAACTGTAAAGGGGCTACTTGGTTCGGCATAAATTGTTATATGTTTACATGTAGATGATAAATTATGTTTGGAAACAAGTAGCCTTTTCACAGTTCCTATAAAAATTTGAATTACAAATCTAGTTTTCCTCCCATAAATTTAAATATGTAATTTCGTCTTTAAGAGGCTATAACTTTGCCAAATAAATTGATTTAATCGCCATAAAAATCACAAAATTAGATCATAGGTTTGTCTATAGGCTCAGATGGCGAAAATATTAATTCAATAACTGCGCAAGCTTTAACGGGCTATAAAAAATGCAAAAAATGCTATAAATCGAAAAATATCTGTCTTTAGAGGCCAATTTAGACACTTTCCGCTGTACTAATATAGTGGCTATGATTTTTAAAATTTGCATTGATATGTACTTTATCGGAAATAGTTCATAAATTCAGATAATTATGCCTAGTGTGGCCTCCATAAATCCTAGAGTGCCAAAAAGTCGACTTTTTGTTTTTTCCGCGATATCTTGGAAACAAGAGCTGATTGAACAAAACCAATGATACAGTTTTGTTCAGTGAAGTCTATATTAACATAATCTGTTAAAAATCGACCTGCACCAAAATCACTGTTGGGCTGTGTAATTCATATTACATTTTTCAGGCTGCTTTAATGCCTTTTTTTAAATATAAATAATGTGCTTATGTGTTGTCGTTTTTAGGTTTGAACATACTTAGAAAGTTCTTAGAAACAAGTTCTTACATTTTACACTCAATCCCAATTATTGTTTTTTTTTTTGATCCAAGAAACTTAATTTTTTGACCTTAAAACAAAAACAGCTTCCAAAGAAACAAATTGCAAAATTGTATGATCCTCAAAAAGCATCTTATTAATAAAAGCATCAATGATTCTTCTTTATGAAATGGAAATAGAATGTTTAGCTTAAGAGCTACAAAATAAAGAATAAGTGACAAATACATAATGATAGACTTCTTTGCTTTATATGGAGAAACTCAAAGATTGCACAAAGATTCTAATGTCTTAAAGGTTTCGGTATAAATAGACACATTTAATGTATTAGCGTTTCCTGTAACACAACTATCATCCAAATTTTTCTTCAGTCAGTTAAATTTGTTTTATCCATAAAAAACTTAAACAAAGCTTATATGAACAAGTGAGAAAGTCGGTCAAGCCCGACTATAACATACTCTGTACCTGGAGTAGAAGCTGAATGCAATGCTGGTGCTGCGCTCATCTCAAAGTCTCTCTCTCTTTTTCTATCTTTCTCACTCTCTCTCTCTCTCAGATTGTGTGGTGTTAGTTGTGAATGGGTGGGAGGGGGTGGGCGAGAGCTATGTACTTTTTTGCTCATAACTTGAGAACCGCTGATCCGATTTTTATCATTTCTTCAGCAAATCGATACATTTTGCTAATTACTAACTATCTTTAGAAGGTATCTATCTTCAAAACTGTAGAAGATATAACGGTTTTTCCGAATTACAGGGGCGGGAGGGGGAGTGGCCAAAATTGAAAATAAACTTGATCTGCCTGCAGCTATAAGAAACATTTGTCCCATACATGTCAAACCTCTATCTCTTACGATCTCTGAGATCTGTTTGTTCATACGGACAGACGGACAGACGGACGGACGGACAGACGGACATGGCTATATCGACTCGGCTGTTGATGCTGATTAAGAATATATATACTTTATAAAGTCGGAAATGATTCCTTCTCCCTGTTACATACTTTTGCACAAACTTAATATACTCCATGTACCTTCGGTACAGTGTATAAAAATACCAATAGTTGACTAATGTTGTTACATTTTAGATTTAAGTTTGCTGAATAAGCAAAATCAAATGTGTTTCTGAACCCTGGTTTGAACCCGAACCTAAGTTCCCAGATCTTCTTAACCCGCTCCGTGTTCCGGAGCCGAAAAAGCATGGGCTCGAGCCCCGGAGTGAACCTCCCCCGATCTTAGAGGGGTTTGCTGACCTGATAGTTAGCATCGTGCTTTAAAAAGAAGACTTTGGCAAGATAGCTTTAATGTTGAGAGACTAATTTGCGTAGAAACAAACAGACAGTCTATGTCAATTAAGTAGTTTGAATTCGCTCGAAAACTATCGAAATCTCTTTTTAAACACTGTATCAAAAAATGGTTTCCCAAAGCAAAAAACCACTTTGTGGGAAAGTTATCGTTCAACAGCATTAGTTCTCATGCTGACATTGCACCTAGAAAGTTCAACAAATGCAAGGGTACCATATATAAGCAGGGGTGATCTTTGAAATTTAAAAATCACAAGGACTCATACTGTGAACATTTTTAGTTTTGCTCCACGAAATACAGGTGTTGGCTACTAAGGACAGGTTGTTAATACGAGTTACTTTCACTACTTCTTAAGAGTAATGCATATATGGGAGAGTCACTAATATATAACTAAGCTCTTATGTAAAACAACGAGAAATGTATATTGCACAACTAAATTAACAGAAACTGCAAAAATGCGGGAATTAATTGAAAAACACTTGCATAACGATATGTTGTGTTTGATAGATCACAGCTGCTCTGATATATATCAGAATGCTTTGAGATAATCTTTTATAAGCTAATCAAAGTATCGGTAATCGATAACGCTTTTTGAAACCTAAAAAAATTTAAACTTGAACGGTCCGAAAATGGGTTTTATTTAGAAAATTTTTGATTTGCTTAAACAAGGGTATAAAAACTTTGTCACAGACGAAGTAGGCTTGGCCTTCTCGTTATATTTTGCCTAAACTACTGTGCGGCAGTTCAAAAACGGTGTAAGCCACCGAAACGAACCAGCCCTTGTTTTTCAGCTTTTTAAAATCGTTTCTTATTTTAAATTTTTAGTCCTTTTTGGTTACAAATCTCTAATAATATGTTTGACAATTGACATAAAAGGAACTTGTAAACCAAGAAGTGTGATGGCAACAGTCTGCTGATGAGAGATCTGGGAGGCGCTTGATACAGTACTGAATAGACAAACCATTGTAATCCAAATGTAATAAATCTTTGTTGATTTGCGTTTAATATTGATTTTAAAACGACCGTTGACCTAGAGCCGACTAAACAAACAAATAACAAAATAATTAAACAATTGGCTTTACAGGACCAAAGCTTCTCTAAATATTGGCTTGAGTGCTTGAAATTTTCGCACAAGAGAAAGGGATTTACAGTTTAACGTAGAGTCCGAACGGCAACTTTTTTATGGCCTGTTACTTCACAGCTGTCGCCAAAAGGTATTAGATGTTACGAGATAACCCATGCCTTCCGAACCAGGAGGCACACGCACTTTGACTAAAATCAAAACAGGTGGCAAAACCCCATATACAGATTTTCATAAACAGTACATATATAAATCGATATACTCTCAAAAATGATTGCACTAAAATCCAAAACAGTTTCCCTTTTAAAAAACAAACAAAAGAATACACAGAGAAAAATATCCGTGCGAATTGTTACGAAATCATGAACTTTGGTTGACAATAGTCTGTTAAGCACGCTTTTTCGATATTCATGAACATTCGTTCACACTATGCTATAAACATTTTGTTCTCACAAATGAACGTTTAGGGCTTGTCTTATAAACATTTTGTGCTCGTTTTAAGAACATTTTGTTCTCGCTTTTCCGGCGACTACGATCTAGAAAAAAAAATATTAACCATAGTTAGTTAGGTTAATGTGGAAATCTCCTCCACCAGGGTGGTTACTCGCGAAGGGCAAGGAAGGAAAGAAGGGACGACCAACCACACCCACCGCTTTGGAACAACCACAACTTTTTCTAAGCTGTAGCTAAATTTTATTAAAATTACTAATTTGAAACATTTTCTTGCTTCACCTAGTCTGGGACTTGAACTCAGGACTTCGAAGAGCCATCCAGCTCACGCACAAGACAGCGACAAAATCAAAGTAAACAAGTGAGAAAGTCGATCAAGGCCGACTATAACATACTCGGTACCTGGAGTAGAAGCGTGATTTACTTTTTTGCTCATAACTTGAGAACCGCTCATCCGATCTTTATCATTTCTTCGGCAAATCGATACATTTAACCTCATTACTAACTATCTCTAGAAGGTACAAATCGTCTATCTTCAAAACTGTAGGAGATATAACGTTTTTTTCAAATTGCGGGGGCGGGAGGGGGCGTGGCAAAAATTGAAAATAAACTTGATCTGCGTGCAGATATAAGAAGCCTTTGTCCCATACATGTCAAACCCCTATCTCTTACCATCTCTGAGATCTGTTTGTTCATACGGACGAACGAACGGACAGACGGACGGACAGACGGACGGACAGACGGACGGACAAGGCTATATCGACTCGGCTGTTGATGCTGATCAAGAATATATATACTTTATATAGTCGGAAATGATTGCTTCTCCCTGTTACATACTTTTGCACAAACTTAATATACTCTATGTACCTTTGGTACAGAGTATAAAAATGAATGCTTAAGAATGAAGTGCTTAAGTAAGCATTGAGACTGTCCGACAGCTCCAAGCCATGTAGCCCAGCGGTAAGGCATTCGCTTAGCACGCCGAAGTCCTGTTTTGTTTTTTAAATTTTATTTTTTTTTTTTAGTATTTTTAACATTGTCTATATTTTTTACAATGCTCTCTGATCCTATGATATAAATAAATGTTAAAAAAACTGAAAGCATAAAAAAGCTAAAATATTTATATTTTCATAAAAACTTTCGCATTTCATGACTACCGCTCATGTTTTATGAAATCATGACCATTTGGTTACGATTTTAGAACGTGATATTTTTCTCTGTGTACTTTACTTACTCTTTTACTTATTTATAAAGAAGGTTTGCATAAGAACTCTGGGCCCTGTTAAATGACTCTTCAATATATTTTGAACCCAGTCGGGATTCGTGCACAGCAGAGAAAAGGGAGAAATGTGTTTTATTTTTACAAAGTAATGTACATAAAACACATGACTTTAAGCCGGCCAAAACAATTACTATCAAATCAAATATCTCTAAATATTTAAAAGTGTAGCCATATTTTATGACATATATCAGGTTCTAACTGATAAGAGATTTTTTTAGAGAAGTTTGACAGCCGACTATTGAGAGATATATGACAAGTGTAAAGGCTTTAACTAGTTTTAAACTAGTTTAAAGACCCATTTCTTCTGGAACTATTTTTATATGTAGGTTGGATTGATGATCTCGAAATTCGATTTTAATCATTTTTTATTATTTTTTTTTTAAATTTTTCGGTAGGTAGCCAAGCAAGATATGAATAAAAATTACATTGTTTTCAAATCGGTTAAGTATTTTTAATTCAATGTCCAAAACTATTTAAAAAAAATTGATTTTTTTTTCATTTTTAAGTGCCTGTAAGGAACATTATAAAATACACAAAAAAATTTTTTTTTTTTTTAATTAAGAAGTTAGAAATTATGGGAATGTCGCATCAACGCAGTGCCCAAGATAGTGCCTGTATTTTTCTGAGAGTTGCTCATTTGAAACATGTACTCCTCTTTTCGAGTTGACTTTAGTAATAAGCCGCATAAACGCCTTTCTTATTGTAAGCCACTTTTATACTCAAATATTCATCAGCGCACTTATCACCCAATTAAGAATCTTCTCTTTCTGCAACTTGTTACACCTCAATGCATTTGGTAGCAAATTACTTGCTCCTAATGAACCCCATTTAATTCCATACAAATAAATCGCAAGGAAATTGCCACAATTCACTTAAATAAATGTACAAACAAACATTCACACTCAACATACAAATAAACAAGTATTTGCATATCCCCCATCCGACTTTGGGCAGCCAGCAAATGGGATATTTCACGCACCTGGGAGAGCGACACCAAGCGGACAGACAGACACAACAATAAGGCCACAAACTGTGACAAAGTCAAAGTCTCAATTAGGCTATCATATGGCCACCGATAGAGATGAGAGATGGGAGGTGAAACATCGCAATTAAGCAAATGAATGCACTCGCTGTGAGTGTATGAATGAATGAATGATTCAAAAGTGTGTGTGTGTGTGTGTGTGTGTGTTTGTAGCCTTAACCTGTTGTCTGTTTGCTCTACATGCTTCAGCGGACTCCCCAGATTGGGTTTCAGTTAATTGCGGACAATACCCGTAGGTGCAAGTCGTTGACATTTCTCTGCTTTTGCTTATCTCCACAGACGAAGACAACCCAACTTGGACTTGGCGACCGTGCCAAATACTAAGCATGTTGCAGAATCCTTCCAAATATCACGCAAATCCCTTGTCACACTTTCTGGCATTGCATAACACACAAGCCAACGCAGCGGGAGGGGGGAGCGGTGTCAGCATCGTGGGTGGAGGAATCCCAGCACATGGTCAACGTCAACCGCATCATGCATTGCCCACAGCCGCTTTGGCTGCTGCTCTGACAGCAGGTCAAAGTTCATACCAAATGGAGCAGCAGCAGCATCATCATCTCCATCATCAACATCATCATCAGCAGCAGCAACTGTCCCACCATAACCCACACCCACCGTCGGCGACACACCCACCCGGAGCCAGCAACCAGGCGCAGTCGCATGCGCAGCTCATTGAGGCGGCAGCAGCGCATTCCTCCCTTGATGTGGGCAAGTCCTTTACAATAGCCGCCATTTTGGGTTTGCAAAGCCAGCGCAAGGACTATAACAATGCCATTAATTTGTCCCTCAATGGCGCCAGTCGAGGTGGAGGCGAAGCCATTGACCATGACAACAATAACAACAACCACAACAGTCAAAGTGTAAATAACTTCAATTGTGATAGCAGTGGCACTCGCTACCTGCCCACTGTTCCCCAGCATGGACATCCTTCGCCAGGGTTTGCCGCTGTGGCCGCCGCTGTGGGTGCAGCAGCGTCAGCACCGTCAGCCCTGCAGAGTCTCCAGCAACTGCATCAGCATCATGCCCAGCAACAGGCCACGCTTAACTTTCAGCGAGAAAAACTCAAGTCGGGTGAGTGGCTTAACTAGCTCCATTTGGGGTTTGAAACATTTCTGAAGGATGTTATGATCTTTGGCAGCATGTTGTTAATTATCGTGTCTTAAGATTTAATTTTTAAATTGGTGAGGTTTATTAGTTGAAACTGAAGGCTGACTACACTGAGAATCTATAGGATAGTTCGTCATCAGGGCTGTATAACACAGGGCGTGTATAAAACACAAGAAAACAAAACATTTTCATACATACAAATAAAAATAAAAAAGTTTTTAAAATGTGTTAAGGGCAGCAGCGTCCAATTAGTCAGCTGCGGATTTTAAAACTGAGTCTGTTTTCCCATTAGTGAGCAGAATTTCCTGTGCCCATTTTATAATTCAGTGTAATGTCAGTGGGCGTGCATATTATGTGTAACATTTTTATTGTGAAACTTTTGTTGTATTATTGTTCCTGTTGCAGTATGCTCAGCACAGTGGGCCGCAATTGCTGTTTTTATACCCTTGGAGAGGGTATATTAAAATTGTCCGGATGTTTGTAACGCAGGGAAGGAAGCATCTCCGACCACATAAAGTATATATATTCTTGAGCAGTCTGTCCGTCCGTCTGTCCGTCCGTCTGTTCGTCCGTCTGCTTCTATGCTATCTCCTCCGTCAGTTTTAAAGCTATCTTAACCAAACTTTGCACGAAGTCTTTTGGTATAAATACGCTGCACATTTGTCGGAACCGGGCGGATCGGATGACTATAGCATATAGCTGCCATAGGAACGATCGGTTGAAAATGTAGTTTTAGTGAGAAAAACTGTTTTGTTGTTAGTGCTATCGCTCCCAACGCTCGTATTTATATGTTTTTAATGAGTTTACATAATTTCACCACAACTTGTCGAAATCGGACAACTATATAGTATAGCTGCCATACAAAAGTTAGGTCTGGAAAAAAGTCTTAGTGAAAAAAACTTTTTTGTTTTCAATGTTATCGCTCCAAACGCTCGTATTTATAAGTTTTCAATGATTTTACATAATTTCAACAAGATTTGTGGAAATCGGACCACTATATAGTATAGCTGCCATACAAACTGTCAGGCACATATCAAGCTCCATGGGTATATAAACTTCGGTCGAGCCGAAGTTAGCTTGCCTCTATTTTTTTTTTGGATTGATTTCACGTCACGTCGTTTTATGTCAAACTTATGTCATGATAGTGTAGTTTTTAATTTAGATTTTGTCGTGCCAATGTATACCTAATTGTATAATTGTATACTCGTAGAGTAAAAAGGGTATACTAAATTTGTGCAAATGTATGTAACAGTCAGAAGGAATCATTTCCGACCATATAATGTATATATATTCTTGATCAGCATCAACAGTCGTGTCGATATAGCCTTGTCCGTCTGTCCGTTCGTCCGTCCGTCTGTCTGTGTTCATACAGATCTCAGAGACTATAAGAGCTAGAGCTACCAAACTTGACATGTAGTCTTCTTTTATCTGCACGCAGATTAAGTTTGTTTAAAATTTTGGCACGGCCACCCCCGCCCCCACAATCGGTTAGAGCCATCTTTAACTTACGCTCTCGTTATGTATCGGTTCATGGGGCTATGAACACTTAATCTATGTTATAGAATTCGGAATGAATTAAACGATCGGAAAAAATTATTATAAAGACAACCGATTTGTAGATCTTGGGTGTTTTTTCTTTTGGTGCACGTTTCAGGGGTTTACTTTCTTCAATAAATCATATGGGTAATTATTTCTGAAGTGGGCAACTTTTTTTTTTTCATAGTATCCAAAAATTTTAATTTTTTTTGTCACTATGAAACCGCAGTTTTCAACGATTTTTAATAGATTTTTCAGAATTTTACCATTGTGGGATGCAAAAAAATAGCGATGGTTTATGTTTTGTTAAAGTTGGTTATAACTAAATATTTGATGGGTAAATAAAATTTTTTTAAAAATATTTCTTTTCCTATACTTTGTGGTAAAAATATTTGCGATGGTTGATCTGGAGAAAGAAACCGCCGAAACTTATGAAAAAAATTTTAGTCGCGGCTTGTGAAAAAACGGCCAAAACGGGTATTGATAACCAGTTATATTAATAAAGGTTATAGGGTTACGGTTCTACATATAAAAATATGTCTTTTCGGTTACGGTTACAAATTTAAAAGTGTTTTAAGCGGTTGAAGGTTACGGTTTCGGTTACTGTTTTAATCTCTGATTTTAATATACCCCATGCAAGGGCATTAAAACCAAATCAAATAAATCAAATTCGAGTTCGAAATAGTTTAAAAATTTAAATTAAATCAGTGCAGTCTATTTGTAAATAACACAAGCGTATGAAAAAAGGCAACACCGTGCAGGAGTAATTCATAAATACTTTAGAGCAGCGGTGGGCAACAGAAATAACGGAAAGGTACAACAACATTCTTGTTTTTGTCATTTGCTTTCGATCAACGCGATGCTGCGTGCGTTTGTTGTAATACCTATTGCGTTGTGGAATTATTTAAATAACGGGCAGGGTTGCGTGGGTAAGAAGGACTATGAGACTGCCCACCGCTGCTTTAGAGCAGCAATGGCCAGCGCGTGCGAGGCCAAAAAGTGAGAGTGCATTAGTGTGTGAAAACAAAGCTCCGTGAATTTGCTTCGACCTAATCGCTTCGAACTCTGTCGAGCGAGTGACGCTTTTTTGCTCATTAGGTCCCAGCTTCGGCAAGCGTTCGGGTCATGTATGTGTGAATAGCATAGCTTGCAAATAACTCTCTACACATTTTTCCATGCGGTCAGTCTCACATACAAACAGAAACAATCAAAGCACAGACGCTCTCTCACTGGGTGGAACACTTAAAGTGTCAGAAAAAAGTGTTATTTGTTTTGTTTGGCGGTGGGCTCGTGTATGTGCAATTTTAATATTTGTACATACATATTATGGCCGCATGTGGCCCAGTGGTTAGTGTGCTGGACTGCTGGGCGGGAGGTCGTGGGTTCGATCCCGCCTCTGAACATCTAATAATAAAAGTTTTTTCTTTCTTTAGAAAATAGCTTTTGCACATACGGTCACCTTCACCAGCTGTTGGCGCCAGCTGTGAAGTAACAAGCCATGAAAAAGTAAATTCTCAAACTTTGCCGTTCGGATCCGGCGTTAAACTGTAGGTCCCTTTCTCTTGTGCGAAAATTTAAAGCACACACGCCAAGAGATCGTGAGAAGCTTGGCTTGGCCCCGTTGTAGGAGCTGTATAGCCAACATTTACATTTACATACATATTCAGGGGTGTCACAGAAATCTCTAGAGATTTTCGTGTAAACGATTGCACTTCGAACAAATCAGGGACTACTTTATTTGCGAAGTGCCAAGAATCAGACCGCCTACTAGATTACGTGGATGGAAAACCGTACGCTTCAAATCTACTTGACTTTGAGCAGGCGGTTTCAAATCTCTCAACTTTTGACATCTAATCTAGTAGCCGGGCATATTTTAGCCCCATAACATATAAATTTAAACAGCTTTGATATAAAATGCTGACGTTTATACGAAAACCTCTAGAGATTTCTGTGACACACCCGAATATAATTTATATATCTATATATATCCGTCGCACAGCCTTAACCATAAAAGATAGGAAGATGAGATTTTCACAGTAGTTGTATCTTATGCTGAAAGTGAGTACTAAGAACGGATTTTGGATAATTCTGTCGGGAAATGTGGAAAATTCGCGGAAAACTGTTGTATGAAACTTTTTTGTTTTTCATCCGATCAAGTTCAAACTCATTTTCAAAGATCTATATGAAAATTCGACAACAACTGCATACCAATCTTCCGGTAAATTCACCCCCCTGGGTGGAAAGTGGGTGGTCAAGTATGGGCGAAACTTTAGTTGCCAGCGATTAGCGCCAAATTCATTTTCAAAATTACACATAACAAAACATAAATTGTAAGCATAGTACGCGAAATAATTTGACACGTGTTTCCCGATTTTGGAAAATCCGCACACGAGGAAAATGGCCGGAAAATTCTGAGTCCAAAAAAGTATTTATCATACGATTGGCTTGAAACTCGGTTTGTAAGTACAAAATACGAAATAATTTGAAATGTGATTTTTCAATGTCGGAAAAGCCGCCCACGAGGAAAATGGCCGGAAAATTCTGCAAGCAAAAACTATTTTTCATACGATTGGCTTGAAACTTGGATTGTAAGGTCAAAATGAGAATTTATTTTGTTTTTAATTTTCCGATGTTGGAAATATCGCCGGGATGCTCACTCTGAAGTGAATGGGATGTGGGTGGAATGTGGGTGGAAAGTTGTCTTGGAAGTGGGTGGGTAGTGGATGTAAAGTGGGTGAAATGTGGCAGGAAGTGGGAGGGATGTGGGTGGGATGGAAATGGGAATTGGATGGGATGTGGGTGGAATATGGCGGTAAGTGGGAGGGATGTGGGTGGGATGTAAATGGGAAAAGGGTGGGAAGAGGGCGGGAAGTGTGCGGTATCTTGGTGGCAAGTGGGTGGAATGTGGGTGGGATGTAGGTGCGAAGTGGGCGGAAAGTGGGTGGGATGTGGGCCTGAAGTGAGTGGTAAGTGGGTGTGCGTTGGTTATATACTGTTGAAGGCGCAGCGAAGCGTGACGGGCTATTTGCTAGTATAATATATATGTTATGAATATAAGCTTCATTATTTATGTTTAATATTTATTAAGAGCGCCACGCACACATTTAAAGATAACATTTTGTACGCTTGCTCTCGGCAAATTGATCAGTAAAAGACATGAGCAAAGCGAAAAGAACGCTCTATGGTTGAGCGAAAACACCTATTGAGCAGAACAGAATTGAATGTGTCTTTTCGCTTCCTCCACTCGTTGTGTCTGTACCAAAACTGTTTAGTGCTGACACGCTGAAGGTGTTGACAGTTTTTTGCGAGCTCTGGTGAATAGCGAAATGTTTTCGCCACCGGGATGAATCCGAGGGACAACGCTGCTTTAGAGCCTCGACTTTTTCAGTTTTGTTTTTGTTAATCCTATTTATACAACAACAAAAAACAACAGATTGGGAGATTAGACCATGTTCTTAAAAATTTCATACTTGGAAGGTCCAGTCTAATGTACGTGTGTTTAAAATTACAAAATTTTGAACTCCCCATAATTATGGCTTAGAAAATGGGCATGCAGTATTTAAATTGCACATATCTTCGCTGTCTTGGACAATTTGTTGCAAAGCTAAGAGATAGTACCATACGAAGATTTAATGAAAGGATAAAACATGTTCAAGGGTTTCCCAGAAATCAAGCCTAAGTTAGTATAAATGCGTTTTTATACCCGTTACTCGTAGATTAAAAAGGTTATACTAAAGTCGTGCAAATGTATGTAACAAGCAGAAGGAATCATTTCCGACCATAAAAAGTAGATATATTCTTGATCAGCATCAACAGCCGAGTCGATATAGACATGTCCGTCTGTCCGTCTGACCGTCTGTCCGTCCGTCTGTCCGTCCGTCTGTCCGTCCGTCTGTCCGTCCGTCTGTATGAACACCTAGATCTCAGAGATGTTAAGAGATAGAGGGTTGACAGGTATGAGACAAATGCTTCTTTTACTTGCAGGCAGATCAAGTTTATTTCAAATTTTGGCCACGCCCCCTCCCGCCCCCGCAATTTGGAAAAAACGTTATATCTCCTACAGTTTTAAAGATAGACGATTCGTACCTTTTAGAGATAGTTAGTAATTAGCAAAACGAATAAATTTGCCGAAAAAATGATAAGGATCGGATGAGCGGTTCTCAAGTTATGAGCAAAAAAGTATATTGCCCTCGCCCCACCCCCTCCCACCCATTCACAACTAACACCACACAATCTTAAAGAGAGAGAGAGAGAGAAAGAGAGCGGGAGTGAGAGTGAGAGGAGAGAAAGAGAGAGAAACTTTGAGATGAGCGCACCACTAGCATTGCATTCAGCTTCTACTCCAGGTACAGAGTATGTTATAGTCGGGCTTGACCGACTTTCTCACTTGTTTTAATCTGTTAGATTAAATTACCAATAATGGTAATAATGGCGCAGAATTTTTAAAAACGGAATTTGTCCTTCCTTTAAATATGTGGAATATTCTATTGCTTTACACTAAGGTGGACGCAGAGAAGAAATTTGACTAATACCATCTTAAATGATTGTACATAATAAATAAAAAAATAAAAAAATTGTAGTTCATGCTTTAACCTCTGCGAAAAGCCTTTAAAGTTACCACAATGTTAAGTATACGACATGTTCACCGAATCGAAATATCGTCAACAAATAATTATGGAGAAGAAATCGAATGTGTTTTTGGTCGGTTGACTAAGACCAAATTTTGACGAAGCGAGTCCATTTCGAAAGGTGCGACTAGTGCGGTTAACAGGTTGTAGTCCACGAGCTGTGTTCCAAGGGCCATGTCCCCATGAACTCGCGAACCTTTCACGGACGGACATAACAGTGAAAACCATTTTGGCTACCATGGGCAATTCGCTAAACTCAAGAGACCGCTCCGTGGACACCGTTGTCACAAGTGTAATGCAGTCGGGGGAGGATACTTTTTGAGGAATGAAATGAATTTAAGATTATAAATATAATTTTTTGATCTATAAACAAATTCCCTGAATTTTTTTTGCCCATAGAAGTTTAGTAATCCGCACTATTTTTAGAATCTAAAAGAATGGAAATAATGAAGTGAACGATAGTCCATTTATAAGCAGTTACATACATAACATTTACATTTACAGAAAATATAAACTATTGGCAGGATCGGCTGTAACCGTGATGCGCAGAACTGCAGTTCAGTTTGTGTGGGACCTTACTTCAAAGATATCTTGATAGCCTCTTAGTGTACAGCTAAGACATGCTTTCAGCGCAGAATAGAAGAAATTTTGCCGTAATATACGATTTTTACTATATATATTTTTAGCAGAGGTCGCAATAATCGGTCTCTCTCGTGCTTGTTGTCAGAAAACAACCGCTCATTCACTGACACGATGCGTAACTGTTGCGAAAAAACACACAAACTTCGTTCTTCTTTGGCTTGCTCTTCGCTCAACCGCCGACCGCTTTTGGTCGCTCGCTCGACTCAGTGTTCACTCGAGACCTTTTCGGTCGTAAAAACTCGGCAAATGGTCTTTTGCGCATGTATGTATGCATGTGAGTTGCGCGTGTGGATAGCTACATACATAGATACATACGCATATGCACACAAATGAGCGCCATATCACCTTCCTTCCTTCCTCTTTAATGCTTTGCCTGTGACGAAATTCTAAGGCAACAACATAAGGCAAACGCAACAACAAAAATAAAAACCTTTTTTGCTGACTTTTTCCTTGCTTCGCTCACTTACTGACTCTCAGTAGCTGAACAACAACCGGTTCTGTTCGCTTCGCGCGGTCAGTAAAAGACCGACTCGTGTGTTGCGCTCAACCCGAAACCGAAGAGCGAGAACACGAAAGAAACGAAAAAGAGGGTTGCTGGTCAGACACTGAGCGATGCCGTTTCATTTTTTTCGGTCTTTGTTGTGAGCAGACCGCGCAGAAAATTTTGGTTGAGCAGATTTTGCGACCTCTGATTTTTAGTAAATATTATTAACATATTGTCTTGGTTAAATAAAAAACAACTTTTTCAATGGTCATGGTTCAAACCAAGTTTACGCCAACTACTTAAAAACAAGTAAGACCATTGCAGTCGAGTTAACTCGACTTCAAAATACCCTGTACAATTGACAAACACACATACTCAAACAAACGCACACGCACACATACACACAAACGCGCCCACACACACGCGGGCGCAAGCAGCAAACGTAATAAGCAAAGCGTGGGGGGAGGGGAGGTGCAAAAATTGTTTCGTTAATAACTTCTGTGTTTTTGCTCAGATCTCAATGTGCTTTTCAGAATAGATAGATTATAGGCCTAAGATAATATATATTAAGCGACGATGTTGTAACTTTAAAATTGTGGCTCTGACAGTTTTTTGCGGTTTAAGGGGGAGGGGGGGAATTTTGCAAATCTGAAACAAACTTGATCTGCGTACGGCCTATACCTATGTACATGCAAAAATTTGTATCTCTATCTCTTATAGTCTCTGAGATCTACGCGTTCATACAGACAGACGGACAGACGGACGGACGGACAGATGGACAGACGGACATGGCTAAATCGACTCGGCTGTTGATGCTGATCAAGAATATATATACTTTATAGGGTCGGAAATGCTTCCTTCTCCCTGTTACATACATTTGCACAACTTCATGATCCCCTTTTACCCATTTCAATGGGTACAGGGTATAATAAAACATTTAGTCGAGGGAAACAGTACGTATGAGTGATAAACTTTGAATACAAGTCTAACTTTTTTTGAAAAAAATATTTATGCATTTTTAACACGAGAACGCATTGTTTAAGGGGGTATCAGTATGGCCTTACATTTTTTCATACATAAAATGTCCGACCTATTGTACTCACGGGATTGTTTTGTAACATTGACTCTGTTGAGTGATCGCTATATCCATCGAATCCGTTGTATTATTACATAATATATTTTTATTAAAAATCCCCCTCTAAACTATTAAATTTTATTTCTCTACAGACTCGCACAAGAAAAGCTCACTGAAGAACAAACGAGTTCGCACAATTTTCACCCCCGAGCAACTGGAATGCCTGGAGGCGGAGTTCGAGCGACAACAGTATATGGTGGGTCCGGAGCGTCTTTATTTGGCACACACTTTGAAGCTAACAGAGGCCCAGGTCAAAGTTTGGTTTCAAAATCGTCGCATCAAATGGCGTAAGCACCATTTAGAGCTGACGCAACAGCGTTTGGCCATTATAAGGCAGACCCAATTGCCAGGCGCAGCGGCGGCAGCAGCAGCAGCAGCGGCAATAGTATCATCCGCATCAGCCACCACAACAAATTCGGCCGCCTCTACAGATCTAACTGCCGCCTCGCCCAGCTTACAGGAAGGCGAAGATGACAATGAGGATAGCAAGCAATCGCTCTCGCTGCCACTGCGGCAACTGAGTCGTGTGCCGTCTCCCTCCGAATCGGATTTGTCCATATGCAATGATTCCCTAGATGGAGATAGTCTGATGGATGGTAGCGAAGAGGCCTAAAAAGTGTATGAATATTTGTGGCAAAGTTTGCCAATTTCTGTAAATATAGCCAAATAAATATGTTTAATATTAGTTTTGACATTTGGCGATTGATTTTTAAAACCTGATTGGGTAAGTAAGGGTCAAGAAACTTCCTAGACACAATATACAACCCTTACCTCGTTTTTCCTCTAAACTCCTTTAAGTTTTTGATATTTATAATTTAATATTACATATTTAATTATCACAATAAAAGCCAATAAAAATTATTGCTGCAAAGCAGCACGAGCAATGCGATCATGACAGGACAGATGCACCACCCGTCCATTGGGATAGCGCACAAATGCCGTCTGGCTGGCAAATCGTTTCTTGCACTCCGGACAAACACTGGATTCGTTCAACTCAAAGCTGATTTGTTTCTGCTCCTCGAGCAGACACTGCAAGCGTTTGTTCTCCGCTTCCAAAAGTCCTTGCATCATCTGGCGCTGATGCTTTGCCGCCTGCTTTGTGCGAATGACTTTCTCCAAATAATTCTGCAGCTCAAACATGGGCAGATCATCGGGCAAATACTGGAAGGAGTAAGCAAAAGTTAACCAAAACTTTTGGTATTCAATTTTAAGACTTACTTTAAATATCTCAGTGGGATCAATTTTAATTGCATAAGCATTGAGCAGCTCCAAGGCCACCTTCCGATTGGGTTTGACGAAATCTGGATGCAATTGTACACCCTCATAGGGCGGCTGAGGGAGAGGATTTAGTACGGCTTTGACTAAAATGTGAAATATATTCGGATCATGTTCGTAGTTGGCCTCGGCATATGCTCGAGCTTTGGGTACATCGCCCAGGACTTGTATGTAGATGGCTATTACTTTTTCATGTTTTTTGAGGCGACCTAGAATGAGAGCACGCTCTTCCAGCAACATATTAGTAGGGAAATCTTCCAAGACTCGATCTGGAGAATAGTTATTGGACTCGTCCAGCATTTTATAGAGCTTGGCACGCAGCGTTGGTAAGTCAGGCACATTTTCTCTAGAAAAATCAAGGAGAATAAGTTAAGTAAGTGGAACTCAACACAAACTCACCCCTTCTCCTGTTGAGTCATCAGACGCTGCACTTGCTCACGATACTGCTTGAGTAGTGCATTATGGCGCAGGGTATTGGTGTCTCCCCACTCATTTATCACATGCTCCAGATAAGGAATGATGAGAGCTTTATGCTTGCTCACTAAAAAGTCCAAAACCTTTGCCCGGGGCAGCGATTCCACCTCAATGAGTTCATCTGTGAATATAGACAGACCCTCCTCGGGGTTTTCCCTCAGCACCCAATCAGCAAACTCAAAGATCAGGGGCAAGTGATCCGATCCCAGCTCTTGTAGATAACGTATTGTACGCTTTCTGCCCTGCAACACAGATCCTTGAATTTCCGCCTGCTCTTGGAGCAGCTTTAAGGCCTCCTTATGCTTGCCCTTCATTTGGTAGAGTATAATTAACTCTGAGATTTTGTTGTGTTTCTTCAAGGTCTTCTCCGACTCTTCCAGATGGCACTGATTGAGGCGCAGCAGAGGAGCCACCAGGGAATCGTTTGTCTGCAGATAGCACTTAAGCAGGGTGGTGTCTATTATCTCTAACAGAGATTTGGAACTGCTTTTCGTATCACGCAGCTTGACCACCTCACGCTGTCGAGCCAAGGCGAGGAATTCAATCAGAGCCAGGTAGGCATTCTCCAAGTCGCGATCCTCCAGCTGCGGCACACTGGCCGAGGGTACAACGGGGGCGTCTTCTGTTGCAGCTGTTTTGAGTTCAGGCACCAATTTGGGAAACAAACGAATCACATCATACGGATCAATGGCCGCCTTCTCAAACTCTTTCATAGCGGCAGAGAATTCTTTCCCAGTGAACAGCTCCTTGGCATAGAGCATGTGAATCTGACGAATGGTTTGGGCCTTATCGTCCGTCGGTTCCTCGGAGATGTGCTGCAAACGTGAATTAGGTTAAGTTAGAAGAAATATTCTTTGGGGTTAAACTTACAGTCAGCTCAATGGCCAATTGAAATTTCTTTTGCTGAAGCAATTGTTGCCTTTGGCTGGGTATATCCACCAGTCGTATGCACCACAGTTCAGAAGTGGCAGCTGCAAAAATGGTGCCCTTCTGGGAACGCAGTAGAAACTTGGTCTTTTGCAGCTCGGGAATCGTTTGTACCAGAGTATTCTTCCCAACCAGACTGCGCACCTCCAGGGCATTGTGTATACGTCCGACAACATAAGGTTCATCCCAAACTGTTACAGAACAATTTACATGAATCCCTGAACGAAATCGCATACAGCTTACCTAAATCTAGCAGCGCCTGCGTCCATTGTAGTGGAGCCAAGGCCGTTTTCTGTTCAATACCCACCTCAGCTGGCACATCCTTGCCCTTGTATTGACTGGGGTCAACCATAAGCAAATAGTCATCCTTGGACATGCCTAGCATATGGTTGCGCATCAGACAAATACAAGGATCCCGACTGGTGGTGGAGGAGGTAAGAAACAAAGCATGCTTCTCTGGTGGACTGGTGGAGATCTGCAAGAGAAATAATCGTTTGAGAAGAATGCCTTCATAATGCCACATCACAATGTCATCTTACATCGTAAAGCACATATTCATCCTTGCATCCCACGCAAACTGCATGTCCTGCCCATCGTAAAGTACGGGGCACATCCGCCAGCTCTATGGCCAGCTGCAAAGAGGTCAGCTTATGTTTCTTCCAGAAGAAGAACACCAAACGTTTGCGTATGGCACAGCAGAGCCTTATGAAAGTGGCCACTTCTCCAGTGGTGGACTTTTGAGAGTCCACATCCATGGTAAACAGCGTGCAACCTTTTGTTTCAGTTGAAACGTGCAGCAGGGCGAAGCTGCTCTCCATGCGGCTGATGTCGCATACATGAATCATCTGATCCGTCAGTACAAACAGCAGCTTCTCCTCTGCTATCACCTCCATCTGGGTGATGGGCTTGCGGCTGAAGTTCTTGTTAAACATCCGCATATCCACGCCCGTGTCCATGTCCACGGAATACATGATGAGCTGGCCACTGCGTGTGCCGAGTACCACATTATTGCCATAGGCGGCAATAGCCTCGATTTGTACGCCCTGCTTCAAAATAGAGTGCACCTGGTAGGCTTCGTGCATTTTTATCCACAATAATACAGCCCACTGTGCGTGAGGTTTCTTTACAGCTGATGTATCGATATCAAGCTATCGATATTTGTGCTCACCCTGCCCATTTTCAGTATTAGTTCCTTTACCGCGTGCGGTCACACTGCTCACTTAGCGAGGCAAAATTGTCACATTTCCTTACATCAAAATCTGACAAAATTGTAAGTTTCTCTTAATTCAAACGTTAAAATTTAGGGCACAACATGTGCCTGTAATCAACCCCTAACTATATTTCGTGTTTAACGCTTCAATATTTTCATTAGAGTCGAACAGCAGCAAACATAAGCCAACTCTCATCGTCGACGTTCAAGAAGAAGCAGCAAAAGCAAAATGCCCAAGAATAAAGGAAAAGGTGGCAAAAATCGTCGTCGTGGTAAGAACGAGAATGAATTCGAGAAACGTGAGCTGATCTTCAAGGAGGATCAACAGGAATACGCACAGGTGACCAAAATGCTGGGCAATGGTCGTTTGGAGGCAATGTGCTTTGATGGCGTCAAACGTCTGTGTCACATTCGGGGGAAACTTCGTAAGAAGGTGAGTAAGAGACACAGAGCGTGAGAGTGGGAGTGCACTCTCTCTTTGTCTGTGCTCTCTAAAAACATATTTGCTTTGGCATTGATTATTTATATTGGTTGCATTTTTCGCACATGTTTTTGAGGGAATTGTTTTGTTTAAAAACAAATGGGAAGTGGGAAAATATACAATTGCGTGTAAATTTATTATAGTCCCCTCTCTCTTTGTTATAATATTTTATGTTGGAATTGAGTTCCACATATTGTACATATATTTTGCATGAAGCCTAAATGCAGGTGCCTCTTCCTTATTTGAGTCGTTTACCTGCAAAAGGTTAGGGGTTGCATTCTAATATGTTTTGATTTCTACCTGACTTGTACATGAAATTTGCAAAATCGTCAAGTTGACGCTTTTAAAGATTCCTCAAACCATCCTTTAAAAATGTTTACAAACGATGAAAGCGGAATAGAAAAATTAAGTTCTTTCCGTCTTTTTCACATTTTCAACTCAATCCTTTTCCGATCTCGAGCTCAAAATATTTCGGCTCCTAAAAAACACCACGAATTCACTAGGAATCTATTGGGATTACAACAATGATTGTATTGATTGTAGCTCTTACCAATAACTGAATTAAAGCTGGAAGATAAATCAAAAAATAGAAAACTATAGGAAGTTCAAGTAATGTAGCGACAACTGGCGGTTCTCTAAGAAAGTTATTCTTTCTTCGTTCGGTTTATTATACTTATTTAAATTGCAAAATATGTAAATCAATTTAGGTTTATCTTTTATGCCATATAAACCAATGTGGTCTTCAGATAAACCAATCTTTTCTTATACCCGTTATTCGTAGAGTAAAAAGGGTATATGTACTAAAGTCTGACAGGCAGAAGGAATCATTTCCGACCGTATATATTCTTGATCAGCATTTACAGCCGAGTCGATATAGCCTTGTCCGTCTGGTCTGTATGAACACCTAGATCTCAGAGACTAGAAGAGCTAGAGCAACCAAACTTGACATGACACACAATAAAAAAGGTTGAATACCTCCCACATTTTTTAAGAAATCGAATTCAAATTAAAATTTAAATTTTTATTCGCAATAACTGTAGTCCATGAAATTATCCTTAAAATGGGATAATAATAAGCGGGGTTAAAAATGTTGCATACTTTTCGGATGTTCCCTATCAGAAACACAGAACGCTATTAAACATTTCTTCTCATGAGTAACGGGTATACCAAGGTCGGTTAGAGCCGACGTTAAGTTACGCTCTCGTTTTAATTTCGGCTTTGTTCCGAATTCCGAGTCGGTTTCCGTGTAAACGTAATTTTTATACCCTTGCAAAGGGTATTATAATTTTGGCCAGAAGCTTGCAACGCATAGCAATATTCATTTCCGTATATATATTCTGATCTTGTCCGTCTGTATGTTGTCTGTTTCTAAGCAAACTTGTCTCTCAGTTTTAAAGCTATCGAGCTGAAATTTGCACAGAGTCTTCTTTTTACTGCACACTGCTAATATGTCGGAACCGACCGGATCGGATGACTATATCTTATAGCTGCCATAGGAACTATCGGTCGAATAGTTGGTCGTTGTGAGAAAAACTTTTTGGTTTTTAATGTAAACGCGTCCAACTTCAGCAATTATTAGTTTTATACGCTTTTACACAGATTTGGAAGTTTTGGTCAAAATCGGATGACTATATCTTATAGCTGACATAGAAACTATCGGTCGAAAAGTGGGTTTTATTTAGAAAAATTCTTAGTCTTAATGCTGACGTTCGTAAACTCTGATGTATTAAGACATTTGCAAGGGTATAAAAACTTCGGCAAAGACGAAGTTAGCTAGGCCTTCTCGTTTCTATTTGAATATAAAAGGTGCGAAGAATATCTGTGGTTACTAGATTGGGTCGTCGCTTTTTGACGAATTCATTCCACTTGACATAAAGCATTCTGTTTCAACTACTTAAGCAATTCCGATTTTTCTTAAACCAGATCTAGTAGCCATATATGTGATTGTCTACTTCTATGTAACATTGTTTAATTGAAATTCCACTTGCAAACGTTTTCACGAAAACCGACTCGGAGTTCGGAACAGGGCCGTTTGATTTTCTATCGAAATTCTGTCGACGAATCCTTCGTATCATTTTGAATTTAATGGAACAACAAATAAAAATGGAGCAGGAATCGAATATATTTTTGGTTGGTAGACTAGGACCAAATTTTGACGAAGTGAGCCCATTTCCAACAATGAGATGCGATTTATCCATGCACTTATATGGGACTAAATTCTTAAGACTGCCCATTTCAGAGAGTACGACTAGTGTTGCTCGCAAGTTGAAGTCAGCATGGTCCACGAGCGGGGTTTCAACAAAGGGCCATGTACGCATGAACGCACTGTCCTTCTAGTCAGATACTACAGACATCAAAGTGAAAACCATTTTGAGTGTACATTTTGGATACTATGGGCAATTCGCTAAACTCAAGAGATCGCTCCGTGGACAACGTTTTGAATCGATAAAGAGAGAGAGCCCCAAACGAAGAAGAAATTAAAGACTATACCAAAAGAAGACTTTGCAGCATGTTCTTAAAATTGTCTTACAAACACAAACAAAATTGTAAAAAACGTTGGCACAAGTGTAATGCAGGAGGGGGAGGTTACTTTCAAGGGAATGAAATGAATTGACAATATTAAATAGTTTTTGATTTATGAATAATTTCCCTGTATTTTTTGCCCCTAGTAGTATAGTAATCCGCATTATTTTTCGATCCTGAAGAAGCTTATTTATGAGCAGCCCAGTAAAAGTTGATTATTCGCAGGAACGGCTGCAACCGTGATGCGCAGCACTTCAGTTCAGTGTGGAAACTGACTTCAAAGATATCTTAATAGCCTCTTAATGAACGGCTAAAGCTTGCTTTCATCTAGAAGTAAACAGTGCAAAGTAGTAGAAACTTTGCCGTTATATAAAATTTTTACCAAATATATTAAGTACCAAATATATTTACCAACATATTGTGTCTGTTATATAAAAACATTTTTTATTGGTCATGGTACCTTTTTGTCAAATGTTATGGCTTCAAACCAAGTCTACGCCAACTACTAAAAAATTAAAAATGTAGGCATGGGCAACAGTATGTATGAGTGATAAACTTTAAGTCCAAGTCGTAGACCCTAAACCTTATTTTTTCTCAAAAATTTTTTTTGCTATGCGTTTTATACACAAATATGCATCGTTTAAGCGGGTATCAGTATGACGTTACATTTTTCCATATATAAAATGTCCGACCTAGTGTCCATTCATCCCGAAGGTTTTCACATTTTTGTTTATCTAATTCATGGAAGCCAGAAAAGATAATTGAGAGTTATATAGCATATTTAGCTGGATAGTCTATCTCAACAGATGTGGTGCAGGAGTTTTAAGGACTGAGACTAGAAATCAACAAGACCTGGGTTCAAGTCCCGCTAAGGGCATAAAAAAAAAATTTCTTTTGTTTTATTTCTAACAAAATATGTACATATGCTATGGAAATACTCCAAAAAAATTAATGTACATTTCAAAATATGTACTTATAATGGAAATTGGCTATTAGATCCGTTCATACCAATTTTATGGCTGAAACCGAATGAAAATCTTTGTCTTGCTCATACAAATTTGGTAACTGCATTAGTTTGGTTCTTGCGCACCCAGTACTCCACAATATTAATATTAGTATAAATTGCTTTTGGGTTATATGAACCGATTTTATTTTTTTATTTATCCCGTCGTCTTCCTCTTCGTCCCTCGAAGCAACTTCAATAGTGTCAAGGAAATCGTTCAAGAGAGAGACAGTATTTTTGTCAAGCAACTCCTCTGTGTTTACTGCCGAAGCCGATGTGAAAGCCTGCGAGCTACTTGAACTTGGCGTTGGGAGGAAATTATTCCAATACAGAAAAAAATGAAAGTTAAAATTTCATATTTGATGTATAAGACTGTAATGTAAAATATACTTACGGTTTGCTTAAGTAGATTAGATAAGAAGTAGTAGAGTAGCTTAAGTTTAGATTTAGCAAACATAATCCTCATTGGATTTTGCTGCAGAATTTTTCTTATCCTTGGATCAAAGTAAATGCTGCACACGACCACACTGTTTTCTAATAACGACTCTTTTTTTTCGAGTCACTTATATAATATGGAACTGTGGCTCGTTTTTGCTGCACTAGCTGTAAGTCTAAGCTCCAACCAAAACTTGTAAGAATCTCCCATATATAATGGCGTTCTCTGCAATTTCTGCGTTGCTATGTATGCAGGTTCCATGTTTTTGCAAGTCTTCATACTTCAACCCATTCTGATGAAGAGAGTTTAAGGGGAAGCTCCAAGTGTTTCTTGCAAAAGTATTCGAACTGTACTAATTTACTAGTTTCAGTTGAAGAATGCAGTTTCGGATACTATTTTAATCTCTAATTAAAAATATTTGTCATTATGGTGTGAGCAATTGAAATAAAAATCAAAAATAATCATTATGGAGAAAGTTTTATTTTAAAACTTGTAATGATTACGGATCCTGGTTTACAAGACCTAGTGTTAGAACCATTTAGGAGCTATATAACCGAACTCTATTTTACCCTTCGTCATCCTGGTGGCAGGTTTGCCAAGGTCCATGGGTCCAGCTTTCAGTACATACCCACAAGATCGCACATGCTCTGCATTCTCAAATTTCTATATAATAAAAGAAATCTTTATTTCAGTCAAGTCCACTAGGGTTATTTGCATGTCCATGGCTGTAACTTTATTAATATTTGAGTAATTACAACCGCTATCACCCCGGTGGATTCATATCTTAACCATTTGGCTTAAAGGTAGCAAAACAGACGCAAATTTTTCCTTATATGTATTGCGTCGTAGTTATTTTAATTCAATGTCTTGGACATTAGTTTTGTAGATTAGATAAATAATTATTATACATGTCCAATATATGGACTTCATGCTGCTCCCCTTTAAGTGGTTTTTATAATAGCCAACTCTGCCAATTGTTGCCTTTTATGATAGCACATGTTTTATACTTCCAGTGGAATGTCTTCGTGCAAGTTACAAAGAAATTGCAATTCTCGGATGAGTTGCAAATATTTTGATTTTGGTTTCATAAGACCAACTCGCTGTTGCATACATTTCTGTGTTTTGCTGCATTTTGCATTTTTTGTTATCTGTTAATTAGGCTGCGACAAGGTTGTTAAAGATTGCTGTCTCCTTTGATGGTTTGTTTTGATTTCTCTTGTTTTTGATAGGTACAAATGGTTATGACGTATGTTAAATTGACGCCGTTGAGTTAAAAGTTATTTATGGCAACTTTATTTTTGGGTATAGGTGAATTACCCATGGTTTTCCGGGAATTGTTAACGGAAATTCCAAATACTATTTTATGGATTAAAGAAAGGTGGCAAGAGAGAGAGGGGTTTGATATGCGCAGTAATATTGAACATAATGAGATTATAAGTTGGTTTGGTTTTATAGAAAAGTTATAAAAATTATGATATTTTGTCATTTGTATAGACTAACCCTTCCTCAACAATTTTTTTTTTTTGAAAATATGGCAGAAAAATAGTTACTTCGTTAGCTGTTGTAACAAATCAAAATTTAATGTGAGCGGCCCCCATACTCACATCCTCAACATCTTCGAGAGCGTGTGTATTTGGCTGTTGATTACAGATGTCAAATTATTATCCTTTGCCATAAAGAGATTCTGCAGCGAACGGTCATTAAGTCTTTCCAAACCTCTAAAGTTTTGTAGAAGTTTCGGTTCGAACCCGTTAAAAAGACGGGTTTCGGTCCTCGGCCAGGTTCGAAGCTGGCTTCATGCACTTTCTTAGATCGTTAAGAAATTTTTTGTTTGACAAAAGACATATTATTTTTGAGAAGAAGACATCTTGCTTACAAAGCTATAGTGAACGGTAATCAGTTCCCGAATGGACCTCATGCATTATAGTTACTATTCATAAGTTCATAAGAGCTTATGAGATTGTCTGTTTTGTCAATTAACAAACTAAAATTTGTTTCCTTCTCGTTATCGTAATATGCCAAGTTTGAATATGATTTTTTTAAACTCTACTGGAATATTTTTAACCGCTCTATATTACGATTGTTTAATAACAAAATTGATTCTTTGAATCGAATATTTTTCCAAACAGAGGGGAGGTTATAAATTTAGAAGGTCCGGTTTTGGATGCTGTTCCTTGTTCCCGTTCTTCGGGGTTCAGCAAACATGCAGTCTTTAGGTAAAAGCCTGCTGAAGGTAGAACCGGAAGGTTCTTGAAACCGCACTGTAGATGGGCATGTTCATGATGCCTAACGGGACCATCGTACACCTTGAAAGTAAAAAATTTTTGTTTTGAAAATAGACTTAACTTATTACTCTTAATATGCTCTATAATTGTTTGCAAAGGTTGATTTCTTTTATAACCCTTTGTACAATCAGAAATATTTTGTGATAGCAAAAGTACATGTAATCTATATGCAATTTTATGTTGAAAAAAGCATAATTAATTATTATTTCGAAATGAACTATAAGCAGGGCTTAATCCCGAAACGAATTTCGGTTGCGGTTCCAGTACCGGTACGTCTCGAATGCATGTTTCGGTTAAAGGTTTAATTTCGGTTTTCAATTAATTTTATATCGGTATACCGGTACGTGAATTATTTCACATTTTAAGTAAAATTATATACAGTATATACTGTTCCCGTTTTCGATTTCGATCAAATTATGTGGAATCGGAATTGATAGCTGTTCCCGTGTCCAAAAACCGATCAAATTATTCGGTTTTAAAAGTTTTGCCTTTAAGTGAGTGAAATGAAAAGTAATTTACAATTTTCATGTCAATGGTTATATTTATTATCTATCAAATATTTTTATTTTAAGGGTACTGTATACCTTCAGGTGTCATTTTTTAAGGGTTTACAAAAAATTAAATTACACAAAAAGTATAAGTGATATTAACAAGCGGTCTTTTGCATTCGATAGGTAATCGGTTAAACTAAATTTAGTCATTTTTGTTGTTGTACCTGCGGTTGTTGTTGTATTCCTGTTCAAAGTTAACAAAAAATTTAAAACATAGGCCCATGGTTGCAAAAATTTTTTGAGAACGGATGATCTGAATTCAAAACTGAAGACGGGGTTTTGTTAAGAATTGATGTAATTCTGGTGTGAACTAGGATATTTTGGATCGGTCAATAAATGGCGAAGTTATGGGGTTTCAAAGTCAAAATTTCGAAAATCACCTTTTTTTCCCACTGTATTGGTCCTAGCTCCGTTATTTGTTGACCGATCAAAAATATCCTAGTTCACACCAGAATGATGGGTATTAGGAGCAATTTAAGGGTAAGAACTCGAAAATCGGTTAACAGGTACTCTTTAAATCTTTGCAACCATTTTGGAAAAAGTGGTTCCGAGATAATCGCAGTTTCGACATCTGTTTTCGATGAAACAAAAATTATTTTTAATAAATGTAAGAATTGGATTTGGTGCATTTGGGTGTTAGCTTTCACCGAAAAAAAAGATTATCAAAATCGGTTAAGCAGTTCTCCAGAAATTTGAGTCAAAGTGCGCCAAGACATGGTTAAAAACAAAATCTTCAAAAATTTCCAAGTAAAATTTTTTTTTCAAAATTTTTTTTTCCATAATATCGAAAATTTTATAAATATTTATAAAGTTTTTGACCAAAAAAGGGAAAAAATACGAATTTCTAAAAATACGAGGGTCGATAAAAACAATTTTCATATAAAAGGGTCGGAAAAAATAATTGATTTTGTTTATATCTTTAAAACTGAGTTACGGATCAGCTTGAAAGTTTTGCAGGATGTTTATAAGATCCAAATAGAACGTTTAAGCAAATAAAAAAAAAATCCAAAAAAAATTTTTCTGAAGGTATACAGTACCCTTAATAAGTCATATATTGAAGATTTTAAAGTAACCATAGAAATATTGGGCATTCAATTTTGATCTAAAATTAATATTCCAAAGTTGTACCCCAGAAATTGCATTTAGACGAAAGCAAAAACGATCGAAATGAAACCGAGCTGTTCGCAATTCCGTATTAGCGCATGCGCAGTGTTGATCGAAATTGTTCATTATACCATTCAGCTAAATTATAGTTCGAAATAGTTCGAACTTTCATTTGAAAAGAAAATCGATTTCTATTTCATTCGGAAACGGGAACATCAAATGATAAAGATTCGGAATTATAGTCGTTTTACTTTTTAAATCCACTCGGAAATGGGAACAGACCTGTGTAAATATTAGGCCTGAGAAGAGGCGTTCCAAGCTAACCTGCGTAGTGAAATAAAGAGCACGACTTTTGAAATCTAATAATATAACTCTGACCACCATTTGAGAACGTTTTAATGTTTTTAAATACGTTTAAGTGCGATTTTGCTAGAGAAGAGTACGACTGTGTTTATAATTACAATTTGCGTTGCATCCAAATGCACAAACCTACTGTATTCTCTGTGTACCTTCTTGCTAAGTATAAAAACAATTCAACAATTGCTCTGGATTTCCCAGAGCCCCAAAAATGACCTGTGTAACAAACAATGGACTGATCAAGAATATAGGTATATTCTGAATAATGTCGAAAATGATTTATATCTGTTACATTCTTTTGCACTAGATTATTAGAATTAGGTACCGGTACCAAAGTTTTGGTTTTGATCCGGTACTATCGGTTTCAATAAAAACGGTAAATGGTATTCGGTTCTCAAAAAAAAAATGTACCGGTTCCGATTCTGTTCTGCGATTTGAATCGGTTTATTTCATTTTAACGGTTCAGGTTACTGTATTGAGCCCTGATCATAAGTAAATGTAATATTGGCTTAAAATAGCCGCCAGATACTTAACAAATGATCTTATTATGATAAGGTGTATTTTTTGTATCAACCTGGTCTTTTTTTTTACCACGTCATAAGTAATTATGGAATTTAATTAAACTTTAAATATTAACAAACCACAAATTATAATTGTTTTTTTGAAGATTTTATCGTTTAATTTAATTTTAAGTACTTGAGTCTATTTGATTGATCTTTAAAAATGATAATTGTTTGCGGTTCACGCAGTAAAAATGTTGGAACCTTAATAACCTCTTGTCTAAGAATTCTAATTATGGTTTATCTTATTAAAAGGCATTAAATATAAAATATTCCAAAAATTATTGTTTTTTAATAAACTTCTTTGATTTTAAATATTTATTATTCTTTAGAAACATCTTGAGTCCATTTGATGACACAAACCATGAAAACTTCTGTAAATATTAGTTTCTTTGCGAAATTGATGGTCAATTGAAAGTCTGACCCTAATCGGTCAGTTTACTAACATTTGAAATTCTCAAAGTCATCACCAGTCAATCACCTGGTTGCACACAAAGTCCAAACCAGGTCTAGACCTAAATCTCGACATATATTTTTGTGCCAACCTTTCCGCAAATGGCTGTCAATCAAAAGGCAGGCAGCTGACTTTTGGCTTATCTAGAGATTAATCTCTGAAATAATCAAAGTACAAACTGCTATAGCTATCCACACGCATGCTTTCCACCTGAGGCGTGTGTGGGATTAAACAACTTTCTTAATCTGTAGACAGGGGGCCTGACTCATATATGAAATGGCGCCAATTACATACATGGACAAGCCCATTCCCCTAACATTCCCCGCTCGGCAACAGAACTCGGTTGCTTATCTAGAAAACCTCTCGGCGAAGGTGAAGCTAATTTCACCACTCGAAAAATCTGGGTTAAGAAACAAATGATTAGACAAAATTTGGGTTTTTTGCATAAAATAATTTTATTAATTTTCTTAAATCTAGAGGGGGGCAGTACAGTAACTAATGAGATTAGGCTAGAGAATATAGATTTTTGTATTTTTGTGTTTTCTATGAGTTTTTGTATTTTTTTTCGATTTTGAGTGTTTTACATTCGAGTCCTTGGAACCTCTTCTCCTTCTCCTCTACATGATTTGTGTGGCCGTGCTGATGATTTGATTGATCCAATCCGTAAACGCTGAGACGCGTACAAAGACCGAGGGTGCATTCTTTTGGCCGCAAGGCATTTTACCCCACGACACAATGCCGATGACAATGTTGGCTTGTGCGAACTGCTCCTCGCAGCATTGTTGTATCAGTGGTCCACCCGAGTCGGCGGTGCAGATGCTTACACCTCCACTCAGTGGTCCAGTGCAAAGATTCGTTTCGTGCAGCTGCAAACCAGAGCGTGCCAGGATTTGTTCACACAGCGTCATATCCAGTATGGGCATATTTGCTTCCTGCAGCTTGTGTGGATAATTGGGCACAGCTGTCATGGAGACATTACCCCAGCCGTACAAAGTGCCATAGCCATCGGGATGGGCATCCTGTTCGGGCAAAGTGGCTGGCTGTACATATTGATCAAAGACCAATGGAGTTTTGGTGTAGATCAAGGCAATATCATAGGGATTCACTCCACCCAAATACAATTCATGGCGCACATAATAGTCAATGTTACGCATCTGTATATTGGCTGCCTCGCCCCGACGATCGTGTATGTCATGACTGCCAGCCACAATCACGGAATTCTCCGCTGCCTGTGGTGAGCTCAGGCAATGGGCTGCTGTTAATATCCAATGCTCATTTATGACAGTGCCTGCACAATAGTGCACCAATCCCTGGTCGGGTGTCATCATCTGTATGCTAACCACGTAGGGAGCCGAGTGTGGGGTGGCCTCCCGTTTGGCCAGGAATTTCTTCGACCAGTGCGTTTGTCGCGGCGATTCTAGTGTGCTTATGCGATTCTCCAACAGACCATAGGCTGCCATATTTAGGGCCATGGTATGGCCGGGTCCTCCACCGCCGCTGCTGCACTTGCGTATTGTGGGCAGCACTGAGTTGGAACTGGCTGAGCTCAGAACCACCATGATGCTGGCTATAGTGGTTAGTAGCACGGAGTATATGCATCTGTATGACAACAGCATGATGTCCTCGCTCTGGTTGCACGCGTTGCACGAATTTGTAGAGTAGTACGAAATGTTGACGGACGTTACTTCAGGCGCGACTCGACTTGATGATTCGTCGTCGCGTTTCTTTTTTAGCTTTTCGCTTTGGCTTTGGTGTATTGATAACACTTCACTTGTATTCCGTTTGGCTTTGGCATGGAATTCGCTTTGTGCGGCTCGGGTTGCCGTTTTTATTTTGGCGTCGTGTCTCTTGCTTGAAGGCGTTTTTAAATTTGCAGTGCCCCTAGCTTTGCCAGCTGTATTTATAGGCGGAGGAGTACCTGTTCTTATCATGAAGAATGTGGAGAGAAAGAGAGCTGTGCTTGCTGTTATCAGTGACGAATGAAAGATAGCAAATTTTAGCCAAATATTCCTTTTAGATTGTATGTAGGGTCGGATAGACATGGTTCGATATTTCTTACTGTTACATACGAGATTTTTAATCAGTGAGAATCTCCACAAATACCCATTATGCAATACATGTGGCTACTTGACTGAAGATTAAAAGTTATGTTTAATGGAATGCTTTTGATTAATATTGCACGGTAATAGAAATTACTCATCGATGAAGGTGTGTGCGTGCGTATGTCTAATTTTAAAGGAAACTCTATATCATATCATTTGAGCTATTGAGCACATTTGTAATTTGTATCAAGGCAAGAAGTGAGAAGATACTTTGATGAAATCTTCCGCATTTAGAGTGAAAAAAATCAATCTAAATCTGTGTTTAATACGTTTAATACGTTCTGTGACTCTTACTTTTATTAAAACCAGCCCTCTGACAAAGCAGAAAGAAAACAAAGCACACTCCGACTTTCACTGAGAAAAACACTTCTTTTCCCTTCTCATGTGGTTTCCTTTCGAATTTTTGGTTGATCAGAACAAAAACGGAGGCAGTCCCGCCTAAGAGGGAAAAGTTTGATCCTCACGAACTTCGAACTCGTTCGATCGTCAAACTTTGAATTTGTGGATGGTATAAGCTGCAGTTCGAGCTTTGTTTGGGACCCCAAAGTAATTTATTCATTTAGATCAGAAGCAAAAAGAATGTCCGAACAAAAATGTGAGCGTAAAAATCATTTGAAGAGATTTGATGAGGAAGAATAGGAATGGAGAAGCATCGATGCATCGATGTTTTTATCTAAGTTGCAGACATCTATGATTTTTTTTCACAATCGATGTTTTTGAAACCCTGCATGTACAAGGCACGACCATACTATTTTTTTTCTTATAAAATTTACTTGGCGTGCTTAAGAAAGATTTGATGACCAATTTGCCGCTTTATCAAAATCCAAAAAATTTAATTGGACCAAACCATGTTGTGTACGAATGTGGTTAAGGCTTAACCATTTAGATGCAACCATTAAAAAAAAGAGTTCGATTTATTAAATATCACAATTTTTCCATTATTTGGATACATACACTTTCTTTTAGTTTAACAAATGTTTCGATTCTGATCTGTTAGTCATTAATCAAGTACTGTGTCCAATGAAAAACTTAAACAGCTATAAATAATGGTTATGACATTATTCAATACGTCGTAACTCGGTTGAATAGTTAATACTTAATAATTAAGCGAATTTTACTTCTGTCTGACCATTTATCCACAATTTTATTCCAAGCTCTAAGCAACTCCAAAAGCCCCCAAATAGAAACTCAGCAAGAAATGTCTGATATTCTTACCCCTTTATAAGATACCACTTTGAAATTCTTTGACAAAGAACATTCAGGGGTGGGCCTACCAAAAACTAAATTATGCTAAAACAGCGTCCTTTATTAAATAAGTTACCCAGTGACTTGAAGTTTCGCTTTATAGACTTATGTTTAATAGTTTTAGTGGTCAAACCTATTCAGATGAGCCAAAAAAAAATGGCGATTTTTTATGTTTTTGAATTAATTATAAAAATGATATAAAAACAAAACTAACAGAACAGAAACTTTACTATTTCACAAAAGACTGATTTCTTTATGAAACAAAGTTTATTTCGCTCAAATCGGAGTGCTTGTTACGCAGATACAACGTTTCAAACCTAAAGTAAAAGTCTAACCTTTTCAGTTGAGCGGCACTGTATATGTTTAGGTTCAGTATAATGTCTAAGCGATAACTTGAAAAATAGATAATAATCAGAATTTTAAGCCACAGACGTAGCCGTGAATACCCTCTCAAGACAAAAACGGTTTCTAGGGCACTCAATATTTAAACCAAGCACACTCTCCCGCTCTCCTTATTTTTGCCTCTCTCAAATAATGGCTCACTAGACTGCCTCAAGTTCAGGCATCTGATGTCTGTGGCCATATATAGTATTTATGGCGACACTAAGACATACTCCATCAAATACCAAACCTCTGACAGTGCAAATGGAAGGGTACGACGCAATCAGTAATTTAGTTAACAACATCGATCGTTATTGCCCCTTTCGGGTACTTCCCATGTACACACCATCGCATTCGTAGAGTGCGCTTAGGTTTCGCTTATCTCTGGCGTACTTATTATCGGTATGCCTTGGGTAATAGAGTAATTTTTGATTCACTTTGTCACGATTCCCGTATCTTGGCCACCTGCCGATTTTCACATTTGTATTATGTGCATGATTTATCATGTCCATCCCATAGATAGCCCCAAATACTTGAGACCACACGCCATCCATTTACAAAGACTTTTATGATTAATGCTCCAAAGTTCGGAAGCCCCTTTGGGCGTTTATTTCGAACGACGACGTAACTCGGGAGTTTTTCATTTCCCCCTCGATTGCTTGATGAATTTTTAAGCCAAATTTTGTTATCATAGAACGGCCGACTGTGGTTAACTTTTATATGTGTCATATTTATCATGAATTAGAATGGCATTTATATTACACTGTGATAGTTTTTTTCAAAAAAAAAAAAAAAGAAAACGATTTCCCGGTCCACGAATGAACTGGATTGAGTTCAACAGGTTATACAAAATTTTTGTTGAAGTTTTTCATTAGAGCTACAAGAAGTAGGTATCCGATGGCGACATATAGAGCGTTGTGCAAAATTCAGCCGTTGCTTAACTGAGGGTGTTCTAATAGCCAATATGTCGAAAAAGTGGAACTTAACATTAACATTTTATATAACATTTAACATTTAAACACTTTAACATTTTTATACACGAAAGTGTATTATATTGCCCAGAAGTTTGAAACGCATAGAAGGAATCATCTCCGACCACAAAAGTATAATATTATTGATCACGTGACGAGCTGAGTCGATTAAGCTTTCCGCGTCCGTTGTTTTACGCGAACTACCCCAGTTTGAAGCAATCGAGCTGAAATTTTGCTGAGTCTTTTTCTCACGCTGCTAATAGTCGGAACCGAGGAACGGATAATACTTTGTAGCTGCCATACAAGAAAAACTTCAACAAAAATTTTGTATGAAACCAGATTGTAACTCAAAAAGTAATGATGCAGTTCGATCGTAGGACCCGAAATAGGGGAAACCGTCGAGTTTGGTCTTTTTTTTTTGACTATACAGTGTTATTATTGTTAATTGAATGGGCCTTTGAATCACTACCACACCGAAAGTGTGGGCTAGGTCATTGACTTTCTGGGTCGTGTGCTAACTGAGGGGGTTTCTCGTGCGCTTAGATTATTACAAATTCTGTTAACATGTTTTCCTTTTAAGATAAGCCGTTTTCGTGCGCTTCCGTTGACGTCACTGAGTGCATGCAAGAAAGGTGAAGAAATCTCTTTAATCTCAAGTTGTCAGTCAATTTGATAATAGAGTTATTTGTCTTGTTTTGGGGGTTCGCCGATAATGCTAAGCGTGCGTAGGAACAGGGTTTTGATATCAATTTTTTATGGATCATGGGGTTTTGTTATCTCTCGCATCAGTTGTATAAAATTGAGCATGCGGTTATGCGTTGTATTTCTTGGAATTTGATGTTTGGAGTATCATAAAATTAGTAGAGATTAAAACCGAAACGAATTTCGGTTTCGGTCAAGGCATTTATATTGTACTAAAGCTTATTTTAACTGCATGGGAAACCGACAAGCGACCTGATATAACCGCAAAACTTAGCTATTGGCCGTGAAAATCGTTTCTCTGAAAATTAGTGCCAAATATTGATAAATTTAAATATATAAATTGTGGTTTAATTAAACTTGCCAAAAATAAATTAAATTCATAAAAAAGTTGACCTATCCCTTTTTCTAAAATTATAGGTTCCAAATAGTTTTCGAAATAATCCAGTTTGACACATGATCATGGCGGCCTGTGGGATAGTTAAAAACTTGAATTTAATTGCTCACCAAACTCGCCTCTCAATTGGACCATGTTTTCGCGTGCCGAGTGGCATGTGGCACCGTCATGTTGAAACCACTTGCCAACCAAATCCGATTCTTTGATTTTGGGCTGAAAAATAGTGTTTAATCATCGCACGATACTTTGCTCCATTGACTGTAACGGTGCGATTTTCATTATTTTTATCCGACGCTATCAGACGTCGACGTACCGAAGTTCCTCACAAGAGCCGCTACGTATTTTGCAGATGCCGATTTACGAGCTGTTCGCCATCCCTTAGAGATCTCCTATGATCATCAGTCAGATAGTCATCGATGGTTTACAACTGTTACGTGGGTGTTAGTTTATGTGACAAATAGCTCTATGTAAAAGATGTGAAATCGGCCCTTAGTATATTAAGTTTGTGCAAAAATATGTAACAGGGAGAAAGAATCATTTCCGAACAATCAATTTCAATTTTTGCCACGCCGCCTCCCGCCCCGGCAATTTGGAAAAGACGTCATATCTTGCCGAATGAAATGATAAAGATCGGATCAGCGGTTCTTAAGTTATGATCAACCCTTCCCCCATCCCGCAACCAACACCCAACACCGCATATCATTCAACAAAGCGAAAGAGAGAAATTTAGATATGAGCACAGCGACAGCACTGCTTTCAGATCCTACTCCGGGTACAGAGTACGTTATAGTCGGGCTTGACCGACTTTCTCACTTGTTTTCGATATTTTTGGGGGCTTTTTCTTAAAATAAATAAAAAACGTATAGACGGAAATTTGAAGACCGGTAACACTTTATTGGTTTATGGATAATACTAAACAATATGAAAAAATTGTATTTTTTTTATCAAGAACAAAATGTTGTAGTGGTGCTTTTCTTTTTTTTCGCAACCGTAAAAAGTCATGCCAGAAAAAACACGTGTGCTCCAAAGAGTGCATTTTTCAGGGTGCATTGGCAGCTCTTAAACTGCTTTTGGCCGCTTTATAGACCAAATTCGGTAACTCTGTTTATAGACGTACCAATTACCCCAAAAAACAAGCTTCGCCGCTAAAGAAAATTGTTCAATAAAACTGTTTTCTCACCGATCAGTAATTTTGATAATAAAATGTTGTAAATTTTGTTAGTTTATTCATAAGCCAACCTTATTGAGCATTTATGGCGTTGCCACATGTTACGAATCACGATTGGGATGTCGAAAAATGAAAAACTATATAGCACAAAAATCACCCTTTACTTTTCTTACATTAGCCCTCCTTGCCGGCGAGCTTATGTATGTTAATAGATTTTAATTCAGGAAAGCAAACCGATTCTGAACCGAACAGTCTGATTCGGAAATGAGAAGAGGCCTGATTATGTTGGATTTGACTTTCTTTAGAACGCGCACCTATATATAGTCGATTGCTGTTTTATGTCGGACTTGTATATATATCCTACGATTTTGAATAAAGTATATTAAGAAAATATTTTGATTTTCTAAAAAATTATTTATCATTGGAAAATCATTCAAAAGAATACATTAAATAAGGGATTTGATTATTATTGTATTTCTAAAAATGGTTAAACTAGATGGATTTATCTACTTTCTTTTGTTTGTAAGAACCACACAGAATTAGAATAAAACAAAGAAACAAGTTTTACCAATTAGATTTTTTCATGAGGGAATGACCTTAATGATTGTATTCATTGTACCAGTTTATTAACAGTTGCCAAAAGACGAAGTGTATTGACAAACCACGTAAAAGTCGTAAAATTGGATGTTGGAAATAAGTTTTGGTAGTATTGTAGATTTACAAAAACTGAGTAGTTCCAGTCTAAAATATAAGTTCAATCGATCTTGTTGAGAGCTAATCACAACTCTATTATCTAACGAGTGCACTATAAATTCACTTTAATAATTGAAATTTAAAATCCAATTGGCTTTTGTGTGTGGATGTGTGGGGGTATCTATAAGTGGGGTACGTTTCAAGTGCTGATGATAATCTGTCCATAAATGAGATTATCAAATCTAATATTTCGCACGTGATGCTAGGAATTTGAAGAAAGTATATTTTGCCGCCTCATTCAGGTCTGTCTCCCGCGCCATTTAATCTCCTACTCAATCCAGTTGAACGGAACTCTGTTATGTTCGCCAAGGCCATAACGGACTGCCACAATAATTGCGCACATTTGTGAAATACCCAGAACTGGGTCATTCTACTCCAAAATGTTTCAAGATCAGTTATCTGCAATCTATTACACAGCATACAAGCAGCCCTAATTGTTTGCTTTTCCCCTGAGTCATGGACAAACCGACAAATTTTAATTTGTTTTATTATCTTTTTGTTTGCAGGTGTGGATCAACCAGGGCGACATTATTTTGGTTGGCTTGCGTGACTATCAGGACTCGAAGGCTGATGTTATCTTGAAGTATACCCCAGATGAAGCAAGGAATCTGAAAACCTACGGAGAGTTCCCTGAATCGGTGCGCATCAATGAAACAGTCACATTCGTGGAGGATGGTTTCGATGAGGATATTGAATTCGGCGATGAGATTAGTTCAGAGGATGACGCCGACTCGGTGGATAATATCTGATTAACAAGAAACAAGATGTCAGCACCAGCAGCGACAGCAACAGCAGGGGAAGCAGCAGCAGATTCAGTTCATCCGGAGAATAGGGAATTAAATAAATTGTAAAAAGCAGATAAGCAGAAAGCCATCTCCCACTTACCCTCCTTCCAGATCCAATCAACCAACCATATATAACCCAAATCAAATCGCAACACATCAGCAGCAGCGCGCATGGACTACCAAAGTCGCCTTCTACTCTAGCCACTAAACTTCTATCAAAGGAAATTCCCAACTACATTTTTGATATCAAATTCAATTAGGTTCCAAATTCAAATTGTTTGATTTTATGGCCGCAGAGAGAAATGAAGAAAAATATATTATATTGATAATGTAAAACAAAAACAAAAATAGTAGAACTGTTATATACAAAAATAATTGAATTAAAAACCAACAAAACCGAAAAACAACAAAATGATATTAGTTATTTTTTAAAGAACAAATTTCTGCAAAATAAAAACAAAGCTAAAACTTTAATGTATAAGACAAGCAACAAATAAGGAGAACCCAATGTTTTTTGATGAGTTGTAGCTAGTGAGTAAGCAATATCCAATCCATTTCAAGTGATCCCCCTCCCTCCCAGACCCTTTTGTCAAGTTCCTTGGTTTGCATTTCGTTTAGTGTTTTGTTGTTTTTTTTATACGTTTTTCTCCCTGGTCTCCAGAATACAATTGTAATTCAATAATGAAACACCTCTCCAAACAAATAAATAGTTAATTTATCCGAATGCAAAAGCATACAACTGCAAGAGTTGTCTTTGAAGTTTCTTGGCACTTATATTAAAAATTTGGGAATCATTTAACACCAACTAACTCTGGCATATGGCCATAAAAACTATGCTTAGTCTCTGTCGATGGGTGACCGAAACAATTGTTGCTTAAATGAATTAACTTGTTAGCTATTGTCCCTAGAGCAGAGTCCGCCGCGTTCCTTCCTTCTGTGTACACAAGAGCCAACTGCGGCAGCGATGTAGACACTACCGACAGTATAAGAGCTTATACTGCTCTCTTTTGCAACACCAAACAAGGGCTAAATGAGCGCGCTTCGCGTGTAAAGACACACAGTGACGCAAAAGTAAGTATGTGTGTTTTGACCACCCCTACCTTAGATTACTAAAAATAAAAAGCGAGGTCTGCTTTTTGACGCTGAAAGAGGCTAGTAAAGTCTCACAAAGCCCGTCTTTTCTAAAACCATGGCGATAAGCGGAGACCAGTGACCAATGATTTAAGATTTTGGGCGAAGGTTTCGGTTGAACCTTGAATCGACTCACTTAGGCCGCTATGATTAGTTTATACACCGCCATTTTCTGCTTAGCTTCTTGCTTTTGTGAACAATACAATAAACTTTTATTCATTGCTATTTTGTGTGTCGATTTTATTACCAACTCAAATCGAATTTCTAGAAGGCAAAGGCGACTTGCCTGTTGATTTTGAGACTGTCCCACAATATCGACCAGTTAATATAATAAAAGTTGCTATATATTTTGAAACTGGTCTAGGTAAAGCTTTTTCCCTCGTGGTTCGCTACACAAAACCGATTATAAGTCCTAGTTTAGTCTAAAGCTATAAAAGCCCATCCTTGAAAGCAACATTCCCGTACAAACTGTTTACTGTTTTTGTTTATTAAATGCACAATTCCATACAATTGTTACTAAAACTGGGTTAGAAGTGAGTAAATTTGGCACCTTACAACTCCTCATGATGTGAGGGAAACTTCTTGAGTATGGCATGATATAGATTATAGAAGGCGTACACTGAAACGGTCACAATGACCAGCAATGCTCCGCCAAAGGCAATGCTCAGAAAATTCCCATCAATAATTCCTGCCGAACGATGACGTTTCGTGGAAAAGATTTCCTCTGTGGAAGCGGGATTGTTTTGCTGCTGAGCCGTACGCTCGGCCATCAGTCGTTTCATAGTGCTAAGACGTTCACGTAAAACTTCCACGGACTCAGTGTCCAAATCCGAAGTTCCTAAATTGAGCCGTTGAGTTAATGATAAAAGTAGATATAATGTTGAAATCCTTACCAGTTGACTGAGCAGCTGAAGCACTTGAATAGGTAGACATTATTAAAAGGATTTGTATATTTGCAGCTACTTAAAATGAAAAACGATTATATTTTCGTGGGGTGAATAAAATATGTATTGCGGCGCATGAGCGTAACGGTCAGAAGCTGGCGCTGCCACTTTGTTCATTTTAGTGTTGGTAAATGCGATGCAGTGTAATCGATTTTCTTTCTGAATTTTAACTATTTTTATTTAAATTATAATTTTATTTTAACTATTACTATTACTTCATTGATTTTAATATAGTTTTAATATAAACAAGACTTGATTATTCTACATATTCACCAAAGTCAAATAATGGTAAAAAAAAAACCTTAAATTAAATGATTAAATATTTTATTTTATATTTTATTTATTTATTTACAGAGTCCTTCGTGCATTGCCATATAAAGATGACATATATACGTATATCGTTCTTATTGCTAATTGGACAATGGAGCAGCTGCTAAAAATGGCTTCCAATGCCTTCCCGAACTCCTCCAACCTGTCGTTGGTTCCTCAAGCCATTGACAAGGTTTGTATCGTCGAACACCTAAATAAGTGACCAACCATGAGCATAATGGTCCGAAGATGCTTCCGCACAACTTCGGCCATGTTATCACTTGGTGCAAACATTTCGGTGATCTTCATAAGACCGGAAAAGTAGTATGCCTGATAGAACTGGTCTATCTGGGCGCTCCTGACCACACAGACTAAGCCAACATAGCGACCAACCAGCGAGCTAATTAAATGAGTTGGGTCGCACTGCCAAAAGGGGCAGAGGCTCCCAACGCCTCTCTGAGGTTACTTATCGCCTGTAATTGAATTTAATTAAAATGCTTACAGAATCTTACCGACATATTTGAGGGATTGCGCACATAACTCAAATTACATTCCTCCCCTGGCTGATCAAAAATGTTATGAACTAGCGGAGCACATTGTACATGGTTAGACCATCCCACATGGGCTCCCCTTCTGGACCGGCCGCCGCAATATACGAGCACCGTCTCGCGCTTGAGCAAAGTCAAATTCAACGGTATACAATCTTGCCGCAGCACTAAAGGTTTCTGTGCTAGGAGGTTCCCGCGAATGTCTCCAGCGGTAATGGACCAAAATGGACTGCCAAGTGGTCATCTCTAGTCATGTAAATTGATAAATTTTCCATTTGGCGGTTTAATTTTCAAATTTCATTCAAATTTAATTTCAAAATTGGAGTCAAGTGTGACCGTTTGTTGAAACACAGGTTGGCAGCTCTGCTTCATACAACAGAACATATGATTCCGTTACTGAACTCTAAACACGTGAAATCTGAATTTGTGTCGATTTGTAATTTTAATTAACGAATTTCCATTGTTAAATGATATAAAATGGGTTTAACGAAACAATATTTAGCTTATAGAGCTATAGATAGTTTTAACATAATAGCCTCAGGTCGTAGTAATGTAAATTTTGCTGTGCTGATGCAAAGCGAGGGTCGTTTTGTGGCTGCTCCGGCGGCTGAGAATGTCATCCTTTGGGATTTGCGGTAAGTGTGGTGGCCAATACATATTCAAGCAAGTAATTAACTTTATATTTCCCTTTTCGTTTAGTTTGGGCGATCGCAAGCTGACCCTGCGCCGGGAAAAGTTCGAGGTGACTGCCTTGCGAGTCTCTCCAGATCATTTGCACATAGCCGTTGGCTATGCAGATGGTACGGTTCAAATCTTTGATCTTAGCTCTCACACCTACTACAATGCTATTTGTTCGCTGGCCCTGCACAAGAATGCCGTAAGCATTTTGCGCTACGATGCCCAAGGCATGCGGCTGGTCAGTGGTGGCTTAGACACGGAACTCGTGGTGGTCGATGTGGTGGAGCAGGCGGGTCGACAACGCCTAAGTGGCCACAATGCGGCCATCACGGATGCCCATTTCCTGCAACGAGTGGTCGCCGAGCAGAATATTGTGGTGAGCTGCTCGAAGGATACACAAATCAAATTCTGGAATCTGGAGACGCAGTTCTGCTTCAAGACCATTGTTGATAATCGCACCGAGGTATGGGCTTTGGCCTTTGTGGGTGATTTAATGGTGGCCGGAGCGGGTGAGAGTGGTATGAATGTGTATCGCTTGAAGAAACGGGAAGCAGCCACCCTCGAATCTTTGGAATCGGCTGTCGAAGGCCTGGTCATAGATGATGAGGACACCATAAGTCCACTAAGTGTGACCAACTGCGGAATTATACAAAGAGCTGGCAAGGGGCGCACTGTCAACTTGGTGGCTGATCCCAATGAGCGTGTATTGAGCTGTCATGGCACGAATGATCTCATTGAGAACTTTTACATCTGCACAGCCGAGGAGGTCAAACAGCGGCTGGCCAAGCGCCTCAAGAAGGCCAAGAAAGCAGCCGAGGCAGAAAATGAGGCAGCTCCAGTGTCCCAGGAGCAATCACTCAGCGATGAGATCAAGCGCCTGGAGAGCCTTCGCACCAAGCAAAAAATCAAATCCATCGATGTGCTGCTGGGTCAGAACGGAGAGCTGCGCGTTTTGGTGAGTCTGGCCAATAACAGTATGTGCCTATATTCCCTGGAGGCTTCACTCAAGACACGCAAAGCTTCCGATGCGCCGAGCGTAAAGCTCTTGCGATCCCTCACACGTCTGGGTCATCAGTCGGAGGTGCGTTCGGTGTGCTTTAGCAACGATTCCATGGCCATTGGTTCGGGTGCGGGTGAATCCTTTAAATTCTGGGATCGTGATGCCATGCAATGCCTTCGTACTGTGCCCACGGACTACATCCTCTGTTCGCGATTCGTTCCCGGTGATAAGTATGTACTTCTGGGCATGAAGAGCGGCAAACTGCTGATTGTGGATGTCGGAGCAGCCGATATTGTTGAAGAAATTCCAGCCCATGAAAGTGAACTGTGGTCCATAGCTTTGCTGCCGGATCAGAAGGGTTGCATCACGGGCAGTGGAGACACAACCATCAAGATCTGGACTTTTGAATTAATCGATGCAGGAGAAGGAGCTGCCCAGACTAAGGTGCTGTCACTTCTGCACAAGAACACGCTGAAGCTGGAAGAGACGGTGCTCTGTGTGGGCGTCAGTCCGGATATGAAATATCTGGCTGTGGGCTTGCTAGATGCCACCGTTAAGATCTTCTTTCTGGATACCTTCAAATTCTACTTGTCATTGTATGGTCACAAATTGCCGGTGCTCTGTTTGGATATATCCTATGATTCCACATTGATAGCCACCGGATCGGCGGATCGCAATGTCAAGATTTGGGGCCTTAACTTTGGCGATTGTCATCGCTCCATTTTTGCACATGACGACTCGGTGATGTCGCTGCAGTTCATACCCCGAACACACATGTTCTTCAGCTGTGGCAAGGACGGCAAAGTCAAGCAATGGGATGGCGATTCATTCGAGAAAATCCTTACCCTTCCCGGACATGTGGGAGAGGCATATTGTTTGTCAGTGTCGCCCAATGGACGCTACCTGGTTACCTGTGGCTCGGATCGCACCCTAAGGTTATACGAGCGCACGGAGGAGACAATTGTATTGAAAGATGTGCAGGAGGAGGAACGCGAGCAGCTGGAAAATGAGCAACTTGCAACAGGCGAAGACAATACAGTACCCCTCATGCCGGGCCTCAAGCTACCCTCCCGCAAAACAGTGGGCTCCGAGCAGGCCGCGGAATCTATATTGGAATGTCTGGAGATATCCAAACAATTTGAGTTGGAAGCTGATGAAAAGCCGGACTTGCATCCCCTAATGTTGGCTCTGCAAGTCAAAAATCCTATTGATTTTCTTCTCAGCACCTTGGTGCGCATTCGTGCCTCCGATCTGGAGGAAGCCCTGCTTCTGCTACCCTTCTCGGCGGTTTGTGAGGTGCTTGAACGTTTGCCGGTGCTGCTCAACCAACGACCCGATGAACTGGAACTGCTCTGCCGTGTTACCATATTCCTCTTTAAGGTTCATATGAAACCCATTTCGGCGGCCAAGACAATGAAACCTTTGCTGCAAAACATCATCGGTTTGCTCAAGCGTGATGTGCAACAGTTACGCGATTGTCTTGGCTGGAATCTGCACGGTCTGGCCCTGCTACAAACAGAGGTGGAGCAGCGTGAGGGTGTACAGCTGTTCCGTGAAGCCACCCAGACACGACGCAAACGCGAGAAGAAACGACGTGAGGCCAACAAACGGCGACTTCAGATTCAAATGGTTTAGAAATGATCGACCACTATGTGTGTAGAATATTTTATAATTAATTGATTAAGATTTTGCTACCTTAAGCATGAGATTCTTTTAGAGCGTTAAGAGTGGACAATCAACACAAATCGTATTGTAGTTCAAGTTCTTGGAGCTTCAAAAAATGGTAATCTGTAGATCGGTCTTGGGCCGAGCCCGAGGAGACTGTTCGTTTGGGAGTTTCTGGGTTTCTCATACCTGGAATCATTCTAAATCAGCGGTGGACACCAATATCAAAAAGAAGGGCAATGGTTGACATACTGAATTTGATCCTGCCAAGAATCTAAAGATAGCCTTAAATTCAATAAGTTCAGAAAACAATTCCCCTGCCGAACCATAGATTTTTAGAGTTTTGCAACCTTGGTATCGGGTATCAATAATTATCGGAAAATAATGTTAGACGCGAGTTTTGGAAATTCCATAAACTTTAAGTTTGTAAATTGCTCGACAATAACGCATTTACGTTTTTAATGTTAAAGAACCTACCGAAAAAAAATTAAAAAATAAAAATCCTTAAAATACATAGTATCTACTGGGATGGCCGTATTCGACGGACCCATTTGGAAAATGCCAGATCGACTAATTACATGCCGCGTTTAAAACGTCAGTACAAGTCGATTTTTGCCATGGAACAGTACACCTCAAATTGAAATACAATAATATAAAAGAACGAAAGGAACCTAAACATTGCACCGGTACATTTTCTGTTCTGCTTGCAACAACTCGACTGCAAAAGTGAAACTTCTTTTTCGAGGACTTTTACGCAGTTTGATTAAAACGTAAGCTTTCAAAAAAAGAGTCTGGGTCAGTCTCTTTGAAAATATAGTATCCTATATTATTAGACCATCATAATAATGTCATGATAATCTTTGGGCAATACGTAATTTTATTATCGTTCGTTCTTCGGTTTGTTTGGTTTATTTAATATCCCAATGACACACGACATAGTGTAAATCATAGGAATAATAAGGACTAACAATGATTTTTATATTTTAATTTTGATAGAAAAGATTAAATTAAGTTAAACTAGAATTAGAATGTGACTTTAAATCAGTGGTGCCCAAACGTCAATTGCCCAATCCCGTGTGATAGGAAGTCATAATTCTGCCAGCGTCGCAGCCGACACACGCATAGAGAGAGAGAATAAGTGTGCTCTGTAAATAGCACGCACACTAGGTCGGACATTTTATATATGGAAAAATGTAAGACCATACTGATACCCCCTTTAACGATGCATATTTGTGTAAAAAAGGCATAGCAAAAAAAAATTTTTCAGAAAAACTTAGTTTTAGGGTTTGCGACTTGGATCTAAAGTTTAACACTCATTCTTACTGTTGCCATTGCCTATATGTTTAATTTTAAAGCAGTTGGCGTGGACTTGGTTTGAAGTCGTAACACTTGACAAAAAGGTACCATGACCATTGAAAAATTTTCTTTTTTATATGACCAAGACAACATGTAAGTAATATTTATGGAAAATCGTATATTAGGGCAAAATTTCTACTATTTTGCGCTGTTCACTTCTAGATGAAAGCCAGTTTTAGCCATACATTAAGAGGCTATCAGGGTATCTTTGAAGTTATCAGGGTATCTTACTGAACTGAAGTGCTGCGCATCACGGTTGCAGCCGTTCCTGCGAATAGTCTACTTTTACTGGGCTTCTTATAAATAAACTTCTTTAGGATTGAAAAATAATGCGGATTACTATACTACTACGGGCAAAAAATACAAGAACATTCTTCATAAATCAAAAACTTCTTATTTAATATTGCAATTCATTTCATGCCCTTGAAAGTAACCTACCCCTACTGCATTACACTTGTGCCAACGTTTTTTACAATTTTGTTTGTGTTTGTAGGACAATTTTAAGAACATGCTGCAAAGTCTTCTTTTGGTATAGTCTTTAATTTCTTCTTCGTTTGGGGCTCTATCTCCTTTATCGATTTAAAACGGTGTCCACGAACGGTCTCTTGAGTTTAGCGAATATCTCCAGGGTAGCCAAAATGGACACTAAAAATGGTTTCCACTGTTATGTCTGTAGTATCTGACTAGAAGGGCAGTGCGTTCATGCGTACATGGCCCTCTGTTGACACCCCACTCGTGGACCATGCTGACCCCAACTTGCGAGCCACACTAGTCGCACTTTATGACAGTCTCAAACATTTAGTCCCATAGCATGGATTAATCGCATCTATCATTGGAAATGGGCTCGCTTTGACAAAATAAGGTTTTTATTTACCGACCAAAAATACATTCGATTCCTGCTCCATTTTTATTTGTTGCGCGATTAAATTTAAATTTGACAACTTCGTCGACAAAATTTTGATTCGGTGAACGTGTCGTATTCGTAATATTTGTGGAAACTTTGAAGGCTTTTCGCAGTGGTTAAAACATGATCTAAAATTTTTTGATTTTTTAATTTATTATGTACACCCTAAAAGTAATCGTTTAAGATGGTATCAGTTACATTTTTAACGCAATTATGCGTTTGAGCCCATATTTGACATAATGACGTCTACTTCGTGAAAGAAAGAAATTTGGTTTCCAAAATAATGACAAAATTGGAAGCTATTCGAACGTGACAAAAACAGAAGTGGTTTTCGGGAGCAGTTATATGAAAACAAAGATAAGCGAAACCTAACACAATAACTAAGCCCAAATAGTTTTAATATCTTATGAATGAATAGTTCTTTGAAACGTATATTATTTGATTTAAAAATCTTAAGTACACTTTTTGTAAAAAAATATTTATCTCTGTCGATACGTGACATGTCGAACGTGAAATTTTTTCCATCATCATATTAATGTGGTTTTTGCTATAATGCGAAGCAAAAACTTACAGTTAATTGCATTGGCATAGTTTCTCATGGTTTCTTATGCATTCATTTATAGCCCTTTTTACCATCAGAATGATTTTAGATAGCGAAAGTACATGTAATCTATAGTCACTTTTTTCCAAAAAATTATGCAAATTTAATGTAAAAATGAGAAAAATCGTGCTTGCACGGCCGTGCAACCGAATATATCCAATTGGGCTATCAGTAAATATAAGATTAGCTTACATTAGTTTAATTTAATTTTTTCTTCATGAAAATTCGATCAAATATAGTGTTTTTAACCACTTTTGAATTTTTTGGCCCAGGTGGACCTTTTTTTGGAAATGTCCATATGCAATTGCAGTGTTGTTGACAACGACCCTTGGAAGCTCATTAACGTTCAATGGCTTTTTGTAGATAATCAGAATGGTTGACTTAATTGGGTTTAGTCCCATGCCATTCTTTTTAGAAAATTACGATTTGTATACACAAGAGGGAACAAACCGAGAACATTGGACTCAAAATGAGCACAAATGTTACCAAAAACGATGCATGGACGGTTTTTATCATTTCTAGAACAATCTTCTTATCCAAGAACAGTTTTTTGAGAACCCAAAAAACTCAAATTGAGTTGATATTGTTACATTTTTATAGCCTTGCAAAAGGGTATTATAATTTTACCCAGAAGTTTGCAACTCATAGAAATATATACTATAAACTTTAACGTATAAACGTTAAGTCGATTGAGCTTTGTCCGTCCGTCCGTCTGTCTGTTTCTAGTCTCTCAGTTTTAAAGCTATCGAGCTGAAACTTTGCTCAGAGTCTTCTTTTTACTGAATCGGATGAGTATATCTTATGGCATAGGAACTATCGGTCGAAAAGTGGGTTTGTTTTGCAAAAATTTGCAAGGGTATAAAAACTTCGGCAAAGACGAAGATAGCTTGGCCTTCTCTTTAAGAACATATTTTAAACTCAAGTGAGGAAAAAATTGAATTGAACCCGGACCAGGTGTGTGTGGGCGCATTCCGCTCTTCCAGTTCCGTCTAGACGTGTAAGAAAAAATATTTTTAATTAGACGCTTGGTTTAAAATTTAATTCAGTTCAATTTTAATTTTTACAGTAAATATTTTTATAATTTTATTTTTAAGTTTAACCAATAAAATCTTTCATAATTTTTATACCCAAAGGGTATTATAATTCCCAGAAGTTTGCAACGCATAGAAATATTCATTCCGACCCTATAAACTATATATATTCTGACAGGGCGACGAGCTGAGTCGATTGAGCTGTCCGTCGCTGCGTCTGTTTCTACGCAAACTAGTCTCTATTTTAAAGCTAGGGCTGAAACTTTGCACAGAGTCTTCTTTTTACTGCACACTGATAATATGTCGGAACCGACCGGATCGGATGACTATATCTTATAGCTGCCATAGGAACTATCGGTCGAAAAGTGGGTGTTTGTGAGAAAAACTTATTTTAATGTAAACGCCTCCCGCTTCAGTAATTATTAGTTTTATACGCTTTTACACAGATTTGGAAGTTTTTGTCAAAATCGGATGACTATATATTATAGCTGCCATAGGAACTATCGGTCGAAAAGTGGGTGTTTGTGAGAAAAACTTTTTTTAATGTAAACGCCTCCCGCTTCAGTAATTATTAGTTTTATACGCTTTTACACAGATTTGAAAGTTTTGGACAAAATCGGATGACTATATCTTATAGCTGCCATAGAAACTATCAGTCGAAAGGTGGATTTAATTTAGAAAAATTGTTTGTTTTAATGCTAACGTTCGTAAACTATGATGTATTAAAACACTTGCAAGGGTATAAAAACTTCGGCGAAGACGAAGTTAGCTTGGCCTTCTCGTTTTAAAAATAAATTATCTTATTATTATTATTAATAATTTTTAAAATAAAAATTTAATTTAATTTCTTTTTCTTCTGTTTTATTTAAAAATTAAAAAAATTTAAAATTAATTTTTTCCAAAAATAATGTTGGGTAATTCTCATTTTGTAATTTATATAAAAAAATTATAACAGTTACGGTCCCTGGAATTTACAATGTACACATTATGAAAGTGCTAAGAAAAACGTTTTCACATTTTAAATACAATCTAAATTCTCACATCTGTATATCTGGATGGAATAAACCAAAGATTTTTGGCGCTAGAACAAAATCAGCTTGCAAAGAAACATAAAGTCATCCAAAGGAACCTAGTTATTCTTTACCACGTTCATATTCTTTAGAAGAATGTTTTTAAGTGAATGTTGAAATAACGACTTCATTGATCCATTTGCCGTAACTCAAGGATCGCCTCAAAAATTATGTGTTAAAGTTTTTGTTAAACTGTCAAAGAACTTAAATATGTCACATTTGTGGTTGTGCTACAGCCCTGATAAACATCCAACAAAATTGTCTCACATCGTAGGCTATGCATCCAAAATCAATTGTGTCCTTCGAAACATTAACACACCCCGGCCTAAACAGAACACATTGTGAAACCAGTCGTCGTTGTGTGTCGAAGCAAAATTGTTTTTTTTTTATTGTAGTCATTTCGAATGTGTTAAGTATACTGTAATTATTCTGTGTCCGGAGCAAACAAAATTATTTCCTTAGCCAATTGCCAAGTTTTGTGTAATATTCCATTTTATTGAAGGATCGCGTCTTGGTCGACCGTTAATAAACTCAAACACACCATCAGGTTGTTCGGTGAAACCCCCATTTCTAATCCACAACTCTATCCTCATTTTATTCATCTCAGCATGTCGGGTGATTGCAACAACGTTTGTGCTGATCCCTGCCAGGGTGCGGTTGATTTTACTCCCTGTTCGCCCGGTGCCTCGTGTCCGCCATGTGATTGCGGGGACTATGCTGGCTGTTGCTATCAGCAGCCGGCACGGACCATGCCCATCAGGCCAGTGTCGAATTTTATGCGCTCGACTGCGCCCCTGGATACGGATACCATATATCGGAGATCTTACTACGCCAACTGCGGGGACAATATACGCGCCCGTCCCATAAGGCCCTGCTCCCAGATACGTGCCTCGACCGCTCCGCTGGAGAAGTGCACTGTACAGAAATTGTCATATATGCCACCCTGTCCGGCTCAACGTACCCCGGCCATTCGACCCATGGAGAGTGGATTGCGTTTTGAGGGACCCATCTATGCCATGACCTCACAGAAGCACGACTATGTGCCCAAGGGCGTGGTGAAGCGTGAACCGTTCAAGCCCCGCGGGGCCATCTGTACTTCATCGGCGCCTATGGAGCGCTGCACCATTAACAAGTTGAGCTACATGCCCATAGATGTGTGTCAGAACCCGCCACCGAAGCCCATGACGCAAGAGTCGCACTACTGCAAGCCAGCCGGTCCCCTGGAACGCTGCACCATACAGAAGCTATCGTATATGCCAGTCTGTCTGCCGGCCAAAGAGCCCACTCCCTGGGCGGATAAGATACGGTGCGTGCCGCCGCGCTATCAGAATCTGTGCACCACCTACAATCTGAGCTACATGCCCAATTGCAACGCGGGCCGAACGGCTCCAGTAATGCCAGTGTCGAATCTACGTTTTATAGGCAATGATCCCGCAGCCGGGACAACCGTGTACAAGTTAAGCTACATGCCAGTGGATCCATCGCGCACCAGGCCATTGCCTGTTTTGCCTAAGGATACGTTCTGCAGACCTACTGGACCTCTGGAAAGGTGCACAGTTCAAAAGGTAAGAAAAGTCCAAGGGTTCGAAGGGGTCATTCATGGTTCGGAAGGGAGTTTACTTCCGGGTAAGAACCAGCCAAAAATGTTGGGTAAAAAAACACGGAGCGTTAACCTTTTTTGATTTTAAGTTAGAAGCGAATAAGGATTCAGAAAATATTTGTAGTGAGTCTTAAAACAGGGACTGAACAGCCAATTCCAGCTGAATAACCTAACCGCAGGCCAATGCTGGTACGAACTGAAAACCACAAAGAAAAACTGTTCCGTATGGTTCAGTTTACTGACGAGCTTCTTTACCTTTAACTAACTTTAGCCAGGAGATTAATTTCCTGTACGCAGGGCTTAATCCCGCAACAAATTTCGGTTCCGGTACCGGTACGTCCCACAGTGGCCGGTTTCGCGAATTTAGGGTTGCAAAAATCGTAACTTTTGAACGGTAAGAGATTTTAAAAAAATTTCGACGATTATAAAGAATTTCTGAAACTTTAATATGAGCATAAAGATTTTATTGTAGCTCTACCGGGTGACTTAGAATCGACTGTCAAAGTGAAAAGTTTAAAATGTTGCAAATATCGCATGCGATAAAAAAAACATTCATTTTTTTTAACGATTTATTAAAAACGATGTTGTTAAACTAATTAAAATTAACAAAATTTAATAAGAAACTAATTTTTAATTATTAAAAATCAGGGCTCAATACCGGAACCAGAACCGGAACCGTTAACCGAAATAAACCGTTGCAAACGTCGCGTAGGAACCGGAACCTGAACCGCTACAAAATTTTTTTAAGAACCGAATACCGTTTACCGTTATTATTGGAACCGATAACGGAAACAAAACCAATTTTCTTCCGGTTGGTTTGGTTTTGAAGAAACAAAACTTGCCACCGGTAAGGGTTGGGTTTTTTTTATACGCTGTACCTATTTATGTTAGGAGTGTGCAAAATAATGTAACTGAGAGGAATCATTTCCGATTTTATAAAGTTCTTGATCTTATGTATGTAGACAAAAAAAACAAAAAGATTGAACAGTCCAAAATATTGCAAAGTATGGAAATGGCAATGACGGGTAAATAGAAGTTTGTAGATCAAACAATTGCTAAATTTTCTCATTCCCAAAATTTTTATGAAGATTTGATAGACTGCAATAATAGAGGGTAAAAATATGTGGTGTAGACCGAACTGTCTTAAAAATCGGAAATTTACAAAATTACATGAGTTCAGAAAAGTATAAATTTGCAAAAATTCTTATATGAGTTAATGAGACGTGTTTATCAAACGGACCAAAAAATCGCAAAAATTTGCAAAATTTTATAACGATTTTGATTCTTATGAAGACGGGTAAATCGACGGATGGGGAATTTTGCTAGATGAAGATTTGATAGATGGTAATTGTAAGGTATGCTTTGCAACGCACGTCGGGTACATATTTATTATAATTTTTTTTTTTATTTCAGTATTAAAAATAAGTAGTACTTATATCGGTGAGTACCGGTACGTACCGGTATACCGAAATAAAAATCCGGGTACCGGAACCGAAACCGAAAACCGAAATTAATTGAAAACCGATAAAGAACCTTTATCCGAAACATTCATTTCGGGACGTACCGGTACTGGAACCGGAACCGAAATTCGTTTCGGGATTAAGCCCTGTTAAAAATATTTATTTTGTATGAAAAAAATTATTTTTAGTAATAAATAATTTTTTTTAATAAATATTTTTACTAATTAAAAGTTAGCTATATATTAAATTTCGTTAATTTTAAGTAGTGTAACAACTATAATTTTAATAAATCGCTAAAAAAAGTTTAAATGATTTTTTTATTTCCTGCAACCTTTTCAGTTTATCCAATTTGCAGTTTGGCGGACAATCCTAACAATAATGAACTTAAGCTTATTTGAAAGCTACTGAAATTATCTATCACATTTCCTTTGGAATTTTTCAAATATATCTTTCCATTCAAAAGTTACGATTTTTGCTACGCAAAACCGGCACTCCGCTTGATTTCACCTAAATACCTAGATTATTGATGCATTTTAATATGTTCAAGTTGCTCATGCTCGCAAGGCGCAGCTATGCGCAAGACCAAATAAATATATTTTTATTTAAAAATATGTATTTTAAAAAACTTTTCACTCTAAAAGCGTGAACTAGCGTGACTGTACTTTTCGCAGTCTACCAAAGTGGGAAAATGAGGTACAAAAGTAGTACTTCAGTAAAACGACAATAACTCAAAAACTAAAAAAAAAAAATTAAATAGTCTTGTTCATTTTTCTTTAAAATTGATGCATCTTTAATAAGCAAAAAACCTTTTTGCAATCGGAACTTCCGTTTGGTTTTTATACGTTCCCAAAGGTAACATTTTGAAACCAAAAAAATACAAAAATTTATCAGTTTGAAAAATTGTTCAACTTTGAACCACTGTAAAATCCAAAATAATTGACCAAATTCAAAAAACTAAACACTTTCGGGCTATCTGGGGTTCCCTTTATTAAATTAAAGCGGTCAAAAAACTGGACCATCAATTTTTGATTTTTGCAACGCTAAATTCGCGAAACCGGCCACTGTGCGTCCTGAAATTAATGTTTTGGACCAAAAAACTTTTGGTTAGTTCCGAGATTAAAAAAACGAATAAAAATTCAACACAAAATGTATGGTTTTACAGTCAAAGTAAAATTAGAAAAACTATTTTATATTTCTTATTACTATATATAGTTAAAGGTAAGAACATGATTACACTTCCGATGATAAACTTCCGAAATAATTTGACATCATGAGAACATCGCTGGTAAACTAGTATGAAAACAATATTCATCTTGAGGTAGGGACCGAAAATAATGATTATTTGTCAATTTTTCATCCAAAAAAATCATGAACTTGGAGTGCCCGTATGAAAAAATGGAAGATATTAAAATATGATTATTTTTCGATAATCTATTCATTTCTGCAATGACTTTTATTTTTTGATTTTTATTGTTTGCTCAATGTTTAATGATTATATTTTGAGTAATATAAATAAAAATCAAAAATAATGTTAATTGTCCGAGTTTTATTTTTTTTGCTCAAAAGTATTACTCAAACTCCGATTACGACTAGCGCATAAGGAATTTTGTTAAGTTTGATGGATGTACCTAGTAAGGGGACCAAATTGAATAAGATCCACACTCAAGATTTCAATAAAAGGTATATTACATTGCGGTTTTCAAAAAATTAAATTAAAAATTCATTCAAAAATAAAACTCAGGCAATAATCATTATTTTTGATTTTATTTATATTACTCCAAAAATAATGATTATTTCCTGCGTTTTATATATAAAAATCAAGTTTAATTATTATTTTTTGAAGAATAAATTAAAAAACAAAAATTAATCATTAAAAATAGATGTTTATATTAGAACTCATAATCGTTACGGTCCCTGTCTTAAAGCAATGATTGCTCAGCTACCGACTCAGTACTTAGCGTTACGTTTTATCTAGGGTCCAAAAATATGTCACATATTCAGTCGAACTTCCTTATAGCGAATTTCAAGGGAACAAAAAAAGTTTGTCAGAATGATATAAGAAAGAAATACTTATTACGAAATTGCAGTGCTCAGAAACGAATTCCTTATATAGAGAACTTCTTTGTAAGGAAGTTCGTAATGGGGAACTTTGACTGCACAAGCATTGTTTTCAAAAAGGGTTTTTTCTCGCTTTTCTACTTCCTGAACAAACAATTTCACTAGATGACGAGTTGTTAGAATAAAAATTACCCATAACTAAATTTTCCGCTTGAAGTGTAGTTGTGGCCATAACAGCTGGTGTTAATATGCATACAATTTTGCAAACTGAGTCCCAAACTTTCAGATGCAGAGAAAGTTGTTATTTGGAAAACCGAAATTGTTCCGGTAACGGTAAACGGTATTCGGTTCTCAAAAAAAAAAGAATTGTATCGGTTTCGGTTCTGGTGGGTGATGTGAAACGGTTTATTTCGGTTAACGGTTCTGGTTTCGGTACCGGTATTGAGCCCTGCGCTGGTAGGGAACACCTCACGTCATTTGTTTCAGCAATCCGACATATCGTTGCCCCTCATCACCCGACTGTTTTCACAGTCAATTTAGCTTCAAAAATTATTTATTATCCCCCGTTCCATCTTCCTTCCTTCCATTTTTCTTGCCTTTTTCCTTTTGGAGTCTTTCTTTCCTCCTTCCTTTCTTCGAACTTCTAACTTCCTAATATCGTTTTTCTGCCCTTCTAACTTCCTTACTCCGTACTTTTTCTGTCCTTTTAAATTCTTTCTAACTTCTATTCTTCCTTTCCTTTAGTCCTTTTCAACTACCTCTTTAAGTTGTGCACTTTATCCAATATGTTTTCTTACTAAGGTAAGACATCAACCAAAAGTACCTGGGAGTTATTTCGAGGTGTCAATGTTCGAATTATAATAATCCCTTGTGGTCTACCAGTTCGTTCTGCCGTTCAGGTTGTAACTTTTCACATAAATCTAAAATTCTGTACTAATTGTAGCTTAAAATTTGAAAGTGACAAACCCCCACAAAACCCCTCCCCCTGCGTAAGCCACTGTAAATTGGGCTCTTTTTCAAAAACCTTTTTTGAAAGCAATTACTCCATAATCTGCCAAGTTGATTTAATTCGTCAAATAGAAACGATATGAACCCAACGTTTTTCATAAACACTTTATCGATCAATTAGCAAGCAATCCGAAAAATCGTTCTAATGGTCCATCAACTTAAAACTTGTTCCGAAAAACTACCATGGTAAAGCGAAGGTGATTAAGCTCAAAATCCACAGATATACGACACAGTTAGACCCTTTATAGAATTGGTCTTGTGTGGGTATGTGAAACACTCAAAAAAGTCGACGGGGACACAGAACTTCCTTAGTTTGGTGTTGATTTAATTGACAATTGCTGGCAGGCATATTGGAGTTGTAGGTAGACCCATAGAGCCAGCCGGTTAGGGTTTTTGGTATAAAATATGTCTTTGACAGTGCGAGCGTCTGTTAGATCTTTCTTGCAATATCTGCGCAACAAAAATGAAACGGAAACAAGTTCAATTTCGTTTAGCTAAGTTGCAAACAAAAACGTGAGACAAACTGATGAGGAAAAGCCGCAACAACGAACACTGGCCTATGCACATGTGATAGGGAATTAAAAAAGCCCGTCTCTTAATTAAATACAAACTTATTGTTTGCTTGCTAAGGATAACCAACAAAACACAGCCATGTTCACAAATATTTCCATGTTCAGTAGTTACTGCAGTATTTGATTAGTTTCTGCAGTATCCACATTCCTGTAAATGGTTGTTTTTGATCGAAGCATCGCGCACTTAAAAAATGTAGTGTCATGAAGCAAACTGGTCAAGAATTGAAACACGAATAAAAAATGCCCATTCCTCTCTTCCATATAGTGTCAAGGTCACAGCGCAACTTGTCAAGTTACCGGTGCCAAGCTGTCAAGATGAAGCCGTGACAAAAACATTTTGATATTGATATCATTTATTGCTACATTAGAAATGATTATCTAGTTGGCTTCGAATTTATCATGATTCTACTATGCATTTGACAATCTTTTCAAACTAAAAACATAACAAAAGTTAGGACTACTAGACACTAGAGACTGTTTCGGTACTGAAAACAGGTTATGTAGTAGATATAGAGTTACGGTACTAAGAAATTTTTTTTTTCTGTTAACGTTACGGTTTCGGTTACAAATTTTAAAGTATTTTCAACGGTCAAATGTTACGGTTTCGGTTACGGTTTTAATCTCCAGTTTGGATTGTTATGAAGTGAAGTGAAAAATGTGTAAATTGCCAAATCCACTGAACTTAGACCGATAAATATTCGGATAAATAGAATGTGTAGATCGGACCGTTTGAAAAAATGAAGAATTTTAGAAAAATTTGTATATTGAGATTTTATTATTATGAAATAGGGTAAATAGAAAAAGATCAAAAGTTCTAAAAAATATAGAAAATTACTCAATTTGCGTACGAGTTTAGATTATAATGCGCACGGGTAAATAGATAGAGTTTGAAGATCGAAAGGACCACATAATCGCTGTCTGAAAAATTTTAATTTAAGTTTAGATAATCATGAATAGTTTATAGATGGCAATTGTCCTCTAAGTTTTACTCCTTCGTATTGTGTTTAAATCGTAAGCAGCTACTAATATATCTATTTTCTTAAATCCCTTGGATGAAAACTGAATATCGGTACTTAAACTATCCAGTCCAAATGCGTACCAAAATCATCAACTATTAATTTTTTTCTGAATAGGTCATGGGGCTATTTTAATAACTTAGCAGTATTTTTCTTATCATTTAAAACTTGCTTTTATATTTCTCATTTCAAAATTATATTTTAGTGAAGATTTTTTTTTCGTGTTGATCTAGGAAAATTTCCTTTAATTAAGGGCAGATCCCAAATGAAAGGCTAGATTTTACTAAATCGATTTCGAAAAAAAAACCACTTTTTTAAATATCTCTGCTCATCTACCGTCCACCACCATCGTTTAGCTATCATATCAGCCCAATTGTACGGAACGTACTCGCGCCATACGTCCCATGGAAAACGGTTTGCGCTTTGACGGACCCATGTATGCCATGACCACACAGAAGCACGACTTTGTGCCCAAGCCGCATGTACGACGGGCCCCCATTATGCCCACCACAACCTTTTGTCGCCCGAGCGGCGCCATGGAACGTTGTACGGTCAATAAATTGTCATATATGCCGGTGGATGTGACCAGCTTTCCCAGACCAGAGGCTGTCAAGCCGCGCATGGGCTTCTGTCGCAACGAGGGTCCCATGGAGAATTGCACCACATACAAGTTGAGCTATTTGCCAAACTGCATACCACCCAAAGAACCCTTGCCCTGGGCACGTTACACATCCTACTGCCGACCGAGTGGACCCATAGAGAAGTGTACCATTCAGAAGCTGAGCTATGGACCACCAGGTGCCTTTGCGCGCTGTGGCGGTAAGTCGGGGGACTAGCTTATACCCGTTTCGGATTTTATAAATCTCTCCTCTATCTAAACAGGTGGTAACTGCGGCAATGGAGCCGGCGATGCAGCTAACTTCCCCAAGGCTGGCATTTGTTAAAGTGGAAAATAAGGAAATACATTTTGATTGCTCGCCTTACACTTGCATCCACAGAGCAGCTTTGCCCACGTTCCCATGTTACATCTGGTTGTACCAAAATCTTTTAGTCAAAGTATTTAACTGAAGACTCCGTTCCATTATGTTTATGTGCCAAACGACATGTCTATTTATGCCAAGCCTACGGTGACTGCATTCCCTATACCAACAGTCATTTACTCAAACACCTGTCACACGTTTGTTCATATATTGTTATTATGTTCAGTTTTAGGATCAGCTACACAAAATTGCTAGTGTGTTTCTAGTGTTGAATTTATTTATTGTGCTGTCGTTTGTCTTTGTCAAATTAAAGTAAACAATAAAATGTCAACAAGAGCAAGTTAAAGTTTAGCGGATTTAAAATCGAGTTTGTGAAATCTGTCATACATGGACGTTGTCGAACACCAAACCGAGGCTTGATACGAGCGAGCACCAGGCAAAATAGCAGCCCACTTTCCACCCAAACGACCGGGTTTCCTTAATCCCCCCTATCTACGCCACTACGAATTGGTTGCGAAAATTGAAAGCCAACTTGATCTGCCTGCAAGAATAAGAAGTTTATGCCTCTATCTCTTACCATCTCTGACTTATCTTTGTCCATATGGACAGACAGACGGACATGGCTATATCGACTTGGTAATGCTGATCAAATACATATGCTATACAGTAGGTAGGTATTACCGGCTGGCCCCATGTAGGGGGGGGGGCCACACATAGACCTTACGGTCCTTAGTGAGGCCGGGTGCTTTATGGTACAATTTCCTTTAGAAATCCTGTAGGATTCTTGACGTTTTGGCAAATGCCAATAGTTGTTTGGGGGAGCTCTTGGCTGCCTCTTCCAGAGTGGTGAAGCTTGGGGAGTGCAGATGTTTTAATCTTGTCGTGCCGATTGCTGGGCAGCTGCAGATGAGGTGTTCTAGAGTTTCTGCTACTCCAGGTTCCTTGCATTTCCTGCAGGTGTCTGCTGTCGTGATGCCTAGCTTTATCGCGTGAGCGGCTGCTAGGCAGTGACCAGTTAATATGCCTATAAGCAGTCTGCAGTCTCTTCTTTGGAGCTGCAGCGTATAGTGCGTGAGTTTTTTGTCTCTCTTATTGCACATAATTTTAGAGATTCTACAGCCGGTCGTGTTCTTCCACTTTTCCTCTGCTTCTTTCTCCGCTATCTCCTCCATCTTGCTGTATAGCGTCTGTAGGGAGATAGGTATATTTAGTGTTGCTTCTCGGCTTAGTGCGACCCCGGCTTTTGCAAGAGTGTCCGCCATTTCGTTTCCATCGATGCCCTGGGTGGCTGGGAATCCAGTAGATTTGCACCTTGCTGGAGGTGCTGAGGGAATCTAATGCTTCTCTGCTTGCCAGAACATTTTTGGAGTTGATGGCGTGACTCTGCATTGCTTTGATTGCCGCTTGACTGTCTACGTATATGTTGATTTGATCGTTTGGTGCGTGTAATTCTGCCAATTCGGCTGCTTTCCTTATGGCGAAAACTTCCGCCTGGAATATAGTGCAGTGGTTTGGCAGTTTGTAGGAGAGTTTCAATTCCGGTTCCTTGCAGTACACGGCGGCTCCGACTCCTGAGGCCATCTTTTAGCCGTCCGTGAAAAGGTGCATTGCTTCCTGAGCCAGCCCTGTACGCCAGTCTTCTGGTCCCAGTAATGCTGATGCGCCTGTAAAGTTGGTTTTTGGGATCATGTAGTCCGTGCTACTGTTGATCTCTCTGCCCACTGTGCTGTGTCCATAGCTTTGTAGAGCCATGGTGCCAGCCGCGCAAAGACGTTGGGCCGTCCTGTGTGCAGTGAGGCGTGCTTGGATGTCCAGGGGGTTGACACCTAGGATGTGTTCCAGTGCTTTTGTTGGAGTAGACCGTAGCGCCCCCCGTTATGCAGACCAGTGCCTGCCGCTGGGCCTTTTCCATCAGCTTTAGATATGTGGACTTCTCTGTGGCTTGCCACCATACCAATATACCGTGTAGTAGTATCGGTCGTATAACTGATATGAAGAGCCAGTGTGTTAGTCTTGGTGATAGGCCCCAAGTGCTGCTTAGCATCTTCTGGGATGCATATAGCGCATTGGTTGCCTTTTTCACCCTTTCCTCCACATTGAGTCTCCAGGATAGTTTACTATCGATTACTACTCCAAGGTATTTTACGTTGTTTTTTGGCGTTAGCGGTGTTCCATTTATCGTGGGTGGAGTCCATTGCGGTACCTTGTATCTCTTGGTGAAGAGAATGAGGTCCGTCTTCTCCGCATTGATGCTAAGTCCGGCTTCTGTGGCCCACTTTAGTATCTCTCTGAGAGTAGAGTCCATGATTGAGCTGACAGTCGATGGACATTTCCCCATAATAATTATGCTTATGTCGTCGGCATATGCGGTTATCTTGGGTGCTTTCCTGCGAAATTTTTTAAGTAATTCGTTGACCACAAGGTTCCATAGAAGAGGTGACAGGACTCCGCCCTGGGGCGTTCCGCCGTGTGCCTCTCATGTAATGGTTGTGGTTCCCCACTCGGCTTGTACTCTTCTGCAGCTCAGCAGGTTATATATCCAGGAGTCCAATGCCGTGTGTATTGCTAGGGCTCTTAGGCTTCGCATTATTGCTTCTGTAGTGACGTTGTTGAATGCACCCGAAATGTCAAGGAATGCTCCCAGGGCAAATTCTTGATGGTACAGTGCCTTCTCGATGGTGGCTACTAGGGAGTGTAGCGCTGTTTCCACCGATTTCCCTTTCGTGTAGGCGTGCTGGTTTCCCTCCAAGGTCAGGTTCATGCCTTCTCTTATGTGAAGGTCCAGTAGCTTCTCCATTGTTTTGAGCAGGAATGATGTGAGGCTGATGGGCCTGTAGTCTTTTGGTTGCACGTGACTGCATTTCCCTGCTTTGGGCAGGAATACAACGCGTGCTGTCCTCCAGGCCACAGGTACATAGCTCCACCTCATGCATGCTATAAAAATGGATCGTAGCCATGGGACGATTGCGCATTTGATCGTTTTTAGCATGGCTGGGAATATTCCATCTAGCCCTGGGGGATTTATAACTCGCGAACGAGTCGATCGCCCATCGGATCTTTTCTGGAGTGATGATATTGTCTGGGATGCTGACTTGTTGCGTGTGTAGGTCTTGTGGCGTATCTGCCTCAGTGACTGGAGTGCAGCCTGGAAAGTGCGCATCAAGTAGAGCACATGTCGCTTCCCTGCTGCTTTCTGTCCAGTGTCCGTCGTTCGTTTTTAGCTGACTCTGCATGGGTGGCTGCTTTGAAAGCAGTTTCCTGAGTCTAGCTGTTTCGGAGACCTTCTCTATGCTGGAGCAGAAGTTTCTCCAAGAGTTCTGTTTTGCCTTCCGTACTTCTTTTTTGAAGACGCGAAGTCTAATCTTGTATTCCTCCCAGATTATTTGCTCATCCGCTTGTTTGGCGAGTTTGAAGCATTCTTGCACGTCCTTCCTCTGCTCTTTCAGCGCTGGGGTCCACCAGGGGGGTCTGGTTCTCCTTTTGCTAACTGTGAGTTTGCAGGAGGTTTTGTATGCTTCGGTTAAGTTGGCTGTGAGCGTCTCCGCGGACCTCTCAATGTCGCCTACCGAGCAGATACTCGTTGGCTTTGGTAGTTTTGATTCTACCGTTCTAAGGTACTTCACCCAGTCTGTGTTCCGGGGGTTCCTATAGGCGTTTCTGGTTTGGTTGTGGTTGAACTCGATCTTAAATTGGATGTACTTGTGGTCTGAGAAGGAGTTTCTATCAAGGACTCTCCATTCTGATGCCTGTGTACTATTCCCTAAGGTCAGAGTTAGGTCTAGGACATTGGCCGATGTTGGTCCCACATATGTGGGCACATCTCCAACGTTTTCTATTTTAAGGTTAGTTTGTAGGATAAAGCTTAAGAGTGACTCACCTCTGTCATTGATGTCTGGACTACCCCACACGGTGTGATGTGCGTTGGCGTCCGTTCCGACGACGAGTGGTTGTTTTCTCCTGCTCGCCTCAGCCGTTAAGTGTTCGAGCTCGGGCGGTGGCGACTCTCGCTCGTGTGCCATATAGCAGGATGCCAATAGTATTGGCTCATCATCGCGACCTTCCAGGGCCACAACTGTGAGGTCATCCGTGCTGTAATTAGACATAAGGTAAGCATAGATGCCTTTTCTTACCAGAATGGCCGTCCTTGCCTTACTTACTGCGGTGGGATAGAAAACGCTATACAGTCTACTCCCTGTTAAATGCTGTTGCACAAACTTACTATACTTTGAATACCTTTGGTCCCGAGTATAAAAAGGACTTCGATAGCATATCGATAGGAATTCTATCTTTTAAGCGGAAACCAGATAAAAGTAATAAAATGAAAAAATAAAAATTAGTTCCAAAGAAGGTAAATTAATGATTATTTCTTAGAAGCATAATAGCGATCAATGTATTTCCGTCCATCTGATTTTTTAGCGTAGTCATAATTAACTTTACATCGGAAAATAATCGTTCTATGTTTACTTGTGTAGCTGGAACAGCAAGAAAACCTTTTGATAGTTCTTACAATTCCAGAAACTTTGTCGATTTTTCTGACCACCATTTGTTTTGTAAACGTTTCAAGGAAAACCTACATTTAGTTGCAATTGAACAGAAGTGGATAAAACTCTTGCATATATATCTGTCAATGCAGTTACACACATCCTTTTTTGTTCAGCGTGACACTATACCGAGTGTCTAAGAAAATGCCACATAGGAATGCAATATTTTCAAAGATACTGGTCTCTCGATTTTCTATTTCACTGAACAAAAGTTTTATTTGAAGCTAAAAATTAAGCCAAATTTCGTAAAAATTCACTAAATCTAACTAGTTGTTTCGCATTCTAGTGGTTGCACTCAGAACCGAAACCGTACCGGTACAACGTTTAGGTTCTTTTCTGTCTTTTCGGTTCTAAAAATATCGGTTCTCGGATACCGGTATACAAAAAATTAAGAATATCGGTTCCGGTTCTGAGTTTTAATCTGTTTTTTTCGGTATACGGTTCCGGTTCACGGATTGTTAGCATAAATTTCTTGATTGCCTCATACACAAAAGTACTTAATAATTAGGGTGTTCACTTTGTTGAGCACTTGAGCACTTGGGGAAAAGTGTAAACATTTCCAACAACAATTTACTCTGAACAAATTGTGCACAGCTTGCTCGACCCAGGCCTTGACTACGAAAAGTCGGGCATTTGTACCTTATAGAGTAGAGTAAAGCAAGCAGTGGCGTACGCAGGGGGGGGTTTTGGGGGTTAAACCCCCCCCCTGGCCATCGTGGAATATATTTTTATATGCAAATTACTGTACTAAGAACGAAGCATCTAAGGAAAAATTTGTAAATTGGAGCCTACTTAACCACAATTTTAAAAAAATATCATCGATGGACCGCGAATTATATAGAATTATTATACATTTAAGTCGAGGCGGTCATCCAAGGTTTCTTTTTTAATTAATTTTTAAAATTTCCGGTTTTGTTCTACAAATATGTGAACTATTTTTGTCAAATGTCAAATAAATAAGACGACATTACAATTTTTGAGCGATTTAACCACAGAGCTTAAAAGCAATAGCAAAATACAAATGACGTGTACAACATTTTTTGATTTAAAGTTATGTTTTACTTGAAGGAAAAATTTTAAAATTTGCTCTACACATCTCGCAAAGTTTTTCAATGATTATTAATTGAGGGCTCTGCGAAATAAGACCCTAAAAATAAAATGACATAACGCGGCAACAATTTATATAGAAATAAACCACCACCTTTTTTGATAAAATTTGTAGCGTTATTTCCTTTTTTGGGGCATTATTTCTTAAATAAAATTTCAAATTGAAATAAGACCGCAAACCCAGTATAATTTTTATAAGGATATAAGACGGCAATTTTTAATATGGATTTTTGGGTACTTTTAATTTTCTTGTTTTTGCTATTTACAAAAATCGCACGATTTTTTGTATCAAATTTTCATTATGTAATTAAAAAATTGATTCAATTTTAGCGGCGCAAGCGAAAATTTGAAAAAAAAATAGCGCGATTTTTGTATATAAAATTTTAGAAATTGGTGTATTATTTCCCAAACTTCGGCCTTCTTCTTTTTTCGGGCTTTATTTTATCGCAGTGGGGTCTTATTTTCATACTTCAAATTGAGGTAAATTGAGGTATTGTTTTATAATGATATAACACCCCAAATTTGGGGCCTTATTAAATCATTTATATATTTTCGGGACTTACAGTGCCGCTCAACTGAATAGGTTTGAAACTTTGTATCTCCGTAACGAGTACTCCGATTTGAGCGAAATAAATTTTGTTTCATAAAGAAAACAGTCATTTATGAAATAGTAAAGTTTCTGTTCTGTTGGTTTTGTTTTTATATCATTTTTTAATATTTTTTCAAAAACATAACAAAAATCTCCATTTTTTTGGCTCATCTGAATAGGTGAATAGGTGTATTTCCTGCTGCCTTAATTGAGCGGTTTGTTCATTAACTCATAAACTCGTTACCAAGCGCATTTTAAAAAAAAATTTGCCTGCGGCGCTGTATCTTTTTTCAATTTTACCTTTAAACCAGAGACTTAACCCGAAATTAAATTCAGTTTGAGTCAAGGCATTTAAATTGGCCTAAGGCTTTTTTTTTACTTGTACAGGAATCGGACCTGCGAACCATTCCCGTTTTCTATAAAATATATCTGAAATCGGACGAGTTAGACACCGCAACCGATTCGTTGACAAATTTTCTTGAAAAATTGTATGTATACTGTATACATATGTGTTTACGGAAACCGCTTGTAAAATGTGGATTTTAATAAATTTTCGAAATATTGCTCGTTTTTGGGGCCATAATGTGGCAATTCGCCCTTCTGAGAACCTTTGTATGTTTTGTGTGTAGAATTCAGTTTTTGAAAGAAAGTCGCAGTGGACTTTTGTTAGTTCTTGTTGGTCTACCTCAGGAACACTGAAACAATTTAAAGAATTAACCTGTTTGCGCAGCGGTTTGAAAAATTTTGAGACAGTAAAACGCATTTGTGCTGAACCTAAACTTTCAGAATTAATTTCGTTTAGCTTCATAAAAATGAAGACGCAGTTAGTTATAATATTTTTAAATTTATGTTGAAAAAAAATTGAACAATATGGAGGAAATGAAGTGCAGTTGAATTTTGAGGTAACTGTAAAATCGTAGTAAAAAAAAGTATATGAAAGTAGAGCCTTTGTTTTTGCCTTTAAAATCTACCCCCACCCCACAAAAAATTTTCTTCGGAAAAAATCCAAAAAAATCCTGCGTACGCCACTGAAAGCAAGTAAATGAAAAAGTAATCGATAATTACTCGCCGAGTATGATTACAAATGAGTACGATTACCTAGCTGTCAATTTGGCACCGTACTCATGTTTACTTTTCAGGGTTCGGAATCGTCCTTTACCTGCAGCTTTCGAGACTGACGGCTTATTAAATCGCGAAATAATACCAAAGAGGATTAAAAATAGTAATAAAAAAAAAACAGTGCAAATAAAGTGATAAATCATGGCGGAATCATTGCATAAGCGCAATTCGCAGCTAAGGGTTCTCCGAGGTAATAAAAACGCGAACTACTTAAGAAACTGCTTTCCATGGCCAAAAATGACCACACATAACAGCATTACCATGATTAAGACAATGCCGAACCGCGGTAAATACCATGGATGACCAATGGTTAAAAATACAGTTAAGATCAAAGGGAATGTTTCAAACCACTTTTCGTGACTGACAACTCATCAAATCGCGGAAAAATACCGTTGAGGATCAAAAAAGTAATAATGTCAAACAAACAGGAAAAAAACTATGTAAGGATCATTGCATACGCGCAGTTCGCAGCTAAGGGTTATCCGTGGAATTAAAACCGCTAATTACTTAAGAAACTAGTTTCAAGGCCACAATAGATCTTATATAACTACATCACCATGATTATGACCAACCTCTAGTGACTAACCGCTATACATACCATGGATGACCATTAACAAAGAACTTAGAAGAAGAAATTTTCCTCAAATTGTCCGAAATTTTTTTCAAATTAATTGCCGGTGTGGTCATCCATGGATTGGTCATCCATGGTATTTATCGTGGTTCAGTATTATCATAATCATGGTAATGTAGTGCTCATGTGTGCTCATTGTTAGCCTCGAAAATCAATTTCTTAAGCACTTAGCGGTTTTATTACCACGGCGATCCCTTAAATGTAAATTGCTTTTATGCATTAATCCTGGCTTGATTTTTTACTTGGTTGGAAGTAAAGTATGTTTGACATTATTTATATTTTTGAACCGCAACGGTATTTTCCCGCGATTTGATGATTTGTCAGTCCCAAAAAGTGGTTTGAAACATTCCTTATGATCTTCACTATATTCTTTAGCATTGGTCATCCGTGGTTTTTTATCGCGGTTCGGTATATTCAAAAGCATGGTAACACAGTAATGTGTGGTCCCTTGTGCCCTTTAAAAGCAGTTTCTTAAGCACTTAGCGGTTTTGTTACCATGCAGATCCTGCAGCTGCGAATTGCGCTTATGCATTAATCTAGGCATGATTTTTTTTACTTGGTTGGGCATAAAGTTTTTTTGACATTATTAATATTTTTATCCTCTTTGGTATTATTTCGCGATTTAATAAGTTGTCAGCCGAGTGCTAGATGCTGGCTCCCAAACTGTGCCACCAAAATAAACCTTTCTAATATTTTTATTATTATTGTTTTTAATTTTATTTTATTTTTTACGGTTTTTCGATTATAATCGTACGATGCCACGATGCCGACTACTACTCGGCACCGTAAAAATAAATCATATCTTAAACGTAGTTGTGCACAAATTTCGTGCACAGAGGGCTGCTCACAATACTAGTCAGGCAAAACTGCTCAAGTGCTCAAGTGCTCAACAAAGTGAATACCCCAAATGTAAGTACACTGTGACACATTTTTGAACTCAAAAAAGTTGATACGGTCGAGACCAAAAAATTCTGAAAGGGTGTGATGGTAGTATAAAAACCCTGCCTGGGTTTGGTCTGATAAGCTACCGTTTTCTTTTTATTGACCTTTGAACTTTCCAGCTTCAGAGTAGGATTAACGATACCATATCTCGACGTCAAAGCCAAATTCCAAATAGTTTACGAGATATGGAGTTACAAGTCCCAATCATGTGCTTTAAACTTCAAAATGATATAAATAGAACTCGGCAGCTAACCAGACCAAATCCAGCGAAGGTTTTTGTACTACCATCATTCCATTTCAGAATTTTTGGTCTCAAACGTATCAACTTTTTAGTGTTGCACAGTGTTATCATTCAATAAAACTCAGCGTTGAATATATTCAGCTTCATACCGGCAATCGAAATGTTTTTTTTTTCTCAAAACTGTGTCACGATCGTTGGCCATTTAAAACCTTCGATGAAGGACTTGATTAACTATTCGAATCATAACCGTAAAGGTCTACTTGGCCCGATAAATATATCGATAACTTTTTAAATAAATTTTTTTCTTATATGAATCACATCAAATTAAAATATGACTTAATGATGTAGTATTGTTACTTTTATAAAATAAATAATACATTTCCACATTTTTTGTGCCTCTGATTACCCCAAACCCCTTAAGAAAATTCAAATGTGATGCATGTTTTCTTTTCTATTTATTATCAAGGAAGTCTGTATCAAACCTTTAGTTTCTACTTACTTTTTGCTCCACGGATTCAAGGTTAAACACATTCTTAAGAGTTTTTTTATGAATCAAAAACAGCTCTGCAGAGAGCAGAGAAAAACTTTTATAAATTTCATTTCTCCTTGCATTGCTGTAAAAATATGTTGCATGAATACCTCGCGCATAATAATTTGCCATTCACACAAAACAATTGTTGTGGCCATCTCTGTGGCAGTCTGTGGTAAAAATACTCGAAAGTCAAAAGTGTTTACATTAGCGTCATTGGCTCACAAAAGTGCACACGAGTTCGTCCATCCACATGCATAAACAAAACTATACCCAAAAATAATCATAAAAAGAGAACAATGGAGAAGTCAAAAATTGTAAAACGCAATCGCCGTGTGGCCATAGAGTGGAATGCCGATTTGATCACCAAGCTTATTAAAGCCGTAAAGATGTCGGAGTGCCTCTGGAATGTAAACAGTTCCAACTATAAAAATCGTGATGCCAGGGAGTCCATCCGGAGCAACATTGCAAATCAGCTTGGCGTCACCAAAAAAGACGTTCTCGACAAATGGAACAGTTTGCGAAACACCTTTCGCGTGAGTATACAATTCAATACAAACGCTGCCCGCAGGTAATTTAATTGTTATTACCTTTTTGCAGACTGCATTAAAGACAAGCATGGCGGTAAAACGCGGCCAGAGTGGGTCAGCAAAAAAACCAAGTTTTCCCTATTTCGATGAAATGTCATTTCTTCAGCCAATGATGTCAATTGAAAACATGGACAGCTCTGCATCTTTGGTAATATATTTAAAATTTTTATTTAAAAATCTTTTTATTTTGCCATAGAACACCATGTTAAGTGAAAAAATAATATTGTTTGCAGTCTTGCTAGAACAGAAGACATTTATTCTTGATAGCAAACCATCTGTTGCCGGTATAACTCTTCATCCAGCACACTCCACTTGCTCTGACTCCTTGCTTTGCATGTCACAGAAAAGAAATTCCTCAAATGAGCTACCTCATTGAATCAGCTGTTCAAGTAATAGATGCCACAAACGTGCCACCCACTGTCACAAAAAGAATGTGACGCCAAGGTGAGAACTGGTGTTCACAATGAGCGCGCTCACCGGCAAACACTCAAAAACCGAGAAGGCCAAACGTCATTTAATATGGGTGACGCCAAATCAGACACTTTCTGATAGTCTTATATACCGCCTTTGATATGTGCTCATTGGTCTTCCATGGTATTTATCGCGGTTCAGTATACTACACAGTACTCTTAATATACATATGATAAAAACCGTGAACCGAGGAATCGAAAACTCTGCAAGGCCCCCAATAATAACCCTGCTAATAATTTGCTGCTTTAGCAAACCTTTTCTTTAAATTAATGAAAATTAAGATCGCGAATTCTTAGGTACCATCGAAGGACAATTTAAATCCTGAGATGACCATTGATGTACTAATAATACTAGAACTTGAATACGATTTAGTATAATCAACACTGAGCCAGTCTGTTAAAATATTTATTAAATTCTTAGCAAATGATTTGGAGGAACTAAGGGTGCAGCTATTCGGAGCCCTCTTGGAAGCAGATTGAGCAGCTCTAGAACAGAGTTCCCCAGCGATAGCCCCGGGAGCACGAACTTACTTGCCGAATGCTTGCCTAAGTAATACTTCATTGTGTGTTAGACAGAGACACAGTCACGTTTTAGCGCTCTCCTCTTGGGGAACCGTGCTCTAGAAGCTCTGCGCTTGCCTTGCTCCGATTGCTCCGAGTATTTTGATAGTTGATAGTAGTTTTTTGTATGCAATTGACAGCACGGAGCAGAGCAATAGTGTTTCAGATTTGATTTTGTGCTCCGGCTCAAGGTGAATTTATATACAAATTTAAATTAAAATTTTTAAAATTAAATTCACCTTGCTCCGGCTACTGCTCTGCTCTTTTTACAATTAGAGCAGGATCAAGAAATAAATACTCAGAATAGCAGAGCATTTTCAAACACTGCTTGTGTTATCTATCGAATGAAAGAATCCGAAAAAAACAGAATTATGATTAGTAGGTTGCTTATATTTATCAATGATCAAATTACAACTTACTTCTAATTTCACTAGCCAAAAGGCAAATCGTTTGAATACGTTTATGCTTCGGTTTACTATTGCCATTCCACTTCCGAAAACTTTTGTGGAAGTTAAAATTAAGAACAAAGATGAAAGGGTTTAATTTATTAATCAGCAAACGCTGAGCAGAAAAAGCATTATTGAGTTTCTCACCATTTTTTTGCACGATTATCTTTCATTTCATAATTTGTCATTCACACAGAATAATAGTTGCGATCGTCTCTTGGATGCCAAACGGAGTTGTCAACAATTAAACAAACAAAAAGTGTTTAATTGTAATACTCCCCAAATAATGCAGTGTTATACTTGCGGCCAGAAGGTCAACAGCCGGAACTCAAAGCGTCTATTTAAAGAAGATGGCATAGATATTGTTAATGATATTCTGGCTCTAACTGGCTTCTGGGTAAGGTCGATGTTCGCGTCCCATCTAAAAGAATTGTACTAATTCTACACAAACAATTTCAGCTGACCAACCAGCAGGATAAGCCCGAGAGCATATGTATCTCCTGCTTAATGGAATTGAATAATGCCATGTCCTTTCGAGAGCGTTGTATCCAAATGTTTACTCTCTTAGGAAATACTTCGGATGATGCGGAAGCCAAAGCTGAAGTGGAAAGTGAAGAAGTCACCTTGGATTCAAATCCTGAAGACATGGAGGAAGGGGAAAGTGAAGAATTCATCTTGGATTCCTATCCTGAAGCCATAGAGGAAGTTGGAAGTGAAGGAGACAACGTGGAAATTGAAGAATTGCTACCAGATCCTGAAGCAACCAGCAACAGCCTTCTTGTAGATAACGATGATGACTACATAAGTGAATGCAATTCTGAATATTTGGATCCACTGGACGATGAAAACTATGAGAATGTGGTCAATATGAAGAGTTCCACCAAAAAGAGAATGCAAAGGTTAACTGTGAAAAAGAGACGTGACCGAGTCAATGGCAGATTCTTTTGTGATAAATGCTTCAGGTGTTTCGGTGACAAAAGTAATCTTAATGTTCACATGAAACGTCACGCTCCCAAGCAGTTCAAATGTCCCGAATGTGGACGGATGGAATATACCCAGCATCTGGTCAACCTGCATATGCGAATTAAACACAAAGGCGAATTGCCATATGAATGTAAATATTGTGGCAAGCGTTTTGACAACAGCTTAAAACGTCTCAGACATGAAAGGTTAGTTCTTTTCTAATTATTTGAATTTATACCAAAGTTTTAAACAAAGTTTTGTATGGAACGCTACTAGCCGATACTAAACTTTGTTTACATTAAAATTGATTTTCTTTAAGGAAAGTTTCCAATTTAACTAATTTACAAATTTCTATTTCCCTCAGGATGACCCACATGAAGTTTACCTATCCAAAGCTACATGCCTGTACCGTTTGTAATAAATCCTTTAAGGATAAATATACTTTAAAGTTTCACGAAGTTGTGCACAGCGGCGAGCAGCCCTTTCAGTAGGTTGACATCAAACCAAATCCTTCTTCAACTTTAATTTAATAATTGAATTGCTTCCTTCTTTTCCACAGGTGTGAACTTTGCGATGTCAAATTCAATCGGAAATCCAGTTTGGGTGCACACTATCGCTCAAAGTCGCATAAAAGCAAACTGGCAGAAGGCAAATAGTAGTTTAATGAAAAAGTAATGTTATTGTAGAGGTGTAAAAACTAGTTTCCTAAAATAAATATTTTCATAGTAATTCTTGAGCTTTGTTTGGCCGTAGTCTGTTTCTACGTAAACTAGTGCTACAGCTTTAAGGCTTTTGGCTTTTTGAACTTATCAATTGCACTAGGCACAGCAATTTGGTTCATTAAAAATGTCACACATCCAATAAATAGACCCTTACAATTAATACTTGAATTTTTTAAGTGAAAGTTAAGTTAACGTTTTTTAAGTTAATTTACTCTTTAACTTTAATGAATTGTTTGGAATGTTTTGCACATTTTGACATCAAAAACTAAGTAAAAATTAATAAGGTTTAATATATACTTTAAGTTTTCAAGCGATAGTTAACGATTTTTAAGTTATTTAGCCTTAACCCCCCAAAGAAATAGTGCTTTCTTTGGAAAATTTTTCACAATTTTTTGACACCAAAAACTATGAAAAAACTCAAATCGTGTAAAAATTGTTAATTTCTTCTCTTGTCACATAAGTTCTTTAATTATAATCAATACTCCACATATTTGGTCGCCTTCTTAGCAGGTACCCGGCTTGGATTGCTGCGACCCTTTAGGTATTTCAAACCCACAACGAAGAAGTGAAGCTTACTTAACAATTGCCACATAGCAAAATTATCGAATTTTGGACATTTCGATCTTCACCATCTTTTCATAATAATCTAAACTTATAAAGTTTTTAAACTTCGCGTTTTTTTTTGATCCGATTGATCATTATGTCCCATTTACCCGTATTCATGTCAATCGGAACTCATATACGAATTTCAAGTGTTTTTAAACCGATTGGCCGAAACATTGTATTTACCCGTCTTCAATTGCCAACCATTAAATCTTCGATATAATCTAAACCTATTTACACATACATGACCCGAACGCTTACCGAAGCTGAGAATTAATGAGCAGAAAAGCGTCATTCGCTTGACAGAGTTCGAAGCGATTAGATCGAAGCAATTTCACGGAGGTTTGTTTTTGTACACTAATACACTCTCACTTTTTGAACTCGCTATCGCTGGCCATCGCTGATCTAAACTCTTAAAATTTTGCTAATTCCTGATACTCTTCATGTTTAACCGTCCATTTACCCATCTTCATGAGAATCTAAACCAGTGGTGCCCAAGCCCCCGCCACATGTGGTTGGTAAAAACTCTGCCGGCTCTCTGCTGCTACACAGACAGTGTAAACGGTCGTGTGACGTCGGCAAGCGTCTTCGTGCGCGTGGTTTCGTTCGCTTCGTGGAATTCGACAACGAAGCGCAAACGAAAATCAAATCAGTGGCTGTTCAGCCGTCAACGGAGCAAGGTCTCACCGCGCAACTTATTAAAAATACACTGACAATAAATATTAAATTTACTGAGAATAAAAATGTTTCTGGAAGAGTGGGAAAATGATTTTTTCTTTATTGAAAATATGGATGGGGATGCGGAATGTTTAATTTGTTCGCATATTATTTATACTTGTAAATACTTTAATATTAAAAGGCATTATATTACTCATTCTAGTTTTATTAATATATTAAATAAGGATAGATTAGAAAAATTATTAGAACTTAAGGCAAAATACTTTCTAATTAAATATCCCAATCAACTTGCACCTGTCGTTGACCACGTGTCTTTAAAAAAGGCGTCTTATGTTGTGGCTTTGGCTTTAGCTAAGCAATGTAGGCCCTTTACAGATGGTATATTTTTTAAGAACTTAATTGTTGATGTTATAGAGTGTTTTGGAAACATTGGGAGGGAAATTTCCGAGCTTTGCCAACAAATTCCGTTATCGCGGAATACGATTACTCGAAGAACAGAACAATTAAGCGAGTATATTTTTTTTCTGCAACAAAGGAGAGGCTTAACAAATGTAAATATTTTTCTATATGTCTTGATGAAAGTACAGACATTAATAATATTTGTCAACTAATAATTTGTATAAAAACTGTAGATGAAAATTTAACTTGTTTTGAGGAGGTGTTCGATGTGGTTTCGCTACACGGGCATGTGACGGGCGAGATATTATATAATACTCTTTTCCAAAAATTTTTATGTAAGGACAATTATATTAGTAAATTAAGTTGTGTTTGCACAGATGGTGCAAAAGTAATGACAGGGACAAACAAGGGTCTGTCTGGGATGTTTAAGAAAAATGGAATTTTTTGTTTATTTATGCATTGCGTTATACACCAGGAATCTCTTTTTGCAAGGGAGTTGAAAATGGTAAACGTAATGAATACATGCACTAAAATAATAAATAATATAAGGGGCGGGCATAATTCTTTAACTCATAGAAAATTTATTGAGGAGTTTAATGCGGATTATAAAGAATTACTTATGTATACGGAAGTAAGATGGCTAAGCCGGGGAAAATGCTTAGACCGTTTATTTAGCTTAAGAAAAGAAGTTCTCCGTTTTCTTCAAGCCCACGTTAAGGAAGCTGATCAATTTTGTTTAGATCTAGAAAGTCCTGATTTTTTGTTAGATTTCGGTTTCCTGTGTGATATAACGGCTATGCTAAATGAATTAAATTTGTGCCTTCAGGGTAAAAATAAACAAATTTTTGATTTAGTCAATTCAGTATATTTATTTAAAAGAAAACTCTTAATATTAATTAGTCAATAGAAAATAATAATATAAGTAGTTTAGAAAAAACACAGGTTGTATTTTTAGAGTTTAAGATAAATAGTTTCGAAAAAATAGAACAATTTTTAGTTATATTGAAGGCCCTTCTTAATAACATTGAAAATAGATTTATAGATTTAAGTTCATTAAAATGTATTTTAGATCAGGGATGCAAACCGGTCTGAACCGAACCGGTTTTGAACCGAACCGAACCGCTTTTTTCGCTCGGGAACCGAACCGTAAACCGAACCGGTGTGTTTTCAAAAATGCTGAACCGAACCAAAAACCGAAAATTAAAATGGTTCGGTTCGGTTCACTTCAGCTAGGTATTGAGTTAGTTGCGAATAGTAAGAAAAATCAGCAATTAGCTTTACAATTTTGCGAAAATACTTGGAAAAGCAGAGTTGAAAAGCAGAGTTGTAAGAAAACTAAGAACATCAACCTTATTAAATTTGGTAAGGACCCAAGATTGTAATAAGCCAAGTCTTGATTGTATTTTCAGTTGGGGGTAAACTTACTTTAAAGTTTAAACTCAAAAGTAAATTTTTTATCTTTAATTGAGATTGGCTTGAAACAGAAAATGAGTATGAGTATTTCTATGGCTGGCAGGCCTGCAAAATTCATGTTGAAGAAAAGGGAGGACGACATAGCTCAGTAATTGTCAACTCTTTGGAAAAAAGAGCTCCGCCTGTTTTTTAATTCTATTGCTTAGATTCCTGGAATCAAACTTGCTATCAGAAGAAGGAAAAAGGTAGCTAAATCTCCTTTAATGTTAATAATATTATTTGGATAATTCTTTGAACTCGATAAGTAAATCGAGTTGGAAATAATTGCCAAACAACTCAGTAATAGGGATTCAATTCCATGAAAAAGTAAAATATCGATTGTTAGCGTTTACCTAAGAATATTAAATTTTGGAATATTTACAGCTCGAATAGTCTTAGCAGTTCCACCCACACAAGTGTCCGTCGAATGAACATTTTCCACATTGGCGATTGTTTTGTCAGACGCTCTTAAGTCTTTCAATATCGATGAAAATATACTAAGAGATATATTATTATTAAGTCTTAACTAAAATTCCATCATATTGAAGTTAATTTAGGTTTTTTAAAATCTATATTATTCCTTGTTGTTTAGAAAATCAAATATACAAGTATAATAAAACTATTGAAATGGAAATGTCTTCATGAAAAGACCAGTCTCATCTATCAAAGCAAATTTAGAATTTATTAAAAAACAAATGTTTATTGCTTAATAGGGTGTGTTCCCAGATCGAAGTCGGTTTCCGAATGAACTTATGGATTTTGAATTAAAATTGTTTAAGCTTATATGTGAAGTGCCTAATATGTCAGAGATTACTTGATGAGATCAAAAAAATTGTAATTATTTGACAGTTTTGATCCGCTTGGCTTTCAGTAGTCGATTTTAAACCGTCAAAGTTTCTAAACAATATCAAGTGACCAAAGTTGTTTTCGTCACTTGATATGTAAAGTTTTAGGATTTCAAATTCGTAATTTTGTACAAGTCTTTGTTAATGAATAATCCGAATACTTGTATCACAAATATGTTTCTTTAGTTAATTGAACCGAACCAAACCGAACCGAAACCGCGGTTCAGTAAGCCCCAAAAACCATGCAGTGAACCGAACCGGCGGTTCAAAAACTGTGTGAACCACTGAACCGAACCACTACTTATTTTCAAGTGGTTTGCATCCCTGTTTTAGATTTAAATAATTTTCCATTAACTTGTGAAATAAATTGTTTTGAGAACATTACTATTCGCGAAGAACTCATTACTTTGAGGGGGGACTTGGGAATACCACTGGAATCGGGAAAAAACTTTTGGGTTCACATAGATAATACGAAATACCCGAGCCTTAAAAATGAAATTTATAAGCTGTATTCCATGTTCGGAACTACATATAATTGTGAGGTAGCGTTTTCTAGCATGAAACATATTTTACATAAACTAAGAAGCTCATTAACCGATACACATTTAGCGTGCCTTTTGAGAATTAAGGAATTTAGAGGAGAAATTAATTTAGATAGTCTTTTGAAATGTGAATAGTTTTTTTATTTAATTTTTTTTTATTTTATTACTGTGTTTTTATTTTATTTTTATTTCAGTAACTTAAGTTTGAAATTTCCATTTATTTCTGTTATTTAGTTATTTGTTATTTAGTAATTTCTTAAGTTTTATGCTTGAAATTATTTTCTTATTTATATAATTAGTTATTTAATAACTAATTATTTCAGCTCTAATATATTTAGCAAGAAGCAATTAATTTTATTAAGTTTGAAGTTTCCGTTTCTTTTGCGCAGTGCAAAGCATTAAAACGTCACGCGCGAAGCCAACTTCGTTTTTCTCTTACGCACACAAATGCAAGACACATGTCATTGTATTTGTGTGGGCACCACTGATCTAAACCCTTTGTGGATTTTTTGCAAATTTCCCGATTTTTTAAAACCGATCAACCGACACTTTCTTTTCAATTGCCAATTATTAAATCCTGTCAAATTACCCATTTTCTGTACTGTTCGATCTAAACATTATCTATCAAATTTTCATAATATCCGAAATCTATACAAGTTATCAGATTTTCCGAATATTTGTGCTTTTCAGTCTACAATCAGGTACACTACTGCTATCCATCAAATGGGCTCTCAACTTACTATGCCCATTTTGTAAATTTCGCTATTTTTTTAACAGATCGGTCTACCGTTTAATCTACACCTCCTATTTTTTGGCCAGTTTACAATGAGATTTTGGAAATTTGTTTATTTTTTGAACATTTTTTTAACCTAGAAACCATGGCGGTAAAGCGTTCAACCATTCTCAAAAGTTCTGTCACAATCGGATGAACGGTTTAGGCATGCATAACGGACAGACAGACTTATATATGGGTATTTCCATGATGTCGAACGCGACATTCGTATCCATTGTAAATGTAAAATTGGCTATAAAGCTCCTCCAACGAGGCCAAGCCAAGCTTCTCTCAATTCGTACCCATTAAAGTGAAATAAAAGTCTAATTAAAATTATTTTTTTCTTGCGTTCCTTTAACTTATAGCGCTTTCGAAGCACTTCTTTAGTGGTAAAGAAGGGAGCACACCTATAACCGATTCCATGATAAAGCCAATTTAAAAGCAATTCGCACGCGACAAAAATGGAATGGGTGTTCTTTGCCATCTTTATACAAATCTTAGCTAAATCTTATTGCGACTAATTTTAGAATGTTGTTAAATAATTTCACTGTATATTTAAATTTTTTTGATCAACAAATTTTCTTTATTTTTTACTTCAAAATAAATTAGATAATTCTCTTACGCGACATTGCGATCGCGTCACTTTTTTACATCATTATTTATGTTGTTTTTATACTCTGTACCGAAGGTACATAGAGTATATTAAGTTTGTGCAAAAGTATGTAAAAGAGAGAAGGAATCATTTCCGACTATATAAAGTATATATATTCTTGATCAGCATCAACAGCCGAGTCGATATAGCCATGTCCGTCTGTCTGTCTGTCCGTCTGTCCGTCCGTATGAACAAACAGATTTCGGAGATGGTAAGAGATAGAGGTTTGACATGTATGGGACAAATGTTTCTCATAAAACCCTTTTTTCGACCGATCATTTGTATGGCAGCTACAAGAAGTAGTCGTCCGATCCGGTTGGTTCGGACATATTAGCAGCGTGCAGACAAAAGAAGACTCTGTGCAAAATTTCAGCTCGCTAGCTTCAAAACTGAGGGACTAGTTCGCGTAGAAACAGACAGACGGACAAAGCTTAATCGACTCAGCTCGTCATGCTGATCATGAATATGTATACTTTATGTGGTCGGAGATGATTCCTTCTATGAGTTGCAAACTTCTGGGCAAAATTATAATACACATTTCAAGTGTATAACAAAAGAGAAAGTCGGTCAAGCCCGACTATAACATAACAGTGGGCATCCCGGCGGTATTTCCAACATCGGAAAACGAAAACATAAATGAACTCTCATTTTTTTTTGTCCCTACAAATCCAATCGGATAAAAAATAGATTTATTTCCGGGAGTTTTTCGACTGTTGGGTCACATTTTCTGACATTGGAAAATCATATTTCAAAATTCGTATTGTATCCTTACAAACCGAGTTTCAAGCCAATCGGATGAAAAATAGATTTTTTCTTGCAAAATTTTCCGACCATTTTCACGCTTGGGGGTTATTTTCCGACATTGAAAAATCTCGTCTCAAATAATTTCGTATTCTGTTCTTAAAAACCGAGTTTCAAGCCAATTGGATAAAAAAAATTTTTAGAATGCAGAATTTTCTGGTCCTTTTCCTCGTGGGCGGATTTTTTAAAATCGGGAAAACACGTGTCGAATTCTTTCGCGTACCACGCTTACAAATCAAGTTTTAAGTTTTAAGAAATCAAGTTTTAAAAAATAAAATATTTTCCATATAAACTTTTCCTTCTTTTTTGCGGGGAATTTTCCAAAACCCCGTCTTAGTACGCACTTTTACCAGTAACAAAAACTCCCGTCCAAATTACAGCCCTCTATTACATAGGCTTTTTACACTGAGCACATCGAACATCCAACATCTTGGTCATAAATATTTACTATGGCGGAATTTACTGTCTTTGTAGTATTTACCTATTAGACATCGACCCTATTAACATTTTTACAAAACAAATGTTTAAAAATATTGGCGCAGCAAATGGTTATGAAACATTTAAACTCAGGATGTTGGATGTTAGATGTGCTCAGTGTAATTAACCTATTACCGTTTAGGCAATCAGTCAGCCAGGACACTTTTTTTTTAAGATATAGAGATATGTTTTCATGAATTTACAGATTTTGTTTAATCTTTGATCGATGACATCCACACTCAGGTGGACAAAATACTATCCGGTGTTTCGTCCAGTTCTGTTTCGGACATATTCTTCTCCTCTGCTTGCTGTGCCTTAAAACTGTGCGAATTGGAGCGCATATGATTATGCAAACTAGAAATTCGATTGAAGGCCACATCGCAGATTTCACATCTATTTGAAATAAATGAAAAATGTTTAAGGTCTATTTCGATAAGACGCCATAAATATGCATAAATTCATACCGATATCGGCGTTCCTCAGTGTGCATAAGTTCATGTTCTTTAAGGCTTTGCTTGTTCTGGCAAAGGCGATTACAAAATCGGCAATTCAACTTTTTGTTACCCTCATACTCCAAGTGCGTCCTAGAAAAAGGACAATTTCAATATAATTTACAGATCATGAAGTCAACGTTGTACCTTTGATGGTGAAATCGTGTGCTCTTGCTGTTAAAACTTTTTGGACAATATTTACAGGGGAATTGTTTGCTTTCGCTGTCCGAGGTGGGTTCGTTTAAAGCATCAACTTTTTTACGATGAAAGTAGGAGAGAAAATGAGTCTTCAGATGAAAACTTCGACTAAAAGCCATGTCACAGATATCACATCTATTTCACGGAAAGAGAGTCTCGTTAATGAGCGGAATAAAAGTTATAAATAACATTCATACATACCGAAAGGGACGCTCGCCGGCACCCGTATGTTCCAGTTGATGTTTCTTCCACATTCTGCTATTGGCACAGGATTTATTGCAATATTTGCAGTTAAGAGATTTATCGCTCTTGGCCAAGTGGTCTCTATGACACCTGCAAAGGGATTGCTAAGTATAAGCAAATGGAACACAATTAGCTTACAATTGATGTCGCATGGCGTTGCTGGTGTTAAACACCTCTCCACAATATTTGCAAGTATATGTCTCCTCCGGCTGTGAATCTTGTTCGTTGGATAAGGCTTCCAATTGCTCCAACAGTTCAGAGTCGCCGCAATCGTCGGATTCGGATAGCTGCTCTTGTTTAATATCAACTGGATCTTGTTCGACACTTATTATTGGATTGCCTGAAGTGGTAGCCAGTTTGGAGTCAGACGAATTATTCGCAGCCGCAAACTCCAAAATACTTTGGGTTTTGATGCAACGCTCTCGAAAGGACAGTGCATTATTTAAGTCCAACAGACACGTCGTACACATGTTTTTCGGCATATTTAGCTTATGGGTTAACTAGTTAATAGGTTAGAGCTAAATTGTCATATTCATTTACATATGTATGAATTTACTTACCCACATGCCAGTCAATGTATAAATATTCTTCAGAATTTCACCATTATCCTTTCCAAAGACATCTTTGACATTGAAACCCTTAATTCCTCTGCCGCAGGTGCGGCACAGCTCTGACATTTTATAGAACTATTTTAATTTGTATTGTTTATATTTTTGTTATCAATTTAGCTGATTATTTGTTTACTAAATTTGGCGTCAGCTAACCAATGCGAATGGCAAACACAATGGGCGTTAGTGATGGAAAACTGTGGCTACTATCGCTGTTCTTTTTCGATAGTTTACAAGGGAGTCGATTTACGTAAATAATTAATAAATCATTTAATTATTTATAATTTTTAAAGGCTTCAGTACTTACATTACCGTCAGCGATACTTAATAAAGTTCAACATGTATCCAATCTATATTTTTATATCTTTACCAATCCAGTGGAAGTTACTCGTTTTCTTTATTTTTTCTAAGGGAATTTCAATGTGCCTTTAATGTGTGAGACTGAACTAACTGTACGGTTAATTGCTAATTTTTTTTAGATTTATCCTTTTTAAAATTTAAGCATTTTTTTAGTCACTTGAAAATATTCGTGGCCGTGTGTTGCACAACGGTTAGTGCTCGAGTTCTTCGATATTGTGCTTGACGTGGTCAAATATGTTCAGGGTTACTAGAAGGATTGAAGTAACAAATTCTTGCACAATTTTATCCTGCCCTTCCTCTTTGGATCTGTCAAATTGCATAAGTCGCTTTCTTTGGCCATAAAAAAATGCATAATTAGTTGAATTTACCTTAGTAAATTTGCAAACTCCTTAAAACTACCCACATACTATTATTAAAGAAGATTAGAAAAGTTAATTTTACAATTTCATTCGGCATTTTTTGCTTTCGCACCTATTAAAAGCTAATCAAAATAAAATCAGGGTCGTTCCACCAAAAACTTTGCTTTCACGCAATCAAATCAAAAGCAACTCGACTTTTAGGAATACCACTAATATTTTTCTTACTCTCAGAGTATATTCAGTTTGTGCAAAAGTATGTAACAGGGAGAAGGAATCATTTCCGACCCTATGAAGTATTTATATATTCTTGATCAGCATCAACAGCCAAGTCGATATAGCCATGCCAACAAACAGACAAAGCAAAGAAACAAACAGACAGACAAAGACCGCATTTCATTTAAGAAAGAAAGAGAGAGAGAAACTTACAGATGAGCCCAGCAGCAGCGCTGCATTCAGCTTCTACTCCAGGTACAGAGTATGTTATAGTCGGGCTTGATCGACTTTCTCCCTTGTGAAGGGGCAAGTGCCTGACAGAGATGGAAAAGTGGTTTCAATGGAAAGCAATTTGATCCAAAGAGAAATTGAGACTAGAATAGTAAATCAGTTAATTCACAGTTGAAAGTTTTTCGAAATGCTAAGCACATAAGACAAAACTCAAAAAACTACCCCTTAAACCTGCGGAAAGAGTCATCTCTATTGTTTGCTTGGAGTTTCCTCTCATGATATATATTTAAGGAATTTCAAAGCTGATCCCATTTAAGTGACCAAATACATGGAATTTATCCTTATAACGAAAATATTTCTATTCAATTACTATGAGCTTTGAAAAGGTATTTTCTAACGGTTTGTATAGAGTAAGCATATAGGAAGACGCAATAAAACAGCTTTCATCTTTCTATTATGCTTCTTTTCAGTTTTGCACAGCCCCGGGACGCCGTAGGATAATAGAACGATTAATACTGGCAGTTTGGTTTAAAAAAAAAAACAGAAATATTTTACAAAACTGAGTTCAATTTTTTAAAAGGACTATTTTTATCCATGCACAAGATAACTTCCATCGCTAATGAGTGCTTAGCATGTGAATGTCTAAATATTTTTATTAGGGCTATTCCTGCAATTTTGCAATAAATTAAATCAGTAGCAAATATTTTTTGTAAGAATCAACAACAAACCCTACCATGTGGAACAGAATTTGGCATAGGAGAGCCGAATGGAAATATAAAATTTATTATAGCATTTATTAAACTAAGCCAAAGTTGGCAACTGATCCAAAATCATATCCCACAAACCCAATTCGTTTATTATTAAGAAATTTTCCGATTTAAAAAAAAGCAAGATTTAGTTACATTTAGTCGCACACAGGGAACGCTTTTCAGTTATCTAACGAACGTAGACTCGGAAATGCATTACAAATAATCGTTGGATTTATTTATTCAAAAAAATAACTTGAGATACGAAATAGGTTATGACATTCCTTTTTATTTATTCAAATTCAATCTCTTCTATAATTGCTTCGAATTCCTCCAAGTCATCGCATATTATGTCCTCTGCGTCTTCCGATTTTACATCTTCTGCATGATCCACAGCACTCAATGACTCAGCATTTATACTAAGATACTCTTCGGCTTCCTGGGCATTTTTCTTATGACTTTTGGACTTGTAATGGATTCTTAATTGGAAATTTCGAGGAAATCCTACGTCACATAATTCGCAGCTGCAAATAGAATAAATTTATTATAAACAGCTTATTGTTTGCAATTCCTATCGCCTACCGATATGGTCGCTCGCCAGTGTGTAGAAACTCATGTTTGCTTAAACAAGATTTGGTTAGAAAACCCTTGCCACATGTTTGGCAGGGGAAGGTAATCTTTTCATGCAACTTGCTGTAGAATTCAATGGAAAATTGATGTAAGTAATATTATTAATGACATATTGTATTACATACCGTTCGTGACGAGATCGAGCATCACCTGTGGTGAAAGAGTCATCACAATATCTACATTTCCAGGGTTTCTGTCCTTCATGGCGCACCCTTATATGCATTTGCAGCAAGGGATTGGTAAAGAATTTCTGATCGCATTCGTCACACTCGAAAGGCTTTACCCCAGTGTGCCGGACCAAGTGCAGCTTGAGGTTGCTGGCATTGTCAAAGCTGCGGCCGCACACATCACACACCAAAGATTTGGCCACTTTGGGTCGAGTGCCTGAAGGCTTACTTTGTTTGGGCGCCACGTCCTCAGTGGGGGATGGTGAACGAACTGGACTGGATATGATGGAAATTGGTGGACTGGACGCTGTGCTAGGCATGTTGAGCGGAGCAGATGCTTTTCTTGACTTAGACAAGGAACTTGTCTGGACTTTTGGTGGCACATCAGCCGGTTCCTTCGTGCGGGCACGCACAGTGAGGCGCTGGGTCTGCTCGTGCTTTACGACTAATTGAGTGTACGACGAGGCTCGCTCGGTCAAAGCACGTACAATCCTCATATTTTGAGGGCCCTGCATTAACGATATGGCCGTAATTGGGGAACTGGGTGTGCGGGCACGCACTATGGAGCTAATCACTGGCCTTTTAGGCTCCTTTATGAATTCTTCTACGGGTTCGTCCTCTTCATCAGCCAGATCTATTAGTACATCACTGTCACTGTCCAAATCGGACTCCGTTTCTGGTTCCCTTTCACACTGCAAATGATGCTGAGTTTTTATGCACCGCTCGCGGAAAGCCACCGACTGGTTGAGATCTGTGTCACAGTCCCTGCAAATGTGTCTGGGCAGATCCATGTCATCATTTAGCTTTAAATGTTGGAAAGTATTATACTGTTATTTGTGCAAGGAAGTGTGCAAGGATTTACGACCTACCCATAAACCCGTCAAAACTTTGACTTTGACCACAATCTTGTTGTTGTCTTTCTTGAATATGTTACTGACATTACGTTGGGATACCATTTCGCCACAAAGTCTGCATTGAACCGACATTTTGTTGGCTGATTTAATAGATTAAATTGAACTTGTTAAATTTGTTTACGTCCAGCAACGCCGCCGGAGTACTGTTCGCGTTTCGCTGTGAATGGCATCAAGTGCAATAGAGATGACACTCAAATTTGGGAAAATCTTATTTACAATCACGCAACTCACGACGATAAAACCACACAGCCTGTGGCCCCAGTTAAATATCTAAAATGCCAAAAGATTGAACGTTTGGAGATACCGAAATTACTGAGGACGCCAGCATCAGGCAAAGTGTTGGTTGTTTTTACTAAAATATTTTTAGTTGCAGTCAGTTCAGTAAAAATCTCCATAGAGGACAAAAGTATTCAAATGTGTCAAACACAAACCAACCGGGTACTTGCTTTTGTTTTAGGTCCCTTTCTACGCAATTACCTTACATTACGAATCGCCATACTTGCTTTTTGACTCTGTATTGAACTAAAGTACCCATAAATACATTTTTAACTGAAGAGGATTGGCGATTGAGATACTCGAAACTTATAAATTTTATAGGAATCAGTTAAACAGCCATATGTTTTTAAAAAAGTCATTGTAAAAGTCCAGCAAGGCTACTTATTAAATGACTTAACAGAGTTAAGGTCGAATCGAGGTCAAAAATATTTATTTTCAGAAATTAATGATTTTTGGAAACTCAAACAAAAACAAGGTATTTTCCAGATTAAAGCAAAAGTGAGGATGTAGTTGTTAAGTGATGTCTTTCAAAAACTCCAACTTTGCATTTATTTGTGTTATTCGATTGCTGCAAGTGTGCGATTCTTCCCTCCATGATCGCTTCACGCGCACATCTCTGACGAGCGCTGCCATTTAAAGTAAAACTGTATTTCATTTTAAAAATCAGTACATTAAATTTCTTCTTAGTTGTCATCAAATTCGTCCAATGTTTCCTCATTGAAATCGATTTGACCTTCCATTATGGATTCAATTTGATCTGTATCATCACTTAGACTGTTCGAGACCTGGCTGGCCATTTTCTGATGAGTTTTAGAACGAAAATGAAGTTTTAAATTTGTGTTGCGCGGGAAACCTACACCACACACTTCGCATCTGAAAATATATAATTGTTGCTTATTTTTCATAGCAATCGGGATCAAAAATTTCGTTTACCGATAAGGCCGCTCGCCAGAGTGAAGAAACTCGTGCTTTTTCAAACAGGATTGAAGAACAAAGCCCTTGCCACAGTATTTACATTTGAAGCAGCGCGTGCGAATGTGTTCCACCCTGCGAACAAGAGAAAGATTTATTTTCCATGGTTTTAATTATGAAGAACATCCTGACTTACCGTTCATGCCGACAACGAGCAGTGCTGGTAAAGAATCGCAATCCACAAAACTTGCATTTATATGGCTTTTCGCCCTTGTGACGCACACGGACATGCAGGTTGAGCAAATGATTGGTGAAGTACTTTTCGCCGCACTGCGAACATTGAAAGTCCTTGACGCCAGTGTGTCGCACTAGATGTAACTTAAGGTTGCTGGCATCCTTAAAGCATTTTCCACATTGATCACACACCAGAGTCTGGGCGAGCAAAGAACGTTTGCGCTTACCAGGAGCCGCTTGAATGATGCGAGATTCGGAAGTGGGGGGACTTGTCTGGGCTGACGCTGCTGCTGGTTTAGGCAAACGCACTAAAACTCTTTGTGTCAGTTTTGAGATATTGGATTTGGGAATCATGGGATCTGGAGCAAGAGGTGAGGGTGCCCCAAACTCTCTGTCACTAACTACTTGCTTGCGATTTGTACGTACAGATTCTGCCACGGGTTTGGGTTTGACTGTGTTCAATGGATCATCTACCAAAGTAATTTTGAATGGACCATTCTCGCTCAATGTTTTTTTCCCAGCAAGGAATATTTTATGGGTTTTTATGCAACGCTCGCGAAAAGCTATTGAATGATTTAAGTCCAAATGGCAACAGGCACAAATATGTTTTGGCATATTTAGGGTGTCAAACAACCAGATGCCAGTGATGGTCTTGATTTTCGTCAGAATGGCATTGTCCACCTCATCAAATATATTTATGGCATTCAGATTGTAAATGGACTCGTTGCAAAGTCGGCATAGAAGCGACATTTTATTGGTTTTGCCACTAATTTTGGATATTTTACATTAATTTGTTAATAGACAACAAACAGAGGTGCACACAGTTGATATGTTTTGTGAAATCGTGGTGAATGGCAAATTTTTGGCTAGAGGTGTGCGTGATTGTTAAAAATGGGTAATTGTCTAGAATGGGGACCTCAGCTCAGAAAATTAAAAAAAAATTCCCATCGATAGCTGGTGAATAAGGATGAATTTTTATGCAAAAAAAAAACGCGGGGTTCTTGAAGTTTTAATTTTGTACTTAATAAAACTTACGTATCTGTGTATGTGCTTTGAGAAATATGTCATTGACATGACAAGAAAAGCACATGCATGATTTTGGTGCAAAAACAGCGAATTTCAAAATTAATTTAAAAAGAAACCATGAATGACCGCCAATTAATTTCTACACGTAAATTCTTCATAATTCGTGGTCCATCGAGGAAAAATTATTTCGGAATTTTTTGGAGAGGAAGGACATATAATAAACAATTACCATGAATATCATTGGGCGTATTAAACAAATAATTCCTATTAGCGATTACCAATTTACGATTTTCTGCTGAATAAATTTGATAGCAGACTTTTTATCAATGGAAAAACTCTCACAAAATCTTCGATATATATGGATTTGTTAAATTGAAAATTTGTATGAATGTCTTAACAAAGGTAGGCTGACCCCGCAATTGTTAACCAATAGTTCGTTTTGTTCGATTTCTATTCAGAAAACATGATTGTCAAATTGTTCAATCCCAATCGGCAATCACTGTATTCAGCAGGTAAAATCGGCAATCATAAATCACAAATCGTAAATCGGAATTATCGGCTGAATACGCCCATTGACTATATTATACAGCAGTCCAGTTGCCTCAAAGATGTAATGAATCCTGTCTTTATGATTCGGGAACCGTTTGTGAAACATAAATTTTGCCAAATATGCTAGTCAACTGTGGCAAAGTTTTTTGAGTGGTTAACAGTTTCATGTTGAAATCCCTCATCATTTAGGCAATTATACGATTTCCAGCAATCTGAAATGGTTGTGGATCCTTCAGCTATATTTTCTTTGATAATTTTCAAAAGTGCCCTTTGCACAGTCTTCTACCGGAATTATAAAGAATTTTTCGGAATCTCGCTCCAATCCACCAAAAATCCAAATTTTCACATTTTTTCACGAAGAATACACTTGTGGAGCTTTAAATAATCGATGACTTCTCCATCCGATAAGGATACAAAATTGGATAGAGTGAATTTCCATTTCGAGCAGTCCTTTTTAATGAGAAACATTGAATAACAAATTAAAAAACCATTAAATTTTTTAAAATTAAAAAATTAAAACTTAAAAATTCTTCATAATTCGCGGTCCATCGAAGGGAATTTTTTTTTTAGAATTTTCTGAGGTAAGGTAGGTACTAGACAATTACCTAAAAAATATTCGTTGATGTAAATATTTTTCAATATAAACAGACATTATTACAGTGATTGGAAAGGTACTCGATTTTCTTACCAAATTAAGATTCAAGGTAAACAATTAATTATATTCCTAGGTTACATGATACAGAAATTAGAAGGTAGTGAAATGCGTCGCTTGTCAGAATAAAAATTTCATTGAGACGTAACAAACTCAATTTTTTATTTGGTGGCATTTTTTTAAATTTGTTGCTGCGGCAACCAAAATAATAACACAGTGCTACAGTAAGTAACATAACCTGGGTATTGGTTTCCCTTGGGTTGGGGGGGGGGTGGGTTTAAAACCTCCTTAATTTGTTTTTTTCGGGGGCCCCCAAAATCTGAAGTTATGGCCCAAAACCGCTACCGCTTTTGCTATTTTACCTCACTTAAATAGGTATACTCGCGAATGGACCGTCTGATTGCTCATAACTCGCGAATGGACCGTCTGATTGCTCATAACTTAAGCAATTCCGATAGGGACAGGAGGAATCTAATACATTTTAGTCAATGGTTTGACTAATTTAACGCGATGGCTGAGTAATGCGGCTTACAGATCTGGCATTTTCCATTTTTTTGAGAAATTTGTACTTTGACCATCACTGGTTTAACTATTTTATTCTATGCGATTTTTCCTTAAAGTTTGTAGTAAAAGCCCATTTAATTCTCCGTCGAACGGTTGTTGTCCCAATGAATTTGGATACCGTTTGACGAAGTTATTCGCGCATTTCTAAGTACACCTCGACAATCTAGTATTTTTTTTTAGTGTGCTAACATATTTATGTTTGCTTTCACATAATTGCCCCTAAAAGTAAACTCAGTTTTGATTTGCCGCCAGATTCAAATAATATTTTTAAATAGTTAAAATGCAAATATATATAAACTTCCATGTATCAAAATTTTTTCGCAAATATTAACGGTCTCTGAATACTGTTATCTAGCTTAAAAATAAATTGAGCTATACTGAGTAGATGTGGGCTGCAAGTGGTTGTTATTATTTTTTAATGAGCTGAAATTGGCATATTAAACAAAAGAGCCATGCACAGCAAGAATCGTATACTGGTAGGCACGGTTATATATAAATATATATTTGCATTTTAACTATTTAAAAATATTATTTGAATCTGGCGCCAAATCAAAACTGAGTTTACTTTTAGGGGCAATTATGTGAAAGCAAACATAAATATGTTAGCACACTAAAAAAAAATACTAGATTGTCGAGGTGTACTTAGAAATGCGCGAATAACTTCGTCAAACGGTATCCAAATTCATTGGGACAACAACCGTTCGACGGAGAATTAAATGGGCTTTTACTACAAACTTTAAGGAAAAATCGCATAGAATAAAATAGTTAAACCAGTGATGGTCAAAGTACAAATTTCTCAAAAAAATGGAAAATGCCAGATCTGTAAGCCGCATTACTCAGCCATCGCGTTAAATTAGTCAAACCATTGACTAAAATGTATTAGATTCCTCCTGTCCCTATCGGAATTGATAAGGTTATGAGCAATCAGACGGTCCATTCGCGAGTTATGAGCAATCAGACGGTCCATTCGCGAGTTATATCTATTTAAGTGAGGTAAAATAGCAAAAAGCGGTTTTTGGGCCATAACTTCAGATTTTGGGGGTCCCCGAGGAAAACCAAGTATGAGGAAGTTATATACGCGACCTGCTCTACAGCGTAGGCTATGCCAATACCCAGGTTATTACAATTTTTGGAAATTTGTAGCACTGTGTAATGAATTAAAATTATAGCAACATTCAAATTAAATAAAATTGAAAACTTCAATTTTCCAACCTATGACCAAAGAGAAATAAATATTTGGTTCTCTCTGCAAACACCAAAATGGGGGCGCAACTTTCTTCTTCGACGGTCAAACTAAAACGAAATCAATTCGTATGACCTTACTTTTCTTACAGCGAGGCCAAAAAGTGAAAGTGTGCGAAAATAAAGCGCCATGAACTAGCTTTAACCTAACCGCATCGAATACGTAACACTTGTTTACTCTGGAATTTCAGTGCTGAGTTTGTAGGAATATAAACTCTTGCATGAAAAAAAAAAATTATATAAATATTGGACTTTACACAGCCCAACACAGTCCGCGCTTCTCTCCTTGGGCATGAAATGAAAAGTATATCCCTTGTAAAATATACATTTTCCTATTCTACAGGAAAAATTTTGCTATGTCAAACTGGAAGGGCTTTATCTTAACGAAGATCTTCCTAAAAATTGTAGTTTCGTTTTGTTTCATGGCCAAACGATATTCGATTCCAATCAAGTTAAAAACAAAAAAGTTTTACATATATCAAAAATCAGTCCTAAACGGACTAAGGTTGAATTTTACACCCGCGTAGGATGTAAAAGTGCGCGTAGTAACGTAATCGATTTAATCTATGTCTATATTATATTCATCATCAATCTCATCCATCAATGAATCAAATGCAAGCGTCTCATCAATGTCCTCGTCGTTGGTTATTGTTCCTTCATAATCGTGCACATCTTCTGCAATTTCATTGGCCCTTCGTCTGTGATATTTCGTTTCGTAATGATGTTTCAAAAATACATTTGCCTTGAACTCCTTATTGCATGTCTCGCAACTGTAAAAGATAAATCAATTAATCAGGTACATCGATGGTGATATCGGGGAACCCACTAAAATCGCTGCGGTTTGCCTCCTTCATGTATCGGCTCGTGTTTGTCAAGACTAATTTTGCTGATAAAAGTCTTATGGCAAATTTTACACTCGAAAGGCAGCTGATTGGGATGAACCGACCTGAAAATGGACAAAAACAAGAGTGAAAATTACCAATTGTAAATGAAATATGACATATTTTACCTCACATGGCGACAACGACTGGGACTGTTTGGAAAGCCCTGGCCGCAGTATTGACAAACGAATGGTTTCTCTCCATTATGAATGACACGCACATGCAATTTTAACAACGGATTGGTATAGAATTTTCGATCACATTCGCTACAAGCGAATTTCCCCTCCAGATGGCGCCGTTTATGATCTTTCATATTGCTCAAATCGCTAAAGGACCAACCGCAAAACTCGCACACATATCGTTTCTCCTGCGAAGCAGCACTTTTCCTTTTCTTTTTGGCTGCATGAGCTGGTGCTGGTGGGGTTAGTCTTGGCAGGCGCTTGACTGAAACTCGGGAGTACTTGCTACTAGGTGCCCGGGTTTCCATTGGTTGGTAATCGACCTCTTCATTCTCAACATCGCTAAAAAATTCGTCATCGTCCTGCTGCTCTACTACGTGATCACTCGGCTCATTTAATGGATCAAAATCAATTTCTGTTTCTTCTTTGAGCATTTTTAAATCCTTTTCTAGTTCTTCGTGCGTTTTCAAGCAAAGCTTACGGAATGCGATAGCATTATTTAAGTTCAATAAACAACAGGAACAAATGTGCTTGTGCGAGTCGTTATTAGAGTGTAACTTAAAATATAAACAAATAAATTTTATTACACATTTATTAAGCAAAATTAGGCTAACTTACCTCCAGGCCTATGAGCAGTTCAATTTTCTGGCGAATATCCTCATTTTCCTTGCTGAAAATATTCTTGGGGTAGAGTATGAAAATTTTGTCCCCACAAGTTCGACATTTACGCTCAGACATTTTGATGAAATATAAACATATAAACAAACCAATTGTTTAACAACTAGTGAGCGCAGTTGTGTTATCGGGGTGAATGACAAATGGTAGTAAGTTAGAGGTGTGCGTGACTCGTGAAAGTTTTCAGAATATACAAAATATATATAACAAAATTTATATAAATGGTTTGAAACTATTTACTTATGAACAATTTTTTTGGTTTTTACTTTAACTCTCTCAGTGCCCTGTTCTTCAGTTCGTGAGATGTTATACCCCTAAACTAACATTCACCCCACAACGTAGACATCAAACAGCTGACTGGTGAAATTACATATTTTACAGCCAAAGCATAATGTACGAGCTACGCACACTTTGCCGCACTTGTGGCACAAATATAGATGAAACACTGGCCACAGAACTGTTCAACGAGTCCAACTCTCAGCTACTTAGTGTGCTTGAGGATATCACCAATTTGTTCGTAAGTGAAGATACAAATATATGAATGTATACATTTCGTTGTTATGCACAGGGGCGGATTGCCACTGCACTATGGAGCCCAAACTCAAACTTGAGACACAAAAAAAAAAAACATTTTTTACAATTTTTGCGCACAACTCGAGAAACGTTCATCCGATCTTCTTAGGCAAATATAAATATAATTTCTTTGATAAAAATGCTTATTACTAACTATCTCTAGAAGGTACAGACCATCTCTTTACAAAACTGTGCAAGATCTTTTAAACAAATTTAGTGTATTTTCTTAGAAAATCAAGCTTGAGGATGGCTTTTCGTATTACATGATTTTGGTATCGTTCGTCAGATACATTTTAAAATACAAATTAGTCAAAAGAAAACTTTTCTTTAATAAGACCAAATTTCCATTAAAAAGTGTTTATTTTGAATAATTTTACATTGAATGTATCTATTACGTTCGTCAGAAAATTATGGAAAGGCCCACATCTACTAATCAAACCTAAAGGGCGTAGCCAGCTTTACAAAAAGGTGGGGTCAGCTTTGCCTCAAGATGCATTCGATATGATATGAGAAACATTCAAAATAATGGAGGAAAACTTAAGCTATAAAAGAAAATGTGAATTTATCTGGACCCCCTAGCTACGCCCTTGAGAAACCATTTTTTTTTCTTTAAATGAACCAACTATTTCGCTTTCTTTTCTCCCCAATTCTATGGCAGTTGGAATATGATAACAATTTACCAGAATATGTATGTAATGACTGCAAAGTTCTGCTAAATAAAGTTGTAGAATTTCGCACACAATGTCTAAAAACTCATAAGAAGCTTCTTGAATTCAAAAAAAGAGAAATTCAAAAATCAGCCAAATATGATGATTTGCTGGAGAATTGTGTCAAACAGGAGGATGATCAGATACCCGTAGTGCATCATATCGATGAAGAAGATGATAATGAAGATTTCTATGAAACCGATATTGAAGAAGAAGCAGCGAAAAAAGATGAAACCCCCACACACATTATGGCCAAGGATAAACCTATAAAGAAACCTAAGAGAGTAAAAAAGAGGAATTTACAGACTTGGATCTGTGAGCTGTGCGGTGGCGAATTTAAATGCTCGACCTATTTGAAACTGCATTTACTGCGTCACACCGGTAAAAAGGAGTTTGAATGTGATATTTGTCAAGCTAAATATTATACAGATAACGAAATGCGTCGTCACAGAATTTTGCATACGGACGCCAGGCCATATTCTTGTCGTTTCTGTGATAAAACCTTTCGCGGTTGCAGTAGCAGGGCCGTACACGAAAGGTAATTACAATGGGGGAAATAAATGTTGCATTAAAATTAATTTTACTAAATCCATTTCAGAACACATACCAATGAACGTCCGTTTGCCTGTCAGTACTGTGATAAATCATTTACATCCACGTCCACACGACAAATGCATGAACGGGTCCATACCAATAATCGCAAATATCAGTATGTACTATATATGATTATTTGTTGATTTGGCAGATTTTTGATTTGCATTTAAATTGTTTTTCAGTTGTGAACCTTGTGATCAGTGGTTTTTACGATCTTCACATTTGCTCCTACATCAGCGCACAAAACTACATAAAAGAAGAGCTACCAATGTAAATGCTAGTGCCTGAGCATGATATAAAAGATTTATGGATCATTTCAGAGCAGACTTGTACAATGGGTTTTTTTTTGATTGCAGAACTTTCTCAATACAATATGAAATTTGAAAAAAAAACCCTGTACAAAACAAGCCTATTGTTTGTTAACCAATTAATTTATTAATATTAATATAATACATAGAAGCATTTTTAAACATAATGGTTTTATTTTATAAATACATCACAACTATCGGTGATAGTGTGTATAATATTTAAGTTCTATAAGATTTTTTTGTATATTGTAATTTTTTTTTAAATGCTGATTAATGGAGTAGTTTTAAGAATTGGATAAGAACGAAACAATTTCCTTTCGAAATTTATGCTTTTCATTCATTCTTCCATACGCAAATCGAAAACTGTGCCGTTTATTCAGATCTTCTGCTAGATGTTACAATTAACAGAGTTCGCCCGGCTACATTTTTATATCAATGAAGTAAATGTATAAATACTTCGAACATAGTTTTATATTATTTACTAACTAGAATATTGAATTTTGACACATGTTTAAAAAAAAAATATATAATTGTAATCAAAATTTTCTTAACCACGATGAATTTAACTGAATATTGTCAGGAGTACCCTGAATGTATTTGATTCGCTGTGAACGGAATTTACCTTTGAGGCAAATAAATAACAAATTGTTGATTCCAATAAAAATTTTAAAAGAGTGAGGACGCTCGCAGGACCTCTACCTGTAGAAACATCTCTGATGTTATTTAAACAAATTCACTGACCAACATACTGGTGGGTAAAGACAAAAGGATCAAGGATTTATATAATTAATTTAATAGCTTAAGGCTGAAGACACCTTGTCCAATATAAGCATTAACTGGGAATTACGCTGCAGCTCCGAAGAATGTGTTTTGTGGCACAGCTCACTTTCTATTTCTGACTATTTGAAAAAAAATTGATCAAAGAGCAGACTTTTTAACCGCATTCGACCACACGGATTATAAGCGAACTCAGAACACTGAGCGTTCCTATCCCTGTCCCCATAAGGATTGTGGAAACTCCTTTTGCTGCTGCGGTAATCGTTGGATTTATGAAATTTGAGTGAGCCCAACACAAGGTGAAATTTAATGAAATTCTAAATTGTTTTTTAGATTTCACATGGATGCAAGCCGGAGACAATTTCCATGCGAAAATCTTTGGTTAATCAAGACGATTGTAGAACACATGAAAAGATTCATAGCCTAAATAAAGACTTTGGGTCAGGAGTTAGTTAGGATAGAGGCAGAAAATCAACCTAAGAAAGTTAACAATTCATTTATCAAATATGTACGTAAATCAGCGATGGCCCTTGGTTCCCCGATATTCACACGCACCTGGCCCGAACGCTCGCCGAAGCTGAGACCGAAAGAGCAGAAAGGCGTCATCCGCTCAACAGAGTTCGAACATGGAGCAAAAAGTATTAGAGAGAAACTTTGCTAAGTCGACACCGCTTCCGTCATAAAATTGTCAGCAGTGTACATTTGGGCTATGGTCGTAATTTCATATTGGCACTTTAAAGTATCTTTGTGGCACTATCTCATCACTCTATAAACTCAGTTTTATGGGGCAATCCACAATATAAAATTATTTTCAATGACAATCAACAATATAAAGTCTTTTTCATTGTCCGTCCCTATGCATCCTAAAGGATAATGTGTAATATAAAATAAAAATTGATCAGAAATAGATGCATATGCACCAGAGAGGCAGCGCAAACGGTGTCTCTATTTCTAATTGCTCCATGGTTCGAAGCGATTAGGTCAAAGCAAAATCTCGGCTCTTTATTTTCGCACACCAATACTATCTTAATTTTTGGCCTTGCTCTCGCTCGCCATCGCTGATGTAAATGTTATTAGTAAACTCAAGACAAAAGGAACATCCCAAAGACTCGAAGGTGAGAAGTATTTTACTTTCAGCACCCAGAAGCAGAGTTTAAGTTAATTAATTTTAAGTTATTAGAAAAAGGGGGAACTAAAAATGAATCAGCTTTTAGCTATTTATTTGCATTTTCATAATCATAATTTTCCCATTCCCATCCTTACTCCTTAAAACACTTTGATATCGGCGACCACCTTATCATTGTCGTAGATCTCCTTGGCATAGCACAAATTGGGATAGTCAAAGGCAGCGCCATAACGATTCTTGCAACCGGAAGTGGCCTTATCTCCCGGGGTATACACCGGCTGGCCAATGATGTTGCTCGTGGCAAAGTTGCAGGTCAAGACGAAATGATTGTAGAAATCCTTGGAGAAGCGTACGGCAGCACAACCCACATGGCTGTTCTTCTCGGCCACGGCAATGGTGAACTTGGCCACCTTCTTGTTGGGCAACTCCTCGGGAAAGTTGGCCAAAATTTCAGGTGTGACATTGGCACGTTCGGCGAACCAGTTCTCAATCTGTTCCTTGATAATCTCGGCATCAGAGTACTCCGACTCGGCTCCACTGTAACTGAAGATGGCATTATTCTGGCCGGCATAGGCAAATCGTTCAGTGCTGCGGCATTTATCGGGTATGGATTCACAGGTCTTGACATTGAATAGGGCCAGATGGGATAATTCCTCACACCAGGACATTTTGGCCATGCGCACAGCCTTGGGTAGGTTCTCGATGATGCCTCCGGCCACGTTATTGCGTAACTCATTGAACAGACTGAGGATTAGCTTGTGATGAGAATCGATTTTGATTTCACGCACATCCTTAGGACACTCGGTGCTGAAATTCTATAAAGGAATGGAAGAGATTAGGAGGTAAAAATGGGTGCGGAATTGTGTGTGATCTTACTCCTTTGTTATTGCAGGCTATATGCTTGTCCAGGCAGGTGGGCAAAGCACAGTAGTCCACAGCTAAGGCAAATCCGACCAGGACCAGAGTAGTTAACAAAACCAATGACTTCATGTTGATAACCGGCTGTTGGTGTTCAACTGAAATGTTTTCCCTTCCACATTCTCTATTTATACCCAAATGGTGAACGTAAATGACATCCCAGTCATATTTTACCAGCTGGGTTCTGCGGAAAAGTCTGTTTTGAAGCCCGGCTCCACTTACTCCACCGGCCTTTAAAAGCCGCCACTTGAAAAATGTGGCTTTAGTTGCTAGCCAAGAGCCAAGCTAGTAAAATGGAATTCTACAAGTTTACAAGTTTTTTGCTACTTTTGGTCAGTGTGGCCAGAGCTGTGGATTACTGTGCCCTGCCCACCTGCCTGGACAAGCATATAGCCTGCAATAACAAAGGAGTAAGATCCCACAGAATTCCGCCCCTTTCGCATCTCTTAATCTTTCCCATTTTCCCTTCAGAATTTCAGTATCGAGTGTCCCAAGGATGTGCGTTCAATCAAAATCGATTCCCATCACAAGCTAATCCTCAGTCTGTTCAATGAGTTACGCAATAACGTGGCCGGAGGCATCATCGAGAACCTACCCAAGGCTGTGCGCATGGCCAAAATGTCCTGGTGTGAGGAACTTTCCCATCTGGCTCTATTCAATGTCAAGACCTGTGAATCCATACCCGATAAATGCCGCAGCACTGAACGATTTGCCTATGCCGGCCAGAATAATGCCATCTTCAGTTACAGTGGAGCCGAGTCGGAGTACTCTGATGCCGAGATTATCAAGGAACAGATTGAGAACTGGTTCGCCGAACGTGCCAATGTCACACCTGAAATTTTGGCCAACTTTCCCGAGGAGTTGCCCAACAAGAAGGTGGCCAAGTTCACCATTGCCGTGGCCGAGAAGAACAGCCATGTGGGTTGTGCTGCCGTACGCTTCTCCAAGGATTTCTACAATCATTTCGTCTTGACCTGCAACTTTGCCACGAGCAACATCATTGGCCAGCCGGTGTATACCCCAGGAGATAAGGCCACTTCCGGTTGCAAGAATCGTTATGGCGCTGCCTTTGACTATCCCAATTTGTGCTATGCCAAGGAGATCTACGACAATGATAAGGTGGTCGCCGATATCAAAGTGTTTTAAGGAGTAAGGATGGGAATGGGAAAATTATGATTATGAGAATGCAAATAAATAGCTAAAAGCTGAAACCATTGTGCTTATTAAGATAATCTAGGAAAATTTCCTAAACATAAGGTGTGAGAGAATTGCATCATTTCTCACACTGATTTTGAAATTGTAAACATTTTTCTCAAGTGGGTGATAATGTCGGCTAATAGTGTAGCCTCTTTGGGGGATTTTATCTTTTATCTTTTCATCCATGATAAGTAGTAGACTTAACGGATGTGATTGAGATGGGCGCGGGGAAGAAGATTCGATTACGTCTCGAATCCCCTCTGTTCCCTCTTTGGATTTTAAATTAGATGCAGTACCACTGACCCTCCAAAAATCAAATGTTATGCAAACAATCCTGAAACAATTAATGAGTTGAAGAACGAGACTGGAGTTACTATTGCTTACATACGTGCCGAAGCAATTGAAAATGTTCTCAAAAATTTTGATAAAACGAATGTGCTACTGTCAAGTCAGCCGAGGTGGTCATTTCACCGAAATTGTTTTTCATAAATAAATGACATTAATCAACCTTTAAAATTAATGTTCAACCTTTTAAAGATATCGAGCCGTCTTTTTTTTTCCACAAGGACCACCCTGTAAATATTCGGCTTTGGCGTCAATTTTGACGCATGTCTGGGCGGTCCGTATGGTTTTTTGGCCCTTGATGCATGTCCCCCGCAAGCTTCGTGCAGCATTCGATGGAGTTCAGCTTAATTTTTCTCAATATCAAAGCAGAAAACTAAACTTTCCCGCAAATTGTGATTTGTTGGAATAAAAGCTAACTTACTCGGAGCACACCAACACTATGTTTTTTTGTTCACTAAAGGCCCATCTTAGACTGGATTTACACGATGAAGCAAACTCCATGAAGTTATCTCAGTAGGCGAGACATACACGTGTGGTTCTATACATTTAGATCAGAGATGGGCATGCACACATATCGTCGCATTTTTCACACGCATACAAGCACAAGCAAATATAAGTAGCTGTCAATGCTTATAGCGTAGGTGTGATTTTGTGCAGTCGGCCGCGGCAGAGCCCCAATCCACACGAGGCAGCGTGAGTGTATAGGAACGTCGCGATGCGCCCATCTCTGATTTAGATTAACAAATTTAGTAGAATTCCTTTGATTTTTCCTTTGTAAATCCCGACTAAGACGGGATTTACACGATAAAGCAAACTTCATGAAGTTATCTTAGTAGGCGAGACATACACATGTGTTTCCATTTAAGAAAACTTTATGAAGTTATCTCAGTAGGGGAAACATACACTATACATTTTGATCAACAAATCTAGTAGAATACCTTTGATTTTCAAGCCTACTAAGAAAACTTCCTGAAGTTTGCTTCATCGTGTAAATCCCGACATACAAATTTATTTCGTCACAATGCTTCATTCAAATAAGACTCCTTCGCAATTCATTCGGATTTTAAAGCAGTTGAAATTCGACATTAAAATTTTTTTCGTGCGCTCTGGAAATCGGCCTTTTTGTCGAACTTCACATGAAAAGTATGTGAAATGTTTCAAAAATCTAAAAGTTTTTGCACAACAGTCTTATTTGAATGAAGTATTGTGACGATATAAATTTTTATGTCATCTAGAACTCAGCCCAGCAGCGTGCAGTAAAAAGAATAATATAAAAAGGATTGAAAAATGTAAGTGAAACTTTTTTTTTGTCTTGGAATAGAAATAGACTGCGAGATTTTAATGTTTAAGTGAAACTTGATGGAGGAGTAATTGTCTTGGTCAGTCTAGAAAAACGATTAAATTTATTTTTTGATTTTATCTTTTTATTCAAAAGGTACTTTTTTCAACTTTCTTTTTTGTCGTTTAAATTTGAGTGTTGATTTTACAATTACGCAGTATCACAATCTTACACAGGTAAACAAATCATTAGCTAGCTATTTATCCATTCAGTGATCTACCCCCAAGGCAGGACACTATACATTTTTACAACAAAGAATCATTTTCGTCGTGGGTGAGTTGTGTGTGCGGTTTGAATCTTATGATGAGGCAAATAAATAGAGTGTAAGTGTTCTTAAGTGTAAGTAGACTGGCCTATTGTCCCAGGTACACCATGTTCTGGTTAGGAATATTCTTGTTTTGGCCAGTCGAAGTATTTGTTTTATGAGTTTTAGTTAGTCAAGGGTTTTACACTAAAACGAAAAATCATAAAAGAAAAAAAATCAGTTATGCGAAACACATAATTCGATGAGTTGGGTTTTGGGCTAAGTGCAACAACTACAATTACGTCTAAAATTTTGTCTATCATTACTTTTCCGTCGGCTTCTTGTCAAACAGATATTCCTTGGCCATGGAATAGGCCAAACCTACTGTTAGACATCCCACTACTGTGCCCTGGGCGGCCACACGAAGTTGCATTAGAAAGACGCTTGTGCTCATTGTGCCCCGATTCCTGTATTTGTAGGCGCCAATCAGTCCTGCTGCCACAAATCCGGCAATACCTAATGGGAAGGAAAAGTTGTGGGATTAGTTTGAGTGTCGTGTCACAGCTGTTTACTTGTTGTTGCTAGCCGCCGTCATCAGCATGAGCGTCAGCTGATTAAGGCCAGACGTCGACGACGACAACGCACGCAAACGTAACTAACAAATCGCGCCAAGGTGCAGATGGCAACGTCATGGATGTGTTAATACCTGGAATCTATTTCATACATTTTGCTCAGTTATATCACACGAACTTATGTTTGTATGCATTTCAATGATGAAATAGCGGTATTTAATAGTAGCATTTTGTATTTGGCGGTGTGTTAGCTTTTCCTTTTTATCAAACTTTCTGCCATTAACCTCACGCCCAAGTTACATGGTCAAGGTCAAGGCACATCACGTAGACACCACCCCCACCCCCTTACAATTTCCGTCCTGACGTCACAAGTCACACGCTGTTGTGTAGTTGACACCTAATACTTACCAACCAACATGAACGGTGATTCCTTCGCTTTTCTAGCCAATTTGTTTGCCTGTGCAGCATCTTCGTCACTTTCGAAAAACGATTTGGAACTCATTTTGTACGCGGGTAATTCGTTAATATCTTGTTTAGCTCACAAATTTTTTCGCAAACTGAGCACGGTGTGACCGTTGTTGGTTAGCTAGAATATACTTACCGACGACACAGTGGGACCATTGCTAGCTACAGTGGGACCTAATTTGAGATGTGACACAAATATTTCTAAACTGCTTCCTCTTATTTATGAATTTGAAGAGTTCATCAGTTTTTTTTTCATTTCCGGTTGGATTTAAAAAGTAAATCGATTGGAATTTCAAATTCCGAGTGATATAGAAATCGAACTTTGCCTCGAATGAATGTGGGACTCGTTTTCAATCTGATCTGAAATCATTTTCACTTAATATGCAACTAAAAGCAAACATTTTTGTGTTCGAATTATAATTCAGCTGAATGGTAACTTTAACAATCCCAAGCTTGGGTTTATTTTGATCGTTTTTGCTTTCGTCCGCATTCAGTTTCTGAGGCACCACATTAAAAAAATGATTTTAACTAAGCCACATCCGCCCAGTGATTGCGACAATAATTACTTGTTATCCCAATTTAAAATTTCACCTTTAACCTTAAAAAAATCTTATCAGTAGCTTTGCCTCCGCTTCAAGTTTTTATGCTGAATGTTCTTTTAGATTTCATGTAGTTTTGTTTTAATAGCAAACCTATTTTGACGTTCAAGTTATCAAACTCAAAGTTAATATTTTTGTATTAGTTGTAATCTATGATCTTTGAATGCTATTCCGTAACAACCATGCTGAGTCCTCTTACGGAGAAAGGATTAAATTGCTTAAATAAACTAAAACGATGAAATTTGATAGGAAATATTTCGTTTTGTGCAGATCACGGCCTATATATCATTTAGTTTAAACTTTAGTTTGGCCTTGGAACTGTAAGTTTCAAATATCTCGTCCAAGTAGGAGAATAATCCGCTCAATCACATTTCGTTGTTTAATTACACTAGTTAACAAAAATAAAAAAATAAATGACCCATTTCAACTGAAATATTTTTATACCCTTGCAAAGTGTATTATAATTTTGCCCAGAAGTTTGCAACGCATAGAAATATTCATTTCCGACCCTATAAACTATATATATTCTTGATCAGGGCGACGAGCTGAGTCGATTGAGCTTTGTCCGTCCGTCTGTCCGTCCGTCTGTCTGTTTCTATGTAAACTAGTCTCTCAGTTTTAAAGCTATCGAGCTGAAACTTTGCACAGAGTCTTCTTTTTACTGCACACTGCTAATATGTCGGAACCGACCGGATCGGATGACTATATCTTATAGCTGCCATAGGAACTATCGGTCGAAAAGTGGGTTTTTGTGAGAAAACTTTTTTGTTTTTAATGTAAACGCCTTCCGCTTCGACAATTATTAGTTTTATACGCTTTTACACAGATTTGGAAGTTTTTGTCAAAATCGGATGACTATATCTTATAGCTGCCATAGGAACTATCGGTCGAAAAGTGGGTTTTTGTAAGAAAACTTTTTTGTTTTTAATGTAAACGCCTTCCGCTTCGACAATTATTAGTTTTATACGCTTTTACACAGATTTGGAAGTTTTGGTCAAGATCGGATGACTATATCTTATAGCTGCCATAGAAACTATCGGCCGAAAAGTGGCTTTTATCAGAAAAATGGTTTGTTTTAATGCTGACGTTCGTAAACTCTGTTGTATTAAAACATTTGCAAGGGTATTAAAACTTCGGCAAAGACGAAGTTAGCTTGGCCTTCTCGTATTAGTATAGTTTGGAATGGTGTTCTCAAAAATCGCTTTCAAAAATTTTTTCATGGCTCCGTTTTTGAAATATCAATTTTAAGCCATATCTCACTTCCTAACAGTCAAATAAGTTATACATCGAAAGGTAATTAAGCTGCCTATAATCGCTAAGAACATTGTTTTTAAATCGGTTCAGTAGTTTAAATTCAACAACCAAGAATATTTCAAAAAAATCGATTTTTTGCTCGAAAATGCAAGAAATTTCATTTTTGGTCGCCTGGAAATATTTTACCGATGAACCGATTTTAAAACAATATTCTACTCGATTACTGGCAGCCCGATTACCTTTTAATTCTTATCTTGTTTGACTCTATCTGATAATTATAAAGTGAGATATGGCTTAAAATGTAAGTGCACCTACCAAAAAAAAAAAAAAAATTAATACATATTTCAAAAACGGAGCCATGAAAAAATTTTTGAAATTGATTTTTGAGATCACTATTCCAAACTACACTAATAAACTTCACTAAAAAATTTTCAGTAGAAATGGGTCTTTTTGGCTTTGAACTAGTGTTCCTTTTATTTGCTCTTCGCAACCCACAGTTGAGACTTCCTCCTTATGTTTCCGGACTTAAGCTTTTAGACTTACCTTCACTTGAGCATGTATGAGGATGTCCTATGGCAAATGTCATGTCGGAGGAAAGGAAGAATAGTCATCTTTCCTGAGATCAAATCAATATTACATATCAAGCTTAAGTTAATCTAGAATAGGCAAAAAATGATCCAGCTTTGGGTTTAAATTGTGCTCGAATTTTTTGCACAATTCAATCTTTAATAGGATAACTCGGGATATATGTAATCCTTCTTAGGATTAAAAAAGTCGGATCAACTCAATCTTTTTTCAGATCGGGTCAAGCATATCCGGGACTACGTTTTTTTCATTACCGCTTTACGAAATATAGATAAATACCATGGCTGACCAACAAATAATATATTCTGTGGAACCGTGACCGTCGTACACATTGAAAATGAAAAAAAGTAAAATAAAATCGAATTTTTAATTCGTTTTTTACTGTATAGTATAGCTCTCAGCAAGCACTTTATTGGAAGCTATTCGAACGTGACAAAAACAGAAGTGGTTTTCGGGAGCAACTATATAAGGACAAAGTTAAGCGAAACCTAACACAATAACTGAGCCCAAACAGTTTTAATATCTTATGAATGAATAGTTCTTTGAAATGTATATTATCTGATTTAAAAATCATGAGTACATTTTTTGTAAAAAAATATTTATCTCTGTCGATACGTGACATGTCGAACGTGACATTTTTTCCATCATCACATTAATGTGGTTTTTGCTATAATGCGAAGCAAAAACTTACAGTTAATTGCATTGGCATAGTTTCTCATGGTTTCTTATGCATTCTTTTATAGCCCTTTTTACCATCAGAATGATTTTAGATAGCGAAAGAACATGTAATCTATAGTCACTTTTTTGCAAAAAATTAAGCAAATTTATTTTCAAATTAAGAAAAATCGCGCTAGCACGGCCGTGAAACCGAATATATCCAATTGGGTTATCAGTAAATGTAAGATTAGCTTACATTAGTTTATTTTGATTGTTTCCCTATTAAAATTCGATCAAAAAAAGTGTTTTTAACCAGTTTAATTTTTTTTGGCCCAGGTGGACCTTTTTTTGGAAATGCCCAAATATATTTTAGGTCACATCTAATTTATAAGTTTTCGAGCTTTTTGTAAGTGCCCAGGCGTATTGAGCCACAACAGCTGTAAAATATAAAATTCCAAATACAATAAAATAAAATGCATATACTGTAAATTGCTCCTTGGTGGTCAGATTGAGATTTCCCGTTTCCGAAACCACCACCAATGTGAGAACTGTTTGCAAGACCAAAGCAATGAATGTGTTAATGCCAAAGATCAGAGCAAAACTATCCTCTAAAAGGCTGCTGGCCAATTCCGCACTGCAAAGTAAAGAAACCAATATTGACTGGTCTTAGTTCCAATCGTTATCTCCATTCTCACCTGGCTACCGTTATCGTAAAAGCATATAGTCCGCCAAATAGAACATAGCCCAAGTAGGACACATAAATACTGGAAGTCCAGGATGCCTGCAGTATGCAACCTCCCTCAAGCATGGACAGCAAGGCTAAGGATAGCAAACTGGTGCGAGATTTCAATCTTCCGGCATGCAAATAGCCAGCCATTAGAGCACAAAGTGCAGCCAGAGCAGTAAATGCCACATCCACGGCTCCATTCCATACAATCTATTGAATCAAAACATTTACTTAAGCTTGTTCAGTCATTTGTATTACTCACTGTGGGGGCAGTCTCAAAAGATTTCCATATCACTTGCATATAGGTGGTTATTTGCAGATAACCCGCCAAACTTACGGCATACCACAAGCTCCACTGTAGGACTAGGGAATTTGTATAGGCGCTGCGAAAATGTAACCACAAAAGATGCACGGCTGCGATATTCTGTTTGGATGAAACAATTTTTGAACTTCCTTTTCGGCTGTCCACTGAAGAGGCGTTTTCTGTGGCTGTGACATTGGTTTTGTGATGGAAATACAAGCTTCTTTCAACCGGTGGTAGTCCAAATGACCAAAGCAAAGCAGCAACTTGAGCTGCGGGTTGGGAAAAAAAGAAACATACTATAAAATTCAAATTCAAAACGTACCGGTCGGTACGACTCTGCATTACCAGTCGACAGTTTAGAGATGCATCACCTGTCGTTAGCGACGCGACGTACGCTATGTGATACATCACTACACAGTCGACTGGTGATGCAGCGTAGTACCGACCCATCACTGCACTAACGACTGGTTATGAAGAGTCGTACCGTTCGGTACGTTTTGCACACATTCCCATAGAAAATTCGTTAGTCTTTTTTTGTGCTTAGCTTCAGAAAATTCGATAGTCAAATAACATGGATGCTGTTTTGGCTGGTTCTGAAGAGCTTAAGCGGATTTGTTGGATCCAGCACCGGTACAGCCGTCCCACAGGGATGCGCTTATCAAGATTTTTTAAAGCTTCTCTTGGCTGCTTCTTTTGTGAACCAAATGGTTGTTGTTATTGAATCAGATGATCTACTGGGTAAATTCTTTTTATACGATAAATAAATCGAAGAGATATCTAATTTAAAACCATTAAAAAAAACTCACTTTGAATAATCTAAAATGAACGTTGAATTAAACAGAGTATATTTACGATCGAATTGCTAGTGGGGTTGCCAATATTTGATTGATATTCGTTATATCGATATTTTTGATGGACGATAATGGTTATCCCGATATGATATTTTGTATGCCGATATTGGCGATTGTCGATATTTTTATAAACGATATATGAGAAAAGTTACTACACTCAAAAAAATTTATTGCCTAAAAAGGCCAAAAATTGCCTAAATATTTAGGAAAAATTACCTTAAAAAGCGCCAAGGCAATGGGGTCCTAATTTTTAGGACATACCTCACCTAAATAGTATGTCTCTATGCCCTAAAATTAAGCCAGAAATTGCCAAAATTATGCTTTATATGCTAATATTAAGGTAAGAATTTCCTAAAATTTAGTCATTTTGAGTCCTAAAACAGGGTATAAACTATCCATAGCTCTAGACAATTCAGGTTTTAAAAGTGATGATTCCCCTGTTATGTAATAGCACATTTTTTACAAAAGTTACATTGTTTATTATTTTTATAACTATAATTAAGCATAGATATTAAATAAGATAAAGGAGCCATTATTTTTAGCACGATATACAATAAATAGGTAAGTAAAATGTTATATTTCAGAGTGTATACAATAGAAAAATAGGCCCAACACTACATATAGTCGGTTCTCATAACCTTGATAGAAGGAAGATAAATTATGAGCAAAACAAAGTTCGCAGCCAGAAGGAAGCATCTCCGACCCTACAATATATAACTATTCTTGATCAGCATCAACAGACGAGCTTATATTGCCGTGAGCGTATAAACAAACAAATCTTAGAGATGCTAAGAGACAGAGGTCCGACCTGTAGGACAGATTTACATCTGAGACTTGCAGGCAGATCAAATTAATTTTGAATTTTTTCCAGGCCACACCTCCTATTCTTTTGTAATCAGCATTATTTATCAATCTGCGGAAGAATGGAAAAGATCGGATTAACGGTAGTCAAGTGTTGAGCAAAGTAAAGTTCGCTGCAGCACTACAGCAGCAAAATACATACATCTGAGCAGACACTTTCGCAGGTATAAGGGTTTTAACAGTCGGGCTTGATAGACTTTTTCACATACTTTTTTTTTACAAAAAATTTACTTATTTTATTTTAAGTAAAGTCCAGACGTTTCCGAATTTATTTAGCAATAATACACAAAAGCACGTCGATTGAAATACTTTCGTATTAAGTGATGGAGTTAGAGGTGTGCCAGCAATAGATGGTGCAAAATCAATTGCTTTAAAGTTTTAAACTTAATATATACGCATAACTCTCCCAACTCATATCAATACTTAAAAAATTAAATTTTAATTACCTCAATCATAAGTCATAACATTCTTAAAACTTTAGTATTTTATGTCTCAGTTGGAGGACTACAAATGTCTAAAATTTGGATTAGTTTCTTTTTTTAATTTTGGCAAATAGAATACCTAAAATATTAATATTAATTACAGCAATTTTAGGACATAAGATGGTTAAAATTTAGGTAATTTATTCCTGCATTTAAGGGCATAAAATGCCTAAGTCTTAAATAATTTATACCTTAATTCAAGTACATATCATACCTTTAAGTTTAGGAAACTAATTCCTCAATCTTAGAACATGACATTCCTTAAAACTAAGACAATTTTTACCTAAATTTTAGGGCATAGTTTGCCTAAAATCGGAATGCCTAAACTTTAGGGCCCTAATGGCCTTGGCGCCTGTTAAGGTAATTTTTCCTAAATATTTAGGCAATTTTAGGCCTTTTTAGGCAATAAATTTCTATAAATTTCTATTTGGTGTACGAAGTAAAGACTTGGACACGGGGTTTCTTTTATGACAAAGAGTGGACTGAGAATGTGTTTCTTTGGCTGAGGAGCTCGCGCTTACTATTTTTTTGTGATATGTGTGTGGAATAAAACTTTTAATCTTGTTTTAATGATTAAGCGGTTTTGAATAGGTATTAAATTGGTAAAAACACGTCTAACTGTGGTAGAACGATTCTGCAGACTTAACCTTCTAACTTTTTTTAATATGGTTACCGCTAGCGGGTTGAAATCGGTCCTAGGAGGTTAATTTTTAACATTTGTCCTCAATGGAGTAAAGAATTGTTGGGTCTTATATTTTCAATTATTCCAGGTTTTCATATCACAAGCATGTCGGTTCAAAAAACTGCATGACAATGGTCATGTTTAGAGCAATCTTGTCATGAATAGTTCTCCGATGATTGCAACCAAATCAAGTCATGAGATAATAAAAAGTTGATAAAGTATATGCATATCATGTCCGTAGCATAACATTTTAGGAAATTGGTCCTAGATTTTAGGCTAACCATAGCCTCAAAATGTTTGCCTAAATTTTGACATTTTAGTCCAGATTTGACCTGTTTAGGTAAAAAATTACCTAAATAGATCAATTATAGTCCATTTTTGTGTTTAAGGCTTACTGTTTCCTAAAATTTAGGAAGAAAATTTTTCTGAGTGTATGGCAATATGTGAAAATTATATGGCTAGCCTGATAAAGCATCTGGTAGTACAACTAAAAATAGCATTAAGGAAGTAATCATACTCGTATGGATGCAGCAATACGCTGCAATATTTGGTGTCAGTGTGAGAATATATTGAAGATATCGCCATGTACACAAGAGCTCATTGGAGAGCTATTGCGCATAAATTGTTTATGCTGTCTGGAAAAGTACTTCGATTCTTTACTCCCTTGGACTCAGCTTCGGCAAGCGTTTAACTTGTTTATGTGTAAGTAGCGAAATGTGTTCGGCCCCTGGGGGCTGTCACCAGATGGTGACTTACAGACACACGCAGCAGAATGACTGGAGAACACATTAGGCAGCGGGTTTTCTGAAATTCTTCACTTGATATTTTTTTTAAGCATAATCTGTAAGTCTTTAAAGCCTACACTTAGATAAGATACAAAGTTAGTTCATCACAATACTTCACATGAAAAAACACGATTAAACTGCTTTGAAATCAAAAATTTTGAACAAAAGCCTTACTTAAAAGAAGAAGTGTGCCTATTAGGCACTGCCTAACTAAATTTGAATCTCTTTTGAGTACACGCTTTAAAGGTTTAAAGAAAAAGCAACCCTCACTATTATTGAACTTTGAAAAAATGTTTTTTGGTGAAGACGTTTCTTAAAAGCTTTTCAGTTTTCTTCTTCTTCTTTATTGGCCCGATGCTTGCATTACAACCGTTTGACGGTCTCGGCCGCTGCAACTAATGTCCGCCAGTCGCTTCTGCTCCGTGCGAGCTGGCACCAGTTTTTCACGCCAAGCTTAGAAATGTCTTTCCGCACCTGGTCGTCCCACCTTAGAGGTGGTCGTACCACCTTGCCTTGTCCCAGTTCTTTCGCATTCCTCTTGTAGACCATTTTTGCTGGAGCTTGATCATCCATACGGGTAACATGTCCCAGCCAGCGCAGCCGCTGTTGCTTTATGCGCTTGACCAGACTAGTATCCCCATAGAGCTTATACAGTTCGTCATTCCTTCGGATGCGAAAGTCCTCGCCAACTTTCAAAGGTCCATAAATCCTGCGAAGAATCTTTCGCTCGAAAACGCCAATCGCTGCCTTATCCGCTGATGATATTGCCCATGCTTCTGCGCCGTATTGCAGGACTGGGATGATAAGCGACTTATATAGCGCTATTTTTGTTCTTCGCTTGAGGTTTCTGCTCTTGAGCTCCTTACTTAGCCCGTAATAGCATCGGTTTGCGAGCGTGATTCTTCTTCGAATTTCCAGGCTGATGTTGTTGTCGCCGGTTATCATCGTTCCAAGGTAGACAAAGTCCTCTACAACTTTAAAGTTGTACTCTCCCATTGCAACAGATTGCCCAAGTTGTGTGTACTTCTGTTTCGAGGACACTAGGTACTTCGTCTTGTCCTCGTTTACCGCTAAACCCATTAGCTCAGACTGCTTCTCAATCTCTGAGAACGCCTTGCTTACTGCCTGTTCGGTTCTGCCGATAATGTCAATATCATCGGCATATGCGAGTAGCATTACATCTTTATTAAAGATGGTGCCCGATCTGTTGGCATTTGGGCACTGGCGCAGTATATACTCCATCAGGAGATTAAAAAAGTCACACGATAAGGTATCGCCCTGCCTAAAACCTCTTTTGGTATCAAAAGGCTCGGAGAGGTTCGTTCCTATTTTGACGGAGCTTTGAGTGCTTCTCAACGTCATCATGCAAAGTCGAACGTACTTTGCTGGAATACCTAAAGTAGACAGGGCTTCGAAAAACCTTGACCTTATTGGCGTGTCGAAAGCGGCTTTGTAATCGATAAAAAGATGGTGATTTTCGATGTTTCTCTCATAGGTCTTCTCCAGGATTTGGCGCAATGTGAATATCTGGTCTGTGGTGGATTTACCAGGTCTAAAGCCACACTGATAAGGTCCAATCAGTGTATCAACAAGGGGCTTTAGACGTTCACAAATAATGCTGGACAGAACCTTATATGCGATGGGGAGGAGACTGATCCCGCGGTAGTTGGCGCAAACTGCAGGGTCCCCTTTTTTAAAGATTGGACAGAGAACACTTAGATTCCAATCGTCGGGCATGCTTTCGTCAACCCATATACGGCACAGAAGTTGGTGCATGCACCTTACCAATTCTTCGCCTCCAGCCTTGAACAATTCAGCGGGCAGCTCATCAGCGCCTGGTGATTTGTTGTTCTTTAGCCTTCGTATGGCTAAACAGACTTCCTGTTGGGTCGGCGGGTCTATCTCTATGTTGTCGATCGGTGGCATCGTTACTTCTCTAGTGGCGGCATCCTGTTCGTCATCGCCTCCCAGTAGGTTGGAGAAGTAACTTCTCCATTTGTTAAGCGCCACTTGCGGATCTGTGACCAGATTCCCCTGTTCGTCTTTGCATTGTGCGACTCTGGGCTTGAAACCTTCTGTTAATTGCTTAATCTTTTGGTAAAATTTTCGAGTCTCACTCATGCCGAATAACATCTCGACTTCCTCGCGCATTCGCCTTTCCTGCTCACACTTTTTTCTTCTAAAAAGGCGTTTCTCCTCTTTCTTTTTCTCCAGGTATCGCTCTTTAGCAGCCCGCGTTACTCTCGACTGCAGAGTTCTCCTGTAGGCAGCGTTTTTCTCTGCAGTAGCGCGTCGGCACTCCTCGTCGTACCAAGACCGCTATCGAGGGGGCTCGGAGTAACCGAGTATCTCCTTGGCAGCCGTACTCATGGAGTGCAGTTTTCTTAAGCTTAAGATAATAACGATATATCGATGATTTTGGAGGCGATATATCAAATATCGATATTGAAAATTTGGATTTTTGATACTATCGATATTGATATGTTGAGAAATATCGACAACCCTAATTGCAAGTGGATAAAGATAAACTAAATACAAATAATTACGATTTTTGAGTATGGAATAAAATTTAAGTAGTTTTCTGTTAGCATTACGAATTACTCGAGCTAATATATGAATAAAAAAATGATCTATTTCGAATGACAGGGAAGCGACTCTAAGAATAATTCTGTATTTTCTTTTGGGGTCTTTTGCAACCAAATATATTAAAAGACCATGGTTGGGTGGGTAAAGAATTGGGAGTGTCTAATAACACCTAAGTCCACCCCATTCCGTTTACAACAAAGAGCGTGTAACCCAATGTGAGTGTTAGTTTTGAGATCGGAGGGTTAGATTAGCCTTTGGACCAATAAACAAATATGTGAATTTCCAGCGAAAGTTTCCCCAGTTTCTAAAATCAGGAGGGACTCTATAATAAAATTTGTGTTGTAGTGACACACCCCATATTGCCAGAGCTACAAAGTAAAGGGTCCCGATCCGCTGATTAGTTGATGATACACTGGCCGAATCAAGAGTGGCAGGTTGACTCGAAGCAACGTATAAAAAAATGTCCCTGTTCTCAACCTCGGACACTTCAGAATTATTCTGGACGCTTATTGCGAGGCAGGCAATTAATACAATGTTAAGCCATTTAATGTTGATTCGAGACATACACACGTTTTAGTAGGTTCCTCCAGGTTCCTTATATAAACAAGGTACTCTCCCCACAGATTTAGTAAGCTGTTCGATTTGTTTCTGAAATAAATTGTGCAGCAATGGTGAAGCCATTCGAATCGCTTATATTTGTTGTGCTGACCATTGTGGGTTCAATGTCAGACAGCGAATATTCAGGAAATACTAGCACCGCAAAGAGTTCTGAAATATTAAGTTCTCCTCAAAGTTCAACTGCTGTGCTAACCAATGAATTTATAAACTGTAACCATACTGAGATCGCACCTCTTAAGGATCAATTGAAAGACCAAAAAATTGAAATTTTAGAGCTAAAGCAAAAGTTAGCGGAACGTAAGTCGATGTATGAGGTAGTGCGCAGAATTGGTGCTGACAAAGATGCCGTGATATCAGATCTCCGGGAATCGGTGGCACAATATAAGGACTTTGAGATGAAAAGACAAAAATCGTCCTTCAATCAATCTCCAATCATTACCCAAGGATTGCAAATTGATGACCATTGTGAATTTTCATCGGGTATTCATGAAATAAGGTTAGCTGGGTTACCTTTTCTCATACCCTATAGCAAGCATATAGATGGAGCTTGCTGGATGATAATTCAGAGACGACTGGATGAGTATGTGGATTTCTACAGAAACTGGAAGGACTATCGCGAGGGCTTCGGAGACTTTCGCGGTAGCTTTTTTATTGGACTTGATAAACTCTATAGGATGTTGAATTCCCGACCTTATGAGCTGTACATAGAAATTTCAGATTTTGGCAATTTCACACGCTACGCCCGCTACAAAACCTTCGTAATCTATATATATAAAAGAAAGTCGTGTTAGTTACACCACTTATAACTCAAGAACGGCAGAACAGATTTGGCTGAAAATTGGTAGGGAGGTAGCTTAGAGCCAGGAGACGGACATAGGATACTTTTTATCCCGTTCGACAGCGTTCCCATGTGGAACATTCGCGGTTTTTTGTTTTTCATTCGATCAAGCTCAAACTCATTTTCAAAGATCTATATGAAAATTCAACAACAACTGCATACCAATCTTCCGGAAAATTCACCCCCATTGGGTGGAAAGTGGGTGGTCAAGGTTGTATGGGCGAAACTTAAGTTGCCAGCGACTAGCTCCAAACTCATTTTCAAATTTACATATAACAAAACATAAAAAAGTGACTTTCAAATTTTGGAAAATTTATCCCCAAAGTCGGAAAATCCGCGGAAAACTGTTGTATGAAACTTTTTTTGCTTATTATCCGATAAAGTTCAAACTCATTTTCAAAGATCTATATGAAAATTCGACCACAACTGCATACCAATCTTCCGGAAAATTGGGTGGAAAGTGGGTGGTCAAGGTTGTATGGGCGAAACTATAGTTGCCAGCGATTAGCGTCAAACTCATTTTCAAAATTACACATAACAAAACATAAGTTGTAAGCATAGTACGCGAAGTGGTCTATGTGGCGGTATGTGGGATGGATGTGGGTGGGATGTGGGTGGCAAGTGGGTGGAATGTGGGTGGGATGTAGGTGGGAAGTGGGCGGAAAGTGGGTGGGATGTGGGCGGGAAGTGGGAGGGATGTGGGTGGGATGTGGGAGGGATGTGGGTGGAATGTAAAAGGGAAGAGGGTGGTTTTTGGGCGGGGAAGTGGACGGGAAGAGGGTGGGGAAGTGTGTGGAATGTGGGTGGCATGTAGTGCGAAGTGGGCGGAAGTGGGTGTGATGTGCGGTAAGTGGGAGGGATGTGGGTGGGATGTGGGCCTGAAGTGGGTGTGCGTTGGTTCTATACTGTTGAAGGCGCAGCGAAGCGTGACGGGCTATTTGCTAATGAAACAAAAGTATTCTTCCATGGTTGTCTATTAAAACTGACACGCGGACGAAGTCGCGGCGGGTTTTGCTAGTTGATAATGAAAGAAACAAGTATAGACTACGGTCCCTTGGCCAATTTACTGGAAATACAAGAGATTCAATGAGAATTCTGGAGGGGCAAAGATTTTCAACATTTGATGCAGACAATGATGCTTGGGCCGGTTATGAATGCGCAGATTTACGACATGGTGGTTGGTGGTATAATCGCTGTACAGACAGGTAAGTTTCCGTAATTTTTCATGCCTTTTCTAATTAAGTATTAATTTTATTTTAATTTTAGCAATCTCAATGGAAGATACTTCACCGAGGAGGGCTACAAACCAGCAGGCATTTTCTGGGATGATCACGAATGGCATAAGGTTTATTATAATCAAAAGTTTGTGCAAATGCTGGTTAAACCATTATAATAATTTTATAAGCAATAAATAAAAACGTGAAATTCCCTTGAAAAAGCTCGCTTTAACGGTAAGGGATTTCGACCAAACTTCGCAGATAAGCTTAAAAACATATAAAACGAGAGCGTAAGTTAAAGTCGGCTCTAACCGACTTCGATATACCCGTTACTCATGAAAAAACGTGTTTAACAGGGTTCCTGCGTTCCTTAGGGTGAACATCCGAAAAGTATGCAACATTTTTTTAACTCGGCTATTTATCACTTTTTTGCTCATAACTTGAGAACTGCTCATCCGATCTTTATTATTTCTTTGGCGAACCGATTCATTATTCTTAATTCTTAATCTGCCTGAAACACAAACTTAATATACTCGTGTACCTTGGGTTCAGAGCATACAAATTTCGAGAATCATTAAGCTGAAAGGCTGTCGCCTATACCAAATATTTTATGTATACTCACAGCCGAGGGTTATATAAATGAGCTGCTTAAAATTCATCCACTCCATGATGATCAAAAGTTGTGCCAAAATGCCCGCCGCCAGTTTGCCCAAAAACATGGCGGCTCGCGTGTGTGAAGTTACTCGAGGATAATATTTCTTATCCACCTTGGCATAGATGTAGGAGTAATAGGCCACTTCAGCGGCTATATAGAAACCATAGAACACACTGACGAACTGCAGGCTCAATAGTGACCTTGTGCATATCATACCGCCCCAAATGAGAATGCCAGTCAGAGCATTGGCTATGATCACAGGTTTGTATCTGCAAAAGGACGAGTGTAGAAGGAGATTTTATCTATTGTTCTGCTTACCTTAGCAAGTCCGTTATGAGAAATAATACAATCAGAAGCACCAGATAGGAATACGTGGCAAGTGGGTAGATCTCCCGATTCACCTGATCTTGTGTCATATTGTACCATTTGCCCATTATGATTTCCGTATGGTATGGCTCTGATGGACGTAACTCACGTAGAAATCCAAATACACATAATAAACCTGAAATCTTTAGCCACGTCGGTGTCATGGTTTTCCAAGAACTTTACTAATGATTGGGCCGGAACTGAGAATTAAGTAAAATAGAAGTTTTTTGCTTTCTTATAAGTGCACGTCCGACTTACTTTATATTTGAATATAACTCAGGCGAACGTGCTTCCCCTGCATTGCTGTTGCTTGCTTTTTGTTTTTTTTTTCTGTTTCAAAACCGGTTCAGCCTTATTTTATTATAGCAGAATTAATATGAAGTCACTTTGGAAGATGAAAAATTTAAAATTGTAAACAAATACAGATTAAATTAGCACCTATCTACTCTTACAAACTAATCCACACTTCCAGTTCCTGATAAATCCAAACTTCCACTTGATAAATGTTAAGTTTGCGTTCGACGCAGCTGTTGCTCGCACTTTGACGTGTTGCTTACTGGCCAAGCGTTAGTTATACGAATACGATGTAAGACCAGGCTTATTTCTGACAGGTGGAGTCTTGTATACTCTCGCAGTAAGAAAATGTTACATTATTTTGAAATGAAAGGGCAAATCCAATGAGTTGATATACAAAAATCAAACAATATATAGTCAGTGGCGTAGCGTGTGGTTATGCCCTCCGGGGCGGAAGTCGACTTTGCCGCCCCCTCCCCCTTGAATCGTTTTAAATTTTCACATTTTTCACATTTTTTCTATAATTACAATTAAGTTTTTCTTATTCTCTCCATCAAAAACTTCTCTGTAACATAAAGGGACGTACGCAGAATTTTGATTAGGGATGACGAAGACCTAAATTCTTCGAGAAGTATTATTATGCTAAAGTTGCTATCATTATTGGAAAAGAATTGTGGAATTTTGGGATGTAAAAGAAAGATGCGCCGCAGGCGAAATTTTTTTCGCAAAAGCCACGGAAAAGTTTTTTACAGACCTCCTTAAACAAAATTTAAATAAAAATTGACTTCGATGGGCCGACACAAAAATAGTTTTGAGGTCGAACATGGTTTTCTAGTTTAATGGCAAATGCGTTTCGAAATTAGTTTTTTACTCCAAAAAAACTTTCCTTGTAGGCAGACTTCAGAGTTTTTTACTGGAGGCTGATATAATTGGACGAGTTGTACTAAGTTTTTTTGGAAACATAACAACATAATCCGTTCGATCTCAAGGGCAGTATAGTATTGTAAACTCCAAAAATTCGGAAATATCGCGAAATAGATGGACGCGGACGCGAACTATGATGAATTAATATAAAAATATTTTTTTCTTGTTGGTTAATTATTCTTTTATAATTGACACTATAAATTGTTTTTTTTTTTTTTGTCCACGAACAAACTATTAAATAACTCATTATGTATTGATTTCAAAGTAGTATATTTGAAAACAACTTTCTGATTTTGCTCATAGGATAGAAAATTTTGGATTTTAATATGGAAATTGTGGTTATTATACCCTTAGAGAGGGTATATTAAAATTGTCCGGATGTTTGTAACGCACAGAAGGAAGCATCTGCGACCACATAAAGTATATATATTCTTGATCAGCATGACGAGCTGAGTTGATATAGCAATGTCCGTCTGTCCGTCCGTCTGTCCGTCCGTCCGTCTGTTTCTATGCTATCTCCTCCGTCAGTTTTAAAGCTATCTTAACCAAACTGTGCACAAAGTCTTTTGGTATAAATACGCTGCACATTTGTCGGAACCGGCCGGATCGGATGACTATAGCATATAGCTGCCATAGGAACGATCGGTTGAAAAACTAGTTTTAGTGAGAAAAACTTTTTGTTTTTAGTGCTATCGCTCCCAACGCTCGTATTTATAAGTTATTTATTGATTTCACATAATTTCAACAAGATTTGTCGAAATCGCACCACTATATAGTATAGCTGCCATACAACCTGTCAGTCATATCGACCCCGCGAAAAACTAGTGCCAAAAACCAAATTAAGGAGAGCGTTTTTCTAATTAAACGCAAATTATAGAAACATTATCAAATTAACAAACGAACATTTAGAAAATTTACAAACTATTTCAACAGACGAAAGTGGGCCCAAATAAAGAAAAATATAACTTAATTTATCAATAAAAAAAGAGAGATAGAAAAACAAAAGAAAAAAATTTAATCAAGCTCCAAGGGTATATAAACTTCGGTCGAGCCGAAGTTAGCTTGCCTCTATTTTTTTTTTAATTATTGTTCAGTTGACACAACTTTTCTTTCATAAGAAATTTTCAAGGCATACTACAAATCTGCAACCTCTTGCATACTCCCTCTATAATCAATATATTGGAAGGGCTTGATAGGAAGAAGCAGGAAGAAATAGTGGAAAAACCCTTATACTAACTCGTAAGCTTTCAAGAATGCATTCAATAAAAATTTATTTTATTACTAAGATCTTGAAGTGCAGAATCTTGCACCGTTAAGCATTAAAATAACAGCTGAGTCTAAATCACCTTCAGAAATACCCTTATGTCTTAATTTAAGGGAATAATCAATACACATTTTGTAATTATTTGCTGCCCTAAAAACTTCCCGCCCCTGAAACTCGCAGCCTTCAGAAATTGCCGCCTCTAAAATTTGCCACCCGGGGCGGGCCACCCCCATCGCTACGCCACTGTATATAGTTAAGAACTGTATAATTGCAGTTACTTAAGAATTAAACCTTAATTTTTACGACAAATTTGTATGTGTGTCTCATAGACTGGCGTTCGTGCGAACGACCCCTAGCACTCCGTTTTCATAGGGTTAGAGGTCTAATAATAAGTACATGATTATTGTTTAGACGTCTTATAATCAGCTTTAACAATTAGTGATTAGCGCCGATCCACTGCTGAGAGCGCACTCGTGAGACCAGAGGAAACATGAGCATTATAATTGTAAGCATAGTTAAAGTGGAATGTCAGGTAATGCTTGATCTTGACTCCCACTGTGGGGAATTAGTTGGTCGGTTAAATGGACCCTTAACACGCCAATACACTCTGCTTATTATAATGAAATATGTTCAATTTTAATTGTACTATTTCCGTAAATAAAGTGTACAGCACACTTTAAATTTCCACATAACTTCTAAAGTTCTATTTACACGACCTGATCACTCATCTGAGTTTTCGTCTGATTTGCTGTCTGACCGTGTAAAAAGGTGTCTGAGTAGACATGAAGCTACTCAGATGAGCGATCAGACGAAATAGAACCGGTTCTATTTGGCCTGAGCACTCATCGTCTGACGAAAACTCATCTGAGCGATCAGGTCGTGTAAATGGAGCTTAAGGAATATAAATCATCAGATGAAACTGAACATTTCAAACTTTTTATGACTTTGAATTTTTAAGCCAGATTATTTTGTTCCTTGAGCATAAAGAAGCAAATAGTCCTACTTTAAACATTTTTTAACATTTATAGTGGTAAAATTTTAATTTTCATCCAATTATCCTCAAAATTTTCGCTAGCAACCAGAAGTGTGTTTGAACAGACGCAACAAATTAACGAACCCCAAGGCTGAAAACATACACTAACGGCCAGCTAAAGTCACCATCATGCTTTGAACTCCTTTAGGCTCCTAAATTTGTTAAGTATTAATTAGAGATTAAAACCGTAACCACTAAAACATTTTAAAATTTGAATGGGAATTGGAAGTGAGTTATTGTATTTGAGTGTGACCAAGAGTATATAAATTGTTTACGTTGCAATACTTTTATGAATGAAGTAGTTTCATATCTTTTATTAACAAATTTTAAAAATTATACTTTAAAATAGGCGAAAATAAAGGAAAAAATTCTGTATACAAAATTTTGACACTTAGTACTTTTACTCAATAAATGAGATTATAAATGGGGCCGCGTTTGTCTTCATGATTTGTAAAAGGGATATTTTAATCTTATAACCGTAACCGTAACCCGAAACAGAATTAGGTTAACAACCGTAACCAGTACCGTATCCGATAACCCACAACCGTTATATAAACGTAGCCGAAAAAAGGCGATCGGTTATTCGTTCGGGTTTTAATCTCTGGTGTTAATTGTAGCACTTATATTCCACAAATCGCGTTCGAGCGAATTGGGTCTTATTGGGAATAATTATTACTGATATTTTTTAGACTTGAGTGTCTCCAACCACTGCAAAAGATGTATACGGTGTTTCCAACAGTGCCAATAATATCCGCTGTCCCTCGTGTGGCTTAATAATTATACTTGTACAAGCAGAGAGCGGGTGTTGATTGAATCACCCTAAAAAATGTAAGCCTCGCTCTCTCTTTCTTGAGATAACAAAAGAACTTAACGGCGTATACGGTTGCTTTTTTCTAGAGCAATCACTTAATCGCAAAAGTTCCCCTTTCAGGAACGAGTGTATATTTGACTGTGTTGAAAATGCCCATATACGGTCTTATTAATCCGTATTCACTTCACATGGGCAAGAAGCAAAAGTCACACTGATTCAGATGAAATAGAAAGAGATGTGCATGTGCACAGATCTAACTGTAATGTTTCGATTCCATCGTTTATGACGGCTTCCTTCTTTTTGGTTGCTTCTTTGACAGTCGCAGTTTGTGCGCATCGAAAAGAATTAAATAAAACAAATATAATTTGAAATATAAATGTTCTTGGTGTCGACTATTTAATTGTTGGGCGATATTGAAGCAAATAAACTATAGGTTATGGGCCCAGACACAAAACAATAAAATAAGTTGAGTTTTTAATACACAGAGAAAAATATCCGTTCGAATTGTAACGAAATCATGAACTTTTGTTGACGATAGTCTGCTAAGCACGCTTTTTCGATATTCATGAACATTCGTTCACAATATGCTATGAACATTTTGTTCTCACACATGAACGGTTAGGGCTTGTCTTATAAACATTTTGTGCTCGTTTCAAGAACATTTTGTTCTCGCTTTGCCGGCGACTAAGATCCAGAAAAAAAAATAATGACCATAGTTAGTTAGGTGAATGTGGAAGTCTCCTCCCTCTGGGGTTGTTGGTTACTCGGGAAGGGCACGGAAGGAAGGAAGAGACGACCAAACCCACACACCACACACCCACCGCGTTGCAACCCACAACCTTTTCTAAGCGCTGTAGCTAAATTTTATTAGAATTATTAATTTGAAAATTTTTTTGCTTCACCTAGTCTGGGACTTGAACTCAGGACCTCGAAGAGACTGAACGGACGACGTCATTTTAACTCACACGACCATCCAGCTCACGCGCGAGGCAGCGACAAAATCAAATTAAGAAATGAATGCTTTCAGAATGAAGTGCTTAAGTAAGCATTGAGACTGCCGGACAGATCCAAGCCCTGTGGCTCAGCGGAAAGGCGTTCGCTTAGCACGCCGAAGTCCTGGTTTCAAATCCCCGTCGTGTCGTGTTTTTTTTTTTTAATTTTATTTTTTTTTTAAGTATTTTTAACATTGTCTATATTTTTTACAATGCACTCTGGTCCTATGATATAAACAAATGTTAATAAGCACTGAAATCATAAAATAGCTAAAATACTTATATTTTCATGAACACTTTTTCGCATTTCATGACTACCGTTCATGTTTTATGAACGGAAAAAACGAACCACAATCATGACCATTTGGTTACAATTTTAGAACGGGATATTTTTCTCTGTGTAGAGAACAAGAAAATCGGTTCAAAACAATATTGTGCTTTTATGTGTGAGAAATTAAAGTTGTGGATAACGGCAATTTGAAAAATAAAGAAAACTTTTACAATTTAAGCCGGGTATCCAGCACCGCGGAAACTAAAAATTCCTGTCAAACTTCATATAAAAAAAACTGTGGCAGGAATTTTTAGTTTGCATTTTCCTTGCTTGTGTATCCAGCAACATGAACGTAATCCACAATTTGTTATCGATAGTTGGCATATCGATAGCGTGTGTGGATGGAGAGAACAGCTGACACACAGCGCAGGAAAGTATTGTCAACAATTATTTTGGATGCCACGAGCGAAAAGTTTGGGAAAAATTCTTTATTTTTTTTTGTTATGAGCTGTCATATGGCTGAAGGACCATTTGCTTGCAAAGATTGGTAGAATATGGTGCCAAGGGAACACTTATGCCAAATTGATGAAACCGCCAGAGGGATGCTTTCCATAGACACAAAGGTCGGAGAGATGTTGTCCATATAGATGCCTTATTAATCTGTGTGTCGCCAGATCATAGGCAAAGTAATTAGAGTGGTGCACCAATGGTCATGATAGCTGCTGGTGTGCGTATCTATTTAAGCGAATAATGGCAAGGCGTCTACACCGCGGTATATATGTATGTTGTTGTATGCCTTACATACCAGGGGCCCCACATATGTAAGTAGATGACTCTAGATTCTTGAGGGCAGTCGGTCATGCCTTACCCCATAACGGGATCGCCCATATCCACCGCTACGAGGCTTAAGAAGCCAAAGGAGCTCCAATGCCATTAGCTGAAACCATAGCTACTGCCCGAGTCACACGGACTTTCCTGGCCAAGACACGCCAAGGTATTTAGACGTTATATCCGTATATGGATCTTTTATTCCCAGGAGTTGCACATAGCAATCGTGTTGACTCTTTGAACGATTAACGACTATGTTCAAGCGGTTCACCCATCTACCAAAGCTTAGTTACTGATCCGGCCACTAAGTTGGCAAAATCCTTAATGTAGATGCGAATATTTAGGCAATCTTGTATCCGACCATAAAAGACTTCATTCGATGGGCGACCAATCAAGAAGTCATAATACCTTAGGGATAATAGCATTATAAAGTTGCGCACATATCAACATGCTGCAGTGATGTTGTGTGCCATCCGGGACCCAAAGTGACATGCCATCGGGATATCATCCCCAAGTATAAAGTTTTGCTACATACTCCGAGCAGCATGCTTTATTCAGAAAATATTATTTATATTTTTTAAATTTATTTAAATTCAAATAGTTAACAGTGCCAAACAGCTGATTGATCAGAGTGACCTTCCATCTTTTAGGTGCATGGTCGCACTGTTTTAGTTATGTTCCACACACACAAGAAATAATAAAGGCCTGTATCCAGCACTGCGGAAAATTCCTGTCAGGAATTTGCTAATTATTTCTTGTGTGTGTGGAACATAACTAAAACAGTGCGACCATGCACCTAAAAGATGGAAGGTCACTCTGATCAATCAGCTGTTTGGCACTGTTAACTATTTGAATTTAAATAAATTTAAAAAATATAAATAATATTTTCTGAATAAAGCATGCTGCTCGGAGAATGTAGCAAAATTTTATACTTGGGGATGATATCCCGATGGCATGTCACTTTGGGTCCCGGATGGCACACAACATCACTGCAGCATGTTGATATGTGCGCAACTTTATAATGCTATTATCCCTAAGGTATTATGACTTCTTGATTGGTCGCCCATCGAATGAAGTCTTTTATGGTCGGATACAAGATTGCCTAAATATTCGCATCTACATTAAGGATTTTGCCAACTTAGTGGCCGGATCAGTAACTAAGCTTTGGTAGATGGGTGAACCGCTTGAACATAGTCGTTAATCGTTCAAAGAGTCAACACGATTGCTATGTGCAACTCCTGGGAATAAAAGATCCATATACGGATATAACGTCTAAATACCTTGGCGTGTCTTGGCCAGGAAAGTCCGTGTGACTCGGGCAGTAGCTATGGTTTCAGCTAATGGCATTGGAGCTCCATTGGCTTCTTAAGCCTCGTAGCGGTGGATATGGGCGATCCCGTTATGGGGTACGGCATGACCGACTGCCCTCAAGAATCTAGAGTCATCTACATACATACATATGTGGGGCCCCTGGTATGTGAGGCATACAACAACATACATTTATACCGCGGTGTAGACGCCTTGCCTTATGCGCTTAAATAGATACGCACACCAGCAGCTATCATGACCATTGGTGCACCACTCTAATAACTTTGCCTATGATCTGGCGACACACAGATTAAGAAGGCATCTATATGGACAACATCTCTCCGACCTTTGTGTCTATGGAAAGCATCCCTCTGGCGGTTTCATCAATTTGGCATAAGTGTGCCCTTGGCACCATATTCTACCAATCTTTGCAAGCAAATGGTCCTTCAGCCATATGACAGCTCATAACAAAAAAAATAAAGAATTTTTCCCAAAATTTTCGCTTGTGGCATCCAAAATAATTGTTGACAATATTTTCCTGCGCTGTGTGTCAGCTGTTCTCTCCATCCACACACGCTATCGATATGCCAACTATCGATAACAAATTGTGGATTACGTTCATGTTGCTGGATACACAAGCAAGGAAAACGCAAACTAAAAATTCCTGCCACAGTTTTTTTTATATGAAGTTTGACAGGAATTTTTAGTTTCCGCGGTGCTGGATACCCGGCTTTAGCAAATTCCTGACAGGAATTTTCCGCAGTGCTGGATACAGGCCTTTATTGCATAAAAATTTTGATGCTCGTTGATATATGAGTGTGTGTGGTCGTACATGCATATGTGTGTGTATGAGCGCTGATGCAAAGGTGGACAGAGCGGACAAAGAACCCTTCAGTTCCAGAATTCACTACTCCTCAAATTCACCAGTTTTTCACTGATCTGCGTCAACGTCGACGTCGGCAGAGCTAAATTCTGTGTATATTTGTTGTTGGAATTTTGCCTAGAACATCGAAAAACAAAAGTCAGCGTGCGCTGCTTTTGCGTCGACGTCGACAGAGCTCAATTCTGTGTATATTTGTTGTTGCAATTTTACATAAAAAAAACCCAAAAAAAAGGCGTGACAATCGCTCTGCTCGCACAGGCCAAAAGATGCAGGAATCATGGGTGCCCCATAAATGAATTTTTTGGTAAATTCAGTAGTGAATTTTGCAAAGAAATCATGCGTGAATCATCGATGAATCTGCCAGTGAATTCATCAGTGATTCACCAATGAACAGTCACGCGTGACCTCCTAGGACATGCCTATGTTAAATTCACTACATTTTCCCGTAGTGATTCACCGATGAATTGGCCTATGTCATCGGTGAATCATTGGTGATTCATTGGTGACGAGAACTGAAGGGAATTTTCAACAGAAAAGTGTACATGTGTGTGTGTGTGAATTTCTGGCGAATTCGAATTTCATCAGCCAATTTCTGCTGGAGTCAGAGCAAATTCGAGCGATTCATGCGCGTGTACGAAATTCTTGGAAATTCGAATTTCATCAGCCATTATTTCTTCTGAAGTCAGAACAAATTCAAGCGTTTCTTGAGAAATACAGGACTTTCAGGTGAAAAGTGTAATTGTGTTGCAAAATATGGATAAGGGCAAACGGAATATAAAACCGTTTGACGGTGAAAAGTATTCTATATGGAAATTTCGAATTAGAGCACTCTTGGCAGAAAATGAGTTATTATAAGTGATTGACAAAGAGCCAGAAGTAATTACAGATGAGTGGAAAAAGGCAGAGAGAAATGCAAAAAGCATTATAATTGAGTACTTGAGCGACTCGTTCCTTTCTTTGCAAACAGTAAAATTAATGCCAAGAAAATTTTTGAAAATTTGGATGCTATTTACGAGCGCAAGAGCTTAGCATCACAGCTTTCTTTACGAAAGCAGTTATTGGCACTAAAACTTAAAGGTGACACTCCACTAGTCAATCATTTTAAGATATTTGATGATTTGATAACGGAGTTAATAGCCTCAGGAGCAAAGATTGATGAAATGGACAAAGTGTCCCATGTACTTCTAACTCTTCCTTCAAGTTATGATGGTGTTACAACCGCCATTGAAACTTTGTCAGAAAATAACCTTACACTGGCGTTTGTGAAAACCCGTCTTCTCGACCATGAAATAAAGTTGAAAAATCTCAGTAAAGATACGAGCGTCAAGGTGTTGCAGGCTGTTCGTTATAAAGAGCAGAAAATGCAAACAAATTATAGAAACAACAAAAAGGTTTTCAAAAATAAATTTAAGCCAAAACCAAAATGTTTTCATTGTGGTAAACAGGGACATATGAAGAAAGATTGTTTTGCTTTTAAGAGAAACGCAGTTAATCAAAATAAGGAGAATGAAAAGCAGGTCCAAATAGCAACAACTCAGCCTGAACGTGGGTTTGCATTTATGATGAAAAATGGAGTTGATCATGTGAAAGAAGGAGAAGTAGGGTTCATTTTAGATTCAGGAGCGTCAGACCATATAATAAAAGATAAAGTTTTGTTTGCTAACTTTACACAATTGGAAACACCTGTGGAGATTGCGATTGCTAAGCGCGGAGAATTTATCCATGCTACTGCTAAGGGAATTGTGCGTCTTAGCAATTCTGATAATGAGATAACATTGAAGGATGTATTATTCTGCAAAGATATTCCTCATAATTTATTATCGGTAAAGAAAATGCAGGACGCTGGAATGACCATAGAGTTTAACGCAGGAGGTGTGAAAGTCACAAAGAATGGTCAAATGGTAATCAATGGAGCATGTGAGTATAACGTACCAATTATAAAATTTAAAATGACTCCTAGAGCATTTACATCAAAAATTTCAACTAACGAAGAGTATCGCTTGTGGCATGAGAGATTGTGACATGTTAGCATTGGAAAATTTTTAGAAATTAAACGCAACGATTTGTTTGAAGATATTAATTTGTTAAAGAATGTACCAATAAACAATGTCTTATGTGAGGCGTGTATAAACGGAAAACAATCGAGACTTAAATTGGAAAAATTCAAAAATAAAGATCACGTTCAAAGACCTTTGTTTGTAGTGCATTCTGACGTTTGTGGTCCGATAACACCTTCGACAATTGACAATAAGAACTATTATGTAGTTTTTATTGACCAGTATACATTTTATTGTGTGACATACTTGATAACTTATAAGTCTGATGTATTTTCCGTTTTCAAAGACTTTGTTGCAAAAGGTGAAGCCCATTTCAACATGAAATTAGTAAACCTGTATATTGATAACGGAAGAGAATATTTGTCTAATGAGATGAGAGAGTTCTGTATTGAAAAAGGCATCAGCTTCATCTAACGGTTCCACACACTCCACAATTAAATGGTGTCTCTGAACGAATGATTAGAACCATTACTGAAAAGGCTCGTTCTATGATCAATGGTGCTAAGCTGAATAAAAGTTTTTGGGGCGAAGCTGTTTTAACAGCTACTTACTTAATAAACCGATGCCCAAGTAGAGCATTACAGAATGTAAAGAAAACACCATTTGAAATGTGGCATAATAAAAAGCCTGTTTTAAAATATCTTAAGTTATTTGGTTCGGCAGTATATGCACTTAATAAAGTGAGGAAACGAAAATTCGATGAAAAATCGACTAAAAGTATACTTGTCGGGTATGAAGCAAATGGTTTCAAATTGTGCAATGTGGAGTCGAGAAAATTTATGACAGCTAGAGATGTTGTGGTGGATGAAACCAATATGCTAAATTCTAGGTCTGTGGATGACTGTGTAAAACAGTCAGGTGACTCAGTGTTCCAAAAAGTTTGTTTGGAACAGATGGAAGACTCTTTGTTTCAACTTGACAGTTTGAAACAGGTTGAAGATTCTTGTTTTCGTAATGAAAGTGTGGAACAAGAAGTTGATATTCCATATGCGAATATGGAGTGTGAAGAGTCGGATTTTCCCTAAGTTAGTATGGAAAATAGTGCGGGGTAAATGCGGGTGAAAAATCTGATGTTTCAGATGTACAGCCTAGTGAAAATTCCACAAATCTTGAGAATGCCGATCCAGTTGAGGATGCTGGTGATAAATTAGGTACATTACAGGAAAATATACAGAATGACTAAATCAGACGGAGTGAAAGAATAAAAGGCAGGCCAAAAATGTCTTATAGATTGTTAGAAAAGTTTTTAATGAATGCTCATTCTTTCTTTAACAATACTCCCAATACTTTTGAAGAAATTAAAAATCGAAATGATAGAGTTCATTGGGAAAAAGCAATTCAAGAGGAATTAGATTCTCATTTCCAAAATGAAACTTGGTCTTTGGTACAAAGACCTTATAATAAAAACATTGTTGATTGTAAATGGGTATTTACGATAAAGCAGGATGAATTTGGTAACTTAGTTTGGTAAAGGCAAGGCTTGTAGCGCGTGGTTTCACGCAAGAATATGTAACGGATTAGGATGAAATATTTGCATCAGTTGCACGATTTTCCAGTTTCAGATTTATTCTGTCACTTTCAAACCAATTCGACCTCAATATTTATCATATGGATGTCAAAACAGCATTTTTAAATGGTATCCTTAAGGAAGAGATTTATATGACGGTTCCTCAAGGATTATCGTATAGAAATGACACAGTGTGCAAATTAAATAAGGCTATTTACGGTCTTAAGCAAGCAGCCAGATGCTGGTTTGAAGTTTTCGAACAAGTATTAAAAGATATTGGATTTGTAAATTTAGCGGTTGATCGTTGTATTTATTTAGTAGACAAAGGAGATGTTTCTAAAAATATTTATGTACTACTGTATGTGGATGATTTAGTGATAGCCACCAAAGACATTGCAACAATGACCAAACTCAAATCTTATTTGATGAATAAGTTTAGAATGACCGACTTGCTTGACATTCGATACTTTATCGGTATAAAAATAGACAGACAAGATGATCGATTGTGTCTTAGCCAATCTGCTTATATTAAAAATGTTTTTAGAAAATTTAATATGGATGATTGCAAAATTAACTTTTGTGAAAAATGTTAACGGTGAGAACATAATTAATGGTTATGTTGATTCTGATTGGGCTGGAAGTGAGACAGACAGAAGAAGTACTACTGGATATTTATTTAAAATGTTTGAGTCGTGTGTAATTTGCTGGAGTGCAATGAAACAAAATTCAGTCGCTGCTTCATCTACTGAAGCAGAATACATGGCTTTGTTTGAGGGCGTAAGAGAAGCATTGTGGTTGAAGTCATTAATGAATGAGATAAAGCTTAAGTCAGTTAACCCAATAAAAATTTATGAGGATAATCAGGGTTGTATTTGTATAGCCAATAATCCCACTTGCCACAAGAGAACTAAGCATATCGATATTAAATATCATTTTACTAGAGAACAAATTGAAAAGAAACTAATTTCTCTTGAGTATATTTCTACAGATATGCAGTTGGCTGATATCCTGACGAAACCGCTACCTGCAGCAAGATTCCTCAGTTTGAGAAATCATCTTGGACTCTCTGAATGAGTAAATTTAAATATTTTTTTTAAAAATAATTTTGTCTATGTATAATTAAATGAAGTCACTTTAAATTTTTATTTAAAATATTATAATATTTCAATGTAAAAGCACTACTAACTTTGATTGGTCGGATTAGGTTTTTCTGGGTTTTCCCTATTTCCCAGAGAGCGCAAACTTGTCTAATAAGATATTGTAATTTTTAACTTTGATTAATCAATGTCACTTTTGAGGAGGTGTGTTGAAAATGCCCATATACGGTCATATTAATCCATATTTACTTTACATGGGCAAGAAGCAAAAGTCACAATGATTCAGATGAAATAGAAAGAGATGAACAGCATGTGCACAGATCTAACTGTAATATTTCGATTCCATCGTTTATGACGGCTTTCTTCTTTTTGGTTGCTTCTTTGACAGTCAGTTGCTTTTAGACGACGAGTTTGTGCGCATCGAAAAGAATTAAATAAAACAAATATAATTTGAAATATAAATGTTCTTGGTGTCGACTATTTAATTGTTGGGCGATATTGAAGCAAATAAACTATAGACTGAACTGCACAATTTCGAGTCACACCGCATACGCTTTTAAAGTGAGTATTGAACAAGTGCGGATCTCTGCTCTGTACTAAATTCAACTCATCAAAGTCAAATGTCTTCATTTGAAAACTTGTTTATGGCCATAAACGAAAATGATTGAACTTGATTTTCTTCAGTTCATTTTTTCATTGTTCAGTACTCTCCACTCAGTGACTTCTTACATTGTTTTTCTTTTCCCTTTCACTGAGGTGACTAACAAAAAACAAAATACGGCAGTTTACGAAAAACTAACGAAATAACATAAGGATAATCAAAAACTATCCTCTTTTTTCTCAGTATAAGCAATTTGATTAAGTTTAATCATAAATTAATCAAATCCCTCAACATGTTCACTGAAATTAAAAAACCTCAACCCAATACTAGTTCATATCAACTTTATTAGCTTTCGAGGTTTGTGCACGAGTGCAAATACATTGAGCCATTACGGCTATAAAATAGACAATTCCAATTACAATGAAATAAAATGCATATGCTGTAAATTGCTCCTTGGTGGTCAGATTGAGATTTCCCGTTTCCGAAACCACGACCAATGTGAGAGCTGTTTGCAAGACCAAAGCAATGAATGTGTTAATGCCAAAGATCAGAGCAAAGCTATCCTCTAACAGGCTGCTGGCCAATTCCGCACTGCAAAGTAAAGAAACCAATATTGACAGGTCTTAGTTCCAATCGTTATCTCCATTCTCACCTGGCTACCGTTATCGTAAAAGCATATAGTCCGCCAAATAGAACATAGCCCAAGTAGGACACATAAATACTGGAAGTCCAGGATGCCAGCAGTATGCAACCTCCCTCAAGTACCGACAGCAATGCCATGGATAGCAAACTGGTGCGAGATCTCAATCTTCCGGCATGCAAATAGCCAGCCATTAGAGCGAAAAGAGCAGACAGAGCAGTGAGTGCCGCATCCACAGCTCCGTTCCACACAATCTGGTGAGTTAATTTTAAAAGAATTACTAGATCATCTTATAACTGACCTACTTACTGTCGGTTCATTTTCGAAAGATTTCCAAAACACCTGCATATAGGTGGTTATCTGCAAGTAACCAGCCAAGGCCACAGCATACCACAAGCTCCACTGCAGGACAGTAGGATTTGTATAGGCGGCGTGGAAATGAGACCATAAAAGTGCCAGTGCCTGAACTTTCTTCTCATCACGCTTCTCTTCTCCATTCTCAACCGAAGCATTTTCGAAGGCCGTTTCTTTGGGATTGGTACTGTCCTGATGGAAATACAAGCTCCGTTCGACTTTTGGCAAAACAAAGGCCCAAAGTAAGGCCAAGACTTGAGCTGGAAAAGGTGATAAGGATTATTATTTGATTTTTGCATCTTTAGACCTTGCTTCTGATCTTGTGTTTATTAACATTTAAGCGATCCAATTCTAAGGCATTCTTGAAACTAAAATTACATTGTATCGATACCGTTTCTTAACCAGTGTCTGTAATAAAAAATTATAGGAATAGACGTAAATAGGTCAAAAATAATAATTCACAAGTGAGGATTCGGCGCGTCCAAAGTTAATATACCCTTGCAGCTTGTATAATTGATGTAAATTAAGGTTTGAAATGATTTTCGTCGAATAGATAGCGCCACTACTTCTACCATGTGGTGGTTTCAGCTCTAGTTCATCCAGCTCAAATCACAGATCCAGTTCCTCTATCTAGTTCCCGCATCACTAGCAACTATCGATGTTCGATACTCCCGCCTTTTTGATGTGGAACATCTTTAATTTCGAAGATTTTAGTAGGAGTAAAATTTGACTTCACCGTCACGTGACGCTGGCGTCATTCATATTTTGTGTTGTTTTGTGGAGTGTCCCGTCAAACAACCACACACAAGAGGATAGGCAGAGAGGATCTGGATAAGATCTGGATAGGATCTAAGCGGGATCTAGGTGAGATCTAGGTGGGTTCAGCGACGGATGTGCGTGGGATCTGGGTGAAATCTGGTTGGTATCGAGGAGGGATCTGGGTGGAATATGGGTGGGTTCTGCGAGGGTTCTGCGAGGGATCTGGGTGTGATCTGGGAGGAATCTAGAGTGGATTTAGGTGGGATGTGTGTTGGATCTGGGTAAGATGTGGGAGGGATCTGGGCGGTATCTAGGTGAGATTTTGGGTGGAATTGTGTTTGATCTGGGTGGGTTCTGCGAGGGATCCAGGTGGGATCTAGGTTGGATCTAGGTGGGAACTAAGTGGGATCTGTTTAGGACCTGGATGTGTTCTAAGGGGGATCTGTGTGGAATCTGGGTGTGATCTGTGTGGGATCTGGGTGGGTTCTGCAAGGGATCTGAGTGGGATCTAGGAGGGATCTGGATGGGATTTAAGTGGGATTTGCGAGAGATGGGCGTGTTCTGCGAGAAATCTGGGCACACACAGTGTCTTATCTCTCCTCCATTCTGTTACACCCACTTCTGTTCTGTTTTACCGGCAACACGCCGTCTCCAATAAACCGAACTTAAACCTAATCTGTTTTTAAAACTAAATAGTTAACGTGGCGTAGCTACCACCTTTTGATTGCCAGTTTATAATATGGCAGCTATACGATATATTCATCAGATTTTGATCAAATTCCCCAAAATTGTGTGGAAATAGACAATATTCATAACTGGAAAGTAAAAAGAAGTAAACAAAAGGGTTTTCTCATTAGAACTACTTTTTCGAGATATTTTTGTTCAGCGTCAACAGACGAATATTTTTAGGGAAACTTGAACCGTACCATGAACTGAAAGTTCTATATTTATGATCTACACTTTCAAAAATAATCTTAAGAATCTTTTTCATTTTCAATTTTCTGAATATATTCGGCCCAGTAATTATTCAGAGTTGGGTCATAGTTTCAGCAGTTTTTTAAGATTGAACACCGTTTCAAATCATACATCGGGAACTAGGAACAGGTTCCAAGGTATCCAAAATGGCTGCAAGTCAAAATTTAATGGACTGTCTACCGTATTTCAGCGAATGTTTACTATGGTGCAACCTTCTAAGGCGTGACAAAATCCTTTACGGTGTGCTTATATAAAAAGTCAGCTGTAGTTCTATAATCCTTGTTCCTAGGAATCCATAATAACCTTTCATATACCTTATATTCCCTAGTAGTTTTACTCGCAACATAATTCCTTAATTAACTTAATTTCATTTTCCTACAGAAAGAATGCAAAATTTGTGTCTTAACCCTATTAATAGTTCCATTTAAGATCCATTGTATAAAAATTAAGTTTGTATACCTACAGCCCACTGTGAAATACAAAAGCTCCTTGTAATTCATCCACTCCATGCTGATCAGTAGTTGTGCCAAAATCCCCGCCACAAGCTTACCCACAAACATGGCCGCCCGCGTGTGAGAGGTAACGCGGGGATAATACTGCTTGTCGACTTTGGCATAGATGTACGAGTAATAGGCTACCTCGGCCGCTTGATAGAAACCATAGAACACCTCCACAATCTGCAAGCCCAACAGTGTGGTGGTCCATATCAAAGTTCCCCAGATAATAATGCCAGTCAAAGCATTTGCAATGATCAAAGGCTTATATCTGCAAAAATAACAAAGTTCAGTTGGAGTCATTTCAAGCATGAGCCTGGTCCTACCTTAGGAAATCCGTTATGAGAAACACCACAATCAACAGAGCTAGATAGGAATATGTGCCAATGGGATAGACAGCGCGATTTACCTGATCCTCTGTTACATTATACCACTCGCCCATTAAGATTTCGGCATGATAGGGCTCCGATGGACGCAACTCGCGTAAAAATCCAAACATGCACAGCAAACTGGAAATCTTTAGCCAAGACGACGCCATGGTCTATCGATCCGACTTCTATCTAATCTGAAGCTCTACTGAAGGGAGCAGCAACGATGGTTGTGTCCAACTGATTTCGCTTAGATGTAGCACATGTATGGCTCATAAATCAGCTATTAAAATAATTGCACACCATTTCCATAGGGTTAGAAGTCTAATAATAAGTTCGCGAATTATAAACAGCTTAAACAATAATAGATTAACGGCAACACACCGCTCGGTGCATACACGTGAGTGTGTAATCAGCTAAATATCAGGGAAAATGGAATGTAACGTACATACATTCCCACTGTGGGGAACTTTTAAATTGTGCATCGGGTATATTTACCTCTTACTCCGCTTCGGTCAATGGAAACTCTTAAAAAATCTATCTTATTGAGTCGATTTTCTATTAACTGACCTACACCTAATATGCCGACAAACAGATTTAGGAATGTGAAATATTTAATTGTAAATACTTTTATTAGCAACTATTCTTATCCGCACCATCCGGGTCAAATCGTTTTCGCAAGATTAAACAACATATTATTGGGATTAGTCAACATAGTTCTATACCCCTTAGTTGTATAGTAAAAAAGGTATACCAAGTTTGTGCAAAAATATAAAACATATATCAGGGACCATAAAAAATGTCTCTATAAATTGTACACACTAAAAATTTGAAAAAAAAAGGTCACGAAGTGGTTTGTTGTACTAGCGATATTTGTGTTGTTTATGGAAATTTCAAGATTTCAAATGTGACACATTTTTGAACTCAAAAAGTTGATAGTGTCGAGATGGGTGTCTGGGTTTGGTCTGGTTCGCTGCCGTTTTCTTTTTATTGAACTTTGAACTTTTCAGCTTTAGAGTAGGATTTGTTGCTTTTGGCTTGGCTTACAAAATATTTCTTTGTAGCAAATCAAAAAATTACATCTTCATACTCAAAATGGTGACACGTCTATATAGCACACAGTCATTTCACCCGACACAACAATTCAACAACCCGTCAATTCAACACAAAACAAAGTCTTCACAAAACAGTTTCAGCACAAAGTTTTCAAGATATAGTTGAAAGGAAAGTACAAAATGAGGAGAAAACATGATGATTTTACATTTTCGCCTTAGAGTTTAAAGATGCGACTATTTTTACTTGCTAATTTGAAATGTTTTGTAAAACAAGTCAAATAGCAGACGTTGAAGCGAAATTCCACAAGTCCCTATCATAAGCTTAAAACTTCAAAATGCAATAAAAAGTAACGACAGCTACCCAGACCCAAACCCAGCGAAGGATTTTGTACTACCATCATTCCATTCGGAAATTCGCAAAACCAACCGCCGAAAATTTTATTTATTCTTTATTTTTTTACGCTAATATATGACAGAGGTACACAAATACAAATAAAGAGAATCTTTCTTAAGCAACAACAACCACAAGATATAGAGAGAGAAAATCAAATTTGGTTGAGTGTGCTCGTGTCTGCCCAGTCAAAATATGCGGAACGTGGTTCCCAAAAGAGGCCATTTTGCACACTTCTGCTTACAAGTAGAGCATTTTACTAGTTTTTGCAGTATGAAAGAAGGCAGGGCTGATAACTGATGCACGGTTCTGTTTACTAGATTTGTATTAGGTTAGAAGCGAATAAGTTTGCACAACATACAAACGTGCCGTCTAATGGCACTTATGCACCCGTGCTGAGCGGTTTTACGAAGTTTAACCTACAACACCAACTTATTCGATTCTTCTATTAAAACAGTTCCTGCTGCGTTTTTGCCACAGTACAAAAGCGAATGGAAGATTGCAGTATATGCAACTACTTCTTTATGTCAAAAGTTCTATGCGAGATGTGCAGTCAAGTCCGACTGATCATTCGTATTATATTTGTTGTTGCGTTCGAATTTGCAACTAGATAAAGGAGAGAAGGCGAACACTCAGGTTGTTGTTGCACTACGTGGAGGGTACAGCTATGCGTGAGGGTTGCACCCGCGGCTATCGCAGAGAGTGTTCCTTTTGCCTGATACTTTTTTCATGTGGGCGTGGCCAAAATTGAAAATAAACTTGATCTGCCTGCAGCTATGAGAAACATTTGTCCCATACATGTGGAAACTCTATCTCTTACCATCTCCGAGATCTGTTTGTTCATACGGACGGACGGACGGACAGACGGACATGGCTATATCGACTCGGCTGTTGATGCTGATCAAGAATATATATACTTTATAGGGTCGGAAATGATTCCTTCTCTCTGTTACATACTTTTGCACAAACTTAATATACTCTATGTACCTTCGGTACAGAGTATAAAAATCAGCCATTTCAGCTGAAAAATTTTCTTAGTATTGCTCGGAATGGTGATCTCAAAAATCAATTTTAAAAATTTTTTCATGGTTCCTTTTTTTAAATATTATTTTTTTTTGTTGTTGCTCTTACATCTTAAGCCATATCTCACTTCATAATTGTCAGATAGAGTCAAGTAAGATATAAATCGAAAGGTTATGGAGCTGCCAATAATTGCGTGCAGCATTGTTTTTAAATCGGTTCAGTAGTTTTAATTCAACAACCAAGATTATTTCAAGAAAATCGTTTTTTTTTTGCTCGAAAATACGAGAAATTTTATTTTAAAACGCCTAGGATATATATACAAACAAATTTTTTTTATTTTTTCTACTTAGGAATCGCACTTTTACGAAGAAAATAGGGTCTTGGTTAGGAAAATCGTGTCACACGTACCGTAGATGGATCAAATTGAGAAGAGGAACTAAAAGTCAAATTTGAGTAGTTTGTGTGTTTACAATAAATAAATTTGTATTTTTCTTCGATTTTTTATCAATTTATGAAGTGAGCAAAAAGCCATAACAATAATAATATTCAAGAACGGAACAAAAGTCGAAGGAAACTAAAGTTTATTTTTAAATAATCACGAAAATACCACATTTTTTTGCACTAAATTGCTAACAGCTCCTGTAACTTTGAAAATTGTTACTTTTTTCTTCGTAGAAAATGATTCTTAAGAAGAAAAAATAAAAATATTTTTTTTGGATTTTTTAATATTTTTTCCAGGCGACCAAATATGAAATTACTCGCATTTTCGAGCACAAAATCGATTTTTAAAAAATATTTTTGGTTATTGTATTCAAACTAATAAACCGATTTAAAAACAATGTTTTACTCGATTACAGGCAGCGCAATTACCTTTCGATTCTTGTCTTGCTTGACTCTATATGACAATTATACAGTGAGATATGGCTTAAAATGTAAGTGCACCAACCAAAAAATAGAATAAAAAATAGTATTTCAAAAACGGAGCCTTTTGACTTTTGAGATCACCATTCCAAACTACACTAAAAATGTTCAGTAGAAATGGGTCTTTTTGGCTGTAAACTAGTGTTATCTACTCTGTACAACACCTTAGATGTGAATATAGTAATGATAAACTGAGGCATACAGCCATGCTCCGACTTTCGCTTTCGCAAAATTTGTGCGATTTGAGGTCCAAATTTGTTCCAAAAACCGGTTTGAAATCGCAAAAGTTTGCGAAGGTGAAAATGGAAGCATCGCTTATAAAAGTAGAAATAGCTCCAGTTTATAATGCTTTCAGTAGTGTTTCAGTACAACCCACGAAGATGCTTAATAAAGCGAAAGCCAATAATGCCCTGCCAGCTCTTCCGAATCAAGGCTGATTTCAGTACCTTTCGGGTGGGCGAAATTTTTCTGTCACTAAAAATAAACCTTTTCTTCAAATTCAGCTCAGTACTAAGTTCAGCAGAATTTTGTGTAATTGTCTCACCAAAAATTCCGGAATTATTTTTCCTCGATAGACCGCGAATTATCATGAATTTACGTGCAGAAATTAATTGGCGGTTTCAAGTTCAAAAACAGACCAATATCAAAATAAAACTCCATGTATTTGGTCTATTTAGTTGACGTAGAGGAAGCTCTGAACTTTTTCACACCACCCATTAGAGCAGGGTTCCCCAGCCATAGCCCCTGGGGCACAAAAATACTTGCCAATTCACACCGAGTGCTTGCCAAAGTCATGCTTCACTGAGTTTTAGAAAGACACACAGTCACATTTTAGCGCTCTCTTCTTGGGGAACCTTGCTTAGAGGTAAAGTTGAAGGCGCAAAAACAGCAAATTTCAAAATTCATTTAAAAACATACCAAGGATGATGGCCAATTAATTTCTGCATGTAAATTCTTCATAATTCGCGGTCCATCGAGGAAAATAAATTCCGAATTTTTGTAGAGAAAGAACATATAATAGACAATTATCGAACTTTGTATAGAACTGATTCATTTGCAGTTTTTTGTGCTCCGATTCAGGTTCGGCTGGAATTTCCAAGTCAACCGTAAGATTCCATCTCGAGGCCTCATTTAAGTATTTTTTTTTTCATTTGACTCTTTGAAACGTAATTTTTTTTATAGTTTTTATTTCCAAAAACTCAATTTTATTCAAGTTTTGACTTCGAGCCTTTTTTAGCTCCTGTTTTTGTTTAATTTAACAATATCTAGCATTTACATATATTTAACAAATTCAGGATATTATCTCGAGAATTAGCTACAATTTCGTACCCCAAAGGGTACCAATGGATTTGGTTTAGTGTGCGACTCGGATTCATTTTGCAAAGTATCTTAATTGAACAATTAAGTGGTACTCAAGCAAAATCAAATGAGTTTCATGGAAATGTTGTCTATTTATTTCACTCAAGTCTAGTCCAATACCGTAACAATCCAAATTCCGTAACGATTCAGCAATGATATACAATTTAAAACTGTCCCTTGAGCATTGTCACTAAGTACTTATATAGCAAACACTATTCTCTACATCTAAATTACAATTTTACATGCTGCCTATAAACTAATGATAAGCCCTATAAACATTATTAAGTACATATCAGCGATACTTAGACTTATTCCATAACGTTAGCCAACTTTTGGCTAGACTTGTCATCACGCCGCAACCAGATGCACTCCGCCACAACTGATATCAGATAGATAATGCCAACGACAATAAAATAAAATGCATATACCGTGTACTGGCCCACAGTATTGAGAGTCAATCCACTGTCAGAGACAACGATTATTGTCAGCAGGGATTGGAAAATCAATGCAATCAAAGTGTTGAAGCCAAAGACTAAGCCAAAACTATCCTCCTGCAGATTGCGTGCCACCTCAGCGCTGGCCAGCGTGATGGTAAAACCATAGAATGCTCCAAATAATACAAATCCCGCATAGGACCAATAGATATCCTTAGTCCAGCAGCAGATTAACACACTGCCCCCCTCCAGGGCCGAAAGGAAAGCCAGAATTAACAAACTAGAGCGAGGCTTTAGTCTTCCCGTATGTAAGTATCCGGCAGCAAGAGCACTTAGAGCAGCCAAAGCAGTGAGTACCGCATCCACTGCACCATTCCAGGCAATTTGGGGCTCCGGTTCGATGACCTTCCACAGAACTTGCATGTAATAGGTGACCTGCAGGTAACCTGCCAAACCAATGGCATACCAAAGGCTCCACTGTAAGACGCGTGGATTGGTGTAGGCATTCTTAAAGTGCAACCAGAGCAGCTGCATAGCACTTGGTTGTTTGACCAGAGTGGTTTGCTGCACATCCGTAGAGGTCACCGCATCACTAATCGAGGATTGTCGATGAAAGTACAAGCTCTTCTCCACTTTGGGCAAGCCAAAGGCCCACAACATGGCTATGATTTGAGCTAAGAAGGAGAGTGAATTACTATCAATAATCCTAGAAGTGCCAAGTGCTTAATTTACTCACTGGTTAGTGTTATATAGTTGAGTTCCTTGTAGTTCATCAACTCCAGATTGATCATTAACTGAGACGTAATCCCCGAAACAAGTTTGCCCGCAAACATGGCCGCCCTTGTGTGTGAGGTGACACGTGGATAATACTTTTTATCCACCTTGGCATAGATGTAGGTGTAATAGGCCACCTCGGCGGCCATATAAGTGCCGTAGAAGAATTCTAAAATTTGCAAGGATAACAAACTGGTGGTCCAGATAAGCATGCTCCAGATAATGACACCAGCTGCGCCTATGGTAATAATGAGCGGTTTGTATCTGTCTCCAGAAATGCGGAAAGATGATTATAAAAAAAAAACCATCCTTTTACAGCATTTTTCAAACTTACCTCAGGAAATCTGTGATAAGAAACACAAAAACCAATTGCACTAAATGCGAATAAGTACCCACGGGGTACACATCTTGCGTCAGCTAGAAAAATTCAAAAACGATTTCGTGAATAAAAGTGCCAATCATTGAGAAAAAGGCTAACCCACCTGTGTTTCTGTAATATTACGCCAGGGACCCAATAGATATTCGGTGACATATGGCTCAGAGGGACGTATCTCACGCACAAACCCAAATATGCAGAGTAAACAAGAAATCTTTAGCCATTCCTTCATCTTGAACTTGTGTCCGGCACTTGCCAACTAAATTACTTCTAAATAAAAGATAATGATCTAGTCGCATCGGGCCATGAACATTTATAACCAATCTAATCTCCGCAATGTCTTGGCATTATCACACGATTTTTGTCTCGAAACTGTGTTAGATAATTGAGAATTTATAAACAGACGCAGCCGCATGCACAAAAAGCGTTCCCGTTTACTTCGACGCTGGCGAGCGGTTTGCCGGCTTGCCGATACTCACATGTTTAGCCTCTGCCTTTTGAGTGTGAGAGAATAGAGTGCCCGCACGCAGTTACAGCACAGCAGTTTACAGGTGTGCGAAAATGTTCGGGTTCGGGTTGCCGCACCAGACACCCTACACCCAAGAAATGGAAACTTGGTTGTGGCATTTTTTTCCACTGAAAATTAAAAACATTTGCCAAATATAATTAAAATCAATTGACAAATATAATTCAATTTGTTGGTCCGCTTCTTACGTCACAGCAGCGCCGGTAACATGCGCAGTTCTTGTGGATTGGATTGGCAACGCGTCGCACAGTGGTAAAAGAGCATTATGCTTAGGATAGAATTATATTGCTGTCAATAAAAATATTTCAGACTAATTAATGAAGAAAGTCTAAAGTCCAAGTTTGGTAACAACTTTAATCTGTTATTAAGGTCATAAACTGTGTATTGTGTAATCACACTTTTCTGCGCCTGCTACCATTGTGTTGCAATATTTCTTAAAAAATTCCTTTCATATTCCAACTGTAAATTAAATCTCATTTAGGGCCGATTTCTGTTCTCCCAGATAGATGCTATGTGTCAGATAGTCGTCGATTTTACACTGTTATTTGTTATTTTATGTGAAAAGTAGCTCTATATAGAAGATGTGAAATCGGTCCGTGTAATAATATTCCGTTTTTATACCCTTGGAGAGGGTATATTAAAATTGTCCGGATGTTTGTAACGCATATAAGGAAGCATCTCCGACCACATAAAGTATATATATTCTTGATCAGCATGACGAGCTGAGTCGATATAGCCATGTCCGTCTGTCCGTCGGTCCGTCTGTCCGTCCGTCCGTCTGTTTCTATGCTATCTCCTCCGTCAGTTTTAAAGCTATCTTAACCAAACTTTGCACGAAGTCTATTGGTACAAATACGCTGCACATTTGTCGGAACCGGCCGGATCGGATGACTATAGCATATAGCTCCCATAGGAACGATCGGTTGAAAAACTAGTTTTAGTGAGAAAAACTTTTTTGTTTTCAATGCTATCGCTCCCAACGCTCGTATTTATAAGTTTTTAATGATTTCACATATTTTCACCAAGCCTTGTCAAAATCGGACAACTATATAGTATAGCTGCCATACAAAAGTTAGGTCTGAAAAAAAGTCTTAGTGGGAAAAACTTTTTTGTTTTCAATGTTATCGCTCCCAACGCTCGTATTTATAAGTTTTTAATAATTTTACATAATTTCATTAAGTTTTGTCGAAATCGGACCACTATATAGTATAGCTGCCATACAAACTGTCAGGCATATATCAAGCTCCAAGGGTATATAAACTTCGGTCGAGCCGAAGTTAGCTGGCCTCTATTTTTTTTTTCAAAACCAGGTGGATTATCCGCATTGCTTAGCTCATGCAAATAATATAAATTCTTTGGTAAAATCATTATATACAATTGGGGTATTCACTTTGTTGAGCACTTGAGCAGTTTTGCCTGACTAGTATTGTGAGCAGCCCTCTGTGCACGAGATTTGTGCACAACTACGTTTGAGATATGATTCGGCAGTAATCCATGGTTCATTCAAAGTTGGCGCTTTTTCCATAACATTTATATGAATGTTTGATCACACATTTGATTTTAGCTTGTACATATAACACTTATAGCACTAAGGTACAAGTGCCCGACTTTTCGTAGTCAGGGTCTGGGTCGAGCAAGCTGTGCAAAATTAGTTCAAAATAAATTGTTGTTGGAAATGTTTACACTTTTCCCCAAGTGCTCAACAAAGTGAACACCCTAAATATGTATATTTAAATTAAATTGATACCCATTAAATACTCTGCTTTTCTTACCGTATAATGAAAGCAAATGGGTTAGACAAAGCCATTTATTAATGTCCGATGCAGGTTTGGCTGGGATTTCCAAGTCAACCGCAAAATTCCATCTCTAGGCCTTATTTAAGTATTTTTCTTTTTCATTTGACTCTTTGAACAGTAATTTTTTATATAGTTTTTAGCAGAGCTGCTTATTAATGTCCTATAGAAACGTTTTTATACCCTTGGAGAGGGTATATTGAAATTGTCCGGATGTTTGTAACGCACAAAAGGAAGCATCTCCGACCACATAAAGTATATATATTCTTGATCAGCATGACGAGCTGAGTTGATATAGCCATGTCCGTCTGTCCGTCCGTCCGTCCGTCTGTCCGTCCGTCTGTCCGTCTGTTTCTATGCTATCTCCTCCGTCAGTTTTAAAGCTATCTTATCCAAACTTTGCACGAAGTCTTTTGGTACAAATACGCTGCACATTTGTCGGAACCGGCCGGATCGGATGACTATAGCATATAGCTGCCATAGGAACGATCGGTTGAAAAACTAGTTTTTGTGAGAAAAACTTTTTTGTTTTCAATGCTATCGCTCCCAACGCTCGTATTTATAAGTTTTTAATAATTTCACATGATTTCACCAAGCCTTGTCGAAATCGGACAACTATATAGTATAGCTGCCATACAAAAGTTAGGTCAGAAAAAAAGTCTTAGTGAGAAAAACTTTTTTGTTTTCAATGCTATCGATCCCAACGCCCGTATTTATAAGTTTTTAATGATTTCACATAATTTTACCAAGCCTTGTCAAAATCGGATAACTATATAGTATAGCTGCCATACAGAAGTTAGGTCTGAAAAATAGTCCTAGTGAGAAAACTTTTTTGTTTTCAATGTTATCGCTCCAAACGCTCGTATTTATAAGTTTTCAATGATTTTACATAATTTCAATAAGATTTGTCGAAATCGGACTACTATATAGTATAGCTGCCATACAAACTGTCAGCGACATATCAAGCTCAAGGGTATATAAACTTCGGTCGAGCCGAAGTTAGCTTGCCTCTATTTTTAGGATTGTTTTGATGCGCTATTCTGATTGCAAATTATGCTGGTAGTCAGTGCCTATGTGTCACTGTAATCAACTTTTCCGCCTTCTATGGAGACCAAACCGAGATAAAATCGCAAAATTATTTCTAAATTTCAATTGAACTTTGTATGATCGTCTTTATTTTTATAGCTACCTCAGTAAAATAGATATATGTGCATACAAATTTAGCTTAGTTATTTACATTTGCATTACTTTTAATTTGTGACATTATTTTTTTTACAAAGGTATTTGATATTGAAATTAAACAAATACATACGCATATTTTATTTAAAACAATTAACCAGCAAACAAAAATAATTAAATATATTTTCTTAGAAAATTGCTATATTTTCAAATATTTAAATGTGTGCTATTTTTTTATTTTAAATGGAAACTTAACTCTAAATGTTGTCTAGTGATATCATTCATATAAAATTGGGTTGTCATTTATCGTTTCCAGTAACGGCAACCGGGGCATTGAATTAGTCAAGTTTTGTAAAAAAAAACTTAAATAAATATATTCCCATACGTTCACAATTGCTTCTTAAAGCTGCTTCAAAGTTTCGAACTCCTTCACAGCGCCTAATTTTGTGGCAGAAATGATGCCCTACAGATCCTCAATTGGATTTGGATCCGAACTCAATGCCCCCCACTGTAACAGCGGGTCTGAAATATGTCTTTGTCGCCGAGCAACGTGTATGAAAGCTTTCTCTTGCTGAAAAATCCAATTGTCACCATGGAACTCTTCCGCGTTTGTGATAAGCTTACTTTTCACCTTCTCACCATACATTCGCGAATTGATACGGCCAGGTCCAAATCGAATTTACAACTTGCCTTTAGCACTAAAGAAAGCCTATACAATGAGAGACTCATCATCATGGTTGCGCTTGTAGCAGGTCGGTCAGGGATGTCGCACATCTCTACAAAATTTATTACGTCCATCTAGGCCGTCTATGTTAAACCATTTTTATCACTTTATATGAAGAATTCTATTTCTTCGTTCCAAAACTTATTCTTTTCATAAAGGACGATTTGCGCATACTTGTGATGTTGCTTGTGGCGCGGTTTAGAAACCTTGGACTGATTCTGAAGATGCAACTCCTTTCGGCAAATTTGCTGTATGCGTTGTCGACATATTGATAGACTTAGCCCCGACTTAATTTAAGCGAAGCTCATCACTTTATTTGCTGCTAGAGTCCATATGTGTTGTTTGGTGCTCTCATCCACCTTGAGAATCGCTGATTTTGGCCATATTTTTGAGGACTATTCAAAAAGCTTGGGGACTCTGTTACGACGTCTGTTCGTTAAACTGCGCTTACACCAATTTTTTGTAAGCTTCATGCTTGGCTTTGATTTTTATCTGCTGTTTAAGGGATAGTTCTTTTGCAAGGGGTACTTTTAGCTAGAATACAAACATATTGCACATATATCAATTTTACTGAGGTATTCATTTGGTGAGTTAACCGATTGCTTCACTATACACTTAAGATTTGAACACGGTATTCCGTTATATTTTTCCCTGAAGATAAAATCTTAAGTGTGTGTAACAGAGAACGGCTTCATTCAATTACAAATCCCACTGCGTTGTTGTTGCGAAAGAGCGTTGCGACGAGTTTATAATGCGCTGCCGCAGAGCAGAGATATTTGCACAGAAAATAGGGTCGTACCGGACTCTGATTCTATATATTACCCAGGTTGCTTTTTAAACAAAAAACATCGAACCTAAAATTTTATTTCTTACACAAAGCATGGGTAAATTTTGGCTCTAACATGGGAACTGCTGCTTGGGTAAGATTTTCTAGGCAATGATTGAAGTTCTGCCGGCGATATAATAGATGTTCTTAATGCAAAATAATAATTTTTCTTGTACATCTTAAAGCACGATGTTTAGGCTGAAATAATACACAAATTATGTTAAGTGAAACCTAAAGACCTTAATAAATCAAGTACACAAATTACCCTCTGTAAAATTTTCTGGATATAGACTGACACAATTCATCTAAAGAACAGTTTGAATTTAATACCTGGCGGTGTGTTCCCGAACCACTGTGCGTCGAGTAGGCTTTACAGCTGTTTTTGGCGCCAAAGTAAGAAAATTCCACATGATTTTTAAATTGTGTGTAAAAAGTACATGTTTATTTTAGCAATCAGATGTTAAAATTAGTACAAACAAAATGATAACTTTTAGGGCTATTTACACAAAATAAAGAAACAACACACACAGAGACTCTGTTTTCTCACACAAGTTCCAAAAAACGTCTTCATCTATAAGCTAAACATTGGCCACATTTGCGGAAAGTTCGAGGGGAAATTAAAACAAAGTTCAGTTTGAGGTAAGACTCTTTTAGCATTTTCGTTGATTGTTCCGTTAATTGCCTTCAGTTCCATATTATCCAAGCCATCTACTGCTGTGCAATGGGCTGACTGGGCGTGGCGGGTAGGGCTGCTGTTGTTGTTGTTGTGGTAGTGGTGTCCTGTCCATTGACAACAAACTCTATGGACGCCGAGTTGATGCAGTAGCGCTTGCGTGTTGGCTTGGGTCCATCCTCAAAGACATGTCCCATGTGGGCGTTGCAGCGAGCGCAGCGTACCTCGGTGCGTATGCGTTCTGGATGTTTAATTAGTAGTAAAATATTGCCCCCTTTTTAATTGATATTTTTGCAAAACAAATAAAACGTGTGAGATTAATTTTTGTATACGTTTAGGGTTTTTCATAGCGCAGCATTAAGTTGTAGTTGTTGTTTGTTTCAAGTGATTTTCACAATCATTGAGAATTTTTCAGGTTAAGTTCAAGGTAAATAAAATAATTGATGAAGGAGCATGTGATGTGCGAAAGGAACAAAACGAGACAGAGTGAAAGAGGGAGAGCGAGAGACAGCATAGGCAGACAAGTGCAGCGAAATTAAAAAGAATGAAGAGTGAACGTCGGCAGTTGATACAAGAATCGTAAATAAATGAGAGAAATCAATGGATGTGTATGTAAATAGATTCATATATATTTGTATAAAAATGTTAATAAAAGCCATGTTACAATTTATGTGTGTTTGAGTGTGGTGAATTTTATTGTTGTTAGCATAACAAACCCCCAAAAAGAACGTTTACAGGCGTACATTTAGTTTCGTTTGAAGCGAGTTAAAAAAAGAGAAATAGAAAAATATACGAAAAATACACATTATTCAGTTTGTTTGACACAATAATTATAGATGTATGTTTAAATGGTTGTTTTTGGATTTCTACAATAGAGTTTAATTTATTTTGTATATAAATAAATAATCAAATAAAAAACTTCAACATGAGTTAAAAAGCAACAGAAATAAATAATAACAATAACCAAACAAATGGAATGCACCAATAAATAAATATGCGAAAAATAAATCATAAGCTTTAAGGCTGTTCACACACACATGTACACAACATACAGACATTTATGATACTTAACCGAAAATCAAAGGTCTTGATTTACATGAATATGCACGATTATGTTTGAAATAAAATTGTTGATATTTCTGATATGCCAGGAATCGATGGTTTATGTTACGATAAAAGTTACTGTTTACGTGGTAGATTATTTCAGTATTCGATTCCGTTTTAGTACCTCAAAAATAAAAAAGTCTAGAAAGAGTGGTTAAGAAACCTACACATAAGCTCGTTTGCGCTCGAAGTTTGTTCAACAGAAAGTAATCTCGAGCAAGGTACATCAATGTTATTAATCTTTACTTTGTAGTATAGGACGAAGTTGGTTTGATATTTTATTTATGTTTTTTAATAGACCCTGAAGCTATTAAATTAAAAAAAAAAAGAAACTAAAGTGGTACCAGTACGATTTTTCGGATCTAAGAAGATGTGTTCTCAAATACCGGTTTACAACAAATTCGTTGTGAGTTTCAATCTGTTTATTTCGAGATATGTGTTTCGATTCATGTTCCGGTTTCAATCCACAATAAATTCATTGAAATTATAACACTTTAAAATTGACTTGTCGGTAATTTTCACAAACCTAAAATGCCTTTAAACCTGTTAAGAATTATATATGTTCATTTGATTTGTAGTTTACAATTAGTGATTTTATTTCCCTTTTTATCCAAATTATTTTATTCGACTTTAAAAGTTCTTAAGTCATTTTAAAGATATTTTTTCTCAAACTCATTTTCTAGAGCAGCGAACACACACGCATGCAGAGGCTTGTGCGAGAGAGCAAACAGCTCTTCAGTCGCAAGCCATCGCTCGATAAAGTATATCAGAGCTGTTTTGCGGCTCTATTTGCACACCCATTTACTCTCACTTTTTTTGACAAACGCTGCTTTAAAGAAAGGGTGCCCAGATTAAGCTTACCACCTCACCAATACAAAAGGCAAAAGGCGTTTCGGCGCAGAAAGCAACTTTTGCAAGAAAAGAGACACATATGATGTGGTTATTGCATGAATTTGTTTTTGCTTTAGGTAGGCTTTTGGCTTGCGTAGCACCTATACGCGCGAGCTATTCCTTTTCGTTACACAACAATAAATGCGCGGCTTGCGGAATGGGCATGGGCGCCTCTGCTTTAGAGTAACATAATAGAACCGGTTCGGTTCAGGTTTGCTGGACCCACACTTTTTTGAAGAATATAAAACTCTATCTTAAGAAGTTTAACGGTAATTTTAAAAAATTAATTTAACACTAAAGACGAGATTAGAAAATTATATTATAATACAATATTATATAGAACAGTGGTGCACACAATTAATTTTTCGTACCACATGTGATACGAATTCATAATTCTGCCAGCGTCGCAGCCAACACACGCATAGGAGAGAGAGAATACGTGTCTCTATAAAATGCACGCACACACATATGTGTGTTTGTTTGTAGCCTATATTTGACATAACAACGTTTACTTCGTGTTGCTCTGCTACGCACACCAGCGCAAATCATGATAATGTGAGTCTGTGCACCACTGATATAGAATCATCAAGTTATTTACCTTTCACAATAACAATTTGTGATTTAGAATAGTGGGTTTCACTAGTCAACAAGGTTCTGTATAATTACCCGTTTTACGATTTTTTTCAATGAAGATATACCAATTTTAGTCATTGTGCACAATTTCACAAAAGATCCTATATATTGTTGGTGCCACAAAGTACGCAATAGGTGTTATTAAATATTTTCATTTAAATTCTATACAAAATGTTAGAGTGTTAAAGTGTTTTTGCAAGGCATACCTTTGGGCAGTAGACAATTTTAATATTTCAATTTTACCGAGCATATGTGTTCAAACTGGTATATCTTTGCTATAAATAATCGTGCAATTCTTCCATATAGTTGATTTTAAAGATAAGAAATAGTACTTTAAGATCATAACAATGGTATTGGTTCACCACAAAAAGAGTAAAAAAAAAGCAAAAATAGACAACTTTAAGCTGAAACTACTAAAAATTTAGAGGTGCACTCTTTTTCATTTGTTTCTATTAATGTCTAGAATATTGTATATTCTTACAGTTTTCATCGAATACTTTCACATCTTTCCCCTGTCTCTAGTTAAGTATATGATCCTCAGTTCTATTTTCAACGACAAACAAATCGGAATCAGTTTCGCGAAATCAATTAGTATGACATTCCTTTCCTTCCATTTTCTGAACACACTACTGATTTTTTATTTATTTATTTATTTATTTATAGTTTAACAATGTTCTGTCTAACTTTAAGAGGGCCTACTTAGGAACGACAAAAATTATTTTTTACTACAAACAAGGAGGATTGAGATGAAAAAATGTGGAAATGCAAGTTATAGTTTAAGCAAAGTTTTCGGAAGGGTTCGTGATGAGCGTCGTTTGTTACACAAGGCTCGTAATAAATAGGTAAAAATTTCTACTAACGCGTTGTGGGGCTGCAAGACTTATATTAGATAACAAAGCGATAGAGTCAATATCTCCTGACAGGAGTTTATGAATAAAAAAGAACACTATGGCAAATTCGGCGGCTCTTAAGAGAAGGAAGGTTGATTAGGCGTATCTGTCCTCTAAGGAGGAAGATGAATGGTGGAATCCCAGTTTAAGCCACGAAGAGCGAAAATTAAGAACTGTTTTTGAACCGATTCCAGTTGATCTTGATATTTTTGGTAGTATGGAGACCACACACACGACGCATATTCAAGTATTGGTCTCACTAGTGAGACATAAAGTTGCTTAGTGACGTAGGGGTCATTAAATTCCTTTATGGATCAGCTGTTCCGCAAAATCAAATCAAAAGCAAATCAATTTCAGGAATTCCACTATTAATGAGGCTCATTTATGGATACATATCGAACGTGTGAGTAACTGAGTAAAGGTTTAGGTATTTGCTGTGCCAAACATATCCGTTCGCGGATACCGAAACTGAAAAGTATTAATCGGTTCCTTGGTATCCGGTTCTGCTTCTGGTTAAATTTTTTTCGACGTTGGCTACTTAACGGTCTTAAGCTTCCTTTCCACTTTTCACATATCTATAAAGATTCTATGTCAAAAATTCTCCGAATAAAAACTTTAAACAAATAGAGAATGTCTTTTAAGATTGAAATATCAACAATATCAACAATTGTATTAAACATAATGGTGCCAAATGGGTTAGATTGAATGGGATGTTTGTGAACTCTTGAAACCCAAATGTGGTGAAAAATAATTTTAAAAAAAGTTTATAAAAAAAAAACGGAATTAAAAAACTTCGGACAACCCGAATTATCCAACTTAACTGAATCACATATTTTCAGCTCTAGATAGTAGATTTCATTATAAATTATGTGTATATCTTATATATTTGCATAAACATTTTGCGCATAAACTCCTATAAATAACAAACTTTTCATTTTGGTTTTCGAGCTGTTTTTGTTTTTGAGATTTCTTTTGTAGCCTGTTGGTGGTCAAGTAAATACATTGACTATTAATCAATCATTATTTCTTGGACGATGGGGTTTTGGCCGCTGCTGCTGTGGCCGCTGCTGTAGTGGCTGCTGTTGCCGCTGTTGTTGCAGTTTTGACAAAATCAATCGACGCCGAGTTGATACAGAATCGTCGATGCTTTGGCGGTGGTCCATCATCGAACACATGGCCCATGTGTGCCGAGCATTTCGAGCAGCGCACCTCGGTACGTACCATGCCTAACGTTTTTGAAATGACTACTGTTGTTTTAATCATGTTAGAGAAATGTATAGATTTTTTTTTTTTTGGGAGAGAATATAGGAATAATTTTTGTTGTTTGTTTTTTTTTGGTGGAAAATTTTGAGAAAGTCAGATTTTGATTAAGGGAAAAAGATGTGGATAAAAGAATAATTTTCAATTAGGCATACAATTTTAGTCTTTTGTTGGGTAAGTTGCACATTCAATTATCAACAAGGAACGACTCACAGCTAAATGGCACAGAGAACATGTGTTTTGGCGTTTAAAGCTTTTTACAAACGGCCAGCAGCGAACACAACTACAGTGAACTCTAATGTAACATATACAGATGTATCTAGTCATGGGTTTGAAAACTCATAACAAGCAGAACATAAGGCAAGAACAGAACAAAACAAAAGAAACAAGGCAAGACAATCAAATAGATAATGTAATTTTTTTATGTTAAGACATAAATCAACTGAACTGAGTATAAGTTTTGGGATATTCAGTTAGGGCCAATTGAATAACAGCTCGAATGTTTCTGGTTTTTAAAAGATATCTTTTTTATAGCATAATTTTCAACTGAAGATTGATTTTAAAAGCAACAATTGGTTAGTTGTTGTACCGCACTTTTGTTAAAATTTGGTGCTCATCTATGCTTTTCAATTTTAAATGCAGAGGTTAGTATTGAAGCAAAGTTACCTAAAGTATCACCATGAACTGGAATTTCTTAAACTAAAAACTCTTCAGGTTGTATTTTTTCGAAAATTTACAAAATCGATTTTTTTTTCTAGATTTTGTTAGCAGCTAAATGTGAATTTTTTGATTTTATACAACTTAAAAGAGAATTATAATTTTGCCCAGAGAAATATATATTTACTCTTACTTCAAGATTGGCATAACTCAAAATATACTATTTTTTATTTAATGATGCAGAAATATTCTCCATGTGAGATGAGAAAATGTCGCAATATCATTTTACAGGTTCATTTTCATGTTAAAGCTCCATACGGACATCAGAAGTAGCGAGAAGTTACAACTTCGCCTCTTGAACCTTTTGCATGTACGGTGGTTCGAAGTTGAAAGTTACACTTAACAGACAATGTTGCACTTAGCAGCACATTTGTGGATACTATGTAAAAGGGCTGTGGGCCTTATTGCGCTTTGACCAGCTGAAGCAGCATTGAAAATGCACCATGTCAAGTCACTCTGCTTCTACCTGCCTCGATCAGCCGGACTGCTTTAAGGGTACTGTATACCTTCAGAAAATTTTTTTTTATTTTTTTTTATTTGCTTAAACGTTCTATTAGGATCTTATAAACATCTTGCAAAACTTTCAAGCTGATCCGAAACTCAGTTTTAAAGATATAAACAAAAACAATTATTTTTTCCGACCCTTTTATATGAAAATTGTTTTTATCGACCCTCGTATTTTTAGAAATTCGTATTTTTTTTCCCTTTTTTGGTCAAAAACTTTATAAATATTTATAAAATGTTCGATATTATGGAAAAAACAAATTTTGAAAAAAAAATTTTACTTGGAAATTTTTTGAGACTTTATTTTTTACCATGTCTTGACGCACTTTGACTCAAATTTCTGGAGAACTGCTTAACCGATTTTGATAATCTTTTTTTTCGGTGAAAGTTAACACCCAAATGCACCAAATCCGATTTATACATTTATTAAGAATAATTTTTATTTCAACGAAAACAGATGTCGAATCTTTAAATGCGATTATCTCGGAACCACTTTTTCCAAAATGGTTGCAAAGATTTAAAGAGTACCTGTTGACCGATTTTCAAATTCTTTCCCTTAAATTACTCCTAATACCCACCATTCTGGTGTGAACTAGGATATTTTTGATCGGTCAACAAATAACGGAGCTAGGACCATTACAGTGGGAAAAAATAGTCGATTTTCGAAATTTTGACTTTGAAACCCCATAACTACGTCATTTATTGACCGATCCAAAATATCCTAGTCCACACCAGAATTACATTATTTCTTAACAAAACCCTTTCTTCAGTTTTAAATTCAGATCATCCGTTCTCAAAAAATTTTTGCAACCATGGGCCTATGTTTTTAACTTTTGGTTAACTTTGAACAGAAATACAACAACAACCGTAGGTACAACAACAACAACAAAAATTACTTAATTTAGTTTAACCGATTACGTATCCAATGAAAAAACCCGCTTCTTAATACCACTTATAGTTTTTGAGTAATCTATTTTTTTGTAAACCTTTAAAAAATGACACCTGAAGGTATACAGTACCCTTAAGCTAAAATGATTTAAAAAGAAAATAAAAAAGAACATGGAAGAAAAACGAATCGTTTGAAAGTGTTTTTGCATGACAAAAAAATGTTTTTAATTTTGGCGGTGAAAGAGCTAGTTGTCATTTTTGAACTTGTCTCCTGAACTCTTACGTTCCACGGCGACGAAACATGAGGTGAAGTTAGCTAAATTACGCACTTCGGATGTCCGTATGGGTCTTAAAGCAAGAGCGTAATTTCTCAGTTGCGCTGCAATCGATAATGCGCCAACATACTTTGGCTTTCAGTTAAAAGATCTTAGCTAAGATCATGAAGTTGTTTAAATGTATGTATCAGGGAGAAGGAAGCATCTCCGACCATGTCCGTCTGTCTGTCTGTCTGTCTGTCCGTCTGTATGAACGCGTCGATCTCAGAGGCTGTAATATAAAGAGCCAAAAGTTTTGGAATCTCTATAGGTGTATACTGTACCCACGTCGACTTTATTTCAGATTTGGAAAATTCCTCTTCCTCCATCTTTTAACAGCGAAAAACTGTTCTTTTCTCTGTATAAACGCGTGGATCTCACCGACTATAAGAGTTAGAGCCACAAATTTTTGCATGTATGTAGGTGTACATCGTGCCCAGATCAAGTTTGCTCCAGGTTTGGCGAATTCCTCCTCCATCTTCTTCTAACCGCGAAATAACTGTCAGAGCAACAATTTTTATGTTATATCCAGTTAGGCCCAACAGCTATCGAGCAAAAACACCGAAGATATGTACATAAGTGCGCCTGCCCATTTATTGAAATAAATTTTAAAATAAATGGAATTCAAAGCTATAGGAACCATATTACTTGGGACAGGGTATTTTGCTGTTGGGGCATTCGACCGCAACACTCTTACTTGTTAAATTTGATTATTTAGAATTTTATATTTAAAATATTTTACTAGAATAACTCTAAACTAAAATAACCATTTTTCTGGGTTAAATCCATTAAGAACTTTGAACGCGCTTTTTTCAGAACGGATTATTTTGAGTTATGCCAGTCTTAAGTAAATGAGCGATATATTCTTGATCAGCATGACGAGCTGAGTCCATTGAGCTTTGTCTGTCTGGTAAGTTGCGAAGTTAGCTTTGCTTTCTCGCTTATATTGTTTGAAACTATTCTACAACGCAGCTCTATTCAATCTAATTAATTCTAGGGTCGAAGTGCGTCGACCAACTAATTTCGATTTATGGAGATAAAGCTCTAAGCTTAACTACTGTGCTCCTGGAGTCACAAGTCTCAGTGAAGTTTGTCAAAAAAAAAACCCCCGTTCTTTTTTCACAACCAATCGATGCTGTGCAGAATTTTACAATGCAAGATTGAGACATCTTTGGGGGTCCATACAAATGGTGGCTCTTGTACCGAAACAAGATATATCATATCGCATATCAACCCAGTAATTTGAAATATTTTATTCCTACTTTTTTAAAATTTACTCTCTTTTGTAAGTAGTATTAAAAGCAGGGATGCAACCCGTTTGGACATCAGGACTGGTTTGATTTAATGTTTTGAAGGTTCATGAGTTTATGGATCATGTGTTCAAACCACCGGGGTTTTCAAATTCGATTTCGGTTGGTTTCAGCGGCTCACTCCCAATTTTCGTGCAATATATTATATGTATTTCTAAAACATTTCTTTGAAATTAAGTAGGCAAAACATTTTTATGCTATGAATGGCACCTAGTGGCCCGTTTATCCTATCAAAACATACGATCGTGCTTAAGCTTTGCATAAAGTCTTCTTTGCAAAAACGCTGCACATTTGGCGGAACCGGCCGTATTAGATGACTATAACTTATAGCTGTCATAGGAACGATCGGTCGATAAAGTAGTTCTAGTGGAAAAAACTTTTTGGTTTTTAAAAGTAGACTCTTTATGATTTCCACACTGATAAAAAAACGGATAGTTTTTGATAAATCTCAGGATATTTTTGTTATCCCTTTGGACTGGATAGTTAACTATTTTTTGGGACTCATTGCATATTTTCGAATACGATTTATTTTCTCCTTAAAATGATATATCATTCCTTAGTCTATATTTTGCATCCAAAAAAGCTGCAAAATGTGAAAAGGATATTTAAAAAAAATTGATCTTAATGTGGATATTTTGAATATCCATTTTACGGGGATCCTTTTTTCTGTGCAGTTACGACTATTATCTGTTTCAACACAATTTTGCCGAATTTGATCCAAATCGGATGAATATATTGTCATATAAAAAAATGGTCAGCCAACTATTGCTCAGTTTGTGAAATTTGTTTGCTCAATATTGTAAGTGTTTGTATTTTTAGTAAAATTTTTTTTACAAATCCAGGTGGATTTTCCTTATGCTTAAAATGTGAAATGCAAATTGACCAAATTCACCTGAAACTGCGATAACGGGAACATGAGAAAACGGCGCTAAGATGGTATTTCGGAAAACTGCATTTAGGATTCGAAATGTAAATCCCAAGCAAGGCCTCATTTCCAGCGGATTTTCAAGAATCCACAAAGTAGGTCGACAAAAAAGGGTCTTAGGGGTCAGCCTAGCGTACTCAATTTCGAACAAATACTAACTTAAATTCTTTTTTTGACAGGAATCAATTAACTTAATGGTCGAAGACTTAAAAAACCATTAAAAAATTCCTAATAGATTATGAATAAGGGTACACAAATATTTTTTTAATCCTTTAGCCCAATTCTTTATTGGGGATATGAACGATTATAGATTATGTTTTTTTCCCACGCATACTGAATTAAATCAAGTATTGAAATGATTTATAGCATTTCCTAAATCACAACTTAAGCTTTGTGCAACGCAACAATATAAAAACTTAAAAAATAAAAACTCAACTAAACTCAAAACGTTTGCAAACATCTAAAAAAATAAAGAAAGAAAAACAGTGCTAAACGTATCTAGACATTAGATAGATAGTTAACACAATTCTCTACTTTCCTAGTTACATACCTGGTATGCTGGCATCGCGATGCAAAGTCACTTTGCCCTTATCCAGAACATCATTGAACGCTGGCCAACCACAGCCCGAATCGTATTTGGTGTCCGAACTGAATAGATCCTGATGACATACAATGCACTGATACACGCCCTTTTCATAGTGCTTGTTATAACAACCTAAGAGGGTTGATGTTAAAAGGTATTTCCCCACTTATTTATGAACCAGGGGGGTGCTCACCTGTGAAGGGGCGCTCTGTGCCCGCCTCCTGGGTAACCTGATATTGTAGCGGCGTTAGACGTTTGCGCAGCTCTTCTTTGTTTACAGTAATCTTTTCGCTTTTATTCTCCATGTTGCTGTTGTTGTTGTTGTTCGAGTTTACTGGGCCGGCTTCGTTGTTATGACGTGAATCTGAAATTTAAGTACAGTAGTTAGGTTTGCGGTTAAGAGTTATGCATTCCACCACAGTTCGAAGCCAATTGAGCAAGGGGAACTTAAGTTGGCTTAGAAAATCTAGTGAGATTGGAAATTTTCCTAAATATTTAAATCAAACATATTTAAATAAAGGGCAAACAAACTGGTAATATATAAACTTTACTAATTGATTAATTAAGATTTAATCTATTTTTATACGCCGAGCCAATCAGCCAGAAGGCATAGCCGACTCTTATAGAGCATTAAAAGGGTATATACACAATGTTTAAACTTGAACATGATATGTTAAAAGTCATATGCTCTAGACACAGCTTAAACTCATCAATTTGTCATTTATAACATTAATGACAAAGATCAAGATAAAGAGGGCATTCGATCTGAACCACTTGACGTGCATTGTGTGGAAAACCACCCTTGTGCGCAATTTATATTCATAAATGTGTCTTTACACACGATGTTTAAGTTCAGGATAGAGTTAAGAAAAAGTCTAAAAAAAAACAAACGCTCGAAAGATTGAGGCAGTACAAATTCAAACTTACAACCGTGCCCATTAAAAGTTTATAGTTCTATTCAAACAAACAGACCAGATATGGCAGAGCTGGAGGCTCGACCTGTTTGCGGCATAAATTACTTATACTTCCAGGCAGTTTATTAACAATGATAGATGTTTTAGATCGATGGTTCGTGCTATTATACATATTTAGTAGTCCGCATTATTTATCATTTCGCAAAGGGATTAGTATAGATCGGATAATCAGTTTATGAGCAAGAGAATGTTCAATGGCGCAGCGCTCCTTTCTGCTCCTACTGTGGCAGCAAAATACATACTAAGCGACTTTCTTAGTTTGTTGATTTCCGCTCCCTAAACATTTCTTCAAGCTGAACCAATTAGCTACAGAGTTCTAAAAGAAATGGGTGGTACCTTTGCACATATGATAAATCCAAGGAGGCCACATGCTAGGATATAAAGGCTAAACGATTACGCAGTCAATACAGCTTCTTTTTTTAGTCAGATGTGTTCTCTACACTTGGGCAGGGCTACAAACAGGATTGGAGTTCAACCGCTCCGTAGTCGGAGTCTCCGGCATTTTTGGGAAGCTCGAACCGAACCTGAACCGGAGCAAAACAAATTTTTAAGTCCGGACCTGAACCCGAACCGGTGTAAAAAAAATCAGAAAGGGCTATGTTCAAAAATATTATTCATAAATTTCCAATACATGTTAATGCACTTGTTACGGATTTTGTAAGTTTTAATATTCGTACAGTTTTAGAAAGTGCTTAGAGAACCGTTCTTGAATCTTGGAGTCCAAGAAACACAATATTTTTGACATAGAAAAACCACAACCAACTTTAAGTTCTGCCACCAGTTTATCACTCAGTCACATGTATACGCGCGTCCTTTATGATTAAAATTTTGAAGTAATTTCCAATATAATGTTGTCTGAAATTATTCCCGAACCCAGGTTTGAATTCCAACCTTGGCTTAGCGACCTTCTGAAACCGCTCCGTGAACCCAAACCCAAACATTTTAGGGTGTTCGAACCTCGGAGTGAACAACTTCCGATTAATAGGAGGTTTGCAGACCTGCATTTGGGAATATGTCGTTTTTTTATGTGGGCACTTTAAGTATCTTAACATATGTACACTGCGCGTCATCAGGTTAGCGCCCCCATACCACTCATCTTCTTTTGTTTTTATCTATTTGCCTATTGCACGCAACTTCTAAGTTTTTGTTTTTATGTTGTTATCATCATATGTGATTTCTCTCATAATAAGATGAGGAGCGAAAGAAGAACCGTTATATTTTTTTTGTTATTTTGTTTTATTTTCGCCAAAAATGCATGCACTTATTTTGCGTCATCAGATTAGCGCCCCCAAATGCAATTTTAGTTATCTCGCTTATTTTGTCAATCACAGTCACCAAATTTTTTGTGAAGTTCAAAGTATTTATTATCTTGAAATAAATGTACAATATGGGTAAAAAAAACAGTTTTTTCTTTGGTGGAAAAATCAAAGATTGAAGCATACTTTGAATCTGGACTATCCTACCATAAAATTGCGGGAAAAACAGGAAGACACGGAAAAACGATTGCCAATTTTTTTAAAAATAGGGAAACCTATCGAAAAAACTATAAAGGCGGCAACAATCAAGTGATTTCTGAAGCAGATAGAAGAGCAATACTAAGGGAAGCTTCGAATTCGCACGACTCGTCCACCAAGACCAGGGAAAAAACCGGTGTTAAGGCGAGCTTATCAACGGTACAAAGAGTAATTAAGAAAACTAAGCACTTGAAGAGGCAAAAATAAAAAAAAACCACTTAATATGCTTAGAAAAGCAATACGCCTTTTTCAAAACCTGCAGTGGATTTTTCAGCACGACAATGCTCCAATCCACACTGCCCGATCCGTGAAGTCATGGACTCAGAGCCAAAAAGTTGATTTCCTCGAGTGGCCACCATACTCTCCTGACACAAACATCATTGAGAACGTCTGGGGATCGTTGGCCAGGAAAGTGTATGAGTCCGGAAAGCAATATAGTACGAATACAGAGTTAGTCGAAGGTATCAAACACGCTTGGTCAACCATATCATTTAACTATATTGATAAACTGTTCAATTTAATTCCCAATCGAGTTTTTAAAGTAATATCAAATAAAGGCGGGACTACGCATTACTAATATTACTTAAAAATGATTAAAATATAATAAAAAGGTGTTATATCGTAACATTATTGGCCATCAACCTAATTAAATTGAATTTAACGCAGGAAGCGCTAACCTGATGACCAATTTTTTGATACACTTTTTTTGTAACTTTTTCTAAAATATTAATTAAAAAATTTTCTTTATTGTTACAGCAGCCATTGATATTATATTTTAAAGAGAATTGATTGTAGTATAATAGGAAAAAATTTCAAAGCTGCAGCTCAAATGGTTTAGACATTATTGAACATTGGCGGTGAGTGTAAGGGGGGCGCTAACCTGATGACGCGCAGTGTATATACATAAGTGCTCCTCAACCGCAGATAACGTCTACAACCTTGCAGCAATCATACCTAAAGCTGCGGGAAACCAAAAAAGTTTTTATCGACTTTAAAGCGAATTTGATAAGGATCCTAAAAAATTGATATGGTACAAGCTGCTTGCAGAGGGTGTCTCTTAAGATAATAAAGTATTGGACCATGTGGGGCATGAATGTAAATCTATCGAAGTCCGAAATTATGGCAATCACGACTAAGCTTTAAAAGAAGAACTCATAAAAAAACCCCCCGCAGTATCTTTAAAATAATAAAGCCAAATCATGTGTGAATGTGACATGGAATTTTCTAGTCAAACGGGAAGTTAGCATTAATGTAATGGCAATGGAAACTATTTAATGCAGTATGCCGAGCAGATCAATCCTATGGAACTCAAGTATGCAGATGCCGGCAATTTAAAGAAGTGGACAGGTTCCACACCCTTTTCTTAAGAAGGTCTTGCATATACCAACCTGCACACCGAGCTATGAAGTAGCGCTAGAACCGTGCCTGGACGATGCACACTTATATTCTTTAGATCTGCATCTTGGCTTTATAGGAAAAGTTCTGCATAAGTCGCCTACCCAATTACCTAACAGGCAGACTTCTGGAATCGAATAACAACAACATTTTTTGAATTTCTGGTCTGGAGGAGCTATGTAGACCATTGGGACTACCCTGGCGAAGTGCTACAAGAATTCATATTTTATTGTTTATTTGGCAACGCGCCCTTTTTCTCCTATATTATGGAAGACATCTCTAATTATTTTTCTCAAGAAAGTTCAATTTTTCTCCAAAATATCTCTCACCTACTTAATCGACTGATGATGAGTGATTGAAAAGCTGTTTGCTCTATTGGCAAGCCAGTCGCCTCGTTTCGGTGTGAAGACCGAGATGTGTTTGGCCCGTGCTAGTTAGGTGCAACATTGGCTGATTTAAAGGTTCGAATAATAAACAACGTACGGGATAAGCGAAAGATAAGTCACGATTTCCGTTGGATTTTCAAAGCTCTATTTTCTGTATAAATTTTTACTAGAAAATCGAGACTATAAATTAATTTCTTAAAGATGTGAAAATATTTTTTATCGGTTTATTTCCTGTTTCCACTTTATTTGGGATCCGCTTCTCCCAGACCCTTCTGCTTTTTTTTGCTGTTACATTAAAAAACTTGGGATATGATTATTCGCTTTGGGTGGAAATAATATACAATGTTCGGTTCATGGTTTGATGTAATCTGTCTTATCTCATCCTGAGGTATTTTAATATACCTATTCAGCCTTCGGCTGTCCAATTGCTTGGGCCAGCTTTCTAAGTTTATACGATTATATACCTATTTGATCTTGAATCTTGGCACTTTGCACTTATCAGTTGACATTTTAACAAACAATTTTAATCGTAATTTTTTTTAAATTGTGTTTAGCAATGCTGATAAGAGCCTTGACCCTAATACCAAATCAGCAATGAGTTGCAAAAACCTTAACAAAATAAACCAATAAAGCCATAAACAAACTCCTAAAATAAACCATTTAAATTTACAAATCAAATTGTACAAGGCATGAACAAAATGCCCCACATACTCACATATTCATAAAAAGAAATTGAAGGTGTAAACAAATTTGTTAAATGTAGAAATGCACAGCTCTACAAATAGAGTGGAGAAACGCATAAGATAAAAATAGCAAAAGAAACAAAGCTTGGGCGCATCGAAGTCGAAATACTCTACATTGAAATCAGAGTCGGGACTAACAGACCCAACAGCACGAAAGGTATAGAATCATTCTTGTTTCACTTGCACACAAAAATATTTATTAGTTACAAAGTTAGTTGAAATCTCTTCAGTTATTCAAACTAGCAATATTAATTTTCACCCTGACAAAGAGTTAGAAACTATCACAATTTTAACGAAACCCATGACTAAATAACAAAAACAAACTATTTTTAACAAGAGAATATTAATCACTTAGTTAATAAGATCCATGGATGACTGTAAAGTATCTTTAACAATTTGTTGTGTAACTCGAGGTCCATTGTTGGGGGACAATTTTAGACAATTACACATGGGCAACAAATTGTATTGAAAGAAAGGTGATGATTCCAAATTATTTTTTAAATGGTCCACTACGTCTTCATTTCATTCCCTATTGCCAAATTTTAGTGTTGTATTTTAAAATTAAAAAAAAACAAACGCTTAAAGCAGCGATGGCCCCTGGTTCCCCCCAGGGGGAGAAAACATTTCGCTATTCACACGTTCACAATCCGCCGAAGCTGAGACCAAGAGAGCGGAAAGCGTCATTCGTCCGTCATATAAAAATATCTCACAAAACTTTTGACACCAAAGCCCTTTGTTTTGAGAGTTATTTTTATTTTTGGTTTTGGCAGTTCCTTTGTTTGAGGTGTATACTAAGCATTAAGGCGTAAAGAATCGGGGAGGTAAGTTAGGCAGCCTTCACACTGTTCGACACATGGGACATGATAGTCTAGTAGTCCTGTTCTGTTTTTGTTCTGTTTTAAACTTGAAAAGCGTATCAAATTCTTCGAATTTCATGGGGAAATGCGGGTCTACTAGATGTCATGGGTCATCTGTCGAACAGTATGAAGACACCCTAACTCCCGGGTGACACAAAATTTTATTATTATTAAGTCGGAAATTTAATTAAGTTTAAGATTTAAGATAAGGACGGGACGGCATAGCACTGAAATGTTAAGCTAAGGAAAGGGCGTGTCAGAATTGATGTAAGTATTTTAATTTGAGACCGTGTAGTCGGAACATGATCCAAATTTTCGCTCATCTTTAGTACAAATCGCACACCTTTGTGCATATTAGAGTTAATCGTTTATTCCCACATATTAAGCTGGACTTTTAGAAAAAAGTTTGCTTACAAGAGAGCTCAGCTTCTGCTATCGCTCTAAAGCAGCGTTGGCCAACGAGAGCGAAATCAAAATGTGAGTGAACCGGAACCAGAACGGGAACCCATATTTTAAGTTTTTTGTATACCGGTATCCGAGAATCGTTATTCTTGGTACCGAAAAGAACCGGCATTGAACCGGTACAGTTTAGGTTCTGGTTCTGCAACAACTAGATTGCTATACCACGAAAACCCTGAACAAAAACTTTCTTGGGAACTACATACTGTGTTGTTACACTACTACAAATTATTATTAAATTATTATTATTATTATTATTACTACAAAGTGCAACAAATGAGAAAGTCACCTCTGATACTTTTTCTGAAAGTGGCGACAAAGTCGATTCATATTTCCCGCACCTACATGAATACAGTCATAATAAACGATTTAGTATTCCCTATTGAAATATGTGTTTACAATCAATTCAATTCAAAAAATATAAATTCTTAACAGAAAGCCAAAGTAACTTTAAAAAAATCGTCTTCAGGACAACTAAAATAAGTCGCTCTTGTTGAATCATGAAAATAAACCTGTAAAATAGAAAGTTTTTGAGAAATAATAAGTGAAGAGGGACAATACAATTGCTCTAGTACCTCCTCAAAATAAGTTTAAAGACATTAAACTGAGTTCAAAACGTTAATAAAATAATAAAGATAAAAAGTTAAGAAAGTTTTCGAAATTGTAGGAGGTTTTTAAAGATTTCTTCCTTTTTCAGGTATCCAAGCTACAGTTTATTACGTCTCCGCTGAAGAATGGGATGAACGAAAAAACAATAGCCAATGGAAAAAAAACAATTTTAATTATATATGGGTATGTCATAGAAATCTTTGACTTTGATGATCTAGTAGCCGGTCTTTTGCTTGTCACTTTACATATAAACATAGTAGTCCAAGTTTAGTTCGAAAGGCAATCGCTTACACGAAAATAACTAGAGATTTCCAGAACACCCCTAATAATGAATACAAACTTCAGACTACTTTGAGGTAACTATCTCCGAATGCAATTAAAAATTTATTCGGCTCGTATATGTGTAAATAGCAAAAATGTCTTCGCCCCCTGAGGCGATTCGGTGACCATCGCTGAACTAAAGCTTACACATGAAATCTCTTTGAAATTAACGATGTTGGAGTTATCCCTTGCCCTGCTTAGCGTATCTTGACATCTTCACAAACAAATTGACTCTTTGTAGCGAGGGCATAAAAATAGTTTTATGTTGGTGCCGCAGTAAAATGAAGTGGCGTTGAATATAAACAAAACACAAAAAAGGCGAGGGGAAATTGGGGGGTAATTTAAAGTATAAAAAAATAAAACCACTGAAGTGTGTCAAGAAAATAGAAAATAAATTTAAAAAAGAAGCAAAAAACTACGCTAATAATAAATGCCAAAAGGCAAATTGAACTAGAAAATGGATCTAAATTTAGAAATTTGCCAATCGATTGAATTCTATAAATTGAAGTCCACGCGGCGGCCCATTGTTGTATTGAAAAGAAATGAAACCATTTGCTACGGGCGGGCGCACCTATGACCAGGTCCACGCCTATTTGGTGGTGGGTGGGTTATGGGGAGGGAACGCTCACTCACCTGCCAAGCAGCGGACTGGCTTAAAACTGAGGCTGCTGCACTTGCCACCGCCAGCTGCAATAAGTGCGAAATATCGTGTGTGCCGCAGTGCGTGGCGAAAAAGTGAAAACATTTCGTTTAATTTGTGGCAAACTTTGAAGTGACAACAAGGTGACCACGACGATGACGACGGCGACGACTCTGCTTGCACTTGGATTTGGCTCTGGTTATTTAATCACAAATGCACACAAAAGTCAATGTTTTGCCGTTTTCCACCCACAGCTAAATTTATGCAATTTTGTTGACTTCCGTCTTTTGGTTTGTTCTATTTTTTTCTCTTAGTTTGTTTTGTTGTTGTCCGTCTCTTTGCCTGTGTGTGTGTAAGTGTGGAGAAAGCGCATTAGAGAGAAAGCCGTTATTGCTCAATTGCACACGCTCATTAAAAGAAAATTGTCTAGAACTGCTCCTAACCCCCACTGCCTTACTACCCCTTTCCACCCACCCACCTTTCGATTCCTTCAATGTCAGTTACAATCAAACATGAATTCGTCCTTGAAGGCCACAAAATTGCTCACCTGCTCCTGCTCAAATATGTAAGTGTATAATTTGCTGTGGCTGCTTGTTAAAAATGTCTATTTTTGGCTTTTGTTTATAATTTTTGTGTAAAAAACGTGTGCTCTCTATTTGGCCAAAAAGCGCGCTCTTCAATGTTACAGCAGCGAAGGAAAATGAAAAACTAATAGCAAAAAAAAAAAAACATACACAGCTGCCCATGAAAATTGACATTCACCCAGTCGCGTAGACACACAGCTGATTGTGACGTATTGCCAACTAACTTGAACCGTTTATACCAGCGAAATCATGATGTTCTCAATTGCATGATCCTTTCGAGTTGCTGTGGAAATATACAAAGTCATTTCCAACTTATGTCAGTTACAAATTATTTAAATATGTTCGACGCCTTAAATTTTATTCAATATAAAGCAGTAATAAGTGTGAAGAGATTCTTAATACTTATGATTATAATCCGAACTTTAATTGGTAAAATTGTGAAGCGGATTAGGATTCTTAATAGTTATTATTATAATCCTGACTCAAAGTGGTAAAATATGTTTTCAAAGTTTACGTAATAGGGGTAAAGAATGACTCAGAAAGGACATCGATCGTCAAATCTAGAGATCTCCGCTCGGCGAAATTCTTGCAAGTGTCCCAAGAGCACCGACCATTCAGTTCTTTTAATCACCCCATATTTGAAGCGTTAAGTAAAACAAAAACTGTTCAGATAAACAGGGCTGTACAAAATTCTATTAAAACTCGTAACTTAAGTTTAAGGTCTTTTCAATATATTTATTGACTGTGCTCTATATTCTATATCTGTGCTTAGCTCATAAATAACGCTTTGACTATTAACATTTTATTTGAAGCGTCGCAAAGTGGCTCGTTTTTCCAAGAAACGCCCATAAAAGAGGGCTGAATTATAAAAACAAGCTCAAACTGTACATTTTAAATGGTCTTTTTATGTTCATAACTTGAGAATAGTCTACCTTGGATATTGCAGACATTTCGTCCGACACTGACTTCATTAACACCTGTTTTTCTTTATCCTGGTTTTTTTTTCTTTCGTAATCAGAACCCCCGCGTCGACACAATATCTCCCCCCCAAAAAAAAAAAATTTTTTTTTTTATAAATTCCATTCCAAGTACCGGGGGTGGCCGGGTTAAATTTTTTAAAGGTTTTGAGGATAAGTGGAACTTCTCCTATTTGACAAAATTTGCAAATCTGTGTAAAAGCTTTTGATTTTAAAAATAGCTGAGTTTGGAGAAGTTAACAATAAAAACAAAAAGCATTGCTCACTAAAACTCATTTTATGATATGATAGTTTCTATTGCAGCTTTAAAATATAGTGGCTCTGTGCAAAGTTTCAGCTTGATTGCTTCAAAACTAAGAAAATAGTTGGCGTAGAAACAGACAGACAGACGGACAGAGAGACAGACTGATCTGACCAAGAATATGTATAGTTTATAGGGTAAGAAGTGAAAGATTTTTTAATTTTCCCCATATCCTTTCAAAATTTTTATGAGCGCTATAGAAATTATGATGGGATAGGCATGATCTAATCAGTTCACTGAATGTATCTGCATCTACGTAATGTAATGTATCTAGAATGTATCTGATTCTTACACTATTTTATGGCATAGAGGTTTTTGGGCATTGTAATGCAGCTAGTAGGTATAAACTTAAAGTCGCTTATAACTCTATAGCTCGGTATATATTTAATAGAAATAGAACTAAACACATAATAGTGGTATTCCTGAAAGTTGATTTGCTTTTGATTTGCTTTCGTGAAAGCAAAAGCAAAGCAGTTGGTGGAACGACCCTGATTTCATTTTGATTTGCTTTCAATTGGCGCCAAATTTAAACATTCGCGGGTAAGCAAAAATGACAAATGAAGTTGTAAAATTGAATTTTCTAATCTTCTTTAACAATAGTATGTGATCAGAATCTGTAGTTCTAAGAAGTTTGTAACTTAACTAAGGTGAATTCAATTAATTATGTATTTGTTTATGACCACAGAAAGTGAGTGCCATTTGACAGATCCAAAGAGGAAGAGGCAGGATAAAATAGTGGTAGAATTTGTAACCTCGAACCTTCTAGGAGAGCTGTGCAAATATGTAAGCCTGAACACCTTTGACCATGTCAAGCACAAGCTCCAAGAACTCGGGCACTTATGACTCTGTCCACTTAAGGCCGCGGGCCTTGTTTTCAGTAGTCTCGAATGCAGTCTTAGATGCAATAAATAGTTATCATTTAATTGCTAAAATATGGAAAGCAAAATAACTTACATTTTTTTATATTTAAATCACAACAAAATTTAAACAAACACCATGCGCGCGGAGCCATTTTTTCTACGAGAACGGTCTCACTAAAACGAAATCAAATCGAAATCAACTTCGAGGCTGATTTCGCGAAAGCAATTAGTATGACCTTAATTTCCTTACATTTTCTGGGCACACTGCTCATTTTGTATGGAGCAGCTGTGATCAGCTGTTTCCAAAACAAATCGAAAGCAAATCAAAAGCAAATCACTTTCAGGAATACCACTAATGTTTTTTGCAAATCAAATTTTTGATCTTTGCCTTAGTCATTGGATACAGTTTAGGGTCCTGATCTTATTACACAGCATAATCACCCGCAGAGAACCAATTTATTTATATGAGAAGCTTAGTTTTGCCATATCCTCCAGAACAAATAATCTAATATGCTCTAAAATTAAACTGGATAGTTCTGAGAAACACTTCTTCATATATGCTGCTCGCCACTGGAACTTACTACCAAATTCTATAAAATCCATAAAAAGCACTACGCAATTAAATAAAATAAAACTTAAAGAACATCTACAGATATAAATCACAATATCAATTTAATTCTTCTTTACTTCTTTTTATATTATTCTACAGATTATCAATTTTAAAATGTTTTTATAACCACTTTTCTAGTGTGAGTTAGGTTTATAGATTTATTGAGACGATATTTGTAAGTCAAAACATTGTTAGTGTTAACAAATTATGTAACATAAATGTTACTTCACATGAGGAAGGCGAGCTTTGATTTACAACAGAGTTGCCCAGCCATGGCCTCTCGGGGTCGAACACATTCAGCAATTCACACCTAATGCGTGCCGAAGCCATGCATCACTGTGAGTTAGAGAGAGAAACAGTCACATTTTCGCTCTTTCTTCTTGGGAACCCTAATTTACAAAGCAATCAAACCCTGTTCTTTATTAACGTTAGTGTAACTGTAATTCATCATTCGTCAGTGAGACAAGGAAACATCCACTTTTAAAGAATGTAAATGAAACTTAAAGCTTGCCACGGACCAAGACAATACAATCCGGAATTATTTTATGGTCGCGAGATTGTTTAATCATTGCAGCAATCTAAAATAAAATATATTCACGCCTGTATCACACTTCTCAATTGACAACAGAACTCTTTTTAAATACTGACAACAAAACATTTATTTAGTGCATATTTGAACGCAAGTGTATAATAAATGGTCGTGTAATTGATCTATTTCACAAAATTATGAAATTGGTTATTAATCGTTTTATATAAAGCGTCGTATAAACGAAATACGAGGTCTTTTATTTGTTTTTTTCTTGATATTTTCACTTCAGTTGCTTACGGTCACTCTAAAAATATTGTGTTTTTCTTTTTGTGTGTAATTAATTGTTTAACACAAAGTTTTGAAAGAAAAATCTTTAAATCTACTGCCTTTAACTAATGAAAACACTAAAATCACAAACAAACGCAACATGGAATTGGCATTTTCATTTTAAATCTGCTCACAACTTCCCACACGCAGAGCAGATCAGAGGGCGTAAACAGGAAGAAGCAGAGAAACCTGAGATTAAGAACAACAAAAAGAACAAACATTTTGTATTCGTATTAAGAAGACTCATTTCAACGCACTAAAAGAACAACTGCAATCATGAGCAACCACAGATACCATCATGGCGGCAACTATATGCATCCACGCATGTCCTATCCACATCATTTCACCTATGTCAGCTCCTGTGTCAAATACATGATTTTCCTGCTTAATTTTCTATTCTGGCTATTTGGTAATTTCCATAGTCTAACTGCATCAAAACATTTTAAACACTTTTGAATTACAGGCGGTTTGCTCTTGGCCATCGGGGTCTATGCCTTCATGGATAAGCTTAAGGAGGGCAACGGCTGGGTGCGCCTGGAGACAGTTTATGATGTGATGTTCAATATCTCTCTGGTCATGATTATCACGGGCATTGTTATCTTTGTGGTCAGCTTTGCGGGCTGTCTGGGCGCCTTGAGAGAGAACACTTGCCTCCTGAAATTCTATTCCATGTGCCTGCTCATGTTCTTTCTGCTGGAAATGGCTTTGGCCATTATATGTTTCGTCTTCCCACAGAATATGAATGCTTTTCTGGAATTCCAGTTTACCGATAAAATAATCCATTCGTATCGGGATGATTCCGATTTGCAGAATTTCATTGATTTTGCCCAACAGGAGTTCAAATGTTGTGGCCTAAGCAATGCTGGCTATCAGGACTGGAGCAAGAATGAGTACTTCAATTGCTCATCGCCGTCGGTGGAGAAGTGCGGTGTCCCCTACAGCTGCTGCATAAACGCCACTGACATAAGTTCTGGCCTGGTGAACATTATGTGCGGCTATGGTGTCCAAGAGCACTCGGTGGCTGCGGCCAGCAAACGCATCTGGACCAGTGGCTGCATTGAAATTGTACGCGTCTGGGCTGAACGTAATCTGTATTTAATTGCTGGCGTGGCCTTGGCCATTGCATTGCTGCAGTTGTTTGTCATCTATTTGGCCAAGACCTTGGAGGGACAGATCGATTTGCAAAAGTCACGCTGGTCGTGAGTGCCATATGATCCGTATATATACGGATATCCATGCGAAGATCTATACTACAACACTCGAATGTGAGCGCGAACAAAAAGAGAGTGACAAAAATCTGGTCCTTGCAATGCTCAAATATTTCACCGGCTGACTTCTGTTCTCAACTATGACTTGCCCCGACTTACGCTACATGCATACAATATACCAACAAAACCATCTAGTTTTAAAACATTAACTTAGCATTGCAAAACAACAAAAAAAAAAAAGCTCTCCTTTTAGTCAGTCAAAGAACAAAAATTATAATTAAGGAAAACAAACAAAATTGAATGATTTATGTCGTATGTCTGCAATAATCGTATTAAGTATAGACAAAAAGACAACTCACATAGGTATGTTTGTATATAAGGATAATTTATTATGTAAACAGAATATGCATTTAAAATGAGAATTATTATATTTAAAAAATAGAGGAAAGCTTACTTCGGCTAGACCGAAGTTTATATACCCTTGGAGCATGTTATATGCCTGCCCGATATATTCTCCGATTTTCTCACTAGAACTACTTTTTCGACCGATCGTTCTTATGGCAGCTATAGGCTATAGTCATCCGATTTAGATCATACTTGACCAAATTGTGATGATCAATTGTTTTTTTTACTAAGACTTTTTTCAAAACTATCTTTTGTATGGCAGCTATTCTATATAGTTAGGAATTTTGTTAATGCATCGAAAACTTTTAAATACGAGGTTTGGGGACGATTGCGTTGAAGACGAAATAGTTTTTCTCACTAAGACTACTTTTTCAATAACTATAAGCTAGAGTGATCCGATCCGGCCGGTTTCGACAAATGTGCAGCATATTTGTACCAGAAGACTTTGTGCAAAGTTTGGTATAGACAGCTCTTAAGACTGACAAAGGAGATAGCATAGAAACAGACGGACTGACATGGCTATGGCAACTCAGCTCATCACGCTGATAAATGTGTGGTCGGAGATGCTTCCTTGCGTTAAAAACATTCGGGCAATTTTAATACTCCTTCTCCAAGGGTATAAAAAATAAAAAGATAATAACCAAAAATTGCATGCCTATTTTATTTGTTAAACACAAATCAAAACAAAAATTCTAGATATATGACAAACTTGAAGTGTGTAAAACCTTGTTGTAGTGCATATAAAACAAAATATATATCCAAAAATATATATGTGTGAAAAAGGTTGTTTGCCAAAGTGTGGGATCGAAAGAAAACTTAGCTGGAAAGCATACAAAATCTATCTTAAAAGAAAAATTAAGCAAGGAATGGTTTTCGAATCGACTTATTCGAATTGAACCTGGTCTTCGTTTTTTAAACATTCGGCGATTTGGAAAAAAAAAATTAGAGTGTGTCAAAAACTCTGCACAAGAGTACACAAGTTGGAAACCATGAAGGCGGTCTAAAACCTAGATTAACCTGCAAACCATATTTTAACTAATATCGAGCGATAAGATATGGGCTAATCCGAAAATTTTAAAACCAAGAGTAGAAATTTTAAGTTGCCCAAATTCCAAATGTTTGTCAGGGAAATAATGGGATACATATTCAAGCTTCAAAATAAATAAGCAATGTGGTTTTACGGTGGTTTTTTTGCTCTTGGCAGAGGCTTATCTACACCTACCTTTTGCTTGTAAAAAAAAGGTATTTTCATTAGTCAAAAAATGGGAGTCGTTTTAGTCTTTTGCGCTTTTCAAAACCTAAAATTTGTTTAATTTTCTTTAATTTAAGATAAAAGATAAAGGGCATAGCTGGATTTGTAGGGGAATCGGCACCCAATGCTTTTAATTTTTTGAGTATGCAGTTTTAAAGTACATCAGCCGAATGTAACTTCTAGTACCAACCCTGAATTTTTAACAGCGATTTTTATCATTTCAACCACAAGGCTTTTTCGAGCTATCTATCCATTCAAAAATTCCAAGTTTTTTTTTGGTCAAAGCTGGCATGTATACCCTCCCCCAGGATAGTTTTTCAGAATTTTGATCTGAAAACCGCGACCTACAAAAATCCGCGAAATTTTTAACACCATTTTTTTAAGACTTTTAGTTGAGGTTCCACTTTGGTTTTTTTCATGTCCAATTGTCGTTCCTAGATACAATTTCTCTAATTTTTTCAGAATTTTAAAAGTTGTGGAAGGTGGTTAAAATTAATTAAAACATTAAAATTACAATTTAATTTACCTAATTGTCACTTTCTTTCTTTATAAATTAATCAAGTTATACACAGTAAAGGGTTCACTTCATCTTCAAGATGGGGTGAATGTGGAATCAGAGGTCGAAAATGAAGAATTCTGATTCACCGGCCCGTCAATGACAGTAGCTTGTGGTTTCATACTTGTCAACAATGAGCCTCCGAAGAAGAAATAGCCTACTTTGTGCATGGTTTTGTTGAAGGAAACAGATACAGATGACGCTATACGGCGCGAACAGCGGTCTGGGTACAAAGCATCTCTTAAGTATCTTAAGACTCTTAAGGTCTGCAACTTGAAGTCACTGACAGCGGGGGAGAAGGCACTGCGCATTGTATTACGGCCGACTTGAATGCACTGGCTACCAGGAAAGGAATAAAATCTCCATCCGAATCGAAAACCGGCAAAGCATCCACGGAGGTCAACTAGAAGCACCACAGGAGACCGCCCCCAACGTCGACAACACCCTCCCAAGATCTCCTAACTTGCTTAAGCTCGAAGTCGGAACTTTGGGTGGTAATTTTAAACGAGAAGTTGCTAGTCTTGGAGGGAGTCACCATGCAAGCCATGCAAGAAAAAAAGAAAAATTCTTTTTCTAGCCGTGTCAAATGGCATTAAATGGTACAGGGGAGATTTTATAGGGTCTTTGTACCATCGAGGAATCGTTGCCACAATTTTCGGCGATGCTGAGCATCTTGGCCTGGAGCAAGAATCGAGGTCTTAAAATTGGAAAGCATGGTCTGCGAAAAAAGTAGATTCGACTATTTACTGGAGTGGAAAAATATTTTAGAACTACAAGATACATATGTATGTTTACTTCAAGGCATAATCCAGTCCATGCGATTCTTTTACTTCTACTTAAGGTCCGAAGAGCAATACGGCGCTAGAGTGTGCGAATAAAATGGTTAATTAATTTTAACCTGCTTTCACAATTTTTAACATTCTTAAAAAATTACAGAAAATGTAGATAGGTTCGACTATTTCTCCTTCGGTGACTCATTGTTGACAAGTATGCAACCACAAGCTACTGTCATTGACGGGCCGGTGAATCAGAATTCTTCACTTTCGACCTCTGATTCCACATTCACCCCATCTTGAAGATGAAGTAAACCCTTTACTGTGTATAACTTGATTAATTTATAAAGCAAGAAAGTGACAATTAGGTACAAATTAATTTATATTTTTATTGTTTTAATTAATTTTAACCACCTTTCACAACTTTTAAAATTCTGAAAAAATTAGAGAAATTGTATCTAGGAACGACAATTGGACATGAAAAAAACGAAAGTGGAACCTCAACTAGAAGTCTTAAAAAAATGGTGTTAAAAATTTCGCGGATTTTTGTAGGTCGCGGTTTTCAGATCAAAATTCTGAAAAACTATCCTGGGGGAGGGTATACATGCCAGCTTTGACCAAAAAAAAACTTGGAATTTTTGAATGGATAGATAGCTCGAAAAAGCCTTGTGGTTGAAATGATAAAAATCGCTGTTAAAAATTCAGGGTTGGTACTAGAAGTTTACAAAAAATCGCTAAATTACATTCGGTTGATGTACTTTAAAACTGCATACTCAAAAAATTAAAAGCATTGGGGGCCGATTCCCCTACAAATCCGGCTATGCCCTTTGTTGGATATCTAATATATATTATTGAGCCGTAACGTCCGCAAAGGAAAATAGGGTTTTTTCAAATACATAATTTGAATTTCCGAACTTGCTTTATAAACAGAGTTTTTTCCCCTTTTTTTAAATTTAATGGCAAAGCCTTACAGGCTTGGAGCCCAAACAATCAAGCGAGCAGCATGACCCAATTTTTAAAATTTGATCTTCATGTATAAGCCAGAGCGGTGGTCGAATTTTCATTTCAACCACTTAAGCATAAAGCCCAAAAACCCTTACATTTTCATAAATTGTGTTGCATTTATATCAGATTGATGGCGGTTAGTCCCGAAGAATGAATTAGATTTTATGGCAGGTCAACCAGATTGAAACGCAAAATGTGTATAGGAAATCATAAAAGGAAAAAGAAAAGGCTTGCTGATGCTGCTCGCTTGATTTTTTTTGTGTTCCATTGATATGTGTTTTGTAGCAAAACACAAAAACATGCAAAAGAAAAAGAAAAGCTAAAGGAGCCAAACCGAAACCAGTTTTGTAATCAGTGGACAAAACTGGCCCAGAATTTTTCATTGAAGAGCTTACAAAAGACGATATTCGCCATTTTGTTCCCCTGTGTAATTGATAAATATCAAAGGCTAAGCTGCCAAATCGGTATTTCCAACATCAGAATTGATGGGAAAAAGTGTAACGTTGGCAACAGAAGGACGGTTAGTTGTAAAATAGTACATACGTATTTTCAGCATTTTGCCGAAATATGCATAATTCCCGGGAAAAAACGATTTGAAAAAATAGCAATTTAAAAAATTCAATTATTCTCAATTGCTTGATTTCCAAAGCCATTGGTAATAAAAATATTTTAAAAATCTCTTAATTAACTTCTGAGCCCAAACTTTCAAGAAACTTAAACCTAAAAATAATAAAAAAAATTTTTGGTGTTCAAATCGATAAAAATTTGGTCTTGTTTTCAGTACTGTATTAAGCTGTAAATGGGAAACATAATACATAGTTTCAGAGTTATGGACTATTTTGATTTATTTAATTTCACTTTAAGTATCAATATCTGTTGTAGTGTTTTAGTTTTCAGAGGATAATGTTATTGTGGTTGAATATACTGGAGTTTGCAGTTGGAAAACAGCGATTTTCAAAATTCTGCCGAACTATTGTGACTTGTATTTGCAGATAAATAGGCTTTTGTTATTCAAAATGATATAACAAGATATTGGAACAACATGTATTGGAACAACTTCCAAGTCACTATTTTCCCGATAGTATTTTGTTTATTGATTTTAACAGATTTTCCTAGTGGCATTTCCATGCAACAGCCCAGGGTAAAGGAACATGCGATTTAGCTGGGGAAACACTAACACTAAATCACTATTTTCGAAACGCAAAACTATACAATGGTCACAAACTTTCCACTCTATTCTACTTCTTAAAACCTAAAACATTTCGAAATATCTCATATTATTGGTTGATAAAAATAATTAATTTAAATAAATGAAAAAAGTCCATAACTCTACAACTATTTTGTTTCCCATTTACAGCTTAATATAATAAATTCCTGAATACAAGACCAAATTTAGAGAAAACAATGAAGATACAACTAATGTTTACTACTTTTCGCAAGTTTGTAAATAACTTGTAATTTTGGGTTCAGATGTTAATTTACAGATTTTTAAAATATTTTTATTAGCAATGGCTTTGGAAAGCAAGCAATTAAAAATAATTAAATTTTTTAAATAGCTAAATTTTTAAATCGTTTTTTCCGCGAAAATGCTGAAAATACGTATAAAACTATTTTGCAACAAGGAATGCGAAAAAAAATAATTCGAGCAGAAAAAAGCTCGAGTGGAATATAAATACTTTAGTGGTCGGAGACGATTCCATCTATGCGTTGCAAACTACTGGGCAAAATTATAAAAATTAGTCTTGGCGTAGTAAGTCTCTTACTGGTTGTGGCTAAATCAACCAAGATCGACTGACCTCTGAAATTAAACATTATCCAATAACGCCTTGAATCATCTAAAAAAAGTAAAGAAAATGTTTGTCAGTCGATAAAAACAACAGTGAATGTAAGTTAAATTAGGTCGGGGATGTAAGCATAAGTTATCTGTGCCATCATAGGTTCAATCACCTTTACGACCTTATGTTGGTTTCACTTTTCAAGCATGATAACTCGAAACTGAGACTGCTGATAAGCAAACTCACACCAAGCAGACCCTTGCCCATCGACAATTCATCTTATGTATTTATTAAGCGAATGCGTTTATTATTTCTACACGAATGCTTATCGAATTTCAGTATAAAAATGCAAAAGAAAATCATGAAGAAATGGCTCAGCCTTTCAGAATTTGATAATGCTGCGAATGCTCTCGCCCTTGTGCATCAGATCGAAAGCTTCGTTGATCTCGGCCAATGACATTTCATGCGTAATGAACTCATCCACGAGCAGATCCTTCTTCAAGTAATCCTCCACCAACTTGGGCACATCCGACACCGAACGCCAGCCACCAAATGCTGAACCCTTCCAGACGCGACCCACAACCAATTGGAATGGGCGTGTTGCGATTTCCTGACCAGCTCCGGCTACACCAATCACTACCGAAGTGCCCCAACCTTTGTGGGTGGCCTCCAAGGCCGAACGCATGGTATTGACATTACCAATGCATTCAAAGGTATAATCGAAGCCACCATCGGTTAGGTCAATCAAATAGTTTTGAATCGGTCCCTTATCGGCCACTTCCTTGGGGTTAACAAAATCGGTAAATCCAAATTTCTTGGCCAGTTCAAATTTGCTTGGATTAATGTCAATGCCATAGATTTTGGAGGCGCCTGCTTTCTTGCAGCCCAAGCCTACAGCCAGACCAACTGCACCCAAGCCCCAGACGGCACAAGTGCTACCAGGTTCAACCTGTAAAATAAACCACCAATTAATTTCAATTAACATTTAAGCGATTTAAATTTTGCGCTTGCCTTGGCTGTGTTTAGGGCAGCGCCATAGCCCGTGGATATGCCACAGCCCAACAGGCACACCTTTTCCAGAGGCGCAGTCTCGTTTACTTTAGTCAGCGAAATGTCCGCCACCACCGTGTACTCGGCAAATGTGGATGTGCCCATGAAATGGAACAATTTCTGACCCTTGCAAGACAACCGAGAAGTTCCATTCGGCATAACACCAGCACCCTGAGTTGTGCGAATCTTCTGACAAAGGTTTGTCTTGCCGCTTTTGCAGAATTTGCACTCATCGCATTGGGGAACATAAAGGGCAATGACATGATCGCCAGTCTTAAATTTGGTCACTCCTTCGCCCACGCTTTCCACAATGCCAGCACCCTCATGACCAAGAACGACTGGAAAAAGTCCCTCGGGATCGGCTCCGCTCAAGGTAAAGGCATCGGTGTGACAAACTCCGGTGGCTGTGATCTTGATACGCACCTATATATTCATACATACATACATACAGACATTTTCATTATAGTTGGACTTTGACTTTGAGGCTACTTTACTTCATGAGCTTGCGGCGGGGCAACTTCAATATCCTCAATCACTAGCGGTTTCTTGGCCTCCCAAGCCACAGCAGCCTTGCAGGTGATTATCTTATTAACATAAGAATTTATTAATGATCAATAGAAAACTATAACCAATAGTGTATTACCTTGCCTTGAGTAGCCGACATCTTTAGACTGGAAATGCAAGCGACGAAGTGATCGGAAAAGATGTGCGAAAAAGAACGGTGATACTGATACCGTAGGGGAACAGGCAACAGCTGACTTGTTAAGAACAGCGTTGCCACATTTCAACAAGAGATAGCTTATCAATAGGGCTGCCAACTCTTCAGGCCTTAAACAAGCTAGATCAGCATTTAAAATAAGCTAGAAATAGCTAGAAAATGTTGCGAAGATGGCGTAAAGCTATTCAATTTGTTTTTTTAATATTAATGAATGTCATGTAAAAAAAAGTAACGTTTTCCTCAGTGATGTATGGCTGTTTAGTGCCAATGTATTCAGGATACTTTCCAGTCCAGGGTCAAGTGTTAGCCAATCCTTACATTCAGGTCTTCGCGGCTTTTGCTTGTAGTCAATTTTACTCAGTTTTATTACTCTAATTAAATTCTCACAGTTGCATTCGGTGTGAATTGCCGAGTGACTTTGGGAACGAAAAGGTGCTAGATACCATAGAAGCAACACCATACGAACCGAAAATACTTGTCCTTGAACAGCCAGTTTCAATTCGTTTCACTTTCGCCTTCTGATCTAGTCACTGAGCATAATTAGGTCACCTAAAGGCAAGAATTTTCAACACGAAATACAAGCGTTTATACGAAAGTCACCAAAGTACTTACCCTAATTTAGCTATATTTCCCAACACCCGCTATTTTATAAAGTATTTCGACTTTGGCATTTATAAAACTCCTCAAGTGGCGGAAAAAAAGCTAAAATGGCATCGCTGCTTCTCAATTGTAAGCTACATTTTTCAACAAATGGGCAACGCTTGCCTTTCAAAATCCATGATCAACGGTTATGTTCAAAATGCAAAAGGGCCAAGTAAAGAATATACGTTAACCCTTTTAAATTTTATATATAACTATGTACATCTGTAAGTCCACACAACATCTCAAAATTGAAATTGCCACATAATCAGCTGTTGCTTACATTACAATTGCATTTTCAAACAAGTGCTAAGCGCAGGCGCTAGATTTTTATACTCTAGGCAAAAAGGACATGTTAAATATAACCAAACATTTGGTACAAAATACTTTTTCTTGATAAAAATTTGCAGCTCAAATTAATCTTGGAAAGATCAATGCCTTGGTTTAGAGCACCGTTCAATGTTCTGTGTATACATAGAAGTAGCGACGTCCATCCTCTGTAGCAGCGGCGTCGATACACAGACACTATACGAGTGTACACTGCTCTCTTTTGCACTAACAAACATGTGCTAACTGAGAGCGCTCTCGTCAGAGCGCACACATTCAACGGCAAAATAAGCATGTGTGTTTTGCCGGCACTGTTTAGAGTATACGTATTTAATTGGTGCTAGGTATTGTAAATATGTCTCCTAGACTCTAGCCGCAGATTAGATATACAAATCTATATTTATAAATCAGTAGGCCCGACTGACATATTATAAGCCCGTAGACAAAACTGCTTATCCTACAGATCTAAGATTTGGCGACTAAGAAAGAAACTTTGGAAAATTAGTTCGCGAAGTGGATCAAAAAACCAAAGAAAAGTTTGTACGGAGCACATAACATTCTAAGCTGTTTTGCTAAGAGCGCGAGCGAGAATGAGAGTAAACGACTCACACTCACACAAATTTTGTATGTGCTGTGTGCGTGCATGTGTGTAAAAAAATCAAATGGCGAATAGCCTCATCCAATTAAATAAAAGCCAATTTGAATTGAACTATAATTAAAGAGTGCTGATGCTGTTGTGATTATTTTTATATGTAAAGTTTGTTTTTAAAATCTAAAAAATAAAGTTTAGAGGGCCTTGAACCCTCTTTTCGAACATGAAGTGAAAAACTGTGTTTTCAAATTATTTTGCATTTAAAACTTACAAATCGTATTTCAGATTCATATTCTCAAAAGTCAAGACTAACCTTATAGATAATCCGAAGTTGGGAAAACCCGAAAGTCTATGTTTATTTCACTTTAAAAGGAAAGTACTGTCCAAGTTCCAGATTACTATTTCTTATCGTTTAGTCTGTACATAGAATGAATCAGTCAGTCAGGCACACTTATCTTTATAAAGTGTAAACCATATTCGGTTTTATCTCACAGATGTAAACATTACCCGCGCAGCCCAGATGCAATGCGTGTGAATGTGAATTCGGCACAAGGACATAACAGAGGCTGGAAAAATCAATAATCATACAGGCGACAAGGGCCGGAATTGCATTTCTTGTTTTTTTTTTTGGGGGTCGTTGAATAACTTCAGAGTGCGAAAAAAACGGCTGTTCCTTTCAATATAAAATTTAAACCATGTAGTTTTTTTGTCCTTAACCACAAGAAACTCTATCAAAAAATGGTTGGCAAGGGCTCAAGCGGCTTGGGCGTGGACCTCAATACAACGGCGACAAAGGAACGCCCTGTTTTCATACCACCACGAAAACGTCAACAAAACAAAGCAGAGGCCAAAAAGCAAAATTATGTGGATCACATTGTCAATGTGCAGGTGGATATAACAAAATACGTTTTTTTTTTCAAGACAAATGACCGTGCATTGTGCTTTCCAGCAAAATCGCCCCAAACTATCGCCCTCGAATCCGGGACTCGAAGAGGAGTTGCTCAAATCCAAGTTAATTATCAAAAATAAGCAACCACTGCCACAGTTGCCAGGTGAGCTGGGTGTTCCTGGTCATGGACAGGATACCATAGCCAGCACCCATTCGGCCAGCTCCACACATCATAGCCAGAAGTCGGCACGCTCCAGCAGCAACATCAATGAGCTGCACAATTTTGAATCGAGGTCAACGTCTCAACGACACGAGAGTAGTACGGTGACCCCAAGCAGCTGTTGCTATTCAGAAAGTAGCCTGGATGCCAAGTTAAGCAAGTCGCAGGATTGCCTGAGCAATAGCAATCGTTCATCGTCAAAGAAGCGCGTTAACATACGAACCAGAGATTTGCCTGGTCAAGGACGTCATCATCGCTGCTCCCCGGATATAGCCAACTATGAGGATTTGGAATCGGGTGAGACAAGTGTCCTGAATACCTACGATCAGAGTTTGGAGCGGTATCAGGCACGAAAGGCAGCCGATGGGAGCAATTATCTGACCATGACAGGTGAGAAATCGCGAGCTTCTTCAATTCATAACTCAAAAGAAAAAGTCTTCTATGGAACGCGATTTATCATAAATTTTTGGGCATACGAAGCATCTTATTAAAGAGATATTTTTTAGTTTTTTCCGCCTGGGACCAATTTTCTCAAATCATTTTTGAACCAGTAAAAATTTTAACTTTAAAATATCTAGTTATAGACCATATTAAGACCATAATATTTTTCGGAGACATGGCTTTGAACCACGTTTTCACCGGCTCAGCCGAATTGTTCGGAGATGGAAATATATCTAACTTCATACTATCATTTCAGTTCTCAGCTCAGATAATTTTTGAGACATGGCTTTGAATCACTTTTAAACCGGCCTTGAAGCGGTTAAATATTTAATCCTATGTAAAGCTTCACCACTTTTAATCCGTTTCAGCAAACTGATTCGAATCCTGGAAAATTTCAAACTTTGTACCAACAACCAAAATATCAAACTTCTAGATCAAAGCTCAAAAAATGTCTGAGATATTGCTCTGAACTAATTTTGAACCTGTCCTAAGCCAGAAAAATGTCTAACTACAAATTTCTAACTTTCAAACCTTTCAGACTTGGGACATGCTTTACGACTCTTTCCTGATGGACATGAATATACTGATAAAATTTTTGAATCAGCGGCTTAGACGGCTATTAGCAACAAACAATCACTATAAAAATATTCAGGCCAGTTTCGATTCGAATCGAATCGTGCCATTCAAATCGTGCGGAATCGGAGTCGGTAAATGTTCACGATTTCAAAAATTGACTTTGTTACTATATTACTATCGATTTGTTATACGATTTATTAATCCGATTTTGTTCGAACTCCCTAAATTGTGTGGATACAGATAATATTTATAACTGAAATGTATAAGGACGCTTCCATTTAAAAAAAAAGTTTTTCTTACGATTTATTTTCAGTCATACCTTTTGTATGGCAGCGGAAATGTTTCATCACTTCCACATTTTTAGTAATTTGAGCTTAAAGTGGCTTAAAATGTCTAGTTGAATTCTTTTTAGTTTTGTGAAGTCCCTTTACTTTTTTTGGCTCTATGATACCAACCGTAAAGCACTGTACGGAGCACTCCAAACTATTTGCGCGCACAAAAAAGTAACTTGTTACGCGAGTGACCCTAAAATCAAATTAGTGTGCTAAGAAAGTTTAAAAACGCAAAAAAAAATGACAAATTTGGGATTTTGAAGTTAATCTAACATTGTTTTCTAGATATGATTTGTTAATAAAAATTGATGAGGATTTAAAAGCTTAAAAGAATATGAAATACGGATAGTTAAGGGTGTATCCAGGGGGCACATCTCCCGCACAAACCGTGTTGGAAGAGAAGGAAGAATTCTTATCTTGAGATGACGAATCCAAAAGCAATCACCAATGTCTCAGTTGCCCTATTTGCCTGCGATATGAGTATTTTGATAATACGAAGACAAATTGTAAGATCTAATGTAGTTTCACACAGAATGACTTGTTCAATAAATACGTTAAAATCACGGTACCCTGTACGCACTGAAAACAGCATACAATACAATAAGCCAAGCTGGTTGCTTCTACTAGCGCCCCCACGAGACCGAAGTCTCCCAGATCGCCATTTGAAAAGCAATCTGTCGAAAATGACTATTCCGGTTGATATAGAACTCCACGTCGAGACTCAATTTAAGACTCAGCAAGCCCCAAGCTTGGTTCAGAGTAGGGTTGTCGATATTTCTCAAAATATCAATATCGATAATATCACAAATCAACATTTTCAATATCGATATTTGATATATCGGTCATCGATATATCGTTATTTTCTAAAGCTTAATAAAAGTGAAAAGTTTTTAAGGAACGTCCTTACCGCCAAATGATCATTTCTAGTAGCCGTTATATCTTATTTTTCTAATGGGATAACTTTATGATTTAAGTGACTTAATTTTCTGAAATTAGATGATTAAAGCTAGACATAATAGCGGATAGCAAAAACGGAATCTACAAAAAATTCTAAGAAAAGTTTACCAAGATCCCATGGATCCAAAATTAATTCCTAATCGGTGCAAATCGATGTCAAATATTATAGATATTTAAGGACTGGAAAAATAATTTTTATATATTTTACTTAGAAATCGCACTTCTAAGAAAAAAAAATCTCACCAAGAAACCATGGGTCTAAAATGAATTCCTTGTCCTCGTTTATCCACCTTAAATATTAAAGACAAGGATTTTGTTTTTTCCATCAGGACTGAAAACAACTATTTTTATTTATTCAACTTATAAATCGCACTTCTACGAAGAAATAACGTATAAGAGAACAAAATATATGCCGAAATACCGTACCTGGATCAAGTTGAATGGAGGAATTAATTTTAGACCCATGGTATATAATCTTTGGGCAGAACAAAATCGACAGTCTCGTTATGACAATTTGCTCCTGCAATTACCATAGTAATTTTTTCCGATATATCGTTTATAAAAATATCGATAATCGCCTATATCAGTACAAAAAATATCATATCGGAATAACCCTTATCGTTCAACCAAAATATCGATATATTAATATATCAATAAAATATTGACAACCCTAGTTCAGAGAGTAAGAACTAGTTGTTAGACCCGTTATGATGTTCCTTGTCATCATGCCCCTTTCGAGACACACTTTTCCAAAAAAAATCGAGACAAAACTTTCCCAACTTCCATATGAGCGCCGACAGTTTTATTTGTATTTTTGAATTTTTGGAGCGAAATACACCCTCCAGACGCTTACGAATCTGGTGGTGTCCAAAATCAATTAAAAATGTAATCAATTTTCTTTTAAAAATAATATTACCTATTTATTTGTTTTTTATATCAAAAAACTTAGTACTACTGTTGTTGCTTTTGGCCGGACATGCTTTTTGCAGATTATTTTTATTGGTGAGGCCCCAAATACTTTTTTTTACTTCTACGGTATTAATCAGCGTAATTTACTCTTCCTCATAAAAGCTCTTCAAATGATTTTTGCGCTCACCATTGTTTTTCGACATTTTTTTTGGCTTCTGACCGTCAAAATAAATAAATTGGGCGCCCAACCAAAGCTCGAACAGCTGCTCATGCCATCCGCAAATTCAAAGTTCAATGTTCCTAAGGATCGACTTTTCGTTTTTCTGCGTAAAAATACTTGTTTTGTTCTGTTTTTAGTTAAAAAACTTTAAAAAAGTTCAAAATAAGTTGGAGATTTTTGGACATTTTTTTACCATGCCAAATTTCATGAGAAAAATGTTCACCGATTTTGAAATTTTGCATTTTGCAAGTGCATTAAATCAATGTTTAAAATCTATCAAAAATAATTTTATTTCCACGAAAACACACACTTTTTCAATAATGGTTGCAAAAATTTACAGAGTAACTGTTGACCGATTTTCATTTCATTCTTTTGTGAACTAGGATATTTTTGATGAGTCACAAAATAACGGAGCCAATAGGACCAATATAGTGGAAAAAAATCGAGTTTCGAAAGTTTGACTTTGAAACCCCATAATCCATTATTTATTGACTGATCCAATACACCCTAGCTAACAACGGAATAACATCATTTCATGACAAAACTTCGTTTTCACATTCCGATATAGTCTGATCTCAAAATGTTTTGTAACGATGGGCCAATGTTTTAAATTGTTTGCAAACTTTAAAGCAGAATACAACATCTGCAGGAACAACAACAAGAATTTTTTTTTAAATTTTATTTAACCGATTGGCTATCGAATAAAAACCGCTTCTTAGTATCACTTATAGTTTTTCTGTTTTTTTTTGCAAAAATCGCAATTTCAAGATTCATGGTAAATCGTAGGTCCGATGCAATTGCTAAAATTTTACCTCAGAAAAAAGCAACAATAACTTACTTCAACTCTTTACTCTTTCTTAACAGGAACCATCAAGCACGGTCGCAAAAAGGGTCAATCGATTGATCTACAAATCAACATCAGTCGCGAGGAACTGGAACAGTTAAATGCTCATGCCATGGCCAATGACTCACAGAAGCGTGGAAATCTCTGCTGTACCTGCAGCTGTGGCATTGGTCTGCACATCTTTCTCATCTCTCTACTGTGCTTGCCGTTTGTAACGCTCATCTCGTCGATGTACTCCTTCTATATTGGCACGCTCACTTGGTATAACATGTTCAACTACTACTGCGAGGAGAAATCATATTTGCACAAGATTTTCGTTACTCCTTTACTGTTTGTGGCCTATCCTTTGGCCATTATATTGTGCACCTTTGGCTTGGGTCTGTATGCAGGCTTTAAGCAGCTCAGTTTGCAGTATAGCAGCTGGGTGAATGACATCACCGACATTGAGAAGTGCTTCTATGGCTGGCTCTGCGGTTTTCTGCACATGCCCGACTGCAGCCCCTATGAGGTGGTCATATTAACCGACATTTGTGTGGCACCGCAGGATCCACAGCGTTTGCATATAAACAAGCCCAGGCAGGAGCTGTCCATGTAAATGGGGCAACTAGTTTTCGACCATATGTGTGATAAAAACGTAATTAGCAGTGCAGTCAGTACAGTTGTAGGTACTAGATGTCTACTAAAAGTTCAACGTATTAAGTTTCCTTTGGCCAAATTTGTTCCTTTCACATACTATAAAACATAATACTACATTACTAACATATTATGCAAATTCCAGCTTTAGAGAACAGGAATATATATACTAGATATCAAAGGCTACACATAATCCCAAGTTTATAGAGGCTAAAGTTTAGGTTACTAAATAGGTGACTAAAATGGACTATTTTCGACTTGTCGAAACTGTTATACTCATGCAAGGATGACAGAATATTTGATTATTTTGATGCTTTGATATCCCTCGTCCTATTTGTCTTTAATATCCGTTAATTTTGACTTCCGTCCGTTATACCTAAAATGAAAAGTTAGAACCTTTGCAAGAGTATACAATCCGTACATTTTTGTAAATCGGCACTAGCCAAAACTTTGCTTGTTTGTTTTTCAATATCTATTTCAAGCCAAACCTATAGAAATATATCACAAAAAACACACCAAATTATAGTAGAGTTGGGTTATAAAGGTCTTACATAATTCTAATTCAAATTAGGTCTTTGCGTGAGATTTTTCCGCTTTTAGTCCACTTTAAATGTTACCACAGAAATACCGACATTACTCTGAACGAGCTCGCTAAAAGTGGTCCTATTTAACAGGCTGTCAAGAAAGGAGCAGTCACCTTCGGACACGAGGAAAATGGGAATCTGTCTTTACTCAACTTGTTCTTTGTTCAATCCACGAGAACGTTTTTTCTTCGAACATTTCTTTCGATGAGACAGTTTGTCTTTTGCACATGTATGCGTGTTGCGCGTGTGCCTCAGTAAACTGCAAGTGTGCATGCTTGTGTGCTATTTTGTACTTCTTCTTCTTTTAAACTTAGCCCAACAACAACAAAAAAGACACTTAGTGCTGACTCTTGGCTCGTTTCACTCACCTGCTGAGAGCCGAACGAAATTAGACCCTTCAAGCTGTTATCGTAAGACCGCTTCGTGTGATTCTCTCATAGAAAACTATGAAACAGAAAAGAAAATGTTAAGTTTGTCCCTTTCATTTCGGTGAGCAGACAGCATAAAAAAATGGTTGACCATATTTTGTGAATTCCAATCACAAGTGCCCCATAAATCGCTTCGGATCCAAAAACCACTCAATTCTCAAAAGATTTGAGTTACGCACAAAGCGATATAGACGTTTCAGAAGTTTCTGTCTATCGACCTTACAAATGGCTTATTCATCAGGCTTGCGTGAAGGCTATACAGTCCTCCTATCCACTTGCGTAAAACAACAACAAATTCGCGGCGTGCGGAATGTGTTTGAGCACCTCTGGTTTATGCTATAAACTTGAATTTTTTTATGTAGGTTGGTAAAGTAGAGTAAGATTTCTTTCTGATTAAAAAATCAGTATCAAAACAGTTACAAACGGTTCAAAATTAATTCAAATTCATTCCTTAGAAATTGATTAAGGTATGAACTTGAAATTTGGCGTTTCGCTTCAAAAAACTAAGTAAAGCTCTCTTTACATTTGTCATATATTTCCAAAGTGACTTTCTAAAGACCGTCTAATAGCAAAGCAAATAACATGTTCCGCGATCCGAAATTGACGTGCTCAGCCTTAGTGCGTAAAATTTACCACAAATTTTATTCAATTAAATTCTGTAACTTCGCATAATTTAGACGAATTGCTACCGAAATTTTGCTAAGCCAGACTTCATACATTCATGCTGACTAAGACCCGACTTAAGAACTATATGAATCCTTTAGAGCCCAGCTGCTTACACATATAAACTTATATCAAATCTATATTTCAAGAATGGCATTTAAAAATTGCATTTAAAGATTTATGCATTTATCTTTTTTGAAAAGACAAACCAAAACTGCGTAGTGAACGTGATGTAAACTTTTTCTTAGTTTTAAGCAAATAAAATAATTAAAGCAGCAAATATGTATACACCAGTATATGATATAAGCAAACGTTTTTAAATAGAAATTCTATATGTTAAGAGTCGAAAACAAACCAAAACGAAAAACTCGCGTATATCAAACACTTAATAAAATCAATAAACTAGCCAGATAAATAGAGCCAATAAAAGCCAAACCAAAAAAAAAAAATTATATCACAAAAACAAAGTTATTGAAAAGTTATTGCGCAATTGATATATGAGATTTTATTGCAATTGCAAGTATGTGTGTGTGTGTGTGTGTGTGGGTTGGGGTAGGTTTAGCACTTAGACGGTATGACTACCCATGCTGCACGAATGTAAACAACAACCGACAACAACAGCCGTTCCCGTGGGAGAATAACGTGGGACAAGTTACGTATTTATTTTTGTTCAACAGATACATTTAGTACATACACTGCTCGCCACTTGATTAGGTTAAATATCTCTGGCACCTAAAGTTAGAAATTTAATTTTATAGTCCTAAACACAATTATATAGAGACTGTACCGAGGAAAACTCATACTTTTAACAGTATAGGTTTTTCTTTATACCATGTGATGTTCCGTTAGACAGCTGTAAAGTTACTTCTTATCAATCCATCCTTCTCGACTTGCAGCGAGTCGTAGATGCTGTTTCTAAGGAAGTATACCATTAGTGAAAGTAAGAAAAAGTCAAGAATCTTCTTTGGTGAACCATTCAGAAATTCTCCTATTTTCGCTTTTGCAAAAATTTTCAGATTTCTAAAACAGAGTTTAGAGAGAGACACAGTCACGTTTAAGCGCTCTCTTCTTGGGGAACCCTGTTCCAAAAGGTCCATTTAATATGCGTCTTGTAAGGCAATGTGTATTCCATCAGACCAGAGTTTCCCAGGCATAGCCCCTGGGGCACGAACATACCCTTCAAATCACACCGAATGCTTGCCGAAGTCATGCTTCACAGTGTGTTAAAGAGAGACACAGTCACCTCTTCTTGGGGAACCCTGCATCAGACGAACTCATTCTTATATTTACATTAGCGTTGTCCAACTAGAGCAAGGCCAAAAAGAGAGAGTGTAATATCTAATATCTAGACAGCACGATTGCACGGTCGAACCAAAATTTGTTTCAGACTGCAACCGTCTTCGTCACGAACTCGAACCGTCTGAACTCTGTCTCACTCCCACCTATCATTATGCTTTGGCGCCAACAAAATACCACCGAACCTAAGCTGGCAGCAAAGAGGGAGACTAAGCAAAGATGCTGTCTAGATATTAGATGGTCGTTGATCAAAGGCTTGCTGAAATTCTTTTTGCTCGCTTGACCCAATCGTTTCGAACTCTGGCGAGCGAATAACGGCTTTCTGCTCTCTTCGGCATGCGTTCGGGCTGTGTATGTGTGTATTGCGAAACGTTGCCGCCCCCTCGGGGGAACCAGAGGCAATGGCTGCACTAGTGCAGCGTTGGCCCACGAGAGCAAGGCCAAAAAGTGAGACTGTATTGGTGCGCCGTAAATATGCTTAGACTTTTCCGCCTTAAAGGCTAGCCAGCGACTGAAAAATTTTTGCTCTCTTTTCCTCAGCTATGGCATGCCTTCTGCTCGTATATGGTTAAATAGCGAATTGACTTCGCCGTTTGGGCTGATCCCGTGACCATCTTTGATCTAAACATATATTTGAATTTTTAAAATTGTGTTTAATACGCCCGCATCCTTAGTTAAGGTTTGAAATAAGGGATAAGTTTAGAAGAAAAACAAGATCGCTCGTAAGAGTAAGTCAGTTCAAATTCAAACTTAGACGGCATTTTCACGATGAAGCAAATTTCATGAAGTTATCATCTCATAATCATCATAAATCTAGTAGAACTCCTTTGATTTTTCAAGCCTACTAAGAAAGCTTCATGAAGTTTGCTTTATCGTGTAAATCCCGACTTACAATCATGCTCATTAAATGTGTATAATTCTATAAACCCATAAAACTTGGTCTCTGTATTAAATCAAATCAAAAGGCTAGTTGAATCTAAAATAGTGAATTAACCAAATTAAACCTTACTCTATAAGCAAAGTTTTAGAGCCTGAAGCGAAATACCAAAACACTAACTACCAAAAACAGTGCATGAACTGTTACTTCTAGACCAATTTTTTTTTTTAGAACGTAACACCTTTTTTTTTGATTTGGTATAGTTCCGTTTTCAAGAACACAACTGGAAAAAAATTGGATTGATATTGGATCCTCTCATTTTGGAGCTTTCAAGGAATAGGGATCGGGACATACCTCTGTGGATTGGAAGGACAGGGATGCACTATTATTTACAAGCGCTGGAAGTCCGGACCTTATGAGCTTAACAAACAAAGTATGAAATGGCGCTCTAGCACATTCAGCTATGGCCTGCTTTTTAATCTAGACGACGTTTGAACTGTTACTTGATTATTTCTGTGTGGTGTATAAGTTGAGTACAACTTCAGTTATTTTAAAAACATTTGGAATATATGTCCTCAAAAGTGTTGACAACAAGTTCTTCTTATTTTAAGTTAAAGGTAACGTATTTCTTAAACAGGTTTTTTTTCCCTCTGTGCACCCATTAGCCTAGCTATACCTACTTCAGTGTCCAGCGTTGTACGTATAAGGGGCTGGGCACAAACTGAGAGAGCATCGCGAATTCAGTTCTCCATCAGCTTTTACAGCGTGCGATGCCATTGACTCTGCTTTTTACGTACAATTAATTAATTATGTCTACAGATAATTTAACTGCGGTTCTTCATGGAATCGAGGACTTGCGTTTGGTTAGCACGAAAGAGAAATTTGATTAATTTATTTGTGTCATTGACTTCTCAAACTATTTACGGCAGGAACAACGTCCCATACCCGAAATCGCCGACGATGGTAAGCTCTTCATTTTCTTCCACTGTTTTACATATTTTACATTTGCACGTTTCATTTCCCTTTGGCAGAGGTTCTTCTGGCCATGGACAGCGTGGGCATTTGTGGTTCCGATGTTCATTATTTGAAAGCTGGACGTATTGGTGATTTCATTTTAACCAAGCCCATGGTTATTGGCCATGAAGCAGCCGGTGTGGTGGCCAAAGTGGGCAAAAGTGTCAAAAATGTTGTAGTAGGCGATCGTGTGGCCATCGAACCGGGTGTACCTTGTCGGCGTTGTGATCACTGCAAGCAGGGCAAGTATAATCTCTGTGCAGAGATGGTGTTCTGTGCCACGCCCCCATATGATGGTAACCTGACACGCTATTACAAACATGCGGCGGACTTTTGCTATAAATTACCCGATCATGTGACTATGGAGGAAGGAGCCTTGCTGGAACCCTTGTCGGTGGGTGTACATGCCTGTCGTCGTGGTGGAGTGGGTTTGGGCTCAAAAGTGCTTATCCTAGGGGCTGGTCCCATTGGGTTGGTCACGCTACTGGTGAGTGAAGAATCGGTCTGATCTATTAAAGATTTCGGTTAGAAAAAAGGCTTTAATCTTGTGATCAATATAAACCATATGACCCGATTCTCATATTCCCTTCGTAGGCGGCTCAAGCCATGGGCGCTTCTGAAACTCTGATAACAGATCTGTTGCAAACGCGTCTGGATGTGGCCAAAGAATTGGGCGCCACGCATACCCTGCTCTTAACACCAGACCAAAGTGCAGAGGAGATAGCTAAAATTGTACGTGGACTGATGAGTGAAGAACCAAACATTTCAGTGGATTGCTGTGGGGCAGAGAGCAGTGCTCGATTGGCCATCTTTGCGACACGTTCCGGCGGCGTAGTCGTTATTGTGGGAATGGGTGCGCCCGAAATCAAATTGCCGTTGATCAATGCCTTGGCACGAGAGGTGGACATACGAGGCATATTCCGTTACTGTAATGAGTAGGTATTCATTGAAAAGCTAAATTTCCATTTTGTCTAATTCAAAATAAACTTTTTGCAGTTACCCTTTGGCCCTGGCTTTGGTGGCTTCGGGCAAAGTGAACGTCAAGCGTCTGGTTACACATCATTTTGACATTACTGAGACTGCGCAGGCTTTTGAGACCTCCCGTCATGGTCATGGCGGAGCCATTAAGGTCATGATACATGTACAACCCAGGGATGCAAATAACTCTGTTAAATTTTAATTAGGTGTCATTCATTAAAAAGAAAATAAGTGCTTAAGCAGGAATGCCCAAGAACTATGCATCAATACGTACTAAAAACACAATTTCTCAAACAATAACATGCTTAAAGATTTTTTATTGTCAAATGCTGTGTAAGAGCCCGTCTGTGAGTTCACAACAACACTTGTGCTTCTCTGTGCTTGAATATAACGCTATTAAAAAACAATCGGTAGAAAGAGTAGCCTAAAAATTACTTTTAGTTCTGCTAAACAAAATTTTTAACACTTCGATTTTTCAACAAGAGAGAAAATCTGTCAAACCCGACTATTACATACTCTGTTCCCGAAGTGGCAGCTGAATGCAGCGCTGCCGCTGTGCTCATCTTTTTGTTTCCCTCTCTGTCTCTCTTTGTATGAATGAAGTGCGGAATGGGTTTTTTCTTTTTAGCTCATAACATGAGAACCGCTCATCCGGTCTCTATCATTTCTTCGGCAAATCGAAAAATATTGCGAATTACTAACAAGGTACGAATCATCTATCTATAAAACTGTGTTAAATTAAGCTTTTTCATATTTATATGGGTTTTAGCGTTGTCTTCGACAACAGGCTGAGGTTTGACAAGCACTTAGAGTATACACTCAGTAAATGCACTAGAGCACTATTCACATGCAGGAGCATAGCCGGAAAATCGTGGGGCATGGCACCACATATTCTCCGATGGCTATACCTCATGGTTGTGAGACCAATGCTCACTTATGGAGCGGTCGTGTGGGGAGATAGAGCAAACCTCCTCACAGTAAGGACGCAGTTGCAAAAACTGCAAAGGCTAGCATGTATATGCATGACTGGAGCCAAGCGTACCTGTCCGACAACGGCAATTGAGGTTTTGATGGAGCTAACACCACTCCACCATACCATCGGCCTGAAGAAAAAAGCAACATTGCTTAGGTTAACAACAGAAGGAGTGGGTAGAAACCACATAGTAAGCCTCAGAGACTCTGAAAAGCTGGAAAAGGAAATCCCCTTAATCCTCCAACCCAGAGACGAAATGGTGGCCGAGTATCACTTTGACAGGAATTTCACTGTACACCAAAGTAATAAGAGAGAATGGATCTCACTTGAAGAGACACATAAAATGAAACCACACACAATTATGTGGTACACAGACGGGTCCCTAACACCCCAAGGAACCGGACTTGGGGTAGCAGGGCCAGGAACGAAAATATCTGAACCAATGGGAGAATTCACAAGCATATTTCAAGCTGAAGTATGTGCCATCTCCCGTTGTGCAGACCGTAATATGGGGAAGAACTACCATAATAGAGAAATAGCTATCCTCTCCGATAGCCAAGCAGCGCTTAAAGCACTCAGTAGCAATAAGTTCACCTCTAAGCTAGTCTTAGAAACAAAGAACAAATTAGACCAACTAGGCAGCAGGAACAACCTGACCCTACGATGGATACCGGGACACAACAACATCCCCGGAAACGAATTGGCTGATGAACTGGCACGCAAGGGTGCAGCCACCGCAATGGTAGGGCCAGAACCCTACTGCGGCATAGGCCAACACACAATAAAAGAACTTCTAAGAAAAGAAGAGAGTACGCTTAGATCAGCCTCCTGGGTAAACACCAAGGGAATGAGACAAGCTAAAGCATTAATAGTGAACCACGACCTCAAAAGGTTCCAAAAGTTAATCCAACAAGGAAAGAATGCCCTCAGAATTCTGACAGGGCTCTACACGGGTCACTGCAGACTGAGGAGCCACATGCACAAGTTGGGAATAACAAACACCCAGCTTTGCAGATACTGTGAAGAGAAGGAGGAGTCCTCTGAGCATATACTAGTACACTGCGATGCCCTAGCGAGGCGCAGACTCAGCAGATTTGGGAAACACATTCTACACCCAAGCAATATCAGTAACTTAGAACCCACAAAAATCCTGGCTTTTGTACAGGAATTAGGGCTGCTAGGGGAATTGTAAATTCAGTAGGGGGGCACAATAGACCAAAATTGGTCGCGGTGCACCACTCCCCCAACAACAAATAAATAAAAATGGGTTTTAGCGACATGTTTTTTGTCAAAGTTTTGCATTTGGCTGGCTTGAGGTCGGTGGAGAGTTACAATTCAATGTAATCAACACAAATCAACAGAGATTAATTACAACAATTTGGAATAGCAATTGGTATGTCCGTACAACGATCGCTGTTTCAAAGATAACCAAATCTTATCATCAGCAGACTTCTGTATTGCATATTCACATTTAAACGAACACACAGTTTTCCTTTATAAACCTTGATTTCGCCAAATAACGCATTGGGGACTCCAATATGCTAAGTGTCGTAACCACGTTTCAACCTGGAATTCTGCTATGTTTTTTGAACGTGTTGCTTTTGCTTTCCAATTGTTGTAACTAATTTCTTTTGCCTTTGAGCTCTGAGCAAGGTGGCTGGACAATCTGCCCAATGATCCTCCATAGCAGAGTCACTTTTTCCAAATTGCGGGGGCGGGAGGGGGCGTGGCAAAAATTAAAAATAAACTTGCTCTGCCTGCAAGTATAAGAAGCATTTGTCCCATATATATCAAATCTCTACCTCTTACCATCTCTGAGATCTGTTTGTTCATATCAAATTAAGTTAGAAGCCACACAATGTAGCAAAAAAGCCATAAAGTTTGTGAAGTGCTACCCATCATAATTTTTTGTTTTCCTTCTAACTCAACTATCGTTTATCCAATCTTTATCAAAAACTTAATATACTCTGTGTACCTTCGGTACTGAGTATAAAAATGTTGAATTATTCCTATAGTTTTAAAGATATTAATCTGAAACTTTAAACTCTCATCTATATTCGCAAAATCTATTATCTTTGAAAATTTCATAAAGACTGGATAGTAGGTACTTATGGCGAAAGTATATAAAAATCAACTTCTTTCGTGTATTTAGGGTCAGCATGCGCTATATAACCATTAATGTTATTTCTCTGTTAATTAACAAAGGAAAAAGCTATTAAACATTTCTTTCCCTGCGTAACGGAAATATCGAAATCGGTCAGTACCGATATCAAAGTTGGGGTTAACCCACTGGCATTTAATAAGCGGCCATATTTCCAAATACAGTTAGTACCTTACTCAATGGCTCCAAATCGTAGAACAACTTATTCGAAATGGCCAACTTGTGCTTTCTAGCAACGCCGAAGTCTCTCTGGCCAGTCATCCATCGAAGTGCACGAACAATGCCCACAGATGAATTCTGTTTACTGACAAGAAATTGTTCAACAAACAGAACGATAGAGTGTATACTGTGGCAACATAACAAGCGTTCGAACTCATTTGGAGAGTTCAGAGAGGTCCCCATTCGGCTTATGTAATGGTTAAGTTGGAAGTCGCCTACACTGAGAAAAAAAGGATAGTTTTTGTTGATCCTTACGATATTTAACTAACCACTTGGACTGGATAGTTAACTATCCCATTTGTGGGAAGTCGAAGTCGATTTATTTTCTCTTAAAAAAAATATATCAGGAAATAAATATTTCATTGATCTTTATTCTTCATCAAAAAAATGTGAAAAGAATATTTTAAAAAATGGATCTTAATGGGGATATTTGAATATCCATTCTACGGGGATATTTTTTTTCTCTGTGTATGATGGGGTCAACAAGCTCCATATTTGTGAAAAATGAGTCAAAACTGAGATTTTTAATAATATTATATATCTAAAATCGATTTTTTAAACCAGTATCTTATCCAGTCTTCAACTGTTCTATTCAAACAGATAACGTATAAAGTCCAATGCCTGTTTGGGTCCTCTAGGCTCACCGTGGGCATCATAGTCCTTCAGTTCAGGGCGCCTACGCTGAGCTATATATCGCAGATATCCCCGCGTGCTTTCTTGCTTGCCACGAAAATGAAAATCCCAGCCTTCTCGTCGAGGTGTGGCAAATGTGATGGCCCCATGACAATTCACCTGATCTGACCATTTGTTAAATCCTACGCCCAAATAATTCCGGGATTTATTGATGATCACTACCTGCACATCCTCATGGGCTAGCAGCCTAGTCAACTTGCGCAGCATCCTCAACTGAAATGTCCAATAGTAACATGCCGGATCGTAGAACATCACTAGAAAATCAATATCCGATTGATCCTCCAAGTCATAGTAGTTCTGTGCTGGCGGATCCAAGTCTGCCGTTGACTGCAGTACCACTGCCTGGAACATTTGTTCCTGCAACAGTTTCTCGCAGAAATCTGTCAAATATCTGTAGTTGAACAACATGTGGAAGGCATATCTTCGATTCTGCTTGTCCATGCCATAAATTCGGGGCGGCACATCCGAGCGATAGCTACCAAAATCATCGACATTGAGTCCATTGTCGAAATTTCCAATTGAGCTGATGTCGCGCATTACAATCTTTACACGGCCCAGATACTCCTGGGCCAATTTGTCCAATAGATTTATCCATTTGTTCAGCTCGACAGCATGCTGTTGAAAATAATGAAATGCCACAATCATTGGTCCTTTGATATCAAGAACATGTTCTTCTCCTTTGGCAGGCAACTGTTCCGTGGCTGATATCCACATCACCCAATGATCGGAGTTGTTATCTATGAGAACAATCTTTCTCAGTTGACTGCTCATCATGTTTGTTGTGACAGTGGTAGGGGAAGATGTACCATTTCCGAATTAAAAACATCTTTTTTATATTAGTCAACAAATGGAAATGACAGCTTGGCAAACTAGTTTCACAATGAGAAAGCTTTTTCTACCAAAAGCTTTAATCAGTGCTAAAGCTACTTAACAGAATGTGAACTTTAACATAATGAAAGTACAAGTGCCCCGACTACAAAATACCCAGCTCACTACAAGATCATTTCTACACACAATACAATCTAAATGAGTCAGTTTCGTGTCCCAAACAGTGCTGAAGTGTTCCGTCCGATTACGTATTCAATCGGAGGGCTTATTTCGGATGACCTGGGGCTTGTCCAAAAACAAAGGCTAAAGTGTAAATATTTTAAGCGCAGAAGGGCCGATGGGTCCCAAAAAGGCCGTGTCGGCGTGCTGCTGTGTCGGTGCACCTCCGGGATCAGCGGTCGCGTCGCGAAGTCCCGCCAAAATAAAAGCAGGCAGAGACAGCTAAGATTGAATGGTCAGAAATAGCGTACGAAAAGTCCTGTGGTGTTGTGTCGTTCTGTTTTAGACAAGTTATAGACAAAATCTAACTTAAATGACCTAGAGCCAGCTTAAAAAGTCTATGATTTTTAAATATTTTTCAACTCAGGTACAAAACAATTCCAGAACCAGACTTAAGTAATTCTCCAGATACCCAAGCTGAAATCTTCCAGTAAACGGGTAATGCTCGGTCTATCCCTTAAGCGCACGGGTACTCATGGACTTATAAACAGCATGGCTTTATTTGAATGTCTCCTGATGCCTTACACACAGCAAAAGTGTAAAAGTAAACTTTTTCGTATCTACGTCAATCAAAGCTAAGTGCTCTTTCCATCGCTCCAAAATAGATGCAAGCTCAAAGTAAATTTGTAGATATATATGACCCAACCTGCACGTCGTTCAGTCTTTGATAGTGCGAACTGTTGCCTCCTTCAAGTCAAGGCTTCTCCAATCGAGGCAGTGCCCATGTCAGGGTTCAGATTGAGTTTTGCGTATGATACAAGCACAATGACAGCAAAAAAAATATACGATATTCAATCGTGTAAGAACGAGGTTCAGGTGTGAAAATGGGGAATGGAGCAAATTAAACTGACAAAATGTACTTGGAATAGGAGAGCCATACAATCTGCAACTTCCAGTGAAGCACTATCGACTTGTGGAAGATGTATTGATAGTTCGTAGGAGATGTGCGGAACCAAAAAATGTAAATACTTTCCTTTAAGAAGAACCTGGAAGGATCAATGTGTGATACATATACCCAAACTTACAAATATCTGTCAAATATCGATCTGGCCACAATAAAGTCAAGAATGGTTCTAAAAGGTTTTTCAGGTTGTGTACATATATAGCTTTTTTAAGGGCCTCCCGAAAGTTTCACCAGCCCATTTTGCTATTTCAAAAATAAATTTTAAGAAATAGTCTGCACCGAACCGTTTCCATTAGCGGTTTTTAATTTAAAACTTCTTCCATTATAAAGAGACACAAAATTAATCGGTACTAAATCAGATGACGAAAGTAAATCCAATTGAAACCGACTGTTCAAAGCCAAGTAGATTTGAGCAGTCGGTTCCAAATAGCTAAACATTTACTATCTGGCAGAAATCAGCAGGCTCTTGTTTACGTTTGATTTTGAAAAGTAAATACACAACCATGTTCTCAATTCCACTTCAACAAAAGTTTCGTGACTTGAGTCCACATTAACAAGGCCAAGCTAACTTCGTCTGTACCGAAGTTTTTATAAATATCTGGGTTTAAAAATGCCATACAAAGTAAAAAATAAGCAGACATGTTTTTAACTCAACTAATTTTTGAACTTCGACTTCGTTTTTGTTGTTGTGTTCTTTAATCCGTAAGAAATTGCTCTCCTTTTACTTTTCGTAAACCATGGAGCAATTAGAATTAGAAAGGAAAGTTGCTCAGTCGACACCGCTTCTGTCAGAAAATTGTCAGCTGTTCGCTCTCATTTACGCTCTCTAGATACTTTTTGGTTAGCTGTTCGCTCTCTCTGGATACATTTGGGTTATGGTCGTCTCGCTCTAACCTCAGTGATTTTCTACTGTCACTTTGAAGTATCTTTTTGGGCACTATCGTTTAGGTTTAGCACCAGCAAAATTGAGCGGCAGCGCAAAGTGCCTCTCTAATATTTTTTGCTCCATGCGCAAACCACTGGACCAAGTGAGAATGACACTGGATACACAAGAGAGAACAGTCGGAAATGAGAGAGGCTGTCTTTTATGTTTCACTCTTCGTTTTCGATTGCACAGGCAAAATCTGAACACATTAACTGGAAAAATTCCTAATAAGTCAATTAAAGACTAGAATGCAAATTGAATTTTTTTGTTTGCAATGTTATCGCTCCCAACGCTCGTATTTATAAGTTTTCAATGATTTTACATAATTTCAACAAGATTTGTCGAAATCGGAACACTATTTAGTATAGCTGCCATGCAAACTGTCAGGCATATATCATAACTTCGGTCGAGCCGAAGTTAGCTGGCCTCTATTTTTTTAAGTTAGCTTTGCCTTTCTAGCTAGTTTTTTTATATTTTTTTCCATTTGTTTTTCCAAGAGCTCTATCAAACGGTTTTGGTTATTGGCAATACGCTCTTGACTAATTTTTATTCAGAGCAGTTCAGATATCCGGTAACTGTTCTCTTCACTTTCCCTTTTGGGTTTGGGGCGTTGTTATCAGTTGGGAAAATTAATATAGAGCATCCTGATTTGTCTGTTTGAGCAGTTTTCGTTTCCAGGGCCAACGCTTTATCAAAAAACTTCACTTAGCATTGCCGCTATCTATAGTAATAGTACCGACACAATTTTCGGCAAACAAATTTCAAACAAAACTGTGACCGTTTTGCATGACAAAGGCACCCTTTATCGGCGGCGTTAAGGTAATTATTGATAAAGGGCGAGTTTAGGCTCATTGTCTACTTAGATAGTCCACTTTAGTTTTAGTTAATTTCTAATGCTTGAAGAAAAAATGCCTTACTGGTTGCTTCGATGGAACATCGATTTAATGAGTCTGACTAAGAAATCCTGAAATACTTAAATTGAACTTTAACTATTCTGGGGCTCTAGATCTGGACCGGCCATTTGGAAAGACACAGAAAAGTGTAATTGTGTTGATGAGCACGGAATCGGCTTTAACTCACCGATTCACAGTGTCATAAGTTTGGTTCGCGTCTGTATGAAGAACTACAGGGACTTCGGCCATTGAGTATATGTGAAACAAATTTTTCTAATTATTATTAAATCTAACATCTCCAACATATTAGTTTTAAAAATTTTGTTGATGATCCATTGGATAATTTTGGAATCCATTTGGACTGGATATTTAAAAAATTGTAGAAAGAATATTAATAATATTCATTTAATGTTAGATTTAACTTAAATTTTCATCCAATTTATCTGAAAATCGTAAAATGGATATGAAAAACCTATTCATTCCGAATGGATCTTATTATAACCCTGATCGGATGTTTGTAACGCATGGAAGGAAGCATCTCCGACCACATAAAGTATATACATTCTTGATCAGCATGAAGAGCTAAGTTGATATTACCATGTCCATCTGTTTCTATGCTATCACCTTCGTCAGTTTTAAAGCAAACTTTTCAAGAAGCCTTTTAGTACAAATACGCTGAACATTTGTCGGAACCGGGCGGATCGGATGACTATAGCATATAGCTGCCATAGAAACGATCGGTGGAAAAAGTAGTCTTAGTGAGAAAAACTATTTTGTCTTCAATGCAATCGTCCCCAAACTCGAGGTTTATATGTTTTCCATGCTTTCAACAATTTTTATAAAAATCGGACAACTATATAGCTTGGCTGCCATACAAAAGATAGTTCTGAAAAAAAGTCTTAGTAGACAAACTTTTTTGTTTTTAATGCGTTCGCTCCAAAACTTGTTACTGATTAATATTATATGCTTCCACACAACTCTGCCAAGATTTATCCAAATCGGTTGACTATAACATATAGCTGCCATAGGAACGATCGGTGTAAAAAGTAGTACAAGTGAGAACAACTTTTTTATTTTCAATGCTAGCGTCATCGTACTTCCCATTTATTAATATTATCTGTTTCAAATCGTTTTGGGAGAGTTTGATCAAAATCAGAAGAATATATTGTACAGCTGCCATATTATAAACAAGCAGGCTCTAAGGGTATATAAACTTCGGTCAAGCCGAACTTAGCTTCCCTCTATTATTTGTTCTGAGTATTCATCTTAAATGCTGAACAAATCTTTTACATTAAATTCTTGTTGATCAGGAAAGACTTATGGTTGGGACCAGAGATCTGCAAGAGTGACTGCTTTTTTGACTGCATCATTACCCGCTTAATAACTTTTCAGTCGAGTCAAACACTCACTCTTTCTGTTATTGGTATTTTTGTGACTGGGTGTCTGAGTGTGCGTGTCTGTCAAAGCGGTTGTTTCTGTATTGAGGGCCAACGCATGCCATAGTATAAACAAAGACACACAAGTAACAAAAACCAAAATTCACAAGTAAAAACCAAGTATGTATTTCTTTTATTCCTCTCGCTTTCTTCTCTCTCCTCTCCGTTGAAAAATTCCCTGTATTTGTTGTTGTTATCTTAAAAGAGAGAGACAAATGAGAGAGTGATAGAAATAGAAAAAGCGTTTTTGGGGCAGAGGCGGCCAAATGGAGAGGAAAAAATAGTGAGCTTGTGTTAGTAAACAAGAGAGCTCTCTCCAGACAACACGCATTTTACTTGCTAGGCAGTGCTCACCGATTCACACAACCATAACTTCGGCTCGCGTTTGCTTACTTCACTTGCTTACTTCGGCTCGTGCGAGCCTTAGGTGGACGGGTCTGTTTTGGGGTGATTCCATGAACACTCGCTCTCTATATATGCCAGTATAAAATTTTAGCTGCATGAGCGACAGCAGGTATTTTTGGCACTCATAGCCGAAGCGCTAATATGCCGTGAGTATTTTAAACACTTGGTACATATTTTGCAGTGGTTGGAGACACTCGAGTGTGAAAAATATCAAGTACTTGTTGTGGCAGTGCACTCGTGCAGATTTCTGGTAGGGACAATATTAATATATCGATATTTTTGCGTCTTTATAGAATATTTTTCAGCGTTACAAGATCGGAAATAAAATAAATTTTGGTTATATTTTTCCATCGAAATTTTTGTTGGGCACAAAAATTAACGTTTACTGAGTGCATTATTAGGATATTGATGTGCTCCAAATTGGTCATTTCCACGTCTTTAACATCGAAATAGGTTTCAAGTTAATCTTTCCTCAATCGCATTAATCTAAATTCATTATTTAGTTTTCAAAACTGAAATGGGAATAGTCGTGGAAGTGAGCGTCAAAGTCCCTACAAGGGAAAGTAAACATCGGTAGACTGAAAACACCTTTTAGATAGTTTTTCAATATAGACTTTACACCTGGGAGAATTGAAAGTAAAGAATTCTCTCTGGCCACTGATCTAAACTTTGCTTTAGAAATTAAGAAGTAAACAAATTACACTTTTGATTTTAACTTAAACTGGTGCGTCGTTGCATGTATTTGAGCCTAGATGCAAAGATATAAATTTATACATAAACAATAAACCCGTACGCAGAAACCGACAACTAATTAACAGTCTGACTATGCTTAATATTATTTACAGCGTAATTGTAAATATATATAAAAAATAGAAAATGTTCCGTATATTCTGTAGATTCTCGCTTTTAACTACTTAAGTGGTACACTGCGTGTTTTAGTAGGTAGAAGATTCCGAACTGCCTTGACCTAGAAGCGCACCTGCTTGAGCTTGTCGTAAATGCTGAAATACAAGGCCGTCGTCAGGCTTGACTTGAGCAGCGTGGGGGCCACGCCCTTGTATAGACCGCGCACTCCCTCCTGCTGCACCGTCAGTCTTAGGCAATCCCAAACGCCATTGCACTGGAGAGTGCGTCCAAAGGTTTGACGATTCGTTTCAAATCCCTGAATTTGCAGTCGCTTCTTGATCAAATCAAATGGATAGACTATTGTCTTGGACAGCATGCCCGAGGAGGCGCCCAAAGCCAGTAGGGTCCAGGTGGGCAGCTTGCTGCGATCTTCTACCACAAAAAAGGTGCAGGCCCATTCGCTAAACAGACGGTAGGCCATAAAGTTGGTGCCCATTAGGGGGGCAATCTGTAATAGTGCGGACGACAGACCACGGTACATGCCTCGCGGTCCCTCCTGGCGTACAATGGCCGAAACGGCAAGCGTGGCATTCCGATAGCCCTTGCTGGTATCCTGGGCTATCAGCCGCGTTCGTATCACATCCAGGGGGGTCGATATGATAACAGCTGCTCCACCAGCTGCTGCTCCACATATGAAATTCGACTGATGCTGATGATCCTTGAGGTAGCTGGTTTGTTTGGCCAACAGACTCAGTTGCTCATACGTCCAGAACTGGCAAATGCCGTACATAATGCTCAGCACCTGAGCGGGATTATGGCCCTTCCAGAAGGCCATTAGCCCCTCCTCGCGATAAATGGTGCGCACAGCTTGGCTAATGGAGACGTACTTGGAGGCTGCCTGCAGCTGTTTAATACTACTACCACTGCCACTGGTCTTGCCCAGAGGCTCCACTTGCAATTGAAAGCGTATTTTCAGCACATCCAGTGGCTGGGTGGTGGAACGTGTAATTGCAGCCGACATACCCCCAGCCACAATCTGATGGAGTTGCTCACGGGTGCTGTGCTTGCGCCGGGTTGGACTGCTACCAGGAGCAGGTGCTGTTGTGGTTACCGTCATTATTGGCCAATAGGTTGTAAACTGTGTGTGTGTTGTGGTATGTGTTGTGGTATGTCTTCTCTGTTGGCTGCGATGCGTGCGAGCGATTTCACTTTTTTATTGCGGCTTGGGATTCGTCAATGGCATTTCTGTAAATACAATAACAACAACACCAACAACGTTAACAAATTTAATTTGCTTTTAAACAAACAAAATAGTAGCAGTCAAGGTGCGGCCTGGCGCGAAATTCAAATTGTTTGCACCTAAGGCGTAGCCCCGAGTGGAAGGGGAGTTAGAAAAGGGGGGCTAGCTGCCCCCCTACATAATGGAAGTAAAGGCTTAAGTATTCTTTTTGTTTTAATAGAAACCATATAAAGCAGTGAATGTCACTTCTATTCCTCTGCCTCTTTGGTTCCGAACCTGAAGAGCCCTGTTTCAGAAACTATTTAAGCTATGAACTTAAACTTGGTGTGTAGATTGAAAGTATGTTTCAATTTAAAAGTGGTTCAAATGTGAAACACGATGATCAGAATGTGCTGCAAGTCTTTCATAACAGTGTCTAATTTTTGTCTTACAATTTTATAATAGAAAAACATGAATAACAAATAAATCGTAAATCGTAGGTTTACGGATGCTGCCGGTGCTTCCATTGCTCCCAATTCTCCGAGATTTATAGACTCATAAGTAGTGGCGTCACTATTTCCTCGCTTCGAAGTGTGTGAATTGACGAATGTGTCGGCCTCCGAAAGTTATGGCTGGCAAACTCAATATGGATTATTGATCTATGATTCGTCCACAGTTAAAAACTTATATACACATACGTCATTTAAAACACCACGTTTCAAATTCTATAAAATTTGTTTGTACCAATTATCACGTGTCTCCTTTTGTGTCATTATCAAATAAGGAATTATTTAGCGCTTGCAAATTTTAATGAACTATTGAATTTACTGGGGATTCGATCTGTATGGCGTTTAATGCTGAATTTATTACACCATTTGTTAACAGGGATTAGCGCGACAATTTAAAATTAGTATATCGACAATTTATATGCATCGGTAACTAAAACATTAATGGAAACAAAACGCATGAAAATTCGTCATAAGTTAATTCACAGAAAGGGCTTCCTGGCCACTATTTACCTATCGTTTTAATAGATCATTGCATTCGGTTTCGGAACTTATGTTTCGGTAAAAGTTTCTGTTTTGGTTCTTAAATTATTTCGGTATTCGGTTCCGTATCCGTACCGGTATGTACCAGTAAAACATAAAGATTTTGCGTTGGTTTTGATTTCATCCGATTTCTTAGCGAAGACACAATAATTACACCCCGAAGCATTTTGAATTTTAAACGCAAAACGAAGAAGTGAAGCTTACTTGACAATTACCATTTATCAAATCTTCATCTAGCAAAATCCGTGTACAATAGTGGACAAAAGTATTTTGACTTAAAAAATTTCATAAATAAACCATTATATCTTTTAAACAAAAAATCCTAAATTTTTGAAATTTTTATCGAATACTGAATACCGAATACCGAATCTGGATTTAGTAATTCCATATCTCTAATGGATTAACTGTAAAATGGACGTAAAAATGCAGAAAATGGCTTATTTGCCCATTTTGTAAAAATACTTTTTAAGATTATAGTCTTAGGTCTTATGAATCATATGACAAATTTGAAATTTCAGAATGTTTTAGTATAAAACGAGAGCGCAAGTTAAAGTCGGCTCTAACCGACTTCGATATACCCATTACTCATGAAAGAACATGTTTAACAGTGTTCCTGCGTTCCTTAGGGTGAACATTTGAAAAGTATGCAACACTTTTTGAACTCAGCTATTTTTCACATTTCTGCTCACAACTTGAGAACCGCTCATCCGATCCTTATCATTTTTTCAGCAAATTTATTTGTTTTACTAATTACTAACTATCTCTAGAAGATACAAATCGGGGGCGGGAGGGGGCGTGGCCAAAATTTGAAATAAACTTGATCTGCCTGCAAGTATAAGAAGCATTTGTCTCATACATGTCAAACCTGTATCTCTTACCATCTCTGAGATCTAGGTGTTCATACAGACGGACGGACAGACGGTCAGACTATATGTTACATACATTTGCACGACTTTAGTATACCCTTTTTACTCTACGAGTAACGGGTATAATGATATAATTTTTAATGTTTATTTTCTGTTTACGCTTTCGTAAATACTCAAATATAAATTTTTTGAATTTCGCGGTTTTTGGTCTATGTCCCAACTATGTCCCAAATATGTCCCAAGTATGTTCCAAGTATGTTCCAATTATGTCCCAAATATGTCTCAAGTATGTCCCAAATATGTCTCAAGTATGTCCGAAATATGTCCCAAGTATGTCCCAACTATGTCCCAAGTATGTCCCAAGTATGTCCCAAGTATGTTCCAAGTATGTTCCAATTATGTCCCAAATATGTCCCAAGTATGTCCGAAATATGTCCCAAGTATGTCCCAAATATGTCCCATGTATTTCCCAAGAATGTCCCAAATGTGTCCCAAGTAAGTCCCAAATATGTTCCAAGTATGTCCCAAATATGTCCCAAGTATGTCCGAAAAATGTCCCAAGTATGTGCCAAGTAAGTCCCAAGTATTTCCCAAGTATGTCCCTAGTATGTCGCAAGTATGTCCCAAGTATGTCCCAAGTACGTATACACTCGTCTTCAATTGCCATCTATACAATCTCATAATTTTAGGTATTTTAAAAATATTGGAAATTTTGTCATTTCTTTTACCCGTCGGCTTACCCGTCTTTATCAAAATCTAAACTCATCGTATTTTTCAAGTTTCGCCGTGATTTTTGGTCCGACAAATTTCGCGGGTTTTTAGACCATTGATATAAAAACGAGAAGGCCAAGCTAACTTCGTCTTTGCTGAAGTTTTTATAGCCTTGCAAATGTTTTAATATATCACAGTTTAAGATCGCCAGCATTAAAACTAGGGTTGTCGAAAATATATCAAAATATCAATATATCGATAATATTTTTTAAAACTGATATATTTATATTGTGATTTTTTTTTGTCCAAATATCGAATATCGATCTTTTTTTGGGATATTTTATGATATTTGTGCGTTAGTGTAATTTGCGCGGAAAAGTAATTCAAACAAGCGGTAACACGACCAATTTGGCGTCGCACTTCAAAAACAAGCAAGATGAGAAACATGTTGCTTGTTTTGCACGTACAATCCACTTGTTGGTAGATGACACAGTGAAGGAGATTTCGTCATTTTACAACATATTTGACATATTGAAGGAAAGCCCTGCATTAATGGACCAGTGACGAAAAGCCCAGGCCGATGAGGGAATTCCGAAAGACTGTATTAAGACCCTGCATCAAAACATTGACACGCGATGGAATTCGTGCCTTGATATGCTGACGTCCTTTTTGTGTCTTGCAAATAAAAGGGGCAATCATTCATTTCAATCACTATTATTCAACAAAATACAGATTGCAAAAGTTGAATCTGACGAGGGTATCCTTACTAAAGAGTCGCCTTGTAACCTATTGGAGAAAAGGTTCAGGCAACTTGAGTCCAATAAAATATTAGTGAAATCGTCATTTCTTGATCCTATGTTTAAAAAGATGTCCATCTCGGCAATCGGGGTACAAGACGGATACATTTATCCAAGAAAACCCGGTATGTCAAAAATTAAAGTTTTTATGTATTAATTTTAATAACAATGATTCTTCCCAAAAATAAAGAAAAAAGAAATGCTAATTAATTTTATTAAAATTTTTACAGATTTCATAAGTCGAAAATTCATATAACCCGTGTGTTGACTTTATGGAAGCCCAAAATAGTCCGATTTTAAAAGGCCTTTCAATGGAAGAAACGCAAAATAGTGAACTGAAGGTTTACCTTAGGTTGCCGCAAACATCATGGGAGAGTAATCCCTTAATCTTCTGGAATTCGCATAAGCTGTCCATGCCGGGACTATCCAGACTGGCCCTAAAGTATATTATTACCCCTGGTAGCTCAGGTGCCTTCGGAGCGACTTGCTTCTGCTAAAAAATGCGTCATTTTCGACTCCCGTAGAGCCGAATGACGGATTTACATAAAAAGCAACGCGTCTTTTTAAAATCTTTTAAGTCCAAGTATTGGAACTAAAAGTATTTAATATGTATAATACATAGAAAACTCGAATCTAATGGAAAATATTGTTATGTTTGCTTAATATAGACTATATCTTTTTAATTTGGGGCAGAGTTTTATCCTTTTTTGGGACAAAAAGGAAAAAAAATTAAAATATCAATTATATCGATATATCGATATTTTAAAAGTAATATATTTAATATCATTTGATATTTTTTCAAATCAGATATAGTCATCCGATCTGGTCGGTTCCAACATATTAGTAGTGTGCAGTAAAAAGAAAACTCTGTGCAAAGTTTCAGCTCGATAGCTTCAAGACCGAGAGTCTAGTTTGCGTAGAAACAGACAGACGGACGGACAAAGCTCAATCGACTCAGCTCGTCCTGCTGATCAAGAATATATTTAGTTTATAGGGTCGGAAATTAATATTTCTATGCGTTGCAAGCTTCTGGGCAAAATTATAATACCCTTTGCAAGGCTATAAAAAGCTATATAACAAATGTTCAAGTCCAGGTTATAAACTATTTTTTTGCCAAGTTTTATCCGAATCCTTTCAGCCATTTGTGCGTGAATTCGCTTTGTTCTTTGAACCATTTAAATAAAAGCTATATAGCCTATGTTTAACTCCAGGTGGCCAAGTTTCATCGTAATCTTTTTAACCGAATGACTTTTTTTTCAAAATTGTTGTTGAGTACGAACCTACTAAACATTTACTAATTTCTCCTTAGTTGCTTCTTCCTTAGTATAATCAGGCATGTTCTCAATTCCACTACTTTTTGCAATTCCGCTTCGGTTTTGTTTTTGTGTTCTCAATTTCGAATGGAATTGCTCGCTTTTGACTTTTCTCAATCCACTGAACCAAGCGGGAATGGCACTAGATACACAAGAGAGAAATCAGATTTCCAAGCGAAACAGTCGGAAATGAGAGAGGCTGACTTTTAGGTTTCACTATTCGGTTTGGTTGGGCAATGCCAGATTCTAGACACATTAAACAAAAAAATCTTCTTCAATCAATTAAAAACTAGAATGACAATTGAATATTACTAACAATTTCTAAATTGATCACAGAATTAAGAAAAATTAACTTCATGTACATCTAGCAACTGTAATAGATACTGTAGGCGTGGCAAAAATTGATCAAGAATAAATATACTTTATATGGTCGGAAATCTCATATTTACATACTTTTGCAAAAACTTATTATACTCTATGTACCTTTGGAACAGAGTATAATAATTACCCATCTTCTTCGTGCTTATTAAAAATATAGCTTAAGGACAACGTTTAACATTTACGCTCGTAAATCAGTACAAGAGCGTGCTAGATGCGTTATACAATTATAATTGCGCAAGACATTTGTTATTTATACAATATTTTTGTCTTTGATTAAGTTAGAGAAAAGTTTTGGTCCCACAGGCGAAAAAATTGCACCGATTTCGATCAAAATTGGTCTAAATAATCCAAATTGGGTTAATATTCTGACAGGTTTGATAAAATTATTTACGTATGGTTTTAAGTCCTACTAATCAAACTAATATCAACATTTGGGCAAATTTGGGACTTCAGCTTAAAGTTTTTTAATTAATTCGCAGTTCTCATCCAATGTTCGTTAAGGCACTGAACTTCTGAGTGTTGTCTAAAATTGTTCATCCATTGTTCGGGGTTCAGTATTGTCATAAACAAGGCATTATAATTATAAGTGATCGTTTTCGCTATTGAAAATCAGTTTCTTAAGCATTTAGTGGTTTCATTACCATCGAGATCCCTTGGTTGTCATTCACGTTTTTCATTCATACTATTTTTAATCTTTTTTTTTGATTATTTTCGCGATTTATGTAACTAATATCGTTTTACACTCCTCATACTTAACAAAAAAAACATATTGTACTTAACACAGACGAAAAAGTTCGGTACTTATTTCTGTCGGTTGATACGTTACGACGCTGTACCGTATTTACCGTACCGTATTTACCGAACCGTATTTACCGCACTTGTGTTTTACGTAAAAAACGTAATGTAACTTTTACCGTACCTTATTGAGTATTCGTTTATTATACGAAACCTGGTTAAAAGATATTATTCAGCACATTTAAATGGTTTTAGCCAACTCAAGGTCAAAGTTGATTATTTTCAAGACCGCAAATTTATGAAGTTCTGAAAAGGGTTCAGATAGGGTGTTCAAACCCGCTGGGAAGTCTTAAGGTTGGGATCTAGGACCGGTTTCTTTGTTGGAATCTTAGATCAATTAGACATCTTTGAGTAATTCTTACGGAAAACCTGGACACAACCCTTTGTTTCTTTTGTACTTGTTAGTGGAAAATCATTTGCAACACAATAAAGAACACAGAATAAAGAAGGTGCGAAAACGTGCATTCCTTAAATAAATGGACAGTCAGGAGGCTTAAGTACACTTAAAATGTGTTTGAAAAACAATTTTAAAAATCAGCTAACAAAAGCGCGAATATTATCCGAATAAAACCAAGAGCAACGGCTGCAGGAAACGTGGGTAATTTAAATACGATTCGATAGACTAAATCTCTTTTTAATTCTAGTTTTGACATAAACAATTGCCAAATTAGGGGAAAAAATCAAGTGCCCTGCCCCATTATGGAATGATATCTACGCCCTTGGTGTTGCTCACTCATCAACAAAATTGCAAAACTGAGGTGAAGATGAGGCCAAACAACAACTTACGAGTGTCATGCTCAGTTGGCTTCCTGGCTAAAGTTATACATTGTTTTTATGGTTGTTAGGCGCAACAAAAGTTGTCTCAAAACTCATTCATTCATTCAGTCCTCTATTCATTGATCTTTTGGGGGGGTATTTGGGTTTATCAGCGATTTCACTTTTTTCAACAACGCGTCGTTTCGTCGTCATCGCCGTTGATGCTGCCGCCAAGATAAAGCTGACTTTCAGCTCTGCCCTCTGGCTCTGGGTTGCATATGCGGAATGCCTAATGGGCGACTCACCGTCAAATTATTCCAAAACAATCTTTATGGGTTAAGGTAACCGTTCACGTCCGTCCCGTGCCAGAGTGCAGCAATAACTGTTTCGGCGAGGCTTCTTCATTACAAGCGAATGCCAGGAGATTGCGTCAAAACTTTCTTTTTGGCAGACACATTTGTGTGAGCGTGCGAGCGTTCGAGCGTGTGTGTGAGCGTATAATAGTATTATATTTTATGCTGTGTGATGTTAATGCAACTGCTTCCACCTGAGTGGGAAACTGGTTTGTTGATTTAAAAACAAATCTGTCCTCAAAAGTTACGTCTTCAAGTGCAATCAGCTGTTCGAGCCGCGACTTATCGATAATTAATTTTAGTTCGGAACTAGTTCGTGTGAACTGGTAGAGTCGATAGGTGTAGAGAGTATGAAACGTCTGCTGACTGCAGTAGTCAGAAATCAATTTTTTTTCTTCAAAAAATACATTTTTCATATTTGCCTTTGGAAACACTACATTTAAGAGGACTTATTAAAAATATAACAACATTTGAAAAAAGCTTTGTAATTTCAGGCCGGTTTAATTTAAATACTTTACCTTTTTAAATGTCCCTAAAGTACCCCCTTACAGGCTTCGATTTTGGGTTTCCTTCACTAAATGCAAGTTTTCTATTTTCTAGTTTCATCTAAGAGTGGCTGATCGTAAAACATCTTAAATTAATTTAACGGGAGTGAAATTTATTTTCGCATCTTCATCCAATTCGACGTCTTACAACTAAATATACAGTTTTTACCCAAAAAAAGTAAAATTAACTTGAGAAATTATAAAATGAAACAAAAATGAGTTTCATAAAGCAATCAAGTTCCATTTTGGAAGGCTTAAATGGAATGGCATAGAGTAATATCGGTCCAGGAAACTATTTCCAGCCTATGTTACCCGACTGCGCATCAGCTGGGGCACTGGGTGTGGGCTTATAATCTGGTGGAATGCTAAAGCCAAGAACTTCAAAATTACCGCCAGGACCAGCCACTGCAGGGGTTTGGGTTGGATATGGTGGCGCCTTATGTATAATGGGAGCAGGTGCTGTTGCAGGTGCTGGAGAGACCGGATTCGGTGTGAATTTAACTGGATTCATGGCCGGAGTTGGAGAAGCATCCATCGCCTTGGGATATAGACTGGGCGAGGTAGGAGTGGCTGCTGCTGTTCCATTGATATTTGCTTGACCGCCATACACAGGATAACGTGGCTTAAAAGTGTTGGACTCGAACTGTTCTGAACTCACATCTTCTTGGAAAATCGGCGTAGCTGTGAATGGAAAAACTTTGTTAAGACGGGAGAAACACTTTTAATCAATTCTGCAAAGTGTTTCTAAATTGATGTTGATGATGTCCCATACTCTTTATAGAGCTAGAGAAACATCGAGGTCTACTTAGATTAAATTCAAAATAAACAAAGAATTTATAAAATACAAGATAAAACTATTGTGAAAATCTCATCTTCCTTTTATGGTTTAGGCTTTGCGACGGTCAACAGTCAGTCAGGCTCAACTCTTTTTTATATATAGACTAGCAAATATTCCGTCGCGCTTCGCTGTGCCTTCAACAGTATAGAACAAACGCACACCTACTTCCCGCCCACATCCCACCCACTTCCCACCAGCCACCCACTTCCCACTTACATCCCACCCACTTACCGCCCACATCCCACCCACATATCACCCACTTCCCACCCATTTCCCGCCCACATCCCACCCAATTTCCACCTACATCCCACCCACTTCCCGCCCACTTTCCGCCTAAATATCACCCACATTCCACCCACTTCCCGTCACATTCCACCCACTTCCTGTCACATTCCACCCACTTTACATCCACTAACCACCCACTTCCAAAACAACTTACCACCCACATCCCATTCACTTTCCAACCACTTCCTAGTGGGCATCCCGGCGGTATTTCCAACATCGGAAAGTAAAAACAAAAATGAATTCTCATTTTGACATTTTAAACCGAATTTCAAGCCAATCGGATGAAAAATACTTTTTTGCACGCAGAATTTTCCGACCATTTTCCTCGTGGGTGGATTTTCCGACATTGAAAAATCACATTTCAAATTATTTTGTATTTTGTCCTTACAAACCGAGTTTCAAGCCAATCGGATAAAAAATAGTTTTTGTCATGCAGAATTTTCCGGGAATTTTCCGACCGTTGGGTCAAATTTTCCAACATCGGAAAAGCGCATTTTAAACTATTTCGCATTTCATCTTTACAAACCGAGTTTCAAGCCAATCGGAAGAAAATTAATTTTTTACATGCAGAATTTTCCGGCCATTTTCCTCGTGGGCTGATTTTCCAAAATTGGGAAAACACGTGTCAAATTATTTCGCGTACTATGCTTACAAACCAAGTTTCAAGTCAATCGGATGAAAAAAAAACATTTTTCCCATACAAACTTTTCCCACGCTTTTCCGACTTTTCCGGGTGGAATTTTCCAAAACCCCGTCTTAGTACGCACTTTCACCACTCACAGAAACTCCTGTCCAAATTACAGCCTTCTATCTCTTACCGTTTAGGCTGTGCGATGATTGCCAATCAGTCAGTGAATCAGGACACTCTCTTTTATATTTATAGAGATAAATAAATTTGATAAATTTTAAAACCAATGTCCCTTCTACGGCTCTAGATCTAATATTTCTTTTCAGTCATTTTTAAGTTATTCCATTTTTTTTAAGGAATATAAACCGCTCCAGAAGCTGTGGATGTTTTGCCACTTTATTTAGTGGGCTCAGTCAGACTTAAGTTGACTTCCCATTTTTTGTGTGTTGCGCTGCATCTCGCAAATTAGTGGGATATTTAGAAATTTGTAAAGTGCCATCTTAATTTGAAGTTACTTAATGCAAAGACCAATATAATCTTTAAGATGCCGAACGCCCATATATTGGTTTTGCAATATGCAGCTATTTTTTTTGGTTGCGACGAAAATCGAGCTCTCTCCGCTCACACAAAGTTGAGAGCGTAAAAAATCTAAAAATAAAATGCACAAGCTTGTGTTAGTCGCTGTATGTCGCTGTATGCGGACAAAAAGTGGCTGGCTCTAGAGCGCTTTCTCTCTCTCTTTTGAAGATCTCTCTCTGGCTTTTGAAGATCGAAAAGCCACTTTGAAAAGCCAGGCCACGCCAATCGTGTACAAAAATATGGCGTATGGCGTTACTCATCTTATTATTCTAATGTCTTTGCTTAAAGTTACTTAGAGCTTGGAGAAAAATTGTGGATAAATGATCAGACAGAAGTACAATTCGCTTTATCATTAAATATAAACAAGTCCACCGAATGGCAACTTCTAGATTTAAAATTATTTGTGGTTTGGACTGTTTCAGTTTTTCATTGGTCACACTACTTGATATAAAAATTTACAATTCGCTTAAAATGGAAATCATGTCGTAACGACAAGGAAGTCGAAAGATTTCTTGAACTAAAAGGGATTGTGCGTGTTCCAAGTATGGAAATATTGTGAGTTTAAAAAAATCACACGCTTTTTTGATTGTAGCATGTAAATGGTTGAGCATCAACCACATTCATAAACAAATGGGATTGGTCCAATTATATTTTTTTTAGGTAATTGTGTGGTGTACACGGCCCATCAACAGCGGAGCTGTGTGGTACACATTATTTCCCATCGATTGCCAAAAGAGACGACAGCGAAAAAGAAGCATTCAGTCAGCGTCTCTTCAATGATCAAAAAAATTATCGATGTCTGCAGATAAAAACATCGATGCATCGATGTTTCTTCAGCTCTAACACTTATCCGACCATGGCAACGCCATTGACCCAGCAGCTCCTCCTATTGGTATCACTTGGGGAGTTCGATAGCATATCGATAGAAAATCTAGCCTTAAGGTGGAAAAAGCAATATGCTCTGAATGGGGACTTGATCCCGAAACGAATTTCGGTTCCGGTTCCGGTACCGGTACGTCACGAAATTAGTATTTTGTCAAAGATTCTATTTCGGTTTTCCGGCTTCTTATTTCGGCATAAAGTAGTCCCAGTTTAGTTCGAAGTGCAATCGTTTATACGAAAATCTCTAGAGATTTCTAGAACACCCCTGTATATAATTTTTCTATGAATGTACAACAATTCATTTTGTGTTGAATTTTGATTCCCATTATTTCAAAAGATATTTACCACAGACACAGGCTTCTATTACTTAATATCTAAAGTCTACTTATCCTTTAAAATTTAAGCTAAGCTTAAGGTATATCAGACTCCTGAAGTCTTCTTAAAACCTTGCTTTAAACCAGTTTTCGGCCATCTCAGCAGAGAAGCTGCCACTGGCAACTGAGAATATATTCAAATCACAGAAAACGGACAAATAGCTCTCAAATGCGTTTAAGCAGTGGTGCCCAAAATTGCCAAAAGCCTATCCCATGGGATAGGAACTCATAATTCTGCCGGCGTCGCTGCCGACACACGCATAGAGAGAGAGAGAATACGCTCTCTCACGAGGCATTTGTTTGTTTGCTTATTGCTCTTGTTTGACGTCATGACATTGACTTCGCGTTACGCTGCTACACACTCAAGCGCAAAGCTTTTTCGTGTGAGTTTGGGCACCACTACTATAAAGCAGCGATGTCGAGCGGATGACGCCTTTTTGCTCTTTTGGTCTCAGCCTGGTCTGAATAGCGAAATGTTTTCGCCCCTGGGGAGGAACCAAGGGTCATCGCAGCTTTAAAGCTCGTTCGTTGAATACAGTTTCTCAGCTCGCATTGCCGACCATTTGCTAAAAAAAAAAAAAAAAATCTCACCTGGATAATTGCTTTGCTGTTCCGGTTTCTGTCCCGGTCCCTTATCCTCCAAACCGCCGAGCAACGGTTGTGTCCCAATTACCACTGGAAAGTCCACCAAAAGATCTCCTCCGCCATGCAAACGCGACGTTTTGGCTATAAAACGTAACGTATAGCTCACCCGTATGGGATCGCGTTCGTTTAGCGTGGTGGGTGTGGTCGGTGGCACCACTAGAAACTCATTGAATTGAGCCTTATTGTGTTTGAGCACTTCGCCACAGTGTTTATCCGCTATGCGAGATTCAGTGACTTTCATTTCGGCCTTGTCGCCCGATTTGGCGCGATATGTAACATTCTTAAAGAGACGCAGCTTAACATCCTGACACTGCACATCGGACTGATTGTCCAGCACCAAATGGAAATAAATCTTCTGGCCGGGTACATAGGCACTGAACGAGGTGCTGACATCCATAATCATGGGTTTCTGGGCTCCAAAAATAGAGCCCCACCAAAAGGTCTTTTCCTCCAATTTTTTCAAGGGTTGCTAGAAAATAAATGGCCACTTTAGAAGAGATTCTCTGTGTTTTGAGTTCCAACTTACCACATTATCCCTTTTGGTATTCAAATCATGGGGCAGTATAACCGTAAAACATTGCTGGAAAGTATTATTGTAGCGTACGGATCGGTCGATGGTTAAAGTGACTTCATGCTTGATCTGTCCATGCTGGCCATTGAACGAGGTGGGTGCATTCGGCGGAATGGTGGTATGAAATGGAAACACATACTTGCCCTTGGGCAATTCCAATTGTGATCCCCCACTCTGGCCATACACATACTTATCGATGCTGTAGTAGATCTCGGTGCTTGTGTACGTTTCCAGTGATTTGACTTGTTTGCCATCATCGCCAGTCTTCTCCACATTCTCCTGCCAGCGGGTCTCACCAAAGCCATTTATCGTAGTGTATATAGCTATAGAAATTACAGAACAATCAGTATAAGTAATTCAATTAATTTCCTTTGTGACCAGCAGCTGGAGATGTGGGCAGAAGTATTAAGCGATCTTGACATGGAACACAATTGTGGAATTAAATTCATTGGGTTTGACTTGGCACTGACCTTTTTCTATTGGTCTTACGAAATTATGTAACGTGAAAGTAGTTAAATATAATGTCAGCAATTAGCCACAAGCCCACAAACCGGTTCTGAAAAAGCTTCTCAAACTTGACCGTTCGGATTCGGCGTTTAACTGTAGGTCCTATTCTCTGGTGCCAGAAACTATAAGTAGACACGCTCAGAGATAGATAGAAGCTTGGCTAACATTATTTAACATTAATGCCCCTAAAAGTATACATTGCCAAAGTTTAGTTTAGAATTTTTATATAAAGGGTGTTCACTTTGTAGGGCACATAAGCATTTCCAAGAACAATTTACTCTGAACAAATTGTGCACAGCTTGTTCTACCCAGACCCTGACTAGGAAAAGTCGAGCATTTGTGCCCAAAAAGTGTGCCCTAATTTTTCTAGAATAATTGTTATATTTCTGTGCTAAAAGTGTAATACAAATTCAATCAGATTTTCATCCCATTCCCACCCACTTCTTAGAGGGCACATTGAAAAATCACATATGAAACTATTTCGTATTTTATTTAAGAATTTTTCCGCACATTTTCACGCACGGGGGGCGGATTCTCCAAAATCTACAAAACACGTGTCGAATAATTTCGCGGTCTATGCTAACAGTCCAAGTTTCAAGTTAATCGGATGACGCTTTTCCGTTTTAACCGGTTGGAAATTTTCCAAACCCCGTCTTGGTACGCACTTTCTCCTCTAAATGACACTCTATCTCTTACCGTTTAAGCTGTGCCATGATTGCCAATCAGTGAATCAGTCAGGACACTCTCTTTTATAAATATAGGGATTAATATCGATTTTGCTAAAACATCAACCGTGCACTTTGAAAGACATTCAAGAACTAAGGTTTAACCCTTTCTGAAGGTACATTAATCAATTTCTTTGAAAACTTAGTATGAGGTGATGCTACCAGAGATCCCTTAAAAAAAAAAGTTGCTTTTTGTTGAACTGACGAAATTTTGGACAAAAGTCACAACTTTTTATTTGGGAACTGAAAAAAAAACTTTTTACAAAATAGTTCAAGGGATAGTTAGTCATTAGCCAAAAAAAATGATAAAAATCGGATGAGAGGTTCTCAAGTAATAAGAAACGAGAAGGCCAAGCTAACTTCGTCTTCGCCGAAGTTTTTATAACCTTGCAAATGTTTTAATACATCATAGTTTACGAACGTTAGCATTAAAACAAACAATTTTTCTAAATAAAATCCACCTTTCGACCGATAGTTTCTATGGCAGCTATAAGATATAGTCATCCGATTTTGACCAAAACTTCCAAATCTGTGTAAAAGCGTATAAAACTAATAATTACTGAAGCGGGAGGCGTTTACATTAAAAATAAAAAGATTTTCTCACAAAGACCCACTTTTCGACCGATAGTTCCTATGGCAGCTATAAGATATAGTCATCCGATCCGGTCGGTTCCGACATATTATCAGTGTGCAGTAAAAAGAAGACTCTGTGCAAAGTTTCTGCCCGATAGCTTTAAAACTGAGAGACTAGTTTGCGTAGAAACGGACAGACGGACAGACAGACGGACGGACAAAGCTCAATCGACTCAGCTCGTCGCCCTGATCAAGAATATATATAGTTTATAGGGTCGGAAATGAATATTTCTATGCGTTGCAAACTTCTGGGCAAAATTATAATACTCTTTGCAAGGGTATAAAAAAGAAAACCTACACCGCATTTTATTCAACAAAGAGAGAAACTTAAAGATCAGCGCTGCGGCAGCGCTGCATTCAGCTGTTACTCAAGGTACAGATTGAATGATCAGCACAGAGAACACGAAACGGTTAATGCAAGGCATAGTTAGTGGTAAAACAATTCAGTGATATAGGTATAAAATTGCTAGTCAGTCTAAAGGAACGTTGATGTTAATTTTGAAGGTGTTTTTTATTCTTTTTCAGATGTTTGTAACGCATCGAAGGAAGCATCTCCGACCTCATAAAGTATATATATTCTTGATCAGCATGACGAGCTGAGTTGATATAGCCATGTCCGTCTGTCCGTCTGTTTCTATGCTATCTCCTCCGTCAGTTTTAAAGCTATCTTAACCAAACTTTGCACGAAGTCTTTTGGTATAAATACGCTGCACATTTGTCGGAACCGGCCGGATCGGATGACTATAGCATATAGCTCCCATAGGAACGATCGGTTGAAAAACTAGTTTTAGTGAGAAAAACTTTTTTGTTTTCAATGCTATCGCTCCCAACGCTCGTATTTATAAGTTTTTAATAATTTTACATAATTTCATTAAGCCTTGTCGAAATCGGACCACTATATAGTATAGCTGCCATACAAACTGTCAGGCATATATCAAGCTCCAAGGGTATATAAACTTCGGTCGAGCCGAAGTTAGCTTGCCTCTATTTTCTAATCATAACTTAAGAACCGTTCAACCAATATTTATCATTTCTTTGGCAAATCGATACATATTACGAATGACTAGCTATCCGATACGAATTATCTATCTACAAAACTGTGGGAGATATAACGATTTTTCCAAATTGTTCTGCCTGCAAGTTATTTATAGGGTCGGAAATGATTTCTTCTCCCTGTTACATACTTGTGCACAAACTTAATATACTCTTTGTACTCTAGGTATTAACCCTACGGTTAATGAGGGAGGGAACGTTAATCAAAAGAAATCTACTAAAGTACGATGCTAAACGGACCTCAGGATTCCAGCTGAAACCACGAAGAGCAAAAAATAAAAACTGCTTTGTCAGAGATTCAATTCGGAAACCACACACCTTTGGTTCAATAAGTAACCGGACTGCGAACCGAACCTAACACTTTACAACGGGTTCGAACCCCCAGACCTAACATTATCAAAATTTTACAGGTTTGCAGCCTTGGTTAACCATGAGCCTCGTCTTAAAGTAGGCTTTAATCAGTTTCGTTGGTAATAAGGTCGTAAAAACTTTCAAACAGAATCTTTGCCTATCGCGTAGGGAGTTTTACAACAAGTCCAAGGCATATATACGACTCGTTCTCGTACGAAAAATTAAAAATGATCATAACAAATTAAGTTTTCTCGCTGCTGCAGTCACGACGATTTGAATTTTTAACAAATACTGATGATGAAGAATATATCGACGAAAATTAAGAAGATGAACTAGAGGATTACGAAGATTTCGATAAATAACTTGAAATAATTTCGTCCAACGAAAAATATTTTAAAATATAAAAAAATTAAGTTCGCACATGTCGTACGTATCCAAACTAAGCTGTTTAAAAATAACTTAATTTAAAGAATTCAATAATTGTTTACACCAACATAAAAATCGTCTTGTCTAAGAAAAAATCTTTATAATTAAAGCATTGTTTTAACAAAGATGTTTGAAGTTCGTTAGCGTTAATAAAGTTGTAAATGGTTAAAATTGAGAAGCTCGTCCTGTAATTTGAATAGTTTATGCGCAAAAACTTATTTTCCTATGTTTCAATTTGAAGTTGATGCCGAAAAAACGAAAAAAACCCATAGTGCAGTCTATGAACCCAGATTTTAACCAACACCTTAGGTTCAATAAGTACAGGAACCGGACCACGAACCGAACTTAACAATTTACAACAGGTTGGAGCCCCCGGGCCTAACCTTGATTGAAAGTTAACAGGTTTGCAGCCTTGGTTAACCATGATCCTGGTCCTATATTAGGCTTTAATCAGTTACGTTGTAAATAACGTCGTTATTACCTTAAAACAGAATCTTTGTCCATTTAAGTAGGACTCGATCTTGAAGTTTCAATCTGGTTGGAACAAAAATTTGTTTTACAACTTGATAATTGCTTAACATTTTAGCATCTGGCTTAAAAGAATGGAATTTGATAGCAGATGATTTGATAATAATATTTAGGCCCCTAGTACTCTATCTTACCAGAAAGAGCTTAAAATACTTCATAAATATTGCTCCACCGTGTAAATTTCGACTAAGTAAGCAGACTGATATAATATATAATAAAACTGCTTCTATTCGGGTTATTGGGCAAATTCAATTTCTTAAAGGATTTTCATAGTTCTTTATTATTCTGGTAAGTGCTTATTGAGTGGTTTCATTTAGTCCATAAATGTTTCAAGTTATTTCTATAAGAAATACTAAGTCAATCTTTTCTATGAATTAAATCAAAGTTCTATATGTTCTGTTCTACTTTAGACAGTTGAATATATTGATTTTGTTTTAGTTCCAAGCCGGTTTTCAGTATTTATTTGCTCCTATCAAATGCACAATTTTCGAGAATTGTGTGTAACTTTAACTACCCATAGTTAGTCAGCTGAAAAGTGAGACAATTCCCAGGTCTGCACAAAACTCAAGCTGGCAGTTAATCAAATTCAAGTTCCTAATAATAAACAAAAAAAAAAAACTAGTTTTTCATTTTTTTCTCTTGAACAATATCAAATATCCGACACAGCCAAGCAAGCACCGGCGGCCGCAGCAACAACAACAACAAATGATAATAATGACGGAGCGACTACTAATGAAGCCTACATGGGGATGGGAATAATGGGCATACGCAATGGAATTGGATGGTGGCATCATGACGTCATGTTATATTCAACAAAAATTACGTTGTTCTTTCTAGTTTGTACACTCACAGCGAATGGTTTTTGGTCGTTCTGTGATGAGTTCGGCAGTTCCGGATATCACCTGGCCAGCATAATAGACGCCGAGTGGATTGTTATCAAAAGCAAAGGTCACTTTGCTGCTCATTTCTAGGCAGGTCCTTGGTGACACACGGTGCTAGGATATTGGTATAATGACTTTGTTGATACTTTGGGTGGAACACAAGAAGCCACTCGGCAACACTTTACGCTAGCAGCCACAATTTAATACTGAAAATACCGAAGCAGCTTAATAAATGATCTGCGAGGCCTATGCGAATATGCGTGTGTGTGTGTGTATGGTGTGCTGCTCTCAGCGACAGAGTAATATTAAAAGGGGAAAGTACATGCATTTTTTTATTGTAGCAAATATTTGTCACTCATTTTATTAAAAATCCCTTTTAAAATTTTAAATGTCAACTGCCAGGCGCGCTTTTCTCCAGGTGGCAACTCTTTGAACAGCTGTTTTCTATTAACTATCGCACATTGTTATCGATAGTAACTGAGAGTTTGGGGTAAATATAACACAACAAAACGCGCAAGAATCTCGTAGTTTTCTAATAAATAAAGCTATTAAAAACAAATTCCGGCTATATCCAAGCAAGCTGTTTCGCCCCCAATAAGTGCCCACATATATAACAAAATCATTGCGTGGAAATTGTTGAAAGCGTAAAAGTGGTCAAAAAATTATAAAAAGAAAAAAACGAAAAGCTCTCTTTCACTTGTAGTTGTATTCTGCATTTATAGTAAGGTGCGGCGGGGGCGGGGTACACATGCTTGTGTAGTGTGCAGTATTGTGGCGTTTTAATGTCAGCGGAATTATTTTTGGATAAGTGTTCAGCAGCTGCAGCATGGAAAGCGAAAGATTGCGCATAACATTGGACAATGCTGAACGTATTTACTTTGCCGGTGATGTTATTCACGGTGAGATCTGGATGAATGTTAGCAAACGTACCAAAATACGAGGTAAGTTTATTGTTATTTCTGGGAATGTCGCTAGCCTGCATCATTTGATTTGTGAGTCAGAGATTCCACAACAACTGTGTTTGTTTTGTTGGACTCTCGGTTATGGTCCCATTGGCATAAACAAAGAAAAAACTTCACACCAATAACAAAGCAAAACATTTTTTTATAACTGGAGGTCAGCACGAGTTCTTTCTTTATATTGACTGCGGCCCACGACACTTGACCATTTTCATTCATCAATGGAGCATTTAAATTATATGTCGGTTAAGAGAACACTTAGCGCATTGCATTTGTACATAGCTGTTGTTGTTTGGTGCTCTCTCCGTTATTTGTGTGCCAAAAATGCAGTAATACTTGGCTCTCTTAATTAACAGTGGGCAAATTTGTTTTGATGTAACTCTTCTTCTGGCTGATTCTTTAACTCAGTCTCAAGCAGGGAATGGGAATCAAACTAAATTGTATTTCGGTTCCGGTTTGGGTTCTAGTACTATTTGGGTACTCGGTTCCGTATCGGAACCTGGATTTTTGTTTCGGTATACCGGCGTGTACAGGCAAAATATGAAGAGCGATTGTCCATCCGATTTCTTAGCGATTTCTTTCATCCTGGAAAACACAAGTTCTACGCTTACTTGCCCTTCTCAAAGGACACCCCATAGGGGAGTCTTTATTGAGATTTATTTCTGTTTAATATTTAAGTAAATCTTCTCAATTTATGGTGTTTACGTGTTTTCGCTTTTATTATTCACACACTATTGAAGCACGAGTCTATTTACAACGTCTCCACAAGTCGGTTTCGTCATACACAGGGTTCATAAACAGGGTTCCTCAAGAAGAGAGCGCGAAAATTTGTCTTTATCTCTCTCTAATTAATGCACAATGAAGCATGACTTCGGCAAGTATTCGGTGTGAATTGTAGCGTTTGTTCGTGCCCCTTAAAACTATAACTCGATACATTTATAAACCCTTGTTTTTTCAGTGTACGCATAGAAAGAGTAGAGGTAGAAAAACTTTGCGATTACCGTTTAAAAGACCGTTATGTTTAATTTTCGTTTTGTGAGAGGTGCACTATAGGGTGTCCCAAAAAAAATTTTTTTTTTTTAATTTCACGGGTGCACCGGCATTTTCTGAAAGTTAAAGGAGTAAAGTATTTTTGAGATTTTTTTCAGATTTTTCGAAAGACGTTTAGAGGTCGCACAAATCGAATTTCTCCCAAAAATCGGGTTTTCCGTTTGGTTTTCGAATTTGAATTATAACTTGGCCAATGACCATGATTTTCTTAGTCTTCAAATCAACATTTTAAAGAAAAATGTCCAAATTTTACTTTTATGAGCAAAAACAGTTAGTTTTGGCTTTGCATTTGCTTGTTTAGGTACCATATATAAAATTTCTTTTAAAACTTTTTCATAAATTGCGTAAAAAACGAACTATAACTTTTAAAATTTCTATGAGAATTGAAAAAACTAGTGATGCAGTTTAAAAGATGATTAAATTTTTAAGAAACTCAAACTTAAAAGTTGAAATTAGGCTTTACCGTTCCAGAGATATACTCTTTTAAAGCTTTGTACCCATTGCAAAAAAGTAAGCTGTTTGCCTGGTTTGCAACAGATTTGCTACAAACTTTGAATCATGATGTTTTTTTTTCCAACTGTGTTTTCAGATTCACCACGGAAGCCTTGCTTCGCGTTTTAAATGAAATTTTGTATCACCAATTAATTTTGAACAACATTTACCGTTTGGGTATTCCCAAAAATTATACAATTAATCTTATGAGTAAAATTTGTCATTGTTTCCAAAAAAAAAAAGTAAATTGTAATAAAAATTGTCTTTGTGCGCCAAGATGTCCTGAACTAAAGTATTCAAATGATATGGCCTATTTTTCTGCTGCTTATGAAGCACTTTACTCATTTATTACTTAATTTTAGTGAAGCTGGGTTTACCCCAAATGGTCAATGTTGTTCTAAGACAATTTCTAGTAAAAGACTAAGTCTTCGATGGCAGAATTTAAAACGCAGATCTGTATTTTTTTAGATCTGGCTTACTCCCTATATGAATTGATTTAAGGGTGAGCTTAAGAATTGTACTACAAATCGCGGTTTTTTGGCCGTCGAGTACCATCTCTTAGGGGCATGCAAACGCCCATTATACCTTACTTTTTTCTGAAGGTACCTGAAGTTAATTTTTTATATTGCGTTCCCAATGAGCTTTATAATGCTTTAAAAGAGTATAACTCTGGAACGGTAAAAGCAAATTTCAACTTTTAAAATTCAGTTTATTAAAAATTAAACTATCTTTTAAACTGCTTCACTAGTTTTTTTTAATTCTCATAGAAAATTTAAGAGTTATAATGCGTTCTTTGTAGAATGTATGAAAAATTTACGAAAAAATGTAATAAGTGGTGCCAAAACGAGCAAAAGCAAAGCAAAAACTTATGGTTTATGCTCATAACAGTAAAATTTGGACAATTCTCCATAAAATGTTGATTTGAAAACTAAGAAATTCGTGGATGTTGACCAAGTCATAAGTAAAACTCGAAAACATTACGGAAAACCCAAATTTAAGGGAAATTTCGATTTGTGCGACCTCTAAACGTCTTTCGAAAAATCTGGAAAAAATCTCAAAAATACTTTACTCCTTTAGCTTTCAGAAAATGCCGGTGCCCCAAAATTTTTTTTCTTTTGGGACACCCTAGTGCACTACTATAGCCGCACAATTTAATTTCTCAGTCTGTGTTTGCTGGTGCGAAATTTTTGTAAAAACCGAAGAAAATATGGAAAATAAAACACGGAGGACGTTAGCCGTAGATAAATCAGCGTGACCAGCGCCGATTTGCGAGCGCTGCAAGTTATTTATTAAAGACCGCTAATGAATTAGCGACTGAATCCGGCCTAAAAGTGTCTAGATGGACCATTGCACGGGCTTCAAATTAATCTGAAAACATAGTGCGACAAAGTTGAAGGTGACAGAAAGGTTGCCAGACCGCTAAAAAGAACCCCGGATGAAATTCGCCAGAATTAACATGGGAACTGACTGGACAAAAGTAAAAAGTTTTTACAGAGCAATGCAAATTTTAATTTATCTTGGCTTTTTTTTGCGGTGCACACAACAATGTACGCAACACAAGGCAATAATGTTCGATTCCCGGACAGGAATCCGATGGAAAACCTGTGGACGTTGCTGGTCCGAAGGATTTATGCTCAAAACGCTAAGTACAATAGTACTAAGGAGCTCAAATCGGCAATAATTATGGCATGGGAAGAACTGTCCCTTAGTGGTTTAAAAAACCTCTTAGGCAGTGTGCCGAATGGGATCTATGAGTTAAAGGAGGTTTCATTCATTAAGTAAATGAATGTATATTAATTAGTAAACATTTTTCTATGGTTTATTAAATTTAGTAAAGTGCGGCTATAGTAGTGCACCTCTCACAAAACGAAAATGAAACATAACGGTTATTTTTGCACTGAGAGTGTTGATGTTTGTCATTTATTTTCTCTCGTTTTGAACGCTCTTTCAAATCGCAAAGTTTTTCTAGCTCTACTGTTTCTATGAGTAAACTGAAAAAACAAGGTGTGGCTATAGTGTTGCTCCAGAGTTTACAAAGACTACAATTTTTTAAACTCGTGAAAATCTATCCTGATTTATTCCATTAAACAGTCTTGTGAAAATACTGAATTATTTGTATTATCCTGCTTCTAAAGCATTTGTGCTTCTTTTCTCATTATGTTTAACTTGAATACCTTACAAGTCCCCCAAAACTAAATGCCAGCATTGCAGTCTAGTTGTTGCACTCTAAACCGAAACTGTGGTGGTGCAATGTTTAGGTCTTTTTTTCGGTCTTTTTGCCTCTAAAAATATTGGTACACAAACAATTTAAAATCTCGTTTCAGGTTCCGTTTATGGTTCTTTTCGTTATCCGGTTACGGTTTCACTGTTCACTTTTCTTAAGTGATGATTTTGATTTGAGGACAAAGTGGGGTCAAGAGTCAGTAGCGGATCCAGGGGGGGGGCTATAGGGGCTGAAGCCCCCCCCCTTAGAGCCCAAATATCTTAATTCACCCAAAATATGCAAAGAGCAAAATAAGAAATTAAGAATTTCAGAAAAAGATGCAAATACTTAGATTGTTTTAAAAAGGCATGAGCAGTAGAGATTTCGAAATATCGATATCAAATACTTGTAGAATATATTTTTGGTGTGTATTTTTGTTAGTTTCGGCCACAAAAAGGGAGTTTTTTTGAAGGCATTCTCTTGGATAGTTAGGTGGCGGTGTGGCCCAGCGGTTAGCTTGCTGGACTGCTGGGTGGGAGGTCGTGTGTTCGTCGGAAGATCTAATAATAAAAGTTTTTACTTTCTTTAGAAACTTTTAGAAGCTTTTACTCATCCGGTCACCTTCACCACCTATTGGCGCCAGCTGTGATGTAACTAGCCATGAAATAGCAAATTGACACTCAGTAGGACTCCTGTGCTCACGTCGCCCATGTGATTGAATTGTTTCTTGAAACAAGAAATAATTAATCATCTTTTGATTTAACTTTTAAAAAAAATCAACAAAATTGCAGACGAAATGTCACTTGAGTTAAAAATTCCTCGACTATATGGTCGTCAAAAACCCAACAGCTTACGCACGAGTATACGACGCTTTTTTACCCCCCATGTTAAATATTTTTATGCAAAATACTATTCTAAGAATGAAGCATCTAAAAAGAAATTAGTAAGTATTTAGTATACCACCGTTCTAAACAACAATTTTGAAAAAATTTATCGATCGGCCGCAAACTATAAAGAATTATTATACAACAGTCGAGGAGGTCATTCACGGGTTCCTTTTAAATGAAGTTTTTAAATTTGCAGGTTTGTACTAAGAATATGTGAATTTTATTCGGCCATGTGTGTGCTTTAACGACCTTTAATTGTAAAAAAAATCAGGAAACGTTTAAACTTAACCACGTAGCTCAAATGCAATAGCACTTCCAAATTTATAAAACTAACCAAAGTAATGTATGTACAAATATAGTCTTAAGCTAAGGTCTCACAGGCAAATAATTTGCCCAAATTTTCATGAAAATCTGGATAAATCGACGAAATTAGGCAACTTTTCGGTCATATTTTATCTTAGTATTTGCATATGAAGCCATAGCTTTAGTTTTAAGTCCTGCAAAATCTGCAAACATAGCTATTTAGCCAAATTTTGATAAAAATTTGGGCAAATTATTTGCCTGTGGGACCTTAGCTATAGTGACGTGTACGACGTTTTTTGATTTAAAATATGTTTTACATGAAGGTAAAATTTTAAAATATGCTCTACACATCCTGCGAAGTTTTTTAATGTTTATTGTTCGAGCAGTTTGTGGATACTTACTTAAAAATCCTTCTTCACTCGCGACTTCAAAAAAAAAATCGCCTGCGGCGCTATTTATTTATCTACCTTTACCTTTAAACTAGGGATTAAGACCGAAACATATTTCGGTTTCGCTGAAGGCATATACATATATTGGCCAAAAACTTTTTATACTCTGTGCCAATGGTACAAAAAGTGAATGATAATGCAGTTGCACTCTAGAGGTAAGACAAAGATTGTTCAAAAAAATCACCAAAAAACAAGTTGTTTATTTTTACCTTTTGAAACTTATTACCTTCAGAGCATATCGACTTTTTGTATGAGATGATGTATCTATTCTGAGAAGCACAATAAGATCCGAACAATGTTGAGTGATTTTGAGTGCCCTTAGCCCCCCCCCCTTAGCCAATTCCTAGATCCGCCACCGTCAAGAGTGATAACAAAGGTCTGCGGTGTTGTTGTTGTAGCGGATTCGTTTTTCGGGTTGTACAAAGGGATAAGAGAGAAAGAAAAAAATGTTAGAGGTGGATAGTGAGTTTGAAAAGTGGAAGAGTATAGAGAGTGGGATTATATATATATAGAGTGGATGATAGAGGTCACAAATTTTATATTACATTTTTAAGGGGGTATTCTCCATGTCGAGGCTGTTTTGTGGACCTTTTTTAAACGCAAAAAGTTTTTCCAACTCTGTATTTTGTATTATGTTACAAACAGATTAGAGTAAACAAACAAAATTTTACTGATTCAATACTGATTCAAAAAGTTCTCGGCCATCAAAGTGGGTGGCCCAAAAAAAAGGTCTAGTGCTGGCGGCCATGATTACTCGTCTCCAGGTAATGTGAAATGAAAACTAAAATCGGGGTTATAATAAGTATAGATGTCATTCTGGTCTAACCCTCGAAAAAAATTTTGTGATTTTTTTGTACAAAATGGCGGCCATTGAAAAATTAAAATTCGATTTTTTACCCTTTTTTGTATTTAAAATTATAGTAAAATTTTTTTTTTAATTATGATTGAGGGTCAGACCAGAATGGTGACAATTCTGCGTCGATTTCACTTTAAATCATCAAAATCGGTTCAGTGTACCAGGAGAAATCATGGCCGCCAATTCGAAAAAAGTGGATTCGAGATAAATGCGTTTAAAGTTTAAAGTAATTTGAAAATTTCTTGTTTTATCGAAGACATTGGTCGACTTAAAATGAGATTTGAAACCAACCGAAAGAGATTTCTGTGACACTTCCGATTGCTTGCCACCATGCTTAACTGTTTTCGTCGTAAACTTTTCCTGATGTTCTTTACCTTTTGTGTCGACGATGTTGTTCCTTTGGTTCATGCCATTCTTTATGACCCAATGCAAAGTTTCTCCTGTTTTTCAAATTTGACTTTTTGAGCAAATTTTGTGGGATATCCTGCCCGGTAGCCGTCGGACAGTTCGTGATGACACGCCGTGGCAGCTCGTTTATATACAACTCTTGAATTGGGCCAACTTACCTGTTAAATCATCATCAGTAAGCCGCACGGGTAAATTTTATAATGAAATAATCCTATGATAGGATTCCTATCATAACCAATTCTCTCAAGTAGTTCTAAAACTACCCTCGTAACACTATGTCCATGGCTGCTTCTCTTTCGTGATTCAACTGAAAACTAACTATTTACGTGTATTTTTGAGCGAGCTGCAGAGCCGTTCAATTAAATTCTCTGTTTCTATATATGCATAAGTGTGTGAGAGCAGGTGGCTTGGATGCAGTGCTGCCAGATTTTCGGAAGCAAAAATTGCTAAATTTGAGAAAAAAAAGTTGCTAAAAACTGCTAAAAATTATGTAAAAATTGCCAAAAAAAATTGCTAAAACAATAAAATTTTCGTTTTAACAAATATACATATTTATGCATTTTAAGAATCAAATTATAAATACTCAAAATAAGAGGGAACATAATTTTGTTGGTTTTTTAACAATTATATCATTTGTATGTATTTTAAGAATTTTATATTATTACACAGTGCAACACATAAATTGGTTACGCCTACGGACCCCGATATTTTTTAAGAGCATACCGATATATGGACAGTTTGGGGTGAAAATATGTTGGGTATCAAAGTAGTACCTTTACGATGTGATAGGACCAAGTCCTTTGGGGATATTTTAGTCTCGGTATGCTCTTAAAAGATATCGGGGTCCGAAGGCGTAACAAGAAAATGACCTTAAAAAAGTTGCACAGTGTTATCTACAAAAAGCTCATTTAGACTTTTTGAAAACTAATGTCGGTGGACTTGTCCAACAGAAGACTAAACGCGACGTTTCCGATATTGGTGCCTAATTTAATATTTGCAGCAGCTTTGTAAGCTGAAATCTGCTCCACACACAACTTAGGCAAATGTTCACTTGTCGGTATCGCCGTGTGTTTAACAATGCCTAGTTATAGTGCCGCTTCTTTTTCCTCTGTTTTTGTTGACTTTCGAACAAAAGGTTATCATGAAAGGATACAAAAAAGCTGTGCGACCATTGGCGGATTTTCAATACGCACAAGATGCTCTCGTTGGACTAGTGCAATCCCTAAGAATCCATTGCCTTAACTCCTCATCTTGCTGCCAGGCATCACGAAAATCTAGCTTACAAACTTTTGGCTTCTTAACCCAATCACAAAAAACAGCAAAAGAGTGAGCAAACCGTTATAAGTTGTTCATATAATCGAATCACTACAAGATCCAATATCCTTGGGAACGTAATTTGTGAGGTCGATTGCAAAAAGGAATAAAAAACGGCAAAAATGCTAAAGAAAAATAAAATATTGCTAGTTTTAGAATAAAGTTGCTAAAATTGCTAAAGAAAAATTAAACATTGCCAGATTAGTGGCTAATAGCATTTTCTAAAAAAAAGTTGCAAATTTTTTTAAAAGTTGCTAGATCTAGCAACTAAATTGCTAAAGTGGCAGCACTGCTTGGATGTGTGCAAGAGAGTATAATAACACTATCTTTCTGTCTCTCAGCTTTCCATTGCGCTACGCTTCAACATAAAGAGCATTTAAGTGTTATCAAAACAAGCCAACTCAAGTGTATAGTTTTCGCATTTGGCCAATAATAATGGAACATGTCCAACCATAAACTGCCCCAAAGTTAAAGTCAGCCAGTTACGTTATCAGCGCACAATATAAAAACAATTTATTATCAGAGCACAAGCTGTAAATACAAGGAAACGAAGCAATTTTATGAAGGGAATGGTTTTGTATAGTTTCATTGGCCCTGGATAATCATAAAAAAAGGAATACATTTGCTTTCACATTGTAAGGCTTCGCAATTACATTTAATTAGTCATTTAACACAGAGTCTAGCCCTGACGCCCGCCCCTCCCAAATATACACAAATACATGTACATATCTATCTATCTATATATGTATGTATGGCCTTAATTGAACACATCTTCATTATAAAAACTCTTCCTAATTAACCCTTATTGACCTTATCCTTGAGGAAACGTTCGACGCGTGGCCAAATCTCTTTGGTTTCACGTCCCTTAAAACTGGTGACCAGACCCCGCTCCCCATACCAGGCCAATACGGGACCCATTAATTCATCGTACAACTGCAAGCGTTTGGCCACCACTTCAGGTTTGTCATCCTCGCGTTGAGACAACTGCTCTCCGGTTACATCGTCCTTGCCCGGAACTTTAGGATCATCGAATCCAATATTATACACCCTTCCAGAGGGTGCATGTATCCAGCGGTTCTTGACCCGCTCTATTATCACGTCATGGGGTATATTCAAATTGATAACAGCATCGATTTGCTCTCGACACGACAATATTTCTGCCTGGGCGCTGTTTCGTGGAAAACCATCTAGAATGTAGGATTTATTGCCGACCTCTGTAATGCGGGCCAACATGGTCTTGGTCATAATGTCATCGGGCACCAGTTGTCCGGCTGCAATATAGCGTTGTGCCTTCTTGCCCAGATCCGTGTTATTCAGTATGTTTTGACGTAGTATATCACCCGAGGAAATGTGCAGAAATCCAAATGTTTTGACAATACGCTCCGAAATTGTGCCCTTACCCGAACCGGGAGCACCGATTATCACAGCACGAAAGATTTTTGTATACATATTATTCGGATTTTCTTCGTGCTGTAAAAAGATGAAGAAAATTATTGTTAATTGTATTACACAAACCTAAAAAATTAAATGGCAAAAGTGAGTCGTTTTTAAATTATCGAAAGTAATACTGACTGACACTGTATGGATTATCGGAACTATTTATTGAACTGATGTTCTACTAGAAAAGTCATCGCAGACTTGGGACCTTGTCCAGAAAGAAGAGCTGGAAAAATCTCTCTGTCTGGCTTTGTTTGGAAAGTATGACATCGATGTTTTCTCCAATTTTGAAAGTCTGGCTATTCCGCAGTTAAATAATATAGAATGTGTGTGTATACAAACCAAATAAATAATAAAACTATTCTCCGTACTAAAGCTAGGGTCCCTCAGGCAAATAATTTACCCCACTTTTGGGGGAAATTTGGCGAAAAAGATATAATTACATAAATGAAAAACAATGGTTTCATACGGATTCAAACGGTTCCATACTCAAAGTTTCATTAATATTATTTGTCAATCTATTATTGGTTTAAACGCTCAGGAATTACCTGCACAGTTTGTGTTGAGGCCACATTAAGTAACCTTTTCAGACCAAAATTTGTTCTAATGTAAACTGAATTGTACAACGTTACAGAAAACTAAACCCAACATTTTTATATAAGAAGTTATGGATTTTTTTTACAGTTTTTATACGATAATACCGCGCCTAATAGACAATTTTTTTCATCCTCAACGTTAGAAGCCTCCCCCACTCTCTCCCACCACTTGCATCCACTACTCACATTAATTCACTTCGTCTGAAACACACTTTTATATATTTTCATAATATAATGCATCCACTCCCCATCACACAACATCCACCACCCACAGATGTTCTTTGTAATTGAAAAGTGGACTACCGCACTAATCCCTCAACCTGAACCCACTCCACAAGGGGGGAATTCGGAAGATTGGTTAGTTGTTTTGAATTTTCTATGATCTTGAAAGAGTTGAGCTGACGGATGAAACAAAACCGCGATTATCCAAGGGAACGCTGTCAAACCGGATAAAAGTATCTATGTCCTCTCGGCTGTCCTCTAATTTTCACCCAAATCTGTTCCGTTCGTTATAAGTGTGTTAGTTTTATATATAGAAGAAAAAACCGTAAGCAAAATAGTTCTAATCAGTTTATTGTCATTATCGTTAACTAGGGGTGCCTTCACACTTTATGATACCAAAGAAGATCTAATATAGAAGCATAGATATTTCTATGATACAACTGGGACAGGTTTGGTACCCTCTGAGTGCGGACTCAGCTCGGTTCAGTGCGTAGTTTACATTTGAAGAAGAAGGTTGTGTGAGCGCACGTATTTTTGTTTTGCCGACGCGATATTTAAGGGTTGGGTTTCTTTTTCACAGATAGCTTTGTTGATTTGTTGTGACTCTTCCCTCCCTCTAACCACCGTGTTTTCCTATGTCGACAATAATTTTGAGTTTTCACAATGAAGTTTCTGTTTGTTAGAATGGCGTTAAAAAGACATAAGAAAAGAGAGTCGTTTTTAATTGTGATTCAATGTAAAATGAAAAACCCGAAAATAACATGAAAATGCTTTGTACTCAAGTTAAAGCAGCATACAATACTAAAGTTACAATGTCGAAATGGTTTTTGAAAAAAATTGTTGGGTAGGTGCATTAAAGTTTTTAACAGTCGTCGAACAAGGTATTTTTCGATGAAATCTGTGGTAAGAGGACAAGTAAATACAAATGGAATATAAAAACATCGATGATTGAAAAAAAATGATCGATTTCTGCAGCTTAGATAGTAACATCGATGAAACCAAAGACCAATATAATCTCTAAGATGCCGAACGCCCATACAATGGCTTTTCAATATTCAGCTATTTTTTTTGGTGGCGCCGAAAATCGCGCTCTCTCTGCTAAGACAAAGTTGAGAGCGTAAAAATCTAAAAATAGAATACGCTTGCTTGTGTGAGTAATGCTTGAGAATACGTGTGCATATTTACAGTCGTCGGCTGTCGCTGTATGCGTACAAAAACGCGTCTGGCTCTAGAGCGCTCTCTCTCTGGCTTCTGGAAGCCAGATAAAAAGCTAAGCCAAAAAATCGTGTGCAAAAAAATCGTATGGCGTTACTCATCTTCATATTCTTATGTTTTTGATGAAACGTTGTTTCTATCGATGTTTTTTCAGCTTTTTTAGAAAGTTATACTGCTAAGTGGTCCACGGAGGTTTTAAGCCATAGGGTTTATGGATCGAGCTTCAGTTTGGTTCAGTGTTTTACTCACAATTTTCGATCTTTTGACTATAAGCCATGTCCGTCTGACCGTCTGTTTCTATGCTATCTCCTCCGTCAGTTTTAAAGCTATCTTAACCAGACTTTGCACGAAGTCTTTTGGTACAAATACGCTGCACATTTGTCGGAACCGGCCGGATGACTATAGCATATAGCTGCCATAGGAACGATCGGTTGAAAAACTAGTTTTAGTGAGAAAAACTTTTTTGTTTTCAATGTTATCGCTCCCAACGCTTGTATTCATAAGTTTTCAATGAGTTCACATAATTTCACCAAAACTTGTCGAAATCGGAACACTATATAGTATAGCTGCCATACAAACTGTCAGGCATATATCAAGCTCCAAGGGTATATAAACTTCGGTCGAGCCGAAGTTAGCTTGCCTCTATTTTTTAAAATAAAAGTTGCAAAAATCATTTAAGGCCCTCATCTGGTCTAGAGGGCTGTTTTTTACTTTTTTTTTAATTCGTGGAAAGAAATCGTTGTACAATTCATTATAAAAAATACAAAATTTTATAGTTGGGATTTAGAATTATCAGAAAGCAAAACAGAAGATGTGAAGTTGGTTAGTATGAATGCTTCTATCGTCGTAAAAACTTTTTTTTTTCTCAAAGATTGATGTAGGGACGATAGCCACGTTAATTCTGCGTCAATAAAGCCCAACATCATAATAATCGGTTCGAAAGAACTTGAGAAAACGTGGGCACCAGTTTGAAAAACGTGGTTTCGAGAAAACTAGTGAGAAAACTAGTGGGAATAGCTCAGCTTTCTCTACTTTTAAAAACGTATTCCAAAAACACTTCCTAATAACCTTTTAATATTAATATATTAATTAATGCCTGAAAAATGGGAATATTTTCTTTAGTGCATTTGTCAGGCTCTGGTTTAAATATGATTGTGAAATGTTTTGCGTTTTATAGTGGCGATTTTCTTAGTTGGAAATTGAAATGGGCTTCGAAATTTTCTAGCGGGATCGAATAATAACACAGTGCTACAGTGCGAAATAACCTGGGTATTGGCATAGCCTACGCTGTAGAGCGTGTCGCGTATAGCACTTCCTCATACTTGGTTTTCCTCGGGGACCCCCAAAATCTGAAGTTATGGCCCAAAAACCGCTTTTTGCTATTTTACCTCACTTAAATAGATATAACTCGCGAATGGACCGTCTGATTGCTCATAACCTTATCAATTCTGATAGCGACGAGAGGAATCTAATACATTTTAGTCAATGGTTTGACTAATTTAACGCGATGGCTGAGTAATGCGGCTTACAGATCTGGCATTTTCCATTTTTTTTGAGAAATTTGTACTTTGACCATCACTGGTTTAACTATTTTATTCTATGCGATTTTTCCTTAAAGTTTGTAGTAAAAGCCCATTTAATTCTCCGTCGAACGGTTGTTGTCCCAATGAATTTGGATACCGTTTGACGAAGTTATTCGCGCATTTCTAAGTACACCTCGACAATCTAGTATTTTTTTTTAGTGTGCTAACATATTTATGTTTGCTTTCACATAATTGCCCCTAAAAGTAAACTCAGTTTTGATTTGGCGCCAGATTCAAATAATATTTTTAAATACTTAAAATGCAAATATATATAAACTTCCATGTATCAAAATTTTTTCGCAAATGTGACCGGTCTCTGAATACTGTTATCTAGCTTAAAAATAAATTGAGCTATACTGAGTAGATGTAACTGCAAGTGGTTGTTATTATTTTTTAATGAGCTGAAATTGGCATATTAAACGAAAGAGCCGTGCACAGCAAGAATCGTATACTGGTAGGCACGGTTAAGGCTTGTGAAAAGCAGATTGCTCTCGTGGCGCAAGCCTTGGCCACGCCTGGACATATCCGGTCTAATGCAGAGAATTTAGCTGCGGGTTCTATTTAATGATAAACCCCTTTGGTACCTAAGAAATTACTTTTCAAGTCCACAAACCAAGGCCCAATGATAACTGTCTAACCACGATTGTAGAGAACCGCGATAAAATACCATGGATGACCAATGATGAAGAATAACAGTATGGACGAACCATTAAATACCAAATAAAAATCTAGTAAAAATGAGAAGAAAGTGACATCAGCTTGCACTTAAGCAGCGATGGGTAATGCATAGACCGCTTCGGCCGCGACGCCCGGCCCGTTATCCTGTCTAAAAACTCAGCGCATAATAAATTGTATAATTGGCTCGATTTGAAGTGAGTTAAAACAAATAAGTCCAAGAGTGTCAGCCCGCATAAGCACACAGTGCAGCAAGTGCAGTATGGGCGACTTTAACTCGCTTATAAGTATATAGTATTTATTTTCAATGGTTGACAAAATGTATTCAACAGTTTTCTTTTTAAAAGTAAAGATGTTAATAATATTTCACCAGTCTTCAGCAATTTAGCAGGAATTTTAGCAGCACCAGCTTTTTTGGCCCGAAATTTAAACCACATATGCCTGACGATCTCGGCCACTGCTATTACTGCCCGACAGTCGCTTCTGTTCCGTGCGAGCTGGAGACAATGGTTCGTCCATCCTGTTATAGTGATTTTTATATTCTTCATCATCGGTCATCCATGGTATTTTATCGCGGTTCTCTACAATCGTGGTTAGACAGTTATCATTGGGCCTTGGTTTGTGGACTTGAAAAGTAATTTCTTAGGTACCAAAGGGGTTTATCATTAAGTAGAACCCGCAGCTAAATTCTCTGCATTAGACCGGATATGTCCAGGCGTGGCCAAGGCTTGCGCCACGAGAGCAATCTGCTTTTCACAAGCCTTAACCGTGCCTACCAGTATACGATTCTTGCTGTGCACGGCTCTTTCGTTTAATATGCCAATTTCAGCTCATTAAAAAATAATAACAACCACTTGCAGTTACATCTACTCAGTATAGCTCAATTTATTTTTAAGCTAGATAACAGTATTCAGAGACCGGTCATATTTGCGAAAAAATTTTGATACATGGAAGTTTATATATATTTGCATTTTAAGTATTTAAAAATATTATTTGAATCTGGCGCCAAATCAAAACTGAGTTTACTTTTAGGGGGCAATTATGTGAAAGCAAACATAAATATGTTAGCACACTAAAAAAAAATACTAGATTGTCGAGGTGTACTTAGAAATGCGCGAATAACTTCGTCAAACGGTATCCAAATTCATTGGGACAACAACCGTTCGACGGAGAATTAAATGGGCTTTTACTACAAACTTTAAGGAAAAATCGCATAGAATAAAATAGTTAAACCAGTGATGGTCAAAGTACAAATTTCTCAAAAAAAATGGAAAATGCCAGATCTGTAAGCCGCATTACTCAGCCATCGCGTTAAATTAGTCAAACCATTGACTAAAATGTATTAGATTCCTCTCGTCGCTATCAGAATTGATAAGGTTATGAGCAATCAGACGGTCCATTCGCGAGTTATATCTATTTAAGTGAGGTAAAATAGCAAAAAGCGGTTTTTGGGCCATAACTTCAGATTTTGGGGGTCCCCGAGGAAAACCAAGTATGAGGAAGTGCTATACGCGACACGCTCTACAGCGTAGGCTATGCCAATACCCAGGTTATTACAATTTTTGGAAATTTGTAGCACTGTGTAATTATCTTAGTTATACTCTGTTTATCCTACTTCCTTTCAATAGTTATTGTTATTTCAAATAGTTATTGAATATAATCTGCATGCCTAAAAATTTTTGTAATTTTGTCTACCTTATAAGTTTTTGTGATCTTGGTGTATGTACAGATTGGCGAAGAAACGGACAGGATGACTAGCCCTCCATTTCCCCGTTAATTACATTTGCTAATTTTTACTCTACGATTAACGGTTATAACAAAGTCTGACAATCGAATAGATAAATGGAGCTGTTATCAAAAATTCCGAATAAATATCGTCAAACATTGTCAAATTAAAAACGTTATCTCTTTCCCATACACTTTGCCTTTTATTGCTACTAAAGGCCGGTATTTAAGAGGTTGGTTTTTTATCTGCCTGATAAAAGTATGAATATAAACAGATTCCCTGCACAACTTTCAATAAACAAGAAATTAAGCGAATATCTTGATTTTCGTCGTTCCAAATGCTACTTAACTTTTTTGTTATTTATACATAACAATTTAAGACAACTGCACAAGGTAGCTGTGATAATTTTTGTTGACAAAAAGGTGTTGTTTTTCTTTTTCTTAAACGCTCTCTACTCCTCTCGGTAGTGTAAATCAACACAATCATTCTTTATAAGCTTGGCCATAGGCCACATGGCAACAAGTGTAGCGCAGAGCATTTCAAAGAGAACCAAGCAAGCACCACACGCTGTGAGAGAGGGGCACATACAAACACTAACAACAAGCGTGGCTTTTGAGTTTTATGTTCTTTGTCTTCATGTTACCAGATTGCTGTTCTTGTTGTAGCTGCTGTTGTTATTGCTGTCGCGCTTATCGTTCAAAGTCCAATCACAACAAAAATTAAAGTCTTTGGTTCAATGTTGTCGCGTGTTTTTTGTTTTCCCTCAATTTGCACTTTAATTTGTTGTTATTTTGTTATGTAAATTAGCCACAATAACTATAAATATACAAGAACATTTGCTCACTTACACGGCACTTGAATTTTGTGTGTTTCTTTATTTTATAGTCTCGCTTTTTGGATTATGGGAATTAAACTCTCGCTGCCGTACTATTTGAAATAACTAAATAAAATATTGTGCAAATAACATAATTCCCTCAGGCTGTGGTGTCGTCCACTGTTGCCGGCTGACAAATATCAACTGAAATCTAAGGCTTTATCTCGTACCGAGTTTAACTTGGTTGTTTAGCTTCCAGACTATTTTTTACGGTTGCTATTCGCACGATTTGAAAACAGACAGCCGGTCCCCACAAATACCAATGCAAAGCTCTCTCTCTCTCTCTCTCCCTCTCTCTTGCTCTCTTTCTTTGGGCACGCAATTGTGTGGGTGATGATGAGAGAGTGATGCCAACTATTATTGTGCATTGGGTGCAGTCGCTCCAAATTCTTGTGTGAATGCAAATTGATGCACCTTTGGAATCTAACAAACGGCAATATAAATACTATATATTTCTGCTTATGAAACTTAAATACTTTTAATTGAAAAAAATAAATTGTGGAATATTTCTCACATAAGGAAGCTTACCCCATCCGGAAAAGTGCATATGTGCGAGGGTGGTTTAATGAGTTGAAAGAAATAATAAACAAATTCTTAGGTGCTAACCTAAAATAGACTTTACAATACTGCCTCCCGCACAGCAGGCCGACATCCATGAAAATTGTACACCATAAAGAAAACAATTCAGGGAATATTTCAGCACCATCAATTAAAAAATTTGTTTTCTTTTGTAGTTATGATAGTCTTAAATTAAATTAAATGAAAAGAAATTGATGACACGTATGAAACACCCAGTCATTTCACTTAACACAACAATTCAAAAATCCGTCAATTCAACACAAAACAAAGTCTTCACAAAACAATTTTAACACACGTCAATACATCACTAAGTCATTTTACCCAACACAACAATTCAACAGACGTCAATTCAACACAAAACAAAAAATTGAATTTATTATTTAATTAAAATTAGGTTTGAATTGAATTGACGAAGTGTTAAAGTGTTGTATTGGGTGAAATGACTTATACAGGCATGTTCGGAATTCCGAACGTTTTCAAAAAGTAAAAACGAAACGAAAACGAACGTTTTACTATTTGCTGTTCCCAATTCCGATAGATTTGGGTACGTTTTGACTTTTCGAACTCGGTTTCGAAGTCGCTTTTATAAACAGCTGGCTGACTGGCCTTCGCGCGTGTTTGTGTATATCGACAGCAGCCAGAGTTGGCATCATCGCTTTAATTTTAATTTACAAAGCTCTTATTTACACTTTAAGTCAATTTATTTATATTTAAAATAGTTTTTAATTGTTACATTTGAATATGTGATGTAAAATATGGTTAAATATAGCTAAATAAAATAGAAAAAGTGCCAACCGAATAAATTAATTTGAATGAAGCAACCCTAGCAGCTATCGATTGACGATTGAATTCGACTAAAACGTAAAGTGGAATTCAGAACCGCTCGGTTATAAAACGACCGCTCGGTTTTGCTTTTCACGCAATATTTTATAGATGTTTATAAAAAAATGATTTTAAAATACACTTAAACTGTAAACATTTTAGTAGTGATGCAAATCGATTTTAAAAATGTTCAACATTATTAAATTGATAAGTTTATATAAGTGGGGGGGGCGCCCCGGGCGGCAAATTTTTAGGGGCGGCAATTTTTGAGGGCTGTGAGTTTCAGGGGCGAAAAGTTTTTGAGGCGGCAAATTTTAGGGGCAGCAAATTTTAAGGGCGGTAAATAATTACAAAATGTATATTGATTAACACTAAATTATAAAAGAATAATTATCAAACAAGAATAAATATTTTCCCATTAATTCATCATAGTTCGCGTCCATCTATTTCGCGATATTTTCCGAATTTTTGGAGCTTACAATTCTATACTGCCATTGAGTTATGTTTCCAAAAAACGTAGTCCAACTCGTCCAATTAAATCAGCCTCCAGTAAAAACCTCTACAGGCACCCTACAAGGAACGTTTTTTTGGAGTAAAAACTAATTTCGAAACGCATTTGCCATCAAACTAGAAAACCATGTTCGACCTCAAAACAATTTTTTTTCGGCCCATCGAAGTCAATTTGTATTTAAATTTTGGTTAAGAAGATATGTAAAATACGTTTCCGCGGATTTTATTATACATCACCAAGAATTTTTTCCAATAATGATAGCAACTTTTGCAAAATAATACTCCCCTCACAATTAAGGCCTTCGTCATTCCTAATCAAAATCCAGCGTACGTCCCTTTATGTTACAGAGAAGTTTTTGATGGAAAGAATTAGAAAAACTTAATTGTAATTATAGAAAAAAGGTTAAAATTTAGGACTATTCAAGGGGGAAGGGGGGCGGCAAAGTCGACTTCCGCCCCGGGCGGCATAACTACACGGTACGCCACTGTTGTGTTGAATAGACGTGGAACCTAAAGTTGAGTAACGATGACTTTTATTATGATCTATGGCTCAATACCTTTCTTTTGGTACATCACATGTCCTTAAGGGATCTAAAAAGTTTTGACCAAATGAGGGATTATTTTCACTCCTTTTTTTAACCATTTAAGTCACTGGAGTTGTGTCTTTAATTTTTTTTAGTATGTTTTGGTCTCAGATAATGCAGATAGACGACAAACGGACAACATTTTTCATAACATTTTAGATTTGCTCTGCCTTATTCAACGTCTCATAGAGAAACATGTTTTTTCAAGTGGTACGCTTAAAAATCGAGTTTGACAAGGTGCCGTATGGAGCAGAGGTGATAGAGTCAACGCTTGGTGAATAAGTACTAAGTTCGAGTCCGACTGGGGGAAGTTTAAACTACTTATTTTTTTTAGATAAATTTTTTATTATGAATTTTAAAATAGTCGAAGCAGCTGAACAATAGTGGAGAACGAGAACGAGATGGAGTGAAATGGAAGGAGATAGGGACAGTAAACTTATCGATTTCAGAAAAGGGTTGAACTGTCATATTCTACAAGTTGAAGGTAATAAATAAATAAATTTTGTAGTACTTTGCTGCCCCAGCAAGCAAAAGCATATAACGGTTGTATCAGCAAGGCCAGGTTACCCCAAAGTCACAAAAAAGTCTTATAAGATCTTTAAACAAGACAGTAATAATTTTATTTAATTATTCAGGCCTGTTCCCGTTTTCGATTTCGATCAAATCATAACCAAAGATATATTGGGCATTCAATTTGATTTAAAATTAATTTGTTCAAAGTTGTACCCCAGAAATTGCATGTAGACGAAAGCCAAAACGATCGAAATGAAACCGAGCTGTTCGCAATTCCACATTAGCGCATGCGCAGTGTTGATCGAAATTGGTAATGTTACCATTCAGCTGAATAATAGTTCGAAAACGATTCGAACTTTCATTCGAAAATACGATCGATTTCTATTTGACTCGGAAACGGGAACATCAAATGAAAACGATTCGGAATTACAATCGTTTTACTTTTTAAAACCACTCGGAAATGGGAACAGACCTGATTAAGTCTTAGAAATAATGGTTTTTTAATAGATTCTGGTGATAGATTGCACCGTAGATCTGAGAGAACCGGCTTGAGAGCAGAAAATGCTCTCTCTACACTTGTGTAGCTAAGACGCATTGCAAAACTTTTGCCAATTGAAATAGCCGAGGGTACATGTATTTATTTTCCTCCCAGTATTCCATTATGTCATCATTTGTGTTAATGGGCTGTGGAGAATATCCATTTATTTCGGCTATAGCCAGTTGCAGTTCCGGGTCGACATTGGCTGTTGATTCGTCATTTTCCGAGACCGCAGCAATAGAATCAAGAAATTTATCCAAAAGGGAGCCTGAGTTCTGCGTTGATTGTTCAGAGCTCGACGTATTCTCTTTTGATAGTACTAGAAAATAAATTAAATAATTGAGAGAGTTCAATAGATGTTTTAATAATTTACCTTTTTGTTTATTGCACATATCTGACGCATCTGACGCAGATTATACTCAATAAATTTGTTGAGTCTAGTACTGATTGAAAGTTTTAAATGTTACATCAATAATATAATTTTATTAAATTTTTTACATATTATGGTACAACTTCTGAAGTATGTCAGAATACATTACCTTTAAAATGCATATCAATTTTTTTTGGATCGGTTCAGTAGATTTTAAGTTCTGATTTTCACGAACTGCAAAGAAGACGTTTTCGGGAAAATCGATTTAAAGTTTTTCATACGGTAGCAATCAGGTAGCACGGCCGGTAGTTTGAAACGCTGTAACTCCGTTAGTTTTACTGGGATTGACTTAAAAATTTGTACATAATATTCTCGACATATTGTTCATTCAGAAATAAAACAAAAAAAATAATAATTTTAAAACCCTACCTTATTACCTACCTTGATACAAGAGCTGATGTAGAAAAAACAGTTTGGAATCTCTAACTGACAATTATAATTTAAATGACAACAACTTCTCTTTTTATGAAAGGACTGCAAGTCCATATAGAGAACCGTCTCTTTAGAGCGTGGAGATGTCAGTTACTAAAGCCAATAAAACCGTAACCGAAATCCAGATTCGACGAGTACAATGGATGAGGCAGCTGTTTGTTACTGTACTATAATTTTTGGATTTTTTATTTAATAGAGTTGAAAAATTTTGCTGTCAACATCTCGCCTCCACCGAAATTAGGAGAACTTGTTTATGATATGCTCCGACTCACATCAGTTGGGCGGAGGCAAAGATTTACAATTAATGGGAAGATAAGTGTGACATAATATTAAATACATTTAGTGACATCGAACCCTCAAAAGCTAACAAATGGTATAAATCGTTATATAACGTACATATGATTCGAAACGCGGGTCATGAGATTCGAAATTAGATCTACTAATAGTTAAGAAAATTGGCCGGTACTGTCTTGTAGATCTAGGTGGGATGTAAAATTTAATTCGGCTCAGTAGAAAACAAGAGTCAATATGACCGTTTATTAGCTAATGAAGACACATATCTCCGTGACAGATTCTACGATCTTGCTAAACATACGATGGCAGGCGACGGTTTTGTTCCCAGTTAAGTCTATGTAAGGACTCAATAAGGCCCTGGTATGTGGTATTCTGTGGTGACCATACACATGAGCATTACTAAAGTATAGGTCGGACATGTAAGACGTAAAGAAGTTTAGTGGTGTATGGGTTATCAAATTCCTTAGACCAACGTTTAACAAAAGCAAACACCCCCTTGGCTTTGCTAACGATAATTCCAATGAATTAGTTAGTAAGTTATTGGGGAAAAACGAAATGGGACTTTAAACTTATCCAATAACTCACTGTAAAGCTCTCCAGTAAATGTCTTTTCTTATTCCAAAAAGTCAATTTTCATGTGTCGATTTCCCAAAGTGTAAACAACATAGTTTCTATATGTCAACTTTTGAGCCATCAAAACTCAACTTGCAACGCTTCGATGTCACTTTTGCGTCGTGTGACCTAATGATGCTAGAATCTCACATAAAAACAGAATAGAATAAGTAAAAAAGCAGAAATAATGAAAAAGAAATTCTTATATGTTCGAGTTCTTCATCTTTTTCGTACGTTACCTGTTTAGGTAGTCCACAATTAAGCCATATGAATGGAACATTCCTTTTTGATTCGACACGCTAAGTAAAAATGCTTCCAAAGCTTCTTTATTGGGTTGCATGCACTTGTCGCCATATAAGTATTGAGTTTAGGTAAGGGGAACTTGTGTTACAGTTTCGTATAAACTAGACAGAAAATTCATTTGTCACCAGCGTCTGGGGTGGGCGATTGGGTGGTGGTATCGGCCGCCTTCTTAAGTATATTCTTATCGCTCTCAATGATGCCCTGTTTGCGTTCCTTTTGTGCTTCCTTAATCATTTCGTCAACCTCTTCGATGGTGGGTCCAACATCATCTTTGGCTGGGACTTTGGGCCGGGGACTGCAGCTTTTGCTGCTGCTGCGGCGGCGATCTTCGGATTTTCTACCATTCGGCGCTGGCGGTTCCACTGCGCTTGAGACCTGCCTCGTGTCCCTGTTCACCCAATGGAAGCGACTGCGACCACGACCACGACCCCGTCCACGGGGTATAAAGCGAAATGACGATGTATGATGACGTCTTGGACTATAGCTACGCGAGCGAGAACGGGAGCGAGAACGTGAGCGTGTGCGTCTATAGCGTTCCGAGGGTGAGGGTGTGCGTCGGGGCACAAATGGAGAAGGGGAGCGTCGACTATGATATGAGGGTGAGGGACTACCACGACGGTCAAAGGAACGTGAACGTGAGCGCGAACGCGAATGCCGTTGCTGGCGGCGGTAATGAGAGAACGAGCCGCGCTTAAAGCGCGATCCGCCATGTCGGGTGGGAGGAGAGCGTGAGCGTGATCGTGAATGTGAAATATGTCTTCTGGAACGGCTACGCGAATGGGATCTGGAGCGGCTGCGGCTGCTGCTGCGACGGCGTCTTTCAGTGGCACGTTTCCTGGGCGAAGGACTGCGGCTGCGTGAATGTGAGCTGCTGCTGGTTTTACGTTTCTCCAACGGTGTGGCCAGACACAACATGCCAAATTTATCCATTTGTACCGATCGCTTTTTGATTTGAAACGAGAGCTTTGGTTGCTGTTTCTGCTCATGGAATTTGGGAGCTGGTGGCGCCTCCTCTCGGGCCAATGCGGCTGCTTTGGCTGCTTTCGAAGTGCTTGGTCCCATCAGATCAATGCTATGCTTACGCATGCTAGGAGCAGGCGGTGGCGAATCCTCTCCCCTTCCTCGACGTGGTTGGAAATAGTTTTGCAACTGGGACTTCAACTGAGCCTCGCTGCTGGCCTGGTTCATTAGTCTAAAAAGCCAAAAAGAAAAGAGATTAACATGGATCGGAGCTTGGAATGGGAACACATACTTATCCAGTCTAGCAGATAGTTTGAGGCATTCATTAATGGGAGGCAAGGAATCAAAGGAGTAATCTTAAAAAGTTGGTCTTCAAATGGACTGGTCTTACCTGAAAGCCTCGCTAAAGTCAATCTTCTTGAGCAATTCCATGGGATCCAGTTCCCGTTCATTGGACTTTGATTTGGATTTCTTTTCCTTTTTGTCCTTTTTCTTTTTGCTCTTCTTTTTCGACTTCTTGTGCTTGGTGGCCTCCCGCAACAGTTTCCGCACACTCGTCATGGTGCCATCGTCATCGTCCAGCTTAAATTCATTGGCCTTGTGGGCATCAATGACAGCCGAGGACTTGCCCTCATCAATGGCATAGAAGGGCTGGCCAAAGTGTAAACGTGGGGCTGGCGGTGGCTTCTCGGCTAAAACGATAAATTATAAACATGTGGGCCACTGCTTACCTTGGTACTTACCCTGCTCTTCGTTGTGGTCACTGTCATCACTGGAGGAGCTGGACTCCTCCGTGGAGCGGGCATTCTTATTGCTACTCCCCCTCGGGGTGTTGGGTAAATTCAATAGCTCTGAGCTCAATATTGGCTTAACACCGGGCGGTAGCCTTTGCAGGGCATCCAACGACTGACGTGCCTGCTCATGCTGCGGCAACAAATTCAGACAATCGCTATACGCTTTGATCGCCTCGGGCAAGCGATTCTCCTCCTCATAGCTACGACCCAGGGCCACCAGAGTCTCGCCCATATATTTACGCGCATTCACATGGTACTTGTTCAACATAAGTGCCTTCTCGAAATCTTGCAGTCCCTTGAGAAAGCTGCCGCGATTCGCGTAGAGTGCACCGCGTGCCACCAAACCCTCAACATTGCGCGGATCAATGTTCAGAGCCTTGTTCAGACACTGAAAGGCCTCGGTCTGCTGGCCATTCTTAAAGTGCTCAATGCCATCAGCCACGGAGCTGATACGAATGATGTGGTGCGAAAAAGATGGGAACGGTGGACACTCACAGATACTCTTAACTATTTTCTTTGGATTCAGCGACAACTTACCGGAACGCCCATTGGGAGGCCTGTTTCTGGCGCAGCTCGCTGGCATATTCCATTTTGGGGAAACCAGCTTTGATGTAGCTCATCATTGTAAGATTCTCATGCGGTTCGATTCCATTGAGCTGGAAAAGTAAGTCATAATTGGGATTCTGAAATTCCAAGGCAGCATTTAGATGATCCTCGTAGTGTACGACCGATGGATGGTCCAAGCTTTTAATTTGTCTGAAATTGGTAGAGAATTGATCCTTAGAGGACAAACTTTGACGATTCCCCCTTGATAATTACCGATAATAATTGGGCAACTCTGAGAGTTCGCAAAGTCCCAGTTTTACATCCGGGGACTTGTTAAACACACTAACCAAGCTCAGAGTTAGGCGATCCACATCGGCTGATATGTTGCAAATCTCGCAGCGAATTAAATCTCCTGTTGTATAATAGCGTGGTTTTCCTTCCGTATCTATTGGCAAAGGACCCCACAATTGCTGGGATATGACAGCCTGAAAGTAAAAGAATGCCGAGTTGATTGGGAGAAAGAGACAAAACTGCTTAAATTTATTACCTTAATGGGTATATCAGCTAAATAATGGCACAGTGGCTCATCCGTGCACAAAGTCTTCACCATCAAACGATTACCCATCACCATTTTGACCACAGAGGCATAAATGATGTCGCCTTGCTTAAGTGTCTCCATGCGATGTACCCAGGCCTTGCGTTTGTCGCCCCGCAACTGTAGAAAGAACTCATAGGGCGGCTGCTGCACCAAACATTCTCTGGCTAAAAGATAAAATGCAAAAGAAACATATATTTGAGATGCAGAAGCGTACCCATGTCCCCAGGCACACACCCTGCTTGACTACACCAGCAACCGGCAAGTGGACTTGCAATTCGCTATCATACAGATCAGCCGCTTTTCTGGCCAGAAACTGATGCATTTTAAGACGTTTGGCTCGCTCCTGAAAGGTGAAGAATTTCGAGCGCTCTTGGTAGACGCTGAAATTTGGCTGCTGTGTGGGATCTATGAGTCGCAGCTCCTCCACGCCGCGCTCATCGTCCCAGATTTTTTGCAACGGCTGCCCATGATAGCCCAAAGCGTTCGCTATATGTTTAAAATTCATTCCGATTGCGGCTTAGTCGTGTGCTCTGAAAATTATTGAATGGAAGAGGGGGGAGGGAGGTGTTGAGTTAGAGTATGCCGACAAAGAATATACTGTTCCAGCAATCATTTTATGCCCCACTTACTTTGCCTATAAGCGGGCGAATTTTTACCACATGTATGTACTTTTGGTGGCTGTTTTTATGCTCGTTTTTCTCAATTTAATAACAATTTTTAAGCCCCATGCAAAAATCTGATTGATCAGTGTGACCGTAGTGCGACTATTTTGGGTATTACTGTATACTGCCATCTACAGCACTCTGTTAATGTGAACAGCTCACTGTTAATTCTTATGTTAAATGTATTGCGTTTAATAAATTCATGTTTAAATTTCAGTCAGAGTTACCCAGCCAAGGCCAATTCACACCGAATGCTTGCCAAAGTTATGCATCACTGTGTGTTTGAAAGAGATACAGTCACATTTTCGCGCTCTCTTCCTGGGGAACCCTGATTTGAGTTATTGTGTTATTTGCCATATAATTATTTGCCTGGGAGAACTAAACTGTAATCAAGCAGTGTTATGTTCTAAAATCCAACTGTACAGGGTGGCCGCTTATTGGCATTAACAGCACACTGCTGCCATCATAGCACAATGCTTATATTAACAGCGCACTGCTTATGCGCACAATACGAATTGGGGTCTGTTAATTAACATGATTAACACTGCCAGGCAGTGCTGACAATTTAGCAATTTTAAAAGCCGGTTGCCAAAACCTGCAAATCTGACTATTTTAATAAAGTATCTGTCATTATCTAGGTTTTTCTTTAATTCCAAAAAATTAAATTTTACCGGATTTTAATAATGGATCTGAAAAATTTGTTGGCTGTTTTCATCTACATATTACCTCTGAAAACTATACATCATAAAGCATTGTTTATATACAGGGTGGTCCATCTAGTTTTTGGAATTTGAACTGTTCATAAATTGACTTAAAAACATCAAATGTCATTCGGAAAGCGACTAATATTTAGTAAAAACTTTGACATTTACGAATACGGTCGCTAGTCGCTTAAAGAATAATGGGGGAAATATTAAAAACATATTTCCAAAGTGATAAGTCATCGACTTCAACTGTGCGAAATTTGAAAAAAAGAAAATTTTACAAAAAAACTTAATTTGTGGATCAATTCGTAAAGCGAGTTCGTGAAACTGGACTGATGATGAAAAAACTAACCCGTGTACGCACTCGTCAATTGCGCTCGACTAAAAAATTCCTTGTTGTTCATTTGACCGAAATTGATTTTCATAAATAAATGGCATGAATCAGTTTTTCCAATAAATGTTTAACCTTTGTATAGCAAAATTAAAATACAATTTTTAAATAGAGCTCCCTGTATCATCACTTTCTTTGTTTAATTTAAATTATTTAGGATCGTTGCGCCCCAATATTCCGCTGATCGCAAAGGAAAGGCTCTGAGTTTCAAGAAACGCTTACAAAATTTGGTTGAAACAGCTAAAAAGTAGAATTAAGATGGATGGAAATTGAAAGTAAGAAACCGAATATCACCATCAGGGCATCAGCAATAAAAGCAACATTTTGAGGAACAATTAATCTAAAGAGTTTGGATGACACCGAACTTCGAGAGATTTCAGTTTCTTATTTGAAAATCTCAAATATATATCCAAATATTTCCAAGCTACATGCCGCTAGATGCCGTGAGAAGCTTGGCTTGGCCCCGTTGTAGGAGCTGTACAGCCAACATTTACATTTTTACATGCCGCTTTTCAAGTTCATAGCTTACCTTATTTCTGACCCTAGGTTCTAAATCACTTTTAAAACAACCAACTCTCTATTTTCTCTAATCTTAAGTTTAAAGCCCAAAATATAATTAAGATATGAAACTAAACTTCTTTTGAATAGGGTTTAGAAGCTTAGGAACCGGTTCACAGACTTGGGACTAGGGTTGTCGGAAATATATCAAAATATCAATATATCGATAATATTTTTTAAAACTGATATATCTGTATTGTGATTTTTTTTTGTCCAAATATCGAATATCGATTTTTTTCTGGATATTTTATGATATTTGTGCCTTGGTCACTTTAAGATCTGAAAAGACGCAAAAATAGTGTAATTTGTGCAGAAAAGTAATTAAAACAAGCGGCAACACGCCCAATTTGGCGTCCTCAAAAACAAGAAAGCTTCGAAATGGGAAACATGTTCCTTGCTTTGCGCGTAAAATCCACTTGGTGGTAGATGACACAGTGAAGGAGATTTCGTCATTTTACAACATTTTGACAACATATTGAAGGGAAGCCCTGCATTAATGGACCAGTTGCGAAAAGCCCAGGCCGTTGAGGGAATTCCGGAAGATTGTATTAAGACCCTGCAGCAAAACGTTGACACGCGATGGAATTCGTGCCTTGATATGCTGACGTCCTTTTTGGGTCTTGCAAATAAAGTGGCAATCATTCTTATAAAAAGAGACGAATATGTTAAAGAACTAAACATTTGCTGTGATTTTTGTAGCCTTTTGAGCCCATTTAAAGATGCAACTGAGAAAATAAGCGGTGAATATTATGTCACTGTCAAATTGGTAGTTCCATTAATTTCACTATTAGTCAACAAAAAAAAAGATTGTAAAAGTTGACTCTGACGAGGGCATCCTTACTAAAGAGTCGCTTTGTAACCTATTGGGAAAAGGTTCAAGCCACTTAAATCCAATAAAATATAAATGAAATCGTCATTTCTTAATAGGTCGATTCCCATTAAAGGTCGATTTTAAAAGGCCTTTAAATGGAAGAAACGCAAAATAGTGAACTGAAGTTAGGTGGCCGCAAACATCATTGGAGAGTAATCCTTTTATCTTTTGGAATTCGTATAAGCTGTCCGTGCCGGGACTATCCAGACTGGCCCTAAGGTATCTTATTACTTCTGGTAGCTCAGTGCCTTTGAAGCGACTTGCTTTTGCTATAAAATGCGTCATTTGCAACTTCGTAGCCGTCTTTTTAAAGTCTTTCGGAACTAAAAGTATTTAATATATATAATACATAAAAAACTCGAGTCTCATGGAAAATATTGCTATGTTTGCTTAATACAGACTATATCATTTTATTTTGGGGCAGAATTTGATCCTTTTTTGGGAAAAAATGGAAAAAAATTTAAATATCAATTATATCGATATATTGATATTTTAAAAGTAATATATTTAATATCATTTGATATTTTTTCAAATCAGAAAATATCATCGATACGATGTTTTAAAAATATTCGGCAACCCTACTTGGGACATAATCCATAACTATTTCCTGAACGACTTAAACATACTGTAAGAATCTTATGAAGATTGGCTCAGCGCTTTAGACGCCCAAAAGAAACATTGAGCGTGTTCAGCAGCACAAATCGATGACAAAAAATTGACTTTCTCTTATTAGATTGTGCTGGTAAACGGGTATGATGTGCAATTATGTTGGCTTTTTTTTCGTAATTGTGTTATAGCCTATTTCCACTGAACAAATGAAGCTTCATTTTATGAAATGACAGGAAATGAAAAAAATGATATCATTTCTTCTATACGAATTGTCATTTTTGCCTTTCATTTCTGAAAAATTAAAAATGATGACATTCCTACGAAGGAATCTGGTATTTTCTTAAAAAATACTAACTACTCTCTGGCATTACTCGCTACTCTCTGGAAACGGAAAGTGTCATCACCAATAACTTGTTAATTTGAATTTAAATAGTAGGCGCAATTTTGTTTAAAACATAAATTAGTCAATAAAAGTTGTGTATTTAGCTTTCTGTTGATAATTCAGGATGATAACAATGCGTTTGCCACTGAAAATTGCAGTCATGACTGGTATGTTATTTTTTGCTAAATATTCCACGTAAGTTTGAAAGTGGCGCCTGTTATTTAAATCAAACTTTTCAGCTGTTTTTCACAACGTATCGTTGTGAATGTTAAACAAATGACAATTTGTCAATGGAAACGGCAAAATTTTTAGAAATGAAAATGACAAGAAATGAAGCCAGTGGAAATAGGCTATTAGATGTGAATCCATCAAAGATATAGTTTGTTAGAATTACTTGATTATGATTTGTTATCGACAGCGCATAGCTGTCAGAAGTAAATTAACAAGCAATTTTGTCAAGGCATGTGCAAAACGAGAAGCCCAAGCTAACTTCGTATTTGTTAAAGTTTTTATACCCTTGCAAATGTTTTAATACATCCGAGTTGTAAAACGCCAGCATTAAAAAATTTTTCTAAATAAAACCCACCTTTCGACCGATGGTATTCATAATCGCTGAAGTGAAACGCGTTTACATTAAAAACAAAAAAGTTTTTCACACAAAGACCCATTTTTCGACCGATAGTTCCTAAGGCAGCTATAAGATACACTCATCCGATCCGGTCGGTTCCGACATATTAGCAGTGTGCAGTAAAAACAAGACCATGTGCAAAGTTTCAGCTCGATAGCTTTAAAACTGAGAAACTAGTTCGCGTAGAAACAGATAGACAGACAGACGGACGGACAAAGCTCAATCGACTCAGCTCGTCGTCCTGATCAAGCATATATATAGTTTATAGGGTCGGAAATGAATATTTCTATGCGTTGCAAACTTCTGGGAAAAATAATAATACCCTTTGCAAGGGTATAAATATGGAATGGACAAATTTAAGGATTATTTCAAATTGTTCGTTTCACTTTATTTCAATAGTTCATATTTAATATTAAAAAATTTTTCTTTGCCAGCTTTTTATCCGATGCTTTAAAATTGTGGGAAATGACAAAAAGCAGCTTGAAAAAATGTAATAGAACATCTTTTATGAACCGAACCCTTTTTAACTATTTTTTGCTCCGGTTCAGGTTCGGTTCGGACTTTCCAAAAATTCCGGCGTCTCTGGCTCCGGAGCGGTGCAACTCCAAACTGGTTTGCAGCCCTGATTTTAAAAGCTTATTTAAGCAAATCGCCGACTCAAGAGTGCGCGATTTGCAAATCACTTTAAAACAGCCCCTGATATTCTTGATCAGCATCAACAGCCGATTCGATTTAGCAATTTCCGTCTGTCCGTCTCAGTAAGAACAGTTTTAAGTCATAAAATTTGAAACATACGATGTCGAACGTGACCAACTTTGAACGGTTTAAAAGCCTACACGTAACGCTGATGTCATTCATATTATGTGTTCTGTGATCTTATCTCACCTGGGTTCTTTCTGGGAGGGTAAAACATCATCATTTATCTACTTCCGACAGGCCACCGTCAAATTGACACTCCCACAGTTAGCTAAAACTGGTGGAAAAATAGCTAAATTGGCAACACATTATTACACACTTTATTTGCCCCGTTTTTGCCGGTTCGAATTATAAGTAGACGGTTAATTTGGTTTTTTTTTTCTCCTCTTCTTCTAGCCATCAAAATCCAAGTAACTGGCAAAGGAAAATGCAAATGGATGGAAATCTTGCGCAAAAACTCAATCAACAATGAATACACTCGCAGCCTGTTCTACACCAGCAAAGAGATTTACGAACATAGCGAAACTTCTTTGGCGGATTTCGAGCCACGCGGCCTGGTCATTTCCCCGGGCGAGCATACATTCATTTTCCGTGTCGCCCTGGGCCGACAGCTGCCCTCCAGTTTTAAGGGCAGCTATGGCAGCATTAAATACAAAATGCGCATTCTTATTCAACGGCCCTGGACATTTGATGAGCGTCACACCATTCCATTCACGGTGGTCAAAGACATGCCCTTGCCGCTGAGTCGTCGTCGTAATCCCAGTCCTCTGGAGAAGCAGATAACCAAATCGATCAGTTTATTTGGCACACGACCCATTACCATGCTGGCCCAGCTACCCGAGGATTTTGCCGTGCGAGGCGAGCCGTTGAGGATTTGTGTGACGGTGACGAACGATAGCACCACCCATGTAGAGAAGCTGCGATTCACCATACTCCAGCATGTGATGTACTATAGCCATGTGCCCATGCGAGTGCAGAAACAGGAGAGCATAGCCATAGCCAGCAAGGAGACGGGTTCGGTGCAGAAGAAAAGTGAACGTAGCTTTGCGCACGAGCTCCTGGTGCCAGAAGGAGCTCAGCCAACGGACAAGCAATTGAGCGGTGTCATAACCATTGACTATGAGCTGCGTGTAGAGGCGGTGCTGAGAGGATTCTTTAAGAATTTGGTGCTAAATTTGCCTTTAGTGGTTTTCACGCCGGATGCGTCGAATCGTCAGAGATCAGTGCGTCCCTCGCCACCACCCAGACCCGATGATGGTCCCCCGGCCCCGGGACCCGAGTGTGGTGCTACAGTTAATCCTACAGAGCCCTCGTTGCCGGGCTATCCCACTCTGGACTCGTCCATTGGCTCACCCTCGCACTCCTCGCAGTTTAGCGAATGCAGCTCACTGAACTCCACCACAACCTCAGATTCATCGGCCTACGCTTCCGTCATGCAATATGGTAGTCCCGCCGCACGGGCCAGTCTACGCAGCTCCAATGTGCCCTACATGCCTTACTCGTCCAGCCCATCGATGGTGCAATCATATCCACCGCCAAATTTGCCTCACGAAATTCCAGACGCAATCATGGGAACCGTACTAGGAAGTGGCTATAGCCAGTTGCCCACCACTTGCGATTTGTCATCGTTTCTGCTGCCACGTCAACCACCCGGAGCCCAGGAATTGCGTAAGTTAAGCAAAGGAGAAACAACCCGGTTTCGGTTAATTGTTTTGCTAGGTTGTAGCTTTGTAAGCTCATCGCAGGGTGTCTGTCCTCATAACTATAACTAGAGTTCAACGTAGTGTTGCATTATGCATGACAGATACGTTTTACATAAGTGTTACACCTTAGATCCTCTAGATCAGGGTTTGTCAATAAGAGCAAGGACAACCAGCTTCGCAACCACGCAGCGGAAAGCGAAATATTGGTGTGCTCCGATTACTTCATCGACCGCTGCTCAGCGACCAAGCGGCTGTTTGCGCTCTTCGGTGTGAATAGCGAAATGTGCTCGGCTAACTGATTGACTATACAGCAGAGTTCCCCAGCGATAGCCCCGTGGGCACGATAATACTTGCCGAATGCTTGCCAAAGTCATACGTCATTGTGTGTTACTGAGAGACACAGTCACTGTTCAGCGTACTCTTCTTGGGGAACCCTGCTATACAGAACTGCCCGATTTTATCTTCATTGGGTTGCAAACACGTACCGTCACTTAAAGCAGTTGGGAGCTGCAATAAGAAATGAAAGCAAAAATCGTTTTAACTTTGCAAGAGATGGCTTGACTAGTATTTAATTAAATCGGACAATGTTGCAACCAACTTCAATTTGATGCCTTATTCTTAGGCTTTCTTTCTCAGTATGTGTCTTTTCGCTGATATGTAAACAACATAGTTTTTCTGTGCTCCGAATATGTCGACTTTTGTGCCAACGAAATACAAATTGTTTATTTATTTATTTGATATTTCTTCCTAGCTAGAAGTACATGACTTATTTGGAAGCACTAATCACTATGACATTACCCAAAAACAATAGTCGATGGAGTTATTAACGTTATATTAATATTTAACATTGATTATAAAACTAAAAATAAAAATGATGCAGATAAATACAGAGAAAGGAAAGAACAACGAAAATTAAGAAGAAGAAAAATAAAGTAGAAGAATTTTACGGACGAAGTGCAAGTCAGATGTGGCTAGTTTACATCGTGTCGGGATTAATTTTTTTTCTCATAAGAAGAAGCAAAGTAAAGCATTCGAAACAGATAGGAAGGTTCACCGGATTTGATTATTTTGTGCAGGAAAATTAACACTCGTAAGCTAATCAATGAATTCAGAGGTATATTAAATATTCTCTCTGCAAATTGTGATATGTGGTCGGATCGTTTTCTGGTATATATTTATCTAGTAATGTTATTAAATGCTACATTAAGCTTATGTTTGCTACTTTCATTACAACTTCCGAAAACTTCCACCCCATGTAGCAGCGATGGTGTTATATGTACTTTAGCAATCAAGTCTCTTATATGTGTGTGGAGGTATTGTTTCGTCAGATTTAATACTAAGCATTTTTTATAAACTTGAAAAGTGTATTATAATTTTGCCAAGAAGTTTGCAACGCGTAGAAGGAATCATCTCCGACCACATAAAGTATATATATTCTTGATCATCATGACGTCCGTCTGTCTGTTTCTACGCGAACTAGTCCCTCAGTTTTAAAGCTATCGAGCTATGTCAGAAAGGAAGAGACATCCGATTTGGTGACTACCGCTTGTCGTCTATCACTTAGATATGATATCATGCGTTTTTTTGCTGTTTTGTAGAAATTGTAAAGTTTGCTTAACTTTGCGCACAGTATTCTGTGACGCGCTATGACGACCAATTTTGGTGAAACCATCGCAGGGCAACTCCACCGAACTGAATTATTGCGTTAGAGTCGAACATTGAAGCAAAAACAGCCAGAATACAAGCAAAGGCGAGACAAGATAATTTAGTGACTCATCCGGTCAAAAGAGATCTTGAAACGCTGAAATGGAAACTCCTACACCACCTGCCCAGTCGCCCAGACATTGTTGTTCCCTCCAACTACTATTTGGTTTCGTCGATGACGCATGCCCTTGAGATGGACTCCAAAATTGGATCGATTCGTGCATCGCATCAAAAGACTCATCGTTTTTCCATAATGTAAAGTCCAAAATGTACTCTGAAAAATAAAGCGTCAAACCCTATAAAAATTCTTTAAAGCGTTTTCGTAGATACATCTGTGCCAACGACCATCTAATATCTATACAGAACCTTTGCTCTTCGCTGTCAGCTGCGCTGCTACGTAGCTTAGGTTCGATCCTCGACCTCTCTTGCTCTGTTGCGGCTGCGAGCTGATGGGAGCAAGTGAAACCGTTCAGTTTGAGACGAACACGGTTGCGGTTGAAAACTGAACTTGGTGGCTTCGAATTTAATTTTAAGTGTTTGGAGTTTGCAACTTTTTGTTATCGTTTCTGTTTCATTCACAATTATTTTTGAAACTCCAAGTGGCAGAAGCAGCTGTATCGACCTTTTTTCGGGTATCGCCCCAGCCAAATTGCAATGCGTTATTGTCTAAGAGTATTTTGCTGCTTGTCCGATTTTGGGAGGGTTGGGTTAAAAATTTTTTGAAACAAGAGTTTAATCAAAATTGTACAAGATGGTCCATAAAAATGGTCTTAAATAGTCAACAAATTAAAAAAGATGGTTCATAGGAAGGCAGTACTTTTCATTTCGCCGGTTTTAATTCAGCGAAATTTGGCGATTTGCGAATTTCTAAGCAACTAATTTTGCGATTTAGCGATCAAGTCGAAAAATGATTGCGAAAGCGAAAATGGAGGCATTGGCTGTTAATATTTTCAAATTCAGAACTTTTTTCGGAACCTGGGAAACATTTTAATTATTTACTTATCTTTTTTGTTTCAGCTCCCTCCTACGAAGAGATCTTTGGTCCGGCCAGTGCCCCACCCCCAGGTACACCCCAATGAGCTGTACCTTCATCATCCTAACATCTCTATTTTATGCCGCCCAGTTACGTCCAAGCTTTGACTAGAATTAAGGCATCTTCAGGTTTACTTTATAACGTCTATATATATATATATAGATATATATATATATATCGGATATATATCACTCAAGAAACGAACGAACAAACAAAAGAATTACAATTTTTTACACAAATTTTGCGCAAATTTTTTGTTACAAATTTTTGTTTTCAATTATGCTTATTGATTTCATTTTAAGCAAATGCTTAAAATTTGTAGCAAACTATATGGCAAATAATTTGTGCAAATTTATTATGACAAACAAAAAATTTGTTAAAAGTTTTGCTTACAATTTAAAATGGGCAAATTCGTAAATTTTTTCATAATACACAAATTACAAATTTCATCAAATTGTGTGCCAAAATGTTACACTCGAAGTTCAGCTTCAAGTTTTTCTATGTATCTTCAAGAAGTTTCACTTACACAAACTCCATTTAGCTTTCTGCTCTATCTAGAAATACAGAGCTATTCGCTTTCATCATTTCTCTAGAGCTTTTTATGTTCGAAATTGTGTTTGCACAAATTATTTGCCAACTTAAACACTTAAGTATAACTTTAGTATTTAATTTCCAAAACCAAATTTGTGTTCGCGCTTTTCCAAAAGGCGTGTAAGCATCAGACTATCGTGGTTTAGTTAGAATACTCTATTTAGTAGCAATAAAAAAACAACTGATAGCATTTGCTTGATCAAAATATTACACCAAAAGTATGCGAAATATTCTAAATTAGTTTACGCGAATAATATCAATATCGAATTGAACTAGATTTTGGTTTGCAAAATAGTTTAATATTAAAATGTTGTGCATTTTGTAAACTTGAGTCTTGCGAATCACTGAAAGACTTTCTTGAACTAATAATCCCTCCTCCCCTATCATTGTCTCATTTTCAATTTAAATATTATTTATTACCTTTCACTTCATTTCTTTTGTACACACATTTACAAATATATTCATAATTTAAGGATTGATATTGTGTAGTTTTAGTGCACGATTTACACTAAAGTAATGAAATCAGAGTGTAAATCAAATTTAAAGGTGCTTTTCATATTTTTGGATACATTTTTTATTATATATTGTGTTTCTGATTTTGAATTTGATTGATTTCAGCAATAAAATGTTAATACGTATAATTACCAAACAAAAGTGTAACCGATGTCATTTAAGGGATGTTTTATTACGGCAGGTCATGGAAACCCAGTACTTTGTACGTGTTAAATTACGAATTCAAGTGCTGGTGGAAGGGTAAGTGCGTCGACATCGACTCCCCGTTACCTGTTAACGGTGGCGGCTTTTCTAACAAGTAACGGATGTGTTAAGTCAGCTATAATTGTTTTCTTACGTTTTTCCTGCTTAGCTTTCAACTGCAACAAAGTTGCACAGTGGGATTGAAGTGAGCAAAAAGTATTCGCAAATTTTAATGCAAAATGTCTGAAAACACAACTAAACACCAAAATGACACAATTATAAAAACTTTATTTACAAGCGAATGTATGTATGTAATAAAAATAAGAGCTACATTTTTTGCGAAATATATAATATAATAGTGACGGCACTACTGTAGTGCCTCGCAAAATCTACATGAGGAGTCTTCACAATCACGACTTTCAACGTTGCCTGCAAAGGGTTAAATTATTTAGAGTTTTTTCAGAGTTTAGCAAATGCGGTGCATACGTATGTACATATAACTGTCCTTCAACGTTTCAAAATGATATTTGGGTATTTCCACAAAAAGGTCAACCAAAACCAAAAAAATATTTTTATAAAAAATTATTTTTTTTTTACATGAAGATTTGCTCTCTTAGCTTTCTTTGAAATGTCGCGTTTTTCATAATACTAAAGCTTATAAAACTAAACTGTAATGTTGCGGGTTTAATAATATATTTATACCCTTGGAGAGGGTATATTAAAATTGTCCGGATGTTTGTAACGCATAGAAGGAAGCATCTCCGACCACATAAAGTATATATATTCTTGATCAGCATGACGAGCTGAGTTGATATAGCCATGTCCGTCTGTCCGTCTGTCCGTCTGTCCGTCCGTCTGTTTCTATGCTATCTCCTCCGTCAGTTTTAAAGCTATCGTAACCAAACTTTGCACGAAGTCTTTTGGTATAAATACGCTGCACATTTGTCGGAACCGGCCGGATCGGATGACTATAGCATATAGCTGCCATAGGAACGATCGGTTGAAAAACTAGTTTTAGTGAGAAAAACTTTTTTGTTTTCAATGTTATCGCTCCCAACGCTCGTATTTATAAGTTTTTAGTGATTTCACATAATTTCACCAAGCCATTTTGAAATCGGACAACTATATAGTATAGCTGCCATACAAAAGTTAGGTCTGAAAAAAAGTCTTAGTGAGAAAAACTTTTTTGTTTTCAATGTTATCGCTCCCAACGCCCGTATTTATAAGTTTTTAATGATTTTACATCATTTCACCAAAATTTTTCGAAATCGGACCACTATATAGTATAGCTGCCATACAAACTGTCAGGCACATATCAAGCTCCAAGGGTATATAAACTTCGGTCGAGCCGAAGTTAGCTTGCCTCTATTTTTTTTGTTATTTATTGCTTCATAGTCACAATTGAACTGAAAATATCTGACATAGAGTCCCAGCAAACGACATTTATAAAACGCATCAAACAACGAGTTTTATAATCGAAACGCACCCATCTTTATCAGCTTAAAAAAGACGCTTGCAAAACATGTTTTATAATTCATTTTTATACGCTTTCCAAAAGCTTTGTTACAAAACACGTATTGTAAGTGAAATAATTAAGCGTTTTAAACATTTATTTTGTTAGTATTCTGAATGGTGCGTGATCGCACCTTCTTAAGATGACTCACATTCCTTTTTAGCTTCCGTTCCCCGTCTTTCAGCTGAACAATGGTACCATCCCTGTCACCATAGTACGGTATCAGCTTATGAGCTAATAACGCATTAGCGAACACGCCATCTCCGACAACTATGTCTCTGTTCCTTGCCTCTTAATGTTTATCACCTTTTTATCGCTTTCACTTTTAACCGAATCTAAGTACTCGCCCATCAAATCTTGAATCCCCGGAATTTTATCCTTTACAACCAGAGATTAAAACCGAAACAAATAAAGGTTTGGGTTACGGTTACTGTTTTGGCCAATCGCTTTTTTCCGGTTACGGTTATATTACTGTTGTGGGATATCGGTTTCGGTACTGGTTTCGGTTATTAACTTAATTCTGTTTCGGGTATTGGTTACGGTTACGGTTATTAGTATAAAATATCACTTTGACTAATCGTGCTGGCAAAAGCGGGGACTCAATAAAAATTCTACTCCTTAAAACGAACGCTCAAATCTTCTAACTCGTGAGACTAAAGTTCAGTCGTTGTTTTTGATTTCAAAATTTTGATTTTCCAAATAAAATAAACCATACCAAAGACTAACTACATTCTTGTTGATCCAACTGTTTGATTTTGATTTTATTTGATTTTTTATCCCAGTGCATCAAGGTTAGCCCTTTTAAGTTACAGCACTAGTCACGACAATATGTTACAATGTTTTCTTTTAACTTATATTACCTTAACACTAACAACGTTTTGACTTACAAATATCGTCTCAATAAATCTATAAACCTAAATCACACAAGAAGAGTGGTTATAAAGACATTTTAAATTGATAATCTGGAGAATAATATATGAAGAAGTAAAGTAGAGTTAAATTGATATTATATGATTTATCTTTGTAGAACCTATAAGTTAAGTTTAGTTTTATATAATGTTTTGTCTCTGTAGATGTTCCTTAAGTTTAATTTTAAATTGCGTAGCGCTTTTTACGGATTTAATAGAATTTGGTAGTGAGTTCCAGTAGCGATGTAACAATTTCGCTAATATTGTCCCACACCTTAGGTTACTGAAAAATCATAAAAGAAAACAAAATTTGAACCAAAATCGTATATTTTTGGATCGGCAAAACTAGCCAGCATATCACATATGTATAAAGAAAGATGAGGTGGGTAAAGATTTTAGTTAGCTGCACTCGCTCTTTCGGGTTCGCTCTCTTTTCTTTGTGACCGTCAGCAACAGTTCGGCGTAATGTATGCAAGTAAAACGTTCATCGTGCAAACATCAAATAAATTTACGTCAGAGGCGGCCATGCATAACTGAGTGTAAGAGAGAGAAGTGCATATTTTTCTGTCCTCTCCATTTGGCTTGTCCTGGTCTAGACCAATGCCGGCTAACCTTAGCTACCAGGGGCCGAAGTCACCGAGCCGAACTTATGGTAGTGTGAGTTGGTGAAAACTGAATTGCATGTAAAACGGTTGTAGTCTGGAAAGAGAGAGATCTCTTGCTCACTAACACAAGCACATGTTTCTAGTAGAGGAAAACCGAAATAAACCGTTTTATTTGTTTCTGTTTCGGTACTCATAACCGGTTATGGTAATACAGGTTATGGGGTTACGGTTATAAGAACAAATTTTTTTTCGGTTACGGTTACTGTTTCGGTTACAAGCTTTGAAGTGTTTTTAGCTGTTAAGGGTTACGGTTTCGGTTACGGATTTACTCTCTGCTTACAACTGATCCACCAATTGGTGCCACTGCATGCAGATCTGCACCCTGCTTGCTTAGACAGGCCTTGATTCACATACGATTGGCTAGAAACTCATCGGATGCATTGCCTAAAATGGCTCCATTTCGGGTATAATATTTGAGAAGTCCACATCCTGGTTAATCAGAGCATTAAATTTTTACCTTTGCAAGGGTATTATAATAGTTAAAGCTTGCTCTAATTAAGAATTTAGTCATGAGCTCTGACATCCAAATTCATGGAAGATGTTGGACGGTTATAGGCAAGTATTCATTGAGTTTTTCCACCAAAACTTTGAAAACATTGTTCTTTAGCTTCTGAGCGTAATCTGGGAATTCACCCGGCAAGGAATAAGCCACTGTCTGTCTGGGCGCCGCCCAAATCAAGTAGCTTGCTTCGTTTCTTTGTCACCGACTCTATGTCCTCTGCCTCTAGGTAGATTTTAAATAAGCGGAGCCACTTTTCTCATTATTTTCGCAACGACGACTTCTCCATAGTTTCACACATGAATGGCTTGGTTGTATATTCCATGATTTTTATTTACCTGTAATTCTGAAAATAACATTAGTACAATTATTTCCACGATTTAAAATCGTGACTTGTGTCCGACCGCAATGCTATTGCTATTGGCCTCTGGACAATTATTTTGCTTTTTTAGCAATTCACCGCTTTTCAGATATAATGTTCACCGCTCTCGAGCTTATGTCCATGTTTTATTTCTTTATATTTTATAATATTTTTAGTTTTTTGGTCCTCTGTGTCGCCGTCATTACAGCTCTACTCATCAGATCACTTCCCCGGCTTCTCAGAAGACTTAAATCACTCTTATTCAGGCACGTTTACGTGTAGGATCCAAAAATATTTGTATAGTTGTGTTTTTTTTTCGAATTTTAATCCTCGTCGCCAATGTCGTGATTCGGGTTTTATAATATCGCTCGCCAAAAGATTGAGAGAAGCTGGGCTTGGCCCCTTTTTGGGACTTACAATACTATTCTAGACAACTTTCGATTTCGTAGGTCATCATGACGCCCAATGAGCAGGAAAATCTCATGTACTCTTTCTACATTTAAGTATCTTTGCCACTAAGATCGGATTGACTTCCACAGTTTGGGCAAACGTAGGCCAACTCGTCCAATTATATAAGCCTCCACTACAAACCTGTGCAGGCAGACTACAAAGAAAGTTATTTTCGAGTTAAAAACTAAATTCAAAAAGCATTTGCTATCAAACTAGAAAACCATGTTCGACCTCGGAAAAAACTTTGTTTCGGTCCATCGAAGTCAATTTTTTTTTTCAAATTTTGGTATGTACTTAAATTATTAAAAAATCGCTTCCTTTTTTTTAAGGTGAGCGGTAAAGTCGACTTCTGCCGGGGCCCCCTTTTCTTACTCAACTCGCCTCAATTGGTTCATTGTTTTCGAGTGAAACCACATGACAACCAAGTTGAATTCTTCCATTTGGGGCACCCTAGATTCGAATGAGTTAGTGTATAATACAAACCAGTAAACTTTTGACCCCAAAGATTGGCTCAACGTCTCTTCGTTCCCCTGTAAATACCTCCCATAGTTTCTTTTCTTTTGAACTTACTCCTTCTATTTCCAGCTCTTTTCTCTCTTTCTCTTTTCAGTTAGGGTTTCGTAGGTTGTTTTTTTTAGTTTTAGATATAAACCACAAAAATCAAACCATCAATAAGCTGGCTCAAGGTCTCGTTATGCTTGCGCATAACTCCAAAAAGGAGGAACACAACACACCACAAGTGAAGCTAGTTGGTCATACAGCTGTTTCAATGGTATCTCTACCATATCATTAGTGACCTTCGCTTGCTTGTACTGGCCCTATCGTCTCCCACTCCACGCCAAGCGTTTGGGAATTCCTAAACGACTTGACTGCAAAAAACCGGCAAACATGAGAACTACGTTGGTTGCCACTTCCTTGTGTGTGTGTGTTCCCCAGCTTGGCTTTTTTGTTGTGTTAGTGAGAGAGATTTCCTCCCCGCTTCTAACCCAGTAGCCAATAGTTTGAGTACAGAATAGCATTCAAAACGGGGTTTTTTTGTTGCTTTAATTGAAACTATTTTTGTTTAGTTTCAGCAACAACGACGTGCCTGGCGTTTCTTAAACCCCGGTAACTTAACCCATTGATTGTAACGTTGTGATTTTCATTATTCTGGAAAAAGTACCGTTCAATAATGCCGCCGGCCCACAAATTTTTCAGGGTGCATTGATATAGGGTTTTGAACTGCCTCTGGCTACTCTTCAGACCAAATTCGGCAATCCTGCCAAAAATGAGAATTTTAATAATAGAAATCAATGAATTGTAAGCTCTGTTCGTTTGTTAGTACATTCATAAAAAAACCGAAAACCATACTGAGCATGGTTTGTTGCCACATGTTACGAACTACGCTTGTCTTTATTATACCAATAAGAACACATTTCTAACCACTGTGCAAGAGAAAGTCAAACACGACAATTTAGTTTCTCGCTCGGAGTAACCATAAATTATAGGTACGTATTTCATATGGGGGTAACTTTCGTGGGGGGCGAACATAAACCAAATTGTTAAATAATAGCGACATTTAACGGAAGTGTAATGCCTTTCATTCTGCAACTCAACACGCGCGACAAATGATCGAGCTTTCGAGTGGGGTTAGTTTCCTTACTTTTCCTTCCTTCTTCCCTTTTTATTTGTGAAATTATTAAGGTAACCCCCCCAAGCGACCTGTGCTCCTAAATGTCTTAATCGTTTGTTAGCTTAACCCCCAATTCGAGACAAATGGCCTGGGTTAAATGATTTAGCCTGACCGCCACGTAACAATGTAACAATTTGAAGCTTTGGGATTTGATATTAAAACGTGCCTCCAGCTGATAGTAAATAAATGCCACATGTGTGCGACCCAATGGAAGCAGTATTGATAAACACGTACGTAAGCACAATGCACACTGGGCCAGATTTCAGTTTGGGCGGCATAAATTCGAAAAATGTAGTTAGACAATTGCAATTTGGCACATTTGATAGACATCAAGTGTGTAATAACTCGGGAAAATTATAAGACAATCCGACCACGCCCACCCTTACTGCCCACATTAGATAAGGGGCCCACTTCTGGTATAGTTTGACAGTTTTTTAAAACTTCTGGAAATCAATCGTGAAAAAAATTTTTTAATTCTGTTTTTTTGAATGTCATTGTACTATTTATTAAAAAAATTTAAAATGTGTCAATGCGAGGGCTGTTTAAAAAGTTTTCGGCCTGCAAAGTAGGCTCTTCTAAATAAAGGTGGGTGGATGGTTCGCAACTTCCCGGGAGTAAAAATTAATGTATTTAGGGCCCGAAGCAGAATCATGAAAATAAAATCAAATTTGTAATAATGGCGCCCAGAATACCAGAAGAGGGCCTTAAATTGCTGTTAAATATCTTTTTTTAAATCATGCATTTCTGTTACCTAAATTAAGAATGCTTATATTATTTAATATTTATGTGATTTTTATATTGTGTATTTATATTTTAAAGTCATTACATTTTAAATAGTATGTATATAAAACCAGTATCCATATTTTTTCTTGGCATAGAACAAATCAAATGTCACACTCAAACTTTTTCTTCTAAGATCACTTACTAACTATTTTGTATATCCTTGATTAAATACTATTTAAATTTTATCTAGCTCAAAATCTAGTTCAATAGCAATAGACAGTGCTGCCACATGTACAAGCAGATTTGTGTTGTTCTCTTGCTTGTCTGCCAGATTACATGCCAATTTCCTAATTAGTCGAGATCCACCGTCGTTGTATGCCACACGTAGACTTCCCACTTGATTCATTGTTGATATGCTATTTACTAAGAATACCATGCTCGACGACGACGGTGGTCGTATGTGGCTCAGTGGTTAGTGTGCTGGACTGCTGGGCGGGAGGTCGTGGGTTCGATCCCGCCTCTGAACATCTAATAATAAAAGTTTTTTTTCTTTCTTGAGAAAATAGCTTTTACACATACGGTCACCTTCACCAGCTATTGGCGCCAGCTGTGAAGTAACTAGCCATGAAAAAGCAAATTCTCAAACTTTGCCGTTCGGATCCGGCGTTAAACTGTAGGTCCCTTTCTCTTGTGCGAAAAATTTAAAGCACACACGCCAAGAGATTGAGAGAAGCTTGGCTTGTCCCCGTTCGAGGAGCTGTATAGCCAACATTTACATTTACCATGCTCGACGATAACCATTTTGAATTTTTTGCCAAAATGTTTAAACATTTCAAGCGCTTTTTGCAACCTTTTTTTCAAGTAAATCTCAAAGTTTTTAATTTTAATGTCAATATCGTTTCTCTTCTCTGTGCTAACTGCATGCTCCTTAAGCTGCTCAAAAATCCAGCTTGAAATTGCACGGGCACTTCGGTTGTTTTCAGCCCATACATTGAACAGCGTTGCATGGCTGAACTCAAACTTAACAGCAAATATCAAGAGAATGTGCGCAAAGCCGCAAAAAGCGTTAAGAACACGATGAGATATACACTTTAAGGTCAAACTCCTCATATTTACTTTTTGTCAGAAATTGTCAGAAAGTTAGTTTATACTCCATAATTCACGGGCACGTTGGTTAGGTTTTTTTCTATATAAGGACATAGCAAAACGATAAACATAAACTAAACTTTACAAGAACAACACACAATTTGTTTCAGAATTCACATTCTACACACCTTTGCCTTTATTTTCCATATTTCACATTCAGTTTTTATTCACGGAGTGATAAATGGCACAAGCTTAAAGTTGAGTAACCGTTTCTCGTTTTTTTTAACACAACAAGCAGCTGACCGAACAGTTGACTTTGCAGCCCTGCGAAAAATTCAGGGTTGCACTGATAGCAAAACGCTTAGTGGATTTAATATATCTAATGTATGCTCTTTAAGAATAATTGATTGAAATCACGATTTGTTTCCATAAAAATTTTGAATTTATGCCGCCCAAACTGAAATCTGGCCCAGTGTGCAATGGAAGAATTATGAAAGTAAAAATGTATGTGGGGTGTGTATGTAGGTTGAAATATAAATGGGTACGGAGTTTTGACTAAGTCGAACCATAAGATATGGCTCTGAACCAGTTAACTCTGATTCGGAAATAAATAAAAATAAACTCTCTTTAATATAAATTTTTTTTTTAAATTATACAATTGTAAAGCATGGTATCATTTTTGAAACATTGTTGAAAATTTTTCATTATTGTCCAGTCAAATATACCAAAGAAGGGGTTAACTTCGGAAGCTCCTATACACCTTGGGCGTTCTAAACGTTGTGTCAAAAGTCATATACAAGTTCATATGGCGTTAAGCGTCGTTAGTAATTCAGGGTCAAAGGTCAAAATAATGTTCAACATTGAATTTTGCATTGCAATTCCAAACTTATTTTTATTAAGATGGAAGAGTATGTATTTGATTCTCAAGTAGGATCTGTACTTGGTGTAACCAATTATAATTATAATAATAAGTCTCGATAAATATTGGTAGTGCCGGAATACACTGAAAAAAAAAACAAGTAAGAAATTCGGCCAATCCCGCCTGTAATATACTCTGTACCAGCAGTAGCACGTACCCAGCAAGAAATCGATACCGAAAGTCACCAATACAACTAAACTTTTTTGAATTCACAAATACTATCACACATGAGTTTCAGTATAATTTACGTAGGTTTAACATGACGCCTAACGGCTTGGCAAATTCTTCCTCTTCTCGTTATTGTTGCAGTTAGGCCTAACGTAAGCCATAACTGAGACGATAATCAGCTGCTTAGTTTTTGGGACTTTGGGCATTTCTCGAGTGGTCGTCGAAGTGAAAAGTTAGAGAACGAATTGAACTCGTGTTAAAAAATAATCAGAATAGTAGAATCCACTGACCTGCTTTGCAGCAGGCACAAACAAAAGATGCGCACATTTTTTAATTATTATATCACATAATGTAAGAAATTATAATGCGAATATGAAATAAAATGGAAAATTATTAGTTTTACTTTTCCCAGTATTTTTATTTCTTAATTATGTATATGGGTCATTCTTTTATAAACCGAACAGCAAAAAAATTTTTTATTTTTCATTTTAATAAAAAAAAATCCGAAATTAGATCTCGACATGCCCACCAAAACGTAATTTGCGGTTTTGCACAAAAATTTTTTGTTAATTTTATAAACAATTTCAAAAATCGTCAAAATCGAAAAAATGGAAAAAAAGGGTTTTTTAAAAACGTGATATCTCAGGTTTGGTTTATCGGACAGTGCTCAAGTTGATATCGATGGAAAGATTTCACTGTGTCTACTCAAATTATAATTTTATAGATTTTTAAATTATTTAATAATATTAAGTAATTGTTGCTAAAAATTATTTATAATTTTTCAAAGTGTTAACCACCATGATATAGCTTCTAAGGATAAACAGTTTATTGTCCTAAATATAACTTAAATTTTGGTGTTTTCAAAAGATGGAGACTTTTATAGTTTAAAAGTTATGAATTTTTAAAGTTATAAACAATTAAAAAGATGCCCTTAAATAAAAATTTCTCACGCAGTCAGTTTAAAAAGCTTTTTGATTGAAACTTGGCACGTGTGCTTTATATTTATCAAGCTTTTCAAAAATGTTAACATCAGGCGGATCGGATGAGTATATCATATAGCTGCCATACAAATGCTGAATTTAGTAGTGTTATAAATTACTTTTCAAGCTCTGGTAACCCAAATTCCCAACAAAATTCAATTAATCTAACATTCGTATGGCAGCTATATGATATAGTCATCCGATTCCACGATGTTGACATTTTTGAAAAGCGATGAATATAAAGCACAATTGTCAAGTTTCAATCAAAAAGCTTTAAAACTGACTGCGTGCAAAGCTTTCTTTAAGGGTATCTTTTAATTTGTTTATAACTTTAAAAATTCATAACTTTTAAACTATAAAAGTCTCCATTTTGAAAACACCAAAATTTAAGTTATATTTAGGACAATAAACTGTTTATCCTTAGAGCTATATGTGGTTACTTGAAAAAATTATAAATAATTTTTAGCAACAATTACATATTATAATAATTTAAAAATCTATAAAATAATTTGAGTAGAACATGTCCATCGTTCACGACATCGATAACAAATGAGATATCACGTTTTTAAAAAACCCTTTTTCCATTTTTCATTGACAAATTGTTTATAAAATAACAAAAGGCAAACCCAAATACGTGGTCATCACGGATTTTTTTATTAAAATGAAAAATAAAAAATTTTTTTGCTGTTCGGTTTATAAAAGAATGACCCATATGCACTGTATAGGTTAGTACTGACGAATTTGCTTGCCAGTTATAGTCCTAATACAAATATTTAAATCAAAACAGTTATTAATACCAGTTAGCTTACTGGTTGTCTATCTATTAGGATTAACCTCACACGTACGCTCACCGATAGGTCGACTTTCGGTTAGAATCTTCCCGACGCCCATTTGCGTTTGACCAGAAACTTTCCGTATTTTAACGGTTAGCTATAACAGTTAACTGACAAGTATTTACCAGTTATATTTCTTGCTGGGATAGTACTCGATCGATGCGACGCTGGCGAAACTCCGCACGCGACTTTTTGGTCAGCAGTGGCACACACAATAGCATTCATAAATATCGATAGGTGACTGCAGCTATCGCATGAAGGAATTGATCGGGGACAGCTACTCTCTCCCCAGTGACCAGGTCGGGAGTAAATCTTCTTTTGCGATGGAGAGTTTTTTCCCAGAAAGTCGATGGGCATTCGTGACGACGGTAGCGGTGAAAATTCTATGAGGTTAGTGCAGGGTTGCTTAAACGGTTGCTTGACAGGAGCTGAACATCTGTGGCTTGCGTCGGTATCAACATCGCGATGAGGCCGTTGCTTCGATTGTGGGTCGATAAACAAGTTCGCCCGAGCAAGCTTTTGTCCTGGGTTGATGTTGCCTCGCATCGAATGCTTCGTGGTGCCTCGCATTGAGGTTGAGCAGCTACTGGAGTCCCGCACGTCTCTATAATATATATTGAATATACGGCCATGTTCTCAATTCCACTTCCACAAAAGTTTTGTGATTTGGAGTGCAAATTTAGTACTAAAACCGGTTTCAAATCACAAAATTTTTGTGGAAGTGGAATTGAGAACATGACCGATAGATACAAATTTGGGCAATCAGATGTGTGTCGCCGGTGAAGGAAGTTGCCTTGAATTTTCACAAAGACCGATTTATATGACTTATCAACTGTTTTAACTTATCCAGGCAATAGAGACCGTGATCATAATCATTATGAAGCGGCTGTTGGGCATCGGTGCCCATCTCCTTGTCGTATTTAGTTTCAACACCGCGTTTCTCAAGCTCCATTTACACGACCTGATCGCTCAGACGAAAAGTCAGTTTTGTTTTTACACATGCCTGAGAAGCTCAGATAAGCCAGTTGCAGAACCATTGGTTCATCAGAATCATCTGGTTCATATGAACATTGTGACAACCCAGCGGCGCAGAGGTGAATGAGGCTGGTCCACAATATGCATCGTAGTAGGTGCCCACGTAATGGGAATTTCTCGCTACGTTTCGAACACAAAGTTGTGTGTTGAGAAGTTTAACTTCGGGTCGAGTTGCTGCTCGTGTATATATAACAGTTGGGTTATGTTTGTGTCAATCGACTTTTGAAAAAGGCACCTTGGTCGCCAAATGGCCAACTGCTTACATTCTTAATTATGATTTTGTCGCCAGTATTCCCATATGCTTAATAGTCAAGTGAGCTAACGTACCGTCGTCCATGTGTTTCTGTTTTATGGGTCCAGAGTTCAATTCCTTCCTATTCTCATACATTTTTTTTTTAAGTTTTTTTAATTTTGATCCCCATTACAATCCGATACACCTGGTGTGTGGACGCGCGCACAGCTAGTCCACAAGTCCACACACAAGTTTCAAAATGGTGTATCGTTTTGTGAACTGAACGCATACTTCGTCGCCAACATTTTCTCAAATGGTATATTGAGTTGTAATCTAAAGCCGAAGTGTTTTCTGTTATACGCCCACTTTTCCGATTACATAGTATTCTGCTTTGTATACAGTATGCCAACGAAAACGGCCAAGCTTACGTAAATGTATACAGAGTAGTAACCGATACTTGAAGGCTGCTAGCCTTCAAAGTGTTTAAGAGAACATCGAACTTGTAATGGGCATTTGCGCCGCTGGGAATTTGTTTACATAAAAGAAGAAGACAAGCAAAATTAAAAGCGAAATGAATGAAGAAGCATTAAAAATTATATTGCCGTTCAATTAAGTTAAATCTAAGAGGAAAAAAATATGAAAGCGAAATTTTAATTTCGTCTGATCGCTCATCTGAGTAGCTTTATGTCTACTCAGACGCATTTTTAACGGTCTGACAGCAAATCAGACGAAAACTCAGATAAGTGATTAGGTCGTGTACCCAGCGGCGCAAATGCCCATTACAAGTTCGATGTTCTCTTAAACACTTTGAAGGCTGGCTGCCTTCAGGCATCGGTTACTACTCTGTATACATTTACGTAAGCTTGGCCGTTTTTGTTGGCATACTGTATACAAAGCAGAATACTATGTAATCGGAAAAGTGGGCGTATAACAGAAAACACTTCGGCTTTAGATTACAACTCAATATACCATTTGAGAAAATGTTGGCGACGAAGTATGCGTTCAGTTCACAAAACGATACACCATTTTTAAACTTGTGTGTGGATTTGTGGACTAGCTGTGCGCGCGTCCACACACCAGGTGTATCGGATTGTAATGGGGATCAAAATTAAAAAAACTTAAAAAAAAAAAAATGTTGTATGAGAATAGGAAGGAATTGAACTCTGGACCCATAACACAGAAACACATGGACGACGGTACGTTAGCTCACTTGACTATTAAGCATATGGGAAAACTAGCGACAAAATCATAATTAAGAATGTAACCATTTGGCCATTTGGCGACCAAGGTGCCTTTTTCAAAAGTCGATTGACACAAACATAACCCAACTGTTATATATACACGAGCAGCAACTCGACCCGAAGTTAAACTTCTCAACACACAACTTTGTGTTCGAAACGTAGCGAGAAATTCCCATTACGTGGGCACCTACTGCGATGCATATTGTGGACCAGCCTCATTCACCTCTGCGCCGCCGGGTAATAGAGCGGCCTCATTCTTGACATTGGTATAGTGTCGTCGTTTTCCATCATCTAATATCACTAAAATGAGTGTGAATACACCGCTATAGCTGGTGAACGTGGGCTGGAAGTAGTCTGAAAATGTATAGAACACAATTTGAGGCAATTTCAATTGAAGAACAGTGCATCACAGCCCACAGCCCCTGCTGTCTATAAATATTTACGTTGTATGGTAATAAGAATGCGCCCATAAAAATCCACATTTAGTCCATAATGTTTCTTAATCAGCTGGATATATATTTTGTGTAAATTTTTTCATATGCTGGAATTGTGGTTAATTTTACGGGTAGCAAGCAAGTAGATATTGAGTTTAATTAATAATGTGGATTTTATTTGGACAACAAGACGAAGCTTGTTACAGTTAAATAGCAGTCCTCCTTCCGCCCAGAGAATGCATGAAAACGGGAAGGAAAATAGAAACGTTTCAGAAATAAGGGGATTAAGTTACGGAACAGTCTAAGTTGCCAGTCTTAAAATTGATTTGGCTTATCATAGTAGTTATCAATCAGTAGTTTTCACTTTTATTCAGTCAAGGTGGTAAGGGGGTAAACTAAGGGCCGTTTTCTCATGTTCCTGTTTTTGCTCAAATGGAAATCCACCTAGATTTCGCAACTAGGTGCCCCTCTGCACTCGCTTTTGCACGCCAATTTAGAAAAGAAATGGAAAGAAATTTTTTTTTCGGAAACACTTCACTGTGATTGGAGCTTAAGTAATAGGACTAATAATTTTGCAAATAATTTGGACAAATTTTTGAAAAAAATATGGCTACATAGGCCAAATTAGTGAAGCAGTAGTTCTTTTTAGTTTTCAATTATTTTTCAGTGTGACCATAGCGCGAAGCACATAAAAAATATATAATATGAATGGTCATAAACATTGTTTTTAAATCAATGAGAATGAAGTACATAGCTACATGAGCAAATGAAATGCAATAAATCCACCTAGATTTGCAAAAACATGATTCGGAAATAATTCCTTTTCCCTTTAATACAGATTATACATAACAGATTATAAATAAACAGCAAGTCCCTAAAACAATGTCGAAAATACCCTAAAAATACCAAAAAACTTACCAGATCTACTCACAGTACCAGAAAGTACTAAAAATATTTCAGAAGGTAAGATTACAAAAAAAAGGAATGCTCCCCATGTTAAAGTGAGGAAATTGAAAATCAGCTCTCAATAGAGACCAGCCACAGTCTAACTCAGGCTGACATGTCGATGTGCTGTGACCCAATCAATGCCCTCCTCTACACATGTACCACAATGTTAGATTTGCTCACTAAGCCACCCTCTAGTTACGGTTTTGTTCTAGCAGAAGGAGATGCGCTTGTGACGCATGTGGCTAGCGTACAATAATCAACTTTATATTAAAACTTGAGCACATGTTTCCACTCCCCACCCCCACCCGCTCCAGTAGAGCATCTGCGTCCCCGGCAAAGGTCTGGGGATTAGTAAAAGTTAAAAGAACGTAATGCGAAATAACCAAATCAAAACTAATCAAGCAGAAGTTACGGCAGCAGCAGGTGGTCCCCATCTCCACCTCTGCTTCAATCCTGGCCACAGTGAAAATGGTTTTAAATTGCCGCCTGATTGTCTTTCAAGTTGGCTTCCACTTGTGGAGTTCTCCCACTGTGAGTTAAATTTAATCAAGCGTAAAGATTTTTGCACGTATTTCTATTTCTATCATATTCAATGGCCGAACCAATTTCTGGTTTTTGGTCACATGTGTCGCTTGGCTTCCACATCCTGTGTGGAAAGAAGAAACTTCACGTGCGTGTGGGACCAACAGTTGCCAAAGACTGTGACCTTTTTTTTGTGGCAAAATAAGGGAACTGAATGAAGGCAGGATGACGAATGCAACTCCCTTACTTTTCCACCAAATCTATTTAACATCATTGCGACACAAATCTGTTGGCCTTGCTAGTCTCTCCGCCTCCACTTTTTCATGCAATTTGATTGCAAACCACACACGCACGCCCCTGGACACAATATGTTGCAATTTCTGTTAATTTTGTTATTGAGACACGTTCGCACGAATTTGTGGCGACAGCTGTTGAAAGAAGAATTGCATTGCAGCTGGGTGGCAGGGGACGGTGGACAGAAGGAGGAGGAGGGGGCTCAACCTGAGGTTTAACCCAAGTCGAGCTGATTGATGCCAGCCTGTATGCTTCATTGGCAAAAGAAGCCACAGCAAACGCTTGCGGTAAGCATAAAATTCTATATGCCAATGCCTTGTACATATTTTTTTGGTTCTTCTCAAGGAAAATGCCACAACAAAGCACATGCCAGTGGCAAACATTCAGCTAGCTTAAGCAAAGCAATTTATGTGCATTTCAGTTTAATATGCTATATTTTAAATCACTTTTGTTGCGTAATTTAGTTTCATTTGATGCTTTTAATGGATTGTCGATTAAAAATTCTGGTGACTTGCAAAATATTTGCTTTTAGTTTTTTTGTTGTTGTTGATTTTAAATCAACATTACGCAATTATTGTGCTAAAATCAACATAATCAAATTATCATATTGTTGGCAAAAAAATAACGTTTGAACTCAAACCACAAACTAGCCCACGCCCAATCACATAGTTAGTCCATCAGAGCAACGCAATTTTCCCTGAAATTGAATTAAAGATATTTACAAAAAAAAAAAAAGATTAAACAAAAACAAATTTAATTTATTGCAGTTAACTTGTTAAAATGTTAGCTTTTAATCAAATCAAAACAAGCTAACTGCAAAAAAAAACTTTATAAAAGTATCTGACCAGAAAATGTTATAAATATTCAATATTATTTTTTAACGTACAAAAAATGTGAGTAAATAAATATAAAAAAAATGTATATGAATATAATTAGTTGACAAGCAAACGATAAAATTCCATTTGACCAGAAATTCGACGGGGAAATATAGCGAAAATTAAATAAATTGCAATTTCAGACGAAGCATTAAATTGAGCAAAAGAAATGATGAAAATGAAAGCAAAATAATACAATTTGCATTTAGTAAACAGATCCCTTCTGGCAGTGAACTTTAAAGAAAGTTGCTTCTGGAGATTCAAACACGAAGAAGTCGTTCTGTTATGAAAAGTCGTTAATGCTATGAAAATGAGATCACAAAATCTTGAATCAAACATTTTTCTTACTTACAGTAACACATCGTATTGACATGGCTTTTATTGAAGACGATATAAAAGCTAGTGGATAAATTAGGCACCCCTCCTCTGCACGCGTACAGAGCCGTACGGGCCGTTTCCAAACAATTGCATTCCGAAGTCGGTCAAGTTCGAATTTTATTAAGCCAAGTACGAGAAGGATGATATTATCCCGACCTAAGCTAGGGAGAGCCTGACTTTAGCTTCATACTGGCCTATTTCAACAACATACAGAAATCATTTTGCCTTGTGAATCGAGATTTGATATCTCAGTCGGATACAATCAAGAGGTATTGGCTTAAGCTCTTTATAGTCTTGCAAAGGGTATTAAAATTTTGGCTAGAAGTTTGCAACGCATAGAAATATTCATTTCCGACCCTATAATCTATAAATATTCTTGATCAGGCCAAGAGCTAAGTCAGTCTAGCTTTGTCTGTCTGTCTCAAAAGTCTCTCAGTTTTAAGGCTATCGAGCTGAAACCTTGCACAGAGTCTTCTCTTTAGTGCACGCAGCTTATATGTCTGAACCGAACGTATCGAATCGCTATATCTTATAGCTGCCATAGGAACCATCGGCCGAATAGTGGGCTATGAATAGAAAAATTTTTGCGATCCTAAACTCTCAGCGTTTAGAACATTTGCAAGGATTTAAAAACTTCGGCAGACTCGAAGTTAGCTTGGCTTTCTTGTTTTTGTTTAAAGCCGGGTATCCAGCACCGCGGAGACCAAAAAATTAATGGCAAACTTTCAAACAAGTAAGAGCGTTGCAGTCGAGTGGCCTTGCTTTAAAATACCCTGTACACACACACAAACACGCGCGTTAACTGATTCCTACGCCTTAGCTGCCTGAAATAAGCACAGTACTTCCCCCCGCTCTCACAAGTAAAATTGATTCGTGTATAACTTTGTTGTGTTTGCTCGTTTCTTATTGTGCCTTCGAAATAGATAGATTTAAGGCCTAAGATAATATTTATTAAGCGACGAGGTAGAAACTTTAAAATTGTGGCTCTGTTTTTTGCGGTTTAAGGGTGTGAAAAATATTGAGATTATATGCCCACGGGACCCGAAAAGAATGCCTGTATGCTGCGAGTGTTCTTTTATTACTGATTCTTAAGTCTAATTACAGTCTCATATTAGTGTTTGTGTATGTGTGTATAGGTGAAGTTGAATAAGGTATAATGAAATGGAACAATAGTGAAACAATATTTAGAATTGAAATGAAACATGTTTATCGAATTCATCAGTTAGATTTAAACTTTAGTTTTTAGTTTTTACATCCTCGGGCCCGGGAAAACTGGACCTGCTGATTTTTTAAACGAATATCGCAAGCTCTGGTTCGTCCATCACGTCCGGTATAGGTCGCTATTACCACTGCCAGTTTCCACATTAGCCGCGCTTGATTATCATCTTGAACCAATACTACGTCGCCTTTTGTTAAGCTTCTTGATTTCGAGGGTTTATTGAAATGGAGGGTTCGTAGTTGGGCCAAGTACTCGTCACGCCATCTCTTAATGTAGCGCTTAGTCATCAAGGTTCTAGTGCGCCAAATCTCTGCCAAATTGCTTCCATCAAGCTTAAAATTATCGCCGCCTAGTAGTCCGCATTTGCCCAAAAAATGAGCTGGGGTCAAGGGCTCCAAGTCCTTAGCATCGTTGGTGATGTAGGTTAAGGGCCTATGATTGACAACACTCTCTACTTCCGCTAAGAAAGTTTCGAGCATAGGCTGCTTCAATTTGGCCTTCCCTATGACTGCCTTCAGACAGTCCTTTACTGTGCGCACGAGCCGTTCCCAGAATCCGCCCCACCAGGCGGCTCGTTCGGGAATGAACTTCCATCTTATTCCAGCATGAGCAGAAAATTGACGGATTTCGTTTTCTTCCATCAGGTTCTGCAGCTTTTGCAGCTCCAGGCTCGTCCTCTTGAAGGTCTTCGCATTGTCTGACGTGATAACCTTCACATCAGCTCTGCGCGCAATAAATTTGCGCAAAGCGTTGATACAACTCTCAACGGTCATATCCTGAACCAATTCGAGGTGCACACCACGATATACTGCACACGTGAAAAGCATGATGTAAACCTTCCTCTGAGTAATGCCATCGTCAGTGATCACGTAGAGTGGGCCAGCGAAGTCTAGTCCAGTGGTCTCGAATAGTTCGCCAGCTCTGAGCCTATCCGTGGGCAGACTGGTCCATGGCTCAAATGCGCTCTTGCCGTGCAACCTCTTGCACACGACACACCGCTGTAGTACGCTTTCGATTAGTTGACGCCCCTTGATGATCCAAAAGCGTTTTCGAATTTGGGTCAGTGTGGTATTGACCCCGCAGTGTTGGACCCGGCAGTGAGCGTCTCTGACGACTAATTCTGAAAAATAAGAGTTTTTTGGTAAAATTATCGGGTTACTCAACTCTCCGAATTCGCTCTCCGGTAGTCGGCCAGTAAGTCGCAAGATCCCATCCTTCATAATTGGATTCAGGCAAGTAATTTTGGATTCTTTTGGTATGACCTGTCCTCTCTGCAAGGCGTCGACTTCATTCGGGTATTCTTCTTGTTGGGCGTACCGAATCCAAATATGCTCTGCCTTTCGAATCTCTTCAGCTGATAGCTCTTCAAAGTTGGATGTGTGGGTTGTCGGTCGTTTTGAGTTGCCTCGTACTCGATTTATAATCTTAATACAAAGCCGGTCACTCGTAGAGTTTTCTTCAAGGTCCCATATTTTTGTATAGGAAATATGGGACTTAGCTTCACATTAATTATGGGAACATCATTGCGCTGCTCTCCGATCGAAAGTGCTATGCTTTCCTTTGATTTGAATTGTGGCCAAGAGCCAGTGGCTGATAGCCAAGGTGGACCACGCATCCATAGCTCGGATTTTCGCAATTTTTTAGCTGTTATCCCACGCGTCAACAGATCTGCCGGATTATATTTTCCTTCACAGTGACGCCAGTCGTATATATTTGTTAATCTGTTAATTTCATTTACTTTTGAAGTAATATGCATCTTTGGCTGCTTGCCGTCTCCAAAAATCCAGCTAAGGGTGATGCTGGAATCTGACCACATATTTGTCGTTGCAAAATTTAGGTTCATCTCGGACTTCAAATATTGAGACAACCTGGATGCAACTAGAGCGGCTGTAAGTTCCAATTTTGGTAGTGTAGCTCCTTTTAGTGGGCTCACTCGATTCTTGGAGCATATGAACTCAATGTGGATTTCGTTATTACGTGTAATTTCCCGCAGATACGCAACAGCTCCATAGGCCAGCGGGCTTGCGTCTGCAAATATGTGTAGTTCCAAAATAGAATCTTCTTCCTTTACTAAACACCGCTTTATTGAGAAGTCCCTCAGATGCTCCATGTCTTCTCTCCAGTTTATAAATTCGTCTGCTAAATTCTCTAGTAAGGTGGCATCCCACTCGGAATGCTCTTTCCAGACCTTTTGAAGCAAAATTTTTACATTTATTGTGTAAGGGCCTAAGAAGCCTAATGGATCGTAAATTCGAGCCATGGCTCTCATTACATTTCTTTTTGTTGGCCGCAAACTCTGCACATATGATATGGTTGCCTCCAGGTCGACAGCTAAGTCATCAGATATGGTGTTCCATATGAGCCCAAGTACCTTCTGCTGCAGGGCTTGACCGTCTTCTTTCTCAGCAAATCTTGACTTAAGGTAGGGGTCGTTGGTGTTCCACTTACGTAAGTTGAAACTCGCTCGCTGCATGACCTCTTTTGCAACGATATACAGTTCTTCCGCCTCCTGCACCGTGGCTACGCTGGTCACCAAGTCGTCCACATAGAACGATCTCTGAAGTTGCTTGCGAACGGCCTCCTTCTCAGACAGCTCCGCGAGCAAATGTTGTTGGATTGTAGACGCCAATAAGAAGGGACTGGATGTGACGCCAAATGTCACGCGCGTCATACGATACTCCACGACTTCAGAAGGTTGGCTGCCAGACTTCGGAATAGACTTATACCACAGAAATCGTTGGTAGTCTCGATCCTCCTCATCTACAAGAATTTGTAAGAACGCCTTCTCAATGTCAGCCACAATGGCTATTCTCTGGCAACGAAACCTCATTAAAACGGCAGTCAAATCTGTTAATAAATTTATACCTGGGCTTAGATGATCATTTAGCGAAGCTAAACCTTGCTCGCTTGCTGAGGCATCAAATACGATTCTCATTTTTGTTGTCGTCTTATCATCTCTGTATACAGGAAGGTGAGGCAAATAATAAGCCTTCTCGCTGCTCGCTGCTGGAGAGACTGCCTCAGCCACGCCCGACTTTAGGAGTTCTTGTATACCATTATCATATTCAATTAACTTGTTGTTGTCCTTCAACAGCCTTTTAGTTACGCTATTTAAGCGGTTTAACGAATTTTGTTTATTATTTTGCAGATCGTCTTTCGAAATTTTCCATGGCAACCGTGCTGAGTAACGCCCGTTTAAGTTTTCGATATGAGCTACCCGCACGTCGTTTTTCGATTCGCTGCACGAGTCTATGCCAATTGCCTCAAGATTCCAAAATTTTTCAATGTCAAATTTTTCACGATTTTCGATGACATGCAGTACACATTTATTCGTTTTATTAAGCAAATTTCCGTAGTGGCCTTGAATTGTCCATCCGAAAAACGTTTCTATTGCCACTAAATTTTCGTCTATGTTTTCGCGGTTATCATAGTTAAACTTCCAATAATTGTCTTGGCCTATTAATAGATTTATGCCACTTATCAGCTCTTCGTTTGTTGTAATATGTTCCGCTATATTTTTATCGCTTCGTTTTGTTACACGCGGCACCGGTAAAACGTCTTCACATATATTTGGCACCACAGTCGCGAATATTTCTATTTCGTCTTCGTTGTATTGGTTTTTTACATTTATTAATACGCGTTTTAGTTGTTTTAGTTGCTTGTTTTCATTTGTTTGACCGAACGCTACGATTCTTGTTTTTTCAGTGCCCACGATTGGCAATTTTAACCGTTTGACCAAATGCTCAGTTATGTATGTGCACTGGCTCCCATTGTCCATTATAATTCGCGAAAGGAGTTTGTTGTTTACATTTGAAAATATTGCCTTTGCCGTTTGTAAATAAATTTCGTTGTCGACACGCTGTATTGTTGTGCTTAGAGTGGCAGAAGTTGGCTGGTGATTAGCTGTGGTGTCGTTGTTTGAGCTGCGCTTTTGCTCATTTCTGTTTTCACACATGACGGATAAATGCCGGCCACTGCACTGGTTACATTTTAAGTGTTGACTTTTACAAAATCTTGCTGTATGATTGGCTTTTCCACACCTGAAGCATCGACCCTCATTACGCAATATTCTTTTTCGCTGTTCAATTGTCATATTTTTATCACGGCAATCCTTTAACTCGTGATTCGTTCTTTTGCAAAACAAACATTGCTTTTGATGTGCTTGCTCCGCTGAATATAAACCAACAGCTGTTCCTCGCGTGGTTTTTGTTTGTTTAATTTCTCTTCTGCCTCTGCTCTCTGGCTCCGACAGCTGTGATTTTTCTAATGCTTCGACTTCGATTTTTATCATCTCCAATAATGCAGTTAACTGTTCACACGGCTCCGGCTCTATGACTGTTGAACTAACAGTTTTATATAAGAGATCGTCTCTTTTACGCCTCCTATGGTAATCAATTCGCATATTTGCTGGGATCGACTTTAGTAGAAGAGAGCTTACCATTATGTTATATTGCGAAGTTGGCACTCCAAGTGCCTTAAGGGTTCGTATGGTAGCCACTGTCTCATTGTACAAATGGCGTAGCCCTTTTACGTCGTCCGTTGAGTTCACTGCTTTTATGCTTAGCAACCTTTGTATGTATTTCTCGGTTAACTTCTCAGTGTCTCCATACTCTTCTAACAGTAGTTCGATCGCGTCTTTGTAACATGATTCCGTTGGAATAAATCCCGCAATTGCTTCAGCAGCGTCATTGGTTAGCGCGCTGGCTAAGTAATTAAATTTTGTTGCCGCGTCTAAGCCTCGATTTTCATGCACCGATATCTTAAATTGCTCCCAAAAGGGTAACCAATTTTCAACTGCTCCATTGAACTTTTTCATTTCAATCGGTGAGAGCCTAGGGGGCTGTGTCTGTATTCCGTTTTTCTCTCCTTCTTTTTTCTCATTCGCTTCGCTGCTTTTGTCATCCTTCTTTTTCTTCGAGTTACTGAATTTCTGGATTAAGAATTCCAGCTTGGCAACTGTACCAATCGCCCGATCATCGTACTCAAAAGCAGACGGAATTGCAAAGGCAGCTTCATCAGCTTTCTTTAGATTTTCATGCACGCTCTTTAGCCGCTGAACGTACACCACCATAGCTTCCTGAGTCGGGTTTTCCGTTTCAGCTATATATTTGTCTATTAAATTGCACAGCTTGGTTAGCTGCGTTCTGCATGTTGACCTATACGCTGTATCCATTTTTAATTAGTCACTTTCACTAATGAGTCTAATTAAATCGCTATTGAGCAATCTTCACACACGCCCGTTAGATATTCTTCTTGATTATATATGTCTAATCGCTCGGGAAATAAATTCATAGAATATCGACAGACACTACTCTCCCGGGTTTCGGCACCATGTGAAAAATATTGAGATTATATGTCCACGGGACCCGAAAAGAATGCCTGTATGCTGCGAGTGTTCTTTTATTACTGATTCTTAAGTCTAATTACAGTCTCATATTAGTGTTTGTGTATGTGTGTATAGGTGAAGTTGAATGAGGTATAATGAAATGGAACAATAGTGAAACAATATTTAGAATTGAAATGAAACATGTTTATCGAATTCATCAGTTAGATTTAAACTTTAGTTTTTAGTTTTTACAAAGGGTACGGTATACGCCGTACGGTATACGCCGATAAAAAAAGTTAACTGATAACATCTTAAACGATTACTTTTAGGGTGTACATAAAAAATAAAAAAATTGTAGATAATTTTTTAAGCTCTGCGAAAAGCCTTCAAAGTTTCCACAAATATTACGCATACGACACGTTCGCCGAATCGAAATTTTGTCGACGAATTCTCTGTATCATTTTTTAAGTTGTCAAAGTTGAATTTAATCGAGCAAAAAATAAAAAATTGAACAGGCATCGAATGTATTTTTGGTCGGTAGACTAAAACCCTTTTCCAGCAAACGATGCGTTTCACACACTCTCTTATATGGGACTAAATTTTTAAGACTGTCCATTTCGCAAAGTGCGACTAGTGTAGCTCGCAGGTGGAAATCAGCATGGTCTAAGAGCAGTGTTCCAACAAGGGCCATCTACGCATGAAAAATAAAAACTGTTAATGCGCTTATTTCTAAATTAATTATATATCTATCTATCTATAGCTTAGGAAAAAGTGGTTCGGTGTGAGGAGGTGGTGCTGGCGAGGGGGGGTGGAGGAGGATGGGACAAACCCTATAAACCACACACGGGTTGGTCTGTGGTCGGTTCTACCCAACCTCCCCCTAAAATTTATTTTTAAGTGCTTACTGTCAACTGCTTCTTCCTTATGCCAGCGCTGCCATAACCGCTTGGGAATTTTAAATCGACCTAACACCAAAAATTGTCTAAGTGTTTTTTAGAAAAATTGCCCTGAAATCTAGAAAAGCATTTTCTTAAAAATAAGGCGAATCGCCTTTGACCCCTTTTTTAGGGCGAATTTCTAAATTTTAGGGCGATTTGGCCTGTTTTTTTTTTTTGGGCTACCATGGGCAACTCGCTAAACTCAAGAAACCGTTCCGTGGACACCGTTTTGAATCGATGAAAGAGAGCCTGAGCCCGGAACGAAGAAGGAATTGAAGACTTTGCCGAAAATAGTATGGTAATGTAAAGTATAGTATGTGGCCGTGTGTGGCCCAGTGGTAAGTGTGTTGGACTGCTGGGCGGGAGGTCGTGGGTTCGATTCCGCCTCTGAACATCTAATAAAAATAATTTTTATACCCTTGGAGAGGGTATATTAAAATTGTCCGGATGTTTGTAACGCATAGAAGGAAGCATCTCCGACCCCATAAAGTATATATATTCTTGATCAGCATGACGAGCTGAGTTGATATAGCCATGTCCGTCTGTCCGTCTGTCAGTCCGTCTGTCCGTCCGTCTGTCCGTCTGTTTCGATGCTATCTCCTCCGTCAGTTTTAAAGCTATCTTAACCAAACTTTGCACGAAGTCTTTTGGTACAAATACGCTGCACATTTGTCGGAAACGGCCGGATCGGATGACTATAGCATATAGCTCCCATAGGAATGATCGGTTGAAAAACTAGTTTTAGTGAGAAAAACTTTTTTGTTTTTAGTGCTATCGCTCCCAACGCTCGTATTTATAAGTTTTTAATAATTTTACATAATTTAGCTGTACATGTATAGCTGCCATACAAACTGTCAGGCATATATCAAGCTCCAAGGGTATATAAACTTCGGTCGAGCCGAAGTTAGCTGGCCTCTATTTTTATTTTTTTTATTTAGAAAATAGCTTTTACACATACGGTCACCTTTACCAGCTATTGGCGCCAGCTGTAAAGTAACTAGCCATGAAAAAGCAAATTCTCAAACTTTGCCGTTCGAATCCGGCGTTAAACTGTAGGTCCCTTTCTCTTGTGCGAAAAATTTAAAGCATACACGCCAAGAGATTGAGAGAAGCTTGGCTTGGCCCCGTTCGAGGAGCTGTATAACCAATTTTACATTTACATTTTTTTACAATACGCATTTTTTTAGATCCTGAATGAATGTGAATGTGAAAAAAAATAGCTGCAGTCGTGATGCGCCTTAAAACTTTTTTTGCTATGCCTTTTTTACACGGATATGCAACGTTTAAGGGGGTATCAGTATGGTCTTACATTTTTCCATACATAAAATGTCTGACCTAATGTACTTGCAAAAACTTGTGTCTCTATCTCTTATAATCTCTGAGATCGACGCTTTCATACAATCAGACAAGACTGATTTCAGACTGATCAAGAATATATATACTTTATGGGGTCGGAAATATTTCCTTCTCCCTGTTACATATATTTCCACAACTTTATGATCCCTTATTACCCATTTTCAATGAGTACAGGGTATATAAACTGTGCCAGGAATTAAAAAAAAGGGCCGGAAAATAAATTTTTATAATTGTCTGCGGCTACATTTTTTTTTATGCACGAAGGGAAAAATACCTGTTCAAAAAAAAGTTGCCTTCAGCATAAAATAAGAACAGAATTTTCTCGAAATTCTTGAGAACAAATGTTCCTGGAATAAGTAAAGCGGTTCTCAATCTGATAATCAAAAAATGTTTAACAACAAAAAAACCGTTTTCATTAGAGAGATATACAAGAAAGAGAGTGAGAGTCAACCAAGCATAAGTGGCCCTCTGGATGTGGATCTGCAAAAGTATACAACGGCTGAATATATGAATGTGCTGGCGCGTCATTCCATGCACTCAGTGCATAAGGTACGGATTCAGTTCCCAGTGAAGCCCGAACCATTTTTACAGTGTTTTTTTGAAAAACTTCAGTGAAACGAGTGAGGTTCTATGGAATATATGGGCGGCTGGGAAATGCAGCAGCGCGCATATCCAGGAGTCTTGCCTCCGTTCACTTCCAATCAAAAAGAGGTACGTCCCCGTTCCCTATTCCTCCCAAATTTGAGGAATCGGCTCACACCTGGTGAGGTTCCAGTTAAGTTTAAAATGTTCTTGAAAACGGAACAAATCAAATAAAGTTCTTAAAAATGGAACAATATATGTGAGCACTGTTTTTGGTTTAAAGTTTGTGCTCGTTTTGAGGAGACGGAAAGTTTCAACCGCGAGGAAACTATAAGCTAAGATACTGTAGGGACGTAACCAATACAAAGGGACCCTGCACTCGGTGGTGGTGTTCCGAACATACTTTACTCTCGAGTCAGGATTATTTGTTTTTTTTTTTTGTCGAATTGATACAAACCTGTAAGGAATGTATCAATCCATTCGTACTTGATTTAATTTGAATCTAATACGATTCGTACTTAAAAATTCAATCCGAAGGTTGAGATAAAGTCAATATTTGTAAGCTTAATTTTAGCTCGACTTTATATTTGGTTGAGTGCGGTCAAGAATGCTCTAATCAGAACCGTCATTGTACCATTTACTAGAAAATACAAATTAAGTAGAATGAGGATAATATGCCTATCCGGCTACACCAGAAAAAGAGGTCAAATACCATGGCGTCGTCTTTGACAACAGGCTAGACTTAGAGTATACACTCACACACATCTTCCGTTAATCAGACCTTAATGTGAAAAAGAATCAATCATAATAGAAAAATATCTATACTCTCAGATAGTCAATCAGAGCTCAATGCGTTTAACAGCAACAAGTTTACCTCTGAGCTAGTCTTAGAGACAAAAACAAACATTCACGGAGACCAATTAGCCTACTTATTTGGCTTTCCATAACCATAGCATAGACTATAGACCGGCATAGACCATGGTGTGTTGGGCTCCTCTTGGAACAACCTCCCCCAAGCTCCCAAAAGTGTGCAACGAAAAAGGGAACTATTTCAAATCGATTCTCCTACTACACTTCCGCTGCACCACACCCGGCCGTGGCTATTGCTATGCAGAAAACAACAACAACTGCTTGGCGTGCGCAATGGGCTTGGGCACCCTTGAACTAAATAATCCAATTCGGGTGGGGTGTGAAGTTTTTGTATAGCGATGTCTTGTAATTTATGGAGCTATACGCGGTGATTTATTTTTAGACTTAAGACCAATGAATCAAACTCGGCGAATTCTTTTTTTCAGAAGTCAACAAAGTCTGAATGGAAATAGAAATAAATAACAAATTTCTATTTTCTCCTTTGAATTTTAAATTTAAATATCATTTTCAACCGAAATGCCAAGTTCCGCCACAACACTTACTAACTGAGCACCGAGCCGACTTGATGAATGTGAGAAATTTGCAAAAGTCTCAGCTAAATCTAATTAACCAAGAATGTGGCTTCTTTTTTGTTATTATTTTCAGACGAAAAATTCTTGGCAACAAATGTCCAAGGTTTCTGTTGCTGTCAACCGCATTCCTGAGGTTTGTCTTCGGCTCCTGTACAAATAGTCCAAATTAATAATATACAAATATGCACACAGTGCTTCTGGAAAGTTAACCAACAGTTTATTAGTCTGCCAATGCCAAATGTTTCGAATTTTTCACATTCAATGCAAATTGATTCAATTATTGGCATTTAATTAAATGCAAACAGACGTTACCTGGGCGAGGGCACAAAATTATGCGCCCACCCCCCACGCCTAAAAGAACTTCATTAAAATGCCAACCGTCCGAGAGTCCAGGCCGAAAACCAAAACCAAAGCCAAATGCCTGTAAATTTAAATGCCAGTTGACAAAGCCCAAAAACCCAGACCAAGTTCAGTCCACATTACCCTACCTCTAATCTCTCTCTTCTCCTTGCAGTATCCACTTCAAATGCCATGTAATTGTTGTCGGCCTGAAGCAGCCCTGCAGTTATTTGCATTCAAATCGCAATTTTTGTCTCATTAGAATGTGGAGGGGAGACAACGTTGTCAAGCCAGACATGGCCGAGGACAACGGCGACGACGACGCTTAAGTGTCCCAAAGTTGTGCCGGCCACAGAGCTAAATGAATGCCAACAAGTCGGGCTGGAAAGCCAGTCGTTATCACCCTGGGGGGCTTTAGTTTAATTTCACTCCAATTTTCATTGTACAATTTTCACATTTTTCGATATGTTTGCGCAAGGGGGGGAGTGGTATTTGGGGGGCTGCTTTGTTGACTGATATTGCCTTTTAAGTAAATCAATATCAAATGCTTTGGATTTAAGTTTTCCAAGCACAAAAGAAAATATGTTACAAACTTCTTCGACTTGAAGAAAGTCGAAAATCAAATGCTCTTTCGAAATGAATAAACCAAAGAGGGCAGCACTTGCTCAGCAGCATGGGAAGTGAGTCGGGGTAATAACATAGCTCCGACGTCATATCTCCGCCCTTTTCCAAACAACATATCTCCGCTGTGATTTAAAGCGGAGGTATGTCGTTTGAAAGCATATCTCCGCACGGTGATATGTCGCTTGCAACATGGCGGAGATATGTCATAATGTTTATGACTAATTATGTGGAATGTTTATTTTTTTAATGTGCTATTGGATCTTATAAGCATCCAGTAAAACAAGTAAGAAAGTCGGTCAAGCCCGACTATAACATACTCTGTACCTGGAGTAGAAGCTGAATGCAACGCTTCTCTTTCGAGGTTACTAGCGGGTTTTCTGCCCCCGGCGGCCGGAGGCGCGGGGGGGACAGACGCCGTATACATTTATTAGTGATGGCTCGGCGATGCATACACATCTTGCACGCCCCTGAAGGGGGAGTTGTGCGGCTAGTACTAATGCTAATGCTATGGCTAATAGTAAAAGTAATAGTGACCATACGGACCCACACAGTGGGCCGCAGTTTTGGCGTTACGTTAATGCAATTATTACAATTGGAATTTACAAAAATTTTAAATTTTGGAATTTACAAAATTAGAAAATTTGAAAATGCAACTCTTCAGCTGCGCTCATCTATAAGTCTCTCTCTTTTTCTCTCTCTCACTCTTATTCTCTCTCTTTCTCTCTCTCCCTCTCTTTAAAATTGTGCGGTGTTAGTTGTAATAGGGTGAGAGGGGGTGGGGGAAGGGTGATTTCCTTTTTTGCTCATAACTTGAGAACCGCTCATCCGATCTTTATAATTTTTTCGGCAAATCGATACATTTTGCTAATTACTAACTATCTCCAGAAGGTGCAAATCGTCTATCTTCAAAACTGTAGGAGATAAACTGGAAGGAGGGGGCGTGGCAAAAATTGAAAATAAACTTGATCTGCCTGCAAGTATAAGAAGCATTTGTCCCATTCAAGCCAAACCTCTATCTCTTACCATCTCTGAGATCTGTTTTTTCATACGAACGGACATTCAAAAAAATTTTTTTGAAGTTTTCGCTATTTTCCAAAAACTTGGTTTTAAAAATAAAATTTTACTTAGAAATTTTGGGAGAATTTTTTTTTCCCATTTCTTGACGCACTTTTACCCAAGTTTCTTCAGAACTATTTCACCGATTTTGATATTTTTTTTAGTGAAAGCTTAAGCCCACATGCGTCAAATCCATGTTTGAAGTCTATTAAAAATAGTTTTTATTTCAGTTGATGGTTAGCGACCTTTTGTTGATTGTTGATTTTAGCTGGTTCTAGGTCGAGAATGAAAAACACAATGGTTTTTTAAGGATTATTTTCCGATATATTTCGGAAGAGCATCGGCCTCCGTCTTCAGGGACACTACAAAAACAATACGCCAATTATCACAATACATTGAAAAACGTTACTTTCCATACCAATTTAAAACACGTCTGTACCGCTTGACGTGGAGTTCAATACTAAATTATTGCTAAGTGATTAGATGTATGTGTAGGTTCGCGCAGTTTTCAGGATCCAACAACAAGACTGCAAATTTAAAATCACAGTTTGGTACACCACTATTCAAGCTGGAAATCATCACTAAAACAGAAAGAAATAAATTAACGACAAGTACGGCACTGCCCCCTCGCATTTACGGTCTTCGAAAAATTCATAAAGAAGGGAATCCACATCGACCAATTTGCTCATCATTAGGTGTACCTTCCAATGGGCTATGTAGATATAGAGCTATGTAGATGTAGAGCAAATGGTACAAGAATCCGACAGCATCGGGACAAAAAGATTTCCAAACACCCAAAAAATATTATAATAAATACGGCTGCCAGCTGTATTCAACGGATGCTGAGTATTAGCGTCGATATCTACCATAATGACATAATTTCCGAAACTAAACTGACATAAAAAAATAATGACTTTCCAATGAGGGATATAAAATCACTAATTGGTAAAAATAGGATTAAACGAGAAAGGCAAGGCTAACTTCGTCCGTGCCGAAGTTTTTATACACTTGAAATCGCTTGTCTCAACGGTTAGCGACTTCGACCAAACTTCGCAGATCAGCTTAAAAACATTTAATATTACCCATGACCGTGATTGAGAGCGGTAATATTGAGGAAAAAACAGTTTTTCTCATTAAAATCCATTTTTCGACCGATCATTTGTATGGCAGCTACAAGAAGTAGTTATCCGATCCGGTCGGTTCCGACATATTAGCAGCGTGCAGAGAAAAGGAGACTCTGTGCAAAATTTCAGCTCGATAGCTTCAAAACTAGCTTCTTAGGGAAATGCAATAGCCCATTATACCATCATACACAACGATTTTAACAAAAATCTACCCTGCGCTTTTAAAGATGTTCAAGAATGAAGGTTTAACCCCTTCTGGAGGTACCTTAACCGTTTGCGCGAATCAAGTGAATTTTTTATATGTCGTTCCCAATAACCCTGTCCACATTTGCTGAATTTTGGAGAATTTTTTCTTAAGCCATTAAAACTTAGCTAAAATTGTTGTCGTTGTGTGTTGCAAGTACAAAAGTACCCATTAAACGCGAACCGAGGCTTCATTCGAAAAACTGGGTATGAGGTGATGCTTACAAAGGTGTCTTTTATCATAATTTATGGGTCTTATGCCGGGGTTTTTTTTAGTGTTGTACTGTGAAATCATTTAGGTGCCTTACCTACATTCCACAACTTTCAGAGGGTTTCGCTAAGCCTGAGTGCATCAACAAACATACCATACAAATAGCCCACAAACCCACAAACACAATGAGGAACCTTTACAACAAGACGAAATCCAAAATAGACAAAGACGACAAAAGCAATGTTTTATATAGAATACCTTGCAATGGAGATTTGCAGAACAAGTGCAACGAACTATACATTGGAACAGCAAAGTCTAAACTCAAATCAAGGATTTCACAACATAATTCAGATTACAAGCTCCGACACCAAACGACAATACAAAAAACAGCACTAGCGACACACTCTATGGAGAGCGGACATTCACCGAATTTTGAAGGAACAACAATCTTACAACAGTAGGGCAACTATAGGAAGCGGTTTACTCTTGAAATGTAACATACGTAACAGTTTCACATCAACAGGGAAGAGATTGAACTTTAAGACGGACACTGACACTGACGTTAAGCGGTACAGAATGTAAAATAATGGTTTTTAACGTATTGTGATAATTGGCATATTGTTTTTGTAGTGTCCCTGAAGACGGAGGCCGATGCGCTTCCGAAATATATTGTAAAATAATGCTTAAAAATCAATTTTTATTTCATCGAAAATAGTTATCGAAACTTTAAATGCGACTATCGCGGAATCACTTTTTCCAAAATGGTTGCAAAAATTCAAAGAGTAAATTCGATCAATAAATAACGGAGCCAACGGCCTAATGGAGTGGAAAAAAAGTCGCTTTTCGAAATTTTGATTTCGAAATCCCATAACTCCGCTATTTATTGACCGATCCACTCCAGAAATACATCAGTTCTTAACAAAACTTTGTTTTTATTTTTACTTTCAAATAATCCGTTCTCAAAAAAGGGTAAAAAAGGTATACTAAAGTCGTGTAACAGGCAGAAGAACCATTTTCGATCAAATAAAGAATATTTATTCTTGATCAGCATCTACAACCGTCTGTCTGTCTAGATCCTAGATCTCAGAGACTAGAAAAGCAAGAGCAACCAAATTTGAAATGTAGACTTCAATTGCCTGTACGTAGATCAAGCTTGTTTCAAATTTTTGCCACTCTCCCCTACGCCCCCACAATCAAAAATGTTTCATAATTAATAATTATCTACAATCCCTGAAATTTTCATCAAGATCAAATAATAATTAGCTAAGTGAAGAAATGTTGCATTCGTTTCTGATGTTCCCTCTTAGGGGAATACCGTAACGTTATTAAATATTGCTTCCCATGAGTAACAAAGTCGGTTCGGACCGACTTTAACTTACGCTTTCGTTTTTCTTACAATTCACTGACGAATGTGCAAAACTTAAATGACTGAATTGTGTCAGTTTGAAAGATCGCCGATATATGTTGCCATAAAACGACAAGTCTCTGCGCGGAGATATGTCGTCTATGAAGCGGCGGAGATATGAATTTAATTCTTATTTTAATTTTCATTAATAATAAATATAATTCAATCAAGACTTTTTATACTTACAACCAAAAAGATCTTATCCTGAAATCGAGATCTTTTGTGCTTATGTTTAAAAAGATCTATGCTTGAAATGAAGCCTTTTCATGCTTACAACCAAGTACATGTATTTTTGAAGTCGAGACTTTTCATGCTTGCAAGAAGATCTATGCTTGATATGAAGCCGACTAAATTTAAAACCAAGCATTTCAGTCTCAAAAATTCCAGCTTGATTTCAGTATTTACGGCTTGGATCCAAGAACATTCCGTCTTTCCGTCTTTTTGACATAAAAACTGTTTGATATCAAGCATGAACGGCTTGGTTTTTTCTCTGAGTGTAGTGAAGCGCATAAAACAACAGCGGCTGTGCCCCTATGGATGAACAAGCTCCAGCACAAATGGTCTAAGAACGGAATGCGAAAGACTTTGGAAGAGACTATAGGTGACGACCACCAATGGAAAGGATCTTTGACGTGGATTTGCCCGACTCCGCTGCTTGCCGCCTGTCTGACTAATTTGTTTCCAGTACTTGGTAGAGATTGTACAGAAAAAACATATTGGAAAGTCGGTCCATCCCGACGCTAATGTCCCCTGCTCAGTACCATTCTTTGATACTTCTTCCATTCCTGATTTTTATTTCATTCTTTCTTCCTTGTCCTAATCTTCAACTGACATACTTCCCATACATACGAATATATTTTATTTTAACCATTTTTCAACTTCATATACCCTTCGGCAATCTTATACTCTTTTCCTGGCCTTCAAATGTGGTGGCAAAATTTTCCGATGATGAATGAAAATGTTCGCTTTCTGCATATACTTACTTTTCTTTTTTGTATATTTTATGCGCTCGTTTTTAATTTTCCAAAGTGAAAAGCAAATTTGTCACATTATTGGATTGAGTCGCATTTGATGAAGCCTGCTTCGCGGGGTTAATGTTAATGCTAATAAATTATACGACAGCCTTCAAATTGAAATCCGCGACGACAACTCAAACGAATTTAATTGAAAAACTGTTTTTGCTATCGCGTTTTGCATATAAATCAGTCATTCAGTCAGGCGCTGTGGGGGGTGTGTGCGGGTGTGTGGCAGCCCCAGGTAAGGGGAGTGGGCCTGGCATCGCAATGTCCATGGCATAGTCGAGCGTTAGGCGAATGCACGTACTGCATTTGGGCAAACAAACGCGAACCGCACGGGTCAGTGCATATTGAGAGCAGTTGAGGGTGGAGGCCACGCCCAATGCCTCCATGTAAAGTTCCTGAGCTCTTTCAATTAGCAATTTGTCAGCGGGAATTTAGCGTAGAGTTCACCAAAAAGTATATATGTATGCGAAGGTGGCGTATGAAAAGCCGTTGTAATTCAATTATACTTACAAAAAAAAAAAAAACAGAATACCAAAAATATTTCCATAAACAAAATGTCCCTTGCTGAGTGAGTGCCAAATATGCAGAGATTTAATTTGGAAAACAGTCCCTACAAAGCTACAGTGATTTAATTTAGTGCAGAATTTATTAGAGAAATGCTTTTTGACTTTTTAAATATGGACTGGTTGAATGGAGTAGCTGACATGGAAACGGATCTGGAAATGAATGCAACAAAAAAACACAATTAAATGTGAAAATCGTTGAATTTTGATAATTAAATTATTTGTTTGTACTTGACAGAGCTAAAGCAGTTCTAATTAGAATTCAACATAACGAATTAACAAACAGTTAAATATGCAAGCGACATTTTTTGTAGTGCAAGCGTTTGATAGAAAAATAGTAAAGTTCTCCCAGTTCACATTTTCATCTCATGTGTTAAAGGAATTAAGATTCGCTTAACGCTGATTAATAAACAAGTGTGGGTGGTACAACTAGCAAAAGTTTTTGGAGACAACTTTGCCAAATGTGATCCGAAGTAGTGCATTTTTGGATCGGCTAAACTAGAAGCATCCGGTGTAACATCACATATTTATAAGGAAAGATAAATAGGGTAAAGATTTTGGTTAGCTGCGCTCAATATTTCTGGTTTTGCTTTCTTTTCTTTTTGCCCGTCAAATAAATTTATGTCTGAGCCGGCCATGCATCATTGAGAGAAAGGCATAATTTTCTGTTCTCTCCATTTGGCTTCCTGTGGTCTAGACCACAACCGGCCAGTCATAGCTACCAGGGGCCGAAGTCACTCATGGTCTTATGCAAACGCAAGCCAAACTAATGTTTGTGTGAGTCGGCGAACGCTAAATTGCATGTAAAACGGCTGAAGTCTGGAGAGACCTCACTTTTCTGTCTTCTCAATTTGCTTTTATCAACCACGAATTTACTTTTATCGAAATTATTATTAGTACAGGAAAACCAAAAAAAACCCGTATATTTGTTTCTAATTCGGTACTGATAACCGGTTATGGTAATAAAGGTTATACGGTAACGGTTATCAAAAACGAAGTTGTTTTGGTTACGGTTACGGTTTGGGTTACACTTTTCGACGTTTTTAGCTGTTAAAGGTTACGGTTTCGGGTACGGTTTCAATCTCTAGTTAGCTTACCAAAGTAAGTGTATCTTCGAAATGAGAAGAATCCGTATTAAGCTCTCTACAAACTATTTTCAGAGATCTAAAAACCACGTGTAAATTAAAATTTTTTTTTTGACAATCGAAACCTATAGAATCAAAACGAAACCGAAATGTTTATAAAGTAATGGTCGTTGGAGCTGATTTGCATTCAACCTCAGAGAATGTAATTATGTTACTAAGATTAATTTACAAGAATGTTATGGTATTAAAATAAAACGTGAAAGTACACAACTAGAAGTGAAATTTTAAAGCTAGTATGTACTAGAGACCTGCACGGTAAAGGCAAAAGTAATCATTTTAACGATGCATCGATACTTGCGTGTAATCACTCGTTTTTACGGTGCCGAGTAGTAGTTGCCATCGTGGCATCGTACGATTCTAACGACGATTTAATAAATTGCGAAATAACTCCAAAGAGGAAAAAATTTAAAATAAAAAAAATTGGTTATGCCCAACCAAGTAAAAAATCATGCCAGACTTATGCATAGGCGCAATGCGGAGCTTAAGGATCTGCATGGTGCACTGATTATGACAACACTGAACCACGATAAGAACCATGGATGACCAAAAAAAAAGAACTTAATTGGGCCTGCTTTATATCTCCTTTATCCTTCTGTAACCTAAAAATGTTACTTCAATTTGCGTTTTTTTTGGCTGTCGATTCCCATCTATTAGAGTCATGCAACATCACATATTACCATCTTATATATCAATCGAAAAAGTCGCTAAAGTTTAATTTTAAGATATTATTTTATTGTTACAATAATAATAAATAATTTGCCAGGGGTTTAATAAATTAATTCTCCTGTTTTCCTTGAGAATGTAAGAAGAGTATTGCATCTATATTTTCTGCATTGAATATTAATAAAAAATTGTAGTCCAATTCCATGCAAATTTGAAAGTCTACGACTTATAAATATTAGTGGAGTGTCGCAGAATGTCCTTCACGGAAAAGATTTTCGTACCCAACTTGACACCGGTTTCCACTAAAGTTTAAGCAAGTTCCTTGATACCATTAACTTGAATAGTCTTGAAAGACCGTAGATCCTGAGCAACAAATTTGACACATTTAGTAGCGACTTCCTCTCGAATTTCATCAGTCACTGTAACACGTTATTTCTTGATCTGTGGATGCGGTAAATCTTTATTGTCTCCAGCACGCTTGTAGCAAACGTGTTTTTTAAATTCCCTTGGGAAACTTGAAAATTTGTTCGCAACTGTTGAATATTACTTAACTCCATTTGGAGTCTCATTTATTTAACAAATGTACTAAATTCAATGTTCTAATTCCTGAAAATGCGATTCAATTTTATCCTTACCATTTTCAAAATATTGGGTTCGTTATAAGTGGTTCCTTTTTTCGGTTACGGTTACGGATTTGTGGTTTATTAAATGTTTGTTTGTTCCTAATAGGCATTACAGTACCATGCAAAATCAGGAACGAGGCTCTACCTCAAGTCTGTGAACCGTTTCGAAAGCGGTTAAAACGTTTAAAAAGTGGATTGGAACCTAAAATTTGGTCTGTAGGTTGGTAATATGGAGTTGAACATTTTACTGAATCAGGACCAGTATCAAACGTGTTTCTAACCGATTGCGACCGGTTAAGAAGTGTTTCAGAGCGATACCTCTTTGTCCTATGACTCTTAACCGGTGCTTACGTTTTTCAAAATTACTTTGCTGTTTAAAAAAAGGATGTAGCTTAAAAATAACCTTACATTGGGCCAAATCAGCTTGTTTAAAGTCTAAGTATGATTTTGTTCATAGCTTTTCTAAATCAAGACACTGACTGACTGACTTAACCTTATGACAGGATTGCTATGACCTCTTTTGAGTCCTACTGACATTTTTAAAGCAGAAGTTAAAGCATTTGATAGTTGAGTATTGATTTGACAAAAGAAGTTAAAATACTTTTTAGAAGCCGTCATGGACTGGACTCGGTGCTTTTGTTTGAGGAATATTTTGTTATTTGAAAAGAAACCCCATATTAAATTCTTTGTACCAATTGTTTGTTCTATCCTAATCCTAACGCTAAAGCGAACCATTTTCGTTTCAGTTTAACAAAAACTCAAATACTTAACAGTTATGGATATCGTCTCTAAACTTTAATAGCTTACGAGTATTTTTATTGAGTGGGTCTACTAACTAATTTCAAATAGTCTGCTATGCATGTAAAAGCAATGCTTTCATTTAGCTTCAACCTCTTTTCTCCTTTGGTGGCTGTGTAAACATTCTCACGGTCAATGGTTTTTAATTAGCAATTTGAGTGCAGGAAATGGCGCAAGGGAAAAGTGCATTTGAATTGCAATTGCCCACTTTTAGGCGCATAATCAAATAATTTATATTGCTCCCTCTGCAGTTTAACTTTCTTTTTTTTTTGGTGCAAGAATATGCTGTTGGCAATTTATGATGTACATTCAATTTGATTGCCAACTGAACTTTTTGGTTAACTCATTTTGCAGAGAACTGCAGTGCAGGGACCTAATTATGCCATAACAATTCCTGCGGGTTAAATGCTGTGGCAGGTAAATTGGTTGGCTTAACCAGTTGGATGTCAGATTATGTTAGCTGTGCCTAACCCTAAAAGGGAGTTTTTGGGCAAACAAGCTCAAGAGAAACGCTTTGGAAAAGGTTGTCAATTTTTAACTAGTTTAAGTTGGTTTACAAAAGGAATCTGAATTTACTGCTCCAATTCTCCTGAACAGCACATTTGACCAAACTCGCAGATGCAATGACTGTTCCGCACGAACTGCATTACGCGACTTAAGGGTTAAGCGTTATTCTCCCCAAATAGTTTTATGTGGTATCCCTTTCCACCCAATGTATTGTTTTCAAGTATTAAAAGTGGAATAAGTTTATTTCTTTTTTTTTATTTTTATATGCAAAATTATGGCACATTAGCTGCATAACGTATTTATAACTTTTAGTTGAGTGCTGGCAAAAGGAAAAGTGCCGTAGGGATAAGCAACACACACACACACACACACACACTCACAAAGAGCTATACTCGGCACACCTAGGACTAGTCAAACAATGTAGCGACGGATGTAGCAAATAAAATTCAAATTTGTGCCAAAGTGTTTCATGGCAACAGAAATTTCCATGCAGTACTCCAAACGCTAATGTGCACCATGAATGTCTATAGACAAGTATGTGTGAGGCTTTATGGGCCTGAGAGTGTGTGTGTGTGTGCGAGTTGGGTTGGCAGTAATAAATTTCCCTCGCTGTGCCATATCCCGCCTATCATTCTGCCTTTATTACGGCTGTTGCGCACAATAGGGGGGAAATGCAATATGCATTATTATGCTAATTATCTTTTTGATATTTCAATTCCAATTGAAATTCGTCTTGTCTGCTGAGAATTGCCGACGTTGATTAACTTGAAAAACACAGCAAGCTTATTAGTGCATGCAAAACTGTATATAAACCAAAAGTTAGTTCTCTTTAAGCAATAGCAAATTCTAATAAGCAAGAAGAAATCCGAGTGAGTGTCAAACCGTACCTGCATATTGGAAAATTTAACATTTTTGATTGGTATATTCACCAATTTCCGTTATTGATTTTCACCCAACAGTTTTTCCATTTAAAATCAAAATGTCCGCCCTGTTCATTTTTATTTATAAAAAAATAAATTGCAACTGTTTGTCACGTTGCTAGTTGGCTCAATTAATTGGTAATTCTAAAAAACAGCGAATAAAACAAATTTATATTTTTTACAATAAAATTATTAAGCTATATTTGAACTCTTATTGAACTCTTGGACTAAAAACACGATTAAAAATACGTCTTAGACCGAGTTGCCACTGCACATTGGGCGGAATTCACATTTTTTTGGCATAAAGTCCAAAATTATTTTTAATTATTTTCAAGTGTTAGGCTAGTTGTGCCTTATTTGTGCTTGAAATTTTGTAAATGCTTGAGTATCAGCCATTCCAATCGGATTGTATATTATGGCGCTTCAAAGTATGCGTAATACTCACAAGGGTATGTAATATATAGTGTGCTCTGCTTACACTATAAATGCTTTTGTTTTGTGCTGTATTTTAAGAATGACATATTCTCAATTCTAGGGTTTCGTGGAGCAGAACTAGCAAAGATTACGCCGGATTACCGAAGTCTGTGTAATATGGAAGTCTATGTAATTGTGTATATATTTATATAGAGTTAACAACTTAAGCGCAATGACGAGATATTTTAATATATATAGACTAGGTAAATTTTTGGTGACATGCGGGGAAATTCTGAATAAGAACATTTACTTAATAAATGAGACACCATATGGGGACTGATTTTTGGCTGCAAGATTTGACTAAGTGATATTTTGTATTAATAACCGTAACCTTAACCCAAACCCGAATCAGAATTGGGTTAATAACCGCAATCAAAACCGAAACCGATATACCACAACCGTAATATAACCGTCACCGCAAATAAAGGATCAGCCAAAACAGTAACCGTTACCCAAACCTTTATTCGTTCGGGTAATATTCTCTGCTTGTAATTCTAAAGTTCAAACTCCCTTATCCAGTAATATTGAAGTGGGAACTAAAGTTTGGGAAGCAGTTTAAAATAAAAGGGGCGCACTGTAGATTGTAAATGCTTTTTATCTTGTTTTTACGTTTAAATTGTAAAAACTGCTAAATCAACAATTTTTAGCCAAAAACGGAAAATATTTGATCTAAATTTGTAGTAGTAGTAGTAGTAGTATTATTTATTATTTTTTAATACGTGACAACAAATATGAATATAAGTTATTAATATCCTTAAAATAAGTAAATAATCATGTGCTTCTGGGCATGGCATTTAAAGCCGTCAGCCTATATTTCCTTTGAATAGTCCCCAATACTCCATTTCCGGTTACTACACTTGACTTCCCCGGTCGTCCCGAGATATCAAATCGTTCACCGGCAATGGTGCGTTAGAGGACCACTCATAGGAAAAACAAAATAAATAAACAAAAATTTTACATTAACTGATATTGACAATAGTTTTAAATTTAAAATAAAAAAAAATTGATTGCGATTATAATTGCTGCATTAATTAACATTAAACATTGAAATTTATGAAATTTATTATATTATTATTTATTTATTATGAAATTTATTAACATTTTACGATACATCATAATATTCTCTACAAATAAGCTTAAGGTCACCCATCCTCTTTCTCCATTTAAGACTCCAATTAATTCTGCATCACTCATATATTTCGCTCCAAAAAATCTTTGTCTAAACTCCCCGAGCACTGGACATCTCCCTAACGTATGTTTAATGTCTTCCTCCTCTTGCATATTACACAGGCTGCACCTTTTATCGAGCCCGAGTACATTCCTTCGATTTGCGTTTAGCCATAACATATCGGCCCTTGCCTTGATGATCAATGTTATCTGCTTACGGGAAAAATTATCATTGCAGTATCTGGCTGCGACTTGAAGATTCAGTTCTTTATAAAATCTTGACTGGCTTATTTTTGCATTTGCGTAGTATCTCTGAATACTTTGCAGTTTAAGTTTAATAAATAGGTCGTCAAGCTTATTGCACCAATCAAGGTACGTGTCAGATTCATTGCACAAGTTTAACTCAAAAGCCTGTAATTTATCATATTTAAGCTCCTTTTTGCCTCTCCATTCCTGTTAACGACGTGTTTTTTAAAAGACATTCCTGGTGTTAAAGTAACACCCAAGTATTTATACTGGCAAGCCACTTCCAATTCCGTACCCCTATATAACCAGGTTTCATTCGCTGCGCGTCTTCCACTTTTTTTAAAAATCATAATTTGAGACTTCTCAAGATTCACCTCCATTCCCCACGTTTCGCAATAACATTCCAGTTGCAGTTCTCAATTTTTCCGCTCTACATACGCGGCTCAAACTGGCGAGAAGAATTTGAAGTAATCAAGGACTTCTTCACACAGTCATCAACATGCTGCTCTATAATAATGGGCGACCTAAACGTTCGCATTGGAAATGAGCACCAAGAGCTAGACGAATTGACCCTAGCACATTTTACATCTGGCTGCAGAAATAGATCGTCGAAGGATGATGTGATCAACGCAAATGGTCGAGACTTTATGAGCTTTTGTGACGACTATGGTCTCATTGTTTTGAATGGTCGAACACTGGGGGATGAAGTGGGCAATTTTACTTACATATCCAGCCAAGGAAACTCCGTAAATGATATTTGCGCAGTCTCACAAGACTTAGTCGAACACATTGCAAAACTGCAAGTGGATGACGCCATCTGGTCAGATCACATTCCAGTCAGACTGACAATGAATCTGACTAGCACCAAGCAATCAAAACTTGATATGAAACTGCTGCCAAAACTATACTGGAATGAATCCATAAAACCTAAATATATATCTCTCTTGACCAAAAAATCTCGAAAAATTAAGCAATCACCGGAAACTCAATTACTTGATCTTACCTCAGCCATTAAATCATCATGTGTTTCAAAGAAGGCTGATAATACTTTCCTTCCCAAAAATAAATGGTTTGATCAAAAGTGTATGCGTGAGAGAACAGCTACTTTTAATGCTCTTAAAACTTATAAACGCACGGGTTCTCTCTCTGACAAAAAATATTATTTAGATAAAAAAAAGGAATATAACAAACTGTGTTTTTAAAAAAAAAGAGAATATCTTGATTCTTTTGCACAATCTCTAGCAAAAGTAAGAAATACGAAGGATTGGTGGAACATTGTGAAGACGCTGAAAAACGGAAAAATGCAGGTTGGGAATAGCATAACAGAAAATGAGAACAGCATTAAGCATTCTATATGCACCGAATTGGAGTGCAGATAGCAGCCTAGACGGGCCCATCACATTAATGGATATACGATCAATGCTTGCAAAGACCAAAAAATAATAAAGCGCCAGGAGAGGATCGAATACCCTATGAATTCTACTCAAATGCCTCTGACGAATTCTTGCAAGAGCTTGTTAAAGTTTATAACGACTTACTCACAAATACAAATTGAGATGACTCGTTTAAGAGAAGCATAGTATTTCTTATTCATAAGAAAGGCGACTTAAATAACCCGAAAAATTATAGAGGTATATCCTTTATGAACTGTTGTGCGAAAATTCTTATGGGTATAATCAACGAAAGGCTGACAGAATGGACCAAGATAAATAACAAAATAAATGAGTTCCAGGCCGGATTTCGACAAAACTACTCCACAACTGACAATATATACAACCTGAATGCAATAGTTAAGCTAAAATGGGCAGAAAACAAAAAAGTTGACGCATTTTTTGTGGACTTCCGGGCTGCATTCGATAAAGTACCGAGAGATCTTTTGATCTACAAGCTACACCAACTAGGTGTGTCCACAAAAATTGTAAATTTTGTCGAGGCTGTATACAAGGATACAGTGGCAGCGGTGTGGTCCGGAGAGAATCTGTCTCAAGACTTTTGTACGAGCAGCGGAGTTAAACAGGGATGCCTTCTATCCCCCCTGCTGTTCGCGTTATATTTGAATGACACACGAGGAGCTGGAAGATGGCCTGTGGATGGATGATATTAACATACGGCTGCTTCTATATGCCGATGATATAGTCATGTTGTCGGATAATGTCACCACACTTCAAAGGATGATAGTAAAACTTGAATGATCTAAATTTGTTATACACTTCAAGCAAAGAAGGAATTAACTGCAACCATATATCTTAACAATATTATAAATGTAAAAAGTTTTTATTTATTATTTATATTTATTAAGAGTATTTAATAAAGCGCTTGATGATTAGATGACAATGCAGGAATTGGTTAAAGGGGTATTCTGCATTTTTTTTATAGTTCAAATATCCATATTTGAGAATATCACCCCAAAAGGATTTTTTGAAAATCGAAATACTTTAGAAGATATATCGTTTTTAGTGGAGCAATGTTTTCGCTAAAACGAGAAATTTTTGAGTAAATATATTTCCAGTCAATAAAACTGTGATATAACGGCTGGTTCTTGAATTTGAATGGTAAGATATTGTCGCCCAGATCGATATCGATTATTAATCGGCTTTTAATCGAAAATTTTTAGTCGAAAATCGAATTTTCTTTTTTTAATGGCCGCCATTTTGTCAAAAAAATCACAAAACTTTTTTCAAGGTTCAGACCAGAATTACATCTATTCTGATTATAACCCCGATTTTACTTCTCACTATAACTTTTTTTTTGGACACCCACTTTGACGGCCATCGCATCGATGCTGTAAACATTTTTTTACTTTAATCTATTTGTAACAAAATAATAAAAAAAACGCTTTGCGTTTTCAAATAAGATTTTTTTTAAAAAGGGTCCAAAAAACAGACACACATGAAGAATCCCTTAATAAAAGGTGAAGAAAGAAGGAAATTTTCAAAATTTTCATGGGTCCTATGAAGATTAAATAAGTGCTTATTAAAGATTGTGATGAAAACATAATAATATTTGTACTCCGAACTGTAAAAAAAATGGCGGTTATTTCCAAAATTGTCATTTGCGCTTAGATTTTTCGCGAAATCTGCAAAGTTTTATCAGATTTGGGAATCAGAAAGAATTGATAGATGGCAATCGTAGACACCTAAATGCTTAGATGAAATCGCGAAAATTTCAAAGTTTTTGTATAATGTAGACTGGTAAATGACCGTTCAAGATCAAGCGTTCCAAAAATCTGGGAAAAACACATTAAATGTTGCATTTAGGTGTCTACGATTGCCATCTATCAAATCTTTCTGATAAGTTCAGATTATCATGAAGGGTTAATAATTGACAATTAAAGACGGTACAGAGTATAAAAATTTCAAAAGCTAAGTCTGCAAAATCTTTATTTTAGAGTTAGATCCGTCCTTTTCCAGACATGAGGTCCGCCAATTCCAAGCCGCCATTAAAACAGATTAATATTTTTTTACCATAGATATTACAAAACAAGTGCATCCAAATGATTAGTTCTTAGGTGTGATTTTATGTTGGTTGTATTACCACATGTTGTAACAGTATTGCCATATAATTTGTAATTGAAACAGTTATTTTCTTTTTATTATTTCAAAGTTTTTTATATATTTTACATAAGTCCCATATTTTATATACTGCCCCATTCAATATTTTAGGTTAATTCTGATCCTCATGGAAACCCGCTCTTTCTTCTTTGCTTCTTTGCTATATCCGGTTCCGGACCTGTGATTAAATCGATTGATTTCGGTAAACGGTTTTTGTTTGAAATATTGCATTAATTTCGAACCTGTCCACTTTAAACATTTGTCGAATTTATTTGCTTCGTCATGGCCCATCAATATGAAGGCTATTAAAATGGCATGTGCCACACTTTGTGGCTGGAAAGTGCGGTATTAATGCAAAAACGCAGCTGCTTATTAACAATAATTTCCCCAAATGTGTGGTTACGTTTAAGCCAACAAACGCCAAAAACGCGCAACAATAATAATGTCTGCATTTGTGTGTGTGTGTGCGCGTGTGAGTATCTACAATTATTAACTTGTATGTGTGTATGTGGCATCCCGAACATGGGTTCAATTCCCTCGAATGCGGAACAACAACAAATGTGGGAAACAATAACAATGCCAATGCGCGGGCGTGTGTATGTGTGTAAATGAATAATGACAAATGTGTGGGTAAGGCTGGGGCATCCTCCTGTTGTTGCTTTGGGCCACATTGTTGCTCCTTTTGGCCTTTTGTTGGGCAATTAAATTAAACTTAACACTGCCCATGGTCCAAACTGGTGCCAGAAAGAGGCAGATCTCTTTGTAAGCGTGTATGTATGTGTGTGAGTTTGCGTTCTTACACACAACAGCTGCCTCATGTGGATGGTAATTCAGCAGTTACAGCAGCTAATTATGTATAGACTTGTTTAATGACGCTCTAGAGATTTAGTTGCAGGCAAAAAAAAAACAGAGTCCGCTTTAATGTGACATGTATTTGTTAAACTGGTATGAAAACTATATTTGGTTGTCTTTCTGCATTTGCTTATGTGACTGCGAAATCCATATTTCGAGATGTTCCTGTTTGAGAGGTGCGTAGTATGTTTAGGTCTTTATTCAAGACCCATTTCGCTTGACTTAAGAATTTTTCATTCTTGGATTGAAACTTTAGGAAGTTTTGAAAGTTGTTGTGAAAAACATTCAAATCCTTTATTTATCTCAGTGGCTCGAAGAAGAGGTTTAGAGATGAACTACACTACAACATAGATATTACTTTGATAAAATTCACGCTTTTATTATGTAATCATGAATTCGCCATTATTTTAAAGGTAGCTTCTCATCCTTTAAACAATCAGATTAAACCAATAACCTGAAGTACAAACTATTACAAAAGTACGGTAATTACGAAAATACTTGATTCAAGAACAAAAGTCTTATTTCAAGTACGTATTTCTAGATCCCGAAATACTTGTTTGACGACCGATTCGGGATGATTTGAGTACATTTCGAACTAGTACTTTTGATCTTCTTAGGGGAGTGGCCAAAATTTGTTTCGTTAATAACTTCGGTGTTTTAGCTCAGATTTCATTGTGCTTTTCAGAGTAGATAGATTTTAGGCCCAAGATAATATATATTAAGCGAAGTGGTTGTAACTTTAAAATTGTGGCTCTGAAAGGGGTTTTGAGGGGGGAGGGGGGGAAATTTTGCAAATCTGAAACAAACTTGATCTGCGTACGGTATACACCTATGTTCATGCAAAAATTTTTATCTCTATCTCTTATAGTCTCCGAGATCTACGCGTTCATACAGACAGACGGACGGACGGACAGACGGACATGGCTAAATCGACTCGGTTGTTGATGCTGATCAATCATTGTGTGAAATCATTGAAAACTTATAAATACTAGGGTTGAGAGCGATATCATTAAAACCAAAAATTTGTTCTCACTAAAACTACTTTTTCGACCGATCATTCCTATGGCAGCTATAAGATATAGTGGTCAGATCCGGTCAGTTTCGACATATTAGCAGTGTGCAGAGTCTTCTTTCTCTGTGCAAAGTTTCATCTCGATAGCTTTAAAACTGAGAGACTAGGTTACGTAGAAACAGATAGAGAGACGGACAGACAGACAGACGGACGGACGGACAAGGCTAAATCGACTCAGTTCATCGTCTAGATCAAGTATTTATATCAGGGCTGCAAACCGGTCCGGAGCTGGACCGCTCCGGAGTCGGAGACTCTGAGGTTTTCGCGAAAATTTCGCGGCTGAACCTGAACCCGAACCGGAGCAAAAAAAAAGTTAAAAGTGGTTCGGTTTAGAAAAAAATTCATATTCCTTTTTTCTGGCTGACTTATGTTTTGGTGCTTTAAGGTTTGAATGTTCGTAAATACATAGAAAGCTCTTAAAAAAACGTTTTTACTTTTTACGTTCAATCTGAAATAAAATCATAGAACTTTTTAAAGCATGCTCTAGGTCATTTAAGTTAGGATTTTGTCCATAACTGGTCTAAAACAAGACACGCACAACACCACAAAAGAGGCTGGTTGACAGTATAGCTATTTCATGAATACCAATTCAATCTTCAGCTGTCTTCGTCTGTCCTTAGTGTGTTGGCAGAAAGTACCTCATGACAGAACTGATGTGACCGCTTGGGAATCCCAAAAGCAGACTTGTAGCAAAATCCGACATCAGCAGCATAATAAAGTTTTTTTTTTTTGAATCCAAGAAACTTAATTTTTTGACCTTGAAACCAAAACAGCTTGCAAAGAGACAAATTGCTGAATTGTATGAATCTCAAAAAGAACTCATTAATAAAAACATCACTGATTATTCTTATGATCATGAAATGCAATCCTTAGCTAAAGAGCTAGAATATAAAGAATTAGTGACAAATACATAATAGTGAACGACTTCGTAGCTTCATTTGAAGGATTTCCAAGATCGCCTAAAGATTCTAATGTGTTAAAGGTTTGGATAAACTATCATTGCAAATCCATAGTTGGCTAATGTTGTTACAATTTACAATTCCCGTTTCTTAAGCTAGCAAAAACAAAATTATTTCTGAGCCTACCTAGGTTCACCGACCTACTGAACCCGATCCGTGAACCCGAACTCAAAAAAATAGTGGAACCTCCACCGATTTCAGAGGGGTTTGCAGCCCTGATTTATATAGTTTATAGAAATGAATATTTTAATGCGTGTCAAACTTCTGACAACTATATTAAAAATATAAATATCGTATTATGTGCTATTAAATATCGTTGTTATTTGTTGATTTTGCCATCACCATACCCGGGGTAAGTGGAAATTTATAATTCTTTTTGAAAACAGGATATTAAATCTTTGGCACAGTTCAGTTTTTTCAGTTAGCTGTTTATGTTGAGTTAGTCTAAGAGTTAGTCTTATCACTTACTCTAAGTACTCTTTGCTGAGAACTAAATCGCTAAATCAGTGTTTCAAGAGCGTTGCTAGTCTCAGCCGATGAAAATAATTTGTACAATTTAAATGTAGATAGGAGGTAAATTATCATTAACGCCAGCTATTATGGCCAATATTTGTCAGGGCTTAAACTAGTTGTCTTGCAGTTAATGCATTCTGATTCGCAATATTTCATTAATTCCCTTTTAACTGCATTCATTTCCTCAAAAAGTAGCACAAAAAAAATAATAAAATCACATGCAAAGCTATTTGAACTAATAACTCAATTAATAACTCATTTTGTCCCTGTTGGGGAAAAAATGAAAGTAAAACTTTTCCAGTGGCCCATCAAATGCAATTTGTGCACCACACCCACTTAAATATAGTAGGCGCACATCATTTGCCATGCGAACTTTTATAAAAAGCAAATTAAATGACTTGCCGGCTTCACAAAGAGGAATCGCCACCAAAAACACAAGAAAAAACAAAAGCAAAGGCAAAAAATAGCCTCTACAATTTGATTACACACGAAAAAATGTCCAGCACAAAAAAAAACAGGGGCAACTGCAGCGACAACGTTGTAATTCAATTTCGGGCACAGGAAGCGCACACAAGCAACAACAAAATAAAAAAAGAGAATAAGTTAAATTTGACACAACGAGATTTGAATGCCCTTTATGCATCAAAAAAATATACATTTCACGATAAATGCCCTTAAAAGTATGCAAATCTTTTTTCCCACAATAATTTTTTTCTCTCAAAATTATGGCAGAACCTTACAATTTCAAGCTCTGTCTCATCTTCTTAGCTCTTAATACTGTTCAAGAATAAAAATTCCTAGCATTTTCACTTTACCCTCTGTTAGGGTATAGAAACGTAGCTGCTAATGAAAGTAACGACATCCGAGGAGGAGGCGACAGCTGGCAAAGAAATGCAGTGGAAGGCAACACACAAAAACCAAATAGAAAAAAAAGGAAGGCCAGCCAAATCCGCTATTAGGCATTTAACAACAAATTTAAATTATTTATAAACGGAAAAAAATGGTAATAAAATTTTCCTGATTTTCAAAATGTCATCGAACTATGAGAATATTTCAATTAATTTCCACCCCCACCCTGCTTAAGACCTTGCCAACAGGCGGCTGTAATTCTTTTTCACAGCTTCCTGCCAAACAGTTGGCTTTTTGACAAACCACCAAACGACATATGTGCCAGTTGTGCCGGCTGGAAAGGCGGCGGGGGCCGGTGGTCTGTTGGGGTGTAAGGCAGCCGCAGGAAACGGAAATGCGCATTTACACGTAACATTAACTGCCGTCAGCGAGTCGGTGCCGGAGTCGTCGGCCAGGAACCCACAGCAAAACAAACAAAAACCAGAGAACCAAAAACGCAAAATCAACAAACAAACAGCCAGGTTGCCGCCAGGAAGCATGGAGGTGGATAGGATGTAGAATGTCGAATGCGCGTATGCCATATGGTAATGGTAAAAGCATTAAGGTGTACCAGCTATCCAGCTTCTGAGTCGCGCATCCGATGATGGGTTTTACAAGTGTGTGAAGTTATGCGCACTAAACGATGGCAATGAGATGTCGATGGATTCTTTCTGCTTTTGCATAAATCCCTCAAAGCATTGGCGAAACAAACTCTTCAAAATATATTCAAGCGTCAACGAGTGACGAGCATTGGGGTGTCTTAATGTGCTAGTAAGTACACATATACCACTACAAAATATATACATGTGCGTCCTTTTAGAGGTTAAAGTGGAAGTATGGAAGCCTTTCTTGTTTTTGAATAATATTGGAATTTAAGTCAGCTTAAATTTTATTTCTCTTAGAATAAAGTACTGATCTATGTTTCTCTGCGTTTGATTACGAAAATACTTGATTTATGTATAATATTCTAATTTCACTCAGAAAAAATAGAGGCAAGCTAACTTCGGCTCAACCCTTGGAGCATAATATATGCCTCCCAATTTATTTGGCCTCTATACGATATATTCTTTCAATTTTGAGCAAACTCCCCAAAATGGTGTTGAAACATGTATCATTCATATCTGGAAAATATTAAGACGCTACCATTGAAAACAAAAACGTTTTTCCCTCTAGAACTACTTTTCCGACCGATCGTTCCTATGACAGCTGTACGCTATGGTCATCCGATTATGATATCATTAAAACTGACAGAGGAGATAGCATAGAAACAACCAAGGTTTATTTTTAATAGCACATAAACACTTAATTTCAAATTTTTCAGAGCTTGGAATCGAAGCAGCTGAACCTAATTGTGACACAACAATTATTGGGACCAAGGTATACTAAACAAGGTAGGCGCACTCGTTCTCTCACTCTCTTGGCAACTTGTTAAATTTTAGCCAGTAAGCTATGGAGCAAAGAGTATTAGAGAGGAACTTTGCTCAGTCGACACCGCTTCTGTCAGAAAATTGTGAGCTGTTCGCTCTCATTTACGCTCTCCAGATACTTTTTGGTCAGCTGTTCGCTCTCTCCGGATATATTTGGGTTACGGTCGTCACGCTCTAACCACACCGATTTCCTACTGGCACTTTGAAGTATCTTTTTGGGCACTATCGTTTGGGACCAGCAAAATTGAGAGGCAGCGCAAACGTTCTCTCTAATTCTAATTGCTCCATGGCTTACTGACTGAGACTTAACAAGTTGTCAAGAGAGTGAGAGAATGAGTGCGCCTACCTTGTTAAGAATATCTTGACCCCCAGTCGCTGTAATGGATGTTGTACTGCTACCGCTGCTCCGCTCAGGCTGGTCCATTACCATGCCCAATCGAATCGAAAGAGTTATAGCCGAGCAAGACCCGTAGCTCTTTCTGCAGTGGGGGGGTTGGTCGCTATCTTCTTGATTCGGACCATCACAATTATAAGTAAGATCCCTCCGAAAACTACAAATACTGAGAGCTAAACTCTCTAACAAAATTTATCGACCGGGCAGAACAGGAGGGCCACCCAGAAGAGCTGTTGCCCTAAAGGTACGATATTTCCTACTCACAAACTAATCTGAGACTTCTCCTAAATAAAGCAGCATCGGCGGTGTCTAAGCTTCACCCTACCCTACTATTCAAAATTTACTGAAGGACCCCACAAAACACTTCAGAACTGCACTTTTAGATCACCATGTCTACAGGAAAATTCAGAGCTTTTAGCACTTCATTATAATTCGTAATTTATTCACTTTGAATCTTGTAAGTTAATGATAAAATCATTAATTTTGAGTACTTTATGTTTATTTTGTGTAGCTTATGTAAATTTCTCAGAAGTAAGAGCGACATGTAAAAAAGCTACATGCCACGTGTTGAAAGTGAAAAGATCAAGAATTTTCGTTTTTAAATCTAAAATTTTCAGTATAAAAACTTCAATAAGCCAGAAAACTTTAGATTTTAGTTCGAAATTTCTTGATTCAATAGCGTTTTTAAAAACTCCAAAGCTCTTGATTTTAAGAACGTTTTTGGATATGTTAAGCACGATTTCGGATTTTTTAAGAACTTTAGGAGCTCAAAAAATAATTATGATCTGAACAAATAATGCTTGGATGATGAATTTTTATTTGTCACGTGGCGCTGACGTCTTGCATATTGTGTGTTGTTTTGTGGAGTGTCCCGGCACTCACGCAAAAGAGTTTTGGCCGATAGTTGGCGGGGGGGAAGATGACGAAAGATGGGTAGGATAAAGTGTAAAAAGAGAGAAACAGTGACTTAACAGTGACGGAACAGTGACTATACAACGACTGAAAATCGACTGAACTGTGACTAAACATTAAGTGAAAAGTGACCAATCAGTCAATACATAGTGACTAAACAGTGACTTGAAAATGACTACACAGTGACTTAAAAGCGACTTAGCAGTGACCAAACAGTGACTCACCATTGACTACAAAGTGACTACACAGTGAACAAACAGTGACTTAATAATGGGCTATCAGTGGGTGACCGAGGGGGGAACAGAGAGGGTTTACAATAAATTCTATTTTTTTGCTATTTCTAAATTGAGATTATTATTTCTGCCTTTTATTCCTTCATTTATCTAAAGAAAGAACACAGCAGCAAGTGATTTAATCACTTTATTGGTATTTTAATACCCTTTAAGTTTTCTTATATTAAAAGATGGCTATTGAGAAAGCTTGTGATTTTTAAATTATACCTTTAAATTTAGTATCGTGTTTCACTTCAAAACCTTGCGAGTGTTAACTACACTCACACCTCGTTGGGGTTTTTTTTCGAACTTAAACTAACAGCTCGGTTTTACATCAAGAACAAAATGATCCAAAATTAAAACTTTTTTCTGGAAACAAGAAAACAAGAACTCTACATTACAAATTGGCTTGCTCTAGCTCTTCTAGTCTCTGTGATCTAGGTGTTCTTACAGACTATCGGACATGTCTATATCGACTCGGCTGTTGATGCTGATGAAGAATCAATATTCTATTTATGGTCGGAAACCCTCTGAGTATACAAATTTATGAGTTTGGGTACATGATTCATTCAGAGGGACCTGAAAGGTTTGCAGCCTTGGTAATTACACTGTTTCAACAATAAGTATAATAGTCTTGGGCCAAACCTTTAACGTTTAAGCAAGCTTAAGTTCATCAAAATCAATGACAATTTTAATGATAATATGCATTAATTCCTTGTGTCCACACCAAGATTTCTGAAATTTCGATATATGTATAATTGACAATTCTTGTTTGTTAAGTATGCATCCCAGAATCCTTTCCTACTGCTAATGAAATTTATAGCACTGCAGCAATTGGCTGCCATTTTTGTTCAGATTTATTGAACTGCATTAAATTTCCATTAATGTTAAAACTAAACAAATACAACAACTACTGTAAATAAGTATAAAGTGTAAGGACTCAAAGTTGTGCTTTGGTGAGTAACTGGAGTCTGTTTGTGGCCTGGTCAGTCAAATGCAAACACAATCACACACATGGGGAATTTAGAATGAACAAACCAACTGACAAACAAAAAGCCCACCCCGGGGGCATTTCTATGACAATTTGGTAGTAAAATATTGAAAAGGTAGAAGTTGCTGTTGTTTGTCGCAATCTTGAAGTGTATCTATTTATCTTTAAACATTATAAGTATTTTTCAATACATTGTCCTTGTATGTAAATATTTGCTTAATAAATTGTCGAGTAAATCATTTGGCTTTGCAATGTTTGTTAATTGACATGAAAAAAGAAACACTGCATAAAACTAATTTTGTTCTATTTTCATTTACTTAAAAATTCATTTTAAATGCTTTTAGCTCAAGTTTTACTGAGTTGATAAATTGCTGCATATATGAGTATGAATGCATTTTGGTCATTTAGACAAAAATTATGTTTTTCCTGGACTTAAAAGACCAGCTCGTTATATATAAATGCATAATAAATCACGTTCTACCGAGGCTGACATCATTTTGCCAGAGCTAAAAGTTTTGCTTTAAAATATATTAGAAGCCACATACAAAGCAACAGTTTTTTTGCACACATTTAAAAATTGAAATGCACTTTAATCAAAAATAGAGCAACAAAATGTATCTAAAATCAAAATTTATTGCATGAATTTAATAATCGACAATTAATCATTTTTTTGTATGCATTAAGGATTTTATAAAATAGGCTACTATTGCAAAATATTTAAATGGGTTCACATTTTGATCCCATTTTTTGGACACTCGTCCGCCCCCTGGTTGTCGTTACCTACACGAGAATGATAGATTTGAATTCACCGTACAAACTAAAATCTCTTTTGGTATCAAATGATTCAGAGAGCTCTGTTCCTATTTGGACAGAGCTTTACGCGTTTGTTAACGTCATCATGCAAAGTCCTAAGTTCTTTGATAAGAATAAAGAAATACTTGGCTTTACAGCTTCAAATGGCCAAGCCCAGCTTCTCTAAATCTCTTTGATGGCATACAAAAGGAAGACCAGGGCTTATCACTGATGATAAGTTATCAGTGTATGGGAAAAGATGTTGGGCTGTGTCTCATGGGTTTCTTCAAGAATTGTCGCAATGTGAAAATCTTTGGTCTGTGTTGGTTTGTTGTTCAAAGGATGCTTTAGTCAGTCATGGCTTAGTGACAGTCGCTCGTCATCGCCTCCTTTATACACCCAACTAGAGTTGTCAATAATACTCAAAATACACTGTTCAACAGTGAAAAGTATCCAGAGCATCGTTAACTAATTCCAACGTGCGTACTCATGCTGATTTCGAGATGGTATGTCAAAGCCATATCTTAGTTTCCGTTTCCAAGAAATTCGCGAAAAACTAAATTTCCGACTTTTTGCCGTTGTAGAATTTTTGTAGGTCACACTTACACAATTTTATTAAGCTTCTAGGATAGTACACACATCAATGCAACTGAGAAAAATGAAACACGCCATATAACTATTGCCAATGGTGTCGAAATTGGCCTTCAAAGTCAAATTTTACTTGATTTATAGCAATTTTTTCAAACTAAACCATTTGCTACAAGCCATTCTATTTGTCGGACATTTATTGGCTCAATACCATCATATAGCTCAACTAATGCACTAATTATGGTAATTTTTTGGCAATTTTGTCAGGACCGCAAGCAAAGTTACAGCCAATAATATCCAAAAATCAAGATTAAAATTTATGGGAGGCAAACTAGATTCCCACCCGAAATTTTTATAGCAGTTTTAAAAAGGCAACTTGATATAGCACTGGCTTAACTAAATATTTAATCTAATGTAAAATAACAACATTCATGGAATGCTACGTTAACATTTGCAGATAGTAGAACCATGGCAGAATTATAAAAAGGCTACTTGGATACTACTAAATGAACCTTATGCTTTTGTAATTTTCATTCAATGTTTTAAAATTTTACAAGTTGTCGGATTGAGTTCCTTGAATTCAGAATACGGAGAACTTAGTTCGTCAGCTCAGCCACATTAATAACGGAAGCTGATTTGAAAGATCTTGTAAGGGACTTAGAATTACCAAAGAGCTAAGCTGACTTTCTAGGCTCGAAACTTCAGCAATGGAACCTTTTAAAATGTGGAACGACGATTACATCTTTACGCAGTAGACAAAAGGAATTTACTCAATATTTCGAAAGTGATGAGAGCTTAGCATGTTGTAACGATGTCAGTGGATAATTGGAGGCTAAAATCATCACATAAAACAAGCACGAATGGAGACTCTTTATGGATAGCCCTTAGGCAATTTTAAAAGCTGTTTTATTACATAACGAAAATAGTGCACCTTCGATTCCCATTGTTCATTCTGTACATATGAAAGAGAGCTACGAAAGCATGATAAACTTTGTGCTGCATATTAAATGACCACCAGTGGCAAATTTGCGGAGATTTGAAGATCTTAGATCTTCTCCTAGGACTACAACTAGGATACACGAAATTTTGTTGTTTCAATTTCGAATGGGATAGTCGTGACAGAAAGGCACACTATATAAATAAGTGGTGACTTCTTGCACATTAGTTGACCCAAAAAAGGTGTTTTTTCCACCGTTGCCCATAATACTGATGAAGAATTTCGTTAAAGCAATGGATAAAAATGCAATTGCTTTCCAAATCTACGCCAGAAGTTTTCCAGACAAAGCGAAGCTAAGATAAAGGAAGGTGTTTTTGTCGGTCCGCATTTAGAAAGTTATTTAATGATGCTAACTTCGACCTAGTCATAGAAGGTAAACAAAATTTGTAAATTTATTTCAAGATAATTGTAAATCTGTTTTTAAGGAAAAGAAAAAAAGCCTGGGACGACTTTCGCCTTGTCACAAATAATTTCTTAGGAAATAAGAGGAATGTCAACTATTCTGAACTAGTTCAAAATATGCTATCATCCTTTCACATTCTGCGCTGGAAAAGACATGCTACCAGTAAGCATGAACAAGCTTCAGTAAATCATGTGAACAAACGGAAGGCGAAAGACTTTGGGAGACCGAAACTGAGATGGGAAGACCAGGTTCGGGTCTGGGTTTGGTGCCAGGTTGCACGAAACAGAAACGACTCGCGGGTATCAATTGCGGTGGAGGAGACCGTTAAGCTGTTGTTATATTCATGCAGTGCCAAAGAGAAGGGAGAACTAGACTTTTCTTTTCAATACTAATCGCAAATGTTAACGTAGCATTCCATGAATGTTGTTATTTTACATTAGATTAAATATTTAGTTAAGCCAGTGCTATATCAAGTTGCCTTTTTAAAACTGCTATAAAAATTTCGGGTGGGAATCTAGTTTGCCTCCCATAAATTTTAATCTTGATTTTTGGATATTATTGGCTGTAACTTTGCTTGCGGTCCTGACAAAATTGCCAAAAAATTACCATAATTAGTGCATTAGTTGAGCTATATGATGGTATTGAGCCAATAAATGTCCGACAAATAGAATGGCTTGTAGCAAATGGTTTAGTTTGAAAAAATTGCTATAAATCAAGTAAAATTTGACTTTGAAGGCCAATTTCGACACCATTGGCAATAGTTATATGGCGTGTTTCATTTTTCTCAGTTGCATTGATGTGTGTACTATCCTAGAAGCTTAATAAAATTAGCAAATATTGCTAAGTGTGACCTACAAAAATTCTACAACGGCAAAAAGTCGGAAATTTAGTTTTTCGCGAATTTCTTGGAAACGGTAACTAAGATATGGCTTTGACATACCATCTCGTAATCAGCATGAGTACGCACGTTGGAATAAGTTAACGATGCTCTGGATACTCACAAAAGGTCACAATTTGTTGAACTGTGATATCAATATCTAGCGGCCGCTGTTTCTGATCTTTTTAATTGGATTTAAATTTTACTTTTCTGAAACTAGTCATTACATATTTTTGAACTATTTACTAAACAGAAAGAAAGGTAAATTTAAGGAGAATTGTTTTTTCATTTACATTTTTAAACACTGTACCAAGGGTACACAGAGTATATTAAGTTTGTGCAAAATAATGTAACAGGGAGAAGGAATCATTACCTACCCTATAGGGTATATATTTTTGATCAGCATTAACAGCCGCGTCGATATAGCCATATCCGCCTTTCCGTCTGTCCGTCCGTATGAAGAAACAGAACTCATATGTATCGATTTTGCCGAAATAATAATGAAGAAGTTATAGGCAAAAAAGTGAACTTCCATAGTCGGGCTTGACCGCCTTTCTCACATGTTTTAAATCCTTTGGATGACTTAATATATATTGGATAAAAATCAAAGATTAAACGTATATTAAAACGATATTCTTATTATCAATAAAAATAAATATCGCAATTATGCAATGGATTATAAATAAATACCTTTTTTTATACTCTGTACGAAGGTACATAGAGTATATTAAGTTTGTGCAAAAGAATGTAACAGGCACAAGGAATCATTTCCGACACTATAAAGTATATATATTTTTGATTAGCATCAACAGCCGAGTCGATATAGCCATGTCCGTCTGTCCGTCCGAACAAACAGATCTCGGAGATGGAACGAGATAGAGGTTTGACTTGTATGGGACAAATGCTTCTTATACTTGAAGGCAGATCAAGTTAATTCCAAATTTTGGCCAAGGCCCCTCCCGCCCGCGCAATTCGGAAAAAACGTTATATCTCCTACAGCTTTAAACATTTTTACCTTCTCGAGATAGTTAGTAATTAGCAAAACGAATAACTTTGCCGAAGAAATAATAAGGATCATATGAGCGGTTCTCAAGTTATGAGCAAAAATGTGCAAAATAGCCGAGTTAAAAAAGTGTTGCATACTTTTCAGATGATCACCCTAAGGAACGCAGGAACACTGTTAAACATGTTTTTTCATGAGTAACGGGTATATCGAAGTCGATTAGAACCGACTTTAACTTGCACTCTCGTTTTCTCTGTGTTTATTAGTATGAACTTTTTAAGGTCATGCTCTTACCCATCTATCTGATACTTTTTGATGTATAATCAGCGTAAAAAAAATTTTAAGTAAATAAAAATGACGATCTTGATCATTTCTTCGGCAAATCGAATTATTTTGCTAATTACTAACTATCTCTAGAAGGTAAGAATCGTCTAATTTCAAAACTGTAGGAGATATAACGTTTTTTCCGAATTGCGGGGGCGGGAGGGGGCGTGGCCAAAATTTACAATAAACTTGATCTGCGTGCAGATAAAAGAAGCATTTGTCCCATACATGTCAAACCACTATCTCTTACCATCTCTGAGATCTAGGTGTTCATACAGACAGACGGACAGACGGACGGACGGACAGACGGACAGACGGACATGGCTATATCGACTCGGCTGTTGATGCTGATCAAGAATATATATACTTTATATGGTCGGAGATGATTCTTTCTGCCTGTTACATACATTTGCACGACTTTAGTATACCCTTTTTACTCTACGAGTAACGGGTATAAAAGTAGTGTAAAATTTAGTCGAAAATATGTAATGCCCGCAAGCATACCAAGATCATTCTTGCATTCAACTTGACGTCTTGCACTCATTTTTCAACCTAAGTCAATCACTTAAAATCTTAACCAGGTACAAAATTAATTTGTTATGTCATAGTAGCCCTTAAATAGAAGTGATGTATGAATGAATGATAGGGCGTTCAATTACCTTCCAAGAGAGCATTACCTTTTTTTAATGAAAGACATGATACTGAAGATATTTCCATTTTTTTACAAATCAAAAAACTAGCTTTTCCGCGATTTCTCGAAAACGGCCCCATAAAAAAATTTGCAGATTGGATTTTTGGACTCAGCAAATGGATTTACATACGAAATGACTGTCAGATGGTCGGGATCGGAAATGCTGTAAACTAGTGTAGTCGGCGTTGATTTTATTTAAAAACTATTCGAATGAAAAATAATAAAAGTCTTCTACTATGTGTTATTTCGAAAGATGACAGCAATTGAAATGAACAAATAATTTCGATCTAAAAATTTTTATTCAATCAACGTGTCGTATGAGTAAGTTTTTTTTTCAAAACTTTAGGGCTCTGTCGCGACTATATAAAATAAAAATAGAATTATTTGATTTTCACAATTATTAATTATAAACCAAATATTAGCTTTGGGAATGCGAGACCTGGTTTTTTCCATTTTGTCGTTTTGGGGTCCAGGCTAGTGTTATGTTGTTGTGTTGCAAACATCTGGACCAAATCCTTGAAAGGGTGTATAAATCCAATAGTTAAAAAGAAATATTGTAAATTTAATTATAAACAATATTAAGTTTTATGTTCTGCTGAACATAGCATACTTAACAATTGGCTGCATTCTTTAACTTGCCTTGCGGCACGGTCAACCGCTAAGATGCCAACATTTTTGTTCAAGTTTCTGAGTTCTTAAATTTATAAAACAAAGTCTTTGTGCTTGCCTCCCTCTTACAATCCCTAGCTCAAGTGACTGTTTTTTAACAAGCTTTTCTTTTTAAATAGGAGATGTTGTCCTGTCCCGTTTCATCATCGACTCTTGCCAATTAAATCCACAATTTCACAAAACCCAGTTCGTGTGTACATTAGAGTTTAGGACACAATTGCAGTGGGTTTTTGCTTTATGTGTATCATAAAAAGGCAGAGTGTGTGCTTGCTGGTTTTATGATACACCACGAGTGGCGAGTACGGCGTATGCTAAACATGAGATCGTTAAGAAGCCATCAAGTAGTGCACTTTTGTACTTCATTGCACATGCACAGGCAGTGAAGTAGAACGAAGTTTTTTTTTTGTTTTTTGCTTTGGCATAAAGCGGTCTCATAATAATCATAGGTAATCTAAATTCACAGTTATGCATTGTCTAGGTTCTTTTGCCCCTACCGTTGCCAGGCGGCTTTGGCTTGAGGCCTGAGTTTGAGTTTGAGTTTTGAGTGCATTGTAAAGTGCATAATATAATGGTATTTTTTTGGCAGAGCTTAGTTGTGTGTATGTACACATGTTCAGGTCTGGTCAAGTGTGTGTTTGAGAGTGTGAGCCTGTTTTGGCTGTGTGGAGTGTAATTTACATTTATGGTGATTGTAATTACAAATTGTTTTCATGCTTGTTGAGCCGATGCCAGCTGCCTCTCATACCAAAGTATACTTTTAGGAGCATAAATTCAAATTATTGTTATTATAACTCAGTGTTGTGGTAACTTAGCCCTGCGCTTGTATGTAATTAATTACATGTAATTTTAGGATATTATTTTACCTAAGAAATATGATTTTTGTGCTCTGTAAGTTATTTCGCTAAATAAATTCGACTTTTAGAACGACTGAATGATTTTCCATTAACCAATTGCATTTCTAAGCTGTCGCTTTCTGGAGATTTCCTTTAACTACTTCAGACATTTTACTTAGCCTGTTGTCTTTGAACTTCACGATGCCAGCAACAACAATTATGAGGGGTTGGGGGCTTGGGAAAAAAGTTTACACAGTTTGTCATGGAATCTGAGTTGTTTGCGGTGTTGCCTTGCTCTTGGGTGGGGGTGCCAGGAGAAGGCATTTCAGTGCTGATGGCAATTGTTGTTTGCTGTGGCCTGATGGGCGTTTGCCAAGTGCGTTTACCTTCAGCGGCGCAAACAAATTGAGGACTAAGTGTGGCGCGGCTGGCAACAATTGTCGATAAATCATTACATGCCAAATGCTTGTTTGTTTGTATTTGTGTGTTTGCACTCACACACAGACAAATGCCCGTACAAACATAACTGCATGGCGCTTATGTTAAAAGCACCCAACGGGGGCACTTATCCAGCGCCCAGGCATTGTCTGCTCCTCCTGGCTGCCCTATGAGTGATGTGTCATTGTGTCATGCGATACTATGACAGCTTCTTTTCTAGTTTTCTGTTATGACAATGGCCCAGCTTAAGGCGCTATGTAAATTTGCAGATGTGTGAGTGTGTGAGAGTGGGTCAGTGGGTGTGCGGCTGACCCATGTCAGGTTGTCAAACAGGTGTGCACACAATTACTCAAGCTGCAGCCAGCGGCAGTCGCTTTTAAATCAAATGAATATTTATTAAAGCAATGCAACGAGTTGAGGTCTCTCCCTCTCTCCTTTTGCTATTGCCTTCAACACTCTGGGTGCTAAAATGGCAAAGACGTGGGCGATGTGGCTCAACGCGTTTATGCCTCAATAAGCTCATGATTAATAGCCCGTCTCGGTGGCTTTGTAATGAGCAAAAGGAAAGCACAAAGCAAAGCAAGAGCCAGACCCTTAGCTTCGCTTGATGTTGTTGTGGAAACTTCATAAACGGAACGCCATTAGAAGAGAATGTATTAAAAAAATCCAGGGGTAAAGCACTGATAAGGAGATTGAACTGAATTGAGTTGGAAAAAATATTTTAATGATAATACACAGAAAAAAACTTGAAACGATAGGAAGATGAGGTTCATATTGATATGGATATAACCCGGCCTGTTTACGTTTTCGTTTCCGATCAAATCATGCGGAATCGGGTATGTTTAATTGTACTCGCTTCCAAAAACCGACAATTTTCTTTGGCTATCGAACTTCAAAACCGCCACAGGCCTTTATTCGATTGCCAATTCATCGATTTCGAATTGATATTAAATCGTTTCAGAATGATCCCAAACTTATTATAATGATATGACTCTAATATCAATTAGAACTCAAAATTCGAGAAACAGAAAGAGACAGAATGATCACAAAGCAGGCGATGCAAAATGTGTATTAATTACGGATTTTGTTACACAGATGTAAAAAAATAACGTCTGGGCAAAAAGAAAAAAAATGTACATCTGCAAAAAGCACATTGCAATCAAATCCACTGTCACCAAAGTTTATCGACCAAGCCATGAAGGAATAACAAGGTAAGGCAACGTAGGAGAGCGTTCTTATTTCCTTTTCAAATACAAATTAAAATTTGGTAATTGTCTAGTATACCAACCTACGCTCAAAAAATTCCTGGTAATTGTCTAGTATAGCGGCCTACTCTCAGAAAATTCCAAAAAAATTCCCTTCGATAGATCGCGAATTATGAAGAATTTTCATGCACAAAAAACGCGGGGGTCATCCGTGGTTTCTTTTTAAACGAATTTTAAAGTTGTTATTTTTGCCCTTACAAATACATGCTTGATCACATATGCTTTTCGATTTCTGCTTGTTTTTTCAAATAAATATATTAAAAATATTATTTTCCTATGACTCATGGGAACATTTGCTTGAATTTCAATGCGAAAGTGAGGAAATCTTTACACCTATTTGATCTGTTTTGAACTCTTTTCCACGCCACCTATTGTGGTAAAATTCAAGGCGCGTTTTTTTAACGTGGTTTCCCCATGAGGCCTACTCCACGCAAGTCACAAAAGTGCCTTTTTTTTTAAGTGGAGTCCCCTAAGGAAGGGCCTAATCCACTGTCGTCTTCCCCGTGCACTTCCTCTTTCTCCTATAAATTAATATTTTATGTTCATAATTCGCGATCCATCGATGAATATTTTATTGTTTATTTTATTGTTCGCCTGCGGCGCACATTTTCCATTACTCACCTCAGCAAAATGAATATCATTAAGGATGTTTTCTTTTTCGGGATTATATAACTGACCAATAGCCAGGAAGATGTTATGGATCCTATCCTTGTGACTTGGGAATCGTTTATATAACATAAACTTGGCCAAATATCCTGGATAGTGCATTTTTTTTTCGGCCAAAATGAGGCAACTCGGCCTCAACGTCCCGCCACAGCCTTTCTTTGTTTTGTGTGTGTGCTTGTGTAGAGGGATCCAAAAAATTTTCGGAATGCTTCACCGTTTGGTGTAGAATCCCCTCATCTTCCAGGCAATTGTAAGCTTTCCAGCAATCCGAAATAACCGTGGATCCGTCAGCTATATTTTACTTCATTATTTTTAAGAGTGTTTCCCTTCCACGGTCTTCAACCGGAATTACGAAAAATTTACCGGACTCTCGTTCCAATCCACTAAAAATCCACTAACCCTCCACAACCCGACCACAATTATATTTCCGCCTTCCGATTTTGGACTCGTCAATTTCCACGATTTTGCCGTGGCCAGCAAGTTTTCCACTGCTCTCACGGATAGACCAATCTAATAAACCTCCCTTACAAAGTTTTTCCAGTCTATAATTGTTTGCCTGGCCCATCCCAGTTCGTCTTCCAAAAACTGAATTTCACCTTTTAAAGTAAAAATTGTAAACAAATAGAAGAAAAACAAAGGCTACAATTCACCATTACCTTTTAAGCGAACTGTATCCCATACGACAAAATCTCCTGTATGGATTCTTTTGAATCAGCAAAAAAGGTATTTTTGCGGATACTTTCATTGAAATTGCACTGTTTCTTGACTTTTTTGATGTGAAACATCTTTAATTTCGGTACGGACGATTTTAGTAGGAGTAAAATTTGATTTCAGTGTCACGTGACGCTGACGTCATTCATATTTTGTGCTGTGTTGATTTATGGAGTTTCTCGGCAAACACACACACAAGAGGATGATGGGCAGAGAGGGGAAGCGAAGAGGTAGGAAAGATGCTGAAGAGGAGCAACTGGGTGGGTTCTGGGAAAGATCTGGGTGTGATCTTGGTGGTATGTGGGAGGAGATTTAGGTGGAATCTTATCTGGGCGGGATCTGGGTGGTATTTAGGAGCGATATGGGTGGGATCTGTGTGGGAGCTGGCCGAGATCTGGCAGTGTTCTGGGTGGGATCTGTATGGGATAAGGGTGGGATCTGGGTGGTAGCTGGGCGAGATCTGGCAGTGTTCTGGGTGGGATCTGGGAGGGATCTGTATGGGATAAGGGTGGGATCTGGGTGGTAGCTGGGCGAGATCTGGGTGAGTTCTGGGTAGGATCTTGGAAGGGATCTAGAAGGGACCTGGGTGGGATCTGGGCGGGATCTGGATGTAATCTGGAAGGGATCTGAGCGGTATCTGGAAGGGAACTGGAACGGATCTAGAAGGCATCTGGGTGGGATCTTGGCGGGATATGTGTGGAGTTTGGAAGGGATCTGGGTTGGAACTGGAAGGGATCTGGATGGAATCTGGAATGGATCTGAGCGGTATCTGGAAGGGATCTGAATGGAATCTGGAAGGGATCAGGGTGGGATCTTGAAGGAATCTGGGCGGGATCTGTGTGGGATCTGGAAGGGATCTGGGTAGCATCCGGGGTGGGATCTGGGAGGGATATGAGTGGAGTCTTGGATCACACCTTGGTGGTATCTTGGGGGTGAAACATCATCATTTATCTATGGATTAGAACAATAAACTTCCTGAAAAAATGAAAGAACACAGTAGCAAGTGATCTTGTTTCTGGTATTTCTACGCCCCGTTAAACTTCTTCTTTCAAAAGAGTGCCCTTGCTGATTTATATTCCATTGAGAGAGCTTGTGATTTAAAAATTAGCTTTTAAACTTAGGATCATGTTTCACATCAAAGACTCGTGAGTGCTAGCGACACTCACACTTTTTTTTTAATTGCCCATGGTTGTAGCAGTCAACTGTTTACGGCACCGAAAGAATAGTTTGCCGTCATCTTTTACTGCTATCTTACAGTCAGCAGAACAATTTCCACATTTTTATACTCTGTACCGAAGGTACATAGAGTATATTAAGTTTGTCCAAAAGTATGTAACAGGGAGAAGGAATCATTTCCGACTATATAAAGTATATATATTCTTGATCAGCATCAACAGCCGAGTCGATATAGCCATGTCCGTCTGTCCGTCTGTCTGTCCGTCTGTCCGTCTGTCCGTCTGTCCGTCCGTCCGTCCGTATGAACAAACAGATCTCGGAGATGGTAAGAGATAGAGGTTTGACATGTATGGGACAAATGTTTCTTATAGCTGCAGGCAGATCAAGTTTATTTTCAATTTTTGCCACGCCCCCTCCCGCCCCCGCAATTCGGAAAAAACGTTATATCTCCTACATTTTTTGAAGATAGACGTTTCGTTCCTTCTAGAGATAGTTAGTAATTAACAAAATTAATCGATTTGCCGAAGAAATGATAAAGATCAGATAAGCGGTTCTCAAGTAATGAGCAACATATCCCTCGCCCCACCCCGTTTCACCCATTCACAACTAACACCACACAAACGTAGAGAGAGAAAGAGCGAGAGAGAGAGTGATAGAGAGAGTGAGAGAGAGAGAGAGAGAGAGAAATAGAGAGAGACTTTGAGATGAGCGCAGCACCAGCATTGCATTCAGCTTCTACTCCAGGTACAGAGTATGTTATAATCGGTCTTGACCGACTTTCTCACTTGTTTTTCTTGTAGTATACATTTGTGACGCTTTAAATACTCAATAACCTCTATATTCGTCAAAGACAAAAATTTCGACACCGTAAAATTGCAATTCGTGTACTCCATTTTGATTAGAATTATTGAATGAACAATAAAAATCCCATTAAATTTGAATTAATACGTTTTATTAGGTAAAAATCAAATTATCAAAATTTGTTTAAAAGAAACCATGGATGCCCCCCGCGTTTTTCTGCATTAAAATTGCGGTCTACAAATTTTAGGGGCCATATTTTTTTTATTTAGAGAGTAGGCCGCTATACTAGACATTAACCAAATTCCTCAAAACTTTCCTACAATGAAAAAAAAATAAAAAAATTATAAAAAAATGGTGGCTCTAATTGGCCAAACCAAGCTTCTCTCAATCTCTTGGCGTGTGTACCTTTAATTTTTCGCACAAGAGAAAGGGACCTTCAGTTTGTCGCAAAGTTAAACTGGAAACAGAAACTAAATATAGAGAAAGACGAGATCTTGCTATCATTTGATGAAATATCACTATTTACGAACATATCGACTTCATTAGCTATAAGCACCATAATGGAACAATGGATACACGTAGCTCCACACACGAACATACAAAAAAAAAAAATTGAAAGAACTACTAGAATTTGTTTTACTTGAGAACAACTACTTCACACATAATGGTACTGTATACAATCAGATATTTGGGATGCCTGTGGGAACCGTCGCCAACAATCGCTAATATAGTTTCAGACAAAATACTGGACGATGCAATAGGAAAACTAAAAACAATGGATATTCATATAAAGCACCCATCGAAATATGTAAATCACATCGTATGTAATTCTAGAAACACTCAACAAACAACATAGAAGAATTTAATTCACCGTAGAATGAGAAGATCACAACAAACAACTGAGCATAACTTTACATGAAAATAACAAGGGAGAAAGGGACCCAAAACCCATGGCTTCTGGAAGAATAATAAATTTAAACTCAAATCATCCACCAAACTATAAAATAAATGCGGCAAAAAACATCATAAAGAAAGCATACAATAATGATATAAAACACAGACCCACAAATTATATTAAAATCAAGAAAGTTCTAACATCAAATAACTTCCCCGAAAAGCTCAAAAACAGATTGATCACTGAAATAGACCAAATGAAAAAAAAACACAGATCACAAAAAATTTATAAGCGTTCCCCACATACCGAATGTTACGTGCCCAGAGCATGCAAACCTCTTCACGAATACTAAAAACAGAATAAGCAAACACAGCAACAACAATGTAGTCTACGAAATTAAACGCGCTGGAGCAGAGGGAGAGAGCTGCAATGAAACATACATTGGAACAGCAAAACGCTCTGTGAGCACAAGAGTTAGCGAGCATAGAAGAGATGTGCAAAAAGGGAAAACAACAACAGCCTTAGCAAAACACATAAAAAAACGGGGCACACAGCTGATTTTGAGAATGCATTAGTGTTAGACTTAGAGCATAGATGGACAACGAGATTGACACTGGAAAGCTTACGAATTCAGTAAAAATGGGGAAAATGCAATTCATTTATTTATGCAGCGGCGATCACAAGGGGCAAAAGTAATGTGCGACATTAAAAACAACAACGTCAACAATAAAATAAAACTCAACGCACACATCGACAATCAATAGTGCAATACAGCAAAACAATGACGACCACAAGAATAAGTACTTAAATTAAGTAGTGTAGCGAATATGATTGTATGTACGCTTAATTTGATTTATTTTCATGTTTATTATATGAAGTATAGAGCCTCCCTGAAGAAGGCAAAAAATTTGGCGAAACGCGCAGGAGGAAAACTCAGGCAAAAAGTGTTTTGACTGGAGTGAGGAAAGACGGTCAAAACTAAGAACCCCAAACAAAGCAGCAACGTTTGAGAATTTGCTTCTAAATGGCTAGTTACTTCACAGCTGGCGCCAATAGCTGGTGAAGGTGACCAGATGTGTAAAAGCTATTTTTAGAGAAAGACAAAAACTTGTAATGTAAGATGTTCCGAAGCGGGATCGAAAACACAAATTTCCGCCCATCAGTCTAGCACACTTACCGCTGGGCCACACGGCCACTATATATAAAATATATATGTTCCTAATCAGCATCAACAGCCGATTTGCAGAAGAAATAATAAAGAGCGGATGAATGATTTAAAAAACGCTGCTCAATTTATTTAACCTATTTGAAAACAATGTTTTAGTCCGAGTTTACAAGGCAAAGTTTGCTTTATTAAGGTCTCTTCGATTTCATTTTGAAGCATCTTCAAAACTGCGCTTGCATTTACACCACTAAGTGTTCTTCATGAAGTTTTTTTCTTTGTACGTACATTCCCATTATTTTCTCATTTCACACCTTTTTTGGCAACTTATCGATAGAGAGTAATCGACAGCGCGGGTTTTTGATGTGAAACATCTTTAATTTAGGTACGGAAGATTTTAGAAGGAATAAAATTTGATTTCATCGTCACGTGACGCTATGAAAGATAGGGGAATAGAGGGCGAAGAGCGGATTAGTGACTTAACAGTGACAAAACAGTGACTTAGCAGCGCCTAAACTGAAACTGAATGTTTGATAAACAGTGATGTTAACTTTATAGTGACTAAGCAGTGACTTAACAGCGTCTAAACAGTGATTGAATTTTTATTAAACAATGACTATCATTGACTGAACAGCTACTTAACAGTGACATAACAGCGCCTAAACAGTGACTAAACAGTATCTTACAAGTGACTCTACGGTGACTAAACAGTGACTGAACAGCTACTAAACAGTGACTTTACAGCGCTTAAACAGTGACTTAACAGCGCCTAAACAGTGCCGGAATGTTTACTAAACATTGACTAACATAGACTGAAAAGTTAGCTAATAGTGACAAAACAGCGCCTAAACTGTGACTAAACAGTGACTTAACAGTTTCATAACAGTGACTAAACGTAATTAGGAAGTTATTTGAAATTTTAACTCCATTTGGGTTTTCTTTATTTGAAAGACTGCATTGCTGATGTATACGCAATTGAAAAAGCTTTTGATTTTAAAATTAAGCGCTTTAATTTAACAGCATGTTTCATATCAAAGCCTCGTAAGTGTTAACGACACTCACAACTTTTTTTTCTTTTATTTAACAAAATTAAAAATTAGTCAAGAAGCGGTGAATATAATTAAGACTGCGTTTGAAGGCACGAAAATGAGTTTTGGAATCACACCGACTTCGATATACCCGTTACTCTTGAAAAAACATGATTAACAGTGTTCCTGCGTTCCTTAGGGTGAACATCTGAAAAGTATGTAACATTTTTTAACTCGGCTATTTATCATCATTTATCTTTTTTGCTCATAACTTGAGAACTGCTCATTCGATCTTTATCATTTCTTCGGCAATTCAATACATATTACGAATGATAAACTATCTCTAGAAGTAACAAGTAATCTATCTTCAAAACTGCGGGAGATATGACGTTTTTTCTTAATTCCGGGGGCGGGAGGGGGCGTGGCAAAAATGGAAAATAAACTTGATCTGCCTGCAAGTATAAGAAGCATTTGTCTAATCCATGTCAAACCTATATCTCTTACCATTTCTAAGATCAAGGTGTTCATACAGACAGACGGACAGACGGACATGTCCTTATCGACTCGGCTGTTGACGCTGATCAAGAATACATATATATACTTTATATGGTCGGAAATGATTCCTTCTGCCTGCTACATAATTTTGCACAAACTTTATATACTCTATGTAGGAGGAGTAGGACCGCTGCTGCGCTCAACTCTAAGTTTTTCTCTCTCTCTCCCTTTTTGTTGAGGGGGTGGGGTTTTTGGTCTTTTGCTCATAACTTGAGTACCGCTCATCTGATCCTCAATCCCTAGATTGTCTTTCGTACATGTTAACCTTAAACTGATGAATTCTCATGAACTTAGCTGAGTGTAAAGTGAAATTTCTAACAAAAGATGTGACGTTAGTTTAACCTGCTGTGATGTCTTTTAATGCTGTTCTTGTGCATAAAATAAAACACTTTCTACTATCTGTTGTTATCTTTATATGTGCATTAAATGTGCGCATAAATCTTAAAGATTGCCACATTACGCATACGACATGTTGTTGGACCCAAGTGTATATAAAATCGCTTAAAATGTGCGAAGACCAAACTTGCAACTCACAAGACAAAAACTTTGGCCTATAAAAATGGTGGTTGCTGTGTGCTTCACCTTCTGAGGTCCGGACTTGGGCTGGGGCTGGGTCTGAATATTGAATATTTTGTTGGATGCAGGCTAAAAAGTTTTTCCCACACATAACTTGGACTGCATAATAACATAATTAATTAACAAAGCACAGGGACGCAAAATGTGCAGCATACTTTAAGGCGACCACTTAAAAATTTTGCAACCAAGAGTTTTATTTATACGGCTCTGGCAATTAGTGTGGCCGGGCCAGAGAACTGCTGGCTGTCAGGCAGCAGTTAATTTATCGTTTGTTATGTTTAAAATAAAATACAAGTGAAAATAGAAAATCCACTGCTGGCCGCCACAGCCATTAACGGCCATTGTGTTAAATATTTTCTGTAAAAGCAGACAAAAATATTTGCCAGCTCTAAGAAAATGCTGTGCATGTGTGTGTGTGTGTGTATCTTTTAAGCCATTTCCCTTCTGCTTTAAAGCTGGACTCTAGCATTATTGCGGCACATTAATCACGAACAGGAAGCTTCTGCCTGCCAAGCCCTGAAAGCAAGAGTGTTTTAGTGTCTGAGCTTACTTCAGCACTTCCACTTCTCAAGTGGCAGCCGCCTAAAAGCACAAAGCAGGGCAAAAAATATACCAACCAAATCTGGTTGTATGAACGAAAAAATCACGTTTTGGAAAATTAATACGCAATAAAATAGAATTAGCAAAATGCCTGGCAAATTGATAATAATATTTAATGGCAAGTCAATTTGTTTTAGGGGCCACAAACAAACGTACGACCATATATTCACCTACTAACACACACACACACTCAGCGATTTGCATAGAAAATTAGTATGGGTCAAGCAATTGACGCCGTATCCGCCCCCCTTTCACCCCGCTTTGTGTTCATTGTCAATAATTATGCATAAATTATGCATAACCAAAGCAAATAGCAAATGGATAGAAGCTAATTGCAACAGAATAAACTGTAGCTGTGCATAGTCCAACTGATGATAAGCAAAAAGTCGTGCTCATGAAGCTACATAATGTGGAATATACTCCAAAATGTGCTAAGTGCAACATTTAAATGAAATTTATATTTAAACACTAGTGGAATAAAACGCATATATGGTGCAAGTGACTAGCTCCTTTTCCAGAAGTTGAAGAAATCTTTACTCAGTCGACACCGCTTTTGTCAAAAATTAGTCTGCTGTTCGGTCTCATTTTCGCTCCCCAGCGATAGACCCGGGAGCACGAACTTACTTGCCGAATGCTTGCCGAAGTCATACTTCATTGTGTGTTAGAGAGAGAAACCCATGCTTGAGTCCCAAAGGCAGGTTCAAGAGCGGTTCGAAGACCGACTGTAAGAGTCATGACCGATCGGTCGATTTGCCCACTTATCAAACAAGATCGTTTACGAGATTTCAGTTGATAAACCAAATTAATTATAATTTCAATCTGAATCAGACCGGGCAGTGGCTTGACCCTGATCTGGTGCAAATATACCAATTCAGGCCATAATGTCACATTTGAATTTTGTAGTGAAAAATGTTAATTTTGTGGCGGAAGTGTTAAATGTGCGCAAAATTTGTTTGCCAATCATTTGTGGTGCATAAAATTTGGTAAATATGCGCAAATAGAAATAACCACGCACACACACACACCCACATAATGTAAAAATTTGTATAGCGGTGGGAAATGTTGTTTTCAGTTAATTGAATTTCATTATATAAATGGAAAAATTAGCGTGTAAATTGTGTGCGTAAAAGATTTTGTAATCTATTATAATTGATGCTTTCATTTCGATTCATCTGCTGTTTCGTCAATTCTGTTAAAGGCATGACATTGAAACAACACACATTCTCCCAAATCTATATTCCTTTATGATTATTAAACTTTGACTGGGACAATATGTTTTTTTATTGTTGACCGTGATATTGTAAATCATAAGCCGCTTGGCGCACACAAACAAACATCAATATATATATGCAACATATTTACTTTTCTATATCCGCACATAAATATAAAAAATAGACATTGCATAACGCGAAACGCTGTAAGCTGCATATTAATTTAATTTTTTTGATTTAAGGTGTGGTTTTAGAGTAAAAGAAAATAAAAGAAGAAGAAAAAAAAAAAAAAAGGGAAAAAAGGATTTTTTCGAAATTAAAAAATAGGCGAAAGATAAAAAGTGGGGATGGAGGCCAGAAACAAAAAAAAATAAAATAGATGGATTAAAGATGAAAAAATGGATGTAAAAAAGGGGAATAATAGAAATAATATTGTTGGATTCAAGGTAAATTCGGAATCATATCAAACGGCCAATTTTTAAAAAAAAAATTTTTGAGATTAACTGATTTAATTAAGTTTTAGTTTTTGTTTAAGTGTTAACTTTAAATACTTTAAGCGGAATATTAAAAATTTTAAAATGTGATATAAGCGTAAACTTCAAAACAAGAGAAAAATGGGTTTAAGTCAAATTAATAGAGATAATTAGGGAAAAGTTCTTTAATCCCAATATATATAAAAAGTGGAGGATGTGTCCCAAAAAATGAAAAAGGGGGAGTGGCAAAAAAAAAAGAAAGTTTAGTTATTTAATCTTAGAAGAATATCAAGCAACATTTAAAGTAAAGTCCGATATTAGAGCAGATTATATTTATCAAAAAAACATAAAAAAATATAAAAAGGAAAAAGTTTAAATGATCTACCAAATTTAAAAAAAATAATATCAAAAGAGAACAAAAAGTATTTAAAGAGAATTAACACTTTAACAAAAATTTGACAATTTAGAGATTAAACAATTAACGAAAAATTTTTTTTTGAAAAATGCGATTTAGTGACAAGTACGAAATACAACATATAAAAGTTTATATCCCTAAGGATTTAAAGAGAAAATCAAAAAAATTTTTTTCAAATTTTCGATTTAATCCTATCTCACATATTGGTAGCATATTAAAATTTTGGTTTTAGGACGCTCATAAAGTCGATCCAAAATTATTATACTGGGACCAAACGATAGTTTCCGCCCGGCAAAACAAAATCAAAACAATATTAAAATTTTCGAAAAATACAAAAAAATTTGAAAATTGAGAAGATTCAGTGCACAAAATAAGAAATTATATTTAAAAGTTAATTAAAAGGATTAAAGAATAAAAAATTTTTTTGAATTAGAAATTAAAGAACTCATTTAAAATTTTTGAGGGGACGGCTCCATAAAAAGTGATCGCAAATTTTTCTCGGGACCAAAACGAACTTCCGCCCGGTTTTTGAAACTATTTTAGGGCCAGTTATTGTATGTTAGTATTTTGTTTTGTTGTTGACAAACAAAGGGCATTTTTATATTGCAGCATTTAATTTTTATTTCATCTCTTTCGAATTTTCTTTGCATTTGGGAAATGAATTTGAGTCACGAAATTCGAAAGTACAGATTGTTGGATTATATATGGAAGACATTATTTAGTCTCGTCAATGCAATCCTTTTAACACAAACTTAAACTATGTAAATTTTATAGAAAACAGTGTACAAAATTAATCTAAATATATTTAAAATTGAAGGATTAAAAACAAATATTCGGCTGACGCGAAGAATACACTTTTTGTTAAACAATACAGGGTAAGGCATATTCGACTTAAAAAATTTCTGAGCTTATACTGAGAACAATGCATCTTGTGCGTTTTGCTTCAAATCAGTAAACATTGGAGCAAACTTTTATTGGTATCAAATTCATACAAAAAATGCAAGCTTAAAAATTGTCAATTTAAAATTGCGACCTTTTTTAATCCGAGAATAATAATAGAATAATATTGCAATTGTTTGAATATGTATAAAGGTTTCCGAGTGTACCTAGAAAGAGGCCATTGTAAAGTTGTCCCTTACGTGGACATTGTAAAATTCTACAAATTGATTAATATAGGTAGAGTTACTGATAAAATGACTGAAAGATATACATCAGGATAAGTTCTTAAGCACCATTATTTTTTTGGATGTGACATTTCCCAAATTTCAAAGATCCATAAATACTCCAAAGATTCTTTCGCTTGAAAACGCCAATCGCCGCACAGTGTAAGATTTTGCCTATCTGGGGGGACATAATTAAAAATAAATAAGGTCAATGAGCTTTAGAAGTCAATTTAGAAATGTTCAAATGTTACGTAAACAAGCACAAAACAAAACAAAAAATTTTGAATCAGAAGATAACGGTTCTTAAAGCGGTACATTTGAAATGCATGCAAAACTGAATTGAAAAACGAGCAAAAGTTAAAATAGTTTAGTCTTTAGCCTTTATTTTTTTCATAATTTTTGGATCATTATTGATTTTTAGCGTTATAAAAGGACTTTATAAGTAGCACACCCAAAAAAAAGAGAAACCTAGAATTGAGGTTAAGCTGTTCCTTAAAAAAAAATTGCCTAAAAATCAAGTTTCAAGGTAATTTTTAGCCTAACAGGCCAAAATGTGACCTTAAAGGCAAATTTTCAGGCAATTTGGTTGGGGAAATATGTAGCCTATAAATGAGGTTACTTTTCCTAAGCATTCTAAATGACAGTTTAAGTTTAAATATGCCAAGTACTACAGGGTTGCTTCGTGCTATCGGCGCCTCGATAGTTCGATAGGTATACAAATACACGCAAGAACTTTATCGGAACTTTTGACATTTCTTTGTACACACACACATATTTGAGAAGTGCGCGTCCCGCTTGTTGTGATTTTGCGAATTAAAATATAAAATTTAATTATTGGCGGTGCTTTCTGCAAATGTTGGTAAGTTTTACATAACCTGAAATATATTTCCTGCTGCAAATAAAGATGTGAACGGACCTCAAGTAAAAAACAATGTGAATATGTAAATAAGTGCAAGTATATGTATGTATGTGTGGCCGTTCTCGCTTTCTTGTGGTTTAGGAAGAAGAAGATCGGGATTGTGACAATTTATTACAATTACATTTCAGACATGAAGAACTTGCTACGAGAGTTAAAGTGCGAGAAGCTGTTAGAATGCTTCCAAGGTAATATAGCAGATTTTAATTGGTAAAAAGAACAAATATTAAACTTTTTTTGCAGAGCACGGAATTGATGACGACATCGTTCGCCTGCTTACGCCGGAGCAGTTTAACTTTATTGTGGCGAAACAATACTTCGGAGTCCGAATAATTTTTATACCACTACCACTGTCTTACACAAATATTTTTCGCGTTGTTAATGTATTTTTCAACAAAAAATTATTTTTCAGAACGGTGACGATAAAAAAAGGGAAAATTCATCCAACCCAATCCTGTCCAAGGCAAGTATATACAAAATTATATTAAATTTGTACATATTATCAATTTCAAATTTTGTTAAGTGAGCGCTGCGTCTATCTAAAGAAAGTCTTCAAGTCCGTTGAAGCGCATCATCGGTTTTATGGATGTCTAGAGCAACAGCATCGCAAAGCTATTTGTGGGACCTAGATGATTACTATATAGCAGATTTCGAAACACAATGGCAAGGCATCGAAATTTATTACATACATCTACACACGAAGAAAACTGTGGGTCTCCCAATAAAGGTAAGTAAGCATATTTCAAATATTCGAAAAAAACTGATTAAATTTTATTCCACAGGCTTTAGAGGACAGTGAGGTTGGGTTTTCGAAGTTTATATTAAAATTCAATGTTGGGTCTTTCGAAGAATGCCTTGAACACTGGCAGAAGACCTACAATAGTTGTAAAGGCTACATCGCTACTGCCGTTCATCAACTTAATTCCATATTGTTGGAATGGGTAATATTCCATATTAATAATGTAAAATATGTATAAATAGTGTAAATAAATTCAAATTAAATTAATATTTAATAGTAGTAGTAGTAGTAGTAATAGTTTATTTTCCAGTTTTGGCTTGGTTAATTTACCGTTAGCCTTCTATTGTAACATAATATAATTATAATGGATTTAACAATTTTTCCCTATTTATATTTTAAACTTAAAAGTCTTCTAGTATAATATTTTTTCTGTAACTTATTATAGCTTTGATGAACTTCGCAAAATCCTGCCAGTTTTTTCCATTGAGTAGCTCAATTGCCTCCTTCTGTTCCAAATAACTTTTATTAAAGTATTTTACCCTATATTCCGCCAGGATGGGGCATAATGCAATGATGTGAATAATGTCTTCTCTCGATCGCGTATTACACAAGGTGCAGATATTATCGCTGTAGTGGGGTCGGTATCCCAGTGGAAGCAATTCGCATCTGGTTTTGAAGATAATTCCAATAGTTTCCGTGCTATATTGTTCACTAAAATAGTTCTTTGTGCCAAGGTTGTAGTTGAGCTGTCTGTACCATATTCTCGATTCGCTTCCTCTGGCTTGAGCTTCACACTGAGATCTATTATTCTTGTCTATCGCAACAAGCACCGCATCCTGCGCCGCCTTCCATTCTTCAGTATTCAAGACATCACACTCTACATTGTGTGTAATAAAGAGCTGCTGCCAAGTTTTGAAGCACTGCGTTTTCTCCCTTAGCATTTCTAGCGCCACTACTTTCGGCAGGCGATGTTGCGGCAGTCCCATAATTTTATTTATGTACCTGAAGTGAGTTGTCAGCGTGTTGAGATACATCACAGATAGGCCTGTTTCAAGATATAGTGCATAGCTTGGGGAGTTCACAGGCAGTCGAAATAACTTTTTAAGGAAGTTTCTCATAAGTTTTTCCACGTCATCGTAACTTTGATGTCCCCATACTTCAGCGGCATACAACATTATCGCTCTTGCAGTAGCCTGGAAAAGCTGATATTTAGCCGAATTTGCAATGCCTTTTTTCCCCATGAAACTTTTCCAAGTACTGTTCACCGCCATTGTAGCATCCTTCAGTTTACGGTTAAGATGTGTTTTAAAGTGCATGTTTTGTGTTAGTGTTACTCCCAAGTATGTATATTCTTTAACAACCTCCAGTGCGTAGCCATCGAGCATCCATCTTTCATTTTCGGGGCGTCGCCCTCTTCCATCTCGCACAACCATTATTTTTTGACTTTTCCTTATTTATTTCTAAGCCCCATTGTCGACAATATCGCTCTGTCTGCTCAATCATTCGTTGCATTTCACCAGCACTCTCCGCCATAATCACCATATCGTCTGCATACATAAGCGCTTTGCATTCCATACTGCCTATTTGTAAACCGCCTGATAAATAAGTGTGCAGATCATTTATGTATAAGGAGAATAGTAATGGACTTATTAGGCACCCCTGCTTAACTCCTGTGTTAGTGTCAAACCATTCCGACTGCTCACTTCCATCCCATACGGTTGTTCTGTTATTCTGGTACATGCTTCTCAAAACGGCTATCATCTTAGTGGATATACCAACGTTACTCAATTTGTACATCAAGGATTCTCTGTTTATAGTGTCAAAGGCCGCTCGAAAGTCCACAAAAAATAGAAAGAGCCTTTTCTTCCGTTCAAGGTACATATTGGCAATGTTGGACAGTACGAAGATACTATCCACCGTCGAGTATCCTTTTCGGAATCCGGCTTGGCATTCGTTGAGTATATTGTTTGTGTCTACCCAGTCTGTCAGTCTCTTTTGAAGAACCGCCGCAAATATTTTTAGCGCCACATTTTGGAATGAGATACCTCTGTAGTTACTCGGAAGATCGGGGTCTCCTTTCTTGAATATTGGGTAGATAATGTTCTGCCGGAAGGAGTCTGGCACCTGCCCGTTATCGTATAATTTATTGTATTCCTGTGTTAAGGCCTCTATAAATGGGTGTGTTGCGTTCTTGAAGAATTCTGCTGGTATTCTATCAATTCCCGGTGCTTTATTGTCCTTGCAACGTGCTGCTGCTGATATGACTTCCGACGTCGATATTTCTTTATCAAGCTCGTTTATTCTGATGATAGGTACGGCGTAGCTATATTGGTTAACGGGACTTGATGAGTATAAAAGGCCGTGAAAATAGTTTGCTAACACTGTTGTGTCGATTTGAATTGTCTTTCGGGCTGTGCCTCCATTTAATCTTCTTGCTAGTGTCCAGAAGTCCTTACTACTTTTGACATTCGCAATAGCAGTTTGCATACGTGTGTTATATTCGCCTTGCTTTACCTTACATAAACTTTTAAAGTCGAAATTTGCTTGATGATACGCCACCTTGGCTTCTGTGCTATCAGTTTTTTTTAGCTGTTTTGAGCGCATAAAACGATTTCTGTCGTGCTAGTTCGCATTGTCGATCAAACCAAGTATTTTTATATGTATTTATTCGTCGATTAGACTCCATACATTTAGCAGCCTTTCTGACGCAGTTCTCTAAGACTTGAATACCATTTTGACTAGCATCTGCCACTTCTCTTTGTTGTGCGATTTCGATGTTTAGACTAGTCCTATAACGTTCAGCTTTATTCGAATTCCATCGCATTTGCGGTAATAGAGTTCTTTTGTTAGAGCCTTCACTCCTTGATGTTGAGTCCAATTTGCACCGTGCTACTATGGGCAGATGGTCTGAGAGCGATTCGTTTCCTACACAGAAGTCGTACAGAATTTCATGCCACTTTCCATTAATTAGGCAGTAATCTATCGTCGACGCCGCCTCATTTCGCAAAAAGGTAAAGCTGCCATCTAAATCTCCGGTTGTTCTACCATTTAATACCGTTAGATTTGCACACTCGCACATTTCTATGATGTTTTTCCCGTTTGCGTCTAACCTTTTGTCTCGAGATTCTCGGACTATTTTGCCATACTCTTGTGCTGTATCCGGCCCTTCAGTGAACACTTGCTGGTCGCCAATCCTTCCATTAAGGTCGCCAATTACCATTACGTTGTTGAGAGCACCCTCCAGTAATGTATCATACAAGTCATTGAAGTCTCGAATCCACTTGTTGCAGTTTAAATATGTCGGGATAATTGTTAGTAATTCCTTATTTAGCTGAAGATGTACAGTCGCCTTGTTCCCGAGGTATTCATAGCTACAAACGTGACTTATGCGCTTCTCTATACCATATAAACATCCCCCACTGGCACGTCCTTTTTGGTGTATCCGTTCCGCAGGAATCCACTTTAAGATATGATTCGGAAAATAGGTGGTCATCTCCTCGAAGCCGCGTTCAACAAAAGTTTCAAATAGGAAGAATAACTCATGGTTGGTAACATACTCCAAAAAGTGCTTATACATTAATTTACTTTTTAAACCTGATATATTATAAGCTAAGATTTTAAATTCAAAATCGTTTTTAGGGCTAGGACTTCTATCATTATATTTTAGTTTTTTGGGGGACTTTGTTCTAAAAGAGCCTGAAAATCAGTGGGTATTTCCTTAATCTTGTCTCCATATATTTCTTCTAACATAGCCGTTGCCGTTTGCTCTCCATTCATTAGTTCCAGATTTCCATTGAACTTTATCCATTTTTCTCCGATTCGCATCCTGTCGTTTCTCACTGTGATTCGGTGTGATTCATCTTTCTGTAGTATTCGTCTTTTAAGATTCAGAAGGGCCCTTTTTTGTTGTTGTCTTGCATCGCTTAAATCCTGCTCTACAAAGATACTCGTCCCTTTTAGCTTGTTGGCACTTTTCGCCTAAAGCCTGAGTCATTCGAATCCATTTTCACCACAATACCCATTTTGTTGCCACGTTTGAAGAGTATTCTGTCTTTTATCGCACGTTTAATTTCTTATTCGCGACAAATTTTTGGCCTCTTTGGTCTACCATTCTCATTAGTTCCTTGCGGTCGGCGGCAGTATTCGTCTTGACAAGCTCAAGTTCCGATCTAAGTGCTTTTATTTTCTTCCTTAAGCTCTTGGACTTGTTTGGACACAGTGTCAAATTGCTCCTTAATCTCCGCTACGTCCTCTTTTGTAGCCACATTTTTAAGAACATCCATTATGTCCCTCAGTGTAGGCTCCTCTGGCGAGCAGTCCAGCCTTCCCCTTTTGGATTGCTGCGAAGTGGTTATCGCGTTTGGGGGCGTACGCACCAGTCCTCCACGTCCAGCCATTTGAATGCACCAACTGATTTTAAAAATCCCGCGTCACCAGCTTATCGATTGGTAGTTTTACTTAGCTGAGTGCTACGCAACTCGTTTATCGGTAATCGATCGCTGGGCTATTGCTTGTATCAGCTGATGAGTTCCGCCTCTAGTTTTCCAATTTCGCTACCTCACGTTTGTTTTGGCTCGGATAAACTTTCTTCGCTTTCTTGAGTTTCTCTTCACTTTCGCCGCCAATTGAGTGGAAACTTACTTGCAGTGCGCCGCAAATGCAAACCTTTATGTTGGATTGCCAGGACTCCCACCGTGAAACTCCAATTCCTGACCCTCGGTATGCCACTTGTTGTGCGTTGCAGCGACAGCTCAGGTTGATTTTTCGTGCAGGACACCAGAAAGAACACAATTGTCAGGAGCTTGCTGCCATATACGTCTTACTCACACCAATCCAGAGTTTTAATATATTAATATAAATATTGGGAAATAATTGACCATAAATTTGGTAAGAAGTTACCTAAAAGGTAGGCAATATTTTGCCACAGTTTTAAATCAAAATTGAACTAAGGCTTAGGATTTTATTACTTCTATTTGTGGACACACAAGGTAAATTTTTTGGGAATTATTTGACCTCAAATATGAGAAAAAATGCCCTAAATTTTTGCAATTTTTCACCTTAAAGCAAGGTTAAAATGACCTAAAAGCTTAAGGTCATGAGCAACCTTAAAGTAAGGATGAGATGTCTTTGGAGCCATTTTGAGGTCAAATCGCCATGAATTTTAGGTCATTTTCGGTGGTTTAAGGCAATTTATTTTTTTGTGTGCATACAACATTTTTATCATTTTTTGGAAATAAGTGCCAAAAAGTAAGTATATTTTTATAAATATTTTATTTTTGGTGGAAAAATATTAACAACATTCAAATACATTCAAATCAACCAAAAGATACATCGCTTTCAGAAAACCATTCTGAATCAGGATCAGAAATAAAATTTTGCCCATATTTTGCCAACTAAGCAATGAGTGAAACTCACTCCTAGAAATTAAAGTTGCATTTAAAACAAATTGTGCCCTAAGTATGAGTCTGAGGTGGACTAAATCTAGGAAAGTTAAGTCCAGAATTATGAACGATAATTCAAGTTGGCTTCAGGGCAAAATAAAAGGCGATGCTTGTAGGATAAATCTCGCGCCTTCAACTTCAAACAGCATCGGAAGAGCTATAAAACTATTTTCTGATCAATCTAGTGAAGAAAGTTGTGATTCAAATTCAGATTCTGTTTAAATTGGCCAAAAATAATTTCGCTTAATCTTTTTATTGTGAAAAATATGAAAGTCGCTTTTTTTTTCAATAAATGAATTACCTTTAAAATACAACCGTTTCTTCATTTGTACGGCCAATAATTTTAAAGTTACAAGCAAAAGTATGAGCATTTAACCAAAGTAACGGCGGGGGGTGCTTGGTTCACTTTTTTGCTCATAACTGGAGATCCGCTTATCCGATCTTTATCATTTTTTCGGCAAATCGATTTATTTTGCTAATTTCTGACTATCTCTAGAAGTTACGAATCGTCTATCTTCAAAATGGGAGATAAAACGTTTTTTTCAAATTGCGGGGGCGGGTGGGGGCGTGGCAAAAAATAGAAATAAACTTGATCTGCCTGCAAGTATAAGAAGCATTTGTCCCATACATGTCAAACCTCTATCTCTTACCATCTCTGAGATCTAGGTGTTCATTTTTACACGACCTGATCACTCATCTGAGTTTTTCTCTGATTTGCTGTCTGACCGTGTAAAAAGGCGTCTGAGTAGACATCTCATCTGAGCGATCAGATCGTGTAAATGGAGCTTAAGGAACGCAGGAACACTGTTAAGCATGTTTTTTTATGAGTAACGGGTATATCGAAGTCGGTTAGAGCCGACTTTAACTTGCGCTCTCGTTTTTTAAACAATTCTTTAAAATGTTATTTAAAAATAAAAAAATTGTTTTCATTAACCGATCCCTGAGTCCTCTTAAAAATGTAAAATTGGCTTTACAGCTCCAAAGGGGCCAAGCCAAGCTTCTCTCATACATATTTTACATAGTTGTTTTATCTAATGTCTCCTAAAATTTCCTGGAAATTGGGGAGTAAAAAAATAATTTAAAACAATCAATTCTTCGGAATGATTTTATTAAAAATGTTAAAAGACGATCATCAAGCATTCCAAATAATTTCCTTACATGTGCTGACTTTTTGTCAGTGAATGTACATTACACGACTCAATGGGACCAACTGATTGTTTATGAATAAATAAAAACACAAAAAAATATAAAGCACTGAGACTCTTAATTCACACGAAAATAAAATGAATTTTAAAATTGTTGAAAGGAAAAATCGGAATCAGTTTTGGTCTATATTAAAAATGCATCATGAAAAACAAGTCTGTTTATTCGCGGGGGCAAGCGGCATACAAAAAGGAAAAATAAAACAAATTGGGGCTTATTGGATGACCTGCACGTGTATGTGTGTGTACGATGCTGCATTCAATTGCTGCCACAGCGGCAGTGGCAAATAAATATGCATCAACGTGCTGCACGCACCGCCGTAAACATGTCGCCGGGCTACTGGCTCTGGAGTAGCCATTGCAGTGGCACGCTATCCGAAACCAGCACGACATGGCACTCATTTTGAAGTGGCCGCCTACTGCTCGAACGTCCTCACTGGCACACACTCGTACATACATACATGCATACATACCACCACACATTCGACATCAAATTGAATAACAACATTTTCCATTTGCAGCATATTTTATATGGCAATTAAATTAAAGTTGTTGCAACGTGCGCCACGAGCGAAGCGGAAGGTGAGAGCTGGGACTAACTACTGCTTCGGTTGGGTCTAATGTGTCAAGTTGGCAAGCTCTTATTCAAGGATTTTATGTTTATGATTTATGAATTACTTGCTTGTTACTGTTCAAAATGGGGAAAAGTAATGGGAAATCAACGTATATGTATGCAGCCAAAGGGGATCTTTCTTCCGTTTTTACACTATTGTATAAACAGTGCCAGAAATTTTCAGATTACTTTTTGTTTTAAACTAAAAATCTTATGTTGTTCTTGAGCAGAACTTATCAAACTGATAATTTGGGTATTAATCTTATACCTAGCATTATTTTGAAACTAAACTATTTTCAAAATCAAATAATGTGGTCTTAAGCATAAGCATACAAAGTCAGTCTTTTTCGAACTGTGATAGCAAACAATACAAAATTAGAACAATAAAATTGCATTTAAAATAAATCTATTTGGACTCAGGTTCAACAATAATGTGAGTTCCGCAGCTGGCGATGTTTAATGTGTCACAGTTAGTGGTTTGATTTAAGGGCAAGATAATCAGTACTTAGTTAACGACGCGTCGTCGCGACGTGCTGAAGATAAATTAATGAATTTCAACATGACTTCTTCAACGGACTTCTATATTAACGAGGACGCTGAGCAGCTAAGTACACATATTTTAATTGTGGCTCTCGTCATGGAAAAATATGTAAATACCCCCACGTCAGAATGCCGCTGTGCCTGTTTTTTCGCTTTGCAAGATGACGCACAGTGCGAGAGGTTCGAAACAAAGACAGCTGCATAAGAGGCGATGTCTATTATTACTATTATTTACAAGACCTAGATATGCTGCTAGTCAGCTCACATTCCATAGGATCTGAGACGTAGCTGTAGAACAACTTCAAAAGCCAACTTCTCCCTCCACCCGACTTGGTTCACTTATGTCATTTCTAGAACATTCGAGCTGACGACGGTTTGTTCGTGTTTTGAGTTGGAGGTAACTAATTTTCTGAACAGGTTCTTTCCTCTCCATTTACATTAGTTCTCTACATTTTGTAGATTAAGTTAATGGTTAAAAAGTTATTTTATTTTTTTATTCAAGTTTGGACTTTTTTATTCGGACTACAAATATTTGGGAAAATTAAAAAAAGACTGTATGCTCATCAGTTTATTTTCATGATCGTAAACATACATTAATAAGGCGTCAAACTATCGTTCAATAAAATATGTTGGCCTGTTTTCGAAGGATTTGGTAAAATACGATTAAAACCAACGATCAGCACTTTCCTTCAACCAAACAGAGAAAAAAAAGATCCCCGTAGAACAGATATTCAAATATCCACTTAAAGATCCATTTTTTTAAATATCCTTTTTACATTTTTCAGCTCCTTAGGATGAAAATGAAAAATTTATTTCCTGATATATACTTTTTAAGCGAAAATAAATCGAATCGACGAAAATATCCAATGGATCCCAAAAAAGGATAGTTATATATCGTAAGGATCATCAAAAACTATTCTTTTTTCTCAGTGCATTGGTCAATATGTTTATCGCTTTTAAAGAAGACATTTTTTTATTTACACATACACAAGCCGATCGCTTGCCGAAGCGCTGGCTAGCGTTCGATGCGGCCACGCTCTCACTTTTGGCCACCGCTCTTATTGACCAACCCTGTTTTAAGATCTAGATATAAATTAATTTCAATATTTGTGAATTGTAACCGATGAGAACTACTATTTTGAATGTGCGTGAAAATTATTGCCTTGCTCTTGGCAAACTCTCAGACAGAGTTGACCACGGAATGTCGGCGACCTTCAGAGAAGTACTTGCTCAAAACCGCCAACACCACCCGCCGGCACATTGGGGCACATTAATAATTTTCGCTATTTGCTAGCAATATCAAGTGGCAAGTCATTATTCATGGCATGCCAGAGCTGGGCGCAGGCAACTGATGATTATGAACAGTTCACGGGCTTGGGGGCAGGACTTTGGCCATGGATGAGTTGTCCGTCTTTGTGATATGGGGTGGTGGGGTAGCCCCTGGAGAGCCTGTTCATGCAGAAAATTATATGCATAAAACCGGTGATTATGCTGTCGAGACTGCCTAGCTATTATAGTGTGTAACTGTAAAAAGAAGGCATAATGCGAGTACAAGCGACAAAAGTGGATGCCTACAATTACAACAACAACTCCAGCCACCAGAAGTGCAAGTCAGGGGGCTCTGGTGGCACTTTAACAAATGTTACTTTAAATGTGGGTCAGGCTTTATGGAAACTCATTTCAGAGCCAGAGTTCCGAGTTGGCCAAAAAGTCGCTGCCAGGCAATTATAACACGGCCATATGTTGCAAGAACTAAGAGCTGTGGCAGCTGCAGGTGCATTTATTTCGTTTTGTTTCTTTCTTGGTTCCTTTTTTTGTTTTGTTTTTGGGAGGTTGCAACCCGTTAATGTGTTGCACTTAAAATTTATACCATGAAATGGGCCAGCAGACAACTTTAACTGGGGCTTCGCTGTTGTTTTTGTTGCCGTGTATAGTATGTGTGGTCTACTTTTTGTAATGGACGCTTAAAGTGCTGAGGACAAACCACAGGACTTCACACGCCGGCAATGTGCGCACAGTTCGTTCGTTCGCTCGGTCGCTCGCTCGCTCGTTCGTTGCATAGCTGCGGTCAACCGCCACAGGTGCAATATATAATTCAACCACAATTTTAATTATGTTGGTAAGAAGCAGCAGAATCTACTATGCACACACACACACACACACAGTTGTATGTATATAGGGCTACCAGTGGAGCAGAGAAGAAGTTAACCAATTGCATTGCGGTCACACATTGCGTATGCGTAATCCTTAACTTAAATGCATTAACGTGGGCTTAACTACAAATCTGAAGGTGCATTTGATATGATATAATCTTTATACAATTTTCTTTTTTGCTGGCATATTCGCAGTCACATTGTCACTTAGCCGACTTCTTCAAACTGAATCACCGGATTTGGAAACAGGGGTGAAATGTACACACTCATAAAATACTAGAACGAATAACAAAAAAATGCAGTCGCTCTTGAATTTTCAAGAATTTCGCTCTTGGAATCGAGATAAATTCATTCTCAATGTGGTTCTTTAGGCAAGGGGAGTGAGGGAACGCAAACTTTGAGAGAATAACGTTGGACGCGCTCTCTCAGAGAGAGACAGCGTATGCGCAGATTGTCGTTGTCATACGACAGTGGCCGGCCGTAAATTCAGTTAATGCTGAACATTAAGATTCTGCAAAAGCAATTGATTAAAGGACTGTATGTTCTATTGAATAACAATGTTTAAAACACCACATTTTGAAAAAAAACATTAAAAATCGAAAAAAAATATATATGCTCCTACGGGGAGTTGATCCACGGCCGTCATGCTTTCTAAGCGAGTATGTTTCAGTCTTCGAAGTTCCGAGTTTAAGTCCCAGCAAAGTAAGTGAGAAACAAATTTTTATCTGTTATGTTTTGTTGTCTAAAAAGGCCAAAAATTGCCTAAAAATTTAGGAAAAATTACCTAAAAAGGCGCCAAGGCAATGGGGGTCCTAATTTTTAGGACATACCTTACCTAAATACTTTGCCCTAAAAATTAAGGCAGAAATTGCCAAAATTATGATTTATATGCTAGGATTAAGGTAAAAATATCTACTACTATAGTAGTAGAATTATCATTTATTTTTAAATTGGTGCATAAGAAGTAAAGCTACGATAATGTTGGAAGATTACTGTCGTTGGTAACAAAAAAGCAGAACTAAATAAAATCAAAAATGATATTTGGAGGTTACACCAGCTTGGCCAGCAGCCGTCAGCCGAAAACTTAACGCGTCTTTCCACTCTCCTGACTACTATACCTGGCTTCCCGGGTCTTACCCAGATACCAGATAGTTCGTCAAAAAAGCTTCAATATGCCCAAGTTTCTATATCCACTAAATAAATTCCTCCTTTACCAGTTGCCTGTAACGTTGTGCTTCGAAGATGAAGCCAATGAGCTTTGGCCAGCTTTCTCCATTTATAACTTGCAGGCATTCCTTTCTGCTGTGACAGTCCCTTTTCCAATAAATTCGACGCATCTTGCTATAGAGTGCAGAGTATCTTCTAGGGTTGCCGAATATTTTTAAATTATCGTATCGATGATATTTTCTGATTTGAAAAAATATCAAATGATATTAAATATATTTCTTTTAATAAATCGATATATCGATATAATTGAAATTTTCATTTTTTTCCCAAAAAAAGGTAATACTGCTCCAAAATAAAAAGATAAAGTCTATATTAAGCAAACATAACAATATTTTCCATTAGATTCGAGTTTTCTATGTATAATACATATAAAATACTTTTAGTTCCAATATTTGGACTTAAAAGACTTTAAAAAGACGCGCTCCGAAGGCACCTGAGCTACCAGGGGTAATAAGATACATTAGGGCCAGTCTGGATAGTTCCGTCATGGACAGCTTATGCGAATTCCAGAAGATTAAGGGATTACTTTCCCATGATGTTTGCGCCAACCTAAGGTATAACTTCAGTTCACTATTTTGCGTTTCTTTCATTGAAATTTCTTTTAAAATCGACTTTATATGGGCTTTATGGAACACACGGGTTATCTGAATTTTCGACTTGTTAAATCTGTAAAAATTTTAAAAAAATTTATTAGGAGTTCTTTTTTTCTTTTTGGGGAGAATCATTGTTATTAAAGTTAATACATACAAACTTTAATTTTTGACATACCGGGTTTTCTTGGGTAAATGTATCCAATTCTTTTAAAATATAATTAGTCGCGTCTTGTACCCCGATGGGCGAGATGTACATCTTTTTAAACCTAGGACGATTTCACTAAAATTTTATTGGAGTCAAGTGGCTTGAACCTTTTCTCAAATAGGTTTAGTAAGGATACCCTCGTCAGTAGACTGGTCCAAATTTCAAAAATTCTTGAAATTCAAAAATGTCCCGACGGATTCTGAAAGTTTGACACAAAAAAATAATTTCCATATTTTTTTCGGAGTTTTAGTTGTTGATAAACCCATGGCAAGAGGCCTCGGAAGTTCGAAAATTTGACTTAATTTTGGTGGCCACGGCTTAAACGGTAAAAAGCTGAAACTTTGCACACGTGTCTTTTTTATGCTCCGCTTAAACATAAATTTTTTTTCCGCTTACCGCGCATTTTTTGACCAGCTCCCATAGAGACGATTGCTCTTAAAAAATAGAATTTTGGGATAACTTCTTTGTTTGTGGTGGAACCTAAGCCAAAATTTAATGGTATTGATATTTGACTGTCCTTTATAAAATATGTAAGATTCAGAAGAAACACATAACTATTTGACATCAGCAACCAGTTGGATGAAAATTTCTTCTTTTAAAATCTCCTACCCTTGGTAAGCTACAACCACCAAATTATATATTTGTCAGTTCTAAATGTTCCCCCACAATATACTTTAGTTTCAGCCCAACTGCTGCATTTTATCAAGTAGCTGCCCTAGAAAGTGTTGCTCTTGAAATTGAATCTAGTGAGAAAAACTTCTTTGCTATTAAAGGTACCTTGATAAAAATTCATATTTATCGATTTTATGTGCTCCCCCACCATATATACAAAGGTTGGGATCATCGAACCTGTTATTAGTGTTTTTTCTTAAATATCTCATATTAAATTATTTTTTTTTTATAAGTTTCGTTGTCACACCAAAAAGAAGGGTCCTCTTCCATGAATTGAAGGCTGATATTAAATCTTTTAAAAAAAGCCAATGTGTTTTCAGTGATGAAGTTATGTAAATTCCATTCTCTTAGATTTTACATTCTTGTTGGCGGTATAACTAGACGGAAAACTCTAGTACTCTCATCAGGCTCAGATTGTTCCTTTAGCGCTTGGAACATCAATCGTTTTTCATCTTTGGGAACTTTGTCGTCAAAAAAGACAGAACTACATCTTCTTCTGATAGATTCCACAGGTGAGTGTTCATTTTCTTGAGTACTTTAGAAGAAGTTGCTGAATCAACAATTGCGTACTCCTGAATTGACTTCAAGAAAATTAGATCTTGGTTCGGTGAATCCACTGATAATGAAAAGGCATACATCCCTTATCGTACTGAAATCCTTTTACGAAACTTTAAAATGTTTTATGAACAGAAATATTTTAAGCACGTACAGCGCTTTAGACATCCATCGGGCATGGTACATGGCTCCTGGGGATCGAAAACGTATATTTCCAAATGAGTTATCCCCGAGAAAAATTAATGCTAGCTCTATTAATTCTTTGTATTCGGCACGTAAGAAAGATTCCTTAAGTTGTTGGCGACAATATCCAATTGTTCCGTCTTTTATTTCACCTAAGACTACTCTCACTTTTTCGTCAAGGATTCCGGGCTCAAACTTAGACTTGTCAATGTTAGGCCATGCCTTCTTGAATCGCTCAAAAATTGCCACTGTTGGTCCAAAGGTTTCTCCGAATTTAATTTGATTCTGGGTTACCGATTTGATGTTTTGAGGACGCGCTTGTATTCATTATATAAATCTTTTATTTAAATAACATTTCTTGCGGCAGATATAGATTTAATTTTCAGTTTCTTTATTAATAACTTTGCACTAAAATCCACGTCGTTCTTATTGTCAATATAAAAAAAAAGATTTTGCAATAACACGCGACGGATTAGGATTTTTTTCAAACGATTGGTCGAGTGCCCGATTAATAAATGATACTTTAATGAAGACATTTTAATTGATGAATTGAACAAGATTTCCTTTTCAATATGGGTTAAAATCTGAAAGCAGACACTATGTTGAATTGACTATTTCAAAGTTTTTAAGTTCTTAAGAGATTTTTGTAATTTGGAGAGTACCGATGATCCCAACCTTTGTATATATGGTGGGGGAGCACATAAAATCGATAAATATGATTTTTTATCAAGGTACCTTTAATAGCAAAGAAGTTTTTCTCACTATATTCAATTTCAAGAGCAACACTTTCTAGGGCAGCTACTTGATAAAATGCAGCAGTTGGGCTGAAACTAAAGTATATTGTGGGGGAACATTTAGAACTGACAAATATATAATTTGGTGGTTGTAGCTTACCAAGGGTAGGAGATTTTAAAAGAAGAAATTTTCATCCAACTGGTTGCTGATGTCAAATAGTTATGTGTTTCTTCTGAATCTTACATATTTTATAAAGGACAGTCAAATATCAATACCATTAAATTTTGGCTTAGGTTCCACCACAAACAAAGAAGTTATCCCAAAATTCTATTTTTTAAGAGCAATCGTCTCTATGGGAGCTGGTCGAAAAATGCGCGGTAAGCGGAAAAAAAATTTATGTTTAAGCGGAGCATAAAAAAGACACGTGTGCAAAGTTTCAGCTTTTTACCGTTTAAGCCGTGGCCACCAAAATTAAGTCAAATTTTCGAACTTCCGAGGCCTCTTGCCATGGGTTTATCAACAACTAAAATTCCGAAAAAAATATGGAAATTATTTTTTTGTGTCAAACTTTCAGAATCCGTCGGGACATTTTTGAATTTCAAGAATTTTTGAAATTTGGACCAGTCTACTCGTCAGCTTCAACTTTTACAATCTGTATTTTGTTGAATAATAGTGAAATTAACGGAATTGCCATACTGCCATACGCTTTTTTTTCTCAGTTGCATCTTTAAATGGGCTCAAAAGGCTACAAAAATCACTGCAAATGTTTAATTCTTTAGCCGATAGCATTTCTGGTAATTCTTTAGCATATTCGGCTCTATTTATAAGAATAATTGCCACTTCATTTGCAAGACCCAAAAAGGACGTCAGCATATCAGCATGCAGGGTCTTAATACAATCTTCCGGAATTCCCTCATGGACCAGGCGGTCCATTAATGTTGTAAAATTACGAAATCTCCTTCACGGTGTCATCTACCACCAAGTTGATTGTACGCGCAAAGCAAGCAACATGTTTCCCATTTCCAAGCTTGCTTGTTTTTAAGGTGCGTTGCCAAATTGGTCGTGTTACCGCTTGTTTTAATAACTTTTCCGCACAAATCACACTTAGCTGTGCCATTTTTTATGTCGCTATAATTAGCTTTTATCAAACTTGAATCCATTTTATCTTTGCGTCTTTTAAATGCTTTTGCGCTCGCTGCTCAGATCTTAGAGTGACCAACGCACAAATATCATAAAATATCCCAAAAAAACATCGATATTCGATATTTGGACAAAAAAAAAAATCACGATATTAATATGTCAGTTTTAAAAACTATTATCGATATATTGATATTTTGATATATTTTCGACAACCCTAGTATCTTCCCTTTCTCTCATAAAGAACTGTGGGGGGAGTATTCTAAACTCATGAGCTCTACTCTTGTGTTGAAAATTGCCGGAATTCCATTTATACTTATCTCATAGCTAAGGTAGTTTTTGGCTCCAAGGTTGTACTCTAATGCTTTATAGCAGGGATCGCAAATAAGAGTTATGGAAAAGAAAAAAATTAAAGCGAGAAAAGCGTCCAATTTCATACAGAAGTAAGCCACACTACTTATTTTTAAAAAAGGAGTCCAAAATCAGCACAATATTTTTTCGCATTTTCTATCAAAAAGTTAAGTTTAAACCATTATTTTTTGATTTAAAAATAAGAATTGTAAAATAATTTTTAATTTTTATTAATTTTTATTTTGTAATAACTCTTAATTTCAATTTTTATAATAAAAATTACATTTAAAAATTATTTTCTGATTTTTATTATAAAGGCCTATTTCCAGAACAAATAAAAATTTATGTCACGAAATTGCCACTTATTTATGTTGTGTGGATTGTAAGCTATAGTATGGTCACAATGTCCAAAAATTCACTAAAAAATGCCCAAAATTGAGGCCAAGTTGTAGGGTCGCACTGATTTGTCAGCCGCTTGAATTCAAAATGTGTTTATCAAATTACAGTTTAAATCATCTTAAAATCGGCTTACAGCTTTTAAAATAACATGATGTACTACCACAAGTGTGCGCAACTTCGTCATCCTCGGTAGAGAAAGTTTGAGGCACTTAAAATTAAAAAATATAAAAACTAATAAAAAAGAGTGTTATCGTATGTGCTAAAATATTTATAATTTGTTGGACAATTTTGGTGCGCTCTGCATTTGCTTTTAATTTGTTCGATGTTGACCGGAAAAATGTGCTGCAAGTTATTTATTTTCAATTTATTTTAGCAAATCGGCTGTGCTTGCAATCCACACAAGCTCACGATGTGGCAACGCTGCGATTTTTTATTTTCTGTTCTGGAAATCAGCAAAATAAATGGCACTAAATAAATGACTGATCAGCTGTTCGAAGCTGTTTTTTTTATATGGAGTTCAACATAAAAATTTATTTTCGTGCGCATTTATTTGTTCTGGAAATAGGCCTTAAAAATCAAAAATAAGGATTATTTTGTAATTTTTATTTTAAAAATCAAAAATAAAGATTGAATTCAAATAACTTTTGAACCAACCATTCATTCCACCTTAATTTTGGTCGCTCGATTTTGCACAAAACTCCAGGCACAGTGGCATAAAATCCACAACTACTACTACACTTTTCTTTTTTTAGCTAAGTACTATTATTTAATGTGGCCGTGCTGGCTTGGCTCCTTGGGGCTGTATAGCCAATCTAACATTTACTATTCAACCCAATCAACAAACTAGTTTTTTCGTGATTTATCGAAAAATTTGGACTCAGCGAAGAGATTTTCATAGGGAATTGCTACCAAATGTTCGGGATCGCAAATTTTTTTATTATATTGTAAACAAGTGTCAATATTAAATTGAAAAAATTTAAAAGTTAGGAAAATTTTCAACTCTGGTTTGGGTAATTCATATCTTATATAGCTTCAGCTTGGTTTACTGTGACAAAATAAATTTCTTGCCCATAATCAATCGGTCCAAACGGATACTTATTGAAATACATTGAAAGAAATAAAAAAGTTTTCTTACCTGGGTCAATCAGCCATCTTACGCATAAAGCTTCAAATGTTTGATATTAAATTTCATCAAGGCCCTTGAAGCCAGTAAATGAACTCAAATTTAATTTAAAGCCATTGTAACAAAAACACATTCACATATTCCGGTCTTTGACGCTCTTCCTCTCTCTCGCTTTCTCTGTCACTCTTTATACACAATACGTTTTTATGCAATTTCAATTTTGCATATGCCATTGTCGGGTGGTACGGGAAAGCGGGTGCGGTGGAGGGACAACATCATGATTGATGATATGCTCTTCAGTTGACAGCGTCATTTATGAGGCTTAACAAAATTGCCATTGCCTGCTTTTTGGGGGACTGTTACAAAGCTTAAGTAATTGATGTTTAGCTGCGTTTAGGGGCGGCTAATAAAGGCTAAAATGCATACTGAATTGAACCAGGACTAGGACGAGGAGCAGGGCCAAAGCACAGCACAGGCAGCCGCTGGCAGTCAAAACATGGTTTGTTCAAAAACCTACATGGAACTGGAACTGCAATGAAAATAAAGCGTAACCACAGCATCAATTGAAACTCAAGCGTTGCTCTCACACACACACACCTTTTCAATGTAGTTGCAGCATGTTTGTGTGTGCGTGTGTGTGTTCGTGCACATTTCAATAAATCGTTTCCCTCTACAATAACATGGCAAGCCTGCGCCTGAAAGTAGGCAACATTGCATTGAATCCAGAAGAACTATAGCTGGGATAGATGGCCAAAACGTGCAGGTAACATGATTTTGAGCGAGTTTAAAGCGGCCACTCTATCCCCAACCCTGCTAGCAACTAGCATTTTACAGCTTAAAGCGATTTTCATTGCAATAACCTGCCCGAAAATGCATCGATGTGTGCGCGTGTGTACCAGCAAGCCCTGTGCAATTGCTAACTAACTGCCAGGTCACGACAGACACACATACCAATAGATAGATAGATAGATAGATGATAGATAAATGCATATATAGTTGGATAACGCCTCTGCCATCTCGTCCCTTCCACCCGGCATTCGCTTGCATATTGAGTTCATTCGTTCAATCAATATTTAGCCATTGAAATCGCGATTTACGCGCATATTGCGCAAATAACAAATGAAAAGTGCACGGGTTGCAAAGATTTATCTTCGAAACGCAGCCTGCCAAACTCTATGCGATGAGTTTTTCGTTGATTTCTTTCTTTTATTTGCGGGAATGTCCTAACGTTTGTATGTGTTCTGCTGGAAAGGTGAGCTTTATTTAGTGTATAATTAAATATTGTTGAAGTGATTTTCATTTTGGTGAATAAGTAAGGAAAATAAAACATTAAAAATAAAAATATGAATATAATATAAATTTAACTGCCGAAAATCCAGACGTAACGGATTCGTATTCTGAATACGAAAATCACCAAGAATCACCAGCAATTCTTTTATTAATTGGACCATGTTGTCGTGTAAAGCCAGGGAATCAAATCGAATGTGAGGTTACGAAAATAAATGTCGTCAGCAGAGCGTGCTAGTGATTTGTGTTGGTGGTATTGGCACCCTGATAGGATCGATGATAGATACTCAGTCAATTTCCAATGGAATAAATTAGTCCGACTGGCAATTCAGTTTAATTCATTTATTCTGTAGCCGTTATAATTGGCCAAATTACTTAGTTTAAACACTTCTGTCCATTTCCAAAAGAAAAACTAGGGAGGTAAGTATAAGCAAAGATTTATTTATGTTATAGATGACGCATGTGAAACTAAAAACGAGTCTTTTTGGGAGCTGACATTGGATGCAAATTTTTGCATTTCGCTGCCTTTACGAGGATGCGTATACTGAAACTTAGCTATATGTTTTCTCAATTAGCTATTCTGCTAAGAGCAAAAATTTATATATAATTTAGATGACACATGTGACGCAAATAACGATTTTTATTGGGAGCTGACATTGGATCCCAAAAAAAAAATATTGTATGAGTATGTATCTATATATGTATTGTCTTTGGTATAAGCTAAGAGATAGAGGTTTGGCATGTGTGACAAGATGAGGAAAATGTATCTCTGTAAAAGAATTATATGTGGCAAAATTGTTTATCTCTGCTTTCCGTATCCGTGAGTGTATATTTATGATATAAAGACCATTAAAATAAATTCTTGTGTATTAGGTTGTGGAAAATGCCTCGTGGAACGAACCTTGAAGCATGATCAAGGTTTGATCATTCCGATACATGAAAACAATTCCAAATATATTGAAAATGCTAAAAGGCTGAATCGTCATAAAACACACCGCCTTACAGCCGTAGATTCAATGAGCAGTGGACAGGTTAGAGCTCAATTAGGACTTACCGTAACAAGGAACAGTAGTATTTAAGGGAGTTTTCCTCATGTGCAAAAATTTTTTTTAATTTTGCATTTTTTATTGCTTGGATATTTGAGAATATCGCCCCAAAAGGATTTTTTGAAATTCGAAATACTTCAGAAGATATAGCCTTTTTAGTGGCGCAATGTTTTCGCTAAAGCCCCATACGGAGTACGACGAAAATTTTTTTTACAGTATTTCATATAATTAGAAACACCTTGGCTTTGCTTTGATGTTCATGTGCTGGTAGAAAGTGTTTCTATTTATGTGAAATACTGTAAAAAACGATTTTTTCGTCGTACTCGTATGGGGCTTAAAACGAGAAATTTTTGAGTAAATAAATTTCCAGTCAATAAAACTGTGATATAACGGCTGGTTCTTGAATTTGAATGGTAAGATATTGTCGCCCAGATCGATATTGACTATTAATCGGCTTTTAATCGATAATTATCGAATGCTATCCTACCGACTAAATCGCCCAGAAACTAAAGCTGCGGCCGCATCTAAAGAAGGCAGAATGGCACGCAGAGCAAAGAGAGCTGCTGCTGAAAACAGATTTTATGAAAATGAGGAAGGTCCGCAGAAAGCAGCTGGCATCGCCGACTAATATCTGTAAGTATATAATATTAGTAAAATTTTTGGCTACTTTCAAAGCAACTTTTTCGGACTGCCAAGCCACTTTTCTCCAGTTCTACAAAACCGATTTTGATCAAATTATATGCAATCGACGGAGATTTGTCACCATTCTAGAACAATATTTTTTGATTTTTGATTTTATTTTATTTTTTTTCCAAAAAACGAACTTCAAACTTTAAACACGTTTATCTCAAAACCTCGTTTTTCGAACTGGCGGTTACACTGAACCGATTTTGATGATCAAAACCTCAATCATAATTTCAAAAAAATTTTACTATTTTTTTTTGTACACTAAACTACAAAAAAGGGGCCACAAAAAATATTTTTCATATTTTAATGGCCGCCATTTTGTCAACATAAATCACAAAATTTTTTTCGAGGTTCAGACCGGAATTACATCTATTCTGGTTATAAACGCGTTTTCACTTTTCATTTCAGACATCCTGGAGACCTTGAATCATGGCCGCCAGCACCGTACCTTTTTTTTCGGACACCAACTTTGACGGCCGATAACTTTTGAAACAGCCCTCGCATCGAAGCAGTAAAAATTTTTTCTTTACTTTAATCTGTTTGTAACAAAATAAAAAAAAAACAGAATTGGAAAATCTATTCGCGTTATCAAATAATATTTTTTTTAAAAAAGGTCCAAATAACAGCCTTGACATGAGGAATACCCCCTTAAATAATCCAAGAAAATCTGTGTCCTAAACATCCCGCTATGGTGGTACCTAAACCTATGCTTTAACTCGCCGTATAAAGGCGCGCAATGAGTTCACACAAAGAAACCAATTCTGGGACGAGGAATTACATAATGTCATTTTCAGTGATGAAACAAGTTTAATCTGGACGATCCTGACAGTTGCAAGAAATATTGGCGAGAAATGCGACAGGATCGACACAAGTGTTATAAGCAGGGCTATGGTGGTCGGACGGTATTGACATGAGCAGCATTTTGCTATAGAGTGATTCATATTGACAAAAATGAATGCCGAAATGTATTTTGAGTTGTTGGACAACGAATTGATGAAGTTTGGTGGTAAAATATTTGGCGGTTATTGGACCTTTCAGCAGAATAATGCTTCAATTCACAGCGCAAAGTTGACTACCAAGTTCTTTCATAAGAGAAATACACCAGTTTTAAAGTGGCCAGCATCGAGCTCCAGTTGCAAGAAATATCCAATTGAGGACCTCTGGGGTATGTTCTCCTCTAAAGTGTTTTAGAATTGAAAAAATAATGAATTTCACTCTTGAATCAAGAGCATTCGTTCTCAAAAGTACGGTAAAAGTAAATATTTTTGATCCAAGAGCGAAATCTTCATCCAAGAGTGAATATTTTATGACGACATTTTTGATTCAAGAGTTTCAGTACTTGATCCAAGTACAATTAATTCTCAAAATAAAAGACTAGAAAAACAAATTGAAGGTGAGAGACACGACCGAGACTCCGGGACCCCCCGTCCGACCGACGTGTGTTCCGTGCTGCTCGCCACACACCACCAGGCACCCATGCATGGGTTGTATACTACTCTACTAATTATTATTTTTTTTTATGTATTAATAAAATAATCTATATATATAAAACTGTTTAACCTGACTAATTGACTGACTGACTGGTGACCGTCGCACAGCCTAAACCATAAAAGATAGGAAGATGAGATTTTCACAGTAGTTTTATCTTATGCTGAAAGTAGAGGTGGGCGCGGGCCGGGCTTTTTTTCGTGGCCCGCGGGCTTACACAGGCCCGGAGCGGGCCCGGGCCTTAAAATTAAGATTCGTGCGGGCTTCGTGCGGGCCCGGGCCTTAGCAAAAAGGCCCGGCCCGTAAAAGCCCAAAATAGGCCCGTAAAAGCCCAAAATAGGCCCGAAAACAATTTTGATTTGTTCGCGCTATTTTTGTTTATGCTCGAATTAGAACCGCCATTTATCGCATTTTAATTGTTTATCGATACTACTATCGATTTGCTTATACATATTTTACTAGTTTGCTCACATTAATTCAAAATTGGCGTCCTATTGTGAAATTGATAAAACTTTACAATATTTGCAAATATTTGCATTGTGGTCAAAAAAATTATGTAAACTTTGCAGAGCTAGCACACTTGATTCCCAAATAATAACTGAGTTTAAAACAATGACCCTAAGCGCATTAGAAAAAAGGTTTCTTCCGGCAATCGCTCATTTGGTTGGGCTTTTCTTGAACCCTCCTTATAGAGAGATGAATTTCCTCTCAGAGGAAAAAAGATATAATGTGTTAGCTACGGTAAAAGCAATGCTCTACGAATTTATAGGGGATCATGAATATAGTAGCGTTGATGATATAACTAATAACATAAACCCAAATAATTCCGAAAATGGAATGTTTGCTGAATTTTTAGACTTAAGTTATATAAAAAACTGGCACACATATTTCAGAATTCTGGAAAAATGCAAGGGACTTAAAATACCTTCACAAATTAGCTCGGACCATTCTGGCTATTCCCGCCAGTTCTTCTACGAGCGAAAGGCTTTTTTCAACATCGGGCCATGTTTTAAATGAAAAACGCACTAGGCTAAAAAGCTCAAATTTAGAAAAAATTAAGTTTCGTGCCGGGCCGGGCCGGGCCCGGGCCTTGGTGAAAAAGTTTCGTGTTGGGCCGGGCCGGGCCTCTCAAAAAAGAGTTCGTGTTCGTGCGGGCCCGGGCCTCAAAATACAGGCCCGCGCCCACCTCTAGCTGAAAGTGAGTACTAAGAACGGATTTTGGAAAATTCTGTCGGGAGATGTGGAAAATTCGCGGAAAACTGTTGTATGAAACTTTTTTGTTTTTTATCCGATCAAGTTCAAACTCATTTTGAAAGATCTATATGAAAATTCAACAACAACTGCATACCAATCTTCCGGAAAATTCACCCCCCCCCCTGGATGGTGGTCTAGTTTGTATGGGCGAAACTTTAGTTGCCAGCGATTAGCGCCAAACTCATTTTCAAAATTACACATAGCATAACATAAAAAAAGTGACTTTTAAATTTTGGAAAATCTATCTATCAAAGTCGGAAAATTCGCGGAAAACTGTTGTATGAAACTTTTTTGCTTTTCATCCTATCAACTTCAAACTCATTTTCAAAGATCTATATGAAAATTCAACAATAACTGTGTTCCCATTTTTCCGGAAAATCCCACCAGGAAAAGTCGGAAAAGCGTCGGAAAAGTTTGTATGGTAAACATTTTTTTTAATCCGATTGACTTGAAACTTGGTTTGCAAGCATAGTATGCAAAATATTCGACACGTGTTTTCCCAATTACGGAAAACACGCCCACGAAGAAAACGGCCGGAAAATTCTGTATGCAAAAAACCATTTTTTACCTGATAGGCTTGATACTCGGTTTGTGAGAATAGTAAGTGAAATAAATTGAGATGTGATTTTCCGATGTTGGAAATTTCACCCAACGGCCGGAAAATTCCTAGAAAACTCTGCATTTAAGAAACTATTTTTCTTCCGATTGACTTCAAACTCGGTTTGTAGGGATGAAATACTAAATAATTAGTTGTAGCATTTTCCGATGTTGGAAATACCGTCGGGATGACCGCTGGGAAGTTGGAGAATAGTGGGCGGGATGTGGTTGGTAAGTGGGCGGGAAGTGGGTGCGATGTGGGTGAGAGTGGGTTGGATCTGGGCGGGAAGTGGGTGGATAGTAGGTGGGAAACGGGTGGACGTTGTGTAAAAAGTATATGGGGTGTGGGTGGGATGGGGGTGGTAAGAACGCAGCAGCAAAGTCGTAACGGTGAAAAAGAAAGGTAGTAAAACGTTAATTTCAAGCTTATATATGTATGATTCGATTTCTGGGCTCTACAGAGAAAACAAATTTATAAAATGTTTTTTAAATTTGGTAAATATTTAACTCTCACGATTGACTTCAAACTGATTCTGATGTTGGTTCTATACTGTTCAATGCGCAGCGAAGCGCGACGGGCTTTTTGCTAGTAAAATATAAATTTGATTTTAAAAATATCATTTGAAAAAATTTAGCAAAAATAACAGTGTATTGGAGTATTTGTTACAACGGATTTGAGCTAAGCACATAAAAATCCACTGCAATCAACGTCTTTCCTTTGATAAACTGAAAACCGTTGGACGTTAGGTAATTGTCATAAATAAAAAACAGACTTTTAAGTATTTAAGCATGACAATATAAAGTAAATTCAGAGTCTTACCTAACACAGAACTTATTTACAGAGAGCAACAAAGAAGCTTAGTTCGAACCGAGCGGTAGATGCTGATGTCAAAAACAACAAATAAAAAATGCATAAATATGCGCAGAATCGAAGCGCAGAATGGCAAAGGAAAAAAACCATAAAGAGTAAACAAACAAATGCCAGTTAGAGTTTTTGTCAATAAAATAAAATCTCACACACACACACACTCACCTATACGCAAACACACGCACCAGTACAAACAGAGGATAGGCAGTCGATGGTTCTTGTGACTTTTTTGGTGTTTACACTTTCCACCTTTTATGCCACACAAACTTGACATTGTTTGCCGTTAAAAGTTTTTTGGCTTTGGATCTCTCTCTCTCTATGTGTATGCAAAATAAATACAAATATCACGCATCGCTATGTTTTACAACCTGCCATAGAGTAAATGCACATAAGGGTACAGCGGGCATCAAAAGTACTCACACCGTTGATCTAAGCCGGGAAATTCTCAAAAGGAAGAAGAGATTTAGGTTGCTTGTAATATTTTAAAGCGTGATATGGGACTAAACCAGTGTCCGGCACCGTTCAATGTTCTGTGTATAGAAGTAGTGACGTCCATCCTCTGTAGCAGCGGCGTCGATATACAGACACTTTACGAGCTTACACTGCTCTCTTTTGCACTAACAAACATGTGCTAACTGAGAGCGCTCTCGCGTGTCTGAACGCACACATTCAAAGGCAAAATAAGCATGTGTGTTTTGCCGGACGCTGGACTAGACCGACAGGGGTCGGCAATGGCAGCAGAAAAGTTGGCACTGGCAACTCAGAAAGTGTTCGTATTACGAAATCGATTGGAGAGCTATTAAAAGCTTCTTTTTTGTCTTTATATCCCGCTCTTTTTCTGGCATTGTCCAAAACTCTGCTTACGTCTTTGCTCGCATTGCTACCAATCTAAATTTACAGTTACACGAACACTTTTTGTGACCACTGTAAATATAACAATATAAACTTGTATATATTTTTACCGCTTCTTCTTGGCATTTTTTGTGGCTTTAGAATTTTACAGCGCTCTTTCTCTTTTAGTGTGGGACTCTATCAGACAACAACAACATGTCCGAGTTTCATATGCAACTTAAATATTTACATTTGACTTAAATATGCGCACTTTTGCATAAATTACAAAATATATTTCACATACATATTCCATTCGTGTTCCACGCGATATATTTGTCCCGTACAACAAGAACAACAACAAATTTTATGACAAAATTTATTAGATTTGGCTTGTGGCTTCTGTTAAACGCTTGCATATGGAGAATGATTTTTACATATGCACATATGTGTATGATTTTTTTGTTCTGTAATTTACTTTTTATATATGGTGCAGATTTAAGGCCATAAACTATAATGGCAAATGCCAAATAGGGGGGGTGAAGAGGGCAATTGTGGAATGTCGACGGCGGCATTTAACACTTTTGCACACTTTCTGTCCTCAATTCAAATATATTGTACTTGAACTAAGAAGGCGCTTTTGTAAAACCTGATTCTTCTTGTTTGAAAAACAATTATTTCTCAGCTAAATAACAACAGAAGTCGATTTTCGTTTTTATAATGTTTTGTACTTAATTTATGTTAAAAATCATGGTAAAACATTTTGGATAGCTTGCTTTGTTAAAGAAATAATAGAGGATTCGTTAAAACGTTACTCAAATGGAAAGTCATATTTAAAATCAACATACTTTTTCATTATTTTCAGCGATTTTTGAAGTATAGGGGAGTCTGTCCTCCCTTCACTTCACTTCCAATCAAAAGAGGTATGTCCCCGTTTCCTATTCCACCCAAATGTGAGGAGTGCAATCAAATTTTTTTCCCAGGTGAGTTTAAAATGTTTTTCAAAACGGAATCAACATCAACTCAAATCATGTTCTCAAAAATGGAACAATTTAAACTCAATTTGAGTGTTTGCGTTTTCAAATAAATGATCTTGAAGTGAGGAATATTATACTACAAATAAGAAAACCCGTTCATGCATACTGTTTGGTAACGATTGTGCTCGTTTTGAGTCCAATGTTCTCGGTTTTGTTTTCTCTGTGTGCAAATGAAGTGGCTTTCTCTTTCGCAGTGAGAAACTTGTACCTAAATTCAGGAGGCAGCTCAGCAACCATGTGATAGATAACCGGTACTGGAGTACATTTGATAAGCCCTAAAGCCTTCTTAACCCTCTAGTGCCCAAGACCACCTCTAGACGGGTAAGGTCAAAAACACCGTTATTTTATTCTTTTCATTGCTTTTGACTCGGTTTTGTGTTATTTATAATTCGGGGAAGTCCAAAAATTTAGTTCGTCGCGTTTGGAATACATACTAGAGCTTGCGCAAGCTGCTGTAGTCATTTGAAGCGGAAAGGTTGTGCAACTCGGACGAAATAATTATTTTGTAAAAAGTGCAAAATATAAATATTTTTTAAAATATTATAAAAAGTTTGCTGCTGGAGAAAATAATTGTACCGTGTTGCTGACAGTCTCAAGGACTCAAAATACGAAACCCACACTAAAAATAAGTTTTCGTTAGCTTTCTATTGCTTTTATAAGGTATCCCGTCTAGAGGCGGTCTTGGGACAATTCGGGGAAAAAAATTATAAGGTAAGTTTGAAAGTGAAACAACCTATGACATATTTAAGTACAAATAATTGCTTCAGTAGACATGGAACGACGACAAGTGAATAACCTATCAGGTCTTTCCGACGTGGAGATTGAAAAATTTTTAAATTCAATTGATTTTGACATTGATACGGACGGAGAAGCAGAATCGGAGGACGATTTGCGAGGCAGTGCTTCCTGTCAATGAGGAAGATGAAGAAGATTGGAAAAGTGCTACATATGTCGGATTCTATGTTGGCTAGAGAGATTTGTGTAACTTCAAGCGGAAGTCCTACTCCTTTTGCAAAATTGTTGTCACCCTCAAGTTCGATTGCACCCAATTCACCTCAAGCACAGAAACGCAAACGCAAAGCGCCGGCTGAGCATAATATTGCTCATGTTAAAGAAAGCACAATAGCTGAATGTGTAGGATGTGTTTGGGCTATCGACCTAAAATCACCGCTTTTCAATAAGATATTGTGGCGCCAAACGAACCAAGTCATGGATAAATCTGCAATATCCTTTACTGAGGAGTACTGAGTACTCGGAGTACTTAAAAATCTGGATACGCCATTCAAGTGTTTTCAATTCTTTTTGAAAGATACTATCATTGAGCATATCACCCAGCAAACAAAGGGCATAGCAAAATAAGCATTCAAAAACTGCCCCCACTCCGATCAGAACCAATTTTAAATATGTTGTTACCATCAATGAGAAACTCACTCTTCTACATTTGTAGTCTTCTAATCGTTATTGAAGAAGAGTTATGAGTGCGGAAAGGTAAAACAAAAAACTCGTTTATCTTAAGAACCGCTTTACCGATTTGAATGCGTTAAAAATATGTTATAAGTGTCCACCACAGAATTCAGAAAATTATTTTTGCACATTTTTATTACCAATTCTTAGGCACAAAAAATATTACTAAAATTTTCAAATAATTCTTTCGAGGTGTAAATCGATTTCAACTCTAATAGTTTTTTGATGGTTTTTTCAATAAGAAATCCTTAACAATGTAAATTTTTTGCACGGTCATCGGGAATCATCTTCATAGTGAATGCCACACAGAGGGAAAAAACGTGTTCAGAAAATAAGTTGCCGTCGACTTAAAATGAGAACAGAACTAACTCAAAATTTTTGAGAACAAATGTTCTAAATGTTCTTGGAATGAGTAAAGTTGTTCTCAAACGAATAATATTTACTTTAAAATGTTAGGACCCCCATAGCAATAAAGTCCGAAATAAAGTATCTAGGTGTCATATATGACCAGAAGTTAAACTTCAAGAGCCATATAGAACATACCCTTAGAAGAGCTAAGATCCAACTTAGCCACATTTACTATATATTCAGGCCTTTGGCGGCGAGTCCGACCGTCCCTAGGCCTGAACTTATTAGGACATGCTCCCTTGTGTACAAAAAGCTAGTACAACCGATACTAGTTCATGGACACATAGCATGGTTCAATATAAAATCCAGGCAGATGGAAGATCTACGTCTCTTTGAGAGACGGATCATCCGTCGAGCCCTGGGCAGAGGAGCTAGAGACCCTCTCACGCTCCATTATATTTCAAATAAAGATTTGTACGAAAACACGAAAACCAAACGTGTAGATACACTTATATACCAAATATTAGAAAAGTTCGTAGATAGTAACAGCAATAGCCCAAATCCATTGATCGCAGATGCTGTGGCTCAGAGAAGGCTGCCGGCCAACTACTCTGTCCACCATCTGACGATAAACAACATAGAACATTTGAAAGAATTAGGAATTATGCACGATTCGGAGGGCAATCTCATTTTCTACCATAGAAAACGATTGTCCCTAGATCCGAATGATCTAGTTTTTAATATTAATCAGTAAATATTGACCCCATAGATTGGCTCAACTTCCCCGTCTCTTCCTTCCCCTGTAAATACCTCCCATATTTTCTTTTCTTTTCTTTTCAGCTCTTCTTCTTCTATTTTCAGCTCTTTTCTCTCTGTCTCTTTTCAGTTATTAGTTTTTGTAGGTTGTTTTATTAGTTTTAGTTACAAACAACAAAAAATCCTTATTGTAATGCAGGTTTTTACTCGGATTGTGGGTTTTCCTGTAGCGTATGGTTACATTTGACATGTAAATTTTCTTTTCTTTTAGAATCATAAATTTATCCTCTTTTAATCCTAGATCTATCCTTATTAATTCACCCTTATTGCCTTAGTCCTCATGAAGCACTTAGTGCCCTGGACCACATTAATTCTCAGTATTTTAGTTAGTCTTGGAGTAGTCGCCCAAGGCTGAACCATAACTTAGATATAATAAACATGTGTTATCTTTAAGTTTTCGTAGACAATAAATAGCTAAAAAAAAAAAAAAAAAATTTACTTTAAACAACAACAACACCGGCTTTCACGGAGAGATATACACGAGAGACAGCGAGTTGGTTCTCTTTTTGCTCTCTCTCTCTCTTGTCTGCTCAGCAAAGCATAAGTAGCCCTCTTGACGGGCATCTGCAAAACTGTTCAATGGCTGAATTGTCAAGTCAGTCATTCCATACGTTGAGTGCATAAGGTACCGGGCTCAAATCCCAGTAAAGCCCAAACAAATTTTTCTGTGTTTTTCTGGAAACTTAAATGAAACGAGTCAGGTGAAGTGGGTCGTTGAAGCGATGTTTCTGAATTCTATGGCACAGTGGGTGGGTGGAGAAGCAGCAGCGCCCATATCCAGAGTTGCCTTGCCTCTCTTCACTTCCAATCAAAAGAGGTATGTCCTCGTTCCCTATTCCACCCAAAAGTGAGAAATCCGCCCACACCTGGTCCCAAGTGCAATCAAATTTTTTTCCAGGTGAGCTTAAAATGTTCTTGAATACGGAACAATATAAACTCAAATCTTGTTCTCAAAAATGGAACAATGTCAACTCAATTTGAGCTTTTGCGTTCTCAATAAATTGTTCTCGAAGTGAGAACATTGAACTACATGTGAGAAATCCCGTTCATGCATACTTTTTGATAACGTTTGTGCTCGTTTTAAGTCCAATGTTCTCGGTTTTTTCCCTCTGTGCAGTAAAACATGTGAACAGTTTTACAAATATATTTTTGACAGAAAATTTCCCCTTTTTCCCCTTTTTAAGTTGATTTACATTGTGCCTAATATGTATTAAATATATATAAAAATTCCTAATTTAACGTTTAATAGTATTTCACCATGAGGTACACTTGGGATGTGTTTGCAAAAATTATATGTTTTTAGGGACCTCTTGATGAAAAAACCAGCAAAAAACTGTCGATGTCGCAAAAGGCTAACACCGTAAAAGAACTATTTGAAAATTTCAATAATTTTTTTTGGGCCAAAGAAATGGCAATAAAAATCTGCAAAAATTATTTTGTGCATTGGTCTGTCGACACCTAATTACCTAATTTTTTGTTGGCCTACCTTCCCAAAGCCGCCTCTAGCCGTTTCAAGGATATAGTCCTATAAAACTCGATCCTTGCAAAAGTAAAAGTTTTTCTAAAACAAAAAATAATTTTTTACTTGGAAAAGAAAATTTGGGCACTAGAGGGTTAAGATGTTGCAAACTACTTTGTCAACCTCTAATTTAGTGTTACCTTTAACTAAAACTAAAAGGGTAATCTTAGACTTTAAAGTTTTGCTTTTAAGGAACTAGTACTTTTTTACTTTTAAATATTTTTACCAAATAAATCTACAGTAAAGACAACCTATAAAAAAAGAGAAAAGACACAACATAAAAAGTTTTTGTTGCAACATACTTTCCCACAGTGCACATTAGGTCAAACATCCCCTTTATCTGTGCAAAAGTAATAAGAATCAAAGTGTCGTTTTATTTTTGTTGTTGTTGGTTTTTAATAGAAAATGCTTAAAAAAAAAGAATCGTGATGTCTGTTTGTCCTAAGAATAGATTACCGTTACACAGCTGTGCGTCAAAGTCAATCGATGCAATTTTCTCTAAATATGTGCCTGCGAGGTTAGTTTTGCTTGATCAGTTTTAAGTGCGTCTTACTGGTATTGTGTTGCTGATAATTCATTGGTGTAAAATGGAAAATGAAGAGACACATAAGTATATAAGTGTAAAATTAAAACTGCTTTATATTTATGTCGGTACATTTTTAAATAACTCAATAGGCTACATCACCTCGGAAGGGTAGAATTATTTTCAAATTTTTACCTTCCGTAAGCCGTAACAAAATTTGGCCCCATTTGGCATCTTTCAAATAAATACAAATAGTTTAAGAAAAACTAAATAAGCTCTTTGCAATTTATTTCATAGAGCGATTTTTTGCGTTTTACGAGTAATTCCATTTTCTGTAGGTAACTTCTGCATAACAAAAATCGATTTGTTTGAAATATGGCGGATAGAATGCACAAGAAAGGAAAAATTGAATGCCGTTTTCAAACATGTGGTTGACAAAATTCGAATTGATTCAATTTCGAATAAAATGGAGAAACACATAAGCCAGAACATAAATTTTTATTGCTTAAGAAAAACTGGAAACTGGAACTGGAAAAAGTCTCACAGAAAGATAAATATCTTTTTGGACCAAAATCGTGCTTGGCTAAAAAATAGTTGATCGCATATCAAAAATTGATACTCCTACCGTTGTTGGACGTCCACGTTTGCCAATCAGTGCCAAATCAGAATTTGGAAAAAGAAAAGAAGCCGCAGAACTTGCAAAAAAAACAGCTGATTCTAATCTTCTCGTTCGTGCAGCAGCAACTTCAGCTCGTAAACAAGGTGATGCCGATTTGGCTGCAGTCCTTAAAGAAAGTATGGAAAGCCCAACAAAGCCGTCAAAAATACGCAATATTTGCAATAAAGACCCCCAATTCCACTTTCTGCGGATGAAGCTTTAGCATTCCTTCTTGAATATAATTTTTCAAAAGACCAGTATAATGCAATGCGCAATGAAATGCAAATTAAGAAACTGCGACATATATCCACACTACAGTAAAATTACAGCAGCCAAATTGAAATCAGGGTATAATAGCAAATTAGGCCCTCGCAAAATTTTCGTTGGAATCTATTTTACTGCATACGGCTGAAAAAATTGTTGAGATGCAAAAATAAGTTTTTCAAGTTTTTTCGATTCAAATTATTCAAATTAAATAGACGCTTACAAAAACGAAAGCGTTCCACACTTCCACCTGAAGTCATTCAACTAATATGTTGCAGCGAAGCCATGGAAGAGCTTCACATTAGCAATAAAGACGAGAAAACTAATAAAAGTGAAGAGGAACTTTTTGATTTATGTTTAGAAAATGAATAAGATTTAAGCGATTAATAAATGTTTTAAAATATAAAAAAAATGGTGGGTTAATTTTAATTTTTGGTCGTTAATGGGTTAAATTCCAGTTTTTCTTACAAATTTATTCTAACTTATGATATTCTTACAGGTTTTAGTTTAAAAGGCACGATTTTGAAGTGGTTATTAATTTCGCACAGAAAAAGTGGTCATTTGACCTATAGTGCAGTGGTCCGGCTTGTATGGGGAGAGCGGGCAAAAATTCTTCTAGTTGAGGTAGGGACTTGAAACTTGGAGCAAATTTTTTTTTATTTTTATCCTAAAATAATATGTAAAAATCAGCCAGATCGGAGTACTATATCATATAGCTGCCATATGAACAATCGGTCTAATATTCAGTTTTTATATGAAAAACTTTTGTTTTTCATTTTATTGCAACAAAACTTTGGAAATTTTCGTTTATAACCTGGGAAACTTCAGTAAAAATCTGGATACTATAGGTTATAGCTGCCATAGGCACAATCAGTGTAAAACGAGTTTTTATTTATTTATTTATTTATTCTTCTTCGGCAATGGACAATTCAGTTGTTTCTTTCTTAAATTGAAATCTGACAGGTTGACAGTACCGTGTCGACGATTGTCGTGGATTTTTCCAAATACAAATATAATTATTTGTCTTCGAAACAAGTCTTAGGGGTACATATCGCTCACTTACTTCAATACTGGCATAGCTCCAAATAATCCATTTTGAGAAAAACTACACTAATTCCAAAACTGGTCTCGGTTTTTCCCCATCAGCTCTTGTTTTCAAGATATCGCGGAAAAACCATTTTGCGGTATTTTTGGCTTTTAAAAAATTCTGGAGGTTACACCGAGCAACAATATCTGTATTTATGAGCTCTATGCGACAGTATACATATTAAGGTCGCCTAATAAAATCAATGGAGCATCATCAGCAAACCTAAAAGCGCCTAAATTGGCCTTTGAAGAGAAATATTCATCAAATTATAGCAAATTTTACAAACTTAATCGCCGTGTACCAGCCATTTGGGGTGCTTGCATTTTAATGAAAACCACTTTAGCATGCAGCCCAATGGTTCTTCTAATTTCACAAATTTTGTTGCATTTAAATCTTCTTGATGGACAAAGTTACAATCGTTTAATCCCGAAATAATGAATTAAAATTTATGGCAGGATAACTAGATTGATACACAAAATCTGTATAGGAAATATTAAAAGACTACTTGATCTTACGTAGTACTTACATTAATTGTCAGGCAAATGTACAATAACATTCAATCAGTACTAGATTCAAACAATTTTCCCCAAATTCATATTTGCTTAACTTTGCGAGAATAACATTAAAATAATATGAATTGGGCTACAAATGAGCCAAATGTACTCCGCACTCACTATAATCTACGGATTTAGCCCCTTGTGACTATTCGCTATTTATCTAAACTATAGATGCTTGTCTATTACTGGAGTGACTTCGGATGCTTGCATTGTGCCCATCCAGTGCACATTTCACAAGAATGAAATTTTAACGTCCCAAAGCAAGGTGAAGATGTGCCTTTGGAGAAAGAGCTCAACCATGGCTTTTATATTAACAAGGCTTTAACCAAAGCATCATCTTGCCTTGCTTATGCCTCCAGGAGCTTGGCATTATTATTCCGGTAACCATCAAGCGAAAGTGTTAACGGGCCATAATAACGGATTTTGTCATACCAATTCGGACTGCTAACGAAATAGAAAGTGCAGATATATAAGTTCATTGCAATAAAAAGTGATAAAAACCTAAAAACTTACTTTCCAAAAACTTGATTTTTATTTAAGCTCTATTTACACGACCTGATCCTTCATCTGAGTTTTCGTCTGATTTGCTGTCTGACAGTGTAAAAGGCGTCTGAGTAGACATGAAGCTACTCAGATGAGCGATCAGACGAAATAGAACCGGTTCTATTTGGCCTGAGCACTCATCTGAGTGGCATTTATCGAGTTACAGTGTTCGTCTGACGAAAACTCATCTGAGCGATCAGGTCGTGTAAATGGAGCTTTATTGCCGAGAAACATCTGCATAAGAACTGCATATTGTGTCTTTTGTATTTGGTTGCACAATTCATTCAAAAAATACGAATTAAAAAATGTGTGACTGCTTGGGGTGTTGAAAAAGTTCTTTTGAAAAATGATGTATTGATGGTTCGCAGCTTTCCGGGAGTCACCGTTATGTCAAGGGCAAGGGTAAAAAGAAAAATTGGTTAGTTTAAATGCCTAAATGTCCCGAAGCAGAATCATGGAAAAAATTCAATTTACCATTGAAAACAAAAAATTACCTTAAGTGGTGGGGAATTTTTTTTAAATAATTTAATTAAGACGTCTTCCTATGAAAAATTCGTCAAATGACGTGACAGATTCACAAAGTTATTCGCTTGCGAAATGGAACGAGTTTTTGCACTACCTTGCACGAATGAGCATTCCTCCAAATAATAAGAATGGCCCACTTCCTCGACATATACATTCGTTTCACAGATAGAGCCTTTACTAAAATCATAATAGTCACAAGGGGCTTAATCCGTAGATTATGGTGAGTGCGGAACACATTTGGCTCATTTGTAGCCCAATTCATATAATTTTAATTTTATTCTCGCAGGTTAAGCAAATATGGATTTGGGGAAAATTGTTTGAATCTAGTACTGATTGAATGTTATTGTACATTTGCCTGACAATTAATGTAAGTACTATGTAAAATCAAGTAGTCTTTTAATATTTCCTATACAGATTTTGTGTATCAATCTAGTTATCCTGCCATAAATTTTAATTCATTATTTCTGGATTAAACGCTTGTAACTTTGTCCATCCAGAAGATTTAAATGCAACAAAATTTGTGAAATTAGAAGAACCATTGGGCTGCATGCTAAAGTGGTTTTCATTAAAATGCAAGCACCCCAAATGGCTGGTACACGGCGATTAAGTTTGTAAAATTTGCTATAATTTGATGAATATTTCTCTTCAAAGGCCAATTTAGGCGCTTATGGGTTTGCTGATGATGCTCCATTGATTTTTTTAAGCGACCTTAATATGTATACTGTCGCATAGAGCTCATAAATACAGATATTGTTGCTCGGTGTAACCTCCAGAATTTTTTAAAAGCCAAAAATACTGCAAAATGGTTTTTCCGCGATATCTTGAAAACAAGAGCTGATGGAGAAAAACCGAGACCAGTTTTGGAATCAGTGCACACAACGGGAACAGAATTTTATACAAAGAGGGCTGGACCTCACAAAAGTGGTCATTTTGTTGGCCTGTGTTATTAATAACTTCTTTCTAAAGCTGCAATATACGAGTTGCTGTATGGTCCAATAAATTTTGAAATTCAACTTCAGCCTGGGATTCGTTAACAGTGATGTTATCGGGGTAGCATTTGGTTTTGGCCATCAGTATGTTATTGTAACTAGGTAGTAAATGATACCCGAATTTTAAATTTACAAATGAGCGTATTAATAAATACTGATGTTTTGTTAAATTTGCTTGTATGAAAAGCGATAAATCTTCTTCAATATTAGCTTGGGAGCATAAATTTTGCGGTTGTACATTTCTTTCTTCGAACCTGCTTCTCCACATCAAATCTCAAAAGCATGTAAACGTGAAAATTGGCATTCATAAGTGGCTCCTAAGGAAATAATAAGCTATTATTTTAAAGAAAAGAATATAAACACAAAACATAACACAAAAATAACAACAAACGACAACACAAACCAACAAACGGCAACAAACAACAAATCACAGCAAAACCACGTGCTTTTTTAAAATTGAGGTTAGGTTACCTTTTCGTATATTGCAAGCCGCACGGCACCTTACGGCACTTGAATTAAACTTTCTCATATGTTTTTAAAATGCTTAAGAATATTATACAAAAAGATTTGTTCATCCCCAAGAATCCCTTCACAACTAAAACTCTAACCAAACACAGAAATGACAAACTAAGAACGTTCACAATTATGTACTAAATACAATAATGATTTACACAAAACACATCACATAGTACATATACTTTTTGTTGTAAAAAGAAAGTTAATACCTTTATTTAAAATATTAATCACTTCCATTGCACAAACACTTGTTTTAAATAAGTTTAACAAATTTTTTACGGAGAGCTTCCCTTGCACGTTGCTTACGCTGCAATACACAATGAATATCTCTTTCGATGCTATTTTTGGAGAGGACAGATAGAGCAAAACAAAAAGATGAATAAATTCAAATAGCTAGACCAATTATAAATAAGAATTGGTACATGTAAAGTCAACATTTTGACTTTGGTTTTTTATTTTTGGTCTACGGGCTGGACCACTGTGCTTTGGCTTGCTGTATGCGCAATCTGTGTTAGTGCCTATAATGCGCTGTGTGGATAGGCTGTGGGCACACATCTTTTTAATCTTCAGATTATTCTTCACGCAGCCTTTTTCCAACACGTGGCTGTTTCAAATGTTCCTCATTTCACCAAGAACTCTCACTTTAAGTTGACACAACAATAAATGGACTAATTTAATTTTTAGCCTAAGCCACTGACCAGTGCAAGTTGGAAGGAGAGGGACAAAGAGATAAAAGGGCTTTCCACAGGAGTCGAAAAAGTTGCCATAGCGTGAAATTGCAACATCAAATACCCGGAGTCAAGCTGTGGCACTAAAACTATAATACAATTTACTTAAAAATAGCACAAAAGGCTGCTCTGCGCACAGAAGAGCACTAAATACGCACACATGCACACACACACACATATCCTAACGCAGCCTGAGAGTGTCATATGTAAATTCTCCCCTGATGCCATTGACAAAGACACTTGAAATCCAAAAAAAGTAACAACAAACCCCCAAAGAGGCCAACTATAAAGTCAATGTATACATTTAGGCACACGATAAATTGTAGCATACTTTCGGTCAGGCCAAAACTCTCAAAAACAAACAACAGAAAAACTTATCTCAGGGATGTGTATGCTCCAGCAATGACCCTAATAACTGTCTACGGGCATGTTAAGTGTCAGCGGCGACATGGCCCTGTCATGTCGGTGTGTGTCTAAGTGTGTGTGTGTGTGTGCGAAATATTGTCTATATTTCTTGTCAGCAAATAAAGCGCCAAATAAATAAAGCTGCTAAAAAGTTGGACTAGTCGCCAGTCGCTTGAGCGTTGAGCGGGGGCATGTTAAAAATGTCAAATTGCGCCTAAAAGCAGACCGCAATATTTTCTGCCGGGCGGAAAAACTATTCCCCACTGCTCCGCCTCGCCCACCCCATCCCTTCGTCCTTCTCTCACTCTTTTTCCTGTTTTGTGTTGCTTTGTGTTTTCCTTTGCTCGGCGAACTTTTTCCATTTACTTTGGCTCATGCATTTTTCAAAGCACAAACGGCAAATTGTTTCTCCTGCCTGGTCCTCCCTCTGCCCCCCTCGCACTCCCCTCCATCCAAATGCTGCCTTGAGTGTTATTTATCTTTCGCTCCCACGACATTACTCTAGTTCGCTTTCGAGCTTCAAGCTCCGTTCGTATTTTTTGGGGACTGGGTGCTGGGGACTCGCGTAATGTACGACTGGGACTTGCTCGAGTGCATCCAGAGGGGCGGAGGAGGCCGGGTCCTCTGTTCAATTGTCCAGTTGGCCAAATATTAACTTTTTCCATTTTTGCATTTTCTAGTCAGCTTTCGTTTATTTTCACGGTAATTGTATTTGCTGAAAAAAGTTAATTAGAAGGAGGTAGGCCAAATGTCGCCTCTTTTCATTCATGATGATTGAATTAAAGCCCCCAAATCCTGACGCACAATCTCGTGTCCAGATCTATCCACAAAACAGCCGGTCCCCAATGCACCGCGCATTTGCATCGCACAAACGATTCTATTTCGAATCTTTTTTCATCTTTTTTTTTGCGTTTTCAGTTACCATCGTTCGTTTCGTTTGATTTTAGCCACGGCTTTATTTGGCTTAGCACCAAGCTTGCTCCGCTCTGCGCTTCTCTGCGAAGTGGTTTTATTTTTAGTGCGAAATTGTTAGAAATGACGTATCCACTAAAGTTGCCATTTTTCGAGAAAAGAATAGAGCAGTTGGCCTCAAATTCATATCAATCAAACCTGAACCCATTCTATTGTTATTGCATTTTCCACTTGAAGAGCAGCTGAAAATTGCTGAATTGAAAACTGCCTGGGAAACTAAGTCAATAGAGGTACTTAGATTAGATAGGGAAGAATGGGGGGTTCTGAGCCGCTGGGGGTTGTGAGCCACTCGAATATTGGTCACAAAAAAAAAAAGTGTGAGTGTCGCTAGCACTCACGAGTCTTTGATGTGAAACATGATCCTAAGTTTAAAAGCTTATTTTCATATATCCCAACCAGATCCCGTCCAGATCGCACCCAGATCCCGCCAAGATCCCACCCAGATCCCTTCCAAGAGCCCTCACAGATCTCACCTAGATCCGTTCCAGATCCCTTCCAGATACAGCTCAGATCCCTTCCATATTCCACCCAGATCCCACCCAAATCCCGCCCAGATGCCTTCTAGATCCCTTCCAGATCTCGCCCAGCTCCCACCCAGATCCTTATCCAGAGCCCACACAGATCCCACCCAGATCCCACTCTTCCCACCCATATCGCTCCTAAATTCCACCCAGATCCCGCCCAGATAAGATTCCACCTAAATCCCTCCCACATACCACCACATCCCACTAAGATCACACCCAGATCTTTCCTAGAACCCACCCAAATGCTCCACTTCAGCATCATTCCTACCTCTTCGCTTCCCCTCTCTGCCCATCCTTTTGTGTGTCTCATATCGTCACATTTTTCACACGCATACAAGCACAAGCAAATATAAGTAGCTGTCAATGCTTATAGCGTTCGTGTGATTTTGTGCAGTCGGTCGCGGCAGAGCCCCAATGCACACGAGGCAGCGTGTGTATAGGAAAGTCTCGACGCGCACACTTCTGGTCTACAGTACAACACTAAAAAAAGCATAAGACCCATAAATTATGATAAAAGGCACCTTTGTAAGCATCACCTCATACCCAGTTTTTCAAATGAAGCTGCAACACACATCGACAACAATTTAAGCTTACTTTTTAATGGCTTACGATAAAACTCTCCGAAATTTAGCAAATGTGGACAAGGTTAATGGAAACGCAATATATAAAATTCACATAATTCGCGCAAACGGTTAAGGGGTTAAACCTTAATTCTGGAATATCTTTAAAAGCGCACGGTAGATTTTTGTTAAAATCATTGTTTATGATGGTAAATTTAAGACTAGTGATGAGGAAAGTTTTGTGCATCTTTAACCTAAAATACAAAATTTACAGAACGATAAAATATTGATTTTTCGCGGAGTTATGTTCGAAAAACAAAACTTTGATCACAACCCCCCACTCTCCCCTACCTATTGTACAGAGTATCAAAACTGTTGTGAAAAGTGGGAATTGATTGTATATCGAAAATGAAAATTTCTAGAGATGACGCTCCGAAACTTCACTTTGCTTGTTAGACGGGATTTACACGATAAACCAAATAGAAGTTATCTCAGGAGAATATACGTATAGTTCATTTTGCCGAACTTGGCTTCAAGCCTACTAAAAAATTCAGAGTTTGCTGCACAATGCAGTCTAACAAATACAATATAATCTCTAGGTGCCGAACGCCACAATGGAATCGCGCATTACTTTTTGTGTGAGTAATGTTTGAGAATACGTGTGCACACTTACAGTTGTCGGCTGTCGCTGTATGCGTACAAAAAAGCGGCTAGCTCTAGAGCGCTCTCTCTCTGGCTTTTGAAGAGAGCCAGTTTGAAAAGCCTGGACAAAAAATCGTGTGCAAAAAAATCGTATGACTTTACTCATCTTCATATTCTACTGTCTTTGCTTGTATCGACCAAAGCGACCCGAGAGGAATGATTTCAAGCGGGAAGTTGCTAGTCCAGGTGGAAGTAGTGCTGCTAAAATTGGTCAAGGTACCTCCAGAAGCAGGTAAATTAAAAAAAAATAGAGGTAAAGGGTTGCAACTGTAGGAGAGCAAAAACCGCGAATTAGACTACCATTTTTATATTCACGTGTTTTTAGATTAACAAATAAAGCATTAGTTCGCGGACCATAGGCGTTTTCCACCAATTGTTACAATGATATTACCGTAAACGTAAGCCCAAGAAGTGAAATTTCAATTAAAATTGTCCTTGGTGGAGAAACCGCGGTACGCTAGGATGCCTTAAACTGAAGTATAAATATAAATGATATAAAATGTTTTTCTGCGGTAATGAAGCACTTTACTCTCTCAATTGCTGTTTTAGTTAAACAACTTGGATGTATCTTCCAAAATTTTAAAAACCCTGGAAAGCATATATACAGCTATAACATCACAAGGGTGTGGGATGGTCAAAGTTTGTCGTGGGGTTTCTCCTCAAACCAAGGCGTCAAACAGAGGTGCGTACTCAGCCCTCAGCCCTCAGCCGATATTGCTGACAAACGGGCTGGAAGTGTAAATCAAGGCTCGAATCGGTTTAAGGTGATGATGTATGCGGATGATATTGTCATGATGGCAAAGACCCCAGAACAACTGCACTCCCATAGTACTGTTAGACCTAAAAACTTGCTGTTAATACTGAAAAATCAAAAGAATCTGTAGTCCGGAATGAAAGGGGAAAATTTGCGCGAAACGAGCATTGGAGCCTAGCAGGTACTCAATTGGAAGTAATCAAATCTTTAAAATACCTAAGCGTCACTCTGACGAGCAATATGATATTTCATAAGTACGCAGAGCTCTAGAAGAAAGATGTACAAGTGGCAATAATACTTGGAATAGATGTACCAGGCGAAAGCGAAGGCGATCACTTGCTACGCCGCTCAAGTATGGGACAGAGAACTGCAACAATCACTTTTTTCTTGGTAAAAACTCATGGATGAATATACTTAGCTCAGCCGTAATCGTATTCATATTTATTCATCGAACAAAGCTCTGCATCGAATTAGATCACAGTCATGCTGCAAGCGCATTGTGTGCTCGATCGAACAAATCTCAGCGTCGAATGGCCAGCGCAATGTTCTCTTCCTCTCTCCTTCTCTCTTTTTATATCTTTCAGCGCCGCGTCTTTGTGTCTTTGAAAGAGTTTATCATACGAGGTGATTTTCACTCACTCTGATCAATCGTCGTTGAGCCAAGACGAACATTATTATACTCAGATTCCCAACAATTCAACTAAATTAAATTCAACGGCGAACACGTTTGATGCAGTTTGATGCATTGATCGCAAATGCAGTTTATTCGGTTGCTGATTAATGTATGACCGATTTGCAATCGAATGAAGCCGTTCTATAGTATGTTCGCAGATCTGCTTAAAAACATTTAATATTACCCATGACCGTGATTGAGAGCGGTATTATTGGAAAAAAAACGGTTTTTCTTACTAAAACCCATTTTCCGACCGATCATTTGTATGGCAGCTACAAGAAATAGTCATAATTCCGGCTGCTACAGAATAAAGAGATGCTCAACCTGAACTGGAAAATCATATAAATGAGTGCTCACTGTGCAACTTGAGGGAACGCGAAAATATAGTGCACTTCTTGAGGAAATGTCCCATCTTACCAGAGATAAGGGCAGGTTACTTCGGAACACCGCATTCGAATGTGGAGGTATCAAATTGTTGAACGGATGGAAATGGATAACTCTACCAGCCACGCTCAAAAGTACAGGCTATAAATAATGGAAGAAAGTTTCTAGCGAGATAAAGTCGCAATCAATGTAAATGTAGTACAGTAAATGTCTTGGTAATATTTTCGAAAATTAGAATTAGAGCTTTATAGTGTTCTTAATGTCAATTTAGAACGAAAAAAAGAAGAAGAAAGAATCGGCATTGAGCTCACGGCAAAAAGTCATGCCTTCTCCTACTTCTACAACAAACACACACACAAGTGCTCGAGCACACTGACTCATACGTTCTAGTTGCCTGAAATAGAATATAAATCACAAATATATTGACCGGATGACAATAATCTACAAGTTCTTAGTCCAAACATTATCATTTTAAAATCATATTCAAACTTGGCATGTTGCGAAGGCAAAATCAATTCGTTGAATTTTTTTTCCCAAAATTTGTCTTAACTTTCTAAGAATCCATAAAGCATTGAATCAAACACCTAGGTTCAAATGCTAACAAACCGGTCCGATAACGAATTTCCCACTGGTTTGAACCCTCGAGCTGAGCCTTTTTTCCCCTTTAGCCAGATGTAGATGTGGACTTTCGTGTTCGCTCTCTGCCTAACACATACTTTCATATGAAATATTACTCATATGCCACACTCTGAATGTTTTATAAGTCATCTACTATGAACCCAGCCAAAGTTTTAAGAGCGGCCAGGAAAAGAACTTTGAGTATGATAGTCCAGCCAAGAATCTGGCCAAGTTTACCGCAAACTTTAACTCGGCTCAAGCCAACAGCGTCCAACGTCTTGGCTGCACAGCTTCATTTACACACAACCCACAGAATTTGCGCAACAACAAAAACTTAACCAAATTGACTACCAACACCTTTTGGTTTTTTTTTTGTTGTTTGTTTTGTAAATTTTCCACTTGAGTTTGCTCCCTCGACTGTACTCGACTCTCTAACATTTTGCACAATGGCAAATAACTTGCCAAACACTACAGAAATTCATTTGCAAACAAAAATAAAACTTTTACATTTAACTGTGTAAATTTTCAAACATTTTGGTAGCGTTTATTTTAGTGTTGTTGTTCGCCGGGAGAGTGTTTTTATTTATTTATTTGGCGTGGTTTTTGTTGCAAGTTTCAACTGTCAAACACAACATCAATTTGTTCCAAAAATAAGCAGCGGTAACTTGTTCCCTTTACTTCTATGAACAGTATTTTTTTTCGGGGGGACTAAACTTCCATTTGCATATGGAAGTGAGTGTGTGTGTGTGAGAACAACAATGCAACATTAACAAGTAAACACCGCCAACGTAAAGTACGCGGGGGGAGGGGGGTGAAAATTGTTTCGTTAATAACTTCGTGTTTTGCTCAGATCTCAATGTGCTTTTCAGAATGATAGATTAAGGCCTAAGATAATATATTTAACGACGATGTTGTCTGAATTGGGGGAAATTTGCAAACGAAACAAACGCTGCGTACGGCCTATGTCAAAAATTTGTTCTTATCTTTATAGTCTCGGAGGTCTACGCGTTCATACAGACAGCGGACGACGGACAGACGGACGGACGGACAGACGGACGACGGACGACGGACAGCGGCAGACGGATGGCTAATCGACTCGGCTGTTGTGCTGTCAGAATATATATACTTTATAGGGTCGGAAATGTTTCCTTCTCCCTGTTACATACATTGCACAACTTCTGCCCCTTTACCCATTTTCAATGGGTGGGTATAAAAAGTCACATTGCTGCTGATTTATATTGTAATTCCAAGGCAAACTTTGGCCGCCCAGCCATTTGCAAATGTAAAACGTGCACGACAATGGCAGACATTTATGAGCCGTGGCGTTCATGGGTTAAGCATGTCGAAGTGTCGCTCTTGTCTTGCACGTGGGCGTAAAAGAGCCCGGATTGAGTTGGTCGTAAGATTGCTCACTACAGTACAGCAAGTGAACTCTAAGCGAGCATACCGTTCACCCTGTATACCGCTGATTTACCGATTACAGAAGCATGCTAACTTGGTAGGTAACTCATTTTTAATTCAATTATTTTATATAATTTGGAATATTAATAGTCCCAAGCGATAATCTCATGGTTCGTAGATAAAGGACTAAGTTTGGCAGCACAAAAACAAGAACGGTGCTGCTCACTAGCGGGAAAATAGTAGAATCTGCCACCATTGAAGTTGGAAGCTGCTGGATTGGGTCGAAGCCTGCCGTTAGGTACCTGGGCCTGATATTGGACCACAGATCTGCATGTCGCAGATGCGCACTTAAGGCCGTTTTTTATGTATTTTTATGTATGCACGCATATGGTCACACTGAACAATATTTGTAATCAAAAAAGAACTGCTGCTAAATGCAGACTTTGCCAAAGAGACAGATGCGTGTTCTAATTCCCTTAGTTCATTGCTTAAACAAAGTTCACACAAGCAAATAATTTGGCCAAATTTTGATGAAAACAATCATAAATGAAGATTATACAGGATTTAAAAATAAAACTGTAGTTTATACGCAAATAATTTGATCAAATATGACCGGAAAATTCCACAATTTGGGCTATACGGACAAATTTTCATCAAAACATTATTTGCCTGTGTAAACTTAGCATCCCACACAAGTCGTTAAACTAAACACTAACCACTGGGCCACACACGGCCACATGTATTCATTACTTCCCGTATTTAATTTTGTTTCATAACAATAAACACAATTTTTTATACTCTGTGCCGAAGGTACATAGAGTATATTAAGTTTGTGCAAAAGTATGTAACAGGGAGAAGGAATCATTTCCGACTATATAAAGTATATATATTCTTGATCAGCATCAACAGCCGAGTCGAAATAGCCATGTCCGTCTGTCTGTCCATCTGTTCGTCCGTCCGTATGTACAAACAGATCTCAGAGATGGTAAGAGATAGAGGTTTGACATGTATGGGACAATTCAGTGAATATTCCAAAATTTAATTACTTTTACAATTACTTAAATAATTATAACAGTAAAGGGTGATTATTGAGTAATTGTGCTTGAAATGTTCAATTATTTTGTATTTGTAGGTGAAAGTTATGGTTTTTTACAAATCAAATTTGGAAAACACCAAATTTAATTGTTTGCTGATCAAGGTAACAAACCACAAGCTAATTATAGCAATCATTGTATTGAATTATGAATATATAGATATTAAATATTTGAAAGAACACCGCATTTTTATGATGCCAACAGTAACAATATTAGACTTTCTTTAGAATGAAAACAATTTACATTTTCGGCACTAGCAGTAAAGTTGCAGAGAATCTCTGATTCCACTGAGATATTAAGCTTAAAAAGTGTAACGAAAGGTATTCTGAAAAAGAGTCAAGAAACGCTTTTCAAATATTTTCCAAGCGAACACTGCTATTGTTGCAACTGATTTAATTGCTATAGTTTAATTGTGTTGGAAAAATTGCTTTTCATGGTCGGGAATCTGATGAAATTCAGCCAATTGTTATAGCGGGAGCAGAGAAATATGCTTTCACACATAGAAATACAATGGACTTAAGACAACATATCGCTCACTTACTTCAATACTGGCAAACTCAAAAAATACGATTTTTGACTTAATGATGCAGAAATCTGCGCGCTTTACTGTACTATTTGATGCAAAAATTTTCGTATTGCTATCTCTTCTACTATTCATGTGAAATGAGAATATGTCGCAATATAATTTTCTAGGTTCATTTTCATGTTGATGCAAGAACGGCTGTCGATATTGACCATACATACTTTGTCTTTCAGTTAAAACATCATATTTTGAATGTTTATAAATAAGCATTCTAAATTTATAATATTTTACTTAATTGAGTTGAAACTAAATAACTATTATTTTTTAACTTTAATTTTGACGAAATTAGTAGGGTAATAAAAATCTTTTTGCTATTTAATGACTTCTTGTTGGTGTGTACAGTTACCCAGATGAGGTGGACGCGCAACTTGTACTATCTCCTTAAGTCTTCATAATAATATTTCGACATATGAAAAATTTAAAATTTCGCAGTCCTGTTAAAAGCTCGATCTACAACTCGTATTTATCCGTCTATTTTGCCAAGCATCAAATCTTCATTATAATCTTAGGTCATACGAAAAGTGGGCCAATCAAGAGTTATAAATATGTAGTAATTTTGCAAATATCGCGGTATTCTGGTCCATTTATTCAAGAGTTATATGGCCTATGTTCAAGTCCAGGTTATCATATATCTGAGTGCCAAATTTCATCCAAATTCATTAAAACATTTGTGCATGATTGATTGAAAGAATGGTCGTGTTCACCAGCACAAATCGATGACGAAAAAAATCGATGGATATAGTTCAATTGTTAAGGTGAAGGTTTTTTACCTTAAAATTTTATCAAAGCCTTTAACATAAGCCAATTCACTTTTTTTGATGGATGATGTTTGATTTTTAATGTATGCTGGTGAACGAGGCCAAGTTTTTCATATGCATATGTTATTAACGACTCAAGACGTCATGCCATTTCTGATTTTTCGTTTGAAAAATTAGTTGTCATAAATAATATTGTTAACCCTTCCGAAAACTTTGTTTAAACTATAACTTGCATTTCCACATTTTTTCATCTCAATCCTCCTTGTTTGTAGTAAAAAATAATTTATTATCGTTCCTAAGTAGGCCCTTGTTAAACTATAAATAAATTAATAAATTAATAAATAAAAAAATAAAAATTATTTATACACAGGAACATTAGGGTGGACGCCGATTATAAAGTTCACTGATACCATCTTAAACGATAACTTTTAGGGTGTTCATAATAAATTAAAAAATCAAAAAATTTTAAATCTTGTTTTAACCTCTGCGAAAAGCCTTCAAAGTTTCCACAAATATTACGTATACGACACGTTCACCGAATCGAAATTTTGTCGACGAATTCTCCGTATCATTTTAAAAGTTGTCAAACTTGAATTTAATCGAGCAACAAATTAAAATGGAGCAGGAATCGAATGTATTTTTGCTCTGTAAATTAAGACCTTATTTTGTCAAATTGTCCTACAAACCAGAGCTCGCAGAAAACTGTCAACACTTTCAGCGTGTCAGCACAAAACAGTTTTGGTACAGACACAACGAGTGGAGGGAGCGAAAAGACACTTTCAATTCTGTTTTGCTCAATAGGTGTTTTTGCTCAACCATTGAGCGCTTTTTTCGCTTCACTTTTGCTCATGTCTTTTACTGATCAATTTGCCGGGAGCAAGCGTACAAAGTGTCATCTTTAAATGTGTCCGTGGCGCTTGTGTGTGTGTATGTCAGTCAACAAGTTATGGAGCGTTATTCTTAATAAATACTAAACATAAATAATCAAGCTTATATTTACTACATATATGAATTATAATATGTATGTACATTGTACAAATATGAAAATTGAACATAAACGAGCCCATCGCCAAACAAAACAAATAACACTTTTTTCTGACACTTTAAGGGCCGTTTTCTCATGTTGCTGTTTTTGCAAATCTAGGTGGATTTGCTGCATTTCGTTTGCTCATGTTCATGGCTGACCATCTAGACGAATTTCGTAGCAATGTACTTCATCCTCATTGATTTGAAAACAATGTACATGACAATTCATATTAGGTATTTTTATGTGTGCACGCATATGGTCACACTGAAAAATATTTGAAAACTTTAAACAACTGCTGCTAGAAACAGTTAAGTTTGATATGTTAATAAATAAACCAAAAATTGAAAATATTGTATGTGCCTTTGGTATAGAAGACACCTGCAGACATTGCTGAAGAGACAGATGCGCTTACTAATTCCCCTAGGTCATTGCTTAAGCCGAGTTCACACAGGTAACTAATTTGGCCAAATTGTGATTAAAATAGCCTTGATTAATAATTTTACTGTATTTAAAACATTAACTATGTTTTCATACGCAATAAATTTGATCAAGAAAGGCTGAAAAGTTCCTTTATTTGGCCTATATAGCCAAATTTATATCAAAATTTGTCCAAATTTATATCAAAATTTGGCCAAATTTATATCAAAATTTGGCCAAATTATTTGCCTGTGTCAACTTAGCTATAGACCTTTTACTTAGTCTCCAATCACAGTAAGAAGTGTTTCCGAACAAAAAAAAATTGCTTTCATTTTCAAAATTGGCGCGCAATTGACGTATCAACAAATTAGCGATGGCACAGGGGCTGCTAACTTTCTTTTAGTGCCATGGCAGCCCAGCCGGTGTGACCGTGACGCAAATGCCCAAATTCATAATCAATCTACATGAGACAACCGATTGCACTAAATCCGCCTAGTTGCGAAATCTAGGTGGATTTCGATTTGAGCAAAAACAGGAACATGAGAAAACGGCCCTAAGTGTTCTGCTCATTTCCAGACAGTTGCTTCCTGAGCACTCGCTCAAAAGTGTCTCTCTCTGTTGTTATTGGCGGACAGACTCGTTCGTTTTGCTCAAGCGAACTGACGAAACAGAAAACACAAGAGCGGGGCAAAAAAGTGTTCCGCTCAGTGAGAGAGCGTGTGTGCTTTGATTGTTTCTGTCTGTATGTGAGACTGACCGCATGGAAAAATGTGTTGAGAGTTATTTACGAGCTATGCTACAAACACAAACAAAATTGAAACAAACGTCGACAAAAGTGTAATGCAGTAGGGGGAGGTTACTTTCAAGGGAATGAAATGACGAGACAATAATAAAAAAGAATTTTTGACTTCAATTTTGAATTTAGATCTGTATTTTTGGCCTATCCTGAAGACGTCTATTTATAAGCAGCACTCCGTGATGCGGAGCACTTTAGTTCAGTGTGGGACCTGACTTCAAAGATATCCTGATAGCCTATTAATTTACGGCTAAAACTTGCATTCATCTAGAAGTGAACAGCGCAAAATAGTAGAAATTTTGCCGAAATATACGATTTAATTTACATATTGTGTTGGTTATATAAAAAACATTTTTTTAATGGTCATGGTACCTTTTTGGCCAATGTTATGACTTCAAACCAAATCTACGCCAACTACTAAAAAATTAAATATGTAACAAGGGCAACAGTAACAGAGTGATAAACTTTGAATCCAAGTCGCAGACCCTAAAACTAATTTTTTCTCAAAAATTCTTTTTGCTATGCCTTTTTTACACAAATATGCATCGTTTAAGGGGGTACCAGTATGGTCTTACACTTTCCATATATAAAATGTCCGACCTAAGGAACATGTTATATAAACCATGAAATTGATATTTGTGCTTAAGTAATTTAATTTGACACCTTAAAATTCATGAATATTTTAACATTTCAAGCCCAATAAATCAATAATCACCCTTTACAGCTACAATTATCTAAGTAATTGTAAAAGTAATTAAATTTTGGAATATTCACTGAATATTCGTAATTCCAATTTACAATTACGATTATTAAAAAATAGAGGCAAGCTAACTTCGGCTCGACCGAAGTTTATATACCTTGATATATGCCTGACAGTTCGTATGGCAGCCAGTGGCGTACGCAGGGGGGGTGGTTTGGGGTTAAACCCCCCTGAGATTTACAAATGCATTGGTGAGAATTCACTTTTCACTTTTTTGACGGGTTTTGGCCTAAACCCCCCCCCCCCCTGAAAAAAATCCTGCGTCCGCTACTGATGGCAGCTATACTATATAGTGGTCCGATTTGGACAAATCTTGTTGAAATCATGTAAAATCATTGAAAACTGATAAATACGAGCGTTTGGAGCGATAACATTGAAAACAAAAAAGTTTTTTTCACTAAGACTTTTTTCCGACCTAACTTTTGTACGGCAGCTATACTATATAGTTGTCCGATTTCGACAAGTTTTGGTGAAATCATTAAAAACTTATAAATACGAGCGTTGGGAGCGATAGCACTAAAAACAAAAAAGTTTTTCTCACTAAAACTAGTTTTTCAACCGATCGTTCCTATGGCAGCTATATGCTATAGTCATCCGATCCGGCCGGTTCCGACAAATGTGCAGCGTATTTGTACCAAAAGACTTCGTGCAAAGTTTGGTTAAGATAGCTTTAAAACTGACGGAGGAGATAGCATAGAAACAGACGGACAGATGGACGGACAGACGGACATGGCTATATCAACTCAGCTCGTCATGCTGATCAAGAATATATATACTTTATGTGGTCGGAGATGCTTCCTTCCCTGCGTTACAAACATCTGGACAATTTTAATATACCCTCTCTAAGGGTATAAAAAGAATTGAGAAAACTTTTTGCGTTTTCAAATAAGATTGTTTTTAAAAATTTCCAAAAAACTGTCTCGGCGTGGAGAACACCCCCTTAACAACTTTTCCAATTTCGGTACGTTTATATTTAAGACCACGAAGGTGACTCACAGGTACTTATCTGCTCCAACCACTTCAGGGGGAGCGTTTCAGTTGCAAAAGTAGAGAATAACATTTATTAAAAGTGATAAGAAAATCGATGTACAATGACATTTTGTTGTATATTATGGTAAATTCATTATTGACCAGCAATCTGAAAATAAAACTCAGTTAGAAACCTGTAAACAACAACAAATGGGGCTTTAACTTACAACAACCAGATGACCGCTCTTATCGCGCATTACACCCGGCTCGGCTCCCGTTTGTATGTCAATCACACCTCCCTTGCCCTTGACCACATTGTGTTCCAGACTAGTAAAAGAAAATCAAAAAATTATTGCACATTTTATAAAAAAAAGTCGCTTCACTCAATACTCACGAATCTCTGCCCACAATGGAGACAATTTGTGCTGTGCCCACAGTGTCCATGATATACGTGCTAAACTCAATGATGTAGGGTATGACTAGAATCAAATCACCCTTGTCCTTTTTCAAATCCAATGGAATCCGAATGACCATTAAATCATCCTTGTGATTTGTCAGAGTAAAATCAATTTTATCCAGCGGCAGGCGATGCTTCTGCTTGTAGGATTTACCATCCAGGACATAGACAGCCTTGTTGCTGAGCAAAATGAAACGATCGCGCGATTTGTAGCCATGGCGATCGAATTTGGTGCAGAAGGATTGATACTTCAGCTGCTCACTGCCAAATGCGCTGGCCACAAAGTCATTGATCGGTTGGATATGCTCTGAGGGTATGCGTTGATCTTGAAACGGAACGGGGACACTCGCCTCATAGTTGTTCTTCTGGCCCTTGAACACTCTCTCGGCCAAGACCTTTAGTTCGAATTGTCGCTTACGTGCGGCGGTCAATTGCAGGCGATAGATGCGGGCCAAGTGGAGACGGTGCAGGCGATGCAAAATGTTGGACGCCTCCTGACAGTGACCGGGCGCTGAGGGCCAACTCTTGTCTAGGACCTAGAAAGAAAAAAATTACTTTATATCCTTTTGAACCATTTTCATGATTTCTGTTCAAAAATACCTTTGTGGGCAGCTCCTTGGCCAAGCGCAGCAGCCACATCCGCTTGGCATTGGCTATGAAATCTTCATTAAGGCCATTGGGAGGATCATTGCGTGTAATGAATCCCTTGATAAAGGCACGAATCTTGTTGGCCGCTTCTCTACGCTGCTTGGCGGCCTGCTGAGCCAAATGACGGCGACAATAGCTTTGTAAGCCAATGACCTGAGCCCTGAGTTTCAGATACTTCCGACGCTGCAGCAGTCCTTTCCAGTTTGCCTGGATAATGGCCGCAACATCGTGTTTCTTGGCCTGGTATGCATCCTCCGTATCGAACAGGGTACGTGGCCAGCGTATAAATAGCTTAGTCTCGCCCAACTTGAATTCCTCCGTGCCGTAACCCAAATCCTTGACCAATAACTGCACCCCAGCCTTGGCCCCACCCGAGCCCTTATAGTTGGGCCAGGTGGATTTACTCAGGCACTTGTAACGCTTCAGGAAGAGCTCGTAAGTGCGTCGATAGGCAAATCCTGCACGTCGCACACGCAAATTCTCCATAAGACCCAGATACTTGACCTGATGCAGCACCAGTTCGTCATTGAACTGGCCAGCTGTCTGCAAGTCGTTGGGCTTGATGCAACGTATGTAGCTGGGCTCCTTGCACATGAGTATATCCATTAGGTTGTTCAACGAAGACCTAAACTGGGTGATGACGGTGTCCGGACGCTTCTTGCTACGCAGCTCCTGTTCGGGGAAGCAAGAACGGATAATAGTATTGCCCGCCTTGGACAAGGTCTCCTTCAGGTCTCGGAACAACAAGTCGTTGTTCTTGTCCAGGAATCCGTTTACACTGTAGGTAACCTCGCCGGCATAGTGCACCAGCAGGAACTCATTGCGCAGCATGGATTTCTGCACATGACTGGGAGCCTTCTGATGGCACACATAATGATGATGCTCGGACAGTTTGTCGGTGAGCTTCTCGAGGAAAGTCAAGTCGGTGGGCTCTCCCGGGCGCAGGCACTCTTCATCGAGTATCGAAATAATACCCAAGTGTCTCTCTTCGATCAGATTGCAGATGATCTTGTTGTCAAAGTATTTCACGGGTATCCACTCAATGCCCTCCCTGCGGTACTCGTCCTGTTCGGATTTCAGAGTCAACTCAATGAAAAGTTGTTGCAGTTTCTCGTTGCAAAAGTTAATGCAAATCTGCTCGAAACTGTTCTTCTTGAAAATCTCAAAGCCATAAATATCGAGGATGCCCATGACATTGTTGCTGCCGCCTCCGCGGGACTCCTTGGCCTGCAGGGAGATATTCAGGCGACGCACCAACCAGGAAAACATGCGATCATAGACAGCTTTGGCCAGGGCATCGCGTGCAAAAATGGCCAACTCTTGATTCAGGGGCGAGGTGACCACATCTCCTTGTGCATCGATGGTACGATGGGTAAGAGCCGCCTCCAAATCGCTGGCACTCACACCCAACAGGCGGGCTACCGTGACAACCAGATCGTTTTTATCGACCTTAGCATTGCCCTCCAGCTCATTGAAATTGATGTTGCCCAAGTGAAGTATACTGGCCACAATGCTAAAGATCTCATGCTGTTCCTCGGTGGTAAAGTCAATCACACTCAAAGCCTGTTGCATCTGCTTGAAGTTTTCCGCATCATTAATGGAGGCCACACTCCCATTTAGCTGGAATAAGAAAAGCAACTGAACAACTGAACAATAAGAGCAATTGAAGTTTTGTATCTCACCCCATCACTCAGGTAGGCATAGCCATCCAGAGCCTGTTCCAGTTGCAGCTTCTGCAGCAATGCGGCATCAGCTCCAGCCAACAGCTGATAGAATATATGGAAGTTGCGTTCGCCAGCCATCTGATTCACCACACGAGACTTCTCCAGCAGATAGTTCAGTATATTGCCCCCAATGGGAGTTCCCTTGAAATCGAACTGAATGTCCATGTACTTGCCAAAGCGTGAGGAGTTGTCATTCCGATTCGTTTTGGCATTACCAAAGGCCTCGAGAACGGGATTGCTCTTTAGTAGCTTATCCTTGACACCCTCCACGGTGGTTTGGTGGCCCGAGCAGGCGGCAATGTATTGCAACACCTTCTTGGAAGCCTCTGTCTTGCCAGAACCACTCTCACCAGAGATAAGCACACACTGACCACGATGCTCTTCGATTAACGAACGGTAGGCATTGTCCGTAACGGCAAAACTAGAGACGATTGATGAGAATGTGTGAAAAGTCCTTGGGAGAACGGGGATTAAGACTAAAGACTTACACATGCGGTGGCATTTCATAGAAATGTTTGTTCTTATACTCCTTGACATGGGCATCGGAGTAAATGGGCAGCTGCTTGTAGGGATTCATCGATATCAAAACCTGCCCTATGTAGGTCTACGGTAGATAAATTGTGAGAAGAGTTAGTAGGATGTACCAAAAGGTACCAAAATCAGAAATCTAACAAAAGACAAATTATTCTGTTGGTCTCATTTCAACACGTTTACTTAGTAATTTATATACGATTATCGGTCATTTGGGATTATTTTCCCTTCCTAAAAGAAATTGATTTTACAATGTCCGGTTTGAAGGACCTTTTGTGATAGTGTGTGACAACAGAATTTTGGCCATACTTCTTAGATTTCTCTTGAACGCTTTTACGCGTTAAATGCGCGCTTTCTTTTGCATTTCGTTTTCTCCCAAATAAAGTCTAAAATCGGTTAGTCTAATCGGTGAACATCATTTATATTGCAATTCAAAGCAATTCGAGTTAAGTATCCAATTCAAATGCGTAGAGTTTATATATTCATACCAGAAAGTTGGGAAATTCGTAAACGCGACTAGAGATGATGGTATAAACTGAATCAAAGCGGAGATCTTAAATGTCTGCAACCACTGACTGAACCTATACCTCTCTTCTGTACTCTGTATTAGAATTACTTACATAGATCAGGTTTTCCTGAAAACGTTTCTTCAGATTATCTATAAAGGCGTCTTCACTTTGATAGTTCTCGAGAAGCACAAAATCCTGAACGCCTGCACGATCACGTTCGTGCAAGCCCGTCTCCATGTTGGGTAAAGTTGAAGGGCTGTAATCATTGTGAAAATTATTTAAATGTTTTGCAAGAGCTGGAAATGAGCTGCCTCCGGAATTTGATATGTTCTAAGCTGTTAGGTCAACAGAACTATCTTTGGGTGGGGGCGGACTAATCTGTATCACTTCAGTGGATCTAGGAGGAGTGGCCCTTGCTCAGAAGCTTCTGTTCCAGAAATGTGTGTAAGCCAAGGGAGTAAGTTAGCGTGATGTTCTGTCGTCTGGACAGCAGTCGAGTTCATATGAAATTTGACTAACGTATCTACTTGCAGGTACCCGACGTGCGTTACTACAACCCCCTTAAAATTTATACCAAAGACATTAGATTCTGTATACCACAATAAAATCCGCACAAAAACACCGAAGACATGCAAGTGCGCCTCCCCATTTATTCATATAAAATTTACAATAACATTAAGTAAAAGCTATAGGAACTACATTACTTAGTACAGGGTATTTTGCTGTCGGGGTACTCGACCGCAACACTCTTACTTTATATAACTTAGGGATGTCGGAATATCGAATATTTTTAAATACAACTATGTTAAATATTTTTGTTGGATGCGGCCAAGGATTTCGGGAGTCATTCTCTTGGATATTCCTAGTATTAATGATAATACTTCCTGATATATTCGCTTAGATTCTCTAGGTTTTGTGGCAGACACACACAAAAGTATTTACAAAAATATCGTCAAAGATTATTCTATTTAAATATTCCGACATTTCTGTTTTAAGCACAAAACGAAGAAGTGAGACTTACATAACAAATACCATCTAGAAAATGATCTTGATCAAATAAACTCATTATAAAATTTAGTAAATTTCGAGATTTGGTGGACTTTTCGATCTCCACCATCTCTTTATATACCCGTGTTCAAGATAATCTAAACCAGAGGTCCGGAATAACACTCAACACATATTTTCAAAGTGTTTCTCACTGCGATAAACACAAAAATCATAAGCAATTTCGGTTTCTCACTGAGTTTTACTTTTATTTTTGTGTTATTTGTGTGTTTCTGTTAAGGCCACCGAAAAATGTTTTTACAGTATTTCAATAAAGAAACACTCTAACAGAATGAACATCAAAAGAAGGTGTTTCTATTTATATGAAATACGTAAAAAATAAAACTGTTGAGAGAAAAACGTATCTGTCTTTTAATAACACTTAAAAATAATATTTATGTTCTTAATGTCTTTTGATAATTGTTATGGTATAACAGAAAAACGAAAATAAATTAAAATAAGTGAAATTTCTCTATTAGTTATGTAATGATAATTTACTTTGTAGATGTGTTTGGGAATAATGTTTTATACCAGCGGTGAGCACGAAATTTAAGTTTGGGAGCAGTCCAACTACAAAAACAATAAAAACCAACACTATCAGATAAAATCGAGTCGACAAACGAGACAAACACTGCATGTTTTTGGTTTTTGCAGACATCTGCTTCAGTGCAGAGCGAGTCTCGATTGCGCACACTGCACCTGCTGTACCCAGCTGGCGCCGTGCGTGTATACGCATTATTTTCCACTTGGTTGAGGGTAGAGTTTGTCTGGCATTATTACAACTTTGGGTCCTTTTTGGTATTTTTCAGCGATAACATAATTTGTCATACGCGATAAGTAGTTTGACACATTCTTCATGATTTTGACCTTATTCTTTACTATTGGTCATCCATGGTATTTATCGCGGTTGAGTATTCTCATAATCATGGCTATGTAGTTATGTGATATATTAAGGTGTGATTATAAAGCTCGCATTTCTGTGTGAATTCGCATTTCTTCGGGTTGTGAGCAGTATTTTTCAATGACTTTTATTTGCTTTCGTATTGTTGATTGAGTGTGATTACTTGTGATTTTGAAAAGCAGTTTCTTAGGGTCTTATCACCATGGAGGTCGCGTAGCTGTGAACTGCGCACTACGCACTCATTCTTACATAATTTTCCAGCGCTCTCCACCCACAACTAGAAACTTCCTTTACAAAGGGCATAGCAGAATAAGCATACAAAAACTGCCCTTACTCCGATCAGAACCAAAATTAAATATGTTGTTACCATCAATGAGAAACTCGCTCTCCTAAATTTGTAGTCTTCTAATCGCATTTAAAGAAGAGTTTTGAGGGGGAAAAGTAAAAAAAAAAACTCGTTTATCTTAAGAACCGCTTAAACGATTTGGATGGGTTTAATATATGTTGTAAGTGTCGACAGACCAATGCAAAAAATAATTTTTGCACATTTTTATTGCTAATTCTTTGGCCCAAAAAAAATTATTGAAATTTTCAAATAATTCTTTTACGGTGTTAGCATTTTGCTACATCGACAGTTTTTTGCTCGTTTTTTCATCAAGAGGTCTCTAACAACATATAATTTTTGCAAACACATCCCAAGTGTACCTCATGGTGAAATACTATTAAACGTTAAATTAGGAATTTTTATATATTTAATACATATTAGGCACACTGTAAATCAACTTAAAAAGGGGAAAAAGGGGAAATTTTCTGTCAATTCTGTGTGAGTAGTTACAGTGTGCTCAGTATTATAAAATATATTTGTAAAACTGTTCACATGTTTTATTGGCATTCACTATGAAGATGGTTCCCGACGACCTTGCAAAAATTTTACATTGTTAAGGATTTCTTACTGAAAAAACCAGCAAGAAACTTTAAGAGTTGAAATCGATTTAAACCTCGAAAAATTATTGGAAAATTTTAATAATATTTTTTTGTGCCTAAGAATTGGTAATAAAAATGTGGAAAAATAATTTTCTGAATTCTGTGGTGGACACTTATAACATATTTTTAACGCATTCAAATCGGTTAAGCGGTTCTTAAGATAAACGAGTTTTTTGTTTTACCTTTCCGCCCTCATAACTCTACTCCAATAGCGATTAGAAGACTACAAATTTAGGAGAGTGAGTTTCTCATTGATGGTAACAACATATTTAAATTTGTTTCTGATCGGAGTAAGGGCAGTTTTTGTATGCTTATTCTGCTAAGCCCTTTCTTGTAACGACCTCTGCCGAGCAATGTGGTATAACCGCGGTAAGAAACTACTTTACAGAAATTAAGTTCTCGGTATTTAATTTTAGACCCTTATCGCTGTGAATAAAATTTAGTGTTAAAAGTGCCCGTTCCACAGACTTTGAATGAAAAGACACTTATATTTTGTTCACAATAATAATTGTTATTAAGAAACACACAGCAGAAAAGAATGAAAATATGTGTTTCTCACTGAGATAAACACTTACACTCGAAAATTAAGTCACTTTCACTGAGCGAAACTCTTATACTCAAATAATAAATCACTCTATCTATTTGAGATATTTCAAAGTGTTTTAAAAAAACAGGGTTATTTTACAACACTTTCATTTTGAGTGAGATAATCCGGACCTCTGATCTAAACTCATAAAAAAAATTGTGTAATTGTCGCTAATTTGTTTAGTACTTTGATTTTTACCATCCGCCGATTTAGCTGTCTTCATAATAATCTAAACTCAATCGTTTGAACTACATGTCTATCTGTCATGTCTATATAAATTGAAGTAAGAATTTGGTCAATATCGTATGTATGAATCCCGTAAACTAACTACATCGTGCTGGGACTCTTAAGAGAGCATGCTGCTTGACATGTGAATGGCAAACTTTGATTTACAATTACAGACATAGTAACTCAATCAAGTGTTCTTTGTTTACGTCAATGCGACCGTAAACAGCATTCGTTAGTGGAACAAAGAAAGTTTTTGAGAATGTGATTGAATGTTTGCCAGTGGAACAAGGGTGTTATACCCTTGTGGATGTTTTTGGTCTACACCTTTTATATTCGGCTCTTCAATTCCCATCTATCCAATGTTTATACTCATCTTAGGTTAATTGAACATTTTGCAACTTTCGCGATTTTCCTGAACATTTGGTTTATTCCACCTATTTACCTGTCTTTATTGTTCTCTAATCTGAGCAAAATTAAATGACTGAACAAACCCATTTAATAGTTACTTTTAACTGTATATTTCCATATATTTCAAATTTTCGATTTTGATGGCGAGCGCGCGTCCACTTAATGAAGTCCGATTGCTGCCAAACTTTTTTACACTTGAAAAGTGTATTATAATTTGCCCGAAGTTTGCAACGCATAGAAGGAATCATCTCCGACCACATAAAGTATATATATTCTTGATCAGCGTGACGAGCTGAGCCGATTAAGCTTTGTCCGTCCGTCTGTCCGTCTGTCCGTCCGTCCGTCTGTCCGTCTGTCTGTTTCTACGCGAACTAGTCCCTCAGTTTTGAAGCTATCGAGCTGAAATTTTGCACAGAGTCTTCTTTCGTCTGCACGCTGCTAATATGTCGGAACCGACCGGATCGGATAACTACTTCTTGTAGCTGCGATTTCAAGTGTATAAAAACTTCGGCACGGACGAAGTTAGCCTTGCCTTTCTCGTTTTCATATCTATTGGGACCAAAACGAATCTTTTTCCGCCCGGTATTTTAAAATCTATTTTTAAGGGCCAGTCTACTGCATATCTTATATACTCCAGGGTCGATTTTAGCTTACTCACGAAACACGTACGATTCGCGGACGCTCACGCATGAAACTCTGTATTTTATCACGATCACGTCGTGACACGTTCAAATTCATGTTACGGGTACACTTCTAGCACAGAACACACCCATAAAGAAGGCATCGAGTGGATTCTTTTCTGAATTAATATCAATGTCAGTCAGGGTAAAAGACGGAGGGGATCAAGGACAGAATTCCCCAGCCATAGCCCCAGGCGACCGCTCACATTCGGCAATTTACACGCATACGAAATGCTGCCCGAAGTCATGCTTCATTGAGTATCAGAGAGAGACAGAAACATTTTCCGTTCTCTCTTCTGGGGGAAAACCGATGTAGGTCGATTATTTTGAAGGGTACAATATGAACATAGATGAAGTTGTTGAACTTGTTGATAAGATATCAAAAGTCACCTTACATTTTGATATGCAATTGCAAACATTTTTCCAGTGTACTAAATTACTTTTCTTGTCTTGCTAACAGCGAGTTAAAAATCAACACAACCTAATGATTTCTTGCTACAGTTGTAATTGCCTTGCCCTTTCTTTGGATTTTGGAGCTTATAGAGGCAAAAAGTGGGTCACTTCAATTGGACCATTAATACCAAATCTTTTAGGAAGCCTAGTGAATTAAGTCTTGACAAACATTTAACTCAAGTTCTTACACCACACTGTATAGAAGACGCCCCCGTTTACTTCTGAAATGGAACTTGTTCAGTTCAGTATTTTAAATGTATCACCGCTACAGGTTATTCCCTGCCATTCAAACTACTTTCAGAAATTTCCCATGTTCGATAATCTTGATTTCTTGAGAAACCCTTGTAAATGGATTCTCATGTGTACAAATCAAAAGAGATAAGAATAAATTGTATCAACAAAAGTCCAAGAAATTGTCACTTGATTAGATTTTCGTTAGATTATGACCAATATTTTAAAATAAAAGGTTAAGCTCAAGGCGAAATAAAAAAGTAATTAATATTTTTTCGTCTGCTAAACATATCTATATAATTGCTTTCACGTCAAACATTCTTAATTATTTAAAGCTTTTACTCATTCAAGTTGTTTGCCTTATCAATGTCAGAGGGAGGAGTGGGTTACTGCTGCATTTATTGGTTTGCCAGCACTGAGTTGCTGATAAGATGTTGGTAAATCCAAATATACGTTGGTTACGCAACTAAGCACTTTGACTGGATTATGGGTGTGGTTCAGCTGAAGATTGCCCTCGTTTACTTATAAAAATAAATGATGTAAGCACTTTGAACTCTTGTCAAACTTTAAGCAATTTTAAGAAACGCTTTGATTATAACCTGGCCATGTTGATTGATCCTTTTTCAAGTATTTGGTAGTTCGGGGCGCGACGTTAGATTTCGCACATATTCCGCACGCGAAAAACTGTGTTGACCAACTAACTTTGTTCGCAGCCGGTTGAAAGGTTTTTACCATCATCACACTGTATATTTTCAATTGTTGTCGTTATCGGTTATCAAAGCTAATACATAAAACTCTATCTGGGTGGAGGAGAGCAATTGGCCAATCAGTTCAGATTAGATAGTGCGTTGTTGGAGGGTGAATCAACTTTTGTTATGTGCACTAATTTACCAGCATAGCATTTATTTCTGTCAACTAGTTCTGTTGGATGTATGGGAGCCTAAATGGAATCAATTACGAATTATGCTTAGATAAAGACTTAACATTTAAGAATCAAGAAAATTAAAGTTATCAATTAAGATTGCATTATATCTTTTATTTCGTCAAAATGTTCCTTCGTGTTTTATTTACTACTCTTGGAATTATTATATATAGCGATATTAAGTCAGTCGACCTAAGCAATGACATGCTTTCTGACAGACAACTACCAGACTCTTTTGGAGCACTAAGTTAGTAAAATTATAATGACTTTGCTGCTTCACGGCGAACAAGCAATATTAAAAGTATTAAAAATCGATTAGCATGTTTAGATAAGCACTTTTTCGTGCATGCTGTTAGGCTTTGGAATCAGCTACTTAACAATCTTTAAACAATTAGAAGCGCGCCACAATTTAGAATTCAATTAGAAGCAACATTTACACCGTGCAATTAGTTTTAGATTAATAGGCTTTTTACACTGAGCACATCTAACATCTAACACCCAACATCCAGAGTTTAAAAGTTTAATAACCATTTGTAATTTATTTTCTCTACACCGACTGATTTATGTATGTGATATTTTAAAGCTAGTGATTGTCATTTTTGTGACTAATACAATAATTAATTGGTGTCTGTACTTCTAGTATAGTATACACTATTCTTCCCATTTTTCATAAAATCGGGGTTCTAGTTATCTCGCTGACTTTTAATACTAAGACAAGGCCCAGCGCTTGACTGATAAGGTACAGCTTGCTTTCAATCAAAAATTACTTTATAACCTTGCCAAAAAAAAGATTAGAAATTTAAGAAGGGAATGAAATTACTGAAGAAGCATATTCGGTATAAAACGGGAGTCCAAAAAGTATGTGATCCGAGCTGCTCACTAAGCTGGAACAAGTTTTAAAAAGAGCCCTGATTTCAAAACTATTAAAAACGATTTTCACAGACACGCTCCATGGTTTAACAGTAGATAACTTAGAAAAGATAATGGTCACATATTTATTTATTTATTTATTATTATTACTTACTTACTTCCTAGTGCTACAAGTTGTTTAAAACTTATGATTAAGGCACTAGTCCCAAAAACACAAAAAAATTCACAAAATACGAAAAATTCTAATTAAATTCTTAAATCTAAATAAATGACACATTAACATTAAGAAAAAAACAAAAACATTGTGAAAAAGAAATTGATATTTTTAGTAGATTATGGTAGATTATATTATATATGTGCTAAGATTTTACTGTCTGTTATTTTGGAAGTGTGAAAATGATGGGGGGGGGCTTCTAATTGTCTTTACATCATGCGGCAGATTGTTCCATAGGCGAACAGCATATATATAAAAATGTTTTTCAGATGAGGATAATTTATGTCTTAAGCAGACAATATTATTAGTACGTCGTGATGCTGAGAATTCCAGTTTTTCATACAGGTACTTTGGTTCTTTGGTACTAATAAGCTTATGTAGAAATATCAATGCTCTATATTGTATCCAACTATCTAAATTTAGGTCAAAAAGCTTTTGGAGTAATTTGAAACATGGTCATATTGTAGACAAAATTAAAATTAAAAAATATTATTCATAATTTTATTCATTTTTCCACTTCAATCAAATATATTGAATGCCGTTTTGTATCTAAAGTCATTTGACTGGCCCTTAAAAATATATTTCAAAATTTGATAAAAAGTCCTCAAAATCGAATATTAACGCAATATATGGGAAGAAGTTTCGGGTTTAGTCTCTAAAATTTCTAAAAAAATTTTTTATGTGTTATTTCTCTTTATATTCTTTAAGGGGTATATCATTGTTGGATATTTAGAGCGTAAAAAAACCAAAAACAAATAAAAAAATGAGAAAAATTCGCTTTTTGATATGAATCCTACCAAGTATAAGTTCAATATATGTACCATTAATATTTAAACTGTTGCTTAGATATTCCTCTAAAAGGATTAAGAGAGAATTAACACTTACAAAATATAATAAAATTTAAAAAAATTCGTCTCAGAAGAAAACTTGAAAAATTGGCTGTTTGGATATGATTCTGGCCAAGCTTAAGCTTAACGAGAGCGTAAGTTAAGTCGGCTCTAACCGACTTCGATATACCCGTTACTCATGAGAAAACATGTTCAACAGTGTTCCCGCGTTCCTTAGGGGGACCATCCGAAAAGTATGCAACATTTTTTTTATGGTGGGAGGGGGCGTAGCGGGGGGCTTGTATCACTTTTTTGCTCATAACTTGAGAACCGTTCATCCGATCTTGATCTTCGGCAAATCGATTCATTTTTCTAATTACTAACTATCTTTAGAAGGTACAAATCGTCTATCTTCAAAACTGTAGGAGATATAACGTTTTTTCCAAATTTCGGGGGCGGGAGGGGGCGTGGCCAAAATTTGAAATAAACTTGATCTGCGTGCAGATAAATGAAGCATTTGTCCCATACATGTCAAACCTCTATCTCTTACCATCTCTGAGATCTAGGTGTTCATACAGACGGACGGACGGACGGACAGACGGACAGACGGACATGGCTATATCGACTCGGCTGTTGATGCTGATCAAGAATATATATACTTTATATGGTCGGAGATGATTCCTTCTGCCTGTTACATACATTTGCACGACTTTAGTATACCCTTTTTACTCTACGAGTAACGGGTATAAAAATATCCAACAAAAATATTCAAAATGGTGCTATGGTTTTCCCCTTTAAGTATATAAAGCGAAATAACACTTATTCTATATATATAAAAAAGTTCAACCTGACTGACTGGTGACCGTCGCACAGCCTAAACCATAAAAGATAGGAAGATGAGATTTTCACAGTATTTTTATCTTATGCTGAAAGTGAGAACTAAGAACGGATTTTGGAAAATTCTGTCGGCAAATGTGGAAAATTCGCGGAAAACGGTTGTATGAAACTTCTTTGTTTTTCATTCAATCAAGTTCAAACTCATTTTCAAAGATCTATATAAGATTCGACAACAACTGCATACCAATCTTCCGGAAAATTCACCCCGCTGGGTGGAAAGTGGGGGGTCAAGGTTGTATGGGCGAAACTTTAGTTGCCAGGGATTAGCGCCAAAATCATTTTCAAAATTACACATAACAAAACATAAGTTGTAAGCATAGTACGCGAAATAATTTGACACGTGTTTTCCCGATTTTGGAAAATCCGCACAAGAGGAAAATGGCCGGAAAATTTTGAATCCAAAAAAGTATTTATCATACGATTGGCTTGAAACTCGGTCTGTAAGTATAGAATACGAAATAGTTTAAAATGTTATATTCCGAAGTTGGAAAATTTGACCTGACGGTCGAAAAATTCCCGGAAAATTCTGCATGGAAAAAACTATTTTTCATCCGATTGGCTTGAAACTCGGTTTGCAAGGACAAAATACGAAATAATTTGAAATGTGATTTTTCAATGTCGAAAAAGCCGCCCGTGAGGAAAATGGCCGGAAAATTCTGCATGCAAAAACTATTTATCATCCGATTGGCTTGAAACTCGGATTGTAATGTCAAAATGAGAGTTTATTTTGTTTTTAATTTTCCGATGTTGGAAATATCGTCAGGATGCTCACGGTGAAGTGAATGGGATGTGGGTGGGATGTGGGTGGAAAGTTGTTTTGGAAGTGGGTGGTAAGTGGACGTAAAGTGGGTGAAATGTGGCAGGAATTGGGAGGGGACGTGGGTGGGATGTGGGAGGTATGTTGGTGGGATGTTAATGGGAAGTGGACGGGAAGATGGCGGGAAGTGTGTGGTATGTGGGTGGCAAGTGGGTGGAATGTAGGTGGCAAGTGGGATGTGGGCAAGTGGTGGGATGTAGGTGGGAAGTAGGTGGGATGGAAATGGGATGAAGATGGGATGTGGTGGGATGTAGGTGGGAAATGGGTGGTATGGAAATGGGAAGTGGATGGGATTTTGGTGGAATATGGCGGTAAGTGGGAGGGATGTGGGTGGCAAGGGGGTGTAATGTGGGTGGGATGTAGGTGGGAAGTGGGCGGAAAGTGGGTGGGATGTGGGTGGGATGTAGGTGGGCGGGAAGTGGGTGGGATGTGGGGGGGAAGTGGGTGGGATGGAAATGGGAAGTGGGAGGGATGTGGGAAGGATGTGGGACGGAAGTGGGAGGGAAGTGGGAGGGAAGTGGGAGGGAAGTGTGCGGTAAGTTGGTGGCAAGTGGGTGGAATGTGGGTGGTATGTAGGTGCGAAGTGGGCGGAAAGTGGGTGGGATGTGGGTGGGATGTGGACGGTAAATGTGCGGGAAGTGGGTGGGACGTGGGCCTGAAGTGGGTGGTAAGTGGGTGTGCGTTGGTTATATACTGTTGAAGGCGCAGCGAAGCGTGACGGGCTATTTGCTAGTAATATATAAAGCGCCCCATACATCTCACAAATTTTTGCGCAAATCGCTTATGTGTGTTAGTGAAATATGGGTGTATGCGTCTCACGCACGCATTTGTGCAAATCGAGACAAAAATCAAAAAGGCTTTGATTTGTGTGGTTAGTGGGCACATTGTCCAAAAACAGATGCAAATGTGGGTTTTATTTTAAAATTCATAGAAGTTTATCGTTCCTGAACTGCTCTGTATATGAGTGGGCCAAGTGCGTGTGAATTTTGCTGCAAAAAGTGTGAGATGTACTGGGCCGCTTTATATTTACCCTAAGTAACTGGTCCTGCTCATTCTGGCTTCTCAAGTGTGTTTGCTTGAATTGAGAAAAAAGAAAAGTGACCCATGATGCACATGGCGTGCTTTTTTTTATGTTTGTTAATTGTTAAATGTTGTATTTATGGAGTTAAAAAAATGTTGATGGCATTTATTTTCCGCATCCACCCTTGGAGTGTTGTTAGGCTAGACGAAAAGAAAATCTTTGCTTACAAATGATTGTATGTTCGAGGTATGCATGTAGACTTAAGCCGTATAAAATATCTGTCGAACTCCATATTACCTTTTTTAATCGTCGAAATAGTTTCTTTTTGGATCTTGGACTCTATTTTTTCCGGTTTTAAATATTTAAATATAAATAGAATAAATATACCTGTATACAAACACTTTAGTACTTTATACTTAATCTTTTAGCGAACCGCAGCGTACATAATTGCCGTCAGGTGATGATTCTGTTTCAAGAAGTTTAGTCCCGCCCTTGGCTTCAATTGTTGCCGACTATGTGCTTTGTCTTCAGACGTAGTCTTTTTCCAGTTGACAGGTTCAAAATTGTTTTAAGGATAAGGATTTTCCCAAATGGTTTTTCTTTCCACGTCTTTGGGAACACGTATGAACACAGCAAAAAAACACAAACAAGACAGTTACGCATACATACAAAAACACAGAAAAATTTGTCCGCAGCCAACCTTTCGCTTCAAGCATATACAACGAACTGGCTCTTTGGCCCCACAAACAGAGAGAGCGCTGTCTCGCTCGGTTTCACCTTGTATAAATACACCAGATTCACACAACCATGGTGGAATTATACCAGGTGAAGTCATTAAAGAAGGCTGCCTCTATTTGGGGTACCTGTTGAATGGTGAAACACACTCAGTAGCAAAGGAGATGTCAACGTGCTCTCACATGTTCATATCAACTGGTACCTCTCTCGCATGGTGAATTTCTGACGACACATTTCAATTTTATTTATGGTTTGTAAAAATGTGGAGCTCTGTTGAACTCTTCAGAACTCTTAAATGTGTGAATCGGTGTGCACAGAACTGCAAGTAAAACGACTGTGGTCTGGTGAGAGCTCTCTCGCTTACCAACACAAGCACACTCTCTGCTCTCTTCACTTGGACGGCACTGATGTAAAGCAGAGTATCCCAAGAAGAGAGCGCGAAAATGTGACTGTGTCTCTCTCTAATACATAGTGAAGCATGACTTCGGCAAGCATTTGTTGTGAATTGACGTGTATGTTTGAACCCCAAAGGCTATGGCTGGGCTATGGCTCTGATGAAATGTGTCTAACATAATATTAAATTGTGCTCCAAAAGATGAACAGAGAAGAAAAGTGTGTAAAAAAAAGGCATTGTAAAGACAGTAACAGAAGGCGATAAAAAGTGGCAGGCTTCTTTTGAAAAGTGCCGAGCGAATAACCAATAAAATGAATTCAGGCATCCTATACAGACTGACATATTATCAACCCACAGCCAAAACTGCTTATTCTGGAAGTCTAAGATTTGGCATGGACCTTTTATTAGTTATGTAGGCGCGCACTAAGAAAGAAATTTGGAAATTTCACGGTGAAATGGCCAATGAAAGTTAGGTGGACTGTTGTGGACTGTCGGGAAAAAAGTTCTTTTATAGTGCGCGCCTTCTTACCTAATTGAAGGTCTGTGTTTCTGCTGTGGGTTGATAAGCAGTCAGTCGGGCTAAGACAATTAGCAGCATTGATAAAAACCCGCAATATACCAATACATTCGTGGTATATTAAAAATGCTTTCAATACTTTGTACAATTAATAAATCATTTGGTTTGTATTTTGATATCGATAAAAAACTATAGATTTGAACAGATAACAAAAATTCATTCATAAATAATACTTTTCTATAAGCCTACGTTAAGTTAAAATTTAATTAAAGTATCTTCTTCTTGTTGACCCTTTTCGGAGAACTTTGTGCGCTTCGAAAACTATTGCTCAAATTAAGAAAAATACCCAATGCGGTTAACATCATTTTTCCCTCTTAACTCTCTAGCGGCATCGGCTGGCGTGAAAAGTTTTTTATTTTCATTTTTTTTTCTGTTTTAGCCACAAGTTGCTGTTGGTTGCCAAGTTGTGTTCGCAGTGGCGACCGCAAGAAGCTGCGCACAATTTTCTAATTAAATTCATTTGAGACCCTCACGCACTTGGCAAACTGCAGCTGCCGCGTGCTGAGCATTCGCGATATGCGTTTGATGGTGGGGGCGGAGTGCAAAATATGGACCGATGTGCAATTGAGGGATGCACAATTTGCAATCAGAAAGAAATGTCTAAATGTCGCTCTAAATTTTTTTGAGCTTTTGCTCTGTGGGTTGTACTTATGCGGCAGGCATCGATGACATTGTGTAGCATAAAGCAATTTCCGTCTTGCACAAGCAGCGCTTCCGGTGCGGCAAACGTGCGCCGAGCTCTGACACTTGCTGCAGACGTCGCGTGTGTGTGTGTGTGTGTGAGTGTCATCTCATTCTGTGTTTTCGCTTCTTTTTTTGTGCTCTTTGCTAACATGGAAATAATCAAAATGTCGCATTGAGATTGAAAATCACTGCATTTGCCAACACTTCCGCTCAAGTGATGAGCAAGTTGTTACCCTGATGCCTGTGTGTGCGTGTGTGCGAGAGGATTTAACAGTCTGTTATCAAGAAAATTGACAATAAGTTGCTGTTAAGGAGCCGTAAGAGAAATGTGCCATGTAAGCAATTTTGATGGGTGCTTTTTGGTGTTGACATTGGGTTTTTTGGTTTAGTGGGGATTTTCATGCCAGTAAATGGTGAATTATGCGTAATTTTCTCTTTTTTCTTTCTTCCTTTTTTTTTTGTTTTTTAAGGCGTGTGCACTAGCTTTGTAGAAAATATTGCATATGTGAAAGTTGTATATTAAGGCAGGAGGTCGTCGTTACAAATGAGTGAGTCAGATACCTGAAAGGGATAAGTGCTTAAGAAGCAAGAACAATTGTCGCTGAAAGTCTTAAGGGAGTCAATAACAGAATTAAACGACGGACTTGATTATTTGCAGGTCTTCAAAGCAGACAGGTTTTTGTATCTAGGTGCATACGTAGATACATATGTTGTGTAACTTTTACCGTGTCTCGGTATTTTCATTTTCATTTACCTAGTTAAGAGGTTGGGGAAAATGTTTTTTTGGCTCAGTTTTTATCCTAAGCATTTCGGCAAATATTTTGCTTTGCTTATGCATCGCATAGTTTCTGCTGTTTCAGTATCACTTTAAAGAAGCGTATTATTTAACTGATACCATCTTAAACGATTACTTTTAGGGTGTACATAATAAATTGAAAAATCAAAAAATTTTAGATCATGTTTTAACCTCTGCGAAAAGCCTTCGTACACCGAATTCTCCGTATTATTTTAAATGTTGTCAAATTTGAATTTAATCGAGCAACAAATTAAAATGGAGCAGGAATCGAAAGTATTTTTTGTCGGTAAATTAAAACCTTATTTTGTCAAAGCGAGCCCATTTCCAACGAAGAGATGCGATATATCCACGCTCTAATATGGGACTAAATATTCAAGACTGTCGAAAGTGCGACTAAAGTGGCTTACTGGCTGGAGTCAGCATGTTCCTCGAGCGGGGTTTCAACAAAGGCAATGTCCGCATGAACACATTGTCCTTCTGGTCAACACTAAGAGATAAGGGAAACCATTTTGAGTGTCCATTTTATGATGCCATGGGCAATTCGCTAAACTCAAGAGACCGTTCGTGGACAGCGTTTTGAATCGATAAAGGAGTAGTATAGTAATCCGCATTACTTTTCGATTCTGAACAAGTTTATTTATAAGCAGCCCAGTAAAAGTAGATTATTCGCAGGAACGGCTGCAACCGTGATGCGGAGCACTTCAGTTCAGTGTGGGACCTGCTTTAAAGATATCCTGATAGCCTCTTAATTTACGACTAAAACTGGCTTTCATCTAGAAGTGAACAGCGCAAAATAGTAGAAATTTTGCCGTAATATACGATTTTCCATAAATATTATTTGCATATTGTCTTGGTCATATAAAAATCAATTTTTTCAATGGTCATGGTACCTTTTTGTCAAATGTTACGACTTCAAACCAAGTCTACGCCAACTACTAAAAAATTAAACATGTAGGCAAGGGCAACAGTACGTATGAGTGATAAACTTTAAATCCAAGTAGCAGTCCCAAGAACTATTTTTTTTTTAAAATTGTTTTTGCTATGCCTTTTTTGCATCGTTTAAGGGGGTATCAGTATGGTCTTACATTTTTCCATATATAAAATGTCCGACCTAATGTACATACACTGCGCGTCATCAGGTTAGCGCCCCCTTACACTCACCGCCAATGTTCAATAATGTCTAAACCATTTGAGCTGCAGCTTTTGCAATTTGTATCTATTATACTACAATCAATTCTCTTTAAAATAAAACAACAATGGCTAAGAATAAAGAAAATTTTTAATTAATATTTTAGAAAAAGTTACAAAAAAGTGTATCAAAAAAAGGGTGTGTGTCATGAGACGCCCGGAACAGCGAAGCACTTTACGTCGATGAATCCGATTTAAGTTATTGCAAAAGACACATGTGGATTCTGTATAAGTAATGTTAAATTATCAAATATTAGGTCACTGTCCAGTCAATGTTGGGTCCCTGTTAAGTCACTGTAAACACACTGTTAAGTCACTGTTAAATCACTGTTAAGACACTTTTCAGTCTTTGCACCCCTACTCCCTGCATACCCACCACACCCCACCCGACCAACCCCAGATCCCCACAGATTCCCACCAAATCACCGCGAGATCTCCACCAGAGCCCCACCAGATCCCACTAGAACACCACCTGATCCCCACCACAAGATCCCCACCTGATCCCCACCAGATCCCCACCTGTTACCCACCATATCACCACCTGATCCCCACCAGTTCCCCACCTGATCCCCACCTGATCCCCACCAGATCCCCACCTGATACCCACCAGATGTCCACCAGATGTCCACCAGATCCCCACCGGATCTCCTCCAGATCCCCACTAAATCGATCCACACCAGATCCCCACACGATCCCCACCAGAACCCCACCACCCACTAGATCACCACCTGATCCCCACCACAAGATCCCCACCTGATCCCCACTAGATCACCACAAGATCCCTACCTGATCCCCACCAGATCCCCACCTGTTCCCCACCATATCACCACCTGATCCCCACCAGATTCCCACCTGTCCCCACCAGATGTCCACCAGATCCCCACCTGATACCCACCAGTTGTCCACCAGATCCCCACCGGATCTCCTCCAGATCCCCACTAAATCGATCCACACCAGGTCCCCACACGATCCCCACCAGATCCAAACCTGAGCTCACAAGGTCCCTACCAGATAACTACCACATCACCACCAGAACCAAACCAGATCAGCAAAAAATCCCCCAGATCCTCACCAAATCTTTACCTGATCCCCATCAGGTCTCTACCAAATACCCATCACCTCCGCCACCTTACACTATCCAAATCCACACACAACCCACCTGCTACTACGCGGTAATGGTAACAGCAGCTGATTTTGCAAATACAAAATACAAAACACAAAATCAAAGACATACCCCAAAAGAATCTGTCGCAAAGACAAAATTTTTCAAGATTTACCCCCAGGCTGACGTCCGTAAAAGAGCTTCGCTCTAAAAATTGCTCATCAGGTTAGCGCCCCCTGGGATAAATTCAATTAAATTAGGTTGATAACCAATATGTTACGATATAACACCTTTTTATTATATTTTAATCATTTTTAAGTAATATTAGTAATGCGTAGTCCCGTATTTATTTGAAATTACTTAAAAAATTCGATTGTGAATTAAATTGAACAGTTTATCAATATAGTTTAATGATATGGTTGACCAAGCGGGACTAACTCTGTTTTCGTAATATACTGCTTTCCGGACTCATCCACTTTCCTGGCCCCCAGGCGTTCTCAATGAAGTTTGTGTCAGGAGAGTATGGTGGCCACTCGAGGAAATCAATTTTTTGGCCCTGAGTCCATGACTTCACGGATCGGGCAGTGTGGATTGGGGCATTGTCGTGCTGAAAAGTCCACTGGAGGTTTTGAAAAAGGTTCTGGAAATGCGGAAAAGCCGTTTTTAGCACGCCGTTATAGTTCATGCGCGATGTCAAACACTGAAGCTCGCAGGTGTCATAGTATGATATTGCTCCCCACACCATTAAGCCCCCCACCCGGCTGTGTAAGCGGTCTAAGTGATGCTCCTCTTTTCGTAGGTCATGAAAATAATAATTATAACCATCAGGTCCTTCAAAATTAAATTTCTTTTCATCTGAAAAGACAACACGTTGCCACTGTGTAGACTACGACATGTGCGCTCGGTCAAAATGAAGGCGCATTTCTTTTCTGAGCATATGAACTGGTGTTTTTATACCCGTTACTCGTAGAGTAAAGTCGTGCAAATGTATGTAACAGGCAGAAGGAATCATTTCCGACCATATAAAGTATAAATATTCTTGATCAGCATCAACAGCCGAGTCGATTTAGCCATGTCCGTCTGTCCGTCCGTCCGTCTGTCCGTCTGTCTGTATGAACACCTAGATCTCAGAGATGGTAAGAGATAGAGGTTTGACATGTATGGGACAAATGCTTCTTTTATCTGCACGCAAATCAAGTTTGTTTCAAATTTTGGCCACGCCCCCTCGCGCCCCCGAAATTTAAAAAAAAACGTTATATCTCCTACAGTTTGGAAGATAGACGATTCGTACCTTTTAAAGAAATATTAGGTCACTGTCCAGTCAATGTTGGGTCCCTGTTAAGTCACTGTAAACACACTGTTAAGTCACTGTTAAATCACTGTTAAGACACTTTTCAGTCTTTGCACCCCTACTCCCTGCATACCCACCACACCCCACCCGACCAACCCCAGATCCCCACACGATTCCCACCAAATCACCGCGAGATCTCCACCAGAGCCCCACCAGATCCCACTAGAACACCACCTGATCCCCACCACAAGATCCCCACCTGATCCCCACCAGATCCCCACCTGTTACCCACCATATCACCACCTGATCCCCACCAGATCCCCACCTGATCCCCACCTGATACCCACCAGATCCCCACCTGATACCCACCAGATGTCCACCAGATGTCCACCAGATCCCCACCGGATCTCCTCCAGATCCCCACTAAATCGATCCACACCAGGTCCCCACACGATCCCCACCAGATCCAAACCTGAGCTCACAAGGTCCCTACCAAATAACTACCACATCACCACCAGAACCAAACCAGATCAGCAAAAAATCCCCCCAGATCCTCACCAAATCTTTACCTGATCCCCACCAGGTCTCTACCAAATACCCATCACCTCCCCCCACTTCCACCTCACACTATCCAACTCCACACACAATCCACCTGCTACTACGCGGTAATGGTAACAGCAGCTGATTTTGCAAATACAAAATACAAAACACAAAATCAAAGACATACCCCAAAAGAATCTGTCGCAAAGACAAAATTTTTCAAGATTTACCCCCCAGGCTGACGTCCGTAAAAGAGCTTCGCTCTAAAAATTGCTCATCAGGTTAGCGCCCCCTGGGATAAATTCAATTAAATTAGGTTGATAACCAATATGTTACGATATAACACCTTTTTATTATATTTTAATCATTTTTAAGTAATATTAGTAATGCGTAGTCCCGTATTTATTTGAAATTACTTAAAAAATTCGATTGTGAATTAAATTGAACAGTTTATCAATATAGTTTAATGATATGGTTGACCAAGCGGGACTAACTCTGTTTTCGTAATATACTGCTTTCCGGACTCATCCACTTTCCTGGCCCCCAGGCGTTCTCAATGAAGTTTGTGTCAGGAGAGTATGGTGGCCACTCGAGGAAATCAATTTTTTGGCCCTGAGTCCATGACTTCACGGATCGGGCAGTGTGGATTGGGGCATTGTCGTGCTGAAAAGTCCACTGGAGGTTTTGAAAAAGGTTCTGGAAATGCGGAAAAGCCGTTTTTAGCACGCCGTTATAGTTCATGCGCGATGTCAAACACTGAAGCTCGCAGGTGTCATAGTATGATATTGCTCCCCACACCATTAAGCCCCCCACCCGGCTGTGTAAGCGGTCTAAGTGATGCTCCTCTTTTCGTAGGTCATGAAAATAATAATTATAACCATCAGGTCCTTCAAAATTAAATTTCTTTTCATCTGAAAAGACAACACGTTGCCACTGTGTAGACTACGACATGTGCGCTCGGTCAAAATGAAGGCGCATTTCTTTTCTGAGCATATGAACTGGTGTTTTTATACCCGTTACTCGTAGAGTAAAGTCGTGCAAATGTATGTAACAGGCAGAAGGAATCATTTCCGACCATATAAAGTATAAATATTCTTGATCAGCATCAACAGCCGAGTCGATTTAGCCATGTCCGTCTGTCCGTCCGTCCGTCTGTCTGTCTGTATGAACACCTAGATCTCAGAGATGGTAAGAGATAGAGGTTTGACATGTATGGGACAAATGCTTCTTTTATCTGCACGCAGATCAAGTTTGTTTCAAATTTTGGCCACGCCCCCTCGCGCCCCCGAAATTTAAAAAAACGTTATATCTCCTACAGTTTGGAAGATAGACGATTCGTACCTTTTAAAGATAGTTAGTAATTAAAAAATGAATCGATTTGCCAATGAAATGATCAAGATTGGATGAACGGTTCTCAAGTTATGAGCAATAAAGTCAACCAAGCCCCCCCGCTACCCACCCTAAAAAATTTTGCATACTTTTCGGATGGTCACCCTAAGGAACGCAGGACCACTGTTAAACATGTTTTTTCATGAGTAACGGGTATATCGAAGTCGGTTAGTGCCGACTTTAACTTACGCTCTCGTTTTTTTTAATTTTTGTCTCTTCAGATGCTTAGTTTTCTTAATTACTCTTTGTACCGTTGATAAGCTCGCCTTAACACCGGGTTTTTCCCTGATCTTGGTGGACGAGTCGTGCGAATTCGAAGCTTCCCTCAGTATTACTCTTCTATCTGTTTGAGAAATCACTTGATTTTTGCCGCCTTTATAGTTTTTTCCATAGGTTTCCTTATTTTTAAGAAAATTATCAATCGTTTATGTCTATGTCTTCCTGTTTTCTCAATTTTATGGTAGGATAGTCCAGCTTCTAAGTATGCTTCAATCTTTGATTTTTCTACCAAAGATAAAACTGTTCCTTTAATAAATACTTTGAACTTCACAAAAAATTTGGTGACTGTGATTGACAAAACAAGCGAGATAACTAAAATTGCATTTGGGGGCGCTAATCTGATGACGCAAACTAACTGCAAGCGTTCTTGGCAAAAATAAAACAAAATAGCAAATACAATATAAGGGTTCTTCTCACGCGCCTCATCTTATTAGGAGAGAGATCGCATATGATAATAACAAAATCAAAACAAAAACTTAAAAGTTGTGTGCAATGGGCAAAAAGAAAAAAAATTAAAGAAGATGAGTATAAGGGGGGCGCTAACCTGATGACGCGCAGTGTATATTGGAACTAAATTAAACTTTTAAAAGTAAACAAGTTAGAACGTTGCAGTAGAGTGTCCGACTTCAAAGTACCCTGTAAAATTGAGACACACATGCAAACACACACACAAACGCACACGCACTCTCTCACACACACATACGCGCGCCCGCACTGACTCACACGTTTTAGCTACCAGCCATAAGCACACCTCGCTATAGCAAATTTTCTCATTAGGATTAATATTGCACTTTTTTTTATCAAAAGGCCTTTCGATTGCCTTGCATTTTGCTATCTAAAATCTTTCTGAGTCATCAAAGGGTTGAAAAAGAATGAATAAGAAACCATGACAAACTATGTTATTGCCATTAACTGTAAGTTTTTGCTTCGCATTATAACAAAAAAAAAAACAAAAATGTAATGATGGAAAACATTCTAAAATTAGTCGCACTGTATAATTTTGGCTTAATTCGCTAAGTTTTTCTTATATTCTGATGGCCAAAAACACCATTTCCATTTTTTGTCGCGTGCGAAACGCTTTTAAAATGGCTTTAACTTGGAACCAGATCTGTGCTCTCTACTCTACTCACTACTAAAAAAGTGGTTCGAAAGTGCTATAAGTTAAAGTAACTGAAGAAAACAAAAATATTTTAATTTGACTTTTATTCCACTTTAATGCGTATGACTGTCGCGTTCGACATCATGGAAATACCCATATACTTTATATGGTCGGAACAGCCTTAAGACTACGAGAATCCGATACCTGGAACAGGGGCAATTCGGGACACGCCACCATACTCGAAGACCAAACGGGTATACCAATAATTACAGACTACTATATACCACAAACGACGTTCGACAAATTACACGACGCACAGTGTAAGATTTTGCCAATCTAGGGGGACTTAATTGAAAAAAAAAATAATTTTTAGGTCAATGAGCTTTTAGGAGTCAATTTAGATATGTTCAAATGTTACAAAAACAAGCCCAAAACAAAACAAAAAATTTTTGTTCAGAAGATAACGGTACTTAAACCGGTGCATTTGAAATGCATGCAAAATTGCATTGCACAACGAGCATCAGTTGAGAAAGTTTAGTGTTCTCAATTGGATCGTGTGGCCACTGTGAGCGGTTGAACTTATTTTTCCCATAATTGTGAAAGCATTATAGATTTTTAACGCTATAAAAGGGACTTCATAAGTGGCATACAACATTTTTTGTTATTTTTTCGAAATAAGTGCCAAAAAGTAAGTATATTTTTTTACAATATTTTGTTTTTGGTGGAAAAAAACTAACAACATTCAATCACATTCAAATCAACCAAAACATACGTATTTTTGCAGAAAACTATTCTGAATCAGAAATAAAAAGTTGCCCATATTTTGCCCAAAAGACCTTCAATTAAGCAATGAGTGAAATAAAACGGGCAGATTTTTTCCAGGTTTGGGTAAGAAACGCAAAAACCGTTAAGCTTAAATCATTCCTAGAGCACGCAGCGATCATTTTGGCAATGATATTGATGAATGTTGCATGCCATGAATTTGAGTCGAGGTGGACCAGATCTAGGAGAGATAAGTCCAGAATTATGACCGATAATGCAAGTTGGCTTCAGGGCAAAATAAAAGGCGATGCTATAGAATTGATGTCGCGCCTTCAACCTCAAACCGCATCGAAAGAGCTATAAAACTATTTTCTGATCAATCTAGTGAAGAAAGTTGTGATTCAAATTCAGATTTTGATTAAATTTGTCAAAAAAAATTTCGCCTAATCTTTTTATCAACTTTGAGTTGTTTTTTTTTTAGTTAAAAAAAATTCTGAAAAATATGGAAATCGATTTTTTCTTTCAATAAATGAATTACCTTTGAAACGCATCCATTTTTATATTTGTACGGCCAATACTTTTGAAGTTACAAGCAAAAGCATGAACATTTAACAAAAGTCGTAAATTTAAAAAAAAATATTTTTTTTTTTTCATGATTAATTTCAAAACAATATTTTTAAATTGGCTTAAATCAAAACAAAAAATACTAATCTGACACTTTTTTGAAAAAAATTTTTTCCTATTTTTTATTGCGGATTGTATGTTAAGAAAGTGAACATTTTCTGGTTTTTACGTACCACTTTAACTTTTCGTCCAAAAATTTCTTTGGGAAATTTTTGAACATTTAGTCCAAAGTTCATATCGATAGCTTGAAAAATACGACTGCTATTGAATTAAGTCCCCCTAGATTGGCAAAATCTTACACTGTGCGACGTCTATATCCCAAGCCGACACGATAGGGACGACTTTACATATACACTGATGTTTCTAAACTCGACAAAAAAGTAGGAGGGAACGTTTTCTCTCCCAACCTAGATTGCACTTATCGTTCCGTCTTCCTGATCACTGTAGTGTGTACCCAGCGAAGGTGGTGACCATCCAGGAAGCTGCCACCTACCTTAGCACACTCACGGTCAAGGAAGGAAATATATTTGTATACTCAGATAGACAAGACGTACCACCATCGAGCTCCTTCCAGGAAAGAGTACGATGGGGATGCCTATGGCGACATATAAGCTTCACACTACAGCTAAAACACTTCGTCTCGCTACGAATCGATGGAAAACCTTTCCTCCTGTGCAGTAGCGAGGCTTACGTGGCCAACATTCGACCAAAAACGTACTTACTCAGTTTTACGTCACAAAAGGGAGAGGTCGATGAAAAGTCACTTTAAAATTTAAAAAATATTCCATGTTTATAATTTCCTTCAATCTGTTTGTTTTTTCAAGAATGCAAGGTATAAGATTGATTTCTTTTCTAGTGTATGTACTTATTAGTGTATGTATTCTGCGGTAGAGGGGTTCAAAATAAAAGTAAAAGTGAAATATGTTTTTTTAGACTTCTGCACTAAAGCTGCTATCAATTGTATTGATTGAATTTCTCAAAATACGTGTTAAGCTTTTTTGAAATTCTGGCAAGGGCCGGCACATGAGGAAACTTTATGGCCCACTGATACCCAACCGGCCTCCTTCAGAATCGTTTTTATTTCCTGAACTTGACTTAAAAATATTTTCAAAAGAAACTCACTTAGAAGTATAAAATAAACTTAAACATTTGTCCAACATAATGTGATAAAGGCAACAACAAAGCAAAAAAAGAGAAAAGTGATTGAATATTATGCAAAGACCAAATAGCCTGCAGCTACTTAACATATAAAGCATACGCCTAGTTGGGCCCTGGCATTAAGTATACGACTCTGTAGCAGCAACCAAAAGAACAACAACAACAACAGAGATAATGCGCCAAACTAAAAGCCTAAGACACCCCAAAAAGCAGGCAGCTAACTATGTGGAGGCAGCTACTTACTTAAAAAGCATTGAGCCTAAGTAAACTTTTACGTCAATCTCTGTCTACGCCCTTCGCACTGCACTTAAACATGGTCCGAGAGCAGAGCGCAAAACCACGAAGATGACAAGGACGAGTCGAGAGCTTAATGCAAGCCAAATGAAGTACAAACAACTTGCTGGGCACTTCCAGCTGGGTGGGAGGGGCATTAAAGTTATGGGCGCGCTGCTGCAAGTGAGGGTTACGCATAGGAAAAAACGCAGAAATATTGACAGGGCTCTGGCTCTGTCCAAGTCCAAGTTGGAGTCTGTCAGAGAGGCAAGCGGCTTATGAATTAATGCAAAACAGATTGCCTGACGCTAAAGGCGACACTTTGCACCTTTTTTGCCGGTCGGACTTACTTTTAAATATTTACCAACAAAGGGCAAAAAACTGAAAGCAAGACTACCTGTGCCTGGCTAAAGGCAAAATTTATAGCACCTGATGAGGGTCGCCTCTTCCAGCCTCTGTCCATGGCCGTATCTGGCGCGTTTCATCTGCGTGTTGGGGGGCGATTTCCACATTTTCATTTTCAATTTGAATTTTTATGCTTGTAAAAAGCAAATATCCTGGCACTGTCTGTGCCTGTGTGTGTCCTTGCACTGTTTAGTCACTTTATTAGTTTATCACAACTTAAGCATCTCACGGGCACAGGAAACAACAGCCAGCGGAAACAGCTGTGCTCCTCTTTTTTGCCTCCAACATCCTTCGTCAACAGGAGATTTCTTTCTTTCACTTATTGTCTTTGGTTTTTGTTCACCTTATTTCGTTCGCGCGACATTCTATAAATTAATCAGACGAAGTGCCCGAGCGCAGTCTCCCTGTCTCTCTGGCAACTCAATCGCGATAAAAGAGCCCAGGTGAATTATAGTTATTTGATTTTGCTTAGTGATTTGTTGGCCCCGCCGTTTTTTAAAGCCCACGACATCTAATTGAATTGCATCCGAGCTTAGTGGAAGTAAACGAAAAACACGGAAAAGTAAACAAATCAGTAAAAAAGAAAATAGTGGCCAAATTATGTAGCATGCATAAATTTTCTTAACCAGGAAGCAGCAACCGACCCGAGCTGCTTATCGTCACGAAAACCAAAACTTTCCACATGTGTGAATGAGTGCGTGTTTGGGTAAGGAAAGAACACTCCGTTAGATGTAGAAACAAGAACAAAAGTTGAAAGGTTTTGGAAAGCCAAATTTTGATTTACACTATTTCAGAGCTAAAAATGTGATAGTGTGTGCTAAGAGTTCAAAAATAGTTAAGAGGGGTTCAGCTCAAAAAAGTTGATCTGTTAGTTTGCAATTTTCCATAATTTTTAAGCCTTTTGCACTATTTTATATATTAGGTCGCTCACCAAATAATTTCGCTTTTTTGGTGCAATTTAAACACGCTTTTTTTTTATTGTGTAAAACGTTTTATGAAATTTTATATTCTCCACTTTGATCCAATACCTTTTGCCATCTTTCGCTCATAGAATTTTTAATCCTTGCAGGCAAATAGTGGTGACGCTTCTCCCATCCAACAAAATTCACTGAGACCAGAACAAGTAATAGTCCGAAGATGCCAAGTCTGGATAATATGGTGGGTGTATTGGCACATCCCATTCAAGCTGCAAAAGCTTTTGGCGACTCATGAGGAACTCATATATCAAGCTCAGAAATTATCAGAAATTGTGGACGGTCGCGGTGGACAAATTAAATCTTTCAACAATCTGTTGAGTTGTTATTCGACGGTTTGAATCGACCAACGACTTTATTTTATCCACATCAACATCACGAGGCCTTCCACGACGTGGTGCATCATTAAAATTGAAATTGCCGGAACAATTTTTTGCAAACCAATTTTGTCAATGGTGTTCGGTCAACACATTTTCTTCGTACACATCACAAAATGTTCGGCTTGCATGAACTGCAGTTTTACCCTTTTGATAGAAAACCCGTAAAATAAATCTACTGACGCAAAATGAAGTTAGTTTGTTTGCTAAAAAATATAAAATATACATCTTTCTTTTTAATTTACTTACGGTTTCTTGCCCATCAATCAAGAATTACGCTTATAGCCCTCGATAGAGGAAAGATCAACCTATTTATCTAAATTTTCACTAGCATTATTTCGATAAAGATGGCTTTTTAATATATTTTTGAAAGTTGCCGTTCTAAGCATTTTTACCAATATTGACCATTAATATCTTACAAATTTGACGTGCCAGAATAATTTTGAAAATTGACTTTTACTCAGCTTGCAAGCCTCCGTCGAACTGTATCTACCTCATTCCCCGGCCCGCGATGGCCCAATATTTGTTGAACTGTGCAATTAATTTATGCAGTGCGTTAACTAAGGGAAGAGAATTTGCACCTCTAAAACAGAGAGGCTGAATGGGTGCATGCGCTCTCTGAGTGCATTTGAAAATATATTCGTCTCGCACTAATCACATTGATTTACTATGTGGACAATAAGAATCTCCATGTGGACTCTCGCACTCATTGATCCATGACTTATTGACCTGAAGTCTGTCAAGTCGTTCGATGATTCAAGCTAAAATATTAAATTATCAAGGCTCTAAACTTTTGTGTGTTTCAATTCACCTACATGTTTTTTAAACAAAATGATTACTGAACCCCGGTTCGAACCCGAACCTAGATTTAACGACCTTCTCAACCCGCTTAAACCGCTCAACCCGAACACAAAATGTTTCGCCGGTTTGAACCCAGAAGTCGATTTTTATGAGGTTTGCAGCACTGGTTAAGATTGAAGATGTGTAAATATACGGTTAAATATGAATTTGAATAATTTGAAAATTTGTTAAATACTATGATGAGTTCATATAAGGTTGTCAAAAAAGTCTTGCGGTATTTCCCCAAGCTTGTCTTTGCAAGCGCGTAGTTCTAGTTGTATTCGTCGCATCGGTTCATGCTAGAGCTTTTTGGAAAACTCTTTTCACGCGCTAACACGTGTTTGATTTATTGTTGTTTGTTTTTAGTCGTTCGTGAGTTATAGCGTCGCAAACATGGAGCAAAATAAAGAGAAAATACGGCATATCTTACAGTACTACTACGATAAAGGCAAAAATGCATCTCATGCTGCCAATAAATTTTGTGCAGCTTATGGACCCGATACAGTTTCCATTTCCAACGCACAACGATGGTTTCAACGTTTTCGTTCTGGTGCAGAGGTGATCGAAGATGCGCCACGGTCCGGAAGGCCTGTCGTCGAAATTTGCGATAAAATCGCTGAATTGATCGAAAGAGACCGGCATAGTAGCAGCCGTAGCATCGGCCAAGAGCTGGGCGTGAGTCATCAAACCGTTATAAAACATTTGAAGAAGCTTGGATTCAAAAAGAATCTCGATGTATGGGTGCCACACGACTTGACGAAAAAAAACATTTTTGCCCGTATGGATGCATGCGAATCGCTTCTGAATCGCAACAAAATCGACCCGATTTTGAAGCGGATGGTGACTGGCGATGAAAAGTGGGTCACTTACGACAACGTGAAGCGCAAACGGTCGTGGTCGAAAAGCGGTGAATCTGCCCAGACGGTGGCCAAGCCTGGATTGACGGCCAGGAAGGTTCTCCTGTGTGTTTGGTGGGATTGGCAGGGAATCATCCACTATGTGCTGCTCCCCTATGGCCAAACGCTCAATTCGGACCTGTACTGCCAACAACTGGACCGCTTGAATGCAGCACTTATGCAGAAGAGGCCATCTTTGATCAACAGAGGCTGAATTGTCTTCCATCAGGACAACGCCAGGCCACACACATCATTGGAGACGCGCCAGAAGCTCCGGGAGCTCGGATCGGAGGTTCTTTTGCATCCACCGTATAGTCGGATCTCGACTACCAATCACCAAGTGATTACCACCTATTTCTGTCCATGGCGAACGAGCTTGGTAGTCGGAAGTTGGCCACAAGAGAGTCCTGTGAAAATTGGCTCTCCGAGTTTTTTGCCAATAGGGAAGCAAGCTTCTATAAGAGGGGCATTATGAAGTTGGCATCTCGTTGGGAACTCGTCATCGAACAAAACGGCGCATATTTGACTTAAATCGCATTATTATAACCAATTTTATGAACAATTGAAAATTCAATAAAAATACCGCAAATAACGAAGATGAAATGGTTGGCAATTGAAGACGGGTAAATAGGAGGTGTCTATTAATCGGTTTTAAAATATTCAGGCCTGTTCCCGTTTTCGATTCCGATCAAATCACGCGTAATCGTAATTGTTAAATGCACCCGCTTCCAAAAACAAACTGCGTTCTTCGGTTTTTATGTTCAAATCCCTATTTACCTTCATTCAAACCTTTTGATGACAAAAAGATTCGCCAGAATTCTTAATTCGGCTCTAAGAAATCACAGCTCTTACCAATTCCGATCGATACAATTCGGAAACGGGAACAGGGCTGATTAAAAATTTGCGAAAATTCATATATGAGTTCTGATAGAAATGAAGACGGGTTAATCGAACGGATACAAAAATCGCTGTTTCCTTTGTCCAAAAATGTCCATAAAGAAAAATAAAAATTTCATGTTTTTATACCCGTTGTTCGTAGAGTAAAAAAGGCTTACTAATATCCTGCAAATTTATGTAAAATGCATAAGGAATCATTTCCGATCATATATATTTAGTATATCTATTCTTGGTAAAACTGCAGAGTCGATATAGCCTTGTCTGCCACCCCCGGCCACAATAAAAACTGATGAATAACTCCCAAATTTTTTAAAATATCGAGTTTAAATTGAAAACTAAAATTAATACTCGAAAAATCTATATTCCCTGAAATTTTCATCAACATCGGATAAAAAAGAGCCGAGTCAAAAAATGTTGCATATTTTCCGGATGTGACCCTAAGACACACAGAAACGCTTTGATATCTTTTTATCTAAGAATGCTGAGTGGCCGTCTGTGGCCCAGCGGTTAGTGAGCTGGACTGCTGGGCGGAAGGGGCTGGGTTCGATCCCTCCTCTGAACATCTAACAATGAATGTTAATTTCTTTTTTTAGAAAATAGCTTTTACACTTACGGTTACCTTCACCAGCTATTAGCGCCAAATTCTCAAACTTTTTACCGTTCGGATCGGGGCCCTTTCTTTTGTGCGAAAAATTTTTAAGCACACACGCCAAGAGATTGAGAGAAGCTTGGCTTGGCCCCGTTTGAGGAGCTATATAGCCAATTCTACATTTACAAGAATAATGCGCTAGGTAGAACTATGCAAAAGCATTCTATTATAAGTAAGTGCTTTGCAGTCGAGCAGCTCGACTCCGAAATTTCCTGCACAATTGACTCTGAAATAGGCACAGCGCTTCCCCCTTCCTCTCACAAGTAAAATTGTTTGTTGCATAGGTTTGGTGATTTTTGTCGATTCTTTTCAGAAATGATAGCTAGAGGGCCTAAGATAACATTTATTAAGCCACTAGGTTGTAACTTTGTGGCTCTGTACACCTATGTACATGCAATTTGTGTCTTTATCTCTTATAGTCTCTGAGATCGACGCGTTCATAGAGACAGGCGGACGGACGGACAGAAGAATATATATTCTTTATAGGGTGGGAAATGTTTCTTTTCCCATGTTACATACATTTGTACAACTTTATTAACTTCTTTTACCCATTTTCAATGGGTACAGGGTATAAATAGATAACAAACAACAGATTTTTGCATACCCCGAACGTTACTATTAAGGAAGAGTGAAAAGAAAACATATTTGCACATATACTTATTGCACTGAGGTATGTGCGCAATACACACACCGCCAAAAAAAATTGGTTGACCCCAAAATTTGTGTACCCATTATGCCTGCCTGTATTAGTGAGAAAGAGATTTTCTCTCTCAGTTTGGAACTCGCTTTCGATTTTCGTTCATCTCGAGTCAGGATCATTTGATTTTCAAGAAGGATCCGTACTTTTTCGAATTTTCGTCTTGTATCGACTTTCAGGATTTTTTAAATCTCTTGTTAAAAATATAATTAAGTACGACTCGTGCCTAAAATTAAATTTTTCTTTAGACATTGCAATTCAATTAGTTGAAATACCCTTTTTTCTAAGTATATTGCAACATATCCTGCCATCCTGAGACAACAACCGACAGGCAAGACCAAAGACCGAGTGGCGAAGCACTGCAAAGAGCGTGGCAAGGCAGTTAAATCTGTGCATACAAGTTGGCGGGATTGAAAGTGCATAAAGTTGAGTTTATTGTCGGGTAAAGTATATGCTTTACGCTGGCTTTCTCTCGCTCCCTCTCTGTCGCACACACACACACACACGCACACATGCACAAATCTTTATCAGCCAGGCAAAAGAAATTATGACGGAAATCTAAAAAGTTGTGCATTAAAACTTGTTTGTGGTCGAGTGGGTGGTTGGGTGTCTGAAGTTTTATCCTGACTTTTAGGCAGTCATAAATATCACAAGTAACAAAATTCCAAAAAAAAAGAGAAAAGCAAATAGACGCTGCCTAAATGGAGAGCAATTATGCGTGCGCAATGAAGTAGCTGCCAGACACTAGGAGTTAAAAGATTTCTGAAGTGAGAATCGAATATTGCATAAAATCAACATTTTTATTCAACTATAATTAGAAGCTAAATTAAACTGCCATCCCCCGAATTTCTGGGAATGGGCTGCCAGCTCAGCCCAGTTGAAAGTCCAATGGCCATACAATAGAAATGCTGGGCGACAGCTTCAGCTACTGCCTCGACCGCAGCCATAGAACTCAGCACAAAAATATTTTCAATTATGATGCCAGAGTGAGGAACTCTAGAATTTTTCAATTAAGCTGCTTACAGACCGAAGGGGGAGACCGCTGGAGCGGACTTGCCCAACTCAAAATGGAATTTCTTTGCAAACGAAAAGAAAAAAAAGAAGGAAAATTGTCTGCAATAGTTATATAGTTGTGTGGCTGTGGCGGGTAGTAAAAGTGCTAGACATAAAGGTAAAAGCATTAAAGTTATATGCGCTTTAAACCAACAATTGTTGCTGTTGTTGTCGGCCCGAGGAGGGAAGGGCAGATGGTGTGCTACTTTTATGTGCCAAGGCAAAAGTTGTCGTAGTTTTAGTGGTCGTACCCACCCACAACGTGTCCGCGCGCCATAAAAATTTGCAACAGCTGCACAGCTTGGTCATGGAATTCGACTCGGGGGGGGAAAGGAAGATGGCCACAACTCTGGGTCTACCTTGACAGTAGTCAGCCAAAAGGATTTGATTTTTATTTTTTGGGTTCTGCATACTCTACGCCATTGAATTAGCATATGGGTTTTGTGTTTTGGTATGCAACAGTGTATCGACTTATCGACAAATTTGTTTTACCAGTCGGAGATTACCAAACACACTGGAGGAGGTTAAGGGCCACGTCCTGGCTTTCTAGATCAAGTAGTTGGTTTTTAACCCCATTGTTTGGATTCGTAAGGGTGAGTGCCAGCATACCTCTCTCTTAATTCGGGACTAGGAAGTCACAAGTTGTCTTAAACATATGTCATCCTCGATGGATTCGATGCTAAGTAAAACGCGCATGTGGTCTAACGGGACTGCTCCCAAAAACTCAATTTGTTTTGAGAAGCTTTGTCACGAACAGCACCTTTCTGGTCGTCTCCATCGTGAGAGAAATAAGCACTGATCTACCACAAATGAGAATCTATGGTTATACACTTACTTTACATGAGACATGCTAAACCATCTTACAGACGAGGTCTGCAGACAGGTATCTGCATTGGCCATTAGGTTTAAAATTAATGAAAATAAACTTGATCAGCCTGCCAGAATTGGAATCAAAGTCGTTGATCATTCTCATTTAAGCATTGGATTAGTGTGCTATCCCTTTAAAATGTCCAACAGTCTGTTAACAACAAATTCGTACAGCAAACCAATAGCGCAGCTTCGGGCTCTTAGGGTAATAAGCCCAGACAAAAAGTTATCATCAGAATGACACATTAGGGACGCACTCACACATGTGCGAAAGATGAAGTCCAGGCGTTAGATCATCTTTCAACCGCATGTGTGTGCGCCCTTAATTATTAATTTTAATCCACTTTATCGGGGGTGTCACAGAAATCTCTAGAGATTTTGGCCTTGGTTGGTTTGCAAATCGCTCGAAAAATCCATCGGTGTCCCAGAACTTCAAGAGATTTCATTTTCTTATTTGAAAGTCGAGTTGGAAGGTTTGTGTGTTATTTTTCTCTCAAATCTATAAACAGGGTTGTCATTTCTTGCAAAAAAAATTTCCCTTCTAGTTTTGAGTTAATTTAATGTTAAAATGGAATTTTTTGATTGTGTTACATGTTTTACGATGCATTTTTAAATTACAATTCAAATTTAAGTCATATTCCTCAAAAATAAAATGCAAAATTTAAAAATATTTTTGCGCCAATCATTAAATGTAACTAGGCAACCCTTAGCGCTTGTTGGTACTCAGAGAGAGCCACCATGTGTAGAGAGCGCCCGCTGACGTTGAGAGCGAGTTGATTTGTCACCGTTCGGTTGGTTTTGCGAACAATTATTGAAACACAAATTTTAACATTAAAACAATTAAAATATTTAATTCATTTGATGCAACCTATGTAAAAAAATTACGTTGTTTACATTTCCAATACCAATTTTACATATCAAAATTGTTTTAGTGGTGAATTTCGCCACATCTCCCAACAAAACGCGAGAGATTTAAAACCAACCGAAAGAGATTCCTGTGACACCGAGAATTGGTTTTGAGTTGGAATTTGGTTGGAAGAGATTTCTGTGACACCGCTGTATATGAAATATCTTTTATACTTTAAGTATCAATCAATCCTCAATTTGATGTTAGCAAGTATCAGGTTTTGTATTCATTTTTAAGTGTTATTTCACATTGTCAAACTTTTGGTATCATTTTATTACCAGCTTTTTATCATATTAATATATTTCCTAATCAAGTTTGTGGTATAAATTCAGTTCTATACAAAGTGGCATTAAAATGAAAACATAAAAACTTTTTTTATTTTGATATCATACACTTAAAATCGTCATGTGTGGTCACATCGTTATGGGAAACATTGTTCTTTCTGCAAGATCCACACGTTCTGGGAATTCACTTCCCACTGGGATTCATCCATGTAAAAGCAACTGTGGCATATGTGGAATATGTGCTGTCTGAAGAGTTGAATTTGTTATTAACCTAAGATTGCAAGAATCGAAACCGCCCGGATCGGATGACTACTTTTTGTGGCAGTGAGGAAACATTTTTTTTTCAATGCTTGCTCTTTTTAATATAATTAAATATATTTTCAAACTGATTTACGAAGTTTGTTCCAAATCGCTAGCCGTCAAAAAATGCTAATTAATTCAGTGATACTGGAATTGAACGATGTCTTACCTTTTCTTTCGAATATGTTACTATCAGAAACAAGAGAGAGAGTCGGTCAAGCCCGACTATAACATACTCTGTACCTGGAGTAGAAGCTGACTGCAATGCTGGTGCTGCGCTCATCTCAAAGTCTCTCTCTCTTTCTCTCTGTCTCTCTAAGATTGTGTGGTGTTAGTTGTGAAAGGTTGGGAGGGGGAGGGGGCAGTACCGCTGATTCGATCTTTATCATTTCTTCGGCAAATCGATACATTTTGCTAATTACTAACTATTCTTGAGAAGGTACGAAAAGTCTATCTTCCAAATTGTAGCAGATAAAACGTTTTTTCCATATTGTGGGGGCGCGGCAAAATTTAAAAAAAACTTGATCTGCCTGCAAGTATAAGAAGCATTTGTGCCATACATGTCAAACCTCTATCTCTAACCATCTCTGATATCTGTTGGCATACGGACGAACGGACAGACGGACAGACAGAAAGACATGGCTATTTCGACTCGGCTGTTGATGCTGATCAAGAACATATATACTTTATACAGTTGGAAATGATTCCTTCGCCCTGTTACATACTTTTGCACAAACTTATTAAACTCTATGTAACTTTGGTACACAGAGAAAAAAAAAAATTCAAAAGCTACATGGAAATGTAGAATTTCTACACGTTTCGACCGGGTTTTTCAACCCACTATTTTTGTGTAGCTTTTCTAAACGCCGCGTGTGGCTTTTTCAATTCTACACGGCGCGTGTTGGTTTTCTACACGCGCGTGTGGCTTTGTCATTTCAACATGCGGCGTGCAAAAAAGCTACACAAAAGTTATGGGTTGAAAATCCCGGTCGAAACGTTTAGAAATCCTAAATTTAAGTGTAGCTTTTTAATTTTTTTTTTTTTAACAAATTTATCAGGCCTGTTCCCGTTTTCGATTTCGATTAAATCATGTGGAATCGGAATTCATAGCTGTTCCCGTTTCCGAAAAACGATCAAATTATTCGGTTTCAAAAGTTTTGCCTTTGAGTGAGTGAAATCAAAAGTAATTGACAATTTTCATGTCAACGGTTATATTTTTTACCTATCCAAAATTTTTATATTAATAAGTCATATTTTGAGAAGAATTTAAAGTAACCATAAAAATATTGGGCATTCAATTTGATTTAAAATTATTTATTTCAAAGTTGTACCCCATAAATTGCATGTAGACGAAAGCAAAAACGATCGAAATGAAACCGAGCTGTTCGCAATTCCGCATCAGCGCATGCGCAGTGCTGATCGAAATTGTTTATGTTACCATTGCTGAATTATAGTTCGAAAACGATTCGAACTTTCATTCGAAAAAGTAAATCGATTTCTATTTCACTCGGAAACGGGAACATCAAATGAAAACGATTCGGAAATACAATCGTTTTACTTTTAAAATCCACTCGGAAATGGGAACAGACCTGTATATTTTTTTACTTACTCTGGTAGATTTTAAATCCCGGCCCTTGGACTGGACACGATTGGAATGATGGCTTAGACGTCTCCGCCACGTCACGCGTGTAAAGCAAGGCCTCTAAGACATAACTTGTATTGAATCTGCTAAAGGCACAATCAAATATTTGCTTGCTTGTAATTCGCAAGTTCTAATTCAACGCTATCGCTATTTATATACAGGCAACAGAAATTCGCGCACGACTCGTGTAAATTTTTAACACGCAGCGTTAAGATTTAGTAAGTCTAAACGTTCATTTAGAAATCCCACACGACACGTGTGGCAACCAGTTTGTTAACGAAAAAGATAAGAATTCAGTACTGATTTAGAACTACATTTTTCGTTTAGAATTTCCACACGCGCGTGTAGCATTTGAATATCTAAACGTCAATGTTGAAAACCTAAACGTCCGTGTGGTAATCAGATTGCTGCATGAAAAATGTAGAAATATTAAGGGAAACAAGCTGATTTTCAAATGTCGTGTAGTCTTTGCTTTTGCACACGTAGCATTTAACTGTTCTACATTTGCATTTAGATTTTTAATTCCTACACGTCGCGTATAGCTTTTCCACACGTCCGTGTGACTTTCTAAATTCTACACGCAGTGTGCAATTTAACGGGGCGAAATACCTTGCGTTTAGGTTTGACGTTTCTACACGCGCCGTGTAGCCAACTTTGTTTTCTCTGTGTACAGAGTATTAAAATAGGGGCAAGCTCTACCGATGTTTATCTACCCTTGGAGCATGATATATGACTGCCAGTTTGTTATATCGCACCTTTACGATATATTAATACAATTTGAAGAAAATTTTGAAAACAGTAACATTTTTCTCACTAGAACTACTTTTTCAACTGATCGTTCCTATGGGAGCTATGTGCAATAGTCGTCCGACTTGAATTAAACTTGGCAAAATTGTGTGGTAGCATATAATATTGATCAGTAACAAATTTGGGAACGATAGCATTGAAAACAAAAAAGTTTTTCCAACTAAAACGTTTTTTCAAAACTATCTTTTGCACGGCAGGTATACAGTGCCGCATAACTGAATAGGATTGACTTTTTTAGGTTTGAAACGGTGTATCTCCGTAACGAGTACTCCGATTTGAGCGAAATATATTTTGTTGAATAAAGAAATCAGTCATTTGTGAAAAAGCAAAGTTTCCGTTCTGTTAGCTTTGTTTTTATATTATTTTTATTATTTTTTCAAAAACATAACAAAAAACCTCAATTTTTTTGGCTCAACTGAATAGGTTTGACCACTTAAACTTTTAAACAAAATTTATTAAGCAAAATTTCAAGGCACTGGGTAACTTAAATATTAAAGGACACTGTTTTAGCATTATTTAGTATTTGGTTTGCCCACCCTTGTTCTTAATTATTTAAAACACACGGTTTGGTAAGGAATCACAATATTTCTCAATTTCATTTAGTAAAATTGTTAATCTGGCTTTTTAAATGGCTTCAACTTGGGTCACAGAGTCACTAAATTGTCTTCCTCCTTCGTATGCTCTCCTGGACAAAAGTCCCCAATTGTTCTCGATTATGTTAATGTCAGGGAAGTAAGGCGGCCACTCGAGCAATTTGACGTTTTTATCTTTAATCCACTGTTTTACAACCCGAGCGGTATGGATGGGAGCGTTGTCATGTTGGTACGTCCATGGAATAGTCTTGTACACATTTGCGTTCATCTTCGAGGTGACAAACTGAAGCTCGCATGTACCATAAAACGATATGGCTCCCCATACCATTACTACACCTGCACATGAGTGATGACGACTTAAAAAAATAAGTCGCTCCTCCGATGCTGTTAATGCATATTTTTTTTCCTGCATTCATTTTTTTCCATAGTCTGCTTCATTACGGAGAAAATTACTCACAACGTTTTGAATTCGACCGATTTTCTTGGCTATTTTATAGTGTTTTAAACCAGATTCAATAAAGCCTTTTAAGCATCATCAAGCCGGCGTGTGGTCACATAACTTTAAGACTACTTATTAATTTATTTACATTGCTTCAAGTTTCAATTTGTCTTTTCCTTTTTCGCATTTTCTAAATATACATCGCTTATTTCTTGGGAGAGTTTAAAAATCTTATTTATCTATCTTTATAAGCTTTTACAATAACTTTTGACTAATTGATATTATGTATGGTGTTAAAGTTAAGAAACAATGGGCGTTTTCTGCAGGTAATTTCAATTAGCGACTACCGATTTACGATTTGCGATTGCTGATGAGTCTCTGCACAGCAGCAGCCCTGCTCTTTACTTTTAGTGCGGCTAAGAAGTAAATACAATTGAGCACATTCGATCGCTATAAGTTAAGTAAGCACCGATTTCTCATCTTCTAAATAGCTCCTATGGGTCAGTTAAACTTAGATTTTAGTCAATCTCTCTCAAAAGTCGCCTAGTCCACCTTGGCTTCAATTGTTTCACAAATCGCAAAGAGCATACAATGAGTCGTCTAGCTGTTTGCCTATTTCGTGTGGTCCTTTGTTTTTGCGGTGGCTTTTGTCCAATAATTTGGTCTATCTAATGGCAGCACGAAATGCATTTTGCAACGTATCTTCAGTTGGCAAATAGCCTTAGTCGCCTTAGTTCCCTACCCATTCCCTAAGTCTGTGCATAAAATAACAATATAATGCAATGGCCAAAGTGCCGAGAAGGTTGGGCTGTCAAAAGGGGGAGGGGGGACGCTCGTGCAAAAGCCAAGCCAAGAAACTACAAGTATTGTAGTTTCCTAGTTGCTGCTTAGGCGACTTACTTTGCATTAGAACATGTCAACTTTTGGGTTTGTTTTCTCTAAAAAAACTTTTTGTTTTTGTTTTCGATTTAAGCTCTTGTCAGATTTAAAGAAGTTTCGGGTTAGCTGAGATGTTAATTTGGCCCAGATGACAGACAGTTGATTTGCTTGTTGGGTTCTCAAAGTCATAAATTATGTAGCATTTTCGGCAGACGTCCCCACGCATTTAGTTAATTAGTTTTGCTGAAGCCTTTAAAGATCATAATTTATAAGTACTATGAAAAAACTTGGCAAACATTGGGCTGCTGCTCAGGCGGAGGTAGGCAATTAGAATAATTGTGACGCTTAGACGAAAGCTAAGCAGTTGCTCCAAGTGAAAGTGTTCTTTATACTTAAATTACCTCCACGGGGCACACATCTCTGGTCAGTATAATAAACATAAATATTTGATTATATAATTTTGCACGGCTTTAAGCTGAAAAGCCCGTAAAAAAAATTGGCACACCTGCTCAGGTGGCACAGCTTACACGGGTACAGTTGACCCAGTTGCGCAGTAGCTGAGATGAAGTTGTGTAAAGAAAAGCAAATTGAATGGCCATGCCATGAACACCGCTTGAGCAGTTCAATGTACTTTTCCGAGAGGGCGGGCACAAAAGTTCGCTTACTAGAAACGATATGGAATTGCTACCGTTTTGTACTTTAAATTTTAATTGGAACGACAGAAATAAAATTTTTTAACAATCTATTTAAACATTAAAAATGGCCTGCTTTGTCAGCACAAGTAAGGGACATGGGTAACAAGGCAACGCCACCATAAAATCGAAAACCGAGTATACGCATAAGTGAATTCTTTAAACAAACCTTGAATGCAAAACCTCACTGACTGACTGACGGATTGATAACACAGGCCAACAAAATGACCACTTTTGTGAGGTCCAGCCGTATAAGTATTAAATTCTGATCCCGTTTTGTGCACTGATTCCAAAACTGGTCTCGGTTTTTCTCCACCAGCTCTTGTTTTCAAGATATCGCGGAAAAACCATTTTGCAGCATTTTTCGCTTTTAAAAAATTATGGAGGTTACACCGAGCAGCAATATCTGTTTTTATGAGCTCTATGCGAGAGTATACATATTAAGGTCGCCTAAAAAAATCAATGGAGCATCATCAGCAAACCCAAAAGCGCCTAAATTGGCCTTTGAAGAGAAATATTCATCAAATTATAGCAAATTTTTCAAACTTAATCGCCGTGTACCAGCCATTTGGGGTGCTTGCATTTTAATGAAAACCACTTTAGCGTGTAGACCAATGCATCTTCTAGTTTCACAAATTTTGTTGCATTTAAATATTCTTGATGGACAAAGTTACAAGCGTTTAATCCCGAAAAAATGAATTAAAATTTATGGCAGGATAACTAGATTGATACACAAAATCAGTATAGGAAATATTCAAAGACTACTTGATCTAACATAGACCTTACATTAATTGTCAAGCAAATGTACAATAACATTCAATCAGTACTAGATTCAAACCATTTTCCCCAAATTCATTTTTTGCTGAACCTTGCGAGAACAACATAGAAATTTAATGAATTGGGTTACAAATAAGCCAAATGGGTTCCACACTCACTATAATCTACGGATTAAGCCCCATGTGACTATTATTATTTTACAAGTGTCAACAAATGCCTGGCGGAAGGAGATTGTAGTAAAGACTTTATCTGTGAAGCGAATGTATATGTCGAGGAAGTTGACCATTCTTATTATTTGGAGGAATGCTCATTCGTGCAAGGTAGTGCAAAAACTCGTTCCATTTCGCAAGCGAATAACTTTGTGAAACTGTCACGTCATTTGACGAATTTTTCAAAGGAAGACCTCTAAATTAAATTATGTAAAAAAATTTCCACAAATTAAGGTAATTTTTTGTTTTCAATGGTAAATTGAATATTTCCATGATTCTGCTTCGGTACATTAAGGCATTTAAACTAACCAATTTTTCTTTTTACGTTTGCCCTTGACATAACGGTGACTCCCGGAAATCTGCGAACCATCAATACACCATTTTCCAAAAGAATTTTTTCAACACCCCACGCACTCACACATTTTTAATTTTGTATATTTTTAATGAATTGTGCAACCAAATACAAAAAACACAATATGCAGTTCTTATGCCGATGTTTCTTGGCAATAAATAAAAAACAAGTTGTTGGAAAATGTGTTTTTTGGTTTTTTCAAACTTTTTATTACAATATATCTGCATTTTCTATTTTGTTAGCAGTCAGAACTGGTATGACAAAAATCCGTTTTTATGGCCCGTTAACACTTTCGCTTGACGGTTACCGGAATAATCAGCAAGCATATGACTGTCCCATCTTCCGCGATACCGAGCTTCCATAGTTCGTAAATCCTGGTGAAAACGTTCTCCGTGCTCCTCACTTAGATCTCAAAAACTCTCAGGAAATTAATTTAAGTGACTGTATAAGAAATGCATTTTAATGCTCATATGGCATCAAAAATTTTTAAAATTTAGTACGAATTCCAAGTTTTTGCACTACCTTGCATGAATGAGCATTACTCCAAATAATAAGAATGGTCAACTTTCTCGACATATACATTCGCTTCACAGATAGAGTCTTTACTACAATCTTCTTCCGCCAGGCATTTGTTGAAACTTGTAAAATAATAATAGTCACATGGGGCTTAATCCGTAGATTATAGTGAGTGTGGAACCCATTTGGCTTATTTGTAACCCAATTCATTAAATTTCTATGTTGTTCTCGCAAGGTTCAGCAAAAATGAATTTGGGGAAAATGGTTTGAATCTAGTACTGATTGAATGTTATTGTACATTTGCTTGACAATTAATGTAAGGTCTATGTTAGATCAAGTAGTCTTTGAATATTTCCTATACTGATTTTGTGTATCAATCTAGTTATCCTGCCATAAATTTTAATTCATTTTTTCGGGATTAAACGCTTGTAACTTTGTCTATCAAGAAGATTTAAATGCAACAAAATTTGTGAAACTAGAAGATGCATTGGTCTACACGCTAAAGTGGTTTTCATTAAAATGCAAGCACCCCAAATGGCTGGTACACGGCGATTAAGTTTGAAAAATTTGCTATAATTTGATGAATATTTCTCTTCAAAGGCCAATTTAGGCGCTTTTGGGTTTGCTGATGATGCTCCATTGATTTTTTTAGGCGACCTTAATATGTATACTCTCGCATAGAGCTCATAAAAACAGATATTGCTGCTCGGTGTAACCTCCATAATTTTTTAAAAGCGAAAAATGCTGCAAAATGGTTTTTCCGCGATATCTTGAAAACAAGAGCTGGTGGAGAAAAACCGAGACCAGTTTTGGAATCAGTGCACAAAACGGGATCAGAATTTGTCATCAATAGGGCTGGACCAAAATTGCTGTTGGCCAGTGTAATCTATGTACAGCCTACACAAAAATAAAAAGGATATGATCTGGGGCTCAACATTTATGGTGTTCACTTTGTAGGGCACATAGGCACTTGGCGAAAAATGTTAGCATTTCTAGCAACAATTTACTCTGAACAAATTCAAATACTTGTCAGGCAAACCTGCCCAATTATGTTTTTTCAAATCAATAAAAAGCCGATATGACAAACTTAAAATTAACCTGTTAGAAAATATAAAAGTTAACTTTTCGACCATATCAAACTGATATTTTACAATTTCATTATTGCTCAGAAAAAAAAAAATTTACTACAAATGGCATTTTGTGAATCCAACACTAATATTAATCTTTTTTAGCAAAGTACTTTAATTCTTGTTTTATAGAAACTTAAAAAGAACAAAATTTTAGCTTTTTAACCCCGCCTTAGCTGGGGTTCGAGCTCGGGACCACTTGCACGTCACAAATTGGCATGACGTCTTACCGCACTGCGCTATCGGGGATGCGTGTGACCACATGGCTGAGAGCGCCTACTTATAAATTTCTTAACGTATCTTGAAGTTTCGATTTGCAACAATGTTTGTCTCTTTCCAGTTTTGCGTTTTCTATGCATCACTTTCCTTTACTAAGAGTTTCGAAAATTAAGAAAAAATACTTTTAATCTTTTCAAATATCATTTGACAAATTGATTTTATTCACGGTTAAGCACGGTATGGAGTACTCCAAAGGGTTTGGGCGCACAAAAAAGCCATTTATTGCGCGAGTGGAACCTAAAAATAAATTAGAGTGCTGCAATGGAAAAAAATGGCGAATATGAAATCGTGTTGGAAGAAAAATGAGATGCCGAAAGCAACCATCAATGTCTTAGTTGCCTATTTCTATTACATTTTTTTCAAGCTGCTATATATGGCAAGTGTGTCGTTTCAGTGAAACGGTTTCACACAATTTTTAAGAAACAATTTATAATAAATAATAAAAAGAAATTAATAAGTGAAAGCTTTAAGAATCTTTACCTTGATTATCTTCTGATGAAGATGATATGCAATCTTTACGCTTTAAACTTTTGAAAAACCTATCTCAAAACTTAACAATGTCGCACATGCTGTTTAAGCAGTTTCTACAACACAAGTATGAGTCTAGCGTACTTTTTCTACTCATACAATTGTTTTATCCAGTGACAGAGTCAGTAATATGGAAACATTGTTAAAACTAATGATTATACAGTGCTTTAACTAAGGGGGGAAAAATTGCCCTACTAATACAGAAAGCCGAAATGGGGTACCCACGTACACACCGTCTTTTGTCAATTCAAAGCTGTCTGTTTAGCATTTACGCTGCCTTTGAGATAGCCTCGGCGGCACGAACTCACTTGCCGAAGTCATATTTCATTATGTGTTAGAGACAGACACAGTCACGTTTCAGCGCTCTCTTCTTGGGAAACCCTAATATAGACTGACCGGTTGCGCATTTAACTCCGTTTCTATTAGAAATTAGTCATCTGTTTGCTCTTACTTACGCTCTCTAAGTGCATTAGGGAATCTGTCCTGCTCGCTCTTACTAATGTGATTTCCTATGCGGAATCTTCCCAAGAAGAAATCTTAATAAGAACTATCGCTCGAAATTATACAGTGTAAATATGATCTCAAACACTCATTGCTCCATGACTTATTGACCAATCTACGTACATGTATTCTGAACAAAGTTATTCCTGAACCCCGGTTCGAACCTGAACCTAGGTTCAGCGACCTTCTGAACCCGCTCCGCGAACCCAAACCCAAAAAGTTTCGCAGGTTCAAACCCCGGAGTGAAACCCAGTCGATTTTTATGAGGTTTGCAGCCCTGGTTTTGAGTGTAAGAATAGATAATTTCATTTTCTATTTTATAAATAAATAAATCAAGTAACGTTTTACATAAATTAAACTCGTCCTTCTGCTGTAAATGGAGCAATTACCACTTAACCCACACTATTGCAAACTTTGCAAGCACGAAACTCCTTGCGCAACCCATCCAATAACCATACACATGTGACTCTTGTCAATGCATTTTTTACAAGAATCTTTACTCTCTGGCCTACTCGGCTGCTGCACAAGTTCGCAAAAGTGCAACGTTATCTGCATAAAGAATTTGGAAGTTCTTTCCACCTTACCGTAGGCTGCCTGGCTGGCTGCTGTTCTGCCTAATCTCAATGCAATCACTCAGAGCAACAAGCAGGAAGACAGACCCGAGTGGTTAGATAGGTGGGATAGTCGGTCGGTCGGACGCTGGCACACTTGACTGGGGCAAACAACAAAGTGGCCGCTTGAGTTGAGTGTAAGTGTAGCCTGCTTTTAGGCTGGCTGTTGCCAGTGTTGCCGTGTCAATCACTTTGCAATTTACAAAATGCACTTTCAACCCAAAAAAACTGTTAGCTCCTGCGGTCGACTAGACTAGGGGACTATGATGAATGTCACTCTGTGGCGGGGGTAAGTTTATTGTTACGTGTCCCCCCCCTCACTTCATTAGACTATCACTGGGGCGTTGACAAGCAACGAGTGTCGAGCTGTCGTGTCATGCTGCCAAGCACTTGAGGCTTTTTAACACGGATTGTCATTGAGGGCAAGGGGTGATATAGTGACAGGGTGCGGCTGCCAAAGTCTAGACAAAAGTAGGGGCACCTTTGTATCAGTCAAGTGGGATTGTCTTGGCGGAAGTGCTGTCAAAGCAAGCGCAGATGCCCAGCGCATGTGTGGGCAAAAACTAATGTGCCAACAGCTCCTTCCCCAGCCAAACTAATCTACAACTCATTTGGGGGGCGTTGGCATGTAGTTTAAAGTTTGGCGCGTCTGTTGACACTTAGACAGCAACAACTCATCAACGTCATGAGCAGCCGAGGGGGCGAAAAAAAAACGAATAAAATACATCTGAAGCGAAAAACTGTAAAACAATATTAGTGATTCGCTTTTTAGACAAGTTTTTGAATGGGTTAACACAGCCAGTCTGCATGTGTGAAATGAGTGTCAGTCAAAAAAGAGGCTTGCACCAACAAACTGTCTGAACACATTTAGGTGACGTGACAGCTTAGCTAATGAATAATAAACTACAGATTAGATCAATTGACTTCGGTTTGAACATAAACCTAAAACTTCATAAAAAAAAAAAATTATTAGATTAAGCATTTTTCACAAGGAGCATAACTGGCGATTAGCTGGCATAAATTGAAATCAAATACCTTTTGTAAGTGCTCTTAATAAGAGTAAAAAGGTTTTAAAATGTTATGTTTTAATTTAAATGGCAGTTTGTAAGGAACCAAATTGATGCCACAAATTTTAAAAGAAACAAGTAAACACCAATATAATATACTCTGTACCTGCGATGCGGCAGCGAACTTTCTTCTGGTCATAACTTGACCTAAACATGGCGATACTATTCGATTTTCAAAACTAACCAACAGATGGCGCCACTACTGCGGCCAAACTGACAAATAGGTGGCACCACCTAGACCATCGGATCTTTATTACATTCTTGGCAAATCGATATTCTAATTACTATCTCTTAAAGTTACAAACCATTTGTCTTCAAAACTGTGGGAGAAATAACGTTTTTCCACATTATATCGCAATTACATCCATCCATCTATAGCAATTACAAAAATTAGCAATAAATATTGTTTGTGGCTCTATCTCTTATACTCTCTGAGATCGTCGCGTTCAAATTTGGAAATTTATCCCCCTATCTCTTTTCGTTCGAAAAACTGTCAGAGCTGTTATGGTTTAAAGTTTTTACATCGTCTATTTATATACATTTAGATAGACCCAATATCTATCTATTCTGAAAACCAGAAAAAAACCGAGAAAAACATTTATTTGAAAAAGAATAATATATTTTTTTGAAATTGAAAGTAAGTACGCACTGACAGGTTTTGCTGAAATTGAAAAAGAAAGAGAATAAAACAAAAATCAAAGAACCCTCCGACTTACAAAACTTATGGTATAGTACTGTTAGTAATTTTAAAACACAACATTTTAGAATTCAACGAAAAAAAATCCGAAATTATTTTATATTTATTATATTTTCTGTTAGTTTTATAAGGAATTTCAAAAAACCTTCAATAACAAAAAAATGGATAAATAAAGTTTTTTAAAAATCGGATTTCTCAGGGTTGGTTTATCCGACAAGTCTCAAGTTGATAAAATTTTACAGATATTTAAATTAGATGTATGTTATCCGGCTCGAGGTCAGGTTAATAGAAAATCGATTTCAGTTTCTTTTTTCCAATATATTTCGGTTGCTATTCGTCAAGCGTCTTCAGGGCCAAACTACAAATAACTATACTCCAATATTAAACATTCAAACCCTTAAGAAAATTCACAGAATAACAGTTAACGTACAATTTTTACAAATGACATGGATCCTTCAACTAATTGTCGGTGCTCGAGTAAGTGTCTAAGAGTAAGCGCAGTTCTCAGTGTCAGTCTTAAGATTGAGTCTTCTGTCTGTTGAAACACTTGAGCTGTGCAACATTTCTAGTGTAAATCGCTTGTTGTAGTGCTACTCTTGTTGTAGTAATGTCTCTGCCTCAAAATTTGGCATGTGGCCGCTTTCCACGCAATGTGCTGCGTTAACATCGTTAAAAGCACGCAGATCGGACGTATATACCATATAGCTGTCATAGGAATTTGGCTGAATTTGTTTGTGGTATAATATACTTTAAGAGTTCTGGTCACCCTAATCCAAAACAATATTTAATTAACTATAGCATTGCGTATGGCATCCATATGATATATTCGTCTGCTCTTAATACATATAGGACAGTCTTGGCTCGGCAAAACAAACAAAAATCAATTGACAGCACTAAACTAAAATTTTGGAGTCCTTACCTGCCATAGTTGTATCAACAAATAGTTGTACCCAAGGTATACTAAACAAGGTAGGCGCACTCCCTCTCTCACAACTCCTTATATTTTTGTCAAAGAGAGCGAGAGCAAGAGAGTAATATATTTCATTACAAAGCCTACTAAGCTACTAAGTAAAACGCGAAAATTCGTCCGCGGAGATGCTTCGCTTACAACAGTTGCTTACTGACTGAAATGTAGCAAGTTGTGAAGAGAGTGAGAGAACGAGTCCGCCCACCTTGTTTAGTATACCTTGGTTGTACCGAACAAAAACAATAAATGCCATGAACTTCACATAAAGTCATCGATACAAAATTTGTGAATTCTGCGTCTTACTTTTGAGAGCGAAGCTCTTTTACGTACCTTCAACTGTCATGAGGCTTGTGAATTCGGAGCGATATCTGTACTGTGAATCCAAAAAGAGTCTTTTGCCAGTACTTACATTTACTTGAAGCCCTTAGCTCGTTTTATACATTTTGAGGTACCGTTTGAGGTCTAACCTAATGTTCCTATGTGTGTTCTTTATTACAACGAGAGCACATGCTTTTGTCAGGTGTACATTTTTATACTCTAAACCAAAGGTACATAGAGTATATTAAGTTTGTGCAAAAGTATGTAACAGGGAGAAGGAATCATTTCCGACCATATAAAGTAGGGGAGAGAGGGGGTTGTGATCATAGTTTTGTTTTTCGAACATAACTTCGCCAAAAATCAATATTTTTTCGTTCTGTAAATTTTGTATTTTAGGTAATAGATGCAGAAAACTTTCCTCATCACTAGTTTTAAAAAATAAATTTTTGGGGTTTTTTTATTTCATATTAAAAAAAAAGTGATTTTTTGACATTTCGACAATTTGTGGGGAGTTGTGAGCAACCCATTTAAAAGTTCAAAGTTCATAGTTTTAAGCTAATATTCTTTATTAAATGAAAAATTTAACAGTTTTTCTCATATTCTGGGCGGTTCTTTTGTTTTCCTTTTTAAATGTTTTTTTTACTTCTTTGGAAAGATTTTACTCTGTTTTATTGCGCATCATTGCAATATTCTCTTTGGAAGTCAAACCCGACTTTTTGTCAAAGTGGCTCACAACCCCCTATATCTCACTTTTTTTTGTTGACGTCACATAACAAAAAAAAAATTATTTAAAAAAAAATTATTGAAAAAAAGTCGAGTTCTGGTTCACAAACTTAAAGAACGTGTTGACTGATCGGTTGCTAGCCAAAAGTTAGGTAATAAGAAGGGAGAGACTTGACATAAACAAAAAGTTTATATTTATTTTTTTTGGTGTCCAATTTTCGAGTGGCTCACAACCCCCAGCGGCTCAGAACCCCCCTTCTCCCCTATATATATTCTTGATCAGCATCAACAGCCGAGTCGATATAGCTTGCCTGTCTGTATGGGACAAATGCTTCTTATACTTGCAGGCAGATTAAGTTTATTTTCAATTTTTGCCACGCCCCCTCCCGCCCCCGCAATTTGGAAAAGACGTTATATTTTCAACAGTTTTGAAGATTCGTTCCTTCTGGAGATAGTTAGTAATTAGCAAAATGTATCGATTTGCCGAAGAAATGATAAAGATCGGATGGCGGTTCTCAAGTTATGAGCAAATAAGTAAACAAACATCCCCCCACCCACTCCCACCATTAGAGAGAGAGAGAGAGAGAGAACTAGAGATGAGCGCAGCACCAGCATTGCATTCAGCTTCTACTCCAGGTACAGAGTATGTTATAGCCGGGCTTGACCGACTTTCTCACTTGTTTTTTACAAATTCGGTTAAAAAGGTTATTGTCTCGGTTGGATACCCCGCTTAATAGTTTCAAATTTTGGTGCGTTTATACAATAAAAATTCCGATATTGATTTGATTATTTAATTTTTTTAACTATTCGTCTTAATCCTGAATACACAAACAATTCAGGGAAACATGGTAAGTTAAGTCGGTGCACTCAGCTGCTGCTCTCGATATTTTTTAATTCAAAAATGGTTCCAATTTAATTCAACCCCAATTTTAGTTCAGTTATTCATTTTGCTGCCTGAAAAGTGCAAGCTAAATATAAGTTTACAGTTCGTTTTTATTTCAGTTAATTAATATCCTCTCGCGGCTTGGAGGGAAATATCCAAATACATAAGTTTCCAGGCGGACCATTTTACGCGCTGGGACCGTTTCTTCCGTTGACAGTTGTGGTAGCTGTCAGCTTATTTGACTTGGCCTTGGGTAGGCTGGGTTCTGTTTGGTTTGGCTAACTCATTGCATGCCACCAGGCCTGCAATTTGAGCTGTCCTGGAGCAGCATACTTCGTTCATGTCCGGGGGGAGTTAACCTCAGTGCTGTCAATTCTTGCTCTCGTTTGTCGTTGTCTTGTGCGCTTGGCTTTTGGTGGCTGCCATTAAGTTTTATTTAATTCTGACTTTTGTTTGACTGTTTTTGTGTTGGCTGGGACAGTTTTTGCCAACAAATTGCTTAGCGTCAAGTGTCGTGTAATTACAAGACTCACATATGTAAGCGCGTGTGTGTGTGTGTGTGTGTGTGTGTGTTGCTGGCAAGTCGCTGGGGGAAAGTTGCTTTTCATTTTCTTTTCGCTCCTTGGGCAATTGTTGCTTGTCATGTGGCCCGTTGGCCCACAAATTAATGCCATAATAATAGTTGGCCTTTTCTTTGTTTTGTTCCGTTCACTGCTGCTGCTGCTAATGATGCCAACCTTCGAGGCAGCTGTGACCCTGGGCCAGCTGCTAATTATGTGTGGATTTGGCCTGCGAGGCGTATGAGAAATTTGCCTTCAAATTTATTTAATCTCTACATATTTTCAGCTACAACTCGGCTCGGTTAGTTTTGCTGGTAATTATTTTGGCAAAACTTTGCCCTAATTGTGGGTTTGCACCTAAGATGCAGAGCAGCATTCACTTGCACTCTGGCCGTATCCAATTAGCAACATTTTGCTAGCCGCAATGGACAGTGCAGGACAACTCTCAACGCTTGGCGCATAATTAAAACTTGGCTAAAAAGCACTCGGGAAAACCCCAACAGCCAAATGCAAGTCCCATTTCGCTGTGCATGATGTGTGTGCCACGGACTAAACTGTTTGCCCATCCCTGGCCGCATAATTACAGAGTTTTGGCTGGCATGGCTGTCAGGGCGACGTTTTAAAATTGGCGCATAAAATGTCAATTTGATGTCATTGGATCAACTTAAATGCGCCGGGTTCTGGCACTGGCTCGGCCTAGTACTGGCGGGTTAATTTTGGCCTCGAGTAACTCCCTCGCAGCTATTCGTATGAAACAACGCCCTGTGCATGGTGCCTCGGTCTATGTTTGTGTCAGGTTGCTGCTTCATTTTGTGGAAGCTGTCCTGTTGACATTGATGTTGCCGCTTTGTGTGTGTGTGTGAGCGAGGCGTGGCCTGTTGGCGTACCTTTGCAAATACCTGTTTATGTTATGCTTGGCATCCCCTCCCCAGTCACCAGCCCCAGCCAGGCAGCCTGGTCAGCAGATTAGTTTACTTAAATTGATGGCAACTTAACGCTAATAACAATGTGCCGGCAGAGAGTTGTCGGTTGGGTTGTGTCGCTTGTTCAGCCTCTGGTCGGTGGCCCAAATGTTTGTACTGCATACCTTGAGGCGTTAGTCATTGCTTTGCTCTGAGCCTGGCGTGGCTTAATTAAATGGTTTGGCCAGTGCATTAATCAATGTTCTTTTTTTTGACTTCAACTTTGGTTATTTCCCTGGCTACGCACTCACCCACACATGCATAACTCACCACTCTTATGGTTTTTTGGCGTAACTTTTACTTACTTTAAATAAATCAACAATAAGGCGTCTCCCAGTTTAAACAACTTTTCTTGATATATGAGCAGCATCCTGGCTTGTGGTGCTTTTGTTGTTGTTGTTGCTGGTGGAAAGTTGCTTGCTTCGTTAGAGCAAAGTGCCCGGACATGGCATGTAGGTAGGAACCAGGCGCTATTTGTGATAAAAGTAAATGTTATTAATTTGTGCCAAAGCAGAGTTGGTATCGACTTTAAAGTTAGGGTAGGGTGCCCTAGCATTAATCTACAGCCATTACCCTTTAAAATCAAAATCAATTTCAAAGAATTGGAAAGTCCAATATGGTCACATGTGCTGAAAAATCAATTTCTCATGTATATTTTGGGCTATTGGCTCGTTTGATAATCTCAATTGCATCAATCGAAGTGCAGCATTGAAGAGAACAAAGAGATGAGCGAGTATTGCATTTAATCACAACATCAAGGAGCTAAAAGCCAAGCAACTACTGGAGATTGGAAGACTAAAGTCAGAGTAAAGCTAGCTCCGGCTCGGCCCAAGTTTGTATTTAATTGCAGCTCGTGGAATTTATATTAGAGTCTACACTGTATACAAAATACGGCAGCGATTTTACTGCTCTATTAGCAACAACAAAACAGTGCTAAATGAGCGCACTTCCATGTGGATAAACACACACACGCAACGCCAAAATGAGCTAGTGTGTTTTGACCGCCGCTGATTTATATAAATGAAGGTTTCAAATGATTTTAATGCAAGAACTTGATTGTCTTTAAACAAAGTCAGCCGAGAGATTTCCAAACTAAGCAAAATATGGCGCTACATTTTGCCCATGATTCCAGTTCATCCAGCTCCAATCACAAATCCAGTTTATCTAACTAGTTCACAAATCACTAACAACTATCGATGCTCAATACTCCCACCTCTTTATATCTCACATCTCTAACTTACACTCACTTATCTCTCCGCCTTTCTGTGACACTTATTCTTAACGGTAACACACCGTCTCCAATAAGCCGAACTAAAATCTAATCTGTGTGTTAAGCTAAATAGTTAACTTGTCGTTGCCACAACCATTTGGGCCAGTTGGTTACAATATATTCATGATTCTAAGCTCTCTAATACTGTGTTAAACCAGTTCAACTTGTTCTCTTTATCTTGCTCTGAGTCGTTCTTTAGTTCAGTGTTGCTCCGACTCGCTCTGTTAACTGTGCAGCCTCTCCCTTGCTATGTGAGTAGTTCTGTCTGTCTCGATGTTCTCTGATATGTGTTCATTATCTAGTTCAGTGACTATTTTAGTGAACTGTTCAGTGTGACCTGAGTCAGGTGTTTGAAAATGCATGGGACAAGGGTAAGAAAATTAATTAGTTTAAATTGAATTCCATTTAGGCAAATATCGAGTAGAAGCTGTCGTAAATCAAATGGCTCTCGAGTAATGCAACTACATTTTCTAAAAATGCACTTTTTGGCACCTCAAGTGGCCATAAAAAATTGTAAGGGGAAAATTAAAATTTTCCCCAAAATTCAGTTGTGGTGAGGACAGTTTGTAAGTCGCGCGTGAAAAAGAGTTCACAAGTGAGTATTTACAAACCACTCAAGCAATATCCATTGGAAAACTTTATATGCGTAGGGCTTTATGAACTAGTAAATGATATTGTGCTGTTAAGCTTTGTGATTAAGTCGCTCATAAATTTGATTTTTTTTTAATTATTTCACATTTGTCGAATAACATTTTTGATACAAAATCTGCAAAATTAAACATTTTATTAAAAAGGAATCCGTGAATGGCCGCCTCGACTTTGTTGTATCATATTTTTTTTTACTTCGCTGAAATTTTTTTTTAAAATTGTTTTTCAGAAGGGTCGTAAACTAAATATTTACTTATTTCTCTTTAGTTGCTCTTTCTTAGTAAAGGTAGGTACTCAGACACTCGAAATTTTTGCTGAGCGGAAATTGTTTGATAATTACCTGAGCCGCTCAGACAATGTAGTGTGACCAGGCAACAGCAAAAAATTCAGCTGTTGTTTATTTAAGAAATTGGAGGGCCAATTCAAATAAAATTAAAGAGTTAAGAGTATTGATAAAGGAAGTCACTGGAAGAAATTCAAAGGTCATAGGATGCATTTAGTGTGTGGCTGGAGGTTTAAGCAGTGTCCTTTATTATTGTATTGTATTGACCTGCGTGAGCAGAACTTGACCCCTAAGATATACTAGTATAGCTACTATAATGGCCTATGGAGATTGCAAAGGCTCAGATCTGTTTGGCCGGGGGCTGTGAAGGCTACGAAGGTTTGGACTCGGGTGGTATGCATACCAACCACATCGCAGCCACAAGTGATGCAGCGGCCGGGGCTGCCGGTATCAAAATGATTTTATTGGCCAGATTCAATAAAAATGGTTGCGACTCGCACACTTTGATCAGCTCCAGATGTTTGACCAACTCGCAACTCTCCAAATAATTGTAGCTTTGTTTTTTAGTCTTCTTTGCTTTAACTTTTTCATTGCGTGCTCATTTTTCGTAGATACCTCTGACAATTATCAAACAAGTTTCATAATTTTGTAGTGGCGCTTGTACTGCAAATTTAAGGCCTAAGCCTAAAAGCGTGCAATTTAAGGACCAAACCTGAAAGTATGCAACGAATGTTACGACTCCCGTTTTGCTTGTTGCTGTGGCCGTAATCTGTCAGCAGACTATTAAAAATCATTCTAATATTAAAATAGAGAGAATATTATTTTCAGTATTTTTTTGTCGTTATCGAATATCGGCTGTCGGTACTCGGTAAGTCCAGCACCCCCGCTGAAGTACTCGATTACCAATTGTACACTGAGAAAAAAAATTCAATCTAAAATCTAGATTGAAAATTTTTTTTCGAGAATCTTTTAATTTTGTAATAGCAAGATAAAAAAAACCTTGAAATGAGATTCAAAATCTTAAAAACAAGATTTATCATCTCGAAATGTATCAACCGTCCTACAGTTTTAAGTAAAGCTTTAGTTAAAAACCTTTATGATATATATAAATAAATTTATTTTGTTAAAAAAAAAATTTAAAAAAAAAATGAAAAAAAAACAACTCGGCTCTACTGGGACTCGAACCACAACCTACTCGTTCCAATAAAGCTTTTGACTTCCTCTTTACCGTCTCTGCTATTGAAGGAATTTTTTTCGCGCGACCAGTTGCAGTGTAAGAACTCAGCTGGTATTGTCTTGCTGAGTTCTTAAACAACGATTAGTGACGATCCAACAATGAGGCTGAACAGCCGAGATGGCTGAGTGCCGATGCAGTGTGGTCAATCACCCCGAGGTACTCAGTTCAAGTCCCAGTACCAGCGAATTAATAATTAACATTTATATAAGTTTTTCAGAAACAACAAATTGTTAATAACTAAATCAAACACAACAAAAAAAAACAAAACATAAAAATAATAACAGCTTAATATAATTTTTTTCGTTTTTTCTTTTCATATTTAAAAATGAGATTGTTTCATCTTAAAGTCGAGTATAAACAATGTTTATCCAAGATTGATGGATTAAGATTAAAATTGAGAAAATTGAGCATATAATACTGGGTTAAGATTATCTGGTCTTAGTCGAATTTTGACACCGTTTCTCTTTGATTCAAGATTATAATCTTAATTTTAGATTGATTTTTTTCTCAGTGTAAATACACCTCTAGGTGCCACGTACTTCCAGGCAAGACATGCTGACTTTGGCAAACCACAAGCCAAATTCTTTCCAAAAACTACTTTCAAGCCAAGCTGACGTGCCAGTCAATCAAGTGAAAATTTCGGTTTAACCTGAAACCTTTCGAACATAACCTAACTGGAAAAAAAAAGTTACCTACAGTCGAGTGCAGCTCAAATTAAACATTTGTGGCTGAAGATTTTGGAAAAAAAGAAGAAGCCAACCTTCTTCTTGACGGTTTGGCATAAGGAAAATAATTATTTTGAATTTTCCTGCTGCAAATTTACCTACCATCGGTAAGCGTCACATTTTCTTCTGTAAGCTTTATGGAAGCTAACCCTCCTTTTTCAACGTAGAGTCCCGAAAACCTAGATAAAAGGCAAAAGGAACATAGAGGAACTCCACAAGCCGCGTGGTTAAGCCACTCAGGCCGTCGCCTCAGACAGCAAACCTTTTATATGTGCCAGACAAAGGTAACTATTATTGGGCATCCAATTGGCTCCACGCTAATTACCTTTTTCGTGGTACTTTTTCTTCTCTGGCTTCTAGTTTCCAGTTGCTAGCAACAGAGCTACAGCTCACTATCGGCCATAACCTCCGAACCAGCTGGCAGAGATCCAGAGCTGACCAACTTGACTAAGATCCGCCCTCAGCGACGAACCAGCTGTGAAAAGCGTTGAAAGTTGATATGCCAAACTACGTAAAAAGCCACCCAGCGAATCTAGTGCAGTGAAATTAGTTGCAATCATAATATACATATAGTGCCCAGTGCAGACCCTGGCGCTGCTCCAGGAAACAGAGTGAAACTCCACCCAAGAAGCCAATATTCTCGATAGGGCCCAAGCCAAGTGAAATTGCGAACAAAGAGAGGCCTATGTGCCAATTGAATTAATTTTTATACTCTGTACCGAAGGTACATAGAGTATATTAAGTTTGTGCAAAAGTATGTAACAGGGAGAAGGAATCATCTCCGACCCTATAAAGTATATATATTCTTGATCAGCATCAACAGCCGAGTCGATATAGCCATGTCCGTCTGTCCGTCTGTCCGTCCGTCTGTCCGTCCGTCTGTCCGTCTGTCCGTCCGTCCGTATGAACAAACATATCTCGGAGATGGTAAGAGATAGAAGTTTGACATGTATGGGACAAATGTTTCTTATAGCTGCAGGCAGATCAAGTTTATTTTCAATTTTTGCCACGCCCCATTCCGCCCCCGCAATTTGGAAAAAACGGTATATCTTCTACAGTTTTGAAGTTAGACGATTCGTACCTTCTAGAGATAGTTAGTAATTAGCAAAATGTATCGATTTGCCGAAGAAATGATAAAGATCGGATGAGCGGTTCTCAAGTTATGAGCAAAAAAGTACATCACCCTCCCCCACCCCCCTCCCACCCTATTACAACTAACACCGCAAAATTTTAAAGAGAGAGAAAGAGTGTAAGTGAGAGAAAGAGAGAAAGACTTAGAGATGAGCGCAGCACCAGCATTGCATTCAGCTTCTACTCCAGGTACAGAGTATGTTATAGTCGGGCTTGACCGACTTTCTTACTTGTTTTTTGTGCTAAAGATGTCGAATGGCCCTGCTAACGTAATCAAAGTCTCAGCCAAATTTTGTTTCATAGATTTTTATACTCTGTACCGAAGGTACATAGAGTATATTAAGTTTGTGCAAAAGTATGTAACAGGCAGAAGGAATCATTTCCGACTATATAAAGTATATATATTCTTGATCAGCATCAACAGCCGAGTCGATATAGCCATGTCCGTCTGTCCGTCTGTCTGTCTGTCCGTCTGTCCGTCCGTCCGTATGAACAAACAGATCTCGGAGATGGTAAGAGATAGAGGTTTGACATGTATGGGACAAATATTTCTTATAGCTGCAGGCAGATCAAGTTTATTTTCAATTTTTGCCACGCCCCCTCCCGCCCCCGCAATTCGGAATAAACGTTATATCTCCTACAGTTTTGAAGATAGACGTTTCATACCTTCTAGAGATAGTTAGTAATTGGCAAAATGTATCGATTTGCGGAAGAAATGATAAAGATCGGATGAGCGGTTCTCAAGTTATGAGCAAAAAGTACATCTTCCTCGCCCCACCCCCCTCCCACCCATTCACAACTAACACCACACAATCTTAGAGAGAGAGAGAGAGAGCGAGAGAGAGAGTGAGAGAGAGAAAAAGAAAGAGCGACTTTGAGATGAGCGCAGCACCAGCATTGCATTCAGCTTCTACTCCGGGTACAGAGTATGTTATAGTTGGGCTTGACCGACTTTCTCACTTGTTTTTTGTGTTTAATCCAAATTGGCATGGGTGATTGATGATGTAGTGTTCAAAATTTAAACTCAACCAAAATTTATATTCAATTGCAAGCAACATTTCACGGCTGATCATCGGAGAAAGATATTTCACCGCTGGATCCAAATAAACCGTAAGTGTCTGCCCACCGGGCTATAAACATACATTCAATTTAGAAGCTAAGACGCCCTTGCTGTTGCGAAATTTGTATTGAATATATTGGATTTGGTTACTCTTAAACCAATGAGAAGAGAAATTTTGTGACCAAATATGATCAACATCAACCCATTAAGATAATTCCAATTGCGGCGCCCTATTTGTAAAAATAGAATTAGCACCCTACTCTTTTAAAACGCGTCTCTGGTTATAATAAGAGCAAGCTTTGCCTCTTTTTAAATCAACCACCGATTGATGGTGTGAGCGCAAGCATGGACCGCCGTTAAGCCGCTGGCGAAGAACCAAAACCAAAACAAACCAAGATCTCTGCTTACAGTTACGTGCGAACCTTTAACTAAAACAAATTACTGACCTAGCACAATGCAGCTGATCGAGTAGAGCACAGTAATACTTCGTTAAAGATGTCGCTTTGGTTCTTTTCAAATAAATATCTGCAAATGTTACCTTTAATTTAAATTCCCTTTACCGTTTATATTATTTTCTAAATTTATTTCTTATAATTAATACCTATATTTAAATGGCGAATTGTCATGCACTCTTTAATTTTACAGCTACTCTTATCTAATTTCACTTGCGCTTAGGATAGTATTTTTTTTAGTTTTTGGTCATTGTAATGAAATTCCTTAATCAAGTATACGCCAGTTTGAGCAAGAATATCCGCTGAATAATTGTAGCTTTAATTAATTTTAGATTCCTTTAGAGTAAAATTATGTATAACCGCCAGAGAAACAATGAAGTCCCACATTAAATTTATAATGAAGATGAATTAATTTTTTCTTTTGTCCGGAAATCATGATGCGCAGCGGTGAAGTGAGCGAAACTTAGGTGTTATAGGGATTACTGGTGGACGACTGTCCATATTCTGCAAGCAGTGATCATGGTAGGGTGGGGAACGCGGCCTCCAGACAACACCTCAGGACAACCTAAACACGCCATGAACTTCTAGTTCAACTCTCTCCTTCTGTTCTTCTCTTTTCTTTTTATTTCTTTTCTGTGCTACACTTTCAGTCCGTTTTGTCTTCCTCCAGGACTAAATGAAAACTAAATCCTACAAACAACCCGTGAATTTTTAAAATTAAGTAAGCCATCGAGCTTGTAGCCTGCGGTACGATTGGTGAGCCTCCCCCACATTGCCGACGAAATTAGCAGGATCCAGCACGGGTTCCGCAAAGGCCTACATCTACCATCTGCTCGGATAGGTTACAACTACCCGTTGTATGCTACAATTTCCTGACCCCATTCGACAATTTATCAGCTGTTTTCAAGAAAACGAGTTGGAAGGAACGAATTTTTTGTGTCTCAGTACTCGCTCAGGAAATGCGCTCTGACAATTTAAACGAGCGGATTTCCTGAGCTAAGTAATTAGATGGGCTCAGACAACATTTCGAGTGTCTGAGTACCTAGCTTAAAGTATTTTGCATAAATAAATATATTACTTGTGGGGTTTTGAGGGGTAATTTTCTAATGCTCCAATAATACATTAAAGAAGCAGATCAGAGAATGTGTACATCAGCTCCTAAAGCCCCCCACCCCTTCCTCACAATTACAATCAACACCGTATATCCTTCAACAATTAGAGCGAGATAGAGAGAAACTTAGAGATAAGCGCAGCAGCAGCGCTGCATTCAGCTTCTACTCCATGTATAGACTGACTTTCTCACTTGTTTTTTTCTTTGTAGCTGGAGCAAGATGTGCTCCACGAAGGCAGTCTTAACGGGCCACTGAGTTTCGATTCTTTGTAATCCAATCTTACTGTCGTATTAAGAGAATCCGCTGGGAAGAAATGATCAATTTAGCCTGACCTCACCCCTTTTATTCCACAACGTGCTACCAAATGTTAAAAACGTAACTCTTGCTCTCACTCTTGCGCACACGGCTGACAAATTTGGCTCACACTTTCTTTAAAACTTAGGTGAATGTTTCTGGAATCAAATCAAAATTAAATATAAAGCTAAAACGAGAGCGCAAGTTAAAGTCGGCTCTAACCGACTTCGATATACCCGTTACTCATGAAAAACATGTTTAACAGTGTTCCTGCGTTCCTAAGGGGGTGAACATCTGAAAAGTATGCAACACTTTTTTTACTTGGCTCTTTTTCACATTTTTGCTCATAACTGGAGAACCGCTCATCCGATCCTTATCAATTTTTCGGCAAATTTATTCATTTCGCTAATTACTAACTATCTCTAGAAGGTACGAATCATCTATCTTTAAAACTGTAGGAGATATAACGTTTTTTCCGAATTGCGGGGGAGGGAGGGGGCGTGGCCAAAATTTGGAATAAACTTGATCTGCCTGCAAGTATAAGAAGCATTTGTTCCATACATGTCAAACCTCTATCTCTTACCATCTCTGAGATCTAGGTGTTCATACAGACGGACGGACGGACGGACGGACGGACGGACGGACGGACGGACGGACGGACGGACGGACGGACGGACGGACAGACGGACATGGCTATATCGACTCGGCTGTTGATTCTGATCAAGAATATATATACTTTATATGGTCGGAAATGATTCCTTCTGCCTGTTACATACATTTGCACGACTTTAGTATACCCTTTTTACTCTACGAGTAACGGGTATAATTAATCTCGAACATGTTTGAAGAGATCCTGCTTTGGTATTAGATCCAGTTCGAATAGCGGCTTAAAATAAAACTCTATAGATTAAATAAATTGGAATCAAATCAAAGCTATTCGACTTGCCCTAACTATAGGCGATATGGCGCAAACTCGTAGCCCAAATATTTATCCACACTCAATTAACACTAGTATTTTTTATTAATTTTCGAATCAAGCGACAGCTAATTAAGCCCAGCATCCATGTTGTTAACCCAGTCCTTTAATTATTTTTAGAAAAATTCATGGAAAATTATGTAAAAACAGCGAAAATATTCATTAAGTGCTGCTCATCAGAAATTTAGAGGATGCTTGTGAAATTTGCTTGGCCAAAAACAAATGCCGGGTGGGTTGGGGACTCGAAAAACTAGAGCTATTTATAAAATGTAATTTGCCGGGAGACGTTGAAACTTTGTTGTTGTTGTTGTTGCTGTGCCTGACCCAAAACGATGCCGCTGGCCACCAGGCCGGCTGTCGACCTCTTTCTTGCCATGTTTATTATAAGTTTACCATGCCGTTTACTTTTTACACCTTTGCTAGATCTCACTCTGTCCCTCGCTCTCTCTTTCGGGCAACTTTTCATTTTTTGTTCTCGGGCGCACAGTTTGACACCCGGTGTCAAATGATGTGTCAAAATGTGCACAATTTACCGTATGCCGGACCTGCTACGGGAGCGGTACTTACGGATTCTGGGGTTAAATGTGTGCGGGATTAATAGCTGGCACACGCTGTCTCCCGTTCGTGCCAGTCGGTTGTCGTCAACTCCCATCTCCCATGTCCCATTCTCCATGATGCCATCATGTTTCATTGGGGGTCATAAATGTTTTTGGCAACTTTAATGGGGCGTCAGTTCTTGGCAGCAGCTTTTCAGCCTGGCACGTGTAATTGCCATACAATTTTCCATATGTCTTATGCGATATCCTTGCCCTCTCCCACTTTATAAAAATTATGTTTAGCTATTTGCGAAAATTAAAACGCGCACGGCACATTTTTGTAATGCATAAGCGTGCATGTCGTCCCTGTACACCTCCTGCTCCTGCTGCTGTGTTGCCAGCGTCAATTTTTCACATAAACTTTGCCAAACGCTCGACTTGCATATAAATGACTTGGCCGGAACCAAAAACACAAAAAAAACCCTTCTGTAGTGAAGCCATGTGGGAGCTCCAAAGTGTTCGAGTTGTCAACTCTTTCAACGTGTATTACATTTTGAGCGAAGTGAATAAGAAAAATGCGAAGCATAGGTAAAGGTGGGAAAAAATAATTTCCTTTGCGTAATGTGTGCCTTGTTGTTGTTCTTCTTTGACGGGGCTGGCAAAGGTTGGGGTGGGATGGTAGAAAACAAAAACTGGGCAGAGAATTGTAGAGCAAATTTTAGTTTGGTATCAGTTAGATGGGTAGTTGTGTGCACTAGGGAGGACTTAAAAAAATATTTCAAACAAGCTATAAGCTGTTTTTCTATAAATGTAAATCACTTACTTCATTTTTTGCAGCGGGGGTGTCATAGAAATCTCTAGAGATTTTGTCACAGAACTTCATGAGATTTAATTTTCTTATTTTAAAATCTAGTTGGAAGGTTTGTGTCCATGCTATTGGTGCATCTCTCTTAAATCTCTACACAGGGTTTCCCTTTCTTTATGAGATAATTTGATGTTAAAATTACCTTTTTTTTTAAAGTCTTATATGTTTTATGATGCATTTTAAAAATATATTTAGAATCGAAGGTCAAGTTACTAGTACTCTAAGCACCACTCAAACCTCTTAGATTTAATATTGTATATTTTATCTTTTGTAAATAAATAAATAAAAAAATATATATTTCAAATGTAAGTCATATTCTTCAAAAATAAAAATCATTTTTTGCGCCAATCATAAAATATAGCTTGGCAACTCTTACCCCCTTTGTTATTACCCATGTTGGTACACCGATGGCGACAGCATAGTTAAAGGTGTAGTTGTACGTGTAACTAACTTTACTTAACTATAATATTATGTGCAAATACAAAGAATTTAATTCGATCGATGCAACGACAGCCGAAAACGCTGTCACCGATGGCACAAGCCACTCATATCGATAGCTTACATAATTATCGATAGGTGGTAGGTATCGCATGAGGGAATTGATGGGGGATGCCACAGACGTTTGTCAACCGTGTTGTTGATGTAAGTTGATTTCACGGTTGCCACACTTGGTGTTTTTGCACCAAAACTGGTGTTTTTTTATCCTGTTGGTGCACTGGCACTTTTTTATTGGAATTGGCTCGTTTTGGCTCTTTTTTTCTTATAACTGGCTTAAGCGAAAAAGTTGAAACATTATTCGACACCTAAATTAGATCCTGGATATTTTTCGCTGTCAACACTAATTGATAGTTTTAAATACCTTAAATATATTTTTATAGTATGAAAGCTATATTTCCAAAATACACATATTTTTTGCGGAATATGGAACTTAGTACCTTTAATGTTAGCGACTTAAATTCTTATTTTTGGCGCGTTGACCAAATTTTTGGTGGTCTGAATGCCCAACAATACATATATGGATAGCCAGTGTATAGTGAAATGCACAACTTTAAAAGTAAAGGAAACGGTACGCGAGTTTTCCTAGGTTTCGCTTGTGAAAGAAATGCAGCGGTTTGATTTCAGACGAGACGGTATTAAATCTCTCATTATGATTGCACCGGACAACGTAATTTGGGCAAAGAAACTGAAATAATGACACTAAGTGGAAAGTTGAAGAATTTATGTTAATCGGATCCTTTTAAAATTATTTCCAATGGGACGTGTTAAAGTTGACAGAAGATAAATTACAAAAATAGAGGCAAGCCAACTTCGGCTCGACCGAAGTTTATATACCCTTGGAGCTTGATGTATGCCTGACAGTTTGTATGGCAGCTGTACTATATAGTAGTCCGATTTCGACAAGGCTTAATGAAATTATCGAAAATTTTTAAAAACTTATAACTACTAGCGTTGGGAGCGATAACATTGAAAACAAAAAAGTTTTTCTCACTAAGACTTTTTTTCAGACCTAACTTTTGTATGGCAGCTATACTATATAGTTGTCCGATTTTGACAAGCCTTGGTGAAATTATGTGAAATCATTAAAAACTTATAAGTACGAGCGTTGGGAGCGATAGCATTGAAAACAAAAAAGTTTTTCTTACTAAAACTAGTTTTTCAACCGATCGTTCCTATGGCAGCTATATGCTATAGTCATCCGATCCGGCCGGTTTCGACAAATGTGCAGCGTATTCGTACCAAAAGACTTCGTGCAAAGTTTAGTTAAGATAGCTCTAAAACTGACGGAGGAGATAGCATAGAAACAGACGGACAGACGGATGGACAGACAGACATGGCTATATCAACTCAGCTCGTCATGCTGATCAAGAATATATATACTTTATGTGGTCGGAGATGCTTCCTTCTATCCGTTACAAACATCCGGACAATTTTAATATACCCTCTCCAAGGGTATAAAAAGAAAAGGAGATTTTTATATTTTGGGAAGAAGTGGCAAATACATAAAAAATATATTTTCCATTCCACACAGCATCGATTCTGCGGAGGTTAATTGTTTTACCATAAGTTTTATAAAAACCAAATTGAGAAACAGACTTAAATTTTATTCAGTATGAAGCTCTGTAAGAATACATATTCAGATTATGTGTGGTCCAAAACTTAAAAAAAATTACTTTCAAATATAGAAAATCATGATAAATGCAAACAAGTAAGAGTGTTTCGGTCGAGTGCCCCGACAGCAAAATACCCTGTACCATGTACTGTGGTTCCTTTTGGTTTGAATTCCTTTTATTTTAAAATTTAATTGAAAAAATGGGGTGGCGCACTTGCATATCTTCGGTGTTTTTGCTCGGATACCTACTTACATGCCAAAAATTGTGGCTCTATATATTTCAGTCTCTGATATTGACGCTATCATACAGACAGGCTTAATCGTCTCGGCTGTTGATGCTGATCAAGAATATATATACTTTATGGGGTCGGAGGTGCTTCTGGCAGTTGCATACATTTGTACAACTTTACGATCTCCTTTTACTCATTTTTAATGAGTTCAGGGTATAAAAAAATTGATTGTTTTTACTCCTACTTTTAAGAAGTCTCAAGAAATGGAATTAAAAGAGATATTTTATATTCAATGAAATGAATTTATAACACGAATAAGTGAGGAAATTTGTTTTGGATATAATAATCAATATTGACTGTCTTGGTTATTTTAAATGTTAACAAGTTAATTAAAAGGTACAAGAAACATTTTTAATTTTTATTTGTATGTTTAGAAACACTTAAGAAATGAAATGGATGTGCGATTTTACGTCATTGACAAAGAGATATATTGAAATTATAACATGAATAAGGATGAAAAAATGTTTGGCTCTTTTTTTATGAAAATGGTTCTTTTTTTTTAATTTTTTTGGTACATTATTTCATACTCAAGTGGCAACCGTGGTTGATTTAGTATTGTACACATTTATTACGTATTTCTTAAGAACGCTTTTCAGACAGCTTGCAGCAACCATCATTGTTGAACTGGAGATGTGATTATTGTATATCATAGATAAGAGTGACCACAGATAAGTGTGACCAGTGTGGCTGCCACAGAGATCGCTTTGGTTGGTTGTTTTGAATTCTTACGCAGCATTGGGCCGGTTTTTATTGAAACCTTCATTTTAATATTATAAAAAATAAAAATTTAACTAATTTGGTTGGAAGAGTTTTCCGCGAGAACTTTGTATGTGTTGCTTTTAAAATAAATATTTTATCGGTCCTTCAAATTATATTTATTGATATCTTATTTATTTACTTTTTTAAAAGGAATAAAAAATGGTTTAAAATAAAGTTACCAATTTATAGGGGATGATACCTAAAAAAATTATTTAGGCCCACGATGGACGTTGCTTACTTAATAATAACTAACTCTTAAGACCTTTATTTGGGGTGGTCAAATATTTATAAATAAATATTTTGGTGTCAAAAATATCGATATTATCGATATTTTCGATATTTTTCAATAAAAGCCCGAATCTTAACAATGACAGGTCTTTTGAGGTAACATCGCCTCGAAATAATATGCGATAATGATATTCGTAATTTTGGGCAAAAATTTCGATATTTCGATATATCGATAATATTTTCTAAAAACCCTTCTCTGATTAAAGTCATAATTCATATCCCTTGAAGGATCTTTCGAGAATTGAGGACAAAGTTTTGAAAATGGTTTCCATTAGACCAAGAAATAAGCCAAAAATTATAGCAACCCGTTTTTATTTTAACAACCATTTTATTCATTTTGGTTTAAGAAAGGAATGTAATGTGTAAGCCCCATTCGATAACGTTTACAGGTGCAGAGTTATCGGTTATCGTTGTTATTCATTTTTCCAGGTTTTCAGTACTTCAAACGTGAACATTTGGCATTAATTCACAGTCACAAAATCAAGTGCCAAAGTTTTCCAGTTTGGCCGATTTTCAGAATATCAATTTAGTTTATTGTGAGGAAATGTAACTTCAAAAAGTGAACAATCTCGGTTTGGTTATATTTTCACTTCAGTTTTAATCTCTGTTTGAAATTCTTCGAAAATTTATGTGAACTAAACTGTTGAACCTTCTTTTCGTAGCGCATCGTTTAGCATGTTAAAAGCTGCGCCCAAAGTGAATAATACTCGCACGACGTGCTGTCATTTTCAACTAAAATAAATACAAACACTCAACACACACACACACATATTATTCATAAACGGCGTGCGTATTAAAGCGGAGTAATATACTCGCACTCGAACTCCCTGACTGGCGCAGGCAGCATTTCCTGCATTCGTAAACGATCAAATTTGACGTGCACTTATAAAACAAATTTCCATCGCTTCAGGCACCTGCCGAATGCCGGCAGAGAGATCTCAGTTACGTGCAGATATTTTTGCATAAAAATTCGTGTTTTTTTCCATTTTTGGTTTTGCTATTAAATTACATTTGCAGATGCTCGCTCGTACATATTGTGCATGCACAAAAACGGCAAAAGGCAGAAGAAGCGAAAGAAAGAGGGAAACATTTAATTAAATGCAATGAATAAACACTTTCTTCAGTCTTTGGCATAATTTTCTTTGATGGCCCGTGAACCGAAGGCGGAGGCGTTGAGCATCTGTCTGTGTCATCATTATCAATGTGATCAAAAGGCAGCCGCAACGCATTTGTCATCAATCAAAGTTAAATCGCACTTTCACAACTCGCAAAAAGCCTTCAAAATAAGCCTAAAGAAGCATAAAAATTGTTTGCGGTTGCGCTGAGTGTGTGTGTGTGTATGTTTAAGAGTGTGACAGAGCTGCAAATTATCAATAAAAATAAATAAAATTACGCACGCTTTGGCTTAATGTTTGGATTTTATTTTGATGTCTGGCATTTGATTGGTTTGTGGAATTTTTTTTCTTTTTTTGTTGAAGCTTTGATGAGATGAGCAGATAAGTGCGGGGGCATACAAGTCTGAGAGGGAATAAGTAGGTGAATGGAGATGACAGAACGAAAATCTGAATAAGATAATTATTTAAAATATGCAATGATAATATTTTCCCTACATTTACGGTCTGTAGTGGATAAAAGAACGGAAATATCCCAAGAAGGTGTTCGCTAGATTCCAAAGACTATTAGACAGCTTTGACAAAGAAGAAGTAAATAATGAGGGTGTGCAAAAGGCAATTAATATTGAGATTGGATGTTGAGATAGGATTTAGGACTCCTTTCACACAGCAGACCAATTCAATATAATTACGCTTTCTTGATCGTCGCAGCATGTCTTGGCAGAATGGTGGACATCTATAAGACTTAAACAAAGTTTATATAATTAAAAGTCTACCTGGCGACTACTGAATACATATTTTTTTATCAATAATATTAAAAGCCATATTTTATTTTTCCAATATTGAAAAGCCAACTTTTAATTGTAAGATGATTGCAGGTTGAACTTTTCGTATAATTAATTTTTCAAAAGACTTAAAGTGCCTATTTAGAATTCTGGATTTTTGGAACAATCTGCTTCGTTGAAGCGCAGACGTTTAATGCGTTGACAAAAACGGTTTACCAACCTCTTCAGGATTGGAAACAGCAAAAAGTACAACAACTTTACGGTAGCAAGTTTAAAAAACGTTCAAGATTTTTGGAAAAGACAGTAAACAAAAACATAAAAAACAAGTAAGAGTGTTGCGATCGAGTACCCAGATAGCAAAATACCCTGCTCAAAGTAATGTGGCTTTGCACTCCATTTATTTTAAAACTTATTTCAATAAATGGGCAGGCGCACTGATGTACATATCTTCGGTGTTTTTGCTCGGATCTTATTGTGGCACACAGAATAAATAGATGTTAGGCCTCACTGTATATATTATATATTGAGTCAATAGGTTAAAACTTAAAAATTGTAGCTCTGACAGTTTTTCGCGGTTAGAAGAAGATGGAGGAGGAACTTGCCAAACCTGGAGCAAAATTGATCTGGGTACGGTGTACACCTACATACATGTAAAAATTTGTGGCTCTACCTCTTATAGTCTGTGAGATCCACGCGCTTATACAGAGAAAAAGACAGTTTTTATTATTAATCATAAATTTTTTCGAAATGCCAAAAGTTCGCATAAGGGAAATACTTTTAGTCAATTGCGTTTTTAATAGAATAGTTCATACTATGAGAAAAATTTGCCAATTTATTAATTTAATAGAGAATAAGTGCTAAAAAACACGGATATTAAACCACAAATTTTTGAAGTGTCAAAAAACCTTTTTTTTCCAATATGAAATAAAAAATCCCAAAAATTTATTTAAAGTACAAAATTTACAGAACGAAATAATATTGATTAGGGATGTTATGTTCGAAAAACCAAACTATGATCACAACTTCCCATTCTCCCCTATTCGATACTCATTACTCGATTCGATACACGAAATTTGTATTCGAGTCTCAGTATTCGATTCTTAGTGTTCGAACCTCAATACTCAGTACTTCAACGGTACAGTACTCATAACTCAGTACTAAATTCTCAGTATTCCATATCTTGTAATCCATACTCCATTCGATACTCAGTAATCGAGCCGAAGTATTCGATGTTTAGAATTCGATATCAAATATGCGATATTTTTGGGATATTTTATATGATCTTAGTGCGTTGGTCACTTTATGATCTAAGTAGAGAGCACAAACGCATTTAAGAGACGCAAAAGAGAAAATCCAATCTTGGAAACATGTTCCTTGCTTTGGGCCTACAATCCACTTATTGGTAGTGAAGGAGATTTCGTAATTTTCCAACATATTGGAAAAAGTGAAGAAAATTGTGATGCATTTCAAGCAAAGCAACGCATAAATGAACCAAAAGAGTGAAAAGCCCAGGCCGATGAGGAAATTCCGGAAGATTGCATAAACACCCTGCAGCAAATCGTTGAATCGCGCTGGAGTTATATTTAGGTCTTGCAAATAAAGTGGCAATCATTCTCATCAAAAGAGCCGAATATGATCAAAAATATTAGCAGAAATACTATCGGCTGTTTAATTATTAATTTGCCGTGATTTTTTGTAGTCCTTAGAGCCCATTTAAAGATGCAACTGAGAAAATATTAATGACGAGGGCATGCTTACTAAAGAGTCGCTTTGTAAACTAAAAACAAGGTTCAAGCCACTTAAGTCCAATAAAATATTAGTGTAATCGACATTTCTTGATCCGAGGTTTACAAAGATTTACTGAGGAGACCATTGATATTTTAAAAGAATTTGCAACATTTACCGAAGAATTATGTATAAGGTAGGTAGGTATTTCCGGCTGGCCCCATGTAGGGGGGGGGCCACACATAGACCTTACGGTCTTTAGTGGGGCCGGGTGCTTTATGGTACCATTTCCTTCAGAAATCCTGTCTTGACGTTTTGGCAAATGCCAATAGTTGTTTGGGGGAGCTCTTGGCTGCCTCTTCCAGAGTGGTGAAGCTTGGGAAGTGCAGATGTTTTAATCTTGTCGTGGCGATTGCTGGGCAGCTGCAGATGAGGTGTTCTAGAGTTTCTGCTACTCCAGGTTCCTTGCATTTCCTGCAGGTGTCTGCTGTCGTGATGCCTAGCTTTATCGCGTGAGCAGCTGCTAGGCAGTGACCAGTTAATATGCCTATAAGCAGTCTGCAGTCTCTTCTTTGGAGCTGCTGCGTATACTGCGTGAGTTTTTTGTCTCTCTTATTGCACATAATTTTAGAGATTCTGCAGCCGGTCGTGTTCTTCCACTTTTCCTCTGCTTCTTTCTCCGCTATCTCCTCCATCTTGCTGTACAGCGTCTGTAGGGAGATAGGTATATTTAGTGTTGCTTCTCGGCTTAGTGCGACCCAGGCTATTGCAAGAGCGTCCGTAGACGCCAGTAGATTTGCACCTTGCTGGAGGTGCTGAGGGAATGTAATGCTTCTCTGCTTGCCAGAACATTTTTGGAGTTGATGGCGTGACTCTGCATTGCTTTGATTGCCGCTTGGCTGTCCACGTATATGTTGATTTGATCGTTTGGTTAGTGTAATTCTGCCAATTCGGCTGCTTTCCTTATAGCGAAGACTTGCGCCTGGAATATAGTGCAGTGGTTTGGCAGATTGTAGGAGAGTTTCAATTCCGGTTCCTTGCAGTACACGGCGGCTCCGACTCCTGAGGCCATCTTTGAGCCGTCCGTGAAAAGGTGCATTGCTTCCTGAGCCAGCCCTGTACGCCAGTCTTCTGGTCCCAGTAATGCTGATGCGCCTGTAAAGTTGGTTTTTGGGATCATGTAGTCCGTGCTACTGTTGATCTCTCTGCCCACTGTGCTGTGTCCATAGCTTTGTAGAGCCATGGTGCCTGTCGCGCAAAGACGTTGGCAGTGAGGCGTCCTGTGTGCAGTGAGGCGTGCTTGGATGTCCAGGGGCCCCGTTATGCAGACCAGTGCCTGCCGCTGGGCCTTTTCCATCAGCTTTAGATATATGGACTTCTCTGTGGCTTGCCACCATACCAATATACCGTGAAGTAGTATCGGTCGTATAACTGATATGAAGAGCCAGTGTTAGTCTTGGTGATAGGCCCCAAGTGCTGCTTAGCATCTTCTGGAATGCATTTAGCGCATTGGTTGCCTTTTTCACCCTTTCCTCCACATTGAGTCTCCAGGATAGTTTACTATCGATTACTACTCCAAGGTATTTTACGTTGTTTTTTGGCTTTAGCGGTGTTCCATTTATCGTGGGTGGAGTCCATTGCGGTACCTTGTATCTCTTGGTGAAGAGAATGAGGTCCGTCTTCTCCGCATTGATGCTAAGTCCGGCTTCTGTGGCTCACTTTAGTATCTCTCTGAGAGTAGAGTCCATGATTGAGCTGACAGTCGATGGACATTTTCCCATAATAATTATGCTTATGTCGTCGGCATATGCGGTTATCTTGGGTGCTTTCCTGCGGAATTTTTTAAGTAATTCGTTGACCACAAGGTTCCATAGAAGAGGTGACAGGACTCCGCCCTGGGGCGTTCCGCCATGTGCCTCTCTGCAGCTCAGCAGGTTATATATCCATGAGTCCAATGCCGTGTGTATTGCTAGGGCTCTTAGGCTTCGCATTATTGCTTCTGTAGTGACGTTGCTAAATGCACCCGAAATGCCAAGAAATGCTCCCAGGGCAATTATGTATAAACTTTAATAAGAATTCACAGTAATCAGTTAAATGGGGAAAAAAGAAATAACTATTAATTTCATTTAAATTTCTACAAATTTCATATAAAGAAAATTCAGTTGACCTGTGTGTTGACTTTATGGAATGCACGAGTCGCCAAATACTGAGCTATTGGTATTCTTTGGTTGCCGGAAACATCATGAAAAGTTATCCCTAAGTCCTTTGGAATAAGACGGCCATGCTGGGACTATCCATGCCGAGACTATCCACTCGCCACAAGGTATCTCATTACCCCTGGTAGCTTTTGTTATAAAATGCGTCATTTGCGACTCCCGTAGCCGTATGACGGATTTACATATAATGAAAAGCCGATTTTTTAAAGTCTTTTAAATTCAAGTATTGGAATTAAAAGTATTTATAACACATGCAAACCTTGAGTGTCATTAAAAATATTGCTATGTTTGCTTAGAGAACATTACCTCTTTTTCAAGGAAAAAAAATAGAGGGAAGCTAACTTCGGCTCGACCGAAGTTTATATACCCTTGGAGCTTGATATATGCCTGACAGTTTGTATGGCAGCTATAGTGGTCCAATTTCGACAAATCTTGTTGAAATTATGTAAAATCATTGAAAACTTATAAATACGAGCGTTGGGAGCGATAACATTGAAAACAAAAAAGTTTTTCTCACTCGAACTATTTTTCAGACCTAACTTTTGTATGGCAGCTATACTATATAGTTGTCCGATTTTGACAAGGCTTAGTGAAATAATGTGAAATCATTAAAAACTTATAAATACGAGCGTTGGGAGCGATAACATTGAAAACAAAAAAGTTTTTCTCACTCGAACTATTTTTCAGACCTAACTTTTGTTTGGCAGCTATACTATATAGTAGTCCGATTTCAACAAGGCTTATTGAAATTATGTGAAAACATTAAAAACTTATAAGTACGTGCGTTGGGAGCGATACCATTGAAAACAAAAAAGTTTTTCTCACAAAAACTAGTTTTTCAACCGATCGTTCCTATGGCAGCTATATGCTATAGTCATCCGATCCGGCCGGTTCCGACAAATGTGCAGCGTATTTGTACCAAAAGACTTCGTGCAAAGTTTGGTTACGATAGCTTTAAAACTGACGGAGGAGATAGCATAGAAACAGACGGACGGACAGACGGACAGACGGACAGACGGACATGGCTATATCAACTCAGCTCGTCATGCTGATCAAGAATATATATACTTTATGTGGTCGGAGATGCTTCCTTCTATGCGTTACAAACATCCGGACAATTTTAATATACCCTCTCCAAGGGTATAAAAAGAGAAAAAAATTAAAATATTAGATATATCAAATATATCGATATTTTCAAAATGATATATCACATAAGAAATTATCATCGATACGATATTTTTAAAAAATATTCGGTAATTCTCTATTTCGAGAAGCCCTCAATCTTAAAAAAACAAGATTGAAGAATCGTGAAGTGGGGCAATAAATCCCCAAGATCAAGATTATTGAACTCTCAACTAATCAACACTACTTCAGTTTTCTGTAAAGCTTCAGCTGCAAAGTTTTATGATATATTTTTATATAACAAAAAACTTTTAATTATTTTAGATTATGAAAGTTATCCGTACTTTTTTTTCGTTTATTTCTAGTCGTTCTTAATTTTTTCTTTACTTTCCCTTTAAAGTAAGAGTAAATAACACTAGTTTACAGTCAAAAAGACCCATTTCTACTCAAACACTTTTTTTTTGTGTAGTTTGGAATTGTGATCTCAAAAATCAATTTCAAAAATTTTTTCATGGCTTCGTTTTTGAAATATGATTTTTTTAGTTTTTTTGGTAGGTGCTCTTACATTTTAAGCCATATCTCACTTCATAATTGTCAGATAGAGTCAAGCAACATATGATTCGAAAGGTAATTGAGTTGCCAATAATCGCGTAGAACTTCACTTGTTTTTCAATCGGTTTAGTAGTTTGAACACAATACCCAAAAATGTTTCAAAAAAATCGATTTGTGGCTCGAAATATCATTTTTGAACGCCTTGAAATAATATAAAAAAATTCAAAAAAATTATTATTATTTTTTCTTTTTAAGAATCGCACTTCTATGAAGAAAACCAGATAAAAATGATCAAAATCTATGAACAAACATAGGAGCTGTGATCAATTTAGTGCAAAAAAAATTGTATTTTCGTGATAATTTAAAAAAAAAAATTTTCGATTGCTTTGACTTTTGTTCGGTTATTGATTCTTATTTTTGTCATGGTTTTTCGCTCACTTCATAAATTGACCAAAAAACAATGAAAAATACAAATTTAATTTTTCTAAACACACAAACTACTTAAATATTTTACAGTTAGTTCCTTTACTTAATTTGATCCATCTACGGTACGTGCGACACGATTTTCCTCACCAATACCTTATTTTCCTCGTACAAGTGCGATTCTTAGATATAAAAAATAAAAACAAATTTTTGGATTTTTTTATATTTTTCCTAGGCATTTGAAAATTAAATTTCTTGAATTTTCGAGCAAAAAATTGATTTTTTTGAAAAATTTTTGGGTATTGTGTTTAAACTACTAAGCCGATTAAAAAACATTGTTCTACTCGATTACACTAGTTTACAGCCAAAAAGACCCATTTCTACTGAAAATTTTTTTAGTGTAGTTTGGAATGGTGATCTCAAAAATCAATTTCAAAAATTTTTTCATGGCTCCGTTTTTGAAATATAATTTTTTTTTTATTTTTTTGGTAGGGGCACTTACATTTTAAGCCATATCTTATTTTATAATTGTCAGATAGAGTCGAGCAAAATAAGAATCGAAAGGTTATTTCGCTGCCGGAAATCGAGTAAAACATTGCTTTTAAATCGGTTCATTAGTTTGACTACAATATCCAAAAATATTTCGAAAAAATCGATTTTTTGCTCGAAAATTCTTTTTTGGTCGCCTGGAAAAAATATAAAAAAATCCAAAAAAATTATTTTGGTTTTTCTACATAAGAACCGCACTTCTACGAAGAAAAACAGATATCGATGATCAAAATCTGTGAACAAACACAGGAGCTGTAAGCAATTTAGTGCAAAAAAATGTGATATTTTCCTGAATATTTTAAAATAAATTTTCGTTTGCTTCGACTTTTGTACCGTTTTTAATTTTTATTTTTGTTCTGGCTTTTCGTTCACTTCATAATTTGACCAAAAAACGAAGAAAAGTACAATGTTAATTTTTGAAAACACACAATATACTCAAATTTGACTGTTAGTTCCTCTACTCAATTTGATCCATCTATGGTACGTGTTACACGATTTTCCTCACCAATACCTTATTTTCTTCGTAAAAGTGCGATTCTTAAGTAGAAAAAATAAAAATAATTTTTTTGTATTTTTTTATATTTTTTCTAGTCGTTTAAAAATGAAATTTCTTGAATTTTTGAGCAAAAAATCGATTTTTTTTAAATATTATTGGTTGTTGAATTCAAACTACTGAACCGATTTAAAAACAATGCTCCACGCAATTATTGGCAGCTCCATTACCTTTCGATTTATTTCTTACTTGACTCTATCTGACAATTATGAACTGAGATATGGCTTAAAATGTAAGAGTACCTACCAAAAAAATTTAAAAAATTAATATTTCAAAAACGGAGCCATGAAAAAATGTTTGAAATCGATTTTTTAAATCACCATTCCAAACTATACTAAGAAAAATTTTCAGCTGAAATGGGTCATTTTTTTTTTTTTTTTTGTAAACTAGTGTTATTGGCAACTCAATTGCCTTTCGATTCATATCTAGTTTGACTCTATCTGGCAGTTATGAAGTAAGATATGGCTTAAAAATTAAGCGCACCTGCCAAAAAATGAAAAAAAAAATCATATTTAAAAAACGGAGCCATGAAAAAATTTTTGAAATTGATTTTTGAGATCACCATTCCAAACTACACCAAAAAGTAGTTTCAGTAGAAATGGGTCATTTTTTTTTTTTTAAACTAGTGTAATTTATTATTACGACTGTTAGTAAATTTTTTAATAAATAAATAATAATTTTGCTTCATGATTGGAACTAGTTTAAGTATAGGTATTAATGTTTAGTTTCAATTAATACTGAATTTATTATGGCAACAAAAACTATTAAATCTTTGTATCTCTTGTTTTCATGCAATGACTTCATACTTATATGCAAAGAAAACTCATTGGTCTACGGGTTAACCCAGTTGACCCTCTATTATACGTCTGGAGTCAGGGCAAGCATATTAATTGCTCATAAACAACATTTCTTGACTTCCAATCAACCATCTACGCTGTCTCCCAGCTTATTTGTTATTCAATGGCATTTGCCGCTAAGCAATTACGCGTCTGTTGTGCCACCATAAACACCTAAAGGCTTAGAGGACAAAACCCATACAAAGAGGCAGGAAGGCAGCAGGCAGCAGGCAGACTACACCTGTCAGCAACATTTTTGGGGCCTGGGAAAAAGTTTTTTCTTTACTTTTTTATGCCTCTCCTTCTTGTGCGAGTTTGTGTGTGTGTTTCAGCGGACTGTGATTTCTGATTTCTCTCCTGCCCAGTCTTTTCAATTTCTTGAGCGAACGTTATCAAAATTTATTGAGCGTTGTCATGAAGCTGTCAAAGTCGATATCAAAAACATTTGATTTTTGACTTTATTTTTGGCAGCCAGCAACAAGCACCGGCCGCCCGCGCCCCACCCCTCAGCTCTTGCTTACCCATTGCCACGCACCTTATGGCCAGGGCCATATATGGGTTTCCTCATTTTTGCTGTTGTTGTCAGCGCCAGCAAGAAGAAAGAAATAATCATAATAAAAAAGCACATAAAAAGCCGTGAGCTGGCAGCTGAAAATTTTCATGCGCTCCCAAGGCGCAGGCACATTGATAAATTAAAGATGGCCAATATAACGACAAGGACAACGAAGAGGACGTAAAGCTGCCACGGTCCAGGGGGAGGACTGGGCATGTGAGTTCATGTGAAATCAATTGAAATACAAATGAGAATCATTTTAATAAGTTTTATGAGAATTTCGACTGCTTAAGGGATAAAGTCCGACTCTATTGCCTACTCTCCTGCGCACATAAATTGCTCCTCCCTTCGCACCGTGGCCCCTAATGAATATTAATAGTCGCCACTTGTCTTATCAGCTGCGCCGGCTTTTGAGTTGGACTATTAACAAAACAAATATAGTTTGTGCATGAAAGGCTGCCTGCCTGGCGGCGGCTTTGCCACTTGAATCGTTGAACATGGCGGATTAATGTCATTTATCACGAGAGCCGAGCGCGTATGCCCGGGAATGGGTTTTTTCTGCATTTCAAATGTTCGCCCACCGCACCAGCCCAGGCTTAAGCCGCTGTTTGTTGTTGTCACTGGCTTTGTTGCGGTTAGCGCAAAGGGATAATGACAAATAATCAAGGATAAACGTTTTTGATTGATCCTTAATGGCAGTTGCTGTTGTTGTTGGTTTTTAGTCTTTGCCGCTGTTTGACAGGCGCCACCACAACCAAATGTAAATCATATTAACTTGAATGTAGCATAAAAGCAATTTGAATGGTGACCGAGGGGGGGAGGACACACACGGACTCATAAGCTTGCCACATTCCAATACAAATGTACTAAGCCAAATGGAAATGCGCTTAAATATATCAAAGACAAGCGGCATATAAATAACAAAGCACATGAATTGAAAGAAACGTTTCAAATAATTACAGCGACTTTGGGATGCTCTTAAGCGGTCAAGTTCTGAATTTCTATGAAGGCCGAAATGTCATTGATGGAAGGTGTTTAAAGTTGAACATGAGACTCGACCACGATCCGAACGTTAAACATGAAATTCACAAGGCACAACCTAACCCATTATGGCGTCTCCCCTTTATATAATTAGAAATATAGTTAGCGGTAATCACAAGCATCAGTGTGCAAGTGACACCTCACGTGAAGAGGCCCCGTTGTGGGAACCACTTGAGATTCGTTGTGTGTACCCTTTTACTAAACCAACGCAGATCATTATTATATACACGTCTTGCCTTATAAGCAAAACGTTAGTTAAAATGGATTTAAAGAATAAACCATTAAAACACTAAATATCAAACACACAACTGAATTGAAAAGAAAAAAGTTTACTTCTGTTGTAAAGAACAAAATTTTGTTGACATAAAAAGACGTTACAAAATTTTGCATGGTCAGTTGATGGCCCAACTCAAATCAACAGAGATTAATTTCAGTGTTTTGGAATTGCAAATGGTACAGTACAACGATCGCTGTTTCGATAATATCCATATCCTCTCATCAGCGGACTTTGCTTTCTGTTCACTTTTCAAACAATCTTACAGTTAGCTATTTAAGCATTTTCTGTCAGCGAATAACGACATGATATTTGCTATGCGTAAATATGTAAGAAACATTTCACTGAAACTTTTTTTAGTTTAGTTTGGAATGGTGACGAATGAAGTTGATAATGCTGGTATGACTTTTCTTTATGATATGTAATCTTTCAAAATATGAATTTGTCTTCTAAAATTTTAGCACAAATCATTCAGTAAGTGTCTGTTTGTGATCATCAGTAATGCCCTAGCCCTGGGACAATTCATTAACTACACGGTACACAGCCGAAGGAAGTACGACGCCACAGAAGTTATCCGCAATGATGAGGAGGCTGCCACTGGCATAGGATCGCATTGTCATCAAAAATTGGTTCTTTGACAACAATCCATGAATCCTGTTAATAATACTAGTTATAGCAAAAAAAGACTCATTTCTATTTCTATCTATCTATTTCGTTTTTTAGACATGATTTTCTTTCCTTTTTTCGGTAGGTACTCTTACATTTTAAGCCGTATCTCACTAAAGACGAGAGCGCAAGTTAAAGTCGGCTCTAACCGACTTCGATATACCCGTTACTCATGAAAAAACAGGTTTAACAGGGTTCCTACGTTCCTTAGGGTGAACATCTGAAAAGTATGCAACACTTTTAGAACTCGGCTATTTTTCACATTTTTGCTCATAACTTGAGAACCGCTCATCCGATCTTTATCGTTTCTTCGGCAAGTTTATTCGTTTTGCTAATTATTAACTATTTCTAGAAGGTACAAATCGTCTACCTTTAAAACTGTAGGAGATATAACGTTTTTTCCGGGAGAGGGCGTGGCCAAAATTTGAAATAAACTTGATCTGCCTGCGAGTTTAAGAAGCATTTGTCTCATACATGTCAAACCTCTATCTCTTACCATCTCTGCGATCTAGGTGTTCATAACGGACAGACAGACGGACATGGCTATATCGACTCGGCTGTTGATGCTGATCAAGAATATATATACTTTATATGGTCGGAAATGATTCCTTTTGCCTGTTACATACATTTGCACGACTTTAGTATACCCTTTTTACTCTACGAGTAACGGGTATAAATATTCAGATAGAGTCAAGCAAGATATGAATGGAAAGCTAAATAAGCTGCCAGTAATTGCGTGGAGTATTGTTTTTAAATCGGTTTATTAGTTATAACTTAACGACCAAGAGTTTTTCAATTTTATTTATACTTTTGTCCGAAAATGCAAGAAATTTTATACTTAAAAACATAAAAAAGAAAAATTTTAAAAAATCCAACAAAATTTTTTTTTATTTTTTTTACTAAAGAATCGCATTTCTACGAACAAAAACAGATAACCTTAAGAACCTTAGCTCCCGATACGAAAGAGGTGATAATGAGGAACTTAGTCCAGCACAAAGTGACTTAATTGTGAACAATGGCGATTCCGTATGTCGACCTGGTGTGCCGCAGAAATTTTTAATGGTCTGACTTGGGACTTTTTGTCGCCGCAAGTCGTGGACAACATCTTTTTGTTATTATAAGTACATAAAGTCGAGATGAAATGGCCAAAACAGTCGATTCTGCCACATCCCTAGTCGTGTCCAAAGAGCACAAATTGTCAATTGAAGCAAATTAGTGAAAAGTTCCAAATAAACGATTTATTTTTTTTGCGATTTATTTACGTTTTACAACTGCCTCCACATGGATCTTCACTGCTAGTGAGGATTAAACAAACACTGTCGAAGCCTAGGTGGCTTCACTACAGCCTCTTACAAATCTCATAAAGCTATTGCTGCAGCTATTGCAACCACCACAAATATTCGCTGTTAATTAGTTTAAATTGTCCTGCCAAATTAAAATTGAAAACAAAACAACAAGAATGAGCGACTTATTTCGCACTTGCTATCGACGAAATAATGTTTTCGCAAATATCTCCAGACCAAGTTAAAAAATAAAAACAATTATTTTTTAATTTTTTATAAAAATAAAAAAAAAAACGGAATTGAAATTAGGCCACCAAAACTTAATTTGCGGTTTTGTACAAACATTTTATGTTCATTTTGTTTGATTTAAAATGGGTTAGTCGATCGGTTTGTAAAATTATGAACAATATGTATATTAGGGGGGGTCGATTTGTATTGGCCGAAAAAACGTAATCTACGGTCAATTCTAAGAAAATTTCACCAAGAAACCATGGGTCTAAAATAAATTTTTAGTCCGCACAAATCGACCTCAAATATTTATATTACATTTTCCCAAAAAACAAGTTAGAAAGTCAGTGAAGACCGACTATAACATACTCTGTATCCTCCAGAGCTTGCATTTATCTGATAAATTTTATATAGAAGCCACACAAAGTGATAAAGAAGTCATAAAGTGAGTCCAGTGCTGCCCATCAAATACCCCCTACCGTTAATAGATCTTAAGATAGTACGAAAGACACATGAAATTTTCAATAACTGACCTTTTCGAAAAAATGAAAGACTGCTTTCAAAGCTATCGGAGATATTTTTTCCTTTAAAAAAATCAGTATTTTTTATTTTTCTTCGTGAGGTCCAATCTGTGTTTGAACCGAATATTTTTTTTTTCAGAAAAGCATATTTTTTTGTACATTTCAAAATTTTTATACTCTGTACCGAAAGTTCATTGAGTATATTAAGTTTGTGCAAAAGTATGTAACAGGGAGAAGGAATCATTTTCGACCCTATAAAGTATATATATTCTTGATAAGCATCAACATCCGAGTCGATATAGCCATGTCCGTCTGTCCGTCCGTCTGTCCGTCCGTCCGTATGAACAAACAGATCTCAGAGATGGTAAGAGATAAAGGTTTGACATGTATGGGACAAATGCTTCTTATACTTGCAGGCAGATCAAGTTTATTTTAAATTTTAGCCACGCCCCCTCCCGCCCCCGCAATTTTGAAAAATCGTCATATATACCGCAGTTTTGTAGATAGATGATTCGTTCCTTCTAGAGATAGTTAGTCATTTTTAATATGTATTGATTTGCCAAAGAAATGATAAGGATCGGATGAGCGGGTTTTAAGTTATGGCCAAAAAATTAAATCCCCCCTCCCCCACGCCCTCCCACGCACTCTCAACCAACACCGCTTTTCATTCAACAAAGTGTGAGTAAAGAGAGAGGGAGAGAGAGAGAAACTTCGAGATGAGCGCAGCAGAAGCGTTGCATTCAGCTCCAACTTTGGTACTGAGTATGACATAGTCGGGCTTGACCGACTTTCTCACTTGTTTTTAAGACAAAATACAGCCTGAGAGCGCGGGAAGAATTTTGTGTGCATATTAATTTTTTGGTGTTTAACTGTTTTTTCAAATTTTGTGTCATAAAAAATTAAAAATTTATTAAATTTCTGTTGAATTTTTTTCACCGCTCTCTGTGGTACAGAGTATAAAAAAGTGTCACATTTACAAAAACCCGATAGTATCGATATTTTTTTAACAAAATATGAATATCGAAATGATGCGTTTCTATTAGAATGAAATCTTATAGGAAAACAAATATCAATATAATAAATTTTCTGGTATTCGGCATCCCTAATCCCTAACTAATCTCACTCCTTCGACTCAATATCTGCCAGATACAATCTCTTTGTATCAAGTGGGGCAAGGACTTGCCCCGTCAAGTCCTTTCCATGTAAAATGTAAGTAAATTTCACAACTTTTTCTTTAATAAAAACCTTAACTGAAATTCAAGGAGTCAAGCCAATTGGGAGAGAAGCAAAGACTGCGAAATAAAGCAATTAAGCGACTTACAAATGCCGCCAACTGAGAATTACTTCCACCCTCCCACTCAGGCTCATACACTCACACACAAACACACACGGGCAGCACTGACAAGAGCAGCAAAAGAAATGAGGAAAACGGCTGCAAATTAATTTACATGTGCGATTCATCAATCAGCACACAGAGACGAGTCCAGTCGAGACCCATTTTGAGTCCAGTTGAAGATGCTCACAAAAGTCATAAGTAGCCATATATGTGTGCGTGTGTAAGGATATGTTTGTGCAGCAGGCCGTGCCTTGATTGATGATAAATACTCGTCTCCTGCCTCCTTCGCAAAGCGGTCGCTTGAGATAAAGCGTTAAAATGCGCCGCATATTAAATGATGCAACATGAAAAGTGAAAAGGGAAGATATATCCCTTCACTTCCTACGCCAGTTCTGTCTATTTTTATTATTATGTAATACTTGCTACCCCTAACCAGACCGGGCAATCGTTATAAATGACCATTTGTGAGGGATATTTTTCCACTCATTCTCTCTGTCTCTTCGCCTGTGGCCCCTTGTCCTTGTCAGCTTTTGTATTGTTTGGCCAGCGATAACATTTATGCTATTACATAAATATATAAATAAATCAGTATTAGGTGAACTACAGTTTGTCGCTGTGCAAAAGTATGCGAGTGCGTGTGTGTGTGTGTGTGTGAGTATTTAATATTTCATTTTGTTGGGTCTGTAAAAAGAGTACCAAAGCATTGGTTTTTTTGATGTTAATGGTCTTGTTTTTAGGTACGCATATATATTAACTGTGGGTGAAATGGTACAGCTAGAAGGAAATGCAAAGTTTTTAGTTTGCGTAAGTTTCTGGCTCTTGAAGTTCTTGGATTTTTTAATTTTTAAGTAAAAATTAGAAAAATGAAATAAGATCCCAAAAAAGTCATATTAACAATTGGCGTCTTCTTTTCTGATAAAAATTAAATAAAGCCCCAAAAATTAGTTTTTCGGTCTTATTTAATTTTTTCCTTTGGGGACTGATTTCATTTTGAAATTTTATTAAGGAAATGATGCCCTAAATAATGAATTAACACCTCTATTTAAATTTTTTGTTGGCCCTATTTCATTGGAGCCTTATTTCGCATTTTCCCATCGTTTCCCCAAAATAGAACGAAGTTGGATTGAGCATTAAGACACAAAAATAAATAAACTAAAACAATATTCTTTTCATGTAAGTGATTTAACGACCTCTTTGATAATCAAACCATTAATATTAAGCTGGCTCGAGGTTTTGTTACACCACAAAGGGGGATAGTTGATAGTACAGCTGTCTAATTGGTATCTCTACCAAATCATCAGCGATCTTTGCCCACTTATACTAAAACCAACAGCTCTTACACCTTGCCAGAGCTGCCATAATCTTTTGGGCATCGACGGTTTTTGCGGTAAAGTCGTTAAGGAGTACGAAATGTTGTTTTCAGTATAAGTGGGCAAAGATCGCTGATGATTTGGTAGAGATACCAATGAGACAGCTATACAATCAGCTATCCCCCCTTGGCATTTGGGCACAGGCGTAGTATATACTCCATCAGCAGATTAAAGAAGTCACACGGTAGATCACACGGAGAGGTTCGTTCCTATTTTGACGGAGCTTTGAGTGCTCTCAACGTCATCATGCACAGCGGAGTTACTAAGCTGGTATACCAAAGCTAGACAGGGCTTCAAAAAACATTGACCTCATCAATGTGTCGAAGGTGGCTTTGTAATAGACACAAAGATGGTGCTTTTTGATGTTTCTCCTGTAGGTCTTTTACAGGATTTGGCGTAATGTGAACTTTTACTCTTCATAAAACAATAATGGCTTGGAGACTATTTTAATGAATGGAAATTTAAAGTACTGAAAATGCAAAGTCAAAGTCAAAGAGAAGCAAGATTAAAGGGAACTCACAGAGACTTTCGCTTAAATTAAACAAAATACAAATGATGCTTTTCGCGTAACTTTCGCTTGAAGCGAAACTTCGCTAGTGTGTCGGATGGGATATTGTAAACAAAATTTTAAAACACCTTAAAAACCATAAATGTTATTCAAACTTAAGCTTAGGTTATTAACTAAATTTGCATGCGGGAGATGGCGTGGACATGAATTAAATGCAATATTGTATATATAGTCTTTCTGCACTTATCCAAACAATTATATTCATCTAGTTTAAGCATAGTTCCTCAATGAAGTACTGTATGTCTCCGACATATTTGATATGCATAAAACACATATTATTGCAAAAAATAAATTCATATTTCTGATATGACGTTTTCATTCGATCCGCAACTTAATTTCATGGCTAAATGTAAAATTTAATGGAAACAGACAATTACACCAAAGATTTCTCCCAGAAGAGGAAAATTAATGATTTCAAAAAATGTTAGAGCGCTTCTTTGCATCGCTTGATCAGATTTGCAGACAGTTGTAGTTAAAAGGGAATAAGTGAAAGTTCTTTTTTAATATTAATAATATTGTGCTACATCAACACACAAGCACTGAATAAATTAAAAGCTTCGCGAATGTCTGAACCTAACCGCTGCTTCATTTAAAATATACATTTAATGTGACAGCTAACGAAATGCGCTGTCTTGGCAACCCATTAAGAGCGCCAGCATCAAAGTACATAGACAATGGAACGAGATAATAAGCATGAACCAAAGCCACGTGGATGGATTAAAATAATTTTTTTCGACAACTAAATCCTAACGGAAATTATGAAAAATTTATGTGCAGAGTAAAAGACTGGCAATTAGAGTAGCATTGCAAAGTAAATGTGAAAAATTCCATCAATCCTCTTAGAGCACCATCAAAAGAGTGAAATTCTATAAACAGATTCTTCAAAGTTTTCGACATGAGTCACGGCTAGAGACTTGGCAGCTCCTGGCCCAAAACTCTGTCAATTGAGTAGTTGTCCAACATTTGCTGGCAAAACTTTAAGTACCTCACACAAACACAAACACACTCTCATCGTGGCGTTGCACACTCATTAAATGCTGCACCAGACCCTGCTCCCTGAAGCCCGCACAATTTACGATGGTTGCCCGGGTGCAACCTGCATAATTAACTTGTTGTACTCATCGCATGCACCAGCCAGACATACATACGTATGTACAGGTGGTACTATTATTATTAGAAGCTGCACCCCCGATGCGATGGCAATGCATGTTTTAATTTATGAATGAAACACGCCAAGAATGGGGCTGCGGCACGCGGGGGGGCAATATACAAATACTCAGGCAGGCCATTTTTAATTTGAACCCCGTAAATGCTTTTAACCTCTGAGAATTGTGTGCATGTGAATGAAATTTGCCAACTCCCGTTGACAAAGTAGCGTCAAAAGTTGTTGTCGGCTCCTGATGAAGTCGCCTGCATGTGAATTGTGGAATTGGGAGCGCCGTTTGTGAACGAAAGACCAACAAACAAACAACAAAGTGGCGCGACGACAAAACGCTTGAAATGTCTGTGACCTTTGACGGGGCCCGATGCGAAGGTATCAACGGCGTAACGCCTTCAGACTACTCCAAGGGGGAATTTATTATATTTTTAAGCAGACGCATTATATAAATGAGAAGATGATTAAATAAATGTTCCATTGTCGCGTCTACTTGTGCCCTATGGTATTCGGTTCAGTTCGGTTGGGTTTTTCATGGGTGAATTAATTTATGCTGATCAATCTGAAGTACAAGGGGCAGCCGAAAGTACACTGAAAAAAAAAATTATTCCATTCCGGGATTTTCGGGATCATTTCATGCCGAAAAGGTACTAAAAATGGGTTGATCCGAAAGGCAGAAACCATTCCCGACAGGAACAGTTTAGGTACGGAAATATTTTTAGATTTTGGTCCCGGTTTAAGCCTGGTCGAACCTGAACTGATCACACTCCTCGAACATAACTTAGTCCTATTTAAGAAAACATTCTTGAATACTACAGAATGATTTGTTCCCGATATGCGAACTCCACTTTGTTCCATAAGAGATTACATTCTAGTTCGGTATAACTTGATTTTATATATATTTTTTTGATTATTTATACATATTTTTTGATATTTTCTTACAAGCCACATACACAGAGAAAAAAAATTATAGTTTCTGATGATCCTCAGTATAATTTCGGTATCCATTTGGACTGGATAGTTAACTATCCTTTTTTGTGATCCATTGGATATTTTCGAAATCGATTTATTTTCGCTTAAAAAGGATATATCAGAAAAAAAATATTTCATTGTTTTTTTTTCTCCATCCAAAGGAGCTGAAAAATGTGAAAAGGATATTTAAAAAAATGGATCTTAAGTGGATATTTCGAATATCCATTCTACGGGGATCTTTTTTTTTCTCTGTGTATAAAAAAAATTCCGCTAAAATACTCGTTCACGCATAGACGGGCTTCCACTTTTGATTGGGCAGAAATCGAATCGTCTTCATATTCAAGCTGCAAGTAGAAACAAATTTAAGATAAAATTGGTAAATTATTTAGATAGCTTTAAATGTCTAGAAGTTCCGAACAATTATTCTATGAAATTGTGGGAGATATGTCGTATTTCAAATTGTGGCTTGGCTTTCGGCAAACACACAAAAAAACATTCTTGATCTGGCTGCCATTTTGATACACATATGCATAAAAATCTACTCACTTGAGTCTAATTTCACAAGGTCAGCTTCTGTCTAAGATCCATGCGAGTAGGCAGGGGATCGCTTCTTTTAGGTCTTCAGCTGTGATAAGCTTTTAGCCTTTAAATTTACTACCCGCATCTGTAAATAATAAAAATAATGTTAGAGAACAGTTACTTTCTTGACATACAGTATATACATGCACAGTGTGCATTGCACACATACAGTCAGGAAAATGAAAAAACTACATGTGTACATGCATACACACATACATACATATGTGAATTTAAGGCGGGCAAAGCATTGTTTGGACCATGATGAAATAAGTATTAGGTGGTCTCGTCGGCAGCCGACGCTAGCTCATTTTTGTCCCTTGGCTTGCTTGTTGTTTTTGTTCCTAGCATTCGCTAAGGGACATCTATTGCCGACGAGACCACCTTATACTTATTTGGCTTGGCTTGGACACCGGGTTTTACATATGTAAATATGTACATACGTCTTAACATACAAGCCGAAAATCAGAAACACACATCAAAAACATAACTAACGTATTACACACACAGTCACAAACACGAAAGTATTTGAGTAGAGCGCTCATTAAGAAGAATTATTGCACACAATAATTAACAAAGATACACAGTAGTGTCCTGTTTCTGGCTGGAATCTACGCTTTTAGTGAATTAAAAAGTGAAAATTAAAATAAAAGGTACGAAAGGATTGGCGAAAATCTGGGAACCACAAGTAAAGTTCGGTTAAAGGGGAATACAAACAACATTTCCCCTTTCTGGTTTCGACCGTAGGTGCACGTGTCGGAGCTTCCCAGATTGCGTAACTCTTAAACCTAACCTCAGACCAGAAAGACGAAAGAAGGAACACCGCCCCAAAAATGAGAGGGAATTCATCATACAGCTTAACTAAATGCTCCACCTCACGCGATAGTGCGAAATATGGAAAGCGATACCAAAGTTTAACAATTCGGAGTTATAGTTTTTGTTTGAATTTGCTAGTAAGCCATCAGCATGTGTGTTAACTTTTAGTTCGTCCTCCAAGCTTAAATTCCGATGTTACTCATATTTTGGAACTCAGTGTCCCAGCTGCATTTGGAGTCGGCGAGGCCATATTTAAAGTGTTGAGCACATTTCCTTGCGAGAGCTCAACAGCTGATGTTCAAATTTCAAGTTCAAGGTTAACGCACTGACAACTATGCTCTCGGTCTCTCTGCTAATCGTCAGTGTCCCAAATCCTATTGATAGCAGTGCTTTTTAAACTGTGTTTGTTTATACTCAACAGAATCGAGTGAAGTTTAGTTTTTTTTTTTTAAAGTATCCAGAATGAAGTTGATATTAGTTTTTTTTGAATATCTGTTAATATAATTAGAGTTAAGTTAGTTAGTATCAGAAATTTAATTGTTAAGCATTGATCGGACTTGTGTTGGTAAGATATGATTGAAAATATAAAGTTTTAATTTTAATTTTGATGTTGGCATGTATATACTTATAATTTTTTTGGTCCCTACAGCTACCAGCAACTCGTCATCATTGAGTTCAAGGATAACGGAGTGAGTAATGGGTTGTAAACAATGCAAAAAGGTATTATTTTAAAACAGGGATGCAAACCGGTTCTGAACCGAACCGGTTTTAAACCGAACCGAACCGCTTTTTTCGCTTGTGAACCGAACCGTAAACCGAACCGGTATATTTTCAAAAATGCTGAACCGAACCCAAAACCGAAAAATAAAATGGTTCGGTTCGGTTCACTTCAGCTAGGTATTGAGATACTGGCGGATATTGAGCAAAATCAGCAATTAGCTTAAAAATATTGCGAAAATACTTGGAAAAGCAGAGTTGTTGAAAAAAAGCTAAGAACATATTGTATTGTATATTGTATGTATTATCCGTAGAGGGTCAACTTACTTAAAACTCAAAAGTTAACTTTTTATCTTCAGTTGAGATTGGCTTGAAATAGAAAATTAGTATTTCTATGGCTGGCAGGCCTGCCAAATTCATGTTGAAAAAAAGGGAGGACGACATAGCTCAGTAATTGTCAACTCTTTGCAAAAAAGGGCTCCGCCTGTTTTTGAACTGGATTTCCTAGATTCCAGGAATCAAACTTGCTATCAGAAGAAGGAAAAAAGGTAGCTAAATCTCATTTAATGTTAATATACAACAAAATTACAAACGTTAATAAAAACATAACGGATAATTTCTTTGAACTCGGTAATGCTTGCCAAACAACTCAATAACAGGGATTCAATTCCATGAAAAAGTAAAATATCGATTGTTAGCGTTTACCTAAACATTATTTTATGTTGGAATTTTTATCAGAAAAATCAACTTAAGCATATCTTGAATAGTGTTAGCAGTTTCACCCACACAAGTGTCAGTAGAATGAATATTTTCCACATTGGAGATTGACCAAAGATGTTTTCGTCACTTGATATGTAAAGTTGTAGGGTTTCAAAGCGAAATGAGAACTTTGGTACGGAAATTGCCGTCGAAATTTTGTACAAACCCGATTAACTGAAAACCTAAGTCTTAGTTAATAAATAATCCGAATACTTGTTCTTTAGTTATTTAAATGAAAAAAGAGCAAACCGAACCGAACCGAACCGTAACCGCGGTTCAGTAAGCCCAAAAAACCATGCAATGAACCGAACCGGCGGTTCAAAAACTGTGTGAACCACTGAACCGAACCAGTCCTTATATCCAAGTGGTTTGCATCCCTGTTTTAAAATGGTACATACATGTCAATCTATTAATTTTTATATGGCCTAAGTTCGAGGTTTACAAACATCTTACCAATATCAGTCTCTTTCACTCTATATAAACCTTATTGTTAAAACACATACACATAGTTCTATCTAAACATATATCTATATTCTACAATATTATTTTTAAGCAAAGACATGGTCTCAAATATGAGGAATTTTTATACTGAATTTTTAAAACAATTTTGTTGAATTTAAAAACATGTTCTAAAGGAATCATAATTCGTCCTTAGTAGAGCCTGGATAAGTTGAGAGGTAATATGAACACGGTCTTAATATTAAAAGAGTCTATAGAGATAACGTGGATAAGCATATCTATAGATTTGCATTCACCTGCGAAGCCGTTACCATTACCAACTCTTACAGGGCCTGTCTGATCAATTTGTGAGAAATGGATCAATTGATTCTGTCTGTCTTTAAGCCGTTCGGATGGATGAAGTAAGAGGCCTAGTTAGCCGATTCAAAAACAGGAAAATGTCCTAGTTTCTTTTAGCACTATTCAAAATGTGGTGGCATTAAAATGAAAATATAACAATTTAAAAACTTTTTACTTTATTTCAAACTCTCACTAAATGTCGGTATGTATCTTATTATTTACACTGATGAAATGAAATCGGCAAGTGTGGAAACCTCACTAAGAATAACACTGATCACTTGGTGACACGTCTATAAAACACACAGTCATTTCACCCAAAAACACAATTCAACAATCCGGCAATTCAACAAAAAACAAAGTCTTCACAAAACAATTTCAACACACGTCAATACAACACTAAGTTATTTCACCAAACACAACAATTAAACGTTAATTGAACACAGAACAATTTCAACACGTCAATTCAACACAAAACAAAATAATTAATTTATTATTAAATTAAAATTTGAAATGTCTTTTAGACGTGTGTTGACTTTTTTTTGTGAAGACTGTTTTGTGTAGAATTGACGTGATTTGAATTGACGTGTGTTGAATTGACGTGTTGAAATTGTTTTGTGTTGAATAGACGTGGAACCGAACCGTGTTAAATCAGATGTCATTGTAAAAGACAAACGTCTCTTCTGCTGCTGACTTCAGTTTAAACCTGTCGCATTGTGCGTCATTTTGCAAAGCTACAAGCTACTGCCACAGCAGCAATGTGGCGTGGAACTTTTCTCTAAAACTATCTTTAAAGTTACAAGCGGAAATGCCGGCTAATGTCAGTACTTTTATGTTGGCAGATTAAACGAAATCGCATCCCAATCGCCTTCAGTGAAAAAAGCAAGTCTACCCAAAACTATTAAGCCGCCTTCTCCCATTTTGGCTGCCAATAAACTTTCGGCTATTTCAAATCACTTTGCCTAATTACTAATGAACTTCCAGTTATTCTTCATACATTTCTTCTGCCTTGGTCCGATTTTAAAAGTTATTACTCAACTTTATATAAAACACTTGCAAGGCCACGCCCAAGTAATTACAAGTGCTTATTCCCTCAAACACATTTACTTTAATTAAGTTATTTCCCCCCAACCTCTGGCCCCAGTCTGGCCAAAATGACAAATGTCTCACAGAACGCCTACCAAAAAAAGTTTACAGCAAAACAGGCGGGCAGGTCATAGTTTTTTATACATGAATATCTCCGCCTTTGTCCACTTGGCAGCGAAAACAAATTAACGGCGTTGCTTTTAGTTGTGTGCTTGATATTGTTTGTTGTTGTTGTTGCACATTTGAAATGTACATAATAATTCACGAAAAAGGGGCAAGCGGGGAGGGGGGAACGCACAAATCTACGCCAAAAGTAAGGCCATAAGAAAATGCATAAAACATGCCAACGTTGTGCCGCCGTCAACGTCGCCAACACTTCAGCTGCCAGCAGGCAAAAACTTTTCTCATCATCAGCCACAAACAAAGGCCAACACAATGAAAGAGGAGCAACAGCAGCGGTGGCGGCGGCCAAGGAGGCCGAAAAAGGCACAAAAACCCGCCCCACGGGCATTTCGGCAAAAACATAAATTGCTGCAGGACATACAGCAACAGCAGCAGCAGCCAGCCAAGGAGCTAAGCCACAACAACTTTGCAGCAATTAAGCTCTGGTCTCTGACTTTGGGCGCCAACAGTTGTTGTAGGAGTGAAAGCAAATAATTTTTAATTGTGCTGCACAATGCTGTAAAATTAATTCATCTTTTTCACACTCAAATAAATTGCTGTTGACGCGCCAACCAAGAACAACGGAAGTTGTTGTCGCCGTCGCCTGCTCAAGAGCGTAAATAATTACATTTTCTTTGTGCTGTTGCCAAAACGTTGCATTTTTGCGCTCTGGCCCAACCTGTCAGTTGCCAAAAGCCCGCCGCTTCTGCTTTCGCAGCCGCGCCAACCACTGTGAACAACTGCAACAGTGCAATCAGGCGGCATACATGCCGTATACGTAACGTGCTAAGATTCGCCCAGCAATTTGTTTAATATATTTACGCCCATTGCTTGTTGCCCTGCTGAAACAAAAGGAAAAACCAACAATGACGCATACAATTTATATTTAATTATGCGCAAATTAGTCCCACCCCGCCTGCCCCCCCGCAACCAGGCAAACACACAGGCACTCGCAAAAACCGTAGCATACTTTGCTGCGCAATAAAGTGTGGGCACATGACAAACACTCGCAAGTTTTTGCACTTTGATTGTAGCTGCTGCTGCGGATGCGAGGCCGGGACCAACAATACGACTGAGAATGAGTTTCACTTCAACTAGTTTTTGTTCGAGTCTGATTTTCGTGTTGCTTACGCTAATTTCTTTAGCTGTTTATTGTTGAGTTCTTCCCGACTTTTTTGTTTTTGCTCTGCATTCGGTTGCACTTTTTATGTGCTTTTGGGAATAAAATAGAAGCAAGAAAAGTTTGCCATTTGCTCGCATGCTTATAAGTAATTTCCTGTTGTTAATGAACATTTTGGTACATAAATTTGACATGAATTCGTATTAAAGTCAATTAAACAAAGAGTCCAAAAGTTGGTCTTTTAGTTGAGGGGAAGTTATTTTGAACCGAAATTATTTTGTTGGTTTCTAATTCTGGAACCAACTTGGTAAAGAACTGCTAAACCACTGGCTAGCTTGAGCAGTCTAATCAGATCATGCTTTAGCGCTTTAGATGGCACCAAGCGGTTGATTGTAGTTAGTAAAACAAGAGTTTCAGCTGCTGTTGACAGAAATTATCTTTCTATTTTAGATCTTAATTGAAAATGAATATTTGCTTGGAGTTTGATGGTTATCCCAGAAATTGTTCTCAAAATAGAAGTAAGAAAAATGCAGTAAAATAATATTTCCTATTCCCCCACATTCGTTATGTGCTCGGAAAAATATTGATCCTAAATTGAACGAGGAATTGCGTGAATCTACTGCCTTTCCAAATCTTTGAAAGGAATCTTATTTGATTCCTCTCCATTAAAACAGTGAAAATTTGATATATTTAATTAGAGAGTTATAGCTAAGAAATCCGTTATTCCAAAATTATTTGAAGAGATTATAACCCCATCCTTACAGCACTTTTGCAAATAAGTTTTAATTTACCTCAGTGGTTCACAATGGATTGCTTCTGATTTAAATGATGTCATGATGGTGTCTAGCCCTGTGAACCATGATCTTTTAATCAGTTGGGAAATCCTTCCCCTTTTTATTCTTTTGGTCTAATTCAATTTAAAAGAAGGAACTCAAAATTTTCTGCTACGTTCTAACACTTGAAAGCCAGTTTCTCTAACCTCTTGTGTATCTCGGCCCTTTGTGGTTTACAACAACGACTTTAAACTAATTTGCATGAGTTCCGTTAGATGGCAAGGTGATTTAAGCTGCTTGGTTAATTACTTATACCTTAATTGCTTCAATTGCATGCTTATGATTTTCCATCGTTCCTTATTTACCTTTCTGCGTCGGCTAACCGTTGAGCAGCCCAAAGTATTTCTTTCCTTACTATTAGCGTTGCAGACTCTTCTTAACTGTTGGGTCTCCTTAACTATTTTGTTTCAGGGACCGTAAATAATTGGCGTACTCAGCAGATAATTCCGATTTACGATTTGTGATTTATGATTGCCGATTTTATCTTTTGAATACAGTGATTGCCGATTGCGACTGACAAATTTGACAATCATGTTTACTGAATAGAAAACGGATGAATAGAAACGGATGATTGCTTAACAATTGCTGGGTCAGCCTACCTTAGTGCAGACATTCATATGAAATTTTCTAATTGACAAATCTATAAATATTAAGGATTTTGTGTAAATATTTTCCAATTTTAAAAAGTACCGAATACAAAAGGTATGTACATACATACACCTGAACTCGTTGCGGACTCAATAGCACTGATTTGTGAGAGATCGCGTCTGGGTTAATTAACCCATCCACGCAATGCAAGCTTTTAGAAAAAGCTTAAACTCACGCATGCGTATGGTCTCTTTTGTTCTTGCAGCTAGACATAACCAGTGCGTGGGTGGCGTCAGCACCTAACTGCATTATGGCATGATCTGAGTCCAAAACCACGTTGCTTTGAGTGAAAGTTCACCTTCTACTTAGGGAGAGAGCGGCTATATAGACTCCTACAACTATTTTAAGAAGATTATATTCTTAGTAGTAGAACTCAAACTGCTTTTTGTTAATTCAAAACGGCCACTACACAATTTGACCGTGTACAAAAAGTAAAGAAAGCAATTTCAATCGGAATTGAGAACACAATACCAAACCGAAGCGGAATTGCTTTCGATTTACTTTTAAAAAGGTATTGGAATTGAGAAACAGCCTGAATATTAAGTTTTTAAAATCAAAAGTAACCAAAAGCCTTCTTATTTCTGGCGGTATTTTAGTGTAAACGAAGTTTTTAAACATAATTATAATACACTAAAAAAAAACCGGCATAAGACCCTTTAATTATGATAAAAAGGAACCTCTGTAAGCACCACCTAATACCCAGTTTTTAAAATGAAGTTCGCGTTTTATAGGTACTTTTGTACTTGCAACACACAACGAAATTAATTTTAATTTAGCTTTTAATGGTGTAAGATGAAATTCTCCAATATTCAGCAAATTTTGACAGGGTCATTGGGAAAAATTCACTTCAATCGTGCATTCGGTTAAGGTACCTCCAGAAGGAGTTAAACCTTTATTCTTGAATATCTCTAGAAGCGCACAGTAGATTTTTTATAAAAATCGTTTTTTATGATGATATAATGGGCTAATATGGAGTATCAAACTATAAACCAGACGTGAAAATAGACCGAACTGTGCATTAAGATTCACCAGGGAAGCCGAAAAGCCAAGTGAAGTCGTTTGGATAGCAAAGGCTCAGCGAGCTGCGATCGACAGACGGTAAAGTTGAATGGAAAAGGAAAATGAATAAACTGAGCAGTTGTCTAAATTATTGATCTTATGATATTCCATGTCACAAAGGGAAACTACTGTCTATGCTTCAACTTTTTTGATCTGGCGTCTCAAAAATAAAACAGAAAATGCTCTGAGTGTGTTGGACAAAAACGAGAATTTTCCAGTTTTAAGCTTATTACTAGAGGGTAAGTTGAAAAAGCTTTTTTTTTCTTCATGCTATATTGTGCTGTCATTTATAGGGCAAACAAAAATTACAAGCATTTGGACAGAGCGTTAAATAAAAATAGTTAACAAAGGTGAGTAATTAGTCCTTGTTTGAGAACCCTGCTCTGGATGTCCGCCTTTAGACGCGGTATGTGTTAATTCCCTGCTGTTCTAAAAGAAAAGTCGTCTATTGTGGTCTTAATTAACTTAGCTTTGATTTTGCCTCTTTGGTTCTTCGTTGGTTCGGCAGCTCTTCAGACAATGGTCATACACAAATACCAAATTGCGCGTTTTGCATGTGCCAATAACGCGTTATGAGTGACCATAAAAGAATATACTGAACAATTATTAGACTAAAGTAGACTCAAAACAAGGTTGCCAGATGGGCGTATTCAAAGTATAATTCAGTTGTATGAATAAGGCGTTTTAAAGGCGTCAATGTCTTTTTTGAATTTTTTAAGTCTATCTCACTGCTTTTTACAATTCATTAATATCGGGAACATTTTTGACACAAAAATCCGAATTCCCCTTAGAACCAAGCGCGAGTTCTCCAAAATTTTAACTACATTCCTTTCCCCCATTTCGCAGATAATTTCAGATTCAGGGGGTCTTCTTTATGATGCAAAATATGAATCCAATAGTAGCAAATATCATGGTCTTATATACTTGATGTTGCATTTGATAAAGTTAGAAAGCTAAAACAACCACACACGCATCTATAGAAAAGTTTTATTTGGTGTGGAGCACTGGTTCAAGATGTTTCTCACGAGAATGCTTATTGTACACCCAGCCATCCCTAATCTAATCATCTATGCTACATACTTAACACTTCCGCTTCCAGGATGCAAACTCTACTTCCTCTCGAGGCAGTGCCACCGCGCTCTTCTATTTCTTCGTCTTGGAAATAATTGTTGTTGCTCGAAGCGCTTTTGTTTGTTTATAGATTAAATTTTGCACCAGTTCAAATTTCAATTGAAGCCTGCCCAGACAAACCATTCCTTTTTCCCTTTCTGCTGTTGTTGTTCTTGCTTGCTTGTTGCGCTCAAGTTGACTTCCTTGGCACTTTGGAAACAAGTTTTGAAAAACAGGATTTAACAACGGAAAATTACATTTAGCACAGGACATGCTGGCTGCGTTGAAAGGCAACGCAAAACGGAAAAGAAACGCAACAAATGAAAGAACCAACCAGGAGCTGGAGCTGGAGCAGGGGCAGCGGGAACTGGACTGGTTGGTCAAGGAGGCATGAATAAATGAAATGCGCCAACTTTGCTGGCCTCAAACAAAGGGAGCTAAACGCGGGTGTAAACGCCGCTTCTTCTCAGTTGCAGTAGGCAGAAACTTGCTCCTGGAAGGAGGTGGAAAAAACTTGAAGTTCTCTTCCGTTTCCGGCAAACGCTGATTGAGCTCTTTAATAATGCATGGCAGGACCCGCGGACAGGGACACACACAAATCTCAGCTGCTACATGGAAAGCAAGATTGTTGCTGGCTTAATAGTTTCGAAAACTACTTAAAATTAATGAACGAACCATGACACATTAACAGCGCTTAAACTGACGTCAGGAAGGCATTGCGTGAGCACATAAAACAGCAATGTGTGAAAGGGGGAGACGAGCTGCTGCCGCTGCCGGGGGACCCATACGGTGGCTCATTAAAAAATTACAACATTGTAAAACATGGAAATGTTATCATTATAAAATAGACAAAAGGCGCGACCCAAAATACTGCTGCTGACACATGAATTAGCACAAAGTTGTGTTGCTTCAGACAATTTTCTTTTCGGCAGATCCTAAGATGTTTGGCTGTGTGCCGAGGCTTAATTTCAAATATCAACAGCCAGACAAAGTCGCACAGGCACACGAAAAGGAGCCAAGTCATTAAGTTTATATTATTCATAATATTTATATGCAAAGTTAAAGTAAAGTACAAATATGCCGAAACAACCCACACGGAGCCCACCACATGTTAACATTTCAATGCACAACAATGTGAGAGGAATGCCAATAGGAAATTTAGTACGGAAAATGAGATTTTAAAAACTTATAAATTTAAATGAGATATCGCTTAATGGTTCTGACAAATCAAACAGAATGCAAACGGAATTACTAAAATGATGAATCCAAGGTGTTAATGGCCATCTAAAAGATAAGAATAAACCTACCCCATCTTCTCTTCTAAATACTTTAAAGGTTCCTAGGAAAAAAAAGGTGTGAGTGTCGTTAACACTCAAGAGATTTTGATGTGAAACATAATGCTAAATTTAATGGCACAATTTCATATTCACAAGCTCTCTCAATGGTATAAGTCACGGAGTAGAAATACCAAAAACAAGATCACTGGCTGTCATTGTAATTCTGCTAAGTCACTGTCAAGTCATGGTTTAGTCGCTGCTTAGTCACTGCTGTCACTGTCAAGTCACTATCAAGTCACAGTTACTAAACACTGTCAAGTCGCGGTTGAGTTACCCCCATTTTCTCTCCACTTTCCTCTCACTTCCCACCATTTCCCCCCACTTACCACCACTTTTCACCTTCATTCGTCATTTCCTTTATTTTTATCTCTTTACCAATAAAAAGAAGGATAATACATTTCTATATTTTTTCAAGAAGATATGAAATGTGATTTTATTGTGAGAAGTGAAGTTTACTTGAATAGGTTTATTTGATACAGTCTTTGTTATCACTAAATCATCAATGGGAATCGATTGTTATCGCTTAGTTCACATATAATTTGTTGAGTTAAGTCAATAATTTTTAAAACAAAAAAATGTAAGTGCCTGACAGATATGGAAATGGACGATACAAGTGTTTTTAATGAATCCTGTTTGATCCAAAAAGAAATTGCGACAAGAAAAGGAAGAAGTCAATATGAAGTGACGCACTGTTAAAGCCAATACCCCAGCCAAAAGACGAACCATTCTTAGGGCTGATTCTAATTCTCTTGACTTAATGACAAAAATTAAACAAAATTATTCCGTTAAAAGCAGTTTATCGACGACTGAAAGAGTTATTCGAAATGCTGATCACATAAGAAACACAAGTAGGCGAAGATCGCTGACGATTTGGTAGAGAAACCAATGAAATAGCTGTACGATCAACTAGCCTCCTTTGTGGTGTGTTGTGTTCCTGCATTTTGAAGTTATGTGCAAGCAAAACGAGACCTCGAGCCAGCTTAATATTGACTAATTGATTACACTGTTGTACAGTGAAAATTTTATAATGTTTATAACAGTTTTAAAAAGGCAAGTTGATATAGCATTGGCTTAACAAATTATTTACAGAAATATAAAATAACAACATTAATGGAATGCTACGTTAACATTTGCGATAAGCGAGCTGGCACTAAACCAAGATTGGCTATGCCTTTCCGCAACTGGTCTTCCCATCTCAGTTTCGGTTTCCCAAAGTATTTCGCATTCCGTTTGTTCACATGATTTACTGGAGCTTGTTCATGCTTACTGGTAGCATGTCGTTTCCAGCGCAGGCGCTGCTGTTTTATGCGCCGACGTTCATTTTGAAGAACATGTTATACAACCCAGAATTTTAAAGACTGATAACATATTTTGAACGAGTTCGTCGTCCCAGGTTTTTTTCTTTTCCTTGGATACAGATTTACAATTATCTTGAAATAAATTTTCAAATTTTGTTTACCTTCTATGACTAGGTCGAAGTTAGCATCATTAAATAAATTTCAAAAATGCTGAACGACAAAAACACCTTCCTTTATCTTAGCTTCGCTTAGTCTTTAAAACTTCTGGCGTTGATATTGAAAAGCATCGTCAATTTTATCCATTGCTTTAACGAAATTCTTCATCAGTTTTATGGGCAACGGTGGAAAAAAACACCTTTTTTGGGTCAACTAAAGGGGACTTTTGATATTTTTTTGCCCAGGCACAAGTGAATTACGAAGGGGCCACGACTTTTTTTTATATAGTGTGCCTTTCTGTCACAACTATCCCATTCGAAAATAAAGCAACAAAATTTTGTGTATCCTAGTTGTAGTCCAAGGAGCAGATCTGAGATCTTCAAATCTCCGCAAATTTGCTATTGGTGGTCATTGTACTTAATATGCAGCACAAGGTTTATCATGCTTTCATAGCTCAACTCCATATGTACAGCATGACCAATGGAAATCGAAGGTGCACTATTTCCGTTATGCAATAAAACTGAGGGACTAGTTTTGCGTAGAAATTCTGATCAAGAGGTTCGGAGATAATATCTTTTATGCTTTGCGATCTTCTGGGCAAAATTGATGCTTAGTAGAAGAAGAATAATATCCAACTTTGTTAGATTTTCTTAATTTTTATACCCATAGCATACCCCATTAAAAATGGGAATAAGGGGATCATGAAGTTGTGCAAATGTATGTAATAGGGAGATGGAAGCATCTCCGACCACACAACACATATATATTCTTGATCGGCATCAACAGCCGAGTTGATCACAGAGACTGTAATAGATAGAGCCACTGCACCCACATCGAGTTTGTTTCAAATTTGGAAAATTTCTCCTCCTCCATCTTATATAAACGCGTGGATCTCACAGACTTTAAGAGTTAGAGCCACAAATTTTTGCATGTACGTAGGTGTACACCGTACCCAGATAAAGTTTGCTCCAGGTTTGGCAAATTGCTCCTCCATCTTTTTCTAACCGCGAAAAAGTGTCAAAGCTTCAATTTTTAAGTTTTAACCTAGTGACTTAATATATATTCAGTGAGTTGGGACTCACTATCTATCTATTCTGTGTACCACAATAAGATCCGATTATAAACCAAAGATATTTACATATGTGCGCCTGCCTATTTATTGAAATAAGTTTTAAAATAAATGGAATTCAAAGCTATAGGAACCACATTACTTGGGACAGGGTATTTTGCTGTCGGGGCACTCGACCGCAACACTCTTACTTGTTTTGCTATGCCACATAGATTAGACAAATCGCTTACTAAGCGTTGTGTTGGTTTTGGTTTCGTTTCACAGGAAATTCCGGCTCTAAGCCGGTACGGTTCATAATCGTCTGGGATTGATAAAGGCTTTGGCTAGCGCAGCCTCATGACCAAGTCCGAGCAACGCCTTAGCCCGTCGAGTATACCGCCATCTTAAGTTAATGGTTTCTGACCAGAGAACTGCAATGATTTTGCTTGATTGCCTCATTCACAATAATTCTTACTCACATTTAATCAATCAAGAAAACTCAGAGTTGAATATATTCAGCTCATACCGACAAACACATGAAGCGGTTGAGCTAGAGTTTTTTGATCGAACGGTTTTGTGTTTCGACCGGTCAAGCGCCCTATCTGTCAGCAGCGCCGTCTTAGCCTTTGCGTCGTTGCAAGAATGTATTCATACGAGGTGATTCTCTCTCACTCTAATCAATCGTCGTTGATCCAAACGATCAAAACACCCAATCTGATAGGTATAAAGACGAACATTACTATATTCAGAGTGCCAACAATATGATTGAATACAACTCGCTTTCACATGCTTAAACCAACGACAGTTTCCCCCGCCGGTACCCTCTAACCGCCCATAAGCTGAACCTTTTTATCTAACGAGTCATTAGGCAGAGTGCATATTTTGCATTATGATAAAGAGTAAAGGCCAGGAGAATGTCTTTTCTCTGGATATTTAGAAAAGTCATTGAACAGATTTTGAAGCTAAAAGTCAAGATTCGAACTCAAACCTAAGGTAAGCACCCGATTCGAGAGACGAACTCTATCATTAGATACGTTCGAATCTCAGTACCTCACCTTTCTTTATGGTCTTCTGGGTTTTTTCTCAACCCAATTTCCTACAGGGCTTTTTCGTAATTTTTATACACACACACACAAACACATACTCATTTATATCATCTGTGCTCTTCACAACTTGAGAGGGGGCATGTTGGTACGAACAGGCACATCAAGCTAAACGTTATTTCACACGCCTCTTGTTTTATGCCAGCGCGACCAGCCCCCGCCACTCCCTTGTCTACCCCGCGTTGTGGTAGTAGTTGCCTTTGCTGTTGCTCCTGTGTTAAGCAAAACAAATGAGTTAAAGGGTTTTTACTTGCTGTTTTTCGTAGCCAACTGGTTACGCCTCCCCCCATCCACGGGCTCTCCCCTCCAGGGTCGCTCTTAACTCTACAACTAACTCATTGTGCATGGTCTGGTGGGCAAGCCAGCTGCAAACCCAAGCCCAACTCCTTACCATTCGGGTTGCCAATGCCTTTGGCTTCAGCCAGCCCCAGCTCGCATAATGGCCCCAACATAATGTGCACATTAGTGTTCACACATTTATAGATGTGTCTATGTATGCGTCTGTGTGCTGCTGCATGTTTATGGCTGTCTCGGTGTGCGCGTAAGGAGTAGCAGGGGAAGAGACACAAAAATAAAAAAAAATCACTGAAAATATGTGGCACAGAATCACGGCACATGTGCAACGGCAAAAGCAGCAGCAGCATCCGCAACATTTGTGAGCTAATGACATTATAAACATGAAAACTCCATTAATATTTTTTGCTGATTATGATGTTGTTGTTGCTGTTGCTGTTGCGGCTGTTGTCGCTGCTGCTGGTGCTACTTTTTATGCCAAGCTGTTACTCTTTTTTCTGCCGCCAAGCTTAGCTGCAATTTTTACTCTGTTTGAACAGCATCAGCATATGAATAGGCCACCAACAACCGTCATTTCTCTCACTCTATTCAAGTCATAATTTATGTGATTTATTTTCGCACGCACAGCACGCGGACTCGGGCAGGTGTGGTAAGACGCCAGGACTCGCCACCCTCTCATCCTTTCTTAAGCACACTAAAAGTATTTTGATGCTTGACAATTTTTTTAAATTAAAAACGCGCTAGACTTTTTTTGTTGGATTTGCTGCCCTTGTGCTCTGCGAGCTGCTTAACTCACTTATTTGGCAGGAATGCAGGTGACTTTGCTGCGTGGTGTGTGCTCCATATGTGCTCTCAGGCATGCTGTGCATGTGTGCGAGTGCTCGGAACATGTAAGGTTATTGGCCAAGAATTTGATCCGCTTTGGCAATTTTTCACATTTTTTAAGTGTAATATAAATATTTTCAATACGAAAGAAGAAGAAGCTACCAGCAAGCTTTAAAATTGAAATCAATTGGTATATGGGCTAATCCGAAAATTTTTAAACCAAGGCACAGTGGGTCGAATTCCCAAATAATTGGCATAAAGTCGTGTGTTGCAGATATCGAGTTGAAACTTGGTACTTTTAATAGATATAACACCTATAATATTTAAACGAAATGTTAAGTTAATTTGACCACGCCTTCCCCGACCGCCCTTATATGGCAACACTGCGTATACGTAATCTGAAAACATAGTTTTGAGAACTGTGAATAAAATGTTAGAGTTTAAATTAAAAATGAATTTCCAGTAATTTATAGTCAAATTTTAAGCGTACATTCCTTTAGTTGGCCAAATATCTGGTTTTTAAAAGCGGTAGAGTTGCCGTCCATACGTCCAGCAGCGTTGCATGACAGAGTTTAAGCTCATTTTCAAGTTTAAAGCACCGCAAAAGCCGCAAAAAGCCGCAGACAGGATAATTATAATCTTTTAATACACACTTTCTACTTTATTTTGATATACATTACAAAACACACAAACACGCACAAAGTTAGTTCTGCTCGAGACTTGCACTTTGGTTAAGTTATCTCTGTTTAGGGACAACACGAAACAACACAATTTAAAGCAACATATTAAACATTATCCAGATATGCTTCCATTTATTTATTCTACATACCCTGGCCTTTATTATCCATATTTTGGCAAAAATTTTGTGCAACTTTACACGACGTGCAAGTCCTCAAAGTTAACAAATAGTTGTCGCCAATTTTATCGCAACAATCACTGCACTCAACACCTGACTTCGATAATCGATAACAATTTCAGGGTTGCCAAACTATCGAAAATATTATTCGATTCTTTGTACCTAGACTATGTATTTTTAAGGTGTATTATCAAAAATGAGTTTTGTTTCCATGAAATTTTCGACTTTATGCCAATTATTTGGGAATTCGACCCACAGTGCATCTTTGGAAATGTGGATTAGTAAAAAAATGTTTGTATTTTTAAACCGAGTTTTCGGGTATTAAAACTTTGACAGACGAAGATACTGGCTTTGTTTCATTTCAATGGTGGTGTAGAGAGTAGTAAGTAATTTATATCGTTACTAGTGGAAAAATGTTTGATAGCCTTCCTGTTCTGGGGGGAGAGGAAAAAAAAAAAAAAATTTTGTACTGTTCTTTTATTATTGGATCTTAACGAAACTTTCTTAAATTATAATACAAGGAAAAATTAACAAGGGTTGAAATTTAAAGTTGTCCAAAATCCAAATGTTTGTTAATGGAATAATAGGGTACATATTCAAGCTTCAAAATATGTAAGCAATATTGTTCTACGGTGGTTTGTCTGCTCTTGGCAGAGGCATACCTACACCTTCCTCTTGCTTCTATTAATTTTTGAAAAAAAGGGTTTTTTTATTGGTCACAAAAATGGTAAAAACAGTCGTTATAGTATTTTCCGCTTAGCAAAACTTAAAGTTTGTTTCATTTCCTTTAATTTAAGGTACTCACTATATTTGTAGGATATCTAATATATATTAAAAATTTAAACTAAAAATCGGTTTACTGTGTGTAACGTCCGCAACGGAAAATTGGGTTTTTTTAATTTAGCAGAATGAATTTTAATAATTCGGTTATCCAAACTTACTTTATAAACAGAGTTTTTTATGCCCTTTAAACGGATGAAAAAAAAATATACCTTTATTACACATATTTTTTAAAAAAGTTAATGTGAAAATGTGTAACGTCCGCAACGGCAAGAAAATGCTCAAAAAATTTTTTTTTTTATTTGAGGTAGAAATAGGTGTTTATAATGGATTATTGCCTGCTGAGTCTGAATCTGGGCTTTAAATTGCTCTAGGTTGTCGAGAATCCGAAAAAAATAACCTCAAAGTAACAAAAAGTGTGTTTAAATAATAATAATTTTAATAATTGATAAATATCGATAAAAATCCGTATTTCCAACATCGGAAAATGAAAACCCAAATGAATTCGAGTTTTATCATTACAAACTGAATTTCAAGCCAATCGGATGAAAAATAATTTTTTTGCAAGCAGAATTTTACGGAAATTTTCCTCGTGGGCGGATTTTTCAAAATCTGGAAAACACGTGTCAAACTATTTCGCGTACTAAGCTTACAAACCCAGTTTCAAGTCAATCGGATGAAAAAAAAAAATTTTTTTGTATACTATTTGGGTCAATGGAAAAAGTGTAACGTCCGCAACAGCACAAAAATTAAGATATTTAAATAACGGGACCACTTATCATACTTTTGAAAGCTGGGTTGAATTGGTCATATATTCTACTAAATTTTTTGTCATTAGACTTTTTTTGTTTATTATGCAAAATTCGCTAAAAAATGTGGAAATGCACATAAGCCTCAACGTCGACTTCCATTTTTTGTAACGTCCGCAACGGAACTTTAAACAAGCATAACTTTTTTTCAAAAAACAGATAACCTATTATCTTAAATTTGGTTTGAAAGTACTCCCAAAGAACTGCATTTTGCACCAAAGGTATTTCAAATATACCAAAGTGGACGCCAGCTGTGTCAATTTTAAGAAGCAAATTTGCGTACAAATGTAACGTCCGCAACGCAGGATTAGCCCATATGTTGCATTTGCAATATATCATTTGGTTGCAAAATAAGCTAGAGAGTATTTCTGTAGAGTTGCGCACGTTTCCATATTTATAATAATTCGGGGATGAAAACTACATTAAATTTGGAAGTGGTTCACTTAAAGTTCAAGTCTGAATCTGAACATGTAAACAGAGAGCAAGCAAATAGAAAAATAACCCAATTCAATCGGAAAGATATCTTTCCAATGGGGGCTTTCTCCATTCCACACTGGGCCAGCAGCCCGAAATTTTGTCCAAAAGTCCCAATTTTTTGTTTGGGAAACTGGATAAAATGATTTTGAATACATATCGGTATTCTTTGGCAAAATTTGGAACCTTTTTACAAAATACTTTTTGAATGCCAGCCGTTCAAGTTGATTTTTCTTAAAATTTATGCAAGCAACAGCAATTTGATTTCTTATTTTCGACTTCGCACTAGACTGCTATAAAAAACGAGAGCGTAAGTTAAAGTCGGCTCTAACCGACTTCGATATACCCGTTACTCATGAGAAAACATGCTTAACAGTGTTCCTGCGTTCCCTAGGGTGACCATCCAAAAAGTATGCAACATTTTTTAGGGTGGGAGGGGGTGGGGGTGCTTGGTTCACTTTTTTGCTCATAACTTGAGAACCGTTCATCCGATCTTTATGATTTCTTCGGCAAATTTATTCAGTTTGCTAATTACTAACTATCTGTAGAAGGTACGAACCGTCTATCTTCAAAACTGTAGGAGATATAACGTTTTTTCCAAATTGGGGGGGCGGGAGGGGACGTGGCCAAAATTTGAAACAAACTTGATCTGCGTGCAGAAAAAAGAAGCATTTGTCCCATACATGTCAAACCTCTATCTCTTACCATCTCTGAGATCTAGGTGTTCATACAGACAGACGGACAGACGGACAGACGGACGGACGGACAGACGGACAGACGGACATAGCTATATCGACTCGGCTGTTGATGCTGATCAAGAATATATATACTTTATATGGTCGGAAATGATTCCTTCTGCCTGTTACATACATTTGCACGACTTTAGTATACCCTTTTTACTCTACGAGTAACGGGTATAAAAATAGAGGCCAGCTAACTTCGGCTCGACCGAAGTTTATATACCCTTGGAGCTTGATATATGCCTGACAGTTTGTATGGCAGCTATACTATATAGTGGTCCGATTTCGACAAACCTTGTTTAAAATTATGTAAAATCATTAAAAACTTATAAATACGAGCGTTGGTAGCGATAGCATTGAAAACAAAAAAGTTTTTCTTACTAAAACTAGTTTTTCGACCGATCGTTCCTATGGCAGCTATATGCTATAGTCATCCGTATTTGTACTAAAAGACTTCGTGCAAAGTTTGGTTACGATAGCTTTAAAACTGACGGAGGAGATAGCATAGAAACAGACGGACAGACGGACAGACGGACGGACGGACAGACGGACATGGCTATATCAACTCAGCTCGTCATGCTGATCAAGAATATATATACTTTATGTGGTCGGAGATGCTTCCTTCTCTGCGTTACAAACATCCGGACAATTTTAATATACCCTCTCTAAGGGTATAAAAATAATGTCCTCGATTTACCGCGAATTATTATGTAACAATGTCACGGCACACAGTGGCCGTCTCAATCACAATTAATTCATGCATATTGATATGTTCAAATCGGAAGTACTCAAAAGATGCAAAAATGCGCAAGTGTATCTTTTTATAAATATGTGTTTTACAATAATGTTCACTAGACTGAACGTCCCTTATTTGAAAAAATTTTTATTTGGAGATGTTCTGTTCCTCAATGCGCAAAAAATTCGAAATATTTTCTAGCTAGCGTAATGAAAAACCAAACTTGGAAATTTGTAGGTTTAGCGCTGGCGCCGTGGGCTTAAAGTTGCTACATTAAATTTTGATTTCCCCTTTTTCATTTTACGTTTTCGTTAAAGCAACCTGGGACGCCAAACGTTTTGGTTCAACTTAAAAACGGTTGCTTTGCCAGAAATAATCATTGCTGTGAATGAATTAAAACAGGATCGGCATACCTTGAGATGAAGTGGTCCTTGGGCGTAAGCATTTTTCACCCAAACATTCCATGTTCCGCCAGCTTTGTTCGCGCAGAATTCTTCATAATTTGACCATTGTCCAAGAATGAAAAGAAGTGCTGAGCAAATTTCAGCGCTGTGCTTTAAGGGTTTGTTACTAATCATGGATATGCATATGAGCCGAACACCAAACCAAAACTAAAATGGCTTCCCACGGCGCACAGTGTAAGATTTTTCCAATCTAGGGGGACTTAATTCAATAGCAGTCGTATTTTTCAAGCTATCGACATGAACTTTGGACTGAATGTTCAAAAATTTCCCAAAGAAATTTTTGGACGAAAAGTTAAAGTGGGCGTGGCACATTAAAGGGCGAAAAGTACGTAAAAACCAGAAAATGTTCACTTTTTTAACATACAATCCGCAATAAAAAAAAGAAAAAATTGTTTTCAAAAAAGTGTCAGATTAGTATTTTTCGTTTTGATTTTAGCCAATTTAAAAATATTTTTTTTTTAAATTAATCATGAAAAAAAAATTTTTTTTTTAAATTTACGATTTTTGTTAAATGTTTATGTTTTTGCTTGTAACTTCAAAAGTATTGGCCTTAATAACACAGTGTTACAAAAAAAAAAAATCTGCACATACTTTTCACGAGACCCAGTACATATTGTTGGGCAGGTCGAGTATAGCATTTCCTCATACTTGGTTTTTCCTAACACCCCAAAATCTGAAGTTATGGCCCAAAAACCGCTTTTTGCTTTTTTACCTCACTTAAATAGATATAACTCGCGAATGGACCGTCTGATTGCTCATTACCTTATCAATTCCGATAGCCACGAGAGGGATCTAAAACATTATAATCATTGGTTTGACTAATTTAACGCGATGGCTGAGAAATGCGGCTTACAGATCTGGCATTTTCAACTTTTTTTGAGAAATTTGTACTTTGACCATCACTGGTTTAACTATTTTATTCTATGCGATTTTTCCTTAAAGTTTGTAATAAAAGCCCATTTAATTCTCCGTCGAACGGTTGTTGTCCCAATGAATTTGGATACCGTTTTACGAAGTTATGCGCGATTTTCTGAGTACACATCGACAATCTAGTATTTTTTTTTAGTGTGCTAACATATTTATGTTTGCTTTCACATAATTGCCCCTAAAAGTAAACTCAGTTTTGATTTGGCGCCAGATTCAAATAATATTTTTAAATATTATTATTATTTATTTTTTTTTAAATGTTGGAGATGCAAGTTGATGGATTCCGCACCCGAATGAATCTCGAACAGTAAGCGCTCAATGGGGATCCTAGTCTAGTCAAGCGCATAAGTCAAAAGAGACTGCGCTGGATAGGACATGTTACCCGGATGGATAAAGGAGCTCCAGCAAATAGGGCGTACAAGAAGAAGGCGGCTGGCACTGCCAACCATGTTGTGAACAACTACCGCCAGCTCGCACGGAACAGAAGTGACTTTCGGGCAGTAATAGCAGTGGCCGAGATCGTCAGGCATATGTGATATAAATTTCGGGCCAAAAAGCTGGTGCTGCTAAAATTCCTGCTAAATTGCTGAAGACTAGCGAAATATTATTAACATCTTTACTTTTAAAAAGAAAACTGTTGAATACATTTTGTCAACCATTGAAAATAAATACTATATACTTATAAGCGAGTTAAAGTCGCCCATACTGCACTTGCTGCGGTGTGTGCTTATGCGGGCTGACACTCTTGGATTTACTTGTATTAACTCACTTCAAATCGAGCCAATTACACAATTTATTATGCACTGAGTTTTTTAGACAGGATAACGGGCCGGGCGTCGCGGCCGCAGCGAGCTATGCATTACCCATTGCTGCTTAAGTGCAAGCTGATGTCACTTTCTTCTCATTTTTACTTGGCGCGGTCCACTTTGGTTTTTATTTGGTATTTAATGGTTCGTCCATCCTGTTATAGTGATTTTTATATTCTTCATCATTGGTCATCCATGGTATTTTATCGCGGTTCTCTACAATCGTTGTTAGACAGTTATCATTGGGCCTTGTTTGCGGACTTGAAAAGTAATTTCTTACGTACCAATGGGGTTTATCATTAAATAGAACCCGCAGCTAAATTCTCTGCATTAGACCAGATATGTCCAGGCGTGGTCAAGGCTTGCGCCACGAGAGCAATCTGCTTTTCACAAGCCTTAACCGTGCCTACCTGTATACGATTCTTGCTGTGCACGGCTCTTTTGTTTAATATGCCAATTTCAGCTCATTAAAAAACAATAACAACCACTTGCAGCCCACATCCTCTCAGTATAGCTCAATTTATTTTTAAGCTAGATAACAGTATTCAGAGACCGTTAATATTTGCGAAAAAATATTGATACATGGAAGTTGATATATATTTGCATTTTAAGTATTTAAAAATATTATTCGAATCTGGCGCCAAATCAAAACTGAGTTTACTTTTAGGGGCAATTATGTGAAAGCAAACATAAATATGTTAGCACACTAAAAAAAATACTAGATTGTCAATGTGTACTCAGAAAATCGCGCATAACTTCGTAAAACGGTATCCAAATTCATTGGGACAACAACCCTTCGACGGAGAATTAAATGGGCTTTTATTACAAACTTTAAGGAAAAATCGCATAGAATAAAATAGTTAAACCAGTGATGGTCAAAGTACAAATTTCTCAAAAAAAAGTTGAAAATGCCAGATCTGTAAGCCGCATTTCTCAGCCATCGCGTTAAATTAGTCAAACCATTGATTATAATGTTTTAGATCCCGCTCGTGGCTATCGGAATTGATAAGGTAATGAGCAATCAGACGGTCCATTCGCGAGTTATATCTATTTAAGTGAGGTAAAAAAGCAAAAAGCGGTTTTTGGGCCATAACTTCAGATTTTGGGGGTGTTAGGAAAAAACCAAGTATGAGGAAATGCTATACTCGACCTGCTTAACAGCGTGTGCTAGGTCATTTCGAAAGTATATTTTGGCTGTAACACTGTGTAATGTATGCGTTTCAAAGGTAATTCATTTATTGAAAGAAAAAAGCGATTTCCATATTTTTCAGAATTTTTTTTAATTAAAAAAAAAACAACTCAAAATTGATAAAGAGATTAAGCGAAATTTTTTTTGACAAATTTAATCAAAATCTGATTTTGAATCACAACTTTCTTCACTAGATTGATCAGAAAATAGTTTTATAGCTCTTTCGATGCGGTTTGAGGTTGAACGCGCGACATCAATCCTATAGCATCGCCTTTTATTTTGCCCTGAGGCCAACTTGCATTATCGGTCATAATTCTGGACTTATCTCTCCTAGATCTGGTCCACCTCGACTCAAATTCATGGCACAATCTGTTTTAAATGCAACATTAACTTTTTATAATCAATATCATTGCCAAAATGATCGCTGCGTGCTCTAGGAGTGATTTATGCTTAACGGTTTTTGCGTTTCTTACCCAAACCTCTAAAAAATCTGCCCGTTTTATTTCACTCATTGCTTAATTGAAGGTCTTTGACAAAATATGGGCAACTTTTTATTTCTGATCCTGATTCAGAATAGTTTTCTGCAAAATACGTATGTTTTGGTTGATTTGAATGTGATTGAATGTTGTTAGTTTTTTTCCACCAAAAACAAAATATTGTAAAAAATATAATTACTTTTTGGCACTTATTTCGAAAAAATAACAAAAATGTTGTATGCCACTTATGAAGTCCCTTTATAGCGCTAAAAATCAATAATTCTTCCACAATTATGGAAAAAATAAGTTCAACCGCTCACAGAGTGGCCACACGATCCAAATGAGAACACTAAACTTTCTCAACTGATGCTTGTTGTGCAATGCAATTTTGCATGCATTTCAAAGGCACCGGTTTAAGTACCGTTATCTTCTGAACAAAAATTTTTTGTTTTCTTTTGGGCTTGTTTTCGTAATATTTGAACATATCTAAATTGACTCCTAAAAGCTCATTGACCTTAAAAATATTTTTTTTTTTCAATTAAGTCCCCCTAGATTGGCAAAATCTTACACTGTGCGGCGCCAGTATTAAACCTTAAAATTTCGAAGTTTGGTTTATTACGGTAACTATACATTTTTCCGAATTTTTTGCGCCCTGAGAACAGAACATTTAAAAAAAAAATTCGATTATGAATTTATATATTTCATATATACTTTGTATGGTCGGAAATGATTCCTTCAGCCTGTTACATACATTTGCACGACTTTAGTATACCCTCTTTACTATAGGAATAACGGGTATAATAAAACAGACATTTGTTAAACACTTGACCACAAAGCTCAAATGCAATTGCATTTCCAAGACCTTAAAACAAATCAATAGCAAAATACAAATTGATGTGTTGATGATTCAAAGTAGGGATTAAAATCGATATGATTTTTGGTTTTGTTCAAGGCATTTATAATGGCCTAATGCTTTTTTAACTGAACAGGAATCGGACAACCCATGCCAGTTTCCCGTATGGGTCTGTGTTTAAGGAAACCGCTTGTAATATCTTGATTTCAATAATTATTCGCAATAATGTGGTAATACGCGCTTCTCATTCCGCCAGAGCCTTTTCATGATTTGTGTGTGGAAATGAGCTTGTGAAATAAATACGCTCTGGACTTTTGTTAATTCTTGATCGTCTTTCCACCTCAGAAACACTAAAACAATTAAATGAATTAAGAATTTCGTTCTTTCACTCAGTTTGTACCGTGTTTTGCGCGGGGCGAGCTTGGTTCACTTTTTTGCTTATAACTTGAGAACCGCTCATCCGATCTTTATCATTTCTTCAACAAATCGATACAATACAAAATACGACAATTTCTAACTATTTTTAGAAGGAACAAACCATCTATCTACAAAACTGTGGAAGATATGACGTTTTTTCAAAATTGCGGGGGCGGGAGGGGGCGTGGCCAAAATTGAAAATAAACTTGATCTGCCTGCAGCTATAAGAAACATTGGTCCCATACATTTCAAACCTCTATCTCTTACCATCTCTGAGATCTGTTTGTTCATACGGACGGACGGACAGACTGTAATGTGCAGGGTGTGGGTGTTTATTTGGTTTTCCTGTACTAGATATTATTGACAGGTACTAAGAGTTTTACTAGAGAAAACGTCTAAGTATAACACTCTATGGTGGAATTTCGAATTGTGCACCTCTAGCTTTGCTCTTAGCTAGCTCGCCGGATTGTCGGGGTTCTTCCTACTCTTCCTATCATGCCATACACACACATTCTGATGGCTTAGTAGCACTTTAAACAAAAACTATAACTCCGAATTAATAAACTTGGGTGGCGCTTTCCATATTTTGCTCTATCGCGTGAGGTGGAGCTTTAATTTAAGCTGCATGATGTTCTCGATCTCTTTTTTTTGCTGGCGGTCTTCCTTCTTTCGTCTTTCTGGTCTGAGGTTAGGTTTAAGAGTTACGTAATCTGGGAAGCTCCGAGACTCTTCCCGACACGTGCACCGGTTCTAGCCGCAGAAGAAATAAAATATAGTCTTCTTTCTTTCCTATGGCCGGAACCAGAAGAGGAAGGGTTATTTGTATTCCCCTTTAACCACTTGTGCTTTCCAGATTTCGGTACTATATAGAAAAATATAAATAAAAATTACCATTACGTAATTTTTCCGTTTCACCAATCCTTTCGTACCTTTTATTTTAATTTTCACTTTTAAATTCACTAGGAGCGTAGATTCCAGCCAGAAATAGGACACCACTGTGTATCTTTGTGAATTCGGCTATTTTGTTCACCCGAAGCCAAGGTTAGCAAAAAAATATATTTAATGTATTTAAATACGTAAAAGGAATGTACATAAACCTTTACTCGCTGCGAACTCAATAGCAATGATTTGTGGGAGATCGCGTCTGGGTTAATTAAACCATCCACTCAATGCAAGCTTTTAGAAAAGCTTATGCTTACGCGTGCGTATGGTCTCTTTTCTTCTTGCAGCTAGACATAACCAGTGCGTGGGTGGCGTCAGCACCTAACTGCATTATGGCATGATCTGAGTCCAAAACCACGTTGCTTTGAGTGAAAGCTTACCTTCAGCGAAGGCTATCTACTTAGGGAGAGAGCTTCCTACGAGGTCTAAGAATAGCTTTGTTATGCGGCTGTATAGACTCCTACTACTATTTTAAAAAGCTTATATTCTTAGTAGTAGAACTCAAACTGCTTTTTGTTAATTCAAAACGGCCACTACAACACAGTTGATGGAAAGCTAGTGGTCACTAGTGAAGCATCAACTGAAGAAGGACGCTTTTCTATGGCTTAACTTGAATATCTTTAAGATGATAGACGCCCAAGTTTTTACCCGATTCATCAATTAATTGATAATAACAGGTACCTATCTTACGCGATACTTCAGCAGGTATAAAAACTGGTGCCAGTTTGGCACTGAATTTCTTAATTGCGTTACTTTGGCAAAAGTTTCGAGCAAATACTTTGTCACCTACTTTTAGTTGTATCTTTCGGCTACGCAGATTGTATCTGTTTGCGTTTTTCTCGTGCGACTCAGCAATATTCTTTTGAGCTGCATGACGAATAGTTTGAAGCGCGTCTGAGGGATCAATTTTTGTATCGTCAGACAAAAGTTTTAATCGACGAAGGAGTTCATAATCTTTTCCATTTAAAACCATGTTTTGCCCAAAGGCCAAAAGGTAAGGGGAATAACCAGTACTTTGGTGCGTACTAGCCCTTAGAGCTGCACTAATTTCTGGCAACCTAACGTCCCAATTTGAATGGTCTCGGCCTATATATGCCCGTATAGCCGACAGTATGGACCTATTGAGCCTCTCACTTGCGTTTGCCTGTGGCGAATATATTGCTGTGCATTTATGCGAAACCCCAAATCGAGTTAAAAAAGCTTCAAATGTACCCGAAACAAATTGGGAACCATTATCAGTAAGAATGGTTTCAGGCACTCCAAAAGTGCAAAATAAAGTGTTTTCAAGGTAGTCACAAATTTTGTTAGAAGTGAACTTCTTCAGGGGGCACAAGAAATGAAACTTAGTATGATGGTCAACAATTATAAGAAGCCCGATATTACCACTTTTTGACCTAGGATATGGTCCAAGAAGGTCCATATAAAGCTTTTGAAATGGACGCTCCGATATCATAGGCTTACCCATAGGAGGTTTTAGTACTATATTCGGACTTTTTGTTTCACGACATACGTCACAACGAGCTACGTATTCTCGTATTTGCACGACCATCTTGGGTCAAAAAAGGTATCGCTTAATCTTTTCTATTGTCTTGCCTGCACCACTGTGAGCCGCATTTGGTGGATCATGTGCTCGAGAAATAACTTCTTGAGTTAAACTGGAGGGTATCCACAATTTCCAAGATGGTTCTTCTTTAGATTCGATTTCTGGTTCCGGTGCGGTTCGTTTATAAACTAAACCATCAACTATTTTTAAGTCCGGTAATTTTGATTGGTTGGAGCCTATGTAATCCATTAAGTCGGTATATTGTATAGATTTGAATTCCTCTGAATTAAGATCTACTATAGGTCCCTGATCTGCTATTTCGGATATAACTACTTCGTCCTGACGCGAAAGAGCATCGGCCACCACATTTTGCGAACCTTTCCGGTGAGTTATCTTAAATGAAAACCCTTGTAATTTAATAGCCCAGCGGGCTAGTCGACCAGAGAGGTCTTTTGCCTCATGAGCCATTGCAGAGAAGCGTAATCAGTTATGACCTCAAAGTCTTGGCCTTCTATGTAGGCTCGGAATTTCTTGATGCCCTTTATTACCGCTAGGCATTCTAGCTCAGTTACCGAGTAGTTCCTTTGGGCCTTCGAAAGCTTCTCTGACATAAAAGCAATTGGTAACTCCTCACCGTTCTTATCTTTCTGAGCTAGGACGCAACCTAATCCGAACGTACTCGCATCGCATAACAGCAGGAATGGTTTGGTGAAAACTGGGGTGACTAAAACTGGAGCCGAAGTCAAACAGTTTTTCAGTTGTCGGAATGCCTTTTCAGCTTCGACCGTCCACACAATGGATTTTGGTTTCTTTAATAGCTCTGTTAATGGAAAGCTAATAGTGGCATAGTTGTCTACGAAACGACGATACCATCCAGCCATTCCTAGAAATCGCCTGACTTGTTTAACCGTCTTCGGAACAGGAAAGTTTATTATGGCTTTTATTTTGTCCGGGTCAGTTTTTAATTGACCATGACCGATCAGAAACCCGAGATACTTGATCTCACGCATGCAAAAGTTTGATTTCGCAATGTTAATGGTCAGGTTAGCTTTGCGTAAATACACTGCTATTTCTTGAAGCAGGACCAAATGGGAGTCAAAGTCTTCAGAAAGTATCAATAGGTCGTCCAAGTACACGAATACTCGAGTACGTAAATGAGCAGGAATTACCTGGTCCATAAGCCTACATAAAGTCTGGGCTGCGTTGGTTAGGCCAAATGGCATTACCTTGTATTGGTATAATGGACGATTAGGTACTGTAAAGGCTGTATAAGGACGTGAAGACTCTTTTAGCGGTATTTGCCAATAAGCGTGCTTCATGTCGAGTCCAGTTATGAATTTTGCCGGTGGTAATCTACTAATAATTCCGTCTATATGAGGGAGAGGATAAGCGTCTTTGCGAGTATATTTATTAATTTCCCTCGAATCTAGGCACAGCCTGTTCTAAATCCCTTTCTTGACTAGGACGCAATTACTGCTCCAAGGACTATTGGAAGGCTCGATTACTCCGAGAGCTATAATTTTCTCAACCTCCTCGAACATTGCCTTCTCCTTGGCGGGAGAAACCGGCCAGTGACGCTGTTTGACTGGTGTGTTTGTCTCCATTATAATAGAATGTTCGATTAGACCAGTGTGGCCTAAACCTTCTCGTTCAAACGAGGGAAATGTATTGATGACTGCTTCTAGTCTGTCTTTTTGAGATGCGTTGAGGACATGCATTTTTGGGTTATGAACGGCTTCTTTGCCAGTATCTAATTCATTTATTATTGAATTTTCAATAGGGATTTAAGATAATAGGCCAAAATCCTTCCAGAAGTTTATGCCTAGATAGGCATCTTGCTTCAAGCTAGGGATGACAAAAAATTCAACTTCGTTGGTTTTGCCACGAAATTGAATGGGAACGCTTAATTTTGCCACAACGGGGCAAACTTCATTACTGGCTGTTCGTATATTTCCAGAGCACTTCTTAGCTTTGGAGTGCTCTAAAAGGGACTTAGCTGCTTTCCCACCTAAACAACATATGGTAGCACCTGAGTCTAATAAGGCCTTAAATATTTGACCTTCAATATTTATGTCAATAAACAATCGGTCGTCGGAGCTCATAACTATTGCAGAAACGAGTCTTTTCCGATCTTCCCTTACATTCTTCCAAAATTTTCGGAGCCTTAGAGTCGAACGTTTAGGCTTGAGCCAAACATCACCTGGCTTACTTGTCTCTGATTCGTGGTATTTATTATTGTTTTTGGTTGTTGTCGTAATATGGCTTGTAATGGTTGTAGTCTGTTTCTGCGAATCTACTTCTGAGTCGTCCATCCGTTCAGAACCATTACTCTGAAGTGCTTTTACTAATACACTTATTCGGTTCTGGAGCTTGGATGCGTCTGGATGGACTTGTTTGACACATTCCTCTTTTGGTTTTCCGAGGGACTGCACCTGTTGCATTTGGGCTTATAAGTATTTTTAGCCCCACATCCATAGCAAAATATGCTTCTTTCTGCTAAGCAAACGTCGAAGCGGTGACCCATTTTCTCACAATTCCAACAGATCATTTTTTTACGCTGTATCTCTGAGATACTTTCGTCTTCGAGATCTTCATCATCGCTCACTATTTCTGAGACGTTTGGTTTCCCAAATTTTGTTCGATGAAAGGACAAATTAGTATCTCGGCAAAAATTTTCGTGCTTACGTACTTCTTCTCTTAACTCACTTCTGTTACTAATTTTGAGATGTAATAACTCATATCTAAGTGAGCTCTTTACGTTGCGTCTTAAGATATCCACAAGCTTTTGTTCACTGACCTTGTGAGAAAGTCGAGATATTAGCTCTTCTACACTCGTTTGGTAATCCTCAAAAGATTCGTTGTCTCTCTGACGCCGTCTCCTTATTAGTTCCCATAAATCAAAGTCGTCTTTAGCATCATCAAATCTTTGTCTGAATGCTGCCGAAAACGTTTTCCAATTGAATTTTTTATTTTTGCGATGGAAACTCCAAAACCAATCGCTTGCTTTTGAACAGAAGAGTAAGTGCAAATTAGCACACAATAACGTGTAATCCTTATTTAATGTCTGCGCTGTTAAAGAGCGGAGTCTATATAAGAATTCGTCAACGTGCATAGAATCCTTCGATCCATCGAACTTTAAACGCCAACTAACTAAAATATTCGCGGCTTTCTCGGGTGCAATATTGCTTATAACACCATTTGTAACTCCCGTCTCTTTTCTATCGACGGATTCAGACCTATGTCTTCTTCCTCTTTCTTGGTGTTCAACGGATTCAGACCTACGGCTTCTTCCCCTTTCTTCCGTCGAGTTAAGAGTGCGAGCGGTAACCTGATTCTGTCTTAAAGAAGGGCTCTCATTACCTCCAAGGTTTAGAGCGCCTATCTGTGCTGGTAGGGACTCCCCTATAGATGTTTTGATCAAGGATCCGATCTCAGACATCATGTTTTTCTGCTGTTCTTGAATGACTGAATGTATGTAGTTAGCAATGCTCTCTCCACCTATAGACTGATTTCCCAGGCTTCCTAAAGACAATCTACTTTCAGCCAAATCAAAGTAACTCCGAGATTGCGATCTGGTTTGTATGTTACGTCTTGGGTATGTACCACGTCCTCTATTCGCTCTACCTCCTCTCTTTTGCCTAGCTGGTACTTCCTCAGAGGCAGCATTTTGTAAAGGTACACCCTCTGCTTGTACGTTTATTGTGCCTGCTTCTGCCTGTAATTCTACCGATAGGTTATTTCCCTCATGCTCGCTTATCTGCTCAGGACTAATGGATAAACTGCATGTAGGACGTCTTTTTCTAGTTTTTACATACATGGTGTGGTAGCTATTAATTGATCTTCTTTAAGCTCCTGCTTGCAAACACTACACGATGCAGCAGCTAAGCCTGACGCCGCATTATTTGGTGGCGTACGTTGGGTTCGCGACATTTTTGTTCTGGTCACCCTAATAAATTGTTTTACTTATAATTTCAAATATGTGAAGCTTAACTCCAAAAAAATATTTTATAAAAAATCATTCGTCCTTTTCAAGCCTGTTTAAGTCTAAAAGTATTATGAAACACGAAAGATTTCTTCTTGTAGTGATATATACCGGTAATGTGGTATTACTGGGTCTATTGCGAGTTACTGATGAAAATAAATTGGGTAGTCGATCAACTCCAGATCTCATAATCTAGAAGATTGATATTTCGACGTACCTGAAAATGTTTCCCCCATACTCTTTTTGAACAGTGAATCATGATTTTTAAGAAAATCTCTCTTATTAAAAATTGGACGATCTACTTAGTGATATAAATAGGAATCGTAGTTCACAACATTTACGTTAAAAGTTCCTTCTTAATCTTTTTTCACTGCCATTTGAACCTAGTTCGCTTTATTAATAGTCTCCTCCTATCTCCTACCGCCGTAGATATACCTGAGTCGGTAACCCAGACTAATCTAAGTATAATCGCTTATTCCCAGATAAAGACTACAACTGTGGTAACAAGAGAAATATTAATATATCAGAACTTTCCATACTACTTTCGTTTCCTTGCTACATTAACCATCTTTTATAACTCGGTCGACCAATCCAAATTGTCGAATTGCGATCGTATTTCCATAAATACATCAGAAGTTGTGGTGATAGCTAATCAACAAAAGTAATTAGGACACACTAAATACTATTGTACTGGATGGATTTACAAGAGCTTGCTGTGGGGATATTATCCTTTAAACCTGTCAGGTCCCACGTGTTGGGCGCCAATTATGTAATGTGTAGGGTGTGGGTGTTTATTTGGTTTTCCTGTACTAGATATTATTGACAGGTACTAAGAGTTTTACTAGAGAAAACGTCTAAGTATAACACTCTATGGCGGAATTTCGAATTGTGCACCTCTAGCTTTGCTCTTAGCTAGCTCGCCGGATTGTCGGGGTTCTTCCTACTCTTCCTATCATGCCATACACACACATTCATAATGATTTTTAGGTGCACTTTTCTGCTATGTCCGGAAGGACCTACTAATCAAATTAATCTCATAAAAGTCTTCTTATTAATGCACCGATACACAGTCACTACAAGAGTCTATCAGACATAGGGAATTAAGATGTTGTATTTTCCCTTTTCTCGACCCACCCTACCTAGGTAATACAACCAAGAGTTGCATTAGCCCCTTTTAAAATTTAGACCGTGTTCATATTACCTCTCATCTTCTCCAGGCTCTACTCAGGACGAATTATGATTCACTTAGAACATGTTTTTAAATTCAACAAAATTGGTTTAATAATTCAATATAAAAATTCTTCATTTTTGAGACCATGTCTTTGCTTAACAATAATATCGTAAACAATATAAATATATGCTTGATAGAACTAAAACTAGATGTATATATTCATTTGGATATGTGTATGTGTTTTAACAATAAGGCTTTTAAAGAGTGAAAGAGACTGACATTGGTAAGATGTTTGTAAATCTCGAATTTAGGCAATATAAAATTTAAAGGATTGACATATATGTACCATTTCAAAATAATACCTTTTTACATTTTTTTTTTTTAGTAGTAGTAGGTTTTTTTATTTTCTTATTATTTCGTTACAAAATTGTATTATATCTTAAATATTAAGCGTTTAAGGCATGGTTTTAAAGAACCGTCAGCCTATCTTTTGACTTTGCACCCCACGTTGAACCGTCTGGTACTACACCGGGCTGCCAAGCTCGTCGCGAGATACCCGATCGTTCCCATTGAGTTCCGAGAGTGCACAGCCGTTCCGTTACAATGGATATTTTTAAATATTACGCTACAAGATTTGAAAAGCTATCGTGTATATACCTAAGGAAATTCATTTATTAACCACATTCTGTACTTCATTGCATATTCTAGGTAGTTTACTAACTTCATTTTCTGGAAGTTGGGTCTTACAATTATTATTACTATTATGCTTAAGAACTTTATGAGTAAATTCTAAATTACTATTTGGACATCCACCATTTAATCGTTTTTTGGGACAAGTTTGTTGAGCATACTGTTGTAATCTAGGTCGAGTCCGTTTATCTTAGTACCATAAATATTTTGTAAGAGTAGCTGGGCCTCCTGCCCTCGACTCATAAGTATCTTCTTACTGTTAAAGGCCATCCAGTTCCCATCAATGTTGATACTATCATTATGCACATGGACCTTATGTGTGTTGTCGACTGAGAGCAGGTGCCGTTTAAGTCCTAACAATACTATTTTGCACTGCTGCCGATCTGTTGTAAGGTCTTTCTCCAAGTAAATATTAGTTCCTGCCAGCTTTCGTGCATTTTTCATTACTCTATCTGCCATATCTTGAGTTTCCAATTCCACAATGACGCCCATTTTATTATCTCGGTCATACAATCTGCGAGTAGAATTTATTTGTAAGTTCTCAACTTGTAACTTTTGGCTACAAAGCTTAAATACAGCCTCCTTCATGTTGTGCTCCGTGCGCAAGCCTTTTATAATCACATTTTTCTTTTTAATTTGCTCGGTAATTTTTTCCAGCTCCTTTTTATCTGATTCTCGGTCTGCATGTAGCTTTTCTATTTCTATCTTCATGTTTTCATTTTCCTTCTTTAGTTGCACCAACTGATCTGAGACGTCTGCAAGCTGCCCCTTTAGACCTTCTAAATCAGTCTTTGTTGCTAGCATCGACATCTTTTCATTAATGTTGGCGTTTCCTTGAGCAATTGCTGCCATGATGTCTTGAAGAGATGGCTCTTGGTCGCATTCTGATTGTCTTCGTTTAGGCCTATGCTGATCCATAAGTGGGCCAGTCACTTGATTTTGAGGAGGTGTTCGCTTCATTGTTTAAATTGTAACCGTCACAATTGATCGACTGCTCTAACAATCCGCTAGATGGCGTTTTGCGCTTTCGTCCAGTTGCGCTTACAGCTTACTTCGTAATGTTGTTCTGTAACAGCTGATTGCAACCAGCTTACGATGAGTGAAAAGGCAGCTTTCTTCAGTTCTCGCGGATTTTTCTCTACTTTCTCGCGTTGAGTGAGAAAAAAACAAAAACAATTGTTACCTTAAGCCTTTGTGATAATTATTCGGCTAATTGACGCTGTTGTGGAGTTCGCCGACTCTTCTGTGGTGCTGCAGCCTTTGGTGAGGACTTTAATATTGGTTAGGCCCAAACTGTCTCCAGCTGTCTTTCCAGGTGCCAGCAAAAATCTACACAGTATTGGAGCTCACAATTTACACGTCTGTCTTGGTCCGCTTTCACTCAAACTATCCTTTGTGTTGGTAAGATATGAATGAAAATTTGAAGTTTTAATCTTAATTTTGTGTTGGCATGTATATACTTATAATTATTTTTGGTCCCTACAGCTACCAGCAACTCGTCATCATTGAGCTCAAGGATAACGGAGTGAGTAATGGGTTGTAAACAATGTAAAAAGGTATTATTTTGAAATGGTACATATATGTCAATCCTTTAAATTTTATATTGCCTAAATTCGAGATTTACAAACATCTTACCAATGTCAGTCTCTTTCACTCTTTAAAAGCCTTATTGTTAAAACACATACACATATCCAAATGAATATATGGGCGATTCCATGAAAAATCGCCCACTGGGATTTTTTTTGGATCGAAATAATTTTTTTCGTATTCCTTGTAGTAAAATAGTATATACGTATTTTCAGCATTTTGGCGAAATACACTTAATTCGCGGGTAAAGTCGATTTGAAAATTGACATATTTGAAAAATTTAATTATTTTCAATTGCTTGCTATCCAAAGCCATTGGTAATAAAAATTTTTAAAAAATCTGAAAATTAACATTTGAATCCAAGCTTTCAAATAACTCACACTAAATAATTTTTAAATTTTTCTTTGGTCTTCAAATCGCGAAAATAAGTAAACAAAAATTAATTGCCGCTAACGGGATTTTTTTTTTGTCTTCATTTTTTTCTCAAAACTTGGTATTGTATGCAGTAATTTACTGTACTAAGCTGTAAATGGGCAATCCAATAGTTCCGGAGTTATGGCCATTTTTCATTTATTTAAATTAATTTTCTGTAACAATATCAGATTTAGTATGTTTAATTTTAAGAGGGTAATATTTTTGTGGTCGAATATAGTGAAGTATATCATCATAAAAATTATTTTAACAGATCGGCGGTGTGGCATTTCCATGCAACAGCCCAAAGGGCCTTGCGATGGAGCTGGATATACACTAAAAGAAGGGCTAGAAGGGCAAGCATTCAAATGATTACCGATAAACAGATTACCCCTGCCCTGGAACTCTATGAATGGGTCAACTAATTTTTACCAAACATCACAGTAAGATACAGAAACACAAATTACTAAAGTAGGGCCACAGAATTATTAAAATTACGATTTTCGAAATGCCAAACTATACAAGGGACACTCTATTCAACCACAAAATAATTATCTTCTTAAAACCAAAACATTTTCACATTCTGAAACATCTGATATTGTTACTTCCTAAAAAAAGTGAATTTTAATAAATGAAAAATGGCCATAACTCCGGAACTATTGGATTGCCCATTTACAGCTTAGTACAGTAAATTACTGCATACAATACCAAGTTTTGAGAAAAAAATGAAGACAAAAAAAAAATCCCGTTAGCGGCAATTAATTTTTGTTTACTTATTTTCGCGATTTGAAGACCAAAGAAAAATTTAAAAATTATTTAGTGTGAGTTATTTGAAAGCTTGGATTCAAATGTTAATTTTCAGATTTTTTAAAAATTTTTATTACCAATGGCTTTGGATAGCAAGCAATTGAAAATAATTAAATTTTTCAAATATGTCAATTTTCAAATCGACTTTACCCGCGAATTAAGTGTATTTCGCCAAAATGCTGAAAATACGTATATACTATTTTACTACAAGGAATACGAAAAAAATTATTTCGATCCAAAAAAAATCCCAGTGGGCGATTTTTCATGGAATCGCCCATATACATCTAGTTTTAGTTCTATCAAGCATATATTTATATTTTTTACGATATTATTGTTAAGCAAAGACATGGTCTCAAAAATGAAGAATTTTTATATTGAATTATTAAACCAATTTTGTTGAATTTAAAAACATGTTCTAAGTGAATCATAATTCGTCCTGAGTAGAGCCTGGAGAAGATGAGAGGTAATATGAACACGGTCTAAATTTTAAAAGGGGCTAATGCAACTCTTGGTTGTATTACCTAGGTAGGGTGGGTCGAGAAAAGGGAAAATACAACATCTTAATTCCCAATGTCTGATAGACTCTTGTAGTGACTGTGTATCGGTGCATTAATAAGAAGACTTTTATGAGATTAATTTGATTAGTAGGTCCTTCCGGACATAGCAGAAAAGTGCACCTAAAAATCATTATGAATGTGTGTGTATGGCATGATAGGAAGAGTAGGAAGAACCCCGACAATCCGGCGAGCTAGCTAAGAGCAAAGCTAGAGGTGCACAATTCGAAATTCCGCCATAGAGTGTTATACTTAGACGTTTTTCTCTAGTAAAACTCTTAGTACCTGTCAATAATATCTAGTACAGGAAAACCAAATAAACACCCACACCCTACACATTACAAGACGGACAGACGGACATGGCTGTATCGACTCGGCTGTTGATGCTGATCAAGAATACATATACTTAATAGGGAATGATTCCTTCTCCCTGTTACATACTTTTGCACAAACTTAATATACTCTATGTACTTTCGGTACAGAGCATAAAAACGCAAAATAATGGCCTATAAGGAGTAAAACCTTACGTACTGGAAAATTAATAAAAAATTTGAAAAAGCAAAAGTGTTGTATGCAATTTTCTCAAAAACCCATCAAATTATAGGACTAACATAAAAGGCCGCACAAAAAAAATGTTTCGTGTACTGCAGAGCATCGAATTGTTCAAAAAGCTTTAAATTCACACTGTTCTGCTTTGAACATTGACTTAAAACTACTATTAAATGAAAGCGTCGATACGGTACGGAGAGTTGTACGGAAAGTTGAACATATAAGAAGATTAAAATTAAAAGAAAATCCCCCACTTAATACCCAACGTAAGGATCCTCGTCAAGTTTTTGATCCCAAGAGCCAAATGATCAAGACAACGAGAAGTATTTCAAACGTTAACCGAAATACGTAAGAACTAAGCGAAGCACGAGCGAGACAACGTAGCGGAAGTCGACGAAAGCAGAACAAGCCTTAGACGAGGGCAGATGAAGTGGTCTTCGATTGTTCCATGAAGGAAGAGGTGTGCCGCAGAGGTAATTTCGGGCGCCAACGAGGCGTGAAAGTCTAGCGAAGTTGAAGTCGCGATAAATATGTTTAAAGCTGTCTTCAAGTTGTGACTAAATCGATGTAACAAATCTTTATATTACTTTTAATTACAATAAAGTAACAACTATTATTTAATCAATAAAGAAAACCCCCACATAAGTATAATAAATGGTATTAAATTATTATTTGAGTTGTTACAGAAAATAACTATTTAGCAATATGAGTCCAAAACCTATCTGATATTTAAAATCAGAAGAAGCTATTTATTAACAAACCTTTTTTCCATTTATTGATTTTTTCCGGTTCAAAATTGAACAATTGGGCCACAGGTTATTTCGAAATTCTAGATGGATGTTAACTCTTTTCTTTTCTTAATTCCAAATACTGAGCAAAATGTTTATCTATTTCAATCATCTTCCCCTCTTCTGTCATAACAACTTATAAGTTCCCTGAACTTATCATTCAGCTCTCATTTGAAACATAAACGATTTCAAATTGCTGCCAAATCAAGGCAACATCATGCGTGCTCAAACTTGGAAAGCAAACAAGAAGCCAGACCTATTGTTGTTGTTGTGCAATTGGCAGCTGAGAGCGCATATAACTTGAACTCTGCAGCAGCAGCGATAACAATTATGCCAGCAGCTGCTGTTGCAGAGAGTTCCCTGACCGCAAGAGCATCAACGAAAGGAGCTTGCCGCTGCTCAAGTGTATTAATGTTTTGTGGTTGACGCAATGCGTCCGAAGTTATTATGGGGCGTGGCCAGTGTCAGTGCAGCTGCCACTGACGTGACTAACGCGGAAAGTGGCAGCTTGGCGTGCGTGTAATGTTCGAAGTCCTTTAATTGACTTTGATCTCTCTGGTATAGTTCCAGCAATGCAATTGCCATTCCAACCCCCCACCACTCGGCCCACAGTGCGTATGTGTAATATGGCTTTGGAATATACCAAATTGACAAAAGCCAAAGGCACTCAGTGGTTGCCTCGGAGCAATAACAAAAACCGCAAAATCCCTAAGCCGCTATAACATTTCTCAAATGCTGCCGCGTAAGCCGCCTGCGAAAGCAGCTGCAGCCAAGCAAAACGAAAGGCAAGACAAACAAAAGCTTAGCGAAATGCGAAATGCGCCCCAGCCAAAAGCAAATCAAAGCAAATGCAACACTCAATTGCTATTATCGACAACGCACAACAGCAGCGGCAGCCGCAGCAGTCGCGAGCTGCCTTTTCAAAACAGTAAATTGCCTTTTCCACTAAGAAAATACGCCAAATGAAAATGCGCTGCCAAAGCCACAGAATCTCTTCTTTCTTTCCCTCTCAATATTAAAAACCGCGTAATGGAGTGCAACTTATTGCATGTGGAATGCCGACAGACGTCTTTGGCTTTGTGTGTGCAAATTTGCGGAAATCCAATGAAAACGCCAATGAAATTTTGTTTGAACGGCAGTGCACAATGATTTCAGCGCGGACAAAGGTAAGCAAATGGTTAGTCCCTCAAAAAAGGAGGTCAAATGCTTGATATTGATATTATAGTGGATAGATAGATGGATAAGGTAGATAGATTTTCGGTTTTACAAAGAATTCCAATCAATCAATATCTCAGCATTCAAATGTTCTGTTTTACTCTTCCCATTTCCCTGGCCTCCTCCAGTCACCAGCTGTGCCTGCCCAGCAGGTCACTTATATTTCAACACTAAATGCTGCACAACACAAATCATTTGCTGCAATTTCCCGCTGTGTGTGCCAAGCGAATTCCCCCCTACACCCACACACACAAAACGTTTATATTTTTGGTCATTCAATTTTTTTGTTCCGTTGACCGCCTTTTTAGCTTTGGCTATTTTGAGCTGGTGTAGTAGCTGCTTGAGCTGCGGTTAGCTTTGGTTTGCAGCCGCTTTTGGGGTTTTATAGCGCGTTTTTATGTGTGTGTGTGTGTATTTTTTAGTATACATATACATATATTTACAGAGCTTATCTTTGACCACACGTATGTTGGCAGAGCAAAATTGTTTTTGAAATTGAAAAATTGCAATACAAGCTGAGCCGCGTGTGTGTCTGGGTATGTGGGATCCTAGCAATGTTGACTAGCCCGCTGCTGCTGTAAGGCAAAATAATGTGATCCTCCCACACCCCCTTCCTAAACACCTCTTCCTGTCATTGCGCGTTATTGTACGCTGGTAAACAAGGCATATTCACTTTAGGCAAAAGTTTTAAGGCCACAAAGTTGCTGGTCAATCCTAAAAAAAAATCGAAGTAAAACCAATGCAACAACATAATTTTTTAATATGTGTATGATATGATTTTACGATCAACGATACACTTCTATAATATACATAAATATACCGCATTTCACTTTGATCATTTCACACTTCAATACAACATTGATAGTATCGACCTAATATTAATAGTTCATATTGATATTAAAAAGTTTCACCTTGGTATGAAAATATTGATAATATTAAAATTATATTGAAATACCAACTTGATATTTGATCTTATCTTTTTTCTGTGTGTGCGTGTGTTTTGTTTAAACAAACATAATTTTAGGACTGAACGGTTTCGCATGACTTATTGTCCTAGAGCCTGCTAAAACATTCAATGATCCAAGCTCGAATATTATATTGTTAAGCCTTTAAACTATACTTAATGTGAATCATCTTTAATTTCGGTAGGGACGATTTTAGTAGGAGTAAATTTTGATTTGAGCGTCACGTGACTCTGACGCCAACCATATTATGTTGCTGTGTTTGCTTTGTGCAGCGGCTCGGCACACATACACAAGACGGTTGGTAGGGTGATGGCAGGGGTAAGATTGGTGATGGGGGGGAGAGATGCAGAGATGATTTTAAGATCACACACCCACACCCAACATTTAATTTACAGTTCTTTGCCTATGGCTCAGCCAAAAAATCAAAACAGAGAAAACTACCACAACACCAACGAGAGAACAATATAGAGCGTACTCTTACTACTTTTGCTGTAAACGCGAGAGGGAGAGTGAGTGCTACAAAGTACCGATTGATTTAATTTCTGCGTCGCGCGACGCTGACGTCATTCATATTTTGTGTATTTTTGACTTGTGCAGTTTCCCGGCAAACACACACACACAAGAGGATGGGCAGAGGGGGGAAGTGAAGAGGTAGGAAAAATGTTGAAGAGGGGCAACTGGGTGGGTTCTGGGTGAGATCTGGGATGGATCAGGATGGGATCTGGGCAAGATCTGGGTGGGATCTGGAAGGGATCTGGGTGGGATCTGGGCGAGATCTGGGTGGGATCTGGGTGGTATGTGGGTGGGATCTAGATGGGTTCTGGAAGGGATCAGGGTGGTATCTGGAAGGGATCTGGGCGAGATCTAGGTGGGATCTGGGTAGGATTAGAGTGAGATCTGGGTAGGATCTGGGTGGGATCTGGATGGAATCTGTGCGGGATCTGGAAGGGATCTGGGTGGGATCAGGATGGAATCTGAATGGGATCTGGGCAAGACATCGGCGAGATCTGGGTGGGATCTGGAAGGGATCTGGGTCGTATCTGGTGGTATCTTGGGGGGTGAAACATCATCATTTATCTTTCGATCAGCGCATTAAACTTCCTGAAAAAATTAAAGAACTCTGCAGCAAGTGATCCTGTTTTTAGTATTTCTACTCCCCGTTTCCCGTTATTTGTCTTCTTTCAAAAGAGCGACCTTGCTGATTTATATATCATCGAGAGAACTTGTGATTTGAAAAAGCTCTTAAATTTATCATCTCCAGTTCGAACCTGAACCTTGGTTCAACGACCTTCTGAACCCGCTCCGTGAACCCGAACTCAAATCGTGACGCGGGTTCGAACCCCGGACTGGACCCATGTTGATTTGTATGAGGTTCAAGCTCATCCGTCCCATCCAAGGAATCTCATTGTGCGTTTTAGATTAGGTAGATTAGGTGCCTTAAATTATATATATTAAGCAACGATGTTGTAACTTTAAAATTGTGGCTATAAGATATAGTCATCCGATCTGGTCGTTCTCGACATATTAGCAGTGTGCAGTAAAAAGAAGAGTCTGTGCAAAGTTTCAGCTCGATAGCTATAAAACTGAGAGACTAGTTTGCATAGATACAGACTGACAGATGGACAGTCGGACAGACAGACAGACGGACAAATCTCAATCGACTCAGCTCGTCACCTTGATCAAGAATATATATAGTTTATAAGGTCGGAAATGAATGCGTTGCAAACTTTTGGGCAAAAAAATAATATCCTTTGCAAGGGTATAAAAACATTATTTTCAGTATTAAAATCCGAAAATTTGTATCTTATCAGCATAACCGAAACTTTCCGTTTGGTTTTTCTGTAACGTTATGCAATGCAGCTCACATTAAAATAAAATGTTTCTGTCTTTTCTGCTGCAAAGGTTGGCCTTTTTTTAAACTCGTGTAATTAAACATAAATAAATTTAAATATATCGTGAAAAAGTATAAAATAATGGGAATAAAATCGGGGAATATAAACTGCAGTTTTTTTTTTTGGCAAAAACCCTTATTTTTTTTTAATTTTTATGTTATATTTATGTTTTATGGTTATAATAATTTTTTTCATTGAGCCATTGTCCCTCCTCATCAAAAATATTTAATTTAATTTAATTTATTATCTGTATCTGCAAGCGGTCTGATCACAAAATTTGTAAATATTTGACAGTCTCTCATTTTTAAACAGTTTGACGGATTGAAATAATTTAAAATGGAAAATAAACGTCAAGGTATGTAGAAAAGAGTTGCATATGTGTTAAATTATATAAGCTTTTGTTTCGTTATGTTTTTTATGTTATAATTTATAAGTTTTACGAGTCTAACCTCAATATGGTAGTGTTTTGTGGAGCACAGTAGGATTCAAAAAGTGCTTATGTGGTAGTATGCGTTATTATGTATATATTTATGTAGAGTTTAAAACATAAGCGGATTTTTGCGGTTTTTCGATATATTTCAATAGGTGTCAGCGAGATTAATACTCGTCATGCGATTTGCTGGAAGTTTGCTTGGAAAAGCGTCGCAACACCAACGCCTCTTTCGACTGACGAAAATTCTTTTTCCATGCAGCAATATATTAACATGCGCTCAAAAAATATTGAAAAGAATTCCAATTGATATTCAATCTGCCAAAGGAAGTTATTGCACTTTTAAAGTTCCCAACATTTGAAGTTGCAGAACAGACATTTGAAGATTAAAGCAAAGAACAGAAATATAACTTTATTTAGGCATAACAATACCATTATAAAACGAGAGAGTAAGTTAAAGTCGGCTCTAAATTGATCTCGATATCTTAAAAAATGTGGAAGGTATTCAACATTTTTTATTGTGTGGGCGGGAGTGGCATAAATTTGAAACAAACTTGATCTGTATGGTGGCTCTGGCTCTTCTAGTCTCTGATATCTAGGTGTTTATACAAACGGACGAACAAGTCTATATCGACTCGGCTGTTGATGCTGATCAAGAAAATATATACTTTATATGGTCGGAAATGATTTCTTCTGCCTGATACCTACATTTGCTCGACTTTAGTATACCAATAGTACACAAGGTTTCAAGTTTCTTTTTGTTGCAAAATGCGGGTTCAACCTGCAGGTCCCTACATAAAAAATAGAGGCAAGCTGTTTGACAGTTTGTATGGCAGCTATAATATATAGCGGTCCGATATCGAAAAATCTTGTTGAAATTTATGTGAAAGCATTGAAAACTTATAAATACGAGCGTTGGGAGCGATAGCACTAAAAACAAAAAAGTTTTTCTCACTAAAACTAGTTTTTTAACCAATCGTTCCTATGGCAGCTATATGCTATAGTCATCCGATCCGGCCGGTTCCGACAAATGTGCAGCGTATTTATACCAAAAGCCTTTGTGCAAAGTTTGGTTAAGATAGCTTTAAAACTGACGGAGGAGATAGCATAGAAACAGACGGACAGACGGACGGACAGACGGACATGGCTATATCAACTCAGCTCGTCATGCTGATCAAGATTATATATACTTTATGTGGTCGGAGATGCTTCCTTCTATGCGTTACAAACATCCGGACAATTTTAATATACCCTCTCCAAGGGTATAAAAAATGTTTGTATATGATGTCGCTTCTAGCTAGTTTTTCTGTGTATATTACTAGTTTAAAAGATGCTTTGCTTTTATTTTAAGTAAAGCTTTCCACAAAATAATGTTTCAAGGGTAAATGGACTTCGGCTCAGCAAAAGTCAGTGTAGACCTTTAGTTAGTTTTTTTTTTTGTAGCCCCTCTGCCTTGCACCCATTTTATGTTTTGGCCTTTACTTTCTTCGCTTAGCATTTTCATTTTTGTTAGCCAGCGTCTGCCCCATTCTACCACTATTTTATACAACATACTACATATATGATGAAATATGCAGTCGGTGCCAGGCAGTTTGGTGTACGTAAAAATGCTTTGTGTGCTGGATTTTTTTCCCAAGGATATTCAGCAGGTGCTCACAAAAAATATCAGCCTGACTCTTGTGGCGGTGAAAGTTATGCAAATATTTAAATTAAGTACACCAAATAAAATAAAGGAGATAAAGGCATAAATAATGTGAAATGTGATATATTCCGAAATGCATTCACGGCATTCATATTAATTTCTATCATTGTCAACTAACTAAACAGCAAAAGAGCTCGTACAAAAACTGATTACAAAACTGAATCGCTTATTATCACATTTGGTTTGTCTCTGGAATGTGAATGTTTGTTTTTTTTTTTGTTTTTGTGCAATCCCCTTTTTATGTTGGCGCAATCCTTTTTAATGCGCACAATTAATTCCGTTCTGCATTGTCGCCTTTGACATGTGGCGGACTATCGCTCTCACACACACACACACCCGAAAGGCTTAGAATATAATAATGGCAAATCGGGTTGGTTTACACCACTCTAAAACCCCAAAAGCTCGCCTCTTTTTATCCTTTCATAATTATGACCGTTTCAGGTGGCCAAAGTCGCAATGTCGTTTTGCTATTTAAATTATTTTAGAGTGAGTGCGAGCGAACGCGGGAGAGCGAGTGAGGGAAAACATTGAAAATTAATTTCCATCTATTGGGTCAGCTAAAAACCATCAACAAATTGTTAGCGCAACATTTATTTGTTGTTGATTTTATTTGATTTCATTTGGCTTTTATCGAAAATGGAGGCTAAATGTTCATGTTTACACAAATTCCAAAATGCCAGCGTTTTTTTTTTTTTGGAATTATCTCTGGCATTGTGTGAACAAGTGGTAAATACGCAGAAAGAAGATACGGCCTCGGCTATTTTACATTTTATTTAAAAGGAAATAAAATTAATTTATTGTTTGTTTGTTCTAATAAAAAAATTATAAAGTAATCGACCCACACCAAAATTAAAAGGAATGATCGATAGTTGGTCTTTCACCCATTAAGGTGGCTCGTACAATTTTGACAAAAATTTGGAAAAAGAAAATAAAGGTAAAAACAAATAGGTTCTTCAAAACAAACTGAACTGAATAAATGTAGTGCTATTTTTATGCCATGTCCCTGGGATACAGTCAAGAGTCCTTTTTTATAAGCTTTTTACACTCTGTACCAAAAGTGGACAGCACGGGGGGGTCCAAAAATAAACGAACAAAGTGTATAGCAAAAACGAAATCAACGGTCTATTCTAAGAAAATGTTACTAAGAAACCATGGGTCTAAAATGAATTCGTAGTCCGCGCAAATCAACTTCAAATATTTATGTTACGTTTTCCGAAAAAACGAGTTGGAAAGTCGGTGAAGCTCAACTATAACATACTCTGTATTCCACAAAGTTTACATTTATCTCATAAATTTTATTTAGAAGCCACACAAAGTGATAAGCAAGTCCTAAAGTGAGTCCAATGCTGCCCTTCAACGTTGAACCGATGGTACCCATCAAAATTTTTTGTTTTCCTTATAACTCCACTATCGTTCATCTGATCTTAATAATTCCTTGGGCAAATTGATAAAAAATCAAGATTACAAAATATCTCTAGAAGGTACCAATCATCTATCTGCAAAACTGCGGGAGATATGAGGTATTTTCTTACTTTTAGGGGCGGAAAGGGGCGTGGCAACCTGTATTATAAAAATTTTTCTGCCTTCATCTACAAGAAGTAATTGTCCCATACAAGTCAAACCACTATCTGTTACCATGTATTGGCAAGCCACAGACCAAGAAATGATAAAGATCGGATGAACGGTTCTCAAGATATGAGCAAAATAAAAAAATGTTGCATACTTTTCGGATGGTCACCCTAAGGAACGCTGGAACACTGTTAAACATGTTTTTTTATGAGTAACGGGTATATCGAAGTCGGTTAGAGTCGACTTTAACTTGCGCTCTCCTTTTTGCATGACAATGTAAACAAAAATATCAAACCAACTTAAATTTAAAATTATTTATCTTCATAATAAAAACATTAAGTCTCCCATGTCAATCAGTTTTTAGTCCTAGCTCTTCAAGAGACTGCAATTCAGTCAATTACTATATGAACCCAGTTTATTAATTTGGCTTACCTAAAACATGCCCAAATCGACATGCTGGAGTCACCACTCTCAATTCACTTTTTCGTCCTGAAAGTCATCTCAAATGTCATTGTCATCGGTCAACCCTTATGGCAGCCATCGGTCGGATGCCTGCTCTCAATAACCAGATACATTTCAGATGAGGAAAGTCAGGCCAATGCAAACAATTGGCAATGGTTAGCTGGGCTGAGCATTTGATTAAGTGCCAGTTGAAAATTGAATGATTGTAACCCGATATGCGGTGGCCGAGATTGAAGTGTTAAGTGGTCCACATGCACAAGGCGCAGGACCAGGAACACGGCTTGGTGACAAATAATTGCATACTCGCGGTATGCGCCTTCTTCGCTTTTCTTTTTCTGTTTGCGTTTTTTTGTTTTTGACAAGGATGCGACATATCAGAGCCTGTCTGCAAACGATGAATGTGCGGCATTTTAAACAATATAAATGTCGGCACTGCAAGACGACGACGGACGCCTGTGCCTGTGTGGGAGGGAGGGCATGACCACCAATTAACGCAAGGCGATGCTTCCTTTCTGACGGCAACATAATGTGTGCACACACGTTCGCCCATCTCGGTGCGGGTGCATTGCGGTGATATTTGTGTGCGTGTGTTTGTGTGTATTGTATGTTTTCACAAGAGAATGCAATTTAAATTGCATTAAAATTGATTGAATTCATGGAACGCAGTTGCCGGGTCCGCTATCCCGGCCGCTGACTGCTTGCCAGGCATCCTGTCAATAGATGTGAACGTGTGTGTGTGTGAGCGAGCTTACGAGTGTGCGTGGCGTTGGTTCAGTGCAGCGTTAAGTGGGAAGCCAACTTTAAAAAGTGTTGTTTACACACAGAAGTCTCAGCGATGCACTTAACCTCTGCCAAGGCAATAATTCAATTAAAACAAACAGGATAATGCCTGGCGCTTAACAGTTATTGCTTATTATATTTAACTGCCTACGAAATTTTAGTAATGGAAACAGAGAGGAAATAAACGAATTTTTTCAAAGGATCCTCTGTGGTGCTGCACCGTGACATCTATTCATGCATTTCTCCTAAAGAAGAGAGAGGCATTGGGAGGCCTGGTTGTAACTTATAGCTGTACGGACTTAGTCTCTACATGACAAGAGACGTCCATTAGAACGTGAGGGCCGATATATGTATGATTGTCTGAAGTGTGCACTAGTTTAGACCTCAAACGGAAAAATTTAAAAAGTAGGTCTCTGCATTCCCAAAACTATTATTTGTCTTATCGTTAATTACAGTGAAAATAAAAGAAATTTTGATTTAATTTTAAAAGGACGCGAACAAGCTTTAAAGTGTTGAAATAAATTACTCCAATTCAACTAGATTCATCAAATACAAAATTATTATCTCGTCTTTTGAAATAAAACACAAAGAAGTAGTTTTTTATAGTTTTTCAAATTCGATTAGTTTTTGAATAATATCAACGTCGACTATTTTTTAACACTGCGTATGAGTTATTCACACAATGTTTGCAACAAAAGCATTTATAGGGTATTGATAATCCAACTCAAAGTCGAAAAATTTTTCAACTTTTTCGCCTAATGATTATAGAAAACGAAAAAGGCAAAGCTAACTTCGTCTGTGCCAAAGTTTTAACACATTTGAAAACGCTTGTCTTAACGGTTAGCGACTTCGACCAAACTTTGCAGATCAGCTTAAAAACATTTAATATTACCCATGCCCGTGTTTGAGAGCGGTAGTATTAAGAAAGCTTCTCTCATTAAAACCCATTTTTTGACCGGTCATTTGTACGGCAGCTACAAAAAGTAGTCATCCGATCCGGTCGGTTCCGACATATTAGCAGCGTGCAGACAAAAGAAAGACTCTGTGCAAAGTTTCAACTCGATAGCTTCAAAACTGGGGAACTAGTTCGCGTAGAAACAGACGGACGGACGGACAAAGCTTTATCGACTCAGCTCGTCATGGTGATCAAGAATATATATACTTTATGTGGACGGAGATGATTCTTTTATGCGTTGCAAACTTCCGGGCAAAATTTAATACACTTTTCAAGTGTATAAAAATATACGTATCCAATTTAACTTTTACAGGTTGGGAGCAGACGATAGGTTCTAGCTGTCGGTGGCTTTGGGTAACCATACACTGTTCACTGGGATGATTGGTATAACACTTTATATATGTGCTCAGTATTGATTGGTGGCAAGGGGAGGGGAATAACACTTGCAGCGCACAGTGTAAGATTTTGCCAATCTAGGGGGACTTAATTGAAAAAAATTATTTTTAAGGTCAATGAGCTTTTAGGAGTCAATTTAGATATGTTCAAATGTTACGAAAACAAGCCCAAAACAAAACCAAAAATTTTTGTTCAGAAGATAACGGTACTTAAACCGGTGCATTTGAAATGCATGCAAAATTGCATTGCACAACGAGCATCAGTTGAGAAAGTTTAGTATTCTCAATTGGATCGTGTGGCCACTGCGAGCGGTCGAACTTATTTTTCCCATAATTGTGGAAGCATTATTGATTTTTAGCGCTATAAAGGGACTTCATAAGTGGCATACAACATTTTTGTTATTTTTTGGAAATAAGTGCGAAAAAGTAGGTATATTTTTAACAAAATTCTGTATTTAGTGGAAAAAAACTAACAACATTCAATCACATTCAAATCAACCAAAACATACGTATTTTGCAGAAAACTATTCTGAATCAGGATCAGAAATAAAAAGTTGCTATTGTTTTGCACAAGGACCTTTAATTAAGCAATGAGTGATATAAAACGGGCAGATTTTTTCAAGCTTTGTGTAAGAAACGCAAAAACCGTTAAGCTTAAATCACTCCTAGAGCACGCAGCGATCATTTTGGCAATGATATTGATGAATGTTGCATGCCATGAATTTGAGTCGAGGTGGACCAGATCTAGGAGAGATAAGTCCAGAATTATGACCGATAATGCAAGTTGGCTTCAGAGCAAAATAAAAGGCGATGCTATATAAAAGGCGATGCTATACCTCAAACCGCATCGAAAGAGCTATAAAACTATTTTCTGATCAATCTAGTGAAGAAAGTTGTGATTCAAATTCAGATTTTGATTAAATTTGTCAAAAAAAATTTCGCTTAATCTCTTTATCAACTTTGAAATGGAAATCGTTTTTTTTTTTCAATAAATGATTTACCTTTGAAACGCATACATATTTATATTTGTAAGGTCAATACTTTTGAAGTTACAAGCAAAAACATGAACATTTAACAAAAATCGTAAATCTAAAAAAATTTTTTTTTTTTCATGATTAATTTTAAAAAAAAATTTTTAAATTGGCTAAAATCAGAACAAAAAATACTAACCTGACACTTTTTTGAAAAAAAATTTTTCCTTTTTATACCCTGTACCCATTGAAAATGGGTAAAAGGGGATCATGAAGTTGTGCAAATGTATGTAACAGGGAGAAGGAAGCATTTCCGACCCTATAAAGTATATATATTCTTGATCAGCATTAACAGCCGAGTCGATTTAGCCATGTCCGTCTGTCCGTCTGTCCGTCTGTCCGTCTGTCCGTCTGTCCGTCTGTCCGTCCGTCCGTCTGTCCGTCTGTCCGTCTGTCTGTATGAACGCGTAGATCTCAGAGACTATAAGAGATAGAGATACAAATTTTTGCATGTACATAGGTATTGGCCGTACGCTGATCAAGTTTGTTTCAGATTTGCAAAATTCCCCCCCCCCCCCCCTTAAACCGCAAAAAACTGTCAGAGCCACAATTTTAAAGTTACAACATCGTCGCTTAATATATATTATCTTAGGCCTATAATCTATCTATTCTGAAAAGCACATTGAGATCTGAGCAAAAACACAGAAGTTATTAACGAAACAATTTTTGCACCCCCCCTCCCACCACGCTTTGCTCATTACGCATTACGTTCGCTGCTTGCGCCCGCGTGTGTGAGGGCGGGTTTGTGTGTATGTGTGCGTGTGCGTTTGTTTGTGTATGTGTGTGTTTGTCAATTGTACAGGGTATTTTGAAGTCGAGCTAACTCGACTGCAATGGTCTTACTTGTTTTTATTGCGGATTGTATGTTAAAAAAGTGAAAATTTTCTGGTTTTTACGTACTTTACGCCCTTTAAGGTGCCACGCCCACTTTAACTTTTCGTCCAAAAATTTCTTTGGGAAATTTCTGAACATTCAGTCCAAAGTTCATGTCGATAGCTTGAAAAATACGACCGCTATTGAATTAAGTCCCCCTAGATTGGCAAAATCTTACACTGTGCAGCGGTGAGATTTCGTTCAGAGGAGTCGGGAGTCGGGCTGGCTTGGGCGATACGTTGCTCTAAGACTTGGATGTCGGCCTTCGCATCAATTATACCCGTTCCTCCTGTGAATTAGCCAAAACTTCACTGCCTGCAACGAATCACACGCGATCGCCTCAAAGTTTGGCCATGCACTGGCTTAGGAAAAGCTTTTAGTTAGGCTTTCGGTATAGACTTGGAGCCAATTCTATTAAAGAAGAAAACGAAAGCACCAATTGTAACCAATATGCACCAATGTGGAATTGATAGGTCAAATATATATTTACCCTGGCGGAATTGGCCCCGTTATGAAAGAACTTTTCAGATTTTCGATATTTCGTAGGGGTTTCCGTATCCGATGGTTGAAATTTGACTCTTTTTCGACGGAGCACCAAGCTAACAATTAAAATTTCAACCTATCAGCTCTCAGCCAATTTAATTCCATTAATTGGAGTTAAGTAAGAACTTACGGTTTGAGTAATAGATTCACTTCAGGTTATAATTATTTTTGTTTCTGAGCAAAAAATTTTCGGTCGAGCTTAGCGCTCTCAACTTATCACATTGAGCAACACGATGGAAAAGAAAAGCCATGCCACTCGGAAGTCGCAGAAATATGATCTGGCGGAAATATAAACTTCTTCTTACCCAAATTGGTTAGGAGTTGTCAAACTGACAGCTTAGAGTTGCCAAGTGGAAAGCATACAGAGTTTCCAAGCAACCCGTTTAAAAGGTTATCTGTGCTATTCTTTTAGGCCTAGCATAAATATTCTTAAGAGCATTTTAGCTTAATGCTCATAAACTACAAATTGAAGATCGAGAGTGAAGACTATGTGGTTGAAATGAAAAATTTGAAACAAATGGAACAACGCGTTCAATTTTGCTGCAAGAGAATTAAAAGAATTTGGGGAAAATGCAGTCGACAAAGAGATACAGTTTTGGAAAAGCATTCTGATTGCCTTGCGAAAAACAAAGCTGTTTTATTGGATTGTAATGTACAAATATCTATGAATGATGGTCAAGACGATGACGAAATCGATGAGAAAGCTACTGATTATTTGCGTGAATATTTTTTTGTTAATGTTGGGGGTGGTTTGATGTGATTTGCAGGGACTTAGGCACACCCACTGTGTGGTTTATTACTTACTTGTTATAATATTACAGAGCTATGAAATAAGATTCACTATGATTTCTCCACTGGAAGTGTTTCCGTTTCTGTCTATTCGTTTGTCTGCCCGTCTGTCTGTCCGTCTGTTTCTATGCTATCTCCTGCTTGAGTTTTAAAGCTGTCTAAACCAAACTTTACTCGAAGTCTTTAGGTACAAGTACGCTGCACATTTGTCGGAACCGGCCGGATCGGATGACTATAGCATATAACTACCATAGTTGCTGCCGCTGCAGATGGCCACTACATTTTACTTTACAAAGAGTCCGTTCAGAATCTACAAAATTAGGGAGACTTTTCTCCAAGAACTCTACAACAGGTCGATGCTGGTGTTGACCAGGAATGGCTTAATGACAGGCCAAACCAAACTAAAAACAAAACAAAACAATTAAGGCACTCTTAATCTGGTAGGAATGGAGCGGTGGATTTGCATGTTGCTTGCCACGCCCCTAATTCTGTACCCACCCAACCATGGTCTTTAAATGTTGTTGTTGGCTGAAGACCCCATGCCGTCGAAAATAATTAAGTCTAAAAATTCATTTTCTTAGATATTTTTAACAAAAATACTATTTCAAAATACTCCATGTTACAATCTTTCATTGTTCAATAACAGTTGTCTTCATGTCGACTCATCACGTGAATGGGAGTCAAAAGGCGTTCATGACTTACTATGCGAGGTATCATTTAGTCGAAATTGGTTCATGAAATTAAATTAGTTTATCATTTAATACGTCCAGGTGTAGAAGTCTGTGCATAACAATTAATTAAATAAGTCCTAGAGTCGTTTCCATTTCAATTTTCTGTCTTTCTTTTCTCGTCTTATATAAACAGCTGATCGTACACGCACTTTATATTGTCAATTGGTCAGCCCCACACATATCAGCATTTTTTAAGTTATTTTAACATTTTTGAAAATCATAATTAAAACAAAACACTCGGTTTTATGATCTTCTTGTAACCGTTGTTGCTTATCAGTGAATGCAGCGACGAAACAAAAGCAAAATACATATAACTGGCTGGTCTGCCTACTCACATTTGGTAATACATACGAATGTCCCTGTTTAAATATGCATGTAGGTACCAAGGTGATGTAAAGTCAGGTGGTTATTCTTGGACTTGCAACTGTGGCTGCAGACTTATATATTGTGCTTTGGTTTGATCTCCATACGGTCGGGAAATATATAAAAGTGGAACAATTATGCATGCAATGGTTTAAACTCACCCTCCGAAAAGCGCTCCATGGTTCTCAGACGGTTTTTCTGCTGCTATTTGAAGTTGGAAAATTATTTCATTTTATATTTGCGATTAAACACATTAGCTAAAGGAGAATTGGTTGAACTTTTGGGTCACGCAAAAAAATATGTGGGTGAACTTGATAGTTTGAGAGCCACTGGGCTACTCTGCTCAGCCGATTTGCACTCGCGTGGTTTCTTTATCTCTTTTTCTTAACATACGCATGTATGTGTGTACGATCACTTGCTTTTACAATTTACAGCATTTGTATAATTTTTGATTTGAGAGCAAAAAAAATGTTTACTTCCCACTTGAAACCTTTTGGGACATCTGAGCTGCGGGTTAATTACCCAGATTTCACTGTTGAAACACCTTTAGTAGGCCAGTAGGTTTAGTAGGTTTCTGCTGGCCACTACACGAAGATTTACGCCAGTAGTTATGCCGCCCGGGGCGGAAGTCGACTTTGCCACCCCCCTTCCCCCTTGAATAGTCCTAAATTTTAACCTTTTTTCTATAATTAAAATTAAGTTTTTCTAATTCTTTCCATCAAAAACTTCTCTGTAACATAAAGGGACGTACGCTGGATTTTGATTAGGAATGACGAAGGCCTTAATTGTGAGGGGGTATTATTTTGCAAAAGTTTGTATCATTATTGGAAAAATTCTTGGGGATGTATAATAAAAGGTGCGAAAATTTTTTCGCAAAATCCGCGGAAACGTATTTTACATATCTTCTTAACCAAAATTTAAATACAAATTGACTTCGATGGGCCGAAAAAAAATTGTTTTGAGGTCGAACATGGTTTTCTAGTTTGATGGCAAATGCGTTTCGAAATTAGTTTTTTACTTCAAAAAAACGTTCCTTGTAGGGTGCCTGCAAAGATTTTTACTGGAGGCTGATATAATTGGACGAGTTGGACTACGTTTTTTGGAAACATAACTCAACATAATAGAATTGTAAGCTCCAAAAATTCGGAAAATAGCACGAAATAGATGGACGCGAACTATGATGAATTAATGTGAAAATATTTATTCTTGTTTGATAATTATTTTTTTATAATTAACACTATACATTGTTTTTTTTTAGTCCATGTAACAAACTGTTAAAGAACTCATTCTGTATTGATTACAAAGTATATTTGAAAACAACTTTCTGATTTTGCTCATTGGAATAAAATTTTTGGACTTTAATATGGAAATTGTGGTTATTTTTTTTGATAAAAACAATTTTTTTTTAATTATTGTTCAGTTGACACAACTTTGTTTCATAAGAACTTTTCAAGGCATACTACATATCTGCACCCTCCTGCATACTCCCTTGAGCATAATCAATATAGCAGCATGTTTGACTCTGTCTATGGTAGACCTCTGCTCTTTAATACCTTAATACTGATTCGTAAGCTTTCAAAAATGCATTCAATGAATATTTCTTATATTACTAGATCTTGAAGTGCAGAATCTTGCAACGTTCTCCATATTGAAATGACAGCAAAGTCTAAATCACTTTCAGAAATACCACTATTTCTTAATTTAAGAGAATAATCAATATACATTTTGTAATTATTTAGCGCCCCTGAAATTTGCTGCCCTTAAATTTGCCGCCCCAAAAACTTCCCGCCCCTGAAACTCACAGCCCTCAAAAATTGCCGCCCCTAAAAATAGGCCGCCCGGGGCGGGCCGCCGGCGCATTCGCCGGAGGTTGTTAAGCTAAGCTTTAAATAACTCAAGGCGACTTTGCGACGTTGGTAGCAGAGGATTCCAATAGAGGTTGTATGAAAGACCTTTAGGAAAAAACACACTTTATCAGGGACGGAGTCCACGAGATTGATTTTCTCAAATATTTCTACTTACAGCCACAAATATTGTGCGAGACGGATAGCAGTTTGTACATTGCACTGTGGGTCGAATTCCCAAATAATTGGCATAAAGTCGAAAATTTCATGGAAACAAAACTCATTTTTAATAATACACCTTAAAAATACATAGTCTATGTACAAAGAATCGAATAATATTTTTGATAGTTTGGCAACCCTGAAATTGTTATCGATTATCGAAGTCAGGTGATGAGTGCAGTGATTGTTGCGATAAAATTGGCTACAAATATTTGTTGTTTGTATATTTGTCACTATATTTTCAGAGATGCGCAACATAGAGATATCGATATATCGGTAGATTCGGTATAGCGATGGCTTGGCGGCAGTCGTGAGTCTCGGGGAAAATAGGGGAGGGGAAAATTCCCGTGGGTAGAAAATTTCCCAACTTTTCAAGTAGACTGTTCAAAGTGAGTCCGGAACCGAGGTCGAAGCCCAGGAAAGAGGAGAGAAAGATCAGTCGCTTTCAAGGGCAAAGAAAGTCAAGCCGAAAATTTTTGGAAGTTTCTTTTTGAGAACAAAGATTTAAATAAAGAAAAAAACCAGCGGCCAAATTTTTAAAGTATATAAAATTTAAAGTTTTAAGTGAAAGATTTCCCGGCTCGGTGAGTTAGCTAAGTGAAGTGTATGAGTGGCCACTAATATTTTGGGAATTTGTGCAGGTGTAGCCGACGAACATCATCCCAATTAAGACCAGACAAGTCACCGAGACGACAGGTCACCGGGGGAAAGGATTGGCCACCACCTCCAGGTGGCCCAGGTTTTTATACCCTCTATTATTTTTATATTGACTGAACATATAAAAAGAAAATCAGCAGCGGTTATAAGGCTGTCTGGGCCTTAAGCTTTTGGCAGAGCAGGCAGCAGAGTTTTTTGGTTGATAAAAGAGGCTACATTTTTAAACCTACTAATCCTGCAACCACATCACGAACAAAAACATACAATTTGCCCGAGAGGCGAAATTAAAATCATCACGCCACACATACATATACATATTTAAAAAGTTAATTTATTTATTTATTTATTAAGAACTTAAAAGAAACACAGAAAACTTACACTCATACTACAACTTAAAACGTAAATTAACCTACCAAAAAGGAGGAATTATGCACCCATATTAAATATTCCCTAGCTCTAAGTATCTGTCATATATTTATTTATTATTTATTTACTTACCTTGTATACGTCCCTGTGGTACCCAGGATAGGAAAAGAAATGTCTGTGAATGTTAGGAAATTGTTTAAATATATATAGTCTGAAAGTGAGAAAGAATCATGATGGCTTAAAGTGTTTATGATGGGGTGAGATAAATATGACCTAAGGCGAAAGTGAGGAAAATAGGGAGTTGGCCAACAACAATTTGGCAGCCAACTAATGGAAGGGGGGCAACACCAAAGGCAAGGCACAACATCTGCCTGCCCACAGATAAATCCGAAGGTAGTAGCGAGGCAAGTGACCGGGTAATAGTTCCAGAAAAAAGAAATAAAATATAGATTATTTTTTTTGTTATCCGATTGTCCATATATCGGGGTCGTGCTCACCCCTGAGCCAGCCGTTAGCTAGCCGGCAACCGATAGATGGATTCAGAAAAAAAGTCGGTACATAACAGATTTTGTAATGAATGTCAAAATAAAGAAGAAAGTGTGTATTAAGAGATAATAGTTATCCCGCTTGCGGCTTTTTGCGGCTTTTGCGGTGCTTTAAACTTAAAGATGAACTTGAACTCTATCATCCAACGCTGCTGGTCGTACGAATGGCAACTCTTCTGCTAATACAAACTGAATATTTGCCCAACTGAAGGAATGTACGCTTAAAATTTGACTATAAATTACTACAAATTTAATTATAATTTACATTTTAGCTTTTTATTCACAGTTCTCAAAAGTTTGTTTTCAGATTACGCAGTGTTGCCATATAAGGGCGGTCGGGGTAGGCGTTGTTTAACTTAACATTTTGTTTAAATATTATATGTGTTACATCTATTAAAAGTACCAAGTTTCGACTCGATATCTGCAACACACGACTTTATGCCAATTATTTGGGAATTCGACCCACTGTGCATTGGCAGCGTAAAGGTAGTTTTTAGCAAACAATTTTGTCGGATGGCTCAGTATTGAACGGATTAAGTTCAAAGGTTTACTACCACTTTATCCAAAAAGAAACTTTAGCTGCTTGTGGAAGGTTGGCCCATCGGCTCTTGGCGACTTCTCGAAACGGAAAGACTGAGCAGAGGAAATGAAGCTTGAGGGAAGCCTCAGAATAAGCGAATCGAAAACAGTTTGACATCTGTCACTTTGATCGATTACGATCTCTAAGCTCCTCGCAGCTAGGTTCGTGTCTTGGATAAACCCGCCAACCAACAGAAAACAGAAGACTTAGAAAAATAACTAAGGGTAACGGTAAATCATTTTCTGGTTTTAATTAGACAATGCATTAGATGTTTTCAGTTTTTGCTATATGTGACCATTACATTTTAAAATAATAAAATTCGAAGAGTTGCAAATCGCTGTACATTTGTTAGTTTATTCGTGCCGAAATGGCAAACCTTACTGAGCATTTTTGGCAATACTACATGTTGCAAAACGCGCGTCAACTGTCTTAACAGTCTTAACTTTTTTAACACCATCAGCCCATTTGACGACCTACGGTTATACATGATTGTTTTTCTACTCACCTCTTCGTACCTTGATTATCTTTCTTCTCTTTGCTTTTCCTCTGCTTGTCCACTTAATCTCTGTCCCCAGCCCCCCTCTATCTGGAGTCTGACCATCGATAGCATCTACAATTCACATATCTTCTTGGGCGAGCTGTCGTCTGCGCAACTAAATTGTCCAATTGTCGCCCAGTTAGGCTTCGTATTTATTCATTACATTTAATCACCTTGTTTCAGCGTTCATCTCTACCCAAGAGCCACCCACGTAGTACGTACCTCTGTCGGCCAAGGCAATTAAATGTAATTAAACGTAAGATTAACTCTAATTATAATAAATTAAATGCCATGTCGTTTGTAAGCAGAGATCCGAGGCGTTCGCATCAAGCAAAATGCAATTAAACATTCACGTACATTTGTGGGGCGAAAAAGGGCAGGAACAAATCCAGGCTGATTAAGGCCCGGTTAAGACCCCAGCAAGCTGTAAAATGCAACTGCCATGCCAATGCCAATCCATTTGCATAATCAATGCATATTTGGATGCGGCCATAAATTAACAAATAGAATTTAATTGCATACTTTTGGGCGGTGTCGCGGCGTCGTGCACACAAATTAATAATTCATTAATGCGCATTAATTGTTGGAGAAACAAAACCGAAAGCATATCGAATGGCATCAATGCATATGCTCGCCTCTTTCTCCCGCCGACTGCGTTTCACTGCGCGTAATCGCCTCAATTGCGGCAAATTAATTGCAGCCTTGGTTAAATAACACAGTTTAGTCTAGAATTTAGTGGTTGAGGTGACAAAACGGCCCGTGAAATATTGGGGGGAAGATGGGGTATGACAGACGCGGAAAACGGCAGAAATGAAAACGTTGCGGGCGCCGGAAAATATAAAAAATTTAACAAGAAAACAAACCTAAAAAATCTTTAATTGTTCACAAAAAACAAAAATAGAAACAACAATACCAAAACAGTCAAATAAAAGGAAGATTAAAAAATTCGGTCGTAGTAGAAAAAAAAAAATGATTTTTTTATATTTTTCAGTCGTTTAAAAATGAAAGCGGCAAAACGATTTTTGAAATATCGTGTTAAATCAAACAGACGATTTAAAAAAACAAAAACCCAACCTGTTTTTCTAAAAAAACATTTAGTAGTACCTAAAAAAAATTTAAAAAAAATTTCAAAAACGAGCCAGAAAAAATTTGAAACGATTTTTAGATCACCATTCAAACATACTAAGAAAAATACGATTTTTTTTTTATTTTGTAAACTAGGTTCAGACTAAAAAATAACGCATTTACGCAGATATCGTTTTTAATACATTATATTTGATTTTTCCACGGACTTTCGAGTGCATCAACGGGCATGCCGCTCGGCCTTTGTCATCTATGCGGCTCCCCCCGCAGCTGTGCCATGCAATTTCATTTCATTTGTTGCCCCTTCTGTTAAACTGCTACCTTTTGTTCAGTGCAGCAGTTCCCGCTGTGCACATGACATGCATTTATTAAACGCCGCACAAAAAACTGCAAAAATATGACGGGAAAAATATCGAGAGAATCGTGGGAAAAACATAGTCTGCCACTGCGCCTTGTTCTCGTGTTAAGTAGATTGCTATAATTGTGTAATTATGGCATTTATTATAACGTTTCGTTTTAATTCATTGCCCAGGCGATTGTTTGAACTCCACAATGGCTTGACAGAAGTGTAGCTTAAAAACCATATCCTGGATAATCAGATAGCATATTTTTCGCCTTGGCTACTTTAAGTGTGATTGTGAATTGTAGTCAAATTAGTTCCATTTTCCTTTCGAGTATTTATCTATATCAGGGATCGAATAGGTTTCGTAGGTTGTTTCCATAGTTTTAGTTGAAAACCACAAAAATCTTTATTGTAGTGCAGGGTTTTACCCGGACTGTGGGTTTTCCTGTAGCGTAAGCTTACACTTTAAATTTCAATTTTCCTTTCCTTTTAGAATCTTAGAATAATCTTTCTCCATTCCCAGGTATATCCTAAGGAATTCACCCCTATTGCCTAAGTCCTCATAAAGCACTCAGTGCCCTGGACTATATTCATGTCAGTATTTTAGTTAGTCTTGGAGGGTTCCACGTCTATTCAGCACAAAACAATTTCAACACGTCAATTCAACACCCGTCAATTCAACACAAGAACTATTAAACACGAACAAATTCAACACATCACAATTATAACACAAGATATTTCAACACATATACAATTTCAACATAATCCATATCATCACAAGGCAATTGGTGGTGGTTCAGAACTTCTAGTCATAGATCTTCTGGACCTAATGGGGACGTATGTGGTCAGGTAAAGCTTCTGATCGGTTCAACTTGGCGAACCCAGAGTGATCCTGGCTTACTACGTCTCAAGTCGACTCACACCTCCTCGTGGTGACCACCGGAAGTAGTGGCGATGCACCCGCATTTGCTGCTGACTAACGTGAGCGGAATATTCATCGGACGTTACCGCACTCCAAGAAATGCGATGGATTGGATACGGATGCAAGATAATAGCGCTACCACAGGATAAGACAGGAAATAAAACACCCCCCTACCAAGCACGTGTTTGGGTGCGGCTTTGCAGTGAGTGATAAACTGCGCCACTCTGTCATCAGCTTTACACCAGTTGACGAGCGGCTTGCCGCGCTCAGACTTAAGGCAAAATATTTTAATATTAGTCTTATCTGTGCTCACGCGCCAACAGAAGACAAGAAAGAGCCGATAAAAGACGAATTCTATGAGCGCCTGGAAAAACTGCGGGCCGGAACATGGTCGTAAGTAGTACCAGATTTGAACATAGTGACATCCATGAGGCGACCTGAAAGTCCCCTGATCAACGAACTCGAAACCAGATTGATCACGTTGTAATCGACGGAAGGCATTCATCAAGTGTACTAGATGTGCGCGCGTTTCGAGGAGCCAATATTGACTCGGATCATTACCTTGTTGCTGCCAAGGTACGCACACGGCGCAGTGTGGCGCATGCCTCACTCACTGGCACACGTCGAATCTCACATGGACCTCGAAGCCTACACAGCTAAACTCGCCCAACTGCTCAAGGAATCCCCCCATTCCCTCCGTATAAGCGAACAATGGAACGTATACACCTCAGAGCGGCTCCGTCCGCCGGTCCCTCAAGCGTGTCGACCGCACCAGAACCTACGAGACTCGTCGGAGTACCGTGTAAGCGTTCAGAAGGAAGAGAGTAGAAGATACGCCGCGAGGAAGTCTAGATGTCATTCGGCATGAGTGAGACTCGAAAATGTTACCAAAAGATTAAGCAATTAACAGAAGGTTTCAAGCCCAGAGTCGCACAATGCAAAGACGAACAGGGGAATCTGGTCGCAGATCCGCAAGTGGCGCTGAATAAATGGAGAAGTTACTTCTCCAACCTACTGGGAGGCGATGACGAACAGGATGCCGCCATTAGAGAAGGAACGATACCACCAATCGACAACATAGAGATAGACCCCCCAAACCAACAGGAAGTCTGTTTAGCCATAAGAAGGCTAAAGAACAACAAGTCGCCAGGCGCTGATGAGCTGCCCGCTGAATTGTTCAAGGCTGGAGGCGAAGAATTGGTAAGGTGCATGCACCAACTTCTGTGCCGTATATGGGTTGACGAAAGCATGCCCGACGATTGGAATCTAAGTGTTCTCTGTCCAATCTTTAAAAAAGGAGACCCTGCAGTTTGCGCCAACTACCGCGGGATCAGTCTCCTCCCCATCGCATATAAGGTTCTGTCCCGCATTATTTGTGAACGTCTTAAGCCGTTTATTGATACACTGATTGGACCTTATCAGTGTGGCTTTAGACCTGGTAAATCCAACAGACAGATTTCCACCGACAAATCGGAGAAACTATCAAACACACCATCTTTTTGTTGACTATAAATCAGCCTTTGACACCGATAAGTCAAGCTTTTCAAAGCCCTGCTACTGGTTTCCACCAAGTACGTCGACTTTCATGATGACGTTGGAAGACGAACAGGTACCTTATCGTGTGACTTCTTTAATCTACTGATGGAAGATATACGACATGCCAACAGAACCGGCGGAGATTTATTCATAAAAATCTAATGCTACTTGCATATGCCGATGATACTGACATTTTCGGCAAACCAAACGGCAGTAAGCAAGGCGTTTCAGACATTGAGAAGGAATCTAGATTAATGGATTTAGCGGTAAATGAGGACAAGACGAAGTACCTAGTATCCGCGGACAAAAAGTCGTTGCGACTTGGACAATCTTTTACAATGGAGGGGTACAACTTTAATGTTGTAGAGGATTTCGTCTACCTCGGAACGATGATAACCAGCAAGAACAACATCAGTCTGGAAATCCGACGAAGAATCACTCTTGCGAACCGATGCTACCATGGGCTAAGTAGGGAGTTTAAGAGCAAAGACCTCAAGCGAAGAACAAAAATTGCCTTGTACAAGTCGCTTATCATCCCGGTCCTGCAATATGGCGCAGAAGCATGGACAATGGCAGCAGCGGATGAAGCGGCGATTGGCGTGTTTGAGCGAAAAATTCTCCGGAGGATTTATGGACCTTTAAAAGTCGGCGATGATTTCCGCATTCGAAGAAACGACGAACTATATGAGCTCTATGCGGACACCAGCCTGGTCAAGCGCATAAAGCAGCAGCGGCTGCGCTGGCTAGGACATGTCGCTAGGATGAAGGAAGTATATGGAGGCGGCAAGGTGGGAAGACCACCACTAAGATGGGAAGACCAGGTGCGGGAAGACATTGCCAAGCTTGGTGTGACCAACTGGTGGCAGCTCGCACAGAACAGAAGCGAATGGAGAGCGTTAATCGCAGAGGCCCAGACCGTCGAACGGTTGAAATGGCCATTAAAGAAGAAGAAGAATCACAAGGCAATTGAACATCGCTAAATTTCAACACAGTACAATTTTAACACTGGAAAATAGAACAACAATTAAAAAAAATTTAAATTTAATTTTTAACCTTCAAGTAGCAAAGTCAGTCGAACCTGACTTTTTAAAATTTCCTCCGAAAGTGTATGCACTTTTGAAAGCACCTTGTGTCACCCTTCTTTCCCGAGATAAATTTAATTGTGTTTAATTTGTAATGTGTTGAAATGACGTATGTTTTATTAACTTTTTGAAATTGGTTTGCATTGATTATACTGGGAGTTTTTTTTTAGTCGGCGGGGGATGAAGGTTGCGAATGTGCGAGTGTATAGACCTGATGTTATTACTACACGGCTCCACTTCTATTCAACACAAAACAATTTCAACACGTCAACTCAACACAAAACAAATTAATTAATTCATAAATTTTTTATTAAATTTAAATTAGTTTGTATTGAATTAACGAAGTGTTAAATTGTTGTGTTGGGTGAAATGACTAATAAAGGTGGTGTTGACTTTTTTTGTTGGATTTGTTCCTGTTTTATTTCTTTTGTGTTGAATTAACGTGTTGAAATGTTGTGTTGGGTAAAAAGACTTAGTGATGTATTGACGTGTGCTGAAATTGTTTTGTGACGACTTTGTTTTGTGCTAAATTTGTTTGTGTTGAAATGACGAATTATTGTGTTGGGTGAAATGACTGTGTGTTTTATAGACGTTTCACCGTCTTGGAGTAGTGTCCCAGGTATAACATCTCATTTTAACAAAAATTTTATAATCAGTTCATATTACTACCTAAACAACAGTAAGATTTCACCTTTTCCCTTAAACTCTTGCGGCATTCATTCTCAGCTGCATTTATCAAGTCCTCTTCTTCCCAGCACAACGAAATCTTTGCTTTTAGCTGTTGACGTCATTTTTATAATCTTTTTCTGCAGCTTCTACTTCGGCATCACCACCACCACACCGTTAAGCTTCGCAACTTTAATGCATCTTTTTCGGCGGATGGGGTTGGGGAAGGGAGTTTTCTAAGCTGGCACACTCAAAAGTGCAACATCGATAACTTTTTGGCTTGTACTTAGTTTTCTTACCGCCTTCGCTGGTTGTCCTGCTCCTTGTTGTCGCGCCACGGAAGTGGCCATTAAACTCAACCATTTCCAGCTGCTTGGCCGGGTGCTAAAACATTTGTACGGCTTGTCCAGGCAAGCTTCGACCAAGTATGTATGTACTTACCTGAAGATACATGTGTATCTCACATGGCCACATTTGAAATTGTAAATTTTGTGCTGCGAGTCGAGCACAAAAAAAACTAAGACAACAAATAAAGGAAATAAAAGAATGAGAAAAATCAACAAACAGAAGGCAAAGTGCTGATTTGTAGCTGTTGTTGTTCTTGTTGTTGCTCTGGCTGCTTGTTGTTTTCGTTGTTTGTTTGCACAGCAAAACTGTTACTTGTTTTTTCAGGCTGCCATTTGCTTACATACACACACACACAACCAGAAACGTATAGCATAGATAGCTGGCTTCATTTCTTCGCCCACCAAAGATACCAACTCGATGCACAAAATTTATGCCAACTGAATTTGTTTATACAAATTTAATGAATACACACACTAGACAGAAAGGGATACGTGCATGCAGCATCTTATTGTTAGATGGATAGCCACCTACTGCCAGAAGTTGCCTCCGAAAGAATGCCGGGGCCTTTGCATATGCCGGGCAAACTGTCTGCAATTTTGATGTTCAACTGCTGCTGGGCATTTCGCAGAAATATTTCACTTAGGTGAGTACATGATGATGATGATGTTCGAGCTCAAGAAAGAGAATACGGCCTCCAGTTAGGGAAATTGCTGTAAAGGTAACAGAACGACGGAAATGTGGGGAAATGCTACTAAATGTGCCAACAAAATGGAGCACAATTTTAAAATTCGTTTGAGTTTCGTTAAAGCGCTTGGAGAGTTTATTTATGATCTTTGCCTGCTTCGGAGTAGGTTATGTCGGAATTATAGTCTTAGAACCGTAAACCAGGAGCACAACCGTAACAACGTTCACCACAAGGCACTTGTTTCTCTGCCTTCCTGCGAGGGGGCTTTCCCATCACTTGACTGACTTTCTTTGTGGTCTTTCGGATAGATAATGTATTTATGTACAGGTAGCAGGTATCCCAATTGGACACTCAAAATGGTTTCCACTGTTATGTCGGAAGATCTAAAAGATCCGTGCCCTTGTTGAAACACCGCTCGTGGACCATGCTGCTTCCAACCTGTAACCGACACTAGTCGCACTTTCTGACAGTCTTAAATACTAAGTCCCATATTACAGAGTGGATAAATCGATAGAAAAGGTCTTAGTTTACCGACCAAATATACATTCTATTCGTGCTGCAAATTTGACAACTTTTAATATGATGCGGCGAGTTCGTTAACGAAATATCAGGAACTTCGGAAACTTCGAAGGCTTTTGGATGAGTTTAAAACATGAACAAACATTTTTGGTTTTTTTAATTTATTTTTTTTTTTTTTTTTTTGGTTTAAGTTTTTGGTTATATTTGGTACAAAGAACTTAATCTATTTAAAAAGTTAACAAGAAGGACTAATATACAGGACTTAGACAGTACGGCAAACGCCTGGATAATTAGGTGGGGTTAGTCCCAAGGGGAATTAAGCCAGGTGATGAGGCGACCCGAAGGACGCCTTCATGGATCCAGAGGTCAGAGGGGTGTCGTCGATTAAGTCGTCTTCTGAGCCTGTTAGTAGCCAGTTCAGAGGCAAGACTGTTGGTGTGGGCCACTAGTCGGTCATGATACCGGTAGAAGGATTGGGCACAAAAGGCAACACATCAGATCGCGGTATGGTCGTATGTCTGACAACCATGGAGCGTCGCGATGCTGAAGACTTGCTTATTGAGATCGAGTTTCTTGGTAGTGGAGCGTGCTGTACCCCACAGAGGGATCCCAGGTCCAGGAAGGCATGATAATAGCCTGTAGACAAGAATTTTGCACCGCAACGAAAGTCCGCTACGAGGTTTTAGAACCAATCAGCTCCTTGGCTTAGTACTGTAGCTTGCTCGACAACAGGGCTTTCAGGTAGTCGGCGGTCCAGAGTCACCAAGATATTTGACTGTGATTCCGAATACGGTACTCGACAGAGGTGGGCGGGGCCGAGAGGCGGCACGAACTCGAGAGGCCCGGCCCGCCCAACAGAAACTTTTTCACCAAGGGGGCCGGCCGCGGGAAACTTAATTTTAAATTGAGCTTTTAGCAGGCTTTACATTTAAAACAGGCCCGATGTTGAAAAAGCCTTCGCAACACAGAAAGCCAGAATGGTCGAGCTAATTTGGGAAGGTATTTTGCCTGATTTTCCAGAATTAAAATGTGTGGCAGGAGTGAAGAAAATTTGTAGCGTTTTCCAACTTTTCGTTTTTATATAACTTGTAAAAAAGAAACTATCGAATTATTTGGGTTTATGTGTTAGTTATTAACGAAATTCAAGAATATTTTAATCAAAATCGAGAGCATTTTACCGAGCTAACAATCTATTTTTCCGAGGAATTACTAAAGGAGGGTTCAGAAAAGCCCAACCAAAGAGCGATTGCCGGAAGAAACCTTTTTTAATGCGCTTAGGGTCATTGTTTTAAACTCAGTTATTATTTGGGAATCAAGTGTGCTAGTTCTGCAAAGTTTACATAATTTTTCTGACACAATGCAAAATTGCAAAGTTTTACATTCACAATACGACGCAATTTTGAATTTGTGGTGAGCAAACAGAAAAATATAAACAAATCGATAGTAGGATCGATAAACAATAAAACGATAATGGCGGTCAATTCGAGCATAAACAAAAAAGCTCGAACAAACAAAATTGTTTTCGGGACGGGCTTTTACGAACGGTTTACGGGGCTAAGGCGGCGAAAGCCCGAGAATCTAATTTTGGCCGGCCCGCCGGCGGTAGCCGCGGGCCACGAAAAAGCCCGGCCCGCGCCCACCGAGGTCCGACCCTTGAGACGCACCAGAACTTTCCCCGTCGAAGGTCAGTTTATTTTTGACGATTAGGGTTCAGCGGTTTGCCCAACGACCAAAGCCACCAGGAACTGTTGGACCTAAATCCCTTATCGGCTGTTGCGAGCAAGGAAAGCGGTATCGTCAGCATACGTGGCTATGAAGGTGCGATGGGCAATGGGTAGGAAACGAGGTGAAAAGGAGTAATGTACGGTCAGAACACTCCTCCCGTACGCCCTTATAATAAACAGGGAAACGAGCGGATCAATAAATATTGTTCGGCGGGAGGAGGGACTTAAGCAAAAAGCAGCCCAGCCAAACCGTGAACGCCTGCTTTATATCCAGAAAGACGAGCAGTATTGAAGGTTTTCAAAGCTAAAAGTGGTTGGTGAGTCGATGGACTCGGCGAAGTGTCCTTTCGGAAGCCAACTAGGTCGATAGCTCAGGGACAACATTCTCAAGAAAATTCTTTCAAATATTTTGGAGAAAGTTGGCAGTAGATCCGGTAGAGTCGGGCGCCCTTAGACTACACAACAGAGGTCGGGAAGTATTGGAACATTTGAACACACAAAAGACATGCGTCATGGGCACGGATCTGAAGACGCACCACAGAGGCTATGGAAAAGGGCCAGCGTCTTAAGCAGTGGTGCGACCGGACAATTGTTGGCAAACTCGAACAGGTAGAACCAGACCCGTCCCCGGTGCATTTAAAGTGGACGCAATTTATTATGTACACCTTTAAAGCAATAATTTAAAATGGTATCAGTTAAATTTCTTATTGGCGTCCACCCTATTGTACACGTACTTTTACATACTTTTAGACCCTACTAAGCCTTAGCTAACCTAACTAATATTCGTTTGAAACCTGAAATAATTTTCTGTAATAATGGTTACGAGCAGCTGGCTCTGCTGACTCTCTTAACAGTTTTCCAGCACACTGGAAATAGTTTCTTATTATATATTAAAACTGCAGATTTTTTTATCTCTTGTATCATAGACAAACCAGATTTTGGCTACAATTTAGGGCTTCCATACAATTGGTTAGCCACATGAAGAATTTTTTAATTTTCCAAACACGTTTTGTGGCAAGAGGAAACAAAACTAAACGAAAATTTGTTTCAAGGAAAAAAACAAATAGAAAGTCGTGGCCAGCCGCCTTTCCCTTCCCCTCGAAAAAAAATAAATAAAAATAAAGCGTCACTAGCGTAGTTTGTTTATGTTAAATGCGCGCGGCATGCGTGTGTGTCTGTGTGAGAGTGTGTGTGGGTGTGACAAAACTTTTGCCTAGCTTAACGCGTGTCCTTCCGCTGTCGTTACAGTTGTAGTTGTTGTTGTTGCTTTTCCCCTTTAAACAAAGACCATAGTCAGAGTGGGAGGGAGGGACTGACTGACAGCAGCGAACTACGACGAACTGAAAGTTTGCGTTTTGCTTAAGTGACGACGTGCGACAAGCAGCGGCAGTTGGCCAACAGAAAAACTTACCAAGGCCCGTCTGCTGCTGCTGGACTTTTAATATTTAAGCTAGCCATTCCTGGCCGCGCAGACCACTCTTGCTACTGCGCTCCTCACTGACTGCTAACAGCAACGAACTGGAACACACACACGTGTATCCAGTTGAAACTTTGCGTTGCAAGGACTTGGCTACACCTCTGTGGCTGCCGCCTGTGAATCTGGATTGCAACGAAATGCCAACAGGGAGTTGCTGTTTTCCTTTCCTTCGCTTCTTTTTTTAGGTTTTTGTACTCTGAACAAACTTGCCACTTGTCCTTCTACGTCTTGCCTCTCGCTCTATCTCTATCGGCCCCCAAAAACAGACTGTATCTCAATGTGTGGTAAGATAAATTTACAGCTTGGCTCCAATGACCAGAAAGCAAGGACTGCGGGAGCAAAAGTTTAGGAGAAGCGAATAGTGAATGCCCTTGGAAGGTAATATTTTGGTACAATTTGCAAAAAACGGTAGGGGATATTAAGAATTAACTTAAATTTTATTCACGACATCTCAATTGTTACTATTGGACACCGGGAATGAACTCTTGTGCGAAAAAATGCAACTGTAAATAGGTAACAAATGGAATTTCATGGAATGGAAGAAGCATTTCCGACCCCATAAAGTATATATATTCCTATACAAGAGATAGGTCTGAAAAAATTCTTTCATATCTCAAGCTCCAAGGATATATAAACTTCAGTCGAGCCGAAGTTAGCTTGCCTCTATTTTTTTTTACTTATTTCCGCGATGTGGAAATCATAGAAAAAATTTATATAAATTTCAGTGAAAGTAATTTTAAAGTTTGGGTTTAGATGTTAATATTCTGATTTTTTTAATATTTTACTCTGTACCAAACGTACATAGAGTATAGTAAGTGTGTTCAGAAGAATTTAACTCACTTTCAGCATAGGATAAAACTCCAGTGAAAATCTCATATTCCTATCTCTTATGGTTAAGGCTGTGCGACGGTCACCAGTAAGTCAGTCATTTAGTCAGGTTGAACTCTTTTATATTATACCAGCAAAAAGCACGTTGCGCTTCGCTGCGCCTTCAACAGTATAGAACCAACGCACACACTAATCCCACCCACATCCCACCCGCATATCACCCAGTTCCCGCCCACTTCCCACCCACTTCCCCTCTACATCCCACCCACTTCCCTCCCACCCACATCCCTCACACTTCCCGCCACATTCCACACACTTTACATCCACTTACCACCCACTTCCAAAAAAACTAACCATCCACATCCCACTCATATCTCACCCACATCCCATTCACTTCCCAACCACTTCCCAGTGTACATCCCGGCGGTTTTTCCAACACCGGAAAATAAAGTAAAAAATTAATTCTCATTTTGACCGTACAAAGCGAGTTTCAACCCAATCGGATGAAAAAAGTTTATTTTCATGCAGAATTTTCCGACCGTCAGGTCAAATTTTCCAACTTCAGAAAATCACATTTCAAACTGTTTCGTATTCCACACATTTCAAATTATTTCGCATTCAGTCCTTACAAACCGAATTTCAAGCCAATCGGATGAAAAATAGTGGTTTCCATGCAGAATTTTCCGCGAATTTTCCGTCCGTTGGGTCAAATTTTCCAACATCGGAAAATCACCTTTCAAACTATTTCGTATTCTATTCAGACCGAGTTTTAAGCCAATCGAATGAAAAATAGTTTTTTACATGCAGAATTTTCCGGCCATTTTCCTGCTGTGCGGATTTTCCAAAATCGGAAAAACAGGTATCAAATTATATCGCGTACTTTTATGTTAAACCAAGTTTCAAGTCAATCGGATGAAAAATAACATTTTTTACATACAAACTTTACCGACGCTTTTCCGAACTTTCCGGGTGGAATTTTCCAAAACCCCGTCTTGGTAAGCACTTTCACCACTCACAGAATCTCCTGTCCAAAGTACAGCCCTTTATCTTTTACCGTTTAGGCTGTGCGATGGTTGCCAATCAGTGAATCAGTGAATCAATGAATCAGTGAATCAGGAACTCTGTTTTTTATTAAGAGAGATATTCTTTTTTTTTTTTTTTTTATTTTTATTTAGTCGACAAAAAAAAAGCTGTCAACTCAATTACACACACTTTATAAAAAAGCCTTATTGACTAAGAAAGCCTAACAAAGAAATTCTAACAAAATTACAAAATAACGACTCCGACTCGATGGGGAGTTTTATTTGCCCGTCCGGCCAGCTATGCCCCGATTCACAGCCAACTGTAGTCAGAAACGTTATTAGAGCTATCAAAAACTTTAATGATGTAGAGATAGAGAAGAGGAAAAATACAAAACCAGAATAGAGGCAAAGGAAAAAATAAGATTAAAACTAAAATAAATCAGATATAAAGAGAAAAAAAATTTAGGAGAAAACAATAAAAAAATAAAAATTAAAAAAAAAAGACTAACTAAAAGTGAAATTTAAAACTAATTAAAAATACAAAATTTATAAGCTATACTTAAAATAAAATAACTAGAAATCTCTGACCCGGTGGGGGAAGATTTTTTAGCGAGTCCGGCAAGCTATGCCCCTACTCACAGCCAGGAGTGGTCAGAGATTTCTCCTAAGATAATTATAGAGATATGTTTTTAGAGAGAAGAGAGAGAGATCTGTTGAGAGCATGTGATAGAGATCTTTATAATTTTGACATAAGACTCGAAATCGATTGTGCTTTGCATAATCAGTCGTGCATCTAGGCAATACTAATGAAAAATAGTTTCTGGTTGGCCTAGAAGGAACGGAGAAGTTAAGGCGACCTAAAAGTTCGGATGAATCTACATCACCGATAACACTAGTTTACAGCCAAAAAGACCCATTTCTACTGAAAATTTTTTTTAGTGTAGTTTGGAATGGTGATCTCAAAAATCAATTTCAAAAATTTTTTCATGGCTCCGTTTTTGAAATATAATTTTTTTTATTTTTTGGTAGGGGCACTTACATTTTAAGCCATATCTCACTCTATAATTGTCAGATAGAGTCAAGCAAGACAAGAATCGAAAGGTTATTTCGCTGCCGGTAATCGAGTAGAACATTGTTTTTAAATCGGTTCATTAGTTTGACTACAATATCCAAAAAATATTTCGAAAAAATCGATTTTTTGCTCGAAAATTCATTTTTGGTCGCCTGAAAAAATATAAAAAAAATCCAAAAAAAATATTTTTATTTTTTCTACATAAGAACCGCACTTCTACAAAGAAAAACAGATATCGATGATCAAAATCTGTGAACAAACACAGGAGCTGTAAGCAATTTAGTGCAAAAAAATGTGATATTTTCCTGAATATTTTAAAATAAATTTTCGCTTGCTTCGACTTTTGTTCCGTTTTTAATTTTTATTTTTGTTCTGGCTTTTCGTTCACTTCATAATTTGACCAAAAAACGAAGAAAAGTACAAAGTTAATTTTGGAAGCACACAATATACTCAAATTTGACTGTTAGTTCCTCTACTCAATTTGATCCATCTATGGTACGTGTTACACGATTTTCCTCACAAATACCTTATTTTCTTCGTAAGAGTGCGATTCTTAAGTAGAAAATATAAAAATAATTTTTTGTATTTTTTATATTTTTTCTAGTCGTTTAAAAATGAAAATTCTTGGATTTTCGAGCAAAAAATCGATTTTTTTGAAATATTCTTGGTTGTTGAATTCAAACTACTGAACCGATTTAAAAACAATGCTCCACGCAATTATTGGCAGCTCCATTACCTTTCGATTTATTTCTTACTTGACTCTATCTGACAATTATGAACTGAGATATGGCTTAAAATGTAAGAATACCTACCAAAAAAATTTAAAAAATTAATATTTCAAAAACGGAGCCATGAAAAAATTTTTGAAATCGATTTTTTAGATCACCATTCCAAACTATACTAAGAAAAATTTTCAGCTGAAATGGGTCATTTTTTTTTTTTATTTTTGTAAACTAGTGTAATTAGTTTGCAACGCCCCCTCCCGCCACCGCAAGTCTGAAAAAACGTCAGATCTTCCACAGTTTTGAAGATAGGTGATCCGTACCTTTCAGAGATAGTTAGTCATTAGCAATATTTCTCGATATCATTTAAATGATAAAGATCGGATAAGCGGCTCTGAAGCTATGAGCAAGTAAGTAAATCAGCCCACACCACCTCATTTTTTTCCATGTTGCGATGTCCAGGCACCGCTGTAAACTGCAATGCCGTGCGATCTCATTCAGAGATGAGCTACGTTCCGTAAGTGTTTTAACATTGCGTCAAGTCCTTTAAGGGCTGCTCGACTATCTGAGTATACAAAATACGTACGTGGGTGTGCTAAGGCAGGTGGCAGCTTCCTGGATGGCTACCACCTCTGCTTGGTACACAATACAGTGATCAGAAAGCAGTGTGCAGTAACAAGAAGACTTTATTAAATTCGATTATCTATAAACATTTTGTTTTGGCACTCAACAAAGTAAACTATACATAGATGTTTGATTACACAGTGCAACAAATTTCAACTTTTTTAAAAACTACCATGCAACACTATGCGGAATCGATAGTGCTACCCGAACTGAGTAAAACCATTTCAGCGTTTGGCTAGATTGGTAGCACTTTTTTTTTATGGACCCTCAAAGTTTTTGAAATTGGGTGTGATAACAAAAAAAAGGTGTCATCAGATTTGGGAATACAGCTCATTCAGTTTTAGTGATAGCTGCAAACAGTCTTCGGCAAAGTTGTAGCTGACAGTCCGCAGAATAAATTTTTCTTACAAAGATTTTCAAAAAAATTATATTTTCCGGGAGTTTTTCTTAAAAAACTTTTTTTGAAAAATCTATTTTTTTACTTTTTCGAGTATAACTTTTAAAAAATCAAAATTTTTTGGCATACATTCTTTGGGAAAAATGAAGCTTTTGAGATAACAAACATCTGTTCTGAACAAGGTTTTACAATCTGAACACTTCCACATCCTCTAAATCGGCCCCAAAAGTGTGTATTTCCAATAAAAATCACTTTTTTGTTATCATTCTTCATTATGTTCTCAAGTTTTTTTACCAAAATAGCAGCTAATTAATTTTTTTAGCTTTTAGAGCAAAACACTGCGTGTTTTACTTGTTGTAGTCCATGAATATAGAAAAAATAATTTTTGGACGGTTTTTTGGAAATTCTCCAATTTATCAGCAAAAATGTTGCCAATTTAATACTGTAAAAAATATTTTAACAAGCTAATACATTTTTTAACAAGCTGAGATCATATTAGAGTTAATATTTAATATTTTTAATAATAATTTATAATAAAATACAATAAATTAAAATAAAATAATAATAATAATTATAATTAAATAAAAAAAATTAAAATAAAATAAAAAGATTAACTCTAACATGATCTCAGTTTGTTAAAAAATGTATTAGCTTGTTAAAATAATAACATAATTATAATAACAACAATAACAATAACATAATAATATAATAAAATAATAATAAATTGGAGAATTTTCAAAATACCGTCCAAAAAATTATTTTTTTCTTTATTCATGGACTACAACAAGTAAAACACGTATTGTTTTGCTCTAACAGCTTGAAAAAATTAATTAGCTGCTATTTTGGTAAAAAAAACTTGAGAACATATTGAAGAATGATAACAAAAAAGTTATTTTTATTGGATATACACACTTTTGGGGCCGATTTAGAGGATGTGGAAGTGTTCAGATTGTAAAACCTTGTTCAGAACAGATGTTTGTTATCTCAAAAGCTTCATTTTTCCCAAAGAATGTATGACAAAAATTTTGATTTTTTAAAAGTTATACTCGAAAAAGTAAAAAAAATAGATTTTTCAAAAAAGTTTTTTAAGAAAAACTCCCGGAAAATATAATTTTTTTGAAAATCTTTTTAAGAAAAATTTATTCTGCGGACTGTCAGCTACAACTTTGCCGAAGACTGTTTGCAGCTATCACTAAAACTGAATGAGCTGTATTCCCAAATCTGATGACACCTTTTTTTTGTTATCACACCCAATTTCAAAAACTTTGAGGGTCCATAAAAAGAAAAGTGCTACCAATCTAGCCAAACGCTGAAATGGTTTTACTCAGTTCGGGTAGCACTATCGATTCCGCATAGTGCAGTTTGGTAATTTTTTTGGCTGTTGCACAGTGTTATCGAATGAAAATATCGATAGTTCCATCGAAAGTTGCCGACAGGCGTAAATCTGACCCCATCTTGGGGTTGCGGTTAAGTTTGCATGACACACACAAATTTTTCTAACCTTCCGGTAAGTGTGACTTACGTGAATTAAGAAAATGACTTCATAACCAGATTTGCAGACAAAAAGGCTTGGCGATCTTCAATGGTAAGGGAAATCAGAGGGCGATTTTGCCTTCACTAATATCTGATCTGTCTAGCAGAGAAAGTTGTATGGGAGACACCATGCCCAATTTGGGGCCTATCAATTGTGATGTTAAAAGCATACGGTAATTTGCTATCAAAGGACACAATTACAACATCTGTTTCTGGTTAAAAGAGATAGAAGGCTCAAATTTTGAACAATTCAACAAAGATAAAAGAAGTCACTACAATTGTTATTCAAAACTTCCACCTTCAGTGGACAACGTAATAATTATAAAATGTGTCCCTTAATCACATGCAATGAAAACCGACATATTTGGTTTCACATTTTACTCCAGCCATAAGCTAGACATAAATATGACAAAATCCAAACGTGAAATAATTGTTTTAAATTTTTTTTGATAATAAAATATAATTAGTGTGTTCACTTTGTTGAGCACTTGAGCACTTGGGGAAAAGTGTAAACATTTCCAACAACAATTTACTCTGAACAAATTGTGCACAGCTTGCTCGACCCAGGACCTGACTACGAAAAGTCGGGCACTTGTACCTTATAGAAACCTGCTCGAGTAAATAAAAAAGTAATCGATAATTACTCGCCGAGTATGATTACAAATGAGTACGATTATCTAGCTGTCAATTTGGCACCGTACTCATGTTTACTTTTCAGGGTTCGGAATCGCCCTTTACCTGCAGCTTTCGGGACTGACGGCTTATTAAATCGCGAAATAATAGTAATAAAAAAGTAATAAAAAAAGACAGTGCAAATAAAGTGATAAATCATGGCGGGATCATTGCATAATCGCAATTCGCAGCTAAGGGTTCTCCGAGGTAATAATAACGCGAACTACTTAAGAAACTGCATTCCATGGCCAAAAATGACCACACATAACAGCATTACCATGATTAAGACAATGCCGAACCGCGGTAAATACCATGGATGACCAATGGTTAAAAATACAGTTAAGATCATAAGGAATGTTTCAAACCACTTTTCGTGACTGACAACTCATCAAATCGCGGAAAAATACCGTTGAGGATCAAAAATAGTAATAATGTCAAACAAACAGGAAAAAAACCATGTAAGGATCATTGCATACGCGCAGTTCGCAGCTATAGGTTATCCATGGAATTAAAACCGCTAAATACTTAAGAAACTGGTTTCAAGGCCACAATAGATCTCATATAACTACATTACCATGATTATGACCAACCTCTAGTGACTAACCGCGATACATACCATGGATGACCATTAACAAAGAACTTAGAAGAAGAAATTTTCTTCAAAATTTCCGAAAATTTTTTCAAATTAATTGCCGGTGTGGTCATCCATGGATTGGTCATCCATGGTATTTATCGTGATTCAGTATTATCATAATCATGGCAATGCACAGTGGTCGGGCTTGTATGGAGCCGCGGCCATAAATATTTCCCGTTGAGATATCGTTATGAAATTTTCTCCAAAAATCTAAAGAAATATTTTGAACATATAGTAAAAAAATTGGCTGCATCGGACGACTATATCTTATATGCTCCCATAGCACCGTAGAAAGGCGTATAAGGCGATGGTGCGCAAAAATACTTCTAGTGTAGATAAAAATTTAAATTTTTTCCAAAATTCTATAAAAATATAATAAATAAAACAAAAAAAACAAAACGTTCATATGGGTCATTCTTTTATAAACCGAACAGCAAAAAAATTTTTTATTTTTCATTTTAATAAAAAAAAATCCGAAATTAGATCTCGACATGCCCACCAAAACGTAATTTGCGGTTTTTGCACAAAAATTTTTGTTAATTTTATAAACAATTTCAAAAATCGTCAAAATCGAAAAAATGGAAAAAAGGGTTTTTTTAAAAACGTGATATCTCAGGTTTGGTTTATCGGACAGTGCTCAAGTTGATATCGATGGAAAGAATTTCACTGTGTCTACTTAAATTATAATTTTATAGATTTTTAAATTATTTAATAATATTAAGTAATTGTTGCTAAAAATTATTTATAATTTTTTTCAAAGTGTTAACCACCATGATATAGCTTCTAAGGATAAACAGTTTATTGTACTAAATATAACTTAAATTTTGGTGTTTTCAAAAAGATGGAGACTTTTATAGTTTAAAAGTTATGAATTTTAAAGTTATAAACAAATTAAAAGATACCCTTAAAGAAAGCTTTGCCACGCAGTCAGTTTTAAAGCATTTTGATTGAAACTTGACAATTGTGCTTTATATTCATCAAGCTTTCTAAAAATGTCAACATCGCGCGAATCGGATGACTATATCATATAGCTGCCATACGAATGTTATGATTAATTGAATTTTGTTGGGAATTTGGGTTACAGAGCTTGAAAAGTAATTTATAACACTACTAAATTCAGCATTTGTATGGCAGCTATATGATATACTCAACCGATCCGCCTGATGTTAACATTTTTGAAAAGCTTGATAAATATAAAGCACACGTGCCAAGTTTCAATCAAAAAGCTTTAAAACTGACTGCGTGAGAAATTTTAATTTAAGGGCATCTTTTAATTGTTTATAACTTTAAAAATTCATAACTTTTAAACTATAAAAGTCTCCATCTTTTGAAAACACCAAAATTTAAGTTATATTTAGTACAATAAACTGTTTATCCTTAGAAGCTATATCATGGTGGTTAACACTTTGAAAAAATTATAAATAATTTTTAGCAACAATTACTTAATATTATTAAATAATTTAAAAATCTATAAAATTATAATTTAAGTAGACACAGTGAAATTCTTTCCATCGATATCAACTTGAGCACTGTCCGATAAACCAAACCTGAGATATCACGTTTTTAAAAAACCCTTTTTTTCCATTTTTTCGATTTTGACGATTTTTGAAATTGTTTATAAAATTAACAAAAAATTTTTGTGCAAAACCGCAAATTACGTTTTGGTGGGCATGTCGAGATCTAATTTCGGATTTTTTTTATTAAAATGAAAAATAAAAAATTTTTTTGCTGTTCGGTTTATAAAAGAATGACCCATATTCAACCAACTATTTAAGATACACCCCTTGCTATAAATCAGCAAATCAAAACTTTAGACAGAATAATAATTTTGCTATTATTGTATTATTCTAAAAGATCAAAAACATATTTATTAAAAAGTGACTTCGTTTTAGGTGGTAACTTTCGGTGTCCTGTTATAAACGGATCCGATGAAAGGAGTAGACGATTGAGTAGATCTTCATTTGTTGCTTCTCGGGACGTTTTTCTTGCATGCTGCAGACGAAATTTTTTTATGTCCTTATTTCTTGCCTCAGCAGCTTCCTCCGACAATTCCCCAATCGACACCAGAGCGTTTTCAATTATGGATGGTCCATGAATTAAAATCTTATGAACGGTAGGCGGAAGGTAGTACCACGAATATGTCCTTGTCAAATCAACGGCTATTTGGAGTGCAAATGTCCTAAATTTCTCAACATTAATTTTATATCCAGAACTTAGTGCTTGCAATATTGCTGCACATCGTTCAATAAGGTCCTCATCTAGGCCTGTAATTTTTGAAGATAGCTCAGGATTATTGAAGAATTTTCTGGCAGTGTTTCCATCATTCGATGTTCCACATCCACCAACCTTCGGCTTATCGACGATCAATCCCATTTTCGATCGAAATTCTGTTTGCATTTTTGTTTTTCTTTCAAAAAATTTTGTTTTTCTTCGCCGCCTCGAACTTGCCAGACTTGTATGTCAAGTCTGTATGACAAATGAATAAAATATTCAAAAATCTATATATGCATGAAGTGGTGACAATCCGAATTCATATCGATCCTATGAACTTCGCTTTCTAGGCTTTTCTCAATATTGTTCATCTGTGTGGGCTTCGCGTTGCATATATAGCATTTTGATGATGATGTTTGTGTTAGCGCATTACAAATTTTGCCATCAACCATTGTGAGTTGCAAAATATGCTGAACATATATAGTTTTATCGCCAACAATTATCTCAGTCTTGACAAGATTCGTAATTTTTTCTTTAAAATATTTTTCCTCCTCAATACTTAATTTAGATGATTCCTTTATAAATTGAAATCGCACAGGTCTACAATATCGTGTGGATGCTGGTCGTGGATTTTTCCATATAATTTTTGAACAATCTTCAGCTGCTAGTAAGACAAGCGGAACATACGACGTCACAAACAAGTGGCTGTCTGCCAAATTATTGTCCTTCACTTTCTGTTTGTATTCGCTGTACCCTGCGCTTCCGTCAAAACCCCATTTCCCTATAAGTTTTAGGTTGCAAACAGGATCGGCGACAACATTATGTATTACATTATCCTGCAACTCGATAATGCGCTTTGCTGTGTGGTTCAATAAACTTTGAAGCTCCACTTCTGCATGTGCCTCACTAACAGTAATATTTTTTGGATAACATTTCTTTTTTTCTTTTACAACATTATCATAGCTGCAAAAAAGCTGTGTAGAAATTTTACTGTTTACAAACTCCCTAATGAGCATATACTGGTGCTTTGTTAAGCTCGCTTCCATGATAAGCGAAATAATCTCAGTAGCACTTCCAGGTGATATTTTTTCTTCAACAGCAGCAGAACGCAAACAGTCAGCAGCAGACTCATCCAAATCAGCAATCTTGCGAATCCGTCTTCTCTTTGTTCGGCTTGAACACTCAGAGAAATTAATTTTGGGACGACCACGTTTAATATTATTTTTAGGTGTAGTGTTTACATCAGATTTAAATGAAAACGATTCAGTTTTTGAAAGCCAATCGGAATGCTTGTCTAAAACGAACGTTTTATTTCGTTTGCCGTCACGCCAAAATATTGCAATTCTCTTGCAGCAGTAATTAACGCGTTTTTCCAATTGATCCAAATATTCAGCTCCCATTATGTAGCCATCATTCTCTATTTTCAATTTCAAAGATTGATATATACTTCGAATCTTGACTGGATTTGTACCTGTCTCGGAACACCACTTATTAAATATAAAAATCCGGCTAAACTCGCATTCGTGAAAAGCTCCTATAAAATAAATAAAGTACAATAATATAAATTTAAATTATAAATTTGTATAACATTTGAACTCAAATGACAATCACAAAACAACACAACAAAACGCATGAAGACGACGACGAAGACAGAGCCAGAGATAGACGCCACAAAAAGCACAGTTACACAAACGAAAAAAATGATCGAAAACGGCGAGACCACGTTGTTCTTTTCAAGCTTACGCAGCGGCTAGCAAAAACTAGCAGCTGAAATTTTCTCTAAATAATCTGTAAATATTCGTTTATATTTTATTATAAGTTTGATCATTAACTTCGATTAACTTCACATCTAAAAGTCTAAGTGAAACTTTAACTTACATACAAATTTTACATAAAAGTGGACAAATATTACCTTAATTATTAAAAATAGACACAACAACCTTAGTACATGAATATAATTAAAAATAATAGTTAATACCTGTATTTAAAATATTAAATACTTCCATTGTTCATCAAATCTTTTTTTAATTGTTTTTATTTATTGTTTCACAAGCTCACTTGAAACGTCGCGACGCGTCGCTCACACTGCAGCACAATAAAATGTTTTGCTCTATGTTTTACAGTTATTCTTGAAGAGGACAGATGGAGCAAAACAAAAATAACAGCAGAGTAAAAAATTTTGAGGTGTTATGAGACAGTGCTGACACATTTCTAGCTAAAATAGAGACTTTGTTTTTTTTATTTTTGGCCTATGAGGGCGACCACTGTGCAATGTAGTGCTCATGTGTGCTCATTTTTAGCCTCGAAAATCAATTTCTTAAGCACTTAGCGGTTTTATTACCATGGAGATCCCTTAGATGTGAATTGCTTTTATGCATTAATCCTGGCTTGATTTTTTACTTGGTTGGAAGTAAAGTATGTTTGACATATTTATATTTTTTGAACCGCAACGGTATTTTCCCGCGATTTGATGATTTGTCAGTCCTAAAAAGTAGTTTGAAACATTCCTTATGATCTTCACTATATTCTTTAACATTGGTCATTCATGGTATTTATCGCGGTTCGGTTTATTCAAAATCATGGTAATGTAGTTATGTGTGGTCACTTGTGCCCTTGAAAAGCAGTTTCTTAAGCACTATGAGGTTTTGTTACCATGCAGATCCTTCAGCTGCGAAATGCGCTTATGCATTAATCTAGGCATGATTTTTTTACTTGGTTGGGCATAAAGTTTTTTTGACATTATAAATATTTTTATCCTCTTTGGTATTATTTCGCGATTTAATAAGTCGTCGGATGCTGGCTCCCAAACTGTGCCACCAAAATAAACCTTGCTAATATTTTTATTATTATTAATAATAATTTTTTATTTTTAATTTTATTTTAATTTTTACGGTTTTTCGATTATAATCGTACGATGCCGACTACTACTCGGCACCGTAAAAATAAATCATATCTCAAACGTAGTTGTGCACAAATTTCGTGCACAGAGGGCTGCTCACAATACTAGTCAGGCAAAACTGCTCAAGTGCTCAACAAAGTGAATACCCCAAATGATTTGCATGCGTTAATCGATTGTAAGTCTATTTATGGTTAAATTATAGACCAAACTTTACATATTTGACAGTAGCAAGCGACACGAAAAGCTACCAAGAAGCAGTGCGGAGTAAATCGCCATGAAACCACACTTTTCCAATGTGTAATAAGCAGTTTTACATGAAGAAGATCTTTTAGAAGTCAATCATTGTTATTAATAAATGTCTATTAGAATGTTTACAAGGCTGGAAAGACACTTTAAATTTTTGGGGTGAATTTGGGTCACAATTTTTCGTCTATGAAAACGGGGGTTTAAGCAAGTCAGAGTATGTGGAAATTCATCCGCAAAGGTTTAGGGAAGATACACAACACAATGACTATTAACAAAAAATTCACAAATCAAAAATGTCATTCCAGAAAAGAGCCTGAGAAAATTCATACAAGCGACATGTTCAATAATTGCCCCCAAGAGTTTGAGAATCAAATGTAAATTCCCATAAACTGGATGGGCATACACATTTGATTTACTAAATACTTTTAAATTTGATAAATATTTTGTGTCGCTTTCAATCTAACGATGTTTCTCCAATTATTTCATTCCATATCAAAGTTGGCTTCAAAGTTCGATTGCATTGTATGTTTCTAATATTAAATTCGTGATTCTGCTTTTCATTAAGGAAAGTCAGCTGCCCCTGGGCCCGGAAACTTGCTGACCACTTCGCAGCAACACACTCTCGTGCCATGGTACTTATCAAAACGTTAATAATTTCCAAGAGTTGTTGAATAATTAATTTCAAAACTTTTTTTAAGCAAACCTTGAGTGGATGACTGTGGGTCAGTTTGATGTGTTGCGGTCGACCATTTCTTGGTTTTGTGTTAATTAATGATTGAAATTGAGAGGTAAGTTGACTTTGAGCTGTTTGCGAAAGGTCGTCAAGGACGTGGAGTTCTTTTTAATGCAGGCCACTCATTAGGATTGGCACTTCATCAGTGACCTAATCCACTTCGCTCCTGCGCGTTTGCGAACTCCTGCTCCTCGGTTTAATTGAGTGTTTGATTTAATTACAGACCATTTAAATGCCGTTGCGCTGCCGCTGCTGCCGTTGCATCATTAAGCATTGATTACGAAAGCTGATTAATTAGTTGCTTTGCCACACATACATACACTTACATGCACACCGACACGCCCACACATTTATGACAATGCCTCAAAAGTGCGTATGTGTGTATAATTAGGTAATTGTACCTATACACATGCAAATTATGTGGGGCTGGAGGGCCATCCAGCTCACGATGATGAAAGGGCCGGCCCGAGCAAAGCCAAAGCTTTGCCAGGGACTTAACTTTTAATGACAAAATGCTTAACAGCGCTTAGCCGTAACTTTCTCAGCTTGTCAGTTCGTCGGTTCGTCAGACGCCTGACCGCAAAAACCGCTGCCTCATGATTTAAATTTAATGCAACTTTTGCTTTATAGCCAAAACTGTCGCCAGCACACTCTCACACACACACACACACAGAGTCGCGCGAATGATACGAGTAAAAGCTATAAAGTCATGTACAACGCCAGACCCACTTCCGCCAAAAGCTGAAGCAGGATCAGAGGCAGGAGTCTGCCTGCTATTTGGTCACTGCACTTAGTGCACTTCCTTTGCTCGCATTGCTGGGGTTTTGGACGTTGTGCAGATGGGGAATGGAGGTTTATCCTTTTTTGTTCCAGCTGCTACCCAGGGTGAGAAAAGTCTACGGGATGGTTTGGTTGAAGTTCCACTCTTTTTCCATTTCTACCTAATTCGAGTATCCCTAATGGGTATTATTTTCGTCGTTCATTTGCACACAGCTTTCAGCTGGGTTACTGTGGTTGCACGACATTGACTCCCTGGCCTGATGAAATGCCATGCTTAGCGGTTGAGCGTGGAGATTTTCCAGGCATTTCTCCATCATCAGGGGACACCACTGCACATGTGCATGTGTGTGTGTGTGTGTGTGAAATGGAATTTTTGTAGTTTTAGTTAATGTTGAGAAAATGACAAAAACGGTTTTGTGGCTCTTTTCAGATTTGCCATTAGAACTGGCCAAGCGTGTAAATGAAATTTGATAAGATTACGGCTCTGGCAATTGTTGTCTAGCTTCAGCCTAAAAGTAGGCTAAGGTATGTGTCTCAAGCTTTCTTTGAGTGGTATAAGAGTTAAACCGTTAAAATACTTTCAAAATTTATAAGTCCAGCAAATGGAATCCACAACACTCAAAGCGCATGTCCGAGCAAGCTGAATTTCGAAAAATTAGAAGAGAGCCACTGAGAGTGAGAGAGAGAGAGCAGTGAAAGCACGAGCTACTTGTCGGCTTTGATTCGGTTGTGATAGCTCGGACCTCATGTTAACTGACTCGCCCTCCAGCTGTAGTAATAAGTACTACTAGGTTTAATGTTTCCTTTTTTTTTTGTAATGAAGAAATTGTAACAATGTTTTTTATTGCTGGGGGAAAATGATTATCGTCCGGTAACCCCTTAAAAATAAACACTTGTCAGTCTAAAATCTAAAGCTCAGCTGACTTTGATCCACAAAGTTTAATAGATCCAAACTGCTTGAGATTTTGAGTTTTTTTTTTCTTTTTAGCAATGTTTTTTTTAGTGCGGCATTCAACATAAATTCTACTTTGGCTGCTGCTGTCGCCAGTTTAGTTGCTGCAACTGTGAAGGAGTTCGGTTTGTGATGCTCTCAATGAAAAGCCTTCGGTTTACTAAGGGATAGCGAGAGATAGAGAGAGTGAGAAAAAGGAAGAGCGCGTGCGAATAGGTTCCATGAAACTACTTGCTGAGGAATGTTTGTGACATTTAAAAATATATAGAAAACGTGTTTCAAATTGAGGCAGGTCTTAGTAGCTGAAACTACGATCATGACTACGAAGCGAAACTTCTTTTTTAATTTTCACAATTTATTAAAGAAACAAGTAAAGCAGATAGGTACCGCTCAACAAGATATATTACGAAATGAAATTAGTTCTAAATCCATTAACTCAATATTCGGTAATATAATATAGCTTTGATTGCTATGTGTCGTATGTGTTGGGAACTTACAACACTACACTACAACACTATTTGTCCACAGACTTGTTGCTAATAAAATATGTGAACTGGCTTCACTATGATGAAAGTTGATTCCGTTTCATTTGAAAACCTTGGGAATCGTCTGCGCACGAACCAATACAACGGTCTACGACTGCATTGAAATAAAGCTATAAACATGTTACTAATAGCACCCATCTACTGGGACTTGAGAACTCAGTACCTCGGGGGAATGAACACACGGCATGGCAACATAATTCCCTGCGCTTGCCACAACTTTCAAAATCCTGGAAACTTACATAAATGGTGTTTGAAATTCCGTGAAATTTTGCAGGTAATCGCTATAATTTTCAAAATCAGAAATTTGACTGTGGGTGAGTGCCAGCTTTTACCAAATATAAATATGGAGTTTGTTAAAAGAACAACAAAAACTGCTTAATTACGTTTGGTAAATACCCTAGAAAATGAAATAGAATTAGCAGTCGATTCGGCAAGAAAAGCGACTGTGCCCTCTGTGCTCGAATTGAGCGTTTTCAGCATAGTTTTCCTTGCTTATGATATATTCAAAATCACAGCTACGAAAGTATTTCAAATGGGCTAAACATACACTCAAAACACAACACGTCCAAAAAAGGACCATTTTCTGCTCCCAAGTACTCCAGTGACATTCCAGGAAGTCACAGAAATCGTCAAAGGTCTGAACAACTCCAAGGCCGCCTGGTGAGGATTTTCTGGATAATAGGACTTTAAAGATTCTGCCAACCAAGGCGCTGCTATTTATAGTGCTGTTGTATAACGCCATACTTAGAATTGGTCATTTTCCAGAGTCTTCGAAAAGAGCCCAGATCATCATGATTCACAAGCCTGGAAAGTCCCAAATTAGTCCAGACTCTTACAGAACGATAAGCCTGCTTCCCTCTTTGTCCAAAATTTTTGAAAAGTGCACGTTGCCCAGAATCTTGCAGGACGATAGGACTAAAAAAGCAATTCCACCCTTTCAGTTCGGTTTTCGAAGGAGCCATGGAACCCCGGAGCAGCTCAATAGAGTTGTAAACTTCATACTAGAAGGATTTGAATCAAAGGAGTATACAGTAGCTGTGTTCCTTGATGTGAAACAGGCATTCGAAAGAGTCTGGCATGATGGCCTGCTGTACAAAATAAAATCACTTCTCTCACCTCAAATGTACCTGCTTTTTAAGAGCGTTCTGACCGGAAGAACCTTCACGATAGTCCAAGAAGTCGAAACAGAGACAAAGCTAATCAGCGCTGGTGTCCCACAAGGAAGTGTCCTAGGCCCAACGCTCTAGACCCTCTTCACTCACGATATGCCATCTAATCGAAATCCCCAAATCGTCGACAGAAACGATTTTATGATCGCTACCTTTGCAAAGACGATTGCCCAGGAGTATTTCTCCAACGAGAGCTGTTGGACCATTTTGCAGGTTACCGATACCTGGGAGTATACCTTATTCGAATGCTCACCTTCAAATCGCATATTAGCGGTCTGGTCAAATCAATACAGCTCAAGACTCAAAAGATGAGCTGGCTGCTGAACTCCAGAAGCAAACTGTCACACAGAAACATGGTACTCAATTACAAAACCATACTCGCACCTGCATGGAGGTACGGACTACAGGTGTGCGGCAGCAAAGTCGCACCTAGATCGCATAAGGATTTTACAGGCCAAAATCCGGGGCTCATTGGTACATGAGAACGAGAATCGTTGAGGAAAACCTCAAAGTCAATAAGGTGGGCGATGTCATTAATAAGCAGGCCAGAAGACTGACTGCTCACCCAAACCACCTTGCAAGGAAACTACTGAGACCACGAAGGAAGCAAGGACGAAAAAGAAAAAGAAGGCTAAAAAAGATTCCACCCTAAGGATCTTCCTACAAGGGAAATTTAAATCAAGAAACGCATACTCACTAACAAGACTGAACTGAAAAAAAATTTCTAAGAAGCTTAAATCACTAACACGAATATCTAATAAGAGATAGGTCAAGCAGGGACAAATGTATTAAGCGCAAAATTAGGTTAGGGAGCCAGAAAAAGGTACCAAAAACTAATGTAAATAATGTAAATAAACGCTTTTTATAATTAAATAATAATAGAAATAGAGCCAAAAGCGAGTCGCCTAATTATACCCTGTTCCCATTAAAAATGGGTAAAAGGGTATCATGAAGTTGTGCAAATGTATGTAACAGGGAGAAGAAAGCATCTCCGACCACATAAAATATATATATTCTTGATCGGCATCAACAGCAGAGTCGATTTAGCCATGTCCGTCTGTCTGTCTGTATGAACGCGTCGATCTCAGAGACCGTATTAGATAGAGCGACAAGTTTTGGAATATAAATAGGTGTATACTGTAGCCACATCAAGTTTGTTTCAGATTTGGAACACTCCACTTCCTCAATCATTTAGCAGCGAAAAACTGTCACTCTCTATCTATAAACGCGTGGATCTCACAGACTATAAGAAGTAGAGCCACAATTTTTTGCATGTATGTAGGTGTACACCGTACCCAAATAAAGTTTGCTTCAAGTTTGGCAAGTTCCTCCTCCATCTTCTTCTAACCGCGAAAAACGGTCAGAGCTTTAATTTTTAAGTTTTAACCTAGTGACTTAATATAAATTCAGCGAGGCCCAACATCTGTTTATTCTGTGTACCACAATGAGGTCCGAGCAAAAACGCCGAAGATACGTACATAAGTGCGGCTGCCCCTTTATTGAAATAAATTTTAAAATAAATGGAATTCAAAGCTATAGAACCACATGACTTGGGACAGGGTATTTTGCTGTCAAGGCACTCAACCGCAACACTCTTACTTGTTTTAGCTTATACTTTTGTCTGAGTATATAATAATAATAATATAATAATAGTCCATGCTTTCGAAGCCTTCACAGCAAAGAAACAGGTTTTGATTCTCCATGACTGACAAACCCGGACTTCGCGTTAAGTCAGTTTGGACTTTATTTATAAGTTAATTGTTTAATGTTTCCAGTGGTGTATGCAGTTAAAAATATTTGAATGAATCAAATACCTTGCAAAAATAAGGATATAATTAAATTATTTTTAAATATTATTTAAAAATGCTCAAATTACATTAAAAGTATTGTAATGTCTTAATACATGGTAATATAGTGTTACGATTTTTATAAGATTCGTTGAAAAATGGAGGTTTACATTTTTTTTATCATATTTTATCTCTACTTTGACAATCACAATCGTAGCTTAAAACTAAACTTTTTTTAAGTAGAGCCAGTACTCTCGGCCTTATTGGTTTTTCATACATGTAACTATATGTCGTGGGAGAAAAGCGTTTAAAACTAAATTAAAACTTTGTTATGAACCGACTTTCTTTCCCGGGTCCAACTATCGGTCGCCGGCTAGCTTACGGCTGACTCAGGGATGAGTTCGACCTCGATAACTGGACTGGTCGGCTAACAACAAAAATTTCTATATTTTCAGATGCCTGTCACGGCTAACACACAAAACACAAATACTTGGCAAAATAGATGGGATTTATTGCCAGAACATTACCCGCCCTACCACAGGTTGACTTTCATAAATCGGACAACCCCCTTAACTCTCAGACACTGATCTTCAGGCCGCCACCTCACCCCCTAAACAAATTTACACTAACATTTTTCTTTCTTCACTTTCCAATTTTAGACACATATATTTTACAATTTACTAACACCTAAAGACATATTAATTAATTCTCCTAACCAGGGTACCACTGGGACGAATACAAGAAAAAATATATATATACATAAATGGGAGTAATAAAATAAATTAAGGGATTAAATTAAATTAAAAAATAGAGGCAAGCTAACTTCGGCTCGACCGAAGTTTATATACCCTTGGAGCTTGATATGTGCCTGACAGTTTGTATGGCAGCTATACTATATAGTGGTCCGATTTCGAAAAATTTTGGTGAAATGATGTAAAATCATTAAAAACTTATAAATACGGGCGTTGGGAGCGATAACATTGAAAACAAAAAAGTTTTTCTCACTAAGACTTTTTTTCAGACCTAACTTTTGTATGGCAGCTATACTATATAGTTGTCCGATTTCAAAATGGCTTGGTGAAATTATGTGAAATCACTAAAAACTTATAAATACGGGCGTTGGGAGCGATAACATTGAAAACAAAAAAGTTTTTCTCACTAAAACTAGTTTTTCAACCGATCGTTCCTATGGCAGCTATATGCTATAGTCATCCGATCCGGCCGGTTCCGACAAATGTGCAGCGTATTTATACCAAAAGACTTCGTGCAAAGTTTGGTTACGATAGCTTTAAAACTGACGGAGGAGATAGCATAGAAACAGACGGACGGACAGACGGACAGACGGACAGACGGACATGGCTATATCAACTCAGCTCGTCATGCTGATCAAGAATATATATACTTTATGTGGTCGGAGATGCTTCCTTTTATGCGTTACAAACATCCGGACAATTTTAATATACCCTCTCCAAGGGTATAATAAATACTTAAAAACTAAATTTCCCTACTGCCATGTCTTTGTTTGGTTTTATTTGGGGTATAAAAACCTGGGGCCACCCAGAGGTGGGTGGCCAATTTCTCCTCCAAAATCGGATCCTCTGGGGGCCGCTGCCAAATTTATGGTTTAAGGATCCTCTCTCCTTGGACAGTATTACTGGACAATACGCCTAAAACAAATAAATTAACACCTAGACAATACAAATAGTTCTAATCTTACCGAGATTGGAATCTTAAAATTAATTAACACAAAATTGTCTAATATATAGCAAGACAAGACAATGACAATAACCAGGCAATGACTTTTCAAAATTTCTCTTCCTTCTTCTTCCTCTGGGGTACAATTCGCCCAGGACGGTGACAATTTAAATCTCGAGCCGCTCACTCCCTGAACCTTCGGAACTAGTGAACCAGCACGACTCAGCAAACCACTCGTGCGCACCCCTGGTTCCAATCTCGTTTATCGGCGCAGTGATTTCGATTAATATTGAGATCAAAACAAAACAAATGAATCTGGCGTGTGGTCTCAATACTAGCACATAACAACTTAAACTCTTACTCTACATCGAAGATCATTCTGCGGTGGATAATGCTATAAGTGGTATTCAAATTACACAGATCACGAGCCACAGACTTTCATTCTTAGGTCTGTTTTGATCTAGCGAAAGTTTTCGTTTGCGCAAACCCATGACTTCATTTATAAGCATTGTGTTTTGTGTCATTGTCATAAACAAAACCTTGGTCTTGTCTTTCTTTTCTGTCACTTGAAGTCCCTGCAAAAGTAATGTCAATTTTTGAACGAACTTTAAAGCACTTTATGCTCTTCCACTGCTTGCTGCGTCGTTAGCGGCCGAGCAACATAACCAATGGAAAAACGAGAAACTTCCAAAAGCTTGCTGATATTTTTATTTGTTAATCAACTCCTCTTAGCACTCCCCAGTCATTTATCATTTGTCAGAGAATGGAAAACATCATACTTAGCACATCAATTCAGATCGGTCTCCTCCTCCGCATTCTTGTAATTGACTCAATACTCAAAAGAAAAAGCTTGCGTTCCACATTATCCTCAGCATTATTCAACGTGAGAGTACTGGTGCAACATCCCGCCTCGACTCTCAGCTGGTGCCATTGTCGAAATGTCTTCGTTTTCGACATTGAGTTGGTCCCAAATTTGGCCCACTTACAACATCCACCCCCACTCGACTTTGCCCTCGCCATCCACATGCCTCGTATGCGACGTCGTGCTTTCGAACTGGCGACGAGTTAACGAGTGTTCGGAGTCGAGGGCGATGCCAAAATGCCAAAGCCACGAATGAATGGAAAGCGCTTTAGTACTAAAAAGGTCGTGGATTTGTGTAGTTGTCGTGCTCCGTCGTGCCCGCATCGCGTTAGCCGTAGTCAGCGACCACCACCAACGCATCATCCGCATCCGCGCGCGTCGTTAGTCCGTGCAATCGGTCTTATCTAAGAAGAAGTTGGAGTTATAGTGCATAGATCAATGAGAGCTACGTGCGCTGACGTAGAACAGAAACTTCTTTGTGGTTGTTTCATACAGTAACTGAGTGTGAGTGTGTGGAGTGAGAGTGTGTGCTTTTGTGTGTGAGCGTGTGTAAGAGTGCGGGTCCTGCGGGGGGCTCGCCATGCATAAATCAAAATACACATTATTGAGTCATAAATAAAGTTCGAGCCAACGCGCGCGCTCCGCTACTTTAAATAAAGCCAACCGCCCGCTCCCCGGCACAAGGCCAAAACGAAATTTATGCCCCGCACCCGCAAAATACTTTCGCCATATTTTTTGCTCAATTGCCTGGCGCTATTGAGACGCGCATTCAGCATCAGCTTGATGATGTGCTGCATAAAACTCAATGCTCAATGCTTACACACCCTCGGCGGCAACAGCAGCAGCGGCAGCAGCAACAAACAACAATAATAAGCACGAACGGAAGCCCCTCGAGCGGCTTTTATTACAAAGGCCATAAAAAAGAAACGCCAAAAAAGAAAGGATACAGCAGGCGGTTTTTTTCCTTCGGGTAAGTGCAGGCATATAGAAAATTTATTTGTATACGTATTTACATAAGGGTTACGTTAAATACGTGTATGTATTTTGAAACCTATCGGAAATGAGTATTGGCTCGGGGCGCTGAAAAGTATGCTGTGAAATTTGTACGAACTTTGCGTGAATTCTTCTTATAAAATATGGGTCAGACTTTGACTGAACATGGATATTTCTGAAAGATACTTTTTTTGGTGTCAGTCGCTGACTGACTGATTGAGCTCTGAAGTGCGTGGGTGAGTGTGGGTCTGTGTGTCAGTCTGGTTGACTATGTGAGGCACAAAAATCATATTAAAATGCTGTCTGTGCATAACCTACTTTTTATTTTTATACCATGTACATATATATATATGCATCCTCTGGCCTCTCTGTCTGGCTTGATGTTGCCATTTCACTTTTGCTGAGCACGTCTTCGCACACACACACACACACTCCGGCAACTTTGCATTGCTGCAGGCGCTTGCCAAATGCGCTTTGTTGCCACCATTGTCAACATGCTGAGGACATTTTTGCTGCTTTTTTTATGCATTTTTCGGCTTTAGTCAGCGCAACGTGGCTTGGCTCTGAGCCAGGCTTTTCTCCTGTCTCTGATTTTGCAGCTTAAATTATTAAAAAAAAATCCCATAAATCATGCAACTGGCCAAGGGACAACCTGGCGTATGCGCAACTTTAATAACATGAGGCAGCTGCAAAAACTTTGCTCACAAGTGGCCGGGGCCCATAGCTTTAGAGAGCAAGTTTAATGCAGCATGTAAATATTGTCGTGACACACGAAAACTTTCACTAGCCCTTTGTTGACATACCAAAATGGATGTGTAGACACGAGAGATTTATTGTGAATGTGTGCCACAGCGAAACCAAATTAAAAGTTTTACAATTAATTTCGTCTAGAAATCAAAGCGTTAAATGCACAAGTTTATAAGTGAATAATCCATCAAGTGGCATTAACTTGAAACAATAAATTTAATACCGTTTTTGTTTTGTGTTGTGCTTTATGGGCTTGGCAAGTGCCCCCAGCACTTCAAGTGCTTGACAACTAATCAGGTTTCGAATGCCTAAGCACACACACACACACACAAGTCGAGTACTTTCTGTGATTGCTGGCCAAAAGGGTGACGCTTGCCGGGATTGAGCCTAGACTGAGACAGGTCTACGTCTTGCGCTTTGATGGTAGTTTTTTTATTTGCAGCCGCATTTAAGTTTTGATTTCAGTCTAGACATTTGGAATGTCTTTTATATGTGGATTAAATTTCGATGTATCAAAAAATAAAAGGTGGTTAAGCGACCAGGTGCAAGAAGTGAGAGCTAAATGGTTGTTATCATAGCCCTTTATTTGCTTATTTTAGCATAATTTAATACTGCGTGATCAACAAGCTATTACCCAAACCAAAAGAGTTAGGAGTTTAACATTTCTACCAAAGCTCCTCTTCGTGATCAGACATTGAACTAAGAAACCAATTTCTCAATGCAACTTTCAACTGCGAATAGGAAATAGGAAAATGAAAAAGAATTAATTTAAATAGAAACAGTTTCGAAACTTTACTTGGGTCTGCCATAACTCGAAACCACGACTATTAGTTTAGGCGGCTGCTGTCAAATTGCCAAACTGCTGCTCTGTTTCATCGAAAATTAAAAAATAAATTAAACTTGACAAAAATAAAATGTTTACGAAAGAAAAAAAATTTGGAATCAGACTTGGTTCCATGAGTCGAGCCCACCACTTTTGGTATTGTCGACTCCTTCCCTCTCAGCACGCCGCGAACGCATTCAGAAATTTAGTGTCAGTATTAATTTATGGCAGCTAACAGCGCAGTCACAGGAAAGATTTGAAAAGCTTAGGTGTAGGGAAGGCAAAGCCTTAATTTAAATTAGAACTGGATGTAGACGAACTCAATACAAAATATGAAAAATTTGAACCCAAAGCTTGTACCTAAATACTTTATCCCTATGTGATTGTAGTTTTAGTTTGAAGTGTGTGATGTTCTTGAATGTGTCCTAAAAGTGAAATCAATTGCGCAGGCCTAAGACTAAGTTACTTCCAAAAGGGCTTAGTCCTAAAAAGTCGAAATGTGTAGTATTAGTTTACTAGAGGTTCTTAATGTCAGAGATCTGTCTTAGCTGACAATAAACAATATTGCGCTGGAATATGCTAACCTGGGAATCCAATTTATCAATATCCTGAAGTGAAACGACCACGCTTACTCAAAAAATCAATCCTTTTCATCTCAGGCTCCCGAGTGTATTCTACTGTGTGATAGTAGTGTCGAAAGCAGTATGCAAAGGTTTAAGGAGACATTAAACTTCATCTTGGTCGTAGAGACTTTGCCTTGATTTAGAGACTTCGTACATTATTATTAAGCCAAAAGATTCATAGGACGAGTCTCACCATTAATTTCAAAATATACAACTTGCTGTTTCAACGCGAATGAAAAATATAGTTGCCCGCGTGAAGGCTAGGACAGCTCAAAAAATAACTTTTTCATTCAATTTGCCTGCTATTGGAATAACGTGCCGTATAACATTACTCAGAAAAAAATAATTTATTTATTTCATATTAGCCAGATAAAAATGAACTTTACAAAATTATCAAAATTTCCATTTCATTTTGAAAAGAAAATAATATCTCTCTGATCCAAAAAATATCACTGACGTAAATTGATATTAAATTGTTTCAGAATGATACTAAAAATGTTATTATGATATCTTAAAATATATCGATTTTAAGTTTTTAACATATTACTTTGACCACAAAGTGATTGTTTTAGTGACCTTTTTGATTGAAAATCATAGAACTTTTTTAAGCAGACTCTAGGTCATTTAAGTTAGGATTTTGTCTATAACTTGTCTAAAAGAACAAAAATATTAATTTAATATTGTTTTTTTTTTTTTTTGACCAATGTGCACTAATTTATAGTACTTATGTACACATAGCTCTGTGATAATACCGAAATAAAATAAAATTTAATCAAATATATGATAATTGAAATGATCTACGCCTAATCCTAGATTTTTAATCTTTGAGAGTCGTTTAAATTTTTGTTGATGTTTTGTAAAAAAAAAACTGAGGGAGGCAAGACGACTATTCAAAGTTTCGGGTGAGGCAAAGGATGTGGTAAAAATTAAAAATTATATTTATTTGCCTGCAAGATGAGATCTGAGGGTTCATGCGGACAGGCAGACAGATAGACAGACAGGGACTATCAATCGAATTTGCAGAAACAAAATGTCAATTAGAGAAACAATAAAGAACCTGATAATGCGAAAGCGCACAAATATTACCAACACTACCATTAATAATTTAAAAGTTCGTTCAATTTTTGCGGTTTGCAAGGGGTTTGGTATAGTTTGGTATATTATATATTTGAGTAAAAGCTAATCCGGCAAGGACAACTATTTTAGCCAGAAAAAAATGTTTTCATTGTACTGGAAAGGTTGGTGCCTTATCTACTGCAGATCAGGTTTATGACAATATTAAACTAGAAATTATCTGACTTTGGGAAAGAATAGAAATATTCAATACCGACCCTATAAAATATATATATATATATTGATCAGAGCGATTTCTACGCAACTACACCCAGAAAATACATTTTCTATATTTGAGTAAAATGAGTCAGGGGTTAAGGTCGCCTAAAATAATTTCTATATTTAAGACATTTTTTTCTGACTTTTAATAAAGTTGACCAAAAAAAAACAATATGAAAAAAAAGGTCTTAAGCCGAATTTTCTCTCTGCTGTCAAACTCCATATAAAAAAGATTGCTTAAGGAATTTTTCCTTGTCTCATTCTGATGTTTGGTACGCAGAAAGCCAAGCAATACACACAAGAAATTTTGAGAGTTGCGACGAACCGTGTGGACTGTATCGAACAGCTGATATTTCTTTCAGAGATATTGTGCAGTCATTTTTTCTATGTGCCATTAGAGTGTTCAAATTGAAATGGAAGGCAATGTTAAAAAAATGGAATGCAAAGAAGATAAAAATGCATTAATTGATAGAAGAACAATGCATGCTTGTGGGACATCACAAACGGCAAGCACCTGAACTCCGCATTTATAAAAAGTACTTGGGAAGCAATTGGTGTCCAGTTGGGAAAAGGAGGTGAGTATTAGTGATATTTTTGGTCCATTTATACGATTGGCAGAATTGCATATAATCACTTCGTGTGGCTGCCTCATACTTCTGCACCAGACAATCAGGTTAGAATCTTGCGCCACGCTTGCGCAATTTGTCATGTTGGTTCAAAACTCGCCCCAGGGCATGAAGTGAGTTAACTTGCGTTGCATCAATATGTATACCTGAGTGGGTTATTCATCGCCCTGAATGAGGTTTCAAATGGAAATGAAACAATTATAATTGGCCCCGTGCAGACAAAAAATGCAACAGCCGAATCCAATTCTGATTCACATTTTTCAATTCTTGCTCACATTCTTCATTTTAACAGATGCCACTGCAACTGCAATTGCAACTTCCTGTAAATCTAAACACAAATCAGCTGGCCAATTTTTTTTTCGTTTTCGGTATTTTTTAGGGTTATCTGGTCACACTGCCATTTATATTCTACAAAAAGGAATATCAGGCAAATTTCTTGAAGGGAAATTCGAACGCCCTCCGTACTAGGCTTTAAATATAAAAATTATTACTAAATTTTAAGGCCATTTCAACCCTTCTGAACTTTCTTAAAATAAGAAAAAACCATTTTCTGAGTGTAGTCTCTCAGTTTTAAAGCTTTCAAACTGAAATTTTGTACAGAGACTTCGTTTCCATGCTGCTTATATGTCGGAACCGAATGGATGGAATGGGATGGGATGACTCTATCTAAAAGTTCCCATAGCTGTCTTAGTGAGAAAAACTTGAATGGTCAACTTTAATATTACTATACGCATACAGTCATTCAATAAAAAGATCGGAAAGTCATTGTTGTCCTTATAAGCTTTTAAACAGTTACGCAAAATTTACTCGAAATCGGAAATAAGAAATCATTTGTATTTTCGTGTAAGCGTTTTTTACCTTTGATATTGTAATAAAAAATTTGGCACAGACAAAGTTAGCGAAGCCTTCTCGTTGAAAATTTATAGCGGCTAAAGTCTACTCTTCACCTCTCGTCACTGAGCTCAGTTGTAAATTGTGAGCGAACAGTTTTCGCTTGACGAGAAGGTTGTATGCACGAAAAACATGATTAAGTATAACACATTCGCTGATTATTGAGTCATTAGAAAGACTTAAGATTAATAAAGGCTGCGAGTTATCATCAAATACGGCACAGCTCATGAGTGCGATTGAAACAACTGAGTTTCTAATTTCTCTGCCAGTTTTTACTGTCGTAATGCTGCAGTACGACTCTTTAGACTCCGAAACTTGAGATATCATCAGCCTGTGCTTACGTCGCCATTGTGATTTGTGTTGAGAAAAAATTAATCATTTTTCGTTGTAATGTTTAAAAAAACTTAGAAACACACATCTCTTATATCTTATAGAGTAGAGTATTTTTGAGATTTTTTTTAGATTTTTCGAAAGACGTTTAAAGGTCGCGCAAATCGAATTTCTCCCAAGAATCGGATTTTCCGTGTTGGTTTTGAATTTAAACTGCTACTTGTAGAAAACCACGTTTTTATACCCTTGGAGAGGGTATATTGAAATTGTCCAGATGTTTGTAACGCATAGAAGGAAGCATCTCCGACCACATAAAGTATATATATTCTTGATCAGCATGACGAGCTGAGTTGATATAGCCATGTCCGTCTGTCCGTCTGTCCGTCTGTCCGTCCGTCTGTCCGTCCGTCTGTTTCTATGCTATCTCCTCCGTCAGTTTTAAAGCTATCGTAACCAAACTTTGCACGAAGTCTTTTGGTACAAATACGCTGCACATTTGTCGGAACCGGCCGGATCGGATGACTATAGCATATAGCTGCCATAGAAACGATCGGTTGAAAAACTAGTTTTAGTGAGAAAAACTTTTTTGTTTTCAATACTATCGCTCTCAACGCTTATATTTATCAGTTTTCAATGATTTCACATAATTTCACCAAGGCTTGTCGAAATCGGACAACTATATAGTATAGCTGCCGTACAAAAGTTAGTTCTGAAAAAAAGTCTTAGTGAGAAAAACTTTTTTGTTTTCAATGATATCGTTCTCAACGCTCGTATTTATAAGTTTTCAATGATTTCACATAATTTCACTAGGGCTTGTCGAAATCGGACCACTATATAGTATAGCTGCTATACAAACTGTCAGGCATATATCAAGCTCCAAGGGTATATAAACTTCGGTCGAGCCGAAGTTAGCTGGCCTCTATTTTTTTGTCAAAATGTCAAAATTTTACTTTTATGAACAGAAACCTTTAGTTTTGGCTTTGCTTTTGCTTGTTTAGGTACCATATATAAATATTGTTCCTACATTTTGTAAAAACGCATTATAACTTTTAAAATTGCTATGAAAATTAAAGAATGCTAGTGATGCAATTTAGAAGATGTTTAAATCTTTTTAAAAAAGCTGAAACTAAAAAATGGAATTTGCTCTTATCGTTCCAGAGTTATAATTTTAAAAGATGTTTGGCAGTTTTGCATCTGATTTGCTTTAAACTTTGAACTATGATACGCGACCTCTATAAACGTCTTTCGAAAAATCTGAAAAAGATTTCAAATATTCTTTACTTTATAAGCTTTCAGAAAATGCAGGTACGACCGTGAAAATAAAAAAAAATTTTTTTGGGCACCTAATATACATATATGGAAACCCTCGTTTTGATTAACTTTTTATATCGAATATAGTTTAATGGATTCAAAATTGAATGGTGAAAAAAGCAGTGTGTTTAAGAAATATTTCTTCAATAACAACGCCAGGAGTTAGGAGACATTGCTTCCCATTTCAAGAAACTTTGCCATGATGCTGACTGATCCACAGTACCTGAAAGAAAAGAGCCGCTGCGGATAATATAACTGAAAGGTCCCATTTCACATTTACTTTTATTTTCTTCTAAAGCCACTTTAAAATCGTCTTGATGTAATATGATCTAAGAAATAAGTTATTGTTGTTGTTTCGCTCAAAGTTGTTTTCTGGGAAAGTATTTTCTTGAATAACTTCCTGCATATTTAACACAAATGTTCTCTTATGCCAATTCACAGTTCTCAAGTTCCTTTTCCGCACTGCTTCGGATTTCCCACCAGCACACACAGTTTCCACTTTCCACTTTGACATTTGGCGCTGCTTAGCATTTCCGGCTTCCGCTTCAATCAAACCTAATCCACATCGAGTGCAGCATTTCCTTTCTTTTTGCTTCGTTTTTTTTTGTTGTTGCTCTTCTTCGATTTCACATCCATTACAAACATTAAGTCGTTATTGCCCGAAATTAGCACAAATTGTTTTGAAATGGCAAGCCATGCGTAAAGTCCGGCACTGGAAAGCCGGAATACTGGCTGGCTGGCTGGCTATGCGCTCTGCTTGCCAATCAGCAAGCAGCCAACAATTGCTGCTGCCGGGCTTTAGAAAATTAACTCGACATCATCTGAAATCTGAAAAGGCTAATGTACTGACCCGGCCAACAAAAACTGCAGAAAGTAAGAGAAAAAAAATAAATAGGTTAAAAAATGGGTGAAAAAAAACAGAGCAGAAAACTTAGACGAACAGGTAGCCACAGCAGCTGAACTCATTCAGATGCTCGACCCAAATCTGCACCAGCAGCTAAAACAAGCCAAGAAATGCAGCAAAACAACAAAAAAGTTGAACCCAAATAAAAACAAAAGAAAACCACTTCTAGCCAGGCTTCCGCTCTACCAACTGGCCGTGGTCTGCCATAATTTTAACCTCGAAAACTATGGCACGCTTTTCATCTTACTTTCTGAGTTTTAGATTTACTCTTAAGTGGGCACTTTGGAATGATCAAGAAGTTTGCCCGTCAATGAAAAACAATATAAATTTGAGTTTTCAAGAGATCCTTATTATGTTGAAATTATAACAAAAGATAGGAATAGTTAACACTGCTTCAGGTAGCGTGTTATGTGTAAGGCAGCTTCTAATAAAATTAAAAATTTGGCTAAGGGTTTGAAACAGAAAGTCAAAGCGAAGTCTGCTGCGCCCTTCAAATGTTATACAGTAGATTGAATATTGGAAAAACAATCTGAAGCACAAACACTTAGACTTTACGCTTATTTACACTCTGTTGCGCTCAAACCTTCTTACATTGTTGTTAGGCCTGCTTTCCACCAGATGCACTCGTCGCTGCAGTCATGGCTCACCCTTTTTAGGTAGCTACAACAACATTCTTTTTCTCTAAGCAGCTAAGTTCAGTAAAAGTCCTCCTAACCATGTGGAAGGGTTAGCCTAGGCAATAATTTCGAGATTCCATCTTCCCTAGTGTAATGGATAGAGAGCTCATTAATATTTGGAAAAGTGCAATTATCTGTTTGCGTTTGAACACTAGTGCAAAGGACACCCAGGAATAGATTAGAACCCACATTTCAAAATAGAAAGATCACATGTTGGCAATTAGGTCAATGTCAAAAAATGAAACTAAATTTCAAATTAAAATTCACTTTGTTTCTGGAAGCGTATCAATCGTATTTTTGCATTTTAAACATAAGCAATTTAATGCAACATTTCAAATAATTAATTTTTAGTTTTAAAGAATTGAAAGATTTGCATATTCAATTAAATTTACTTTTAACTATCCATTTGGGCAGAGTCCTTCTACAAAAGTGTCGCAAAAAACAGTTTAATATGACAAAAACTGAGGAAAGCAACCTGAATGTAGGAAAAAAGGACGTACAAGTGACTATAAAAATTTTTTATGATCTCCGCATAGGCCGTAAAAATGGACATAAATAAAAGTGATTGAATTTGGTTTTAAAGTGAACATTTTTTATAATCTTCTTATTGATGTTTTCGTTTTTATTACTTTTTATTTGAAACTATTTCGCAAATTCCGCATAAGATGCTACGTAAGCAGGTCATAATAAAGGCCAATGCAAGCCTATGTAATCCGTTAAAAAGGAAATTTAATTTTGCTGTAGTCTGCAAAGGCTCGAACTTATCGTGAAGCTTCAGGTTGGGTCTATATTTTCAATCGATACGAGCGATTTGGCGAAGTAAAAGTCGACTAATCCTTTCATTTTTTTTGAGAGAGAGAAAATTCTGATTTATTATTGCATTCTTTTATAACGATCTCTTTCAAAAAGACTGGTTTTTTTCAACTGAACGATAGCCCCTTCGCAGAAGGATAAAACCTGTTCAAAAAATAGAATCCCGTCAACTTAAAACAAGAACGATATGAGAACAAATGTACAAAATTCCCTTGAAATTAAGAAAGTGCAACTCTGTTAGAGAAAAATTATATTTTAAGGGCCGATTTCTGTTCTCTCAGATAGCTGCTATGTGTCAGATAGTCATAGATTTTACACTGGTATTTGTTAGTTTATGTGACAAATAGTTCTATGTAGAAGATGTGAAATCGGCCCTAAGTCAGTAAGAATATTCCACTACACATGTTCTTACACTTAGCGGCATTTGACAAAAAATTAAGTCCTAGCCATTTCCTCTGATTAAATTTTGCACAGCTTGCTCGAGCCAGACACTGTCTATAAAAAGTCGGGCACTTGTCCCCAAATAGTGTGTCCATTAGACTACTTATTTTTGTATGGAAATTGTAAGGTCATATGGGAGCCCCTTGCGCACCGCACAAGTATTTACCGCATTCGTATTTAATATTTTTCACACTCGAGTGTCTCAGTGTTTTAAACACTCATGGCATTTTTGTGCCTCAGCTCTGACTGCCTATAACACCCACTTTCAGTCTTTCTTTTGAGATAACAACAACAACTTTACGGGATTTGCGGTTGCTTTTTCAAAGAAAAGTAAGCGAAGAGAAGTGAGCAATACAAGTTATGCTTATTTATGATTTAATTTATGTGTGGCAACTACTTTGATACATGATTAACTGAGAAAGTCAGTCACACAGCATTCACACAGCAGTACGTGATTGTGCACAGAGCGCTGCTCACAATGCTTGCCAAGTGCCTTTGTGTTAGAGACTAAGGTTCTGGAATTTTTCTCTATGTGTAGAAAATAATAAAAGTTCTTCAATGTTGTCTCAATTCACAGCTTAAAGAAACTTTTTCATTGAGAAGAAATCCGCTTTAAATATCTTTAATCGACAGTCGGCCAACTTGTTAATAAAAACATTTAAAAGGTCGCTGAATGAATTGGAAACAAAGCGTAAAAAAGGACGGTACGCTCTTCTTATTAAAAACTAAAATCATTAAAGTTTTAAAAACTACTGAAACGCCTTTAAGAAACCAAAGCATATAGTTTTAATTTTGGAAAAGTTCAACAACAACAGCAACAGAAAACCCACCTTAATCAGTGAGGCTTGAGTCGAGCACCAAACCACAGATTTTTTGTTTTTGCAACCGTCTGGTTGTATACCAAGCGGCTCTCAGTCATTTTGTTGTTACTCCTTTTGTTTGTAACTAATTTCGTAACGAGTCAATTGCTTGTGCGACAAAGGTGCGCCAGTTATCGAAAAATATCAAAGGTGAAGGAAGATACCTAATACTACCTTTTTTTATATATACTGCGAGCCAGACCTTTACAGGAATTCAAAGAAGAATCGAAATTGCCTCTAAGTTTGAGCATTGAACATGAAAATCCAAATTCTAAACCGATTGAAAACTGTCTTAAGTTACATTACAACTGGTAGAAAATTGTTTAAAAATATTTTCGAATTTTGAGAAACTGAAATCTAAAATGACATATGATAAAAAAACATGGGCTTATAATAATTTTCAACAAGCTGTTGTTCCAAAGAATTATTTAGAAACCAACTAATTTAAAACAAATTATTGCACCAAATAGTAAAGTTATAAAATATATAATTGGGGTATTCACTTTGTCGAGCACATAGGCACTTGGGCAGGTTTGCCTGATTAGTATTAGAATTTGTTCAGAGTAAATTGTTGTTAGAAATGCTTACACTTTTCCCCAAGTGCCTATGCGCCCTACAAAGTGGACACCCTAAATATTGATAAGTTATGGTCCCCCTGAATAACTACGGACTTATGGTCACACTGAAAACGTACTATTTTGAGAAGTATTAACTAAATGTTAAACAATTTTCACATATCTTGCGAAATTTTAAAAATATGACCTTTAAAATTTTCAAATTAATTTTTATTTCGAAAATTTAAATTTATAACAATAAGCCTAATCGGCCTCAGTAGCTAGTCTGTAGACTGCCAGATACATTAAAGTCTTTTAGTTAGAGCATCAAAACTTCGTAATAAATGCCTCTATTTTCCATTTTGCTCCTTTCCTTTCAACCCATTTTCCGGTTTTCTTTGCGTTTACCGTTGGCATTGTGCGGGCATAATAGCCTGAAATTAAATCAGCTAGCGCGTGGGTAGCTTAAAATAATAGCCATTGCTTATGTTTAAGTAAAATATGTACTCAGTGTATACGAAGTAAGTGAAGTGAAGAAATGGGCAACTTCATTGTGCCAACTTTTCTCTTGGTTACTAGAATTCATGCTGCTTACGTATTACCGTTTCCGCTTGGCCAGTCCGCTGCCAGCTGCATTTTTTATTCCGGCCAGTTATCGCTGCCATTTTCGGCTCTTCCTAGCTTAGTGAGCTGTTGCTGCTGCTGAAGAGCTTTGCTTAATTTTCACCTGCACTTTTTGTGCGCTTATCTGGGAGTTGAGAGCAAACAAGTTAGTTGGCAACACCATAATTTCCACTGTATTTGCATTTGATTGCCACTTCATGTTGGCCAGGCTAAATGTCTATAATTTATTGTTTGCCTAGCTCAAGCATGAGAACACGAGAAGTGTAAAGGATACGGACGCTCACTTGTCCGTCACTGAAGTGGCGGGTGGGTGCACAGTGGAGCGTGGACATATTTCAATAATAACAATTAATAAATCGAAATCGAGTCTGAAGGTAAAGTGCTGCAGCTCTCCCTCCCACCCAACCATTTGGCCCTTATTGATTTATGGCGCTGGTCAAATGCGCCACTTAGTCTAATTGTTTATGTGTCTGTGTTTGGGTTTTGTATAGCAAGGCGACAGTGCTTGATTAGCTTTGTACATTTCCTGCAAGCCTGATTGTAACATAACCTGAATTATTAATTAGATTGGCCGAGTAAAACTGTGTAAGCATTGTAGGTGTCATGTGGAATATCAGGTGATTATGAAAAGTGTTGGCAATAGGGAATCGATTTATGGATGGATAACAACTTTACGAGTCAAGTGGGTTGAGCTTAGTTTTGGTTTCAACAAAATAAAACACATACAAACAATTGTCGCTATTATATTATATTCCTTATTATTATTAAGAAATGTTCAGTGCTGTTCAAATAGTTTTGTATCGTTTGATAAAAGTGTCAAAAAGTTTAAGGCATTTGGTGAAATATATAAACGGGACAATTGTTGGGCATAAAATTGGTTTTGTTATTATTTTTGATAGCAGAAAAATAGATATATAAAGGAATGCTCAACCACCACAAGAACAACAAAATTCTTCAGTTGGCTCTCAGAAAAAAAATTCTTTAAATACCTAAAGAGATTGCTTTGTTTAAGAAACTTACGGAACTTTGTCCTTGAGCAAGTTATTAAAAAATTATTAAAATTAGAAAACTTTGTAAAATTGGTGTATAACTTTTTTGTAGGAAAAATGAGTTGTTTTGCTTAACATTGAAGTGTTTGTCAGGGCACATGGGAAGTTCAGAATATCAAATTTTTGTCGTCCCGCACATTTTTTGACCTGAGGCAGCCGGATTTTCGCAATGCTGCAATGATATTCCTACATAGTTGAAGGAATGTATTTAAATCGAAATCCTCACGCTCATCGCTAATTTTCCGACCAAATCGTGAAAACTAATGTCTTATTAGTTCTCCTACTTTGCATCTCAGAATAAATATAAAATGAATAACGGTTAAGGTAAAGTTTACTGTTTTGGCCAATCGCTTTTTTCCGGTTACGGTTATATTACTGTTGTGGGAAATGGGCTACGGTACATGTTACAGTCATACAGTCAATATCACTTTGACAAATCATGCTCACAGAAGATGCTCCATTTGAACTCTCAAAGTACTGAGTTTAAATTTCATAAGCTGAAGTATAGCGCTGACGAATCCAGGCTTTTTCAAAACTGCGCTGATGGCAGAATGAAGGGTATGGGCAGCACATCTAAAACCTGTAAGTCACTGGGAAAATGTCCATACCAGTTTTGTGGGCTCTGAACCGACGGCGCATATACCCGTTACCCATGCAAAAATGGACACTAAACAAAAATATTGTGCCAGAAATGTTTGCCCACTCATTTTACGTAAAAAGCTGGGGGGGGGGGGGCTTGGTTCACTTTTTTGCTCATAACTTGAGAACCGTTCACCCGATCTTTATCATTTATTCAGCAAATCGATCTATTTTGCTAAGAAGGTATGAAACGTCTATTTTCAAAACTGTAGGAGATCTAAAGGTTTTTCCAAATTGCGGGGGCGTGGCCAATATTTGAAACAAACTTGATCTGCTTGCAAATAAAAGAAGCATTTGTCCCATGTCCAACATCTATCTCTTACCATCTCTGAGATCTAGGTGTTCATACAGACGGACGGACAGACGGCCATGTCTATATCGACTCGGATGTTGATGCTGATCAAGAATTTATGTACTTTATATGGTCGGAAATGATTCCTTCTGCCTGTTACAAACATTTGCACGACTTTAGTAAACCCTTTTTACTCTACAAGTAACGGGTATAAAAACTGCAAATGTGACATGTGAGCGACAATATTATAACAAGAGCAGCACTTCAAAAAGCGTTTGACATCACAAATGCTTCACTTTTAAAGCGTGCCAACAGAGAGGAGACTCAACTATAAGACGGACATTAAAAACTGCACTCACTTATACAGACACTTACTCGAGAACTTACAATTGTTAGTTAAAGACTCCAAGTCACAACGTGCAGACTTGTAAAAATTGTGCGTAAACCGTTTTTTGTGAATTTCGTTAAATGATTGTACGTTTATGTTTCCGAGATATATCGAAAAATAAAAACAGAAATTGTTTTTTCTATTAGCCTGACATACATTTACAATAAGAAAGGTCGTTAAATCACGATTGTAAATTTGGTTTAAAAAAAAAGGTTGGCGTTGATTGGATTTGTTGCCCCTGGTTGCACTGGAGCGAGTTGTACGCCCCTTTAGTATTTTAACAAACAACCGATTATCTACAGCATAATACAAAATCAATAAGAAATTTAGCTAATTTTGTGTTATTTTTAAGAACTTTCAATTTGTACCATTCCTCTATACAAAATTTTCAATATTTTGTAACCGTTTTATTTACATCTTTGATTTACGAGGTTTTTTTTTAACCGTCTGTATGACAATCTAACAGAATGCAAACCGGCTCTGAACCGAACCGAACCGCTTTTTTGCTCGTAAACCGAACCGTAAACCGAATGAGTGTGTTTTCAAAAATGCTGAACCGAACCAAAACCGAACAATAAAATGCTTCGGTTGAAAAGCAAAGTTGTTGTAAAAATGCTAAGAACATCAAACTCATTAAATTTGCTAAGGACCCAAAATCGTAATAAGCCAAGTCTTGATTCTATTATCCGTTGGGGGTCAACTTACTGAATACTCAAACGTTAACTTTTTATCTTTAGTTGAGATTGGCTTGAAATAGAAAATGAGTATGTGTATTTCTATGGCTGGCAGGCATGCAAAATTAAGGTTGAAAAAAAGAGTGGAATTGTCAACACTTTGGAAAAAAAAGCTCCAACTATTTTTGACTACGATTTCTTAGATTCCAGGAATCAACCCTGCTATCAGAAGATGGAACAAAATTCAAAACGTTTATGAAAACATAATGGATATTCATTCGATTGAGCAGGTCAAAAGAAAATTGTAATTATTTGACGATTTTGTCAAGGTCACTTGATATGTGAAGTTTTAGAATTTCAAAACGAAATAAGAACCTTTATACGGAAATTGCCGTCGAGACTTTGAACATAACCTACAACTGAAGCCCTAAGTCTTTGTTAATGAATAATTTGAATACTTGTATCGAAAATATGTTTCTTTAGTTAATTAAATAAATAAAAAGCGAACCGAACCGTAAGGTGCAGTCAATTTTAGAACTTTAAACAGGCTCCAGGTCGTTCAAATTATATTTTGTACAACTTTTATAAAAACAAGACTAACAGAGGGGAGAGAATTTCACACACTAGCAAAAGAGAAGCCGATATGGAGCGCACACGCACTCAAAGCTTCAGCAACTTGGCGTTGGCTGTTGATGCCGGATTTTCCTATAAGCCTTTAGAATTCCCAAGCGATTATAGCAATGCTGGCTTGATGTAGCCTCTGCTAACCCGCAGAAGACAGGCAAAAGCAAGCAAAAATGGCTTATTGACCTGCTAACAGTTCTATGATTAATGTTCAAAGAGGTCACTAAAACAGTCACATTGTAATCGAATTTGTTGCTTTTCACAATTACTTACAATTTAATAAACATTATAGTTGTTTTCCAGTTCGAGAGTCTGTTATGTTCTTATATGATCATCATGTATTTCTATGACAAAATAAAGAACTTGAAGTACCTTATCGCCATATTGCTTATATATTTGACAATTTATTAATAATTTTATTTTATTTTTTTTTCAATCTCTTATTTAACATTAGAATTATGATTTGTGTAATTTTGTTGGCCACACAAAATTGGCTGTTAAATTTTCGTTCACACATAAATTTAAAACAAAATTGAAATTAAACCACAAATGCAAATACATAAATAAATAACTGAGTCTGTGTGTAGTACAAAAGTTTTGGCATATGAAATGAGCAAATAAAAAGTGACATTCAATTATCTAAAAAGCAAAACAAATAAATGAAAATTAATTTGACATGTTTGACATTTGGGCAAACATAAACATGAAAATCAAATGAGTGCGAGTTGAGGTTTCTTTTTTTTTTTTTGGAAAGGGCAGCGAAAGGTAAATGACGTGACAAGCGCTTAACTCTTTAATCTGCATATATATGTGTGTGTGTGTGTGTGTGGTAAATTTCCATTTTGGTAATTTTCAAGGCGAATTCATGAGCATTTCTCTTTCCTTGCACAAGTCACGCAAACTTGTGCGTCTCGAGTGTTTGTCACGCATGAAATGCTGACAGCAAAGCAAACAGCAAACAGGCGACTATTAAAAGCAAACACACGTAAAAAACTAAAGCCGTGTAGAGCCTAAAAGTATGCAGCAGCAAAGTCGTGCAAGGACATGGCGAACACAAAAGCGAAAAGCCTCATGGATGATGACGATGATGATGATGATTATGCTATTTCCTGTCTGCGCTTTAAGATTTCCTAGACAACGCAGAGGTCTGCCTAGAGCGTTAAAATTGAAAGCGGCGCGCATGTTGCATGTCAGCGACCCTTTTGCATTCGTCTGCTTAGGCTTGGCTGATGTGATGGCCATGCAAAAGTTTTACCAACGCATATAAAAATGATGCCAGCTCACGCATGTGTGAGTGTGGCTGTGTTTGGCCTTTTGTATACACAATGAAGTTTTAACACTTTTCACTAGCCAAAGGTTTTTAGCTTTCAACCTAACTTTTCATAATGCGCATAAATAAAATCATTTTCTCACTAATACTCACACACACGTGCGCGAAGACCATAAAAAAACTAAACCAAAACTTGCTAAAAAAAACTAAAACTTTTTGCAAAAAAAAGTTTTTACCTAGCTTTTTGGTAACATACAAAATCGAAGCGTAATCAAAGCAACCAAATACAAACAAATGTTAATGTGGGCTTAGTTTGTCCGTGAGTGTGTGTGTGAGAGAGAGTCGGTGCGGCGCGTGTTCGGAAATGGTAGCCCAGTTACGTGACTTTAATATTTTTAACGCATTTTTATACCCTTTCACGGGGTATTTTGCTTTGCATAGAAAACTTGGCTTAAAGAATATCTGACCATGACATGATTTCGAGTTTCCTACTGTCCCTATCTACTAAGTGGCTAAGTAGTAGCTGAGTAGCCAAATAACATCATTATAAAACTACGAGCAAATAAATACAACAAATGAAAACACTGATTACAAAATTTTAAACTTATATTGTTCAATTGTACACTCTAAGTGTATACACAGGTCGTTTGACCCAGCTCAACTATCATTTTTTTTGCATAGAAAGGATTTGCATAGAGCTGTCAAAAGCTAAGCTCGAGTTATAAGTTTGTCTGCTTAGTCAGTGACGTGACTAGGATCAATGTAAATGAAGCTGGCTAATTAAAGTTTTTCCTTTTCTATGAATGTTAGCTGGCAACATCTTCCATCTCAATTAGTGCAATTTGTTCGTGTCATTAATGTCAATTGCTCGAGTAGAAGTGGCACAAACGGCTGTGGCAAATGACAATGAATAGGCGAAAAGAGAGGGGACAACAAAATTAGCGCATGACTTTCAGGCGTAAAATTGAAAATCATTGCAGTAACACCTGCCAGTCGTTCAGCCACCCCGCACCCCTGCTCCCACGAAATGGAGGAAGCATTACGTGATTTTCGTTTATGATTTCTGCTTACTTTAAGCACTTCCGTTCTTCTGTTTCCGTTGCCCTTGTCTTGAACCATAAAAATGAATATTTATGCTCCACACTTGTATGTATGTAAATATGTAAATGGCTGAGCGTGCATTACATCAAATCGCATCGATTATTGTATGTATGTGTGTGCGTTATTTGTCATGGACCGTGGAGGTGGTAGAAACAGCCAAAGCTTCGCCTGGGCACGGTGATTTATCATATTTATGTTAGAGGGTGGCGGGTTAGCATAGTTTGCTGCACATGCACAGGTGCCCGGGTTCAGGACCCTAACGCAATTTGTTTCGCTGCCTGTCGAGCAGCATTTTATGGCCAAAGCATCAGCATGGGATCACATAGAGCTGGCCGGCCGAAGTGCTGTTTCTATATACCAACACATAGCATAGAGTGCATCTCCAGGTGCGTGTGTGTGTGTCTCATTTAAGTGCTTTGCATATTATTTAATATTGTCACCCACAGTTTTATGGAAAATATACGACCAGAGTATATACTGAAAGTACAGTTCAAGTGCACGGAGGTAAGCCAACCATTTTTATGGACACATTTGCAGACAAATGCTTGACAGGTGCATTTGGTGATTACAACAATTTAAATTTAAAGACACTTTGCAACTTTACTTAGTTTAAACTTTTTACTTATTTACTGAGTTCCTGAGTCAACACATATTTTCAATGTCCTCAATCGATCGAAATGGATTTTATTCTGATTTTTACTTTATATTATGAGCATGTTTTGTTCCACAAAGTAATAAAAACTAAGTACGAATAATTCTTAAATCGAAAAACGAACGGTATTTAGTACTATTTACACGAATCAGTCGTCCTTGAATCAGAAATTTTTCATACTTCATTCATTTATACACTAATATTATCCTGGTCGTTGGTTAATTCATATCAAGAACAAATTGGGAATAGCTTTAGAAATTTTTATGTACTCTTGCTTTGTGTCAAAAATGTATTGGGTTAAGCTTTATACGACTAAGGGCCGATTTCACATCTTCTACATAGAGCTATTTGTCACATCATCTTTGGAAATAACACATAGTAATAGTTTAAAGTTTAAGTAAAAGTTTTTAAATAAAATTAATGCCGACTATTTATAAATGGAAAAACACATGACAATAAGCAACACTGTGTATGAGTTATATACAAAAACATTATAGACTATTCGCGACCATTAAAACTAGACTTTTTTTATTTAGTTTTTTTCGCTTATAAAACATCAAAAAGTGTCAGATAGGGAGCGAGACCAAGACCTTAAAAATTTCAAACTCAGGGGGTCCGATTTAAACACTAACTGTAAACCAGTGCAGGCGATATTGAAACTTCGCAATATATTTGCCAAATAAATTCGCTTGACTGTAGCTCAGATCTACTTAGGTATAAATTTTGTTAAGCCGAAACAGTCTTAAGCTCAATTTATTTGCTTACCGTTTAGTTTGGCTTAAGGTTCGGTTCGCAGTGACAAATATGATAGAAGTCCGGGTTCAAGATGGATTGATAATCATATGCGCTTAGACGCGAACGAGTACAATATAAAGTTAGGTTAGATTAATTAAAAGAGAAAAAAAAATGCCGGACAATATTTATTTATATAAAATTACATTGTTTCTGAAACTTAACCAAAACAGTTTAAGTTATACAAAATAAAACTCTGATTTGCACTCAAACTCATTGGTCACAGTATAAGCATTGGGGAGGAAATCTCTTTTACTAACATAGTAAGGTCATTTGTCTAAAATGCTCTCAAGGCTATGCAGGCATATTTCAGTTTTCATTTGAGCGAAATCGAATGTGGCATATGCTGCCTTTTCTAATATTCAAATAAATGAAATCGCTACACCTTAAAAAGTAATCATCAAAATGACACCATTTAGTCAACAACTACATAAAAGGTATCCAATTCTCTTTATTACTCCAAAGCTAATACTTTCGAAAGTATTAAAAGTATTTTTTCGAGAATATCAAACTGGTACTAACTTTAATCAGGTTGACATTATTATGTTTTTAATTTAGTATTAATTTGATATTTCAATAGTCAAACTTTTAGTTCAGTTATGATACCAGCTTTTATCTATTTAATTTATTTTTCTAATCATGTTTGTAGGCCCTTAGTAAAAGTCGCGAAAAACGCTTCTTCTGCAGCTTCCCTCGTTTCTAAAAATCTTACATTAAGCGTCATCTTGTAAAGCTCTAAAACAGACACAGCAGCATTGTAACGCCAAAGAATTTAATTTTTTATTTACATTTGTTTGCAACAAACGACCACAAAAATTTATGTTAAGCATCGCCAGCTGCGACATTCATTCGTCGAATTTTCTGTTAGTTCAAAAATTCGCTTCACAACACCAGTATAATCCTCTCCATATTTATATTGTTACCAAAAAAATGATAATAGTTTCAGGTACAATTTGAGATATCGCGTATCCAATTAATATTGATAGGAATTTTCTGTACATTTAAACCTACTTTTAATTATACTAAATTCAGCCATTTCCTCAGGTTTCGAAAGTATCAAATTGTCTCACCACATATTCTTAATGATTCTGCATTGGATTGTTCAGCAGTATTCCGTTTGGCTTAGCTAATGAAATGCTGGCTTAAAATTGTTTCTTAATCTCAGCAAAACACTATAAATTCCTTTTCTACACACTTACCGATAATACGAAAAACTCATAAATAAAATCGATAAGAATCAAGACTCATTAATTATTTATGAAAAGCATTTAGACAGCTGCAGATTAAATGTATTTTTATTTTTTATTTTGACTCACAATAAACGTCCAATTGGGCAGGGGGAAAAATTGAGCAGCCAACATAACCGGCGGCTAGAGCAAATGGGAGCTAAAAATGGCGTAAATCAAACGAAATGAAAATCTGCTGCATTAAAAGAGAGTACACATATATAAGTGTGTGAGTGTGGGGGTAATACTGAAAAGTTGATTGCTTTATAAGCGACCGAGCAAGCTCATTTGCTTGTGTTTGCATATTGAATGCTTAAAACGAATTGTAGCCTTTAATGCGCTGCGTGGTGTTACATAAATGAGCGCTTAGCATGTGTGTGTGCGTAATTCGATAGCAAATCTCTTGCACCCCGCGGGGCATATTTATTGTGTTTTCGAATCGATAATTCAATTTTCGGCATACTTTCGCGTTGATTTTGATGGATTTGTTCAATATGTGCGTATCGAATGACATTTCTGCTTGTTAATTTGCATCAATTTCGCTAAAGCTGTGGCTAATTTTGTTTGATTAATGTGATGAACGAGCTGCCCAAAAAGTAGGCAATGCTTTTCGTTCTCTTCTCACAAGTGCGCAAATTGAAAAAGGGTTTCATCACACACACACACACACACACAGGGACAGGCAGCTTCAAAGCGCATTAGTTTGTATGGCACGCAAATTGGTTAGGCAGGCACTTTACAAACACCCTCACACATATCAGCCTCAAAATCTGCCATGTGCTCCATTTTTTGACACTCACCCACACACACACCTGAAAAGCACTCTCTTCTAGAGCAAGCCAAAGGTGAAAGCAAAACAATACAAAAAGCCCAAAGTGGGCTAACGCTGAGTGCAAAGCTCCAAAAAAAAAAAAACAGAAAGCAACGGAAACCCTCCGCCGTTGGGGCCATAGCAAAAGCTGACAGCTATGACGAGTGGGGTGGGCGGGCAGTGGAGTAGAGTAGGTGTGGGCGGAACTCATGTGATAGCGCTCGCTTTGATGGCGGCACCTTTTGTCTATGTGTTTCGGTCCAATCACTGTAGAAAAGGCAACAGCAAGTCTTCAGGCCAAGCACCTCTGCTATCTTTCGGGGCGCTGTTAGCCCCGGGCACTGGCTCAGCTTTGACATATGCCAAGTGTGCGGGGGTGCTGGGGGAGGGGGAATTACAACACTACATACAAAATGTATAAATACCCGAGGTAAGCGGAGGATTTTGCTTGCCTAATTACAATACCAGGAGATGTTGCCATGACAGCTGCTTTCGGGCCGCTATTAATTTAGAGTTTAAACTTTCCCCTGATGGCGAAATCAATGAAATGAAATTAAATATTCTCGGCACTAATTACGAAAGTTGAAACGTTGCTAATTACAGGATTTAGGGTGAGAACCACCCCCTCCCTGAGTTATGGGTCAGGCAACACATGCAAGCAATCGAACTAGCAGAATCTTCTGCTTTGGTTGGGCAAATAAAAATCGATTTTCAGCAGCAACAAACAAAACAAACGACACATAAAATAAAGCACACAAACCGAACTAGACAGACAATAAAAAAGAAGGCAACAGCATCAGCAAGAAGCTGCCGGATGCCAACCCAGACAGGCGAAAGAGTCAACGTGGTTTGTTGTCGGGACTTCAAAGTGGGTGCTGCTCCGACTACGAGGGCAGACGGAGAAGTCGTAACCAGGAACCAAGTCTTTTTTAGGATTTAATGTCAAGCCTGATCTTGCCACCCTCGTTTTGCCAAAATCCAGAAATGTCATGTAATTTATTTATTAGCGATGGCAGATAAAACCAGCCCCTGGCTTACTTACAAATAAATTAACTAATTGCCACTGGTCAAGGCCAACTCGCGGTCACTACACCCAAAGGCATTCTAAATCTGATTCTCGGGGGCAAAGCCTGCTGCTGGCTGATAAATGAGTTTCTTGTTTTTTTTGTGTTGTTTCTGTTGTCCAGCTACTGTTCACAGACTGATTTCACTGGGAGACTAATGACCATGCAGAGTAAGCAATGTCATTGAAATGAAAGTGAAACGAGGCCGCAGGGTAATTATTAATATTGGTTTCGTATCAAAGGAATTTTTGGGGGAGCTTAATTGATAGTTGTCTGCTGGCGAGAAAGATATGGTAATTTGTATATTTTGTATATTACTGATGATTGATGTAAAGTCGTGCCTGATTTTCTACTTAAGCTTAATTGTGTGTGACAGTCCCGGAAACAGGGTTATGGAATCTCCATACCACATGCTGAAAGTACAAGTAATTGATATCGTCAAGCTTGAATTATGATTTGTTGAAAGGGTTTTAGCGTCATTGAAAATACCTACAAAAGTCGCGTAGCCGACGCGTAATTAGCGATATACCCGCAATAATGCTAAAAATGGTGATCCGAAATTGAACCATCTGAATGTCGCTGTCATCATTTGTATGAAATAATCTTTCAGCCCAAAAAAAAGATTCCACCATAAAATTCTATTTATTGTGTTTTATTTGTAATTAAAAAATAAAGGCAAGCTAACTTCGGCTCGACCGAAGTTTATATACCCTTGGAGCTTGATATATGGCTGACAGTTTGTATGGCAGCTATACTATATAGTAGTCCGATTTTGACAAGGCTTTGTGAAATTATGTGAAATCATTAAAAACTTATAAATACGAGCGTTGGGAGCCATAGCATTGAAAACAAAAAAGTTTTTCTCACTAAAACTAGTTTTTCAACCGATCGTTCCTATGGCAGCTATATGCTATAGTCATCCGATCCGGCCGGTTCCGACAAATGTGCAGCGTACTTGTACCAAAAGACTTCGTGCAAAGTTTGGTTAAGATAGCTTTAAAACTGACGGAGGAGATAGCATAGAAACAGACGGACAGACAGACGGACATGGCTAAATCAACTCAGCTCGTCATGCTGATCAAGAATATATATACTTTATGTGGTCGGAGATGCTTCCGGACCATTTATCCGGACATTTTTAATATACCCTCTCCAACTTTTAATGGATCACCCTTTACTTGTAGTATTTTACTCAAGGCTGCAACCCGGTCTGGAACCAAACCAGAATCGGTCGGTTGAACCGGACAATGAACCAGGTTCGGTTTACAAAATTAACATCAAAATAAAAACGCAATTGCGTATTGATCAAAGCTTGGATGACATTTTATGGAAATTGACAAGATTTTGTACGGTTCGCAACCGTTGTTTACCAGATCAAATAAAGAGAAACCGTTTAAACCGCGATCAAGCAGAACACAAAAAGAAGTGGCAAAGTAGGAAGAAACTAAGTGACCTTTTTGCAAATTGTATGCCAATGACCTAAAACTCTGCTTGTCTTATAACGAACCGATGTCTCCTCTCCTTCTTCAATTGGACTTAAACTCTCTGCATACATGGTGTTCGGTTAATTGCCTCCCACTAAACGCTGAAAAGTGTAAATATTTGACTTTTCATCGCACACAGCCGTATTTTTCGACTATTCGATTGATGACAAACCTCTACCATACGCTTTGTCCCTAAACTAAGCTTCAGTAATCATATTTCTGTCATCTCTAACAAAGCTATGGGTGTTCTTGGGTTTATCAAAAGATGGGCCAAGGAATTTAACGATCCGTATCTGACTAAACATTTATACGTCTCACTGGTACGACCAATACTTGAATATGGATCGTGTGTTTGGTCACCGCATTACCAAAAATATCAAGACCAGCTTGAATCGGTTTAAAAACTGTTTTTAATTTTTGCCCTCCGCGGCCTCAACTGGGATCCCACCATCCATCTCCCAACATACGAGCATAGATTACTCTTAATTGATCTTCCATCTCTTAAGAACCGTCGAACGTGCCATTGTGAGCTTTTCATTCACAAACTTTTATCAGGTGATATTGACTCTTGTGCTCTGTAATACCAAATAAATCTTGCGGTTTCTTCGCGCCTAACTAGGAATTCTCTCCGATCTACCTACAGCCTTGCCTAACAAATTTTGCTCACTATGAACCTTTCCGAAATTTGTGTATTAATTATAATTTGTATTAGCATCTTTTCTCTGCTCAGTCTTCTGTGTTAGATGTAAGAAACAGTACCGAGTAATGTTGACAGAACTTTGTCGAACCTAAACAAATAAAAACCGAAAGAGTAACCTGGTTGGTACTGTGGTTTCTATCGTAGGTACTTACTGCAGTACATACTTGTAAAGCGATTAGATGGTGATCGAAACCCGTCTACTACTGCCATCCCTCAAATTTTTTTAATAATCTTAGATCCTAAGAAAAATTGGTTAATTCCGAAATATAATGAAATATACTGAAAATTTAGGAAATTTGTTCCCGACTTTATGATAAAATCTAAGCCAGAGATTAAAATCCGAACGAATTTCGGTTTCGGCCCTTAAGCTTATTTTAACTGCATGGGAATCTGACAAGCTACCTGTGTCTGTTTCTTTTGATATAACCGCACCCATAATTAAGCTATTGGCCGTGTTTGACACCGCAACCGATATCGAAATTCGTTCGGGTTTAAATCTCTGTTCTAAACTCATATGGTAAGTTTTGAAATTTCATGATTTTTGAAAACATTTGATTCACACCTCCCTTATTTACCCGTGTAATTTCACTGTCTATCAAATCTTTAGAGTAATCTTAGCGTCTTTATTTTTTCTTTGGTCTAAACCTTTTATAGAAGCGTCTTTAGTTGTCATTTTCATAATATTCATAGGTCCTAGGAAAATTTACATTGGATCTTCACCTTCTATTTGCCAATTCCTGCGTTGCACACTGAGCCCAATGGCCGATTTTTTGGCATGAAGTCGTTTGTTGCAGATATCGAGCTGAAATTTGGTGTATTTTATGAATATAACATTCACTCAGAGAAAAAAAAGAGAATTTCACTCTTGAATCAAGAGCATTCGTTCTCAAAAGTAGGGTAAGAGTGAAAATTCTTGATCCAGGAGCAATATTCTTGACCCAAGAGTGAATTTTTGATCCCGACATTCTTGACTCAAGAGTTTCAGTACTTGATCCAAGTACGAATAATTCTCAATATAAAAGACTAAAAATAATAATTGAAGGGTTTGGGTGTGAGAGACACGACCGAGACCCCGGGACAACCCGTCAGACCGACGTAGTGTTTGTTTGCTCCGCGCTGCTCGCCACTCACCATCAGCCATCCCTCCCACTTTTTTCTAAGATGTGATTGATTTTGAGTTAGTCACATACCAGATAAAAATTTTTTATTTTACTTACTTTACTGGGACTTGAACTCGGTACCTTCGAAGACTGAAACACACACAGTTGGACGAGCAGCTTAACCGACTCGACTATTGTCGATAAACTACAAGTAGCGGCGAAAGCATATTTATGAGGCAGCGCGGTTGGTATTTGGCCAGCCACAACAGCTCGACCGTGGATCAAGTCCCCGTAGCAGCAATTATTTTTTTTTTATTTTTTCCTTTTTTTTTATTTTTATTTCATTTTATTTTTTTTTTGTGATGTTTTAAACATTTTTATTATATTATACAGACGTTTAATCACTTACTTATGCCCAATCTTAATGTTCAACTTTAACATAATTACACTAGTTTACAGCCAAAAAGACCCATTTCTACTGAAAATTTTTTTTAGTGTAGTTTGGAATGGTGATCTCAAAAAATCAATTTCAAAAAATTTTTCATGGCTCCGTTTTTGAAATATAATTTTTTTTATTTTTTGGTAGGAGCACTTACATTTTAAGCCATATCTAACTTTATAATTGTCAGATAGAGTCAAGCAAGATAAGAATCGAAAGGTTATTTGCCGGTAATCGAGTAGTACATTGTTTTTAAATCGGTTCATAAGTTTGACTACAAAATCCAAAAATATTTTAAAAAATCGATTTTTTGCTCAAAAGTTCATTTTTGGTTGCCTGGAAAAAATATAAAAAAATTCAAAAAAATTATTTTTATTTTTTCTACATAAGAACCGCACTTCTACGAAGAAAAACAGATATCGATGATCAAAATCTGTGAACAAACACAGGAGCTGTAAGCAATTTAGTGCAAAAAATGTGATATTTACCTGAATATTTTAAAATAAATTTTCGTTTGCTTCGACTTTTGTTCCGTTTTTAATTTTTATTTTTGTTCTGGCTTTTCGTTCACTTCATAATTTGACCAAAAAACGAAGAAAAGTACAATGTTAATTTTTGAAAACACACAATATACTCAAATTTGACTGTTAGTTCCTCTACTCAATTTGATCCATCTATGGTACGTGTTACACGATTTTCCTCACCAATACCTTATTTTCTTCGTAAAAGTGCGATTCTTAAGTAGAAAAAATAAAAATAGTTTTTTTGTATTTTTTTATATTTTTTCTAGTCGCTTTAAAATGAAATTTCTTGGATTTTCGAGCAAAAAATCGATTTTTTTGAAATATTCTTGGTTGTTGAATTCAAACTACTGAACCGATTTAAAAACAATGCTCCACGCAATTATTGGCAGCTCCATTACCTTTCGATTTATTTCTTACTTGACTCTATCTGACAATGATGAACTGAGATATGGCTTAAAATGTAAGAGTAACTACCAAAAAAATTTAAAAAATTAATATTTCAAAAACGGAGCCATGAAAAAACTTTTGAAATCGATTTTTTAGATCAGCATTCCAAACTATACTAAGAAAAGTTTTCAGCTGAAATGGGTTATTTTTTTTTTATTTTTGTAAACTAGTGTTATCGGCGCGGCACGGTCAAATGACAATGACAAACTGCGCATGCGCTGTCTCTCTTTGAAAGAGCGCGGCCAACGTTATTCTCTCAAAGTTTGCGTTTCCTCACTCCCCTTGCCTATAGAACCACATTGAGAATGAATTTGTCTCGATTCCAAGAGCGAAATTCTTGAAAATTCAAGTGCGACTAGATTTTTTTTTCAAGAGCGTTCGTACTCAAATTATTCGTTCTAGATTTCTATGAGTGTTCTTGATATTAAAACCAAATTTTAAGTTAATTTGACCACGCCTTCCCCAACCGCTCCTATATGGCAACATTGCGTATACGTGATTTTAAAACTAAGTTTTAAGAACTGTGAAGAAAAAGTTAAATTTTAAAATAAAAATGAATATCTATTAATTTATAATAGTAGTAGAAGCGTACATTTCCCTAGTTGGCCAAATATTCAGTTTGTTGGATCTGTAGAGTTGCCGTCCATATTTAAGCTCATCCTCAAGCTTAAAGCCTCGCAAAAGCCGCAAAAAGCCACAAACAAAATAATTATTATCTTTTAATACACACTATCTACTATATTTTGACATACGTTACAAATCACACAAACACGCACAAGGTTAGTTTTGCTCCACAGAAGACTTGCAGTTTGGTTAAGTTTTCTCTGTTTAGGAACAACACGAAACAACACATTTTAAAGCAACATATTGTTCAGTTCAACAAAAATAGGGGGTCATCGCGGGCCGGGGAATAAGGTTAATACCGTTCGACGGAGGCTTTTAAGCTGAATACAAGTCAATTTTCCAAATTTTTCTAGCACGTCAAGTTTCTAAGATATCAATGGTCAAAGTGGTTAAAAATGCCAAAAACGGCAACTTTCAAAAATATATTAATCTTTAACGGAATAATGCGTGTGACTGTGTAATTTGCCAAAATTATTTGTGCAACTTTACACGACGAGCAAGTCCTCAAAGTTAACAAATAGTTGACGCAAATTTTATCGCCACATTCGCTGCACTCAAAACCTGACTTCGAAAATCGATAACAATTTCAGGGTTGCCAAACAATCGAAAATATTATTCGATTCTTTGTACATAGACTATGTAGTTTTTAGGTGTATTATTAAAAATGAGTTTTGTTTCCATGCAATTTTCCGCTTTAAGCCAAAAAATCGGCCATTGGACCCAGTGTGCATAGTCATCTTCTCATCAAGCGCTTTAATAAATAATCTTAAAATAAAAGTTGCGAATTTCGCGGTTTTTGGACCATTAAAATAATATTTATATAGCATATCTTCGACTCAGAAGCTTGGGTTTAAGGGTTCCAGGAACCTGTCCGCGAGCTGCGCCCTTCACTTTACAAAGGGTCCCCGGACCGAACCTTCTGCATGTAAATACAACTGACGATTCGGTAGGCTTATGTTAAAAGTTTTAAAACAGCTCCAATTATTAATGTTTCAGTTCCTTATAGACCAGTTCATATCCATTTCACTTTGCTCAATTGGGAAAATGTTGAATGCATTCCAACTCTAATCCAACGCTCTGGATTATAGATTTCCCATTAGGAGCCGGATTCTCTTTTGTGTGAGCTTTGCTCATTGAATTTTAAAGTCATACCCAGAAGCGATGCACGCAAAAGCGACGGCTGTTATCAAACTGTCAAAGCCTGTGGGCTATGCATATCCTTGTAAGCGCCAACCCAAACACAATCTTCAAAGTGCAGCGACATATTGAAATTTGATGGCGGCGAATGGCCTCAAAAGCGGCGTCCACAGCTCGCGATGTCCCTGCGGCCGGGAAATGTTGTCAAAGTGTGCGTGTGTGCGGTAACATTTGATACACTGCGTGGGACCATGTTTCAAAGGCTTCTACTTCAGCCATGCGCTTTTGGGGTCCCACGATGAACTCTTCACCTCTCGCCGTCATTGTCGGATAAGGTAAACAGCGGCAACGCCTTGGCCCGAGCCTGGGCCTGGGCCGGGTATTATAAATCAAAGTCAGGCAGCCCGCAAAACAGGCAGCCTTTTAATTTTGCCTACGTGAAATTAGTTGCGTAAATCCCAACACGAGAACGCACTCGACTTCTCATCCAGCAGCAGCAGCAGCCGCAGCAACAACAAATTAGCCCAAAAGCTTATGTAAGCGGGCGGGGAGAATAAAAATGAAGGCGGCTGACGGTGGGCAAACTATGCGCTTAATAGCGGCCCAAGCAGAGCGTGTGCAATAAACCAACACTAACACATGCCCTGTCTGACGCCCTCACTCACACTCACACTCACACACGCACACTCACATGTCAGAGACGTCTTTGGGGAAATTAAAGCGTGGCAAAAAGTGCCAGGCTTCATGTTAATTTTCATTAAAATTATATTAACTTGTAACGTGGCTGCTGCTGCTCCCGCTCCTGCCACACACACAGGCGATGCGACCAGGCGACTAATTTTTAGTGTCCTTGCAAGTTTATCCTGCCGGCATGTGCGAGAGTTCAAGTCCTGCGGGACACTTAAAATATTTAAATGCGCAAAATAATAGATTAGAAATTTTCCTGAAACTAAAACGAAACATTGCCCTGCCATTTCGTTTTTTCGGGTGTTGTACATGTCCGGGTCCTGACACTTAACATGACAGCCGGGAGACAGAGCAAGAGAGTGAATGGGACGCCGGAGGTCAGTGGGTTAGGGATTTTGTGCACTCAACTGGGTCAGTTGGGGCAAATATGAAAGTTCCTACATAATAAAACAATTAGTTTAATAATGAAAATAATAATTTTCCAAATGCACACGGAAGCGTAGAGTTGTTTGTACGTTTCTTATCGGCGCGCGTCTGTTGCGAAATAAGAAACTTCATGTAGATTAGAATGGTCTTATCCAAAACCAAGACTGCTTAAAGTTCTTTACATTACTCGAGCTTTGATATGTTGAATATGTCGGAATAAGTGGCAGAAATTAAACTCAAGAGTTGGAATTTTACAAAAAGTTAAAAGTGGTAAATGTGATGTTTGAAAAGAAGCACATACTAAAGGCCCCATAAATACTTCACATGAGTCTGTAAAAAACGCCAGGCAAGGCGTGGTTGCTGAAGAAATGTTTTCAACACGGTGTTAGAAGTGGGGAGAAAATCTCTCTTACTAACAAAGCAAAGACTTTAGAGTAGAGGAATAACCATTGTCAGACCAAATGCCAATAGTTCTTTTACTGCAAGACAAATCACAGAGTTATTGCCTAAGAAGAAATGGATGGACGAAAGAAAACAGCAATAATCAGGCCTGTTCCGAATTCCGAAAACGAGTGGAATTGTCGCAAACCGAGTTGATTGCTGTTCCGAATTCCGCAAATCGACCAGAATTGTCGTTTTCAAAAGTTGTGCTGCAGAGTCAGCAGAATGAAAAGTAATTGCTATTAAAAGCATTAAAATAAATTCCCAAAACTATAAACTAATCAATTTAATAATGTAGAACATTTTTAAAATCGTTTAGCATCTCTACTTAAAATTTTAAAAGTTAAAGTGTATTTTAAAATCATTTTTTTATAAACATCTATAAAATATTGCGTGAAAAGCAAAACCGAGGGGTCGTTTTCAAACCGAGCTGTTCTGAATTCCACTTTACTTTTTGGTCGATGTCAACAAACAATCGATAGCTGCTAGGGTTGCTTCATACGAATTTATGTATTTGCACAGCACTGTTTCCATTTAGTTTAGCTATATTTAACCATATTTAATATCACAAATTTAAACGTTACAATTAAATACTGTTTTAAACAAATTAAATTGACTAAAAATGTAAATAAGAGCTTTGTAAACTAAAATTATACAGATGGTGAAAACTCTGGCTGCTGTCGATAAACACAAACACGCGCGCAGGCCAGCCAGCCAGCTGTTTATGAAAGCGACTTCGAAACCGAGTTCGAAAAGTCAAAACGTAGCCAAATCGTTCGGAATTGGGAACAGCAAATAGTAAAACGTTCGTTTTCGTGTCGTTTTTACTTTTTGAAAACGATCGGAATTCGGAACAGGCCTGAATATTATATATTGGCACTGAAACTGCAAGCTAAAATGAATGGAGGTTATGAGTTGTCTACAGAGAGCTTTTTAGAGATGATTAAAGAAGCTGCACCATCTTCGCACAAAGATTGCGATAAACCCCTTAACAGAAAAAAACCCCTGGTAGTTGGCAAAGACATTCAACGTATTTTACGATATGGGACAAGTTGATGATGCTTAGGAATATCGCTTATGAACTCTGTAGTTAAAATTATGAGGGGAAGGCTGACCGACAGACTAACAACTTGTTTAAACGAATACCAATCAGGGTTTAGACGGAAATATTCAGCAATTGACAACATTTTTAACCTTTCAACAATTGTTCACTAAATGTTTAATAGATTTACCCATTTGGAAGGAATCTTTTATCATCCCGCTGCACAAAAAGGGCGATAAGTCGAACATCGAAAACTATCGTGGCATTGCAAAACTTAGTGCTCTCCGAAAACTTTTTGAAAAACTGATCACTGAACAACTGCAGCATTAATGCCGTTCACTCATCTCGCCTTGTCAACACGGATTTATTAAAAGCCAATCTACTACGACAAATCTTCTGGAGTTCACTAATGCAATTAGCCGCGGCTTTCTTAATCAATAACAGACCGATGTCATCTTTACCGACTTTAGCAAAGCTTTTGATTCGGTCAATCATGGACTTCTTATTCATAAGTTGTCTAGGTTGGGGTTTCCCCCGAATTTATTGATGTGGTTATCTTCCTATCTTCCAAACAGAAAACAACGAGTCATCTTTAATGATTTAACTTCTGAGATAGTATGTGTTACTTCTGGTGTACCGCAAGGTAGTCACTTAGGACCATTACTTTTTGGTTTGTTTATTAATGATCTACCTCAGGTTGTTAAGTCATCTCAAGTCCTTATATTTGCGGATGATGTTAAGCTGTCTTTGACGCTTTCTTCTCCCCGTATAAATGTGTACAACTTGACCTAAATTGTCCTTAATCTTGGTGCAACGTCAATATGCTCTATCTTAGTCACGATAAATGCAAGTTCATGTCGTTTTACAGCACTAAACCTACTTTGAATACATACGCTATTGATCAAAGAGCTCTGGACCGTATTACGTCACTTCAGGATCTGGGGGTATTATTTGATCACAATCTTTGCTTTAATGACCACATCTGTGTCATATCCAACAAAGGTAAGAGTTTGCTGGGTTTCATTAAGCGTTGGTCTAAGGATTTTGAAGATCCATATAGAACCAGGCTTCTCTACGTGTCTCTCGTTCGACCATCGCTAGAGTATTGCTTAAGCATCTGGTCCCCTCAATATAGCTTCTATCAAGATATTCTAGAATCGGTTCAAAAACAGTTTCTTCTCTTTGCACTCAGGGGCTTAAACTGGGATACTGGTCGCCTGGGTTCAAATATTACATATTGAGCTTAAGTTAATCTAGAACTTCCAAAAAAATTATCCAGCCTTGAAATTAAATTTTGGTCGAATTTTTTTGCTTAATATAATCTTTTATAAGATTACGCCGGGATAAATGTTATCTTTCTTAGGACTAAAAAACTGTAGTCCTGAACAATGGCTTTTGTTCAGGCTACGATGAATATTTTCTGAGGTTTTCCTTACAACAGGGTTCGCTTTTTGATCAACTTAATCTTTTTTCTGATCGGGTCAAGCACATCGGGGATTTCGCTGTTTGGGATTGATTTGATCCCATATGGATACTGGCAAACAAAATTTTTAATGTGAGGAGCAACAACATCTGAAACCCATTCAAAGGGTGAAGCAGGGTTCTCTTATGTCGCCATTGCTATTTGCTTAAGCTTTTCTTAAGGGGTTATTCTCCATGTGCGAAATTTTGTTTTTTACGATTTATTTTTAATTTTTGTATACCTCGGATATTTGAGAATATCGCCCCAAAAACGTTTTTGAAATTCGAAATACTTTAGAAGATATATTTAAAAAAATTTGACTATTTGTTTATTACACTAAACTACAAAAAAGTGGTCAGAATGACATCTATACTGATTATAACCCCGTTTTTAGTTTTCATTTCACACAACCTGAAGATGAGAAATCGGCCGCCAGCTCTACCCCCCACTTTAACGGCCGAGAAGTTTTTGAACAGCCCTCGTATCGAAGTAATAATATTTCTTTTGTTTACTTTAATCTGTTTGTAACATAATAAGAAAAAACAGAATTGGAAAAACTCTTTGCGTTTCAAAATAGGATTTTTTTTTTAAAAACAGGGTCCAAAAAACAACCTCGACATGGAGAATACCACCTTGTTTAAAAAAATTGCCGGCTATGCTACAGTCTGTGTAATAGCGCGTGTGCTCTCTGCGATTTGTTCACTTCGAATGACGCAGCGCACACGACATCGAAAGCAATATGTCCTTCTCTTTCGCACCAACGGGCATACTCGACTTGCTTGCTATCGGGCTATCGCCTGTCGATAACAAAATTCGATACTTCAATCAATATAAGATCCCGTTCACCCTATTTTAAGCTCGTTTGGATCGTTTTCGCTTAAAAAGGATAGTTAATTGATCTTAATTCTTCATCCAAAGGAGCAGAAAAATGTGAAAAGTATAGTTAAAAAACTGGATCTTAGAGGTTATATTTCGAATATTCTTTCTACGGGGATCTTTTTTTTTCTGTGCAGCAATTAAAAACAATATTAAATTATTTTTGTTAAAAAATATTAACATTTCCATAAAGACAAGATTCATTCATTGCGCCGCTTAGCCATGTCTTGTGTCTATTCTGAGAATATTATTGGATCGTTTTGCTACAGCTGAAATAGATTTTGATTTGATTTAGATTGATATCTTAGATCAATCTAAACTATACAAAAGCATTGAATTAATTAATATTAAATCGGTAAATGTGAAATAAAAATCTGATAGATAATCCACACAGTTGTCAATAAGGGGATTTTACATTTTCGCCTTCCTGCTTACTCACAAGAAAAGAGTACAGTTTCTTTTCTGTAACTTTCCTGATCCTGTTCCTTTCTTTTACATGCATTTATGTTTAAATTTAAAGATTTCAAACTCCGTTTGACCGTTTTATTGGCCCTTCTTTTAAACTTAAATTCATAAAAATTATGTAGTTTATTTCGTTATTTTATGCTAACCAATCTGTGGGCATGTTGCAAGTTTTTCTAGAAAATCAGCGATTTTTGTGTGATCAAAGATTGTCAGTTGGCCGCGCCTTTCTATAAAATTCATTATAGTTTAGCTGCCTCGGGCAAGCTTCAAAGCTAAACAAGCCGTAACAACAAACACATCAAGTGTTTTTATTTAAAAATATTCATTATGCTTAGTTGCCTGTTGGCATTGTGCATCCAGCGAAAAGTGGGGGAAACAGTTACAAAAATAACAACAAAAACAATCAAATTCAGCAGTAAAAGCAGCAGCTGCAGTGACAATAACTCTTGGCCTTGCACACCCCCCCACACACTCGCACACACCTATGCAAACAGCAGCTGTTGTTGTTGGTGTTGCTGCCCACATAAGTATGCTGCACTTTTTGCTGCAAAAACATTTAAAATGTGTGTGCGAGCGTGTATCTGCAGCAGCTGCATTGCCTCGAGCCTTGTCCCGTTCATAATTGAAAATATTTTGTTTTAATTAACTGAAGCGCATTTTTATTGCTGACATGTGTGACTTCTAGGCCGTCGACTTTAAGACTTTTCATACGCCCCAGCAGCTTTCTCTTCTCATGATTATTATGACGCGCTTTATTGTCGAACAGCATACCAACTCTACTCACATGCTTGATGGTCTTTGCCAGGTTCGGTATGCGTCAAATTTATGTGAACAGCCCAAATGGGATGTGCAATGAAACAATGCCAAAGGAAGTGGAAACGGAAAGCGGAAGCTGTGGCTGGGACGATACTCCAAATGTTTGGTTATATAAAGACATAAACATAAAAGTGTTTTATAATAAAGCAAAGCGTGAAATAATTCACAGAGCAGTGCGTTGGCGCCGCTGACAATTTTTATAGCAGCCGCCACACTCACACACACTCAGGCGCACACGACAATGATGTTAAATAAAATATTGTTTATGTGCCAACATAATAAATGGCCAACTGCCGCCAACCAACTCGTAAAGCACACTGACTTCAGTCACCTAGACATCGACACGATTATGACCGTTGGCACTCTCATAGCGGTTTATATCTTCGCTGCGCGACCATAAGAGTTGGAATGCTCCTTTTGTTGCCCTCGCACACTTGACAATTACAATAATGACAGATGGTGTTTGGCAGAGTCACATAAACTGCAGCAAGAGTCGTCCAAATAAAAATATATAGAGAATATATAAAGCAAATGTTGTTGTTGATCAAACTTCTACACAGACCAGGAAATGGTCAGCAAAACTTAGCGTGAAGTGAATGTGTCAACAGGAAGATAAACTATTGGTATCCCATGGGAAAACCGAGAAACCAAGCACTAAGCAAATATATGCAATTGAGCGAACCCAACAACCAAGAAAAAAGAATTGACAACAACTATAAGGAAAGAACGCTCAAGAAGATAGGGTATAAATGGGATGAACTAAATTGGCAGATCCAGTAGGATTTAACTTGTTCATTCTACTTTTCTGATTCTAGATATATTTTTTTTGTTTTAGTTGGAGTATAATATTATTGGCAGAGTTGGCATAATTTGAATATCGAATCATCCACATAAATAATTATTTAATTGGAGCAAAACTCTTTGACGGACGGGCGAGTCCCTATTTCCAGTGCATACAAATCTGCTATGCGGCAGCGATGCCGAAATTGTTAATACTGTCAAATATTGTTCGATTCGGAATACTATTTTATATAGCTGCCATATTACTGATTAGTCCGATAACTCGGGTCGTACTTTCATTTATAGCTCTTAATACGTCTTTCAAAACTTTTTGTGTTTGACGCTTCCAATCAGAAAATTTTTTTATCTCTCTCGCTCTTGTAAGCTGCTATAAAACAGAAAGTCGCACGTTGTTGCAAGAAACGTTGGTTACTCATTAATCTGCAAACTTTCGTTAATAACTTTGCCATTAAAAAATATTTTGTAACGTTGTGGCATGTTATATTAATATTCCACAAAACATGGCTACACTGGTAAGAGTGATGGCCTTATATGGTCAACTAGGATAAAAATTAGATATGCAAAACCAACTGTCAACTTATAGGGATTCTGTCTCCTACCTCGAAGTTATGTCAATGATCGCCTGTAAAATTCTGCTGAAGTTACGGTACGGAGTCTTAAAGTCTTTATAAAGTTTTACTAACATCGATATTGGACTTGTATTGGCTGCAAACCATTAAAATTTTGCTGAATGTTCGGTCCGGGGATAGTTAACTCGTTGTTAAGTCTGAGGTTTGGTTCGCGGCCCGATTCTCGGAACCCCTGAACCCAAAGTTTTGTCTCAAACTAAACTATATGAATAGTTTCGATTTATAAATACTTTTTCTTAAGAAAGATTCTATATGTTTTTGAATAAAGTAATTTTGGTATTCAAATTCATTAGTTTATGTTAATTATGTTAATTAGGCTGGAATGAGGCTTTTGTGTTTTAATTGCGCAAATAATTGTCTCTGAAAATTGAAAGTGTCATTCCAGCCTAAGCGATATATCTTCTAGGAGCTGTTCATCTGTACTGGCTCTCATACCTGAGTTGCTGGAACTGCAAGTATGGTCGGGGGCAATATTTTTTAAGTCCTCGTTTTTTGGCCTTTCCAAAATTTCAAAACATTTGTCGATGTATGTTCTCTTGGACAATTTTCGCAGAAATCTATAATATCATGTACAGAATTGATATTTAATATTTGTAAATTCCTTTCTATTGCTTTCATAAACTTATCTTCTTTGCAAAAAGACGTTGAGTCATTTAAAGTTGAATTTCGAAAAATCTCATTAAGAATGTCTTTTTGAGCTTCAGCATTCTGTAATGTGCTGCTTTGGCATTTACTTTTTTGTCCAAACTAACAATGGTTGGAATCTCGGGTGTAAGAGCTAAGCAGTCAATATTGGTACTGAACTCATAATAGAAGATCCTTTATTGTTAGAATAAGACAGTAATAAACAATGTTTTGCTAAAGATTTCAGAACAATTGCTAGAAAAGAAATTAAAAGCCTCGAAATGTTGTTCGAATGATTTTAGCTAAAGCTCTTTTTAAGAACTCAGAATGCAAAGTCCTTAAGAGTTAGTAAACGTTTTCAAATTTTGTTGGTTAAGTTCCATCGCGTCACAAGGTCTAGCACTGGTTTTGACAATTTTATACGTTACCGTAAAGGTATGTAACAGGCAGAAGGAATCATTTCCGACCATATAAAGTATATATATTCTTGATCAGCATCAACAGCCGAGTCGATATAGACATGTCCGTCTGTCCGTCCGTCCATCCGTCTGTATGAACACCTAGATCTCAGAGATGGTAAGAGATAGAGGTTTCACATGTATGGGACAAATGCTTCTTTTATTTGCACGCAGATCAAGTTTGTTTCAAATTTTGGCCACGCCCCCTCCCGCCCCCGCAATTTAGAAAAAACGTTATATCTCCTACAGTTTTGAAGATAGACGATTCGTACCTTCTGGAGATAGTTAGTAATTAGCAAAATAAACCGATTTGCCGAAAAAATTATAAAGATAGCTTGAACGGTTCTCAAGTTATGAGCAAAAAAGTGAACCAAGCACCCGCTACCCCCCCTCCCACCCTAAAAACAATATTGCATACTTTTCGGATGGTCACCCTAAGGAACGCAGGAACACTGTTAAACATGTTTTTTTCATGAGTAACGGGTATATCGAAGTCGGTTAGAGTCGACTTTAACTTACGCTCTCGTTCTATATGCGAGTAAGGAGTCTTATACAAAGTGTGTGGTCTCTGCTTATGTCAAAATAAACTTCCTTAAAAAACTCGTTAACAACTAAATTTAGAGCGTGTACTGAACTGTAATTATAGAGTGTAAAAAGACACATATTTGTATATAAATGATCTGCGTTGGTCTTACGGGTAGCTTCCCACACAATGCACGTGAAGTGGTTCCACGGCTTTCCTGTTGAGAGCTATTATGCTATTAAAAAAAGTAACATATTTATGACATAGGCAGAGTTATATAAATATGAGACTTAGAATACGTGTGAGCCGAATTGAATATCATGTTAAAGTTTGACATTCTTCGGGGGCCAAAAATGTGACAGTCAGTCATCCGGTATATGTCTTCTAATTCAACGTACGGATCGTGGTCGAATTTCATGTTCAAGCTTGCCTCCAAATCAATCAAAATTCATTAACATTACATTCTATATAGTTGCATTTGCTTCTGCTTTGCAGCTGTCATTGAAAAGTTCTCCTCAAACCATATTCGCTCCATTATCCATGGTAAAAGTATAATTCTGACCTACAGAAATGTCGTAGGATTTGAGAATTATACAAGTTAGATTACAAAGAATTTCTGTATATCTCTGTATGTGTCTTACGATAACTTTTAATAGTTTACTCCAAAAATTAACATAGAAGACACTGAGAATATGACCTTAAAATGTATCTTCTTGGGAGCTCTGCTCTGAAACCTAGCTCAGGCAAACTCTCACTCACCCATCAATATTGCTTAATTATGCCATAGAAAATGTAAATTTTCCACTTCCATTTCATCAACTCTTCAAATGAATCAATCAATCAAGTCGTGTACAAACAATCAAGCTGATTAATTCTCTATGCCTTTTAATTAGCATTATGCTCTTGTAGGTGAGTGAGAACATATTGTTAACACGACAATTCAGTCAGGCCATGTTGCCAAATTTTGGGTTGAGCTGAAACGGGGTCATGTTCAAGTGTGCATGTCGCTTATCATGGTCAGGCGGTGGTTCAGTCCATTAGAGTTTCATGTCTATATTAAAAATGCCCCAATCCAAGGCAGAGGCTGGCTCATAATTCACAGCAAGAAACGAAAAAAAAACCTAATATAAAAATAAGAAGATATAAATAGCGTCTAAGTGCGCCATAGATAAACCCTCCGAGGCAGCCAACACGAAGTTCCGGTTCTTCTCGTGCGCAGGCTGTGTGGAAGACGCAGACAAATTATGGACAAATTACGTCGACCTGGAAATGAGCAACGGCCGTTGGGCCGTTGGGCCGCTGGCTCATTATGTGGCACACCCCCCGCCCTCTACGCAGTTTTTGCTCAGTCTAGGCCTCTGTTTGCATGCGTTGTCGTCTGTTTGGCTTTGGCTTTCGCCTGACTATATTTAAACCGCAGGAAGTCAGCGCCAGGGACGCAGTCGACCTGCTGGGTTAGCTACATGTGTGTGTGTGTGCTGGTCGCTACTTCCGGTCGTTTGTCGCCATTTTAATAATGTCTGCCTTTAGCCACAGGCAATTGTTGATTTAGTTCCTTGTGTTTTTTGTGTTTGCAGCTGCTGACTTTTACTTTTTTTAATTTAACAGCATTGCAAATATTTAGGTCGCCCCAGCTACAGCTCCCCCTCCCCCTACCCCTACCCCTGCCAGGAAGCAGCAACAATATTAAAAATGCAAGGTGAAAGAATTGAAATAAATTCAACAAGCCTCGTGTTCCCCTCAACATTTTGTATTATTTAGTGAAGTTCACTTAAGCGTGTAGCCGAAATGAAAGTGGGCATGGTGCCTGCCCCCCAAAGGCAACGGGGATAAGCCTCTCTCTGTTCAACGGATATTGAGGCAGCCCAAAATGGAAGCACAAAAACCAGAGAATTTGTTGCAGTTGCAGGTGCAACATTTTGGTACTTTTTCAGGTAGAAGGCGCGAGATTGTTTGCAGTCGTAAATATGTATAATAAAAAAATATGAAATATGTATGGGACAGGCTTTTAAAATATTATTTAAATTTTCATGCGTACATTCAGTCTATTTTGTTGCTTAAATACCGTAGATTGAATGGAAGTGGTCCTCGAGGGATAGGCTTGAGGCACAAATACAAACCAAATCGAAAAAACTTGGTAAAATAAAGTTTTGCGAGGAGATTTGTTGGTTTGGTGAAGTTGAGGCGAAAAAATTTAACCAGAAAATTTGGTTATGTCGAGTTATAGGGTTTCAAAGTCCAAATTTCGAAAACCGACTGAAATTTCATCAAATATTACGTATACGGCATGTTCTCCGAATCAAAATTTCGTCAACGAACTCTTATATATAATCGAGCATCAGATGAATAAGGAGCAGGATTCAGTTTTGGTATTTCCAACGAAGAGATGGGTTTTATCCACGACAGTTAAGTGGTAGTCAGGGATTAGATATTCATCTTTACATCTGAGAAAGTATTTCAATATGTTCTTCAATTTACATTTTCAAGTACTTAAATTAGAATAACCCAAGCAAAAGGCAGGAAAAATAATCCTTGGCAAGAAACTTAAAATTAGACTTAGAGCACTTATTAGTGCGTCATTAGAAATTTCTTTATTTTGAATTTACTTTTGGCATCGATTAATATTTGCATCAGAATGTAACCGTTCTGTGGAATATAAAATAAAAATAAGATAGTGGGTAGGAAAACTGACTTGTAGACTAGAAGTTTGTTGTTAATGAATAGTTTTGAGTTGCGACTTAAGAACGGATATAAGGTTCTGATCATCTTGTTAACTTTGACGACTGTCTTACTAATGTAATTGCTAAAAATTAGTTTTTTATCGAGGATTAAGCCAAGATATCTGAGCCAAGATAGACTGAGTTTTCCCATTTAATTTTGGTGTTGTTTAGTGTTATTTCGCTATTTGGTAAAAACTTTCGCGAAGGAGATAGCTTTCGTTTTTGAGGCGTTTACTTTTTTTTTCGAAGTAACTTGATAGAGAGGTCAATGAACACTGTAGTTCGTGTTGAATGTAAGGGCAATATATTATTGAGCATAAACTTTGGGTACAGCTACAGACAATTCAACCTTAACTACTTCTGAGTCAATGGCACGGACTGGATCTGACTGGTTACCTATGTCAAAAAGGCTACTCGTTACAGAAACATAAAAATGATAAAGAACAAGTAAGAGTGTTGCGGTCGAGTGCCCCGACAGCAAAATACCCTGTCCCAAGTAATGTGGTTCCTTTAGCTTTGAATTCCATTTATTTTAAAATTTATTTCAATAAAATATTAAGTCACTATATTAAAACTTAAAAATTGAAGCTCTGACAGTTTTTCGCGGTTAGAAGAAGATGGAGGAGGAATTTGATAAGCCTGGAGCAAACTTTATCTGGGCACGGCCACATGCAAAAATGTGTGGCTCTACCTCTTATAGTCTTTGAGATTTACGCGTTTATACAAAAAGACAGATTAGGGTGTCCCAAAAAATCTAAGTTGTTTTTATTTTTACGCATACCCTCTAAATTTTTTACTCTTAAGTCAAAACTGTTATAAATAAAATTTTAAGAAGATAGGACCATGGTAACTCGTGCCGACTTACATTGAAACATTTCAGTACTTTTTCCTGTACCTTAACCGATTGCACGATTCAAATGAATTTTTTATATTGCGTTTCCAATGACCCTGTCCACATTTTCTGAATTTTTGAGAATTTTATCTTAAACCGTTGAAAACTAATATAAAATTTTTTGTCGTTTTGTTTTGCAAGTAAAACGCAAACCGAAGCTTCATTTGAAAAATTGGGTATCAAAATTTAAGTGTCTTATGCCGGGGTTTTTCATAGTGTTGTACTGTGTAGTAAGTCAGTGAACATTTTTATGTAAGAAGTTTGGCATCAAGTCGGCACGGATTATCGTAATCCAATCTCAATAATATTTAATTTGTGAGCCAATGAGGTTAAACAGAAAAAATATGTGTATATATATATATGCGTATTTGATTTCGCGAAAAAAATTGTTTATGTCTTGGGACACCCTAATGCACATGTAGCATAGTGTGTAATTTATACATATTTTTTAATCAGTTGAATTTAATGAATTTATAAATAGACATATGTACACTAGGTCGGATATTTTATATATGGAAAAATGTAACGTCATACTGATACCCGCTTAAACGATGCATATTTGTGTATAAGACGCATAGCAAAAAAAAATTTTGAGAAAAAATTAAGTTTAGGGTCTGCGACTTGGACTTAAAGTTTATCACTCATACGTACTGTTGCCCATGCCTACATTTTTAATATTTTAGTAGTTGACTTGGTTTGAAGTCATAACATTTGACAAAAAAGTTCCATGACCAATAAAAAATGTTTTTTATATAACAGACACAATATGTAGGTAAATATATTTGGTACTTAATATATTTAGGAAAAATTTTATATTACGACAAAATTTCTACTATTTTACGCTGTTTACTTCTAGATGAAAGCAAGATTTAGCCGTTCATTAAGAGGCTATTAAGATATCTTTGAAGTCAGGTCCCAGACTGAACTGAAGTGCTGCGCATCACGGTTGCAGTCGTTCCTGCGAATAATCTACTTTTACTGGGCTGCTCATAAATAAGCTTCTTCAGGATCGAAAAATAATGCGGATTACTATACTACTATGGGCAAAAAATACAGGGAAATTATTCATAAATCAAAAACTCTTTATTTAATATTGTCAATTCATTTCATTCCCTTGAAAGTAACCTCCCCCTTCTGCATTACACTTGTGCCAACGTTTTTTACAATTTTGTTTGTGTTTGTAGGACAATTTTAAGAACATGCTGCAAAGTCTTCTTCTAGTATAGTCTTCCATTCCTTCTTCGTTTGTGGCTCTGTCTCTTTATCGATTCAAAACGGTGTCCACGGAGCGATCTCTTGACTTTAGCGAATTGCCCATAGTAGCCAAAATGGACACTCAAAATGGTTTTCACTGTTGTGTCTGTAGTATCTGACTAGAAGGACAGTGCGTTCATGCGGACATGGCCCGCCCGTGGACCATGCAAACTCCAACTTGCGAGCCACACTAGTCACACTTTCTGAAATGGGCAGTCTTAAGAATTTAGTCCCATATAAAAGCGGGGAAAAACCCTCTCCATCTCTTCGTTGGAAATGTGCTCGTTTTGTCAAAATTTGGTCCTAGTCTACCAACCAAAAATATATTCGATTCCTGCTCCATTTTTATTTGTTTCTCGATTAAATTCAAATTTGACAACTTTTAAAATGATACGAAGAATTCGTCGACAGAATTTCGATTCGGTGAACGGGTCGTATACGTAATATTTGTGGAAACTTTGAAGGCTTTTCGCAGAGGTTAAAACATGATATAAAATTTTTTGATTTTGTAATTCATTATGTTCACCCTTAAAGTAATCGTTTAAGATGGTATCAGTTATATTTTTTATCGGCGTCCACCCAAATGTACACATATTTAGTAACAGGAAAGAAAAGACTCTGGTCACACTGATCGTGCGGTTTGTTTTTGATTTGGCGCTCCGCGAATTAATTAAAATTAATATTTTAAACTCGTTCGGCAGACAGCAAAAAGTTGTCAAGCGTTTTTGACAAGTGCCATACGAAAGTGTTTCAACGTTGTGCCTCGTCGAATTGTGTTGCCGATTTGTTTTTGTGATCTGCAAAACCAATTGGCTGCCGCCAGCCGCCGCCAGAAGTCAAGTGGTGCACCTGTTGCCCACCCACAAAGTGATCCTCCCACCCGCACAGTGGAGTGCAGAGCATCACAAGGAGTGTTCACGCAAGTCTTTACATTGTGGTTAAATACCATTTTAGCCACAAGCATCATTATTATTTATTATTTAAATATACTTTTTTGGTTTTGGTTGACGACGTAAGCTCCACATTACGTTTGACGTCATTTCATTACGCTCTACTAAAGCGTACGTTAAACTCCAAAAGTGTTAGTGCTGGCAAACAATTAGTGCTGACACTTTTTTAGCTAGAGTTTTTAATTGTGATTTTGGCCGTTTTACAGCCGGAACCTCTCTTTAGTTCGATTGCCCACAGTTGAGCTCTGTTTTCCGTTTCACCCAAACGAAAGCAAAGGCAAATGATGGGGATTTGTGTAAAGTGGGTGTCTGGAGGTTCAAATGGCTAAAACCAGAAATAAAGCTTTAGTCAAAAATATTATTATTTAATGCGGGTTCTACAAATAAACCTACATCACTCCAAAGCAGCAACCGCTGAACTCTTACTTCGGCTAACCTCAGGCGAAGTAGATATTGTTTTCGTCCAAGAGCCATGGATTTCTGGTGACAGAATCAATGGCCTACGGACTCCCAAATACAACCTTTACCATACCAAGGGTAAGGGTAAAATTCGTACATGTATTTTAACCAAAATACATTTTAAAACACTATTCCTTCCTCAATTTAGTGATGGTGACATCACTACAGTCAGCCTGGAACTGGGGAGTTCCACAATCAGGCTGGCCTCCTTTTATTTGGCTCATGACACTGAGAGCCATCCACCACCAATAATATTCCGGGACCTAACTGGAAGCAGCAGCTACACTCATACAAGCCTTATTTTAGGTGGCGATGCCAACGCACACCACACACAATGGGGCAGCTCAGACATAAATGAGCGCGGTGAATCACTGTACAACTACCTATTACAGACAGATTTGCATATTGCCAATAAAGGGAATGACCCCACCTTTGTAATCAAAAAATAGAAGAGAGGTTTTAGATATAACCCTCATCTCCGAAGACCTCTGTGACCAATTGATATCATGGAAGGTGCTCCCAGAGCACTCCTTCTCTGATCATCGATACATAGAGGTCGTACTAACAAATTCGTGTCCCTCACCCAAAAGGATACAGAACCCAAAAAAGACCAACTGGGAAGTTCACAACAAACTTCTCTGTAAAAAGCTTGGACCGTCCCCACCATACACACCAAGTACGGGAAAACAGATAGATGAGCTTGTCGATACGCTTACTATCGCGTATACGGACTCGTTCAATAGGGCCTGCCCCCTAGAAAAATAAAATCCACCTTTAAACCACCTTGGTGGTCTGCAGAGCTAGATAAGCTCCGAAAGGATTGTCGACATACATTTAACGTAGCCAAATATAATGACCAAACAACCGCTTGGGAGTTATATAAACAAAAGTTACGTACTTATAAGAAAGCTACCAGGAGGGCAAAACGCTCCTCCTGGACCCATTACTGTAGTAATATAGAATCTACATCTGATGCATCACGGCTCAGGAAGATCCTGGCTAGCTCACCAACCTCGCCAGGTCTCTTACAAAAAACAGACGGAACCTGGACCGACTCGAGCGAAGAATCTCTAAATCTTCTGCTAAGCACTCACTTCCCGGAATGCTCCCTTAACTTAACACCTCAGGTTAGGCCAACCGACCTTTCTATGCAATACGACAAAACCATTGTCACGGAGACCAGAATTAAATGGGCTATCGATTCGTTCGAACCATTTAAGTCGCCAGGTCTCGATAACATATATCCTGCCCAACTACAACAAACCATTGGGTACACAATGACCTGGCTTTACACAATCTATGTAAGCTGTCTCAAGGTCAACTACATCCCCACTAGTTGGAGAGAAACTAAAGTAATATTCATACCGAAAGCTGGCAAAGCTTCACATGTGAAACCAAACGATTATAGGCCAATCAGCCTATCCTCGTTTCTTCTTAAAACTCTCGAGAGACTTATAGATGCACACCTGAGGCAAACTATTAGTCCCGCTCATCTAGCACACACCCAACATGCATACAGCAAGGGTAGGTCTACTGAAACCGCCCTACACTCCCTGGTCTCAAGGATTGAAAGATCACTTGAAGTAAGAGACTTCTCTTTAGTAGCATTTCTCGACATAGAAGGTGCCTTCAATAACGTCCAACCTAACGCCATCACCTCTGCCTTGACATATGTGGGAGCAGATGTGCCGCTAGTAAGGTTCATCGAACAACTGCTAACCAGCAGAACGGTGTACTCCCAACTTGGCGGTGCAACTGCTCGCAGATGTGTAAACAGAGGCACTCCGCAAGGAGGTGTTCTTTCTCCGCTTCTGTGGGTGGTAACAGTTAACCAACTGCTGCGGCTAATGGAGGCGGAGGGACACGAAGTGGTGGCTTACGCGGATGATATTGCCATCTACAAATGTGGAATGTTTCCTCAAACGCTGTGTGACCTCATGCAGACCGCACTGACAACACTTGCTCAGTGGACAAAATCTTGTGGCTTGGGCGTAAACCCGGCTAAGACGGAATTAGTGCTTTTCACCCGAAAGTACAAAATTCCTGATCTTATCCCGCCTAAAATCAACGGAGTAAGCCTCGTATTTGGTGACAATGCCAATACTTGGGTGTCATTCTAGATAAGAAACTACTCTGGAATGACAACATAAATGAACGTATAAAAAAGCAACCATTGCTTTTTTCTCTTGTAAAAAGGCCATTGGCCGCAGATGGGGTTTTTCCCCATCCATTGTACATTGGCTTTACACAGCCGTAGTACGCCCCATACTACTCTACGGAGCTCTAGTATGGTGGCCAGCACTCGGGAAACAATCAGCCCTGAACAATCTGCACAAAGTACAGAGAAGTGCGGAAATTTGTATTAGCGGCGCTCTCCGAACGACACCAACGGAAGCGTTAAATACTATTCTTCACTTTCTTCCACTAGACCTCGTAGCTAAGCAAATGGCTACCACAACGGCCTTAAGACTACGAGAATCCGATACCTGGAACAGGGGCAATTCGGGACACGCCTCCATACTCGAAGACCAAACGGGTATACCATTAATTACAGACTACTGTATACCACAAACGACGTTCGACAAATTTTACGACGTCTATATCCCAAGCCGAAACGATTGGGACAACCTGCCCCACAGCAGAGCTAACGCCATTAACATTTACACTGATGGTTCTAAGCTCGACGAAAAAGTAGGAGGGGGAGTTTTCTCTCCCAACCTAGATTTGAACTTATCGTTCCGCCTTCCTGACCATTGTAGTGTGTACCAAGCGGAAGTGCTAGCCATCCAGGAAGCTGCCACCTACCTTAGCACACTCACGCTCAAGGAAGGAAATGCATTTATTTACTCAGATAGTCAAGCCGCCCTTAAAGCACTTGACCCACATACCAACACGGCATTTCAGTATATACCTTATATGGGTGCTAGGACATCGCAACAAAGAAGGTAATGAGTCTGCGGACAAACTGGCCAGAATAGGTACCACCATCGAACTCCTTTCAGAGAGGAGCGCGATAGGGATTCCTATGGCGACATATAAGCTTCACACTAAAGCTGAAATACTTCGTCTCGCTACGAATCGGTAAAAAAAACCCTTTCCTCCTGTTCAGTAGTGAGGCCAAAAACGTACTAACACACTTTTACGTCACAGAAGGAACCACATATCACTTCTGGTGGGGACCCTTACAGGTCACTGTCTCATTGGCAGACACGCAGAACGCCTAGGCGTCATTTACCACGACTTTTGCAGAAGTTGCGGACACGAAGAAGAGGAGGAATCGGTACAACACCTTTTGTGCCATTGCCCCGCCTTGAGTAGAAGGAGACTCAGGACACTTGGTCAACCTCTGCTACTCAACCTCTCGGAGACATCCGGGCTAGAGATCCCAGCTCTACTCAAATTTATTCTGTCCACACAATGGTTCAGTAATGAGGACCCCCCTCAGTATTAAAAAGGGTTAACAGGGAATAAATATGGCATCGCAATGGGCCAAAGTGGCCTAAGTGGGAGAGCGACTTGTCGCTCTCAGCCATCGCAACCTAACCTAACCTAACCTAGTAACAGGAAAACGGCTTTGTGCCGTTCTTAACCTTAAACATAAGCAGAGACAGAGAGATGATAGATCCGGGAAGTGCTCGAAACAGCTGTATTGTCAGACAGCCGCGTTTGTGGTGTTGTGTGTTCCTTTTTAAAGTTAGCAGCTAAAAATTGCGAGTTTAAACCAGTTTTTTATTTTAATTTGATTAGCATCTTAATATATAATCTAACTGAAATCTTGAACAGAAGGCACGCTATTTAGAATACAAGCCTGAAAACAAACTCACAACAAAATAGTTGAACTAAAGTTTACGTTCAATGATGCACAAATTCCAGCTTTAAACTGAATCCAATAACAATGTGCACAAATTCCAGCTTTAAGCTGTCCAATTCAAGTTGTCAGCTTAAAACACATGCAAATCAAATGCATTTCTTGACAAACGAAAGGAAAAAATCTGAGAAAAACCATGTCAAACGACTGAATTACCTTTATGTTGTCCCACACCACACACAAGCACCGCTTATTGATTTCGCCTGTGTGTGACAGACACTTTTTCAAACTTTTCCAAGTTATTTGCTTTTTTTCTGCTGTTTGTTGGTGACTTTTGCTTTGTTATAAAACTCAACCGCAATTCATTTGAATTCAATTGCACAAACGGAGTAACCCAACAGCTGTGTATGTGTGTGTGTGTGCTGCACTTCCGCTGCCGCTTGTCTTGGTTTTTTTTGTGGCCCTGCATTATGCATGTTGCTAGCGAATTTAATGTGATTTACAATTTAGACGACCAGACAGACTAAACTGCTCGAGGGGTAGTTGGCAGCAGGTTGAGAGGGTCATGAACTAAGTTTATTGTGCACATTTAAATGAAATTGCTGCGCTCAATTTATGCGCTAAACGCCAAAAGGCATTGAGTAGTGGCTACACAGCGACAAAAACTTCACACTGACTCCGCCCCCATCTGCTCGTCGCTCATTCATTTCATTTCATTTGTGTTTTTTCTCTGCTTTCTTTTTTTTGTGTGTGTTTCCGTTATTGTTAAACCGAGGCAGCCGGCGTTATAGTTTTATGAATATCGTTTTGTTGGTGTTGTTTTTGCTACTGCCTTTGCCTGCCATCGTTTTGAAATGTGTGCATATTGTTGGCATAATTGACTACGTTTTTGTTGGCTGCCACTTTTTCCGTTTTTTCTTTTTTTTGTGTTTGATGCAACATTTACACTGTCTAATGTGCCATTTGTTGACTGTTTAATATGCATTTGCAATGGGTTCAGTGACTAGCGAGTGACTTGCATGTGTCAAGCAAAAAGTTGAAGGGGTTTTTTTTATGCGCCTCGATGTGGTTAAATGTTAATGGTTGTGAAAAATGGCTGTTGATCGATAAGAACGGTCTTTAATGTCAAAAATATTTTAACTCTTTACGAAGATAAATCGAGTTGATAAAAATTTGCAATAAGTTTTGTTGATCCGAGTCGAAACGCTATGGAGCCGAGCCAGAACCAGAGCAATCGAAGGCCTACTGCTGTTGGCCGAAAAGCTACATACTGAAGGAAAGGTTATAAATTGGCTCTTTACCCACTGCTTGCCTTGAACATAGTATAGATGGCGTCACTACTGTGACCATTTTAGGTATCTTTTGTAGCTAACATTATTTAGCAACTAGCATGTACGCCTTTAGAATTTTAAACACAAACCGAAGATGTAAAGCTTACTTGAATATTACCAACTATCAAATCTTTATCTACCGAAACTCTCCATCCGTCTATTTACCCTGCTGTATGAGAATTTGATATTATCAAAATGTTCACCCTTTTGATCAACATTTAATAATATTTTTCAACCGATTGAACGACACCTATAAAATCTTTAAGGAAAATCTGAACTCATTATGTAATTTAGTAAATTTCGCGATTTTTGGGTCACTTCAGTCTACACCACATATGTTTTCCAATCAATAAATCTTCTACAAATTTACAAATCTTCATAATAATTTTAGGAATAAGAAAATTTAGCATATTTCGCATTAATTTTGGTTTAATTGTTTGACCTACACCTCCTGTTTATCCGTCTACATAGCCATTTGCAAACTTCTCAATATTTTGGACTGTTCAATCTTTCGTAAATACTAAATAGACAAATTGGAAAATTTCGACGTTTTTGCAACTCATATTTATCGTTGGACCGTTTATTCTACTCCCCCAATGTTTTCCCGTCTATCGAAGCTTTATAATATTCTTGATTTTAATCTTAAATCAAATGAGAATTTTAGAAATTTCAGATATTATACGAATTTTATATGTTTATGTTTCTACAAGAAATTTAAAAAGAATGTTCCAATTTTCTCTGGTTAAAAAATCAATGGATCGTTGTTAACTGTAGTCTCCTTGCTTTCAAATATAAAATTGGGCAAACTGCAATGAAGTGAAACGTATCTTCTTTAAAGGGTGATTGCTTCCGTGTCCCTGACATATGGGCGGGAGCGTAGGTTCAGCATTTCACATCTAGCTTTGAATACAAATGATTTTTGGCTCAGGCTGTATTTGTCGTAAAAACCTTTTATTTACCAACTCTTTAACGCTTTAATAAATAGTCTTATAATAATTTTGCAAATTTCGCGGTTTTTTGGACCATTCACAGACTTGAGATATAGCCTATGACTCTTTCCTGATCGCCATGAGCATGCTGTGAAAATTTCGTGCAGATCGGTTTAGCGACTTAGACGGCCATTAGGCTCAAAAATATATACCTTGAATAGAATTAAATCGAGGCGACGCACAGTGGTTCCAAATCCCAAAAACACGACCAAACGTCAAAAAACGTTTTTGAATTGGCTTAAAGTTTGTATTCGGGGATTTTCGGGGTCGCTGATCACGAATCCGACGTCAAAAATAAGAAAAACAAAATGCGCATCCAATATGGCGGACAATTTCTTCAAAAACGCATTTGATTTGGCTGAAAGTCTGTACTCAGGGGTTTGCGGGGTTGCAGATAACTAATCCGAAGTCACAACTTAGAAAAACAAACTGGCGGTTCCAATATGGCGGACAATTATTTCGGAAACGATTTTGATTTGGCTGAAACATCGAAAAACCCGTTTATCGATAATACCTCGATTTTTTTTCATGTCGATTTTCGTGCTCAGCGGGCCAAAATACTTTAGAAAAAGTTGGTTTGCTGAATTGGGGGGGGGAGTGCTGTCGAGCAAAAATATATATTTGAATGTCTCGACAATTGTCGCACAAAAATCACCACCGAGACTGAATCTGCAGCTATCTGCAGCTAATTTTTGACTATGTTGTGAAGAATTGTCGAAACAACAATTACTATTTTATTTGACAGTGGGATCTGATGGAAGTTTTGACTTATTGCTTTTTCTAACACGACTTTTCAGAATGTGACCAAAAAAAACTTCTACCTTTATTAACGATTCCCTATTTCAAGAGTAGAATCGCTATTCTATACGTTTCTGAACGTTGTGTTATTTTCGAGTAAACTATGGGGTACGCTCCATGCTCACGAATGCAGTTCATACCTGAGCCAGGTGGGGACACTTTCTCCTTATAAACGGTCAGAATAAAAACTAGAACTACCACTGCAACTATTCCAATCATTTAAAGTCAATAAAAAAATTATTTTGTTTTTCGACTTTTGGCCAGCTTTTTGGGACTTGGGACCATAGTGCGACGCGTGTAATTTATCAGAAAGACTCAGGCTTTGAGCGATGGCACACGCTTATTACGAGTAATTGCCATTAATATCGATAGGTGGCTGCAGTTATCGTCTGAAGGGAGTGATCGGAGATGCCACACCATTGTGCTGAAGTATCATCTCTAGTCAAATGTGAACTCGCGTAATTTTTGCTCAGCTTGACCGCACCACATCTTGGGCTGAAATATTAGCAGACACAAAAACACCCTCACTTACTGTGGGCGGCAGCCGGCTGCAGGACCAAACATATTAGTGAGTATCGTTCTGCCGATCCTTATTATTCCTGTGGATAAATAATTTGACAACCTGTAGAAGGTACGAATCAAGTAACTCCAAAACAATGGGAGATACAAAGTTTTTCGTACAAATTGCTTGGGAATCAGGAATATATGTACTTTATAGGGTCGGAAATGGTTTCTTCTCCCTGTTACATATTTAAACGCAAACTTAATAAAAGTATAAAAAGGATATACCTAGTTCGTGTAACAGACAAAAGGAAGCAACCTTGTTTATGTGTTAAAAGTAATGTTAATGCTCTGTTAATTAATATAATGGATAGTTGTTAGACATTTTTTTCTCAGTGTATCTGGAATATAGGAATCAGACCATGCCGACATCATAGCAGCCTGTCCCTGTCTTTGGGAATATCCCTTACCATTGTCCTCAAGAAGTATTCAAATAATTAAGGGAATGCAAGTTTTGTGGAAAAGATTTAGAATGTCCCCTGACGTGGGCAGTTCCTTAGCTCATATGAAAAATCAATCCCGGGCCTTCCACTTAGGTTGCTTGCTTCACAATTTATAAAATATTTTTTAGAAAATTTGGACCAATAATTTAGGTTAATGTTGGAAACTTTGAAACCTCTGCATGTCTATTAAAAATTAATTTTTTTGATTTTAAGTTTTTAATTAATTCTCCATAATAGTACAGAATTTTTCCGAGCATAATGAAAATCTTAAGTAGAAAAGTACGCCCAAGCGTTCTTTATCTAGCTGCAGCTAACTTAAATAGGTTATGCCATCAGTGACCCCAAGTGTGTGCTAATTCGGAAACATATTTCTATATAGTAAAGAAGCAGCTGCTAATCGCTTAACTCTGCCTTGCCTCTCCTTTTCGACTAAACAGATAATCTTCATTGCACTTGCGGCTTGAAGTTTTGTTACTACCAGAGCTGGGTACTGTCCCCGGAGAAGGAGCAGCAGTGGTAACTACTTAGCCAAACTTCGCTCTTCCTCACCCGGACTCTTTCTCTTTCTTTAAGGTAGTCACTGTCGGCAATCTCTCAATAAACACTTGCACAGCTCTTAATTACCCAATGCAAACTTAGTCAAGAAACAACTTGGCACAGTCTGACTGTGTGTGTGTGTGTGTGAGGCATTTACCTGGAACTGGTCTGGTATCTGGTATCTGGCAACTTTTAGCGGCAGCTTTGACTATGACTGGCTGTCATACAAGTTTGTCAGCTTGTTCAACTGCGTGTTAAACAAAAACGTGGCAAAAAGTTGCAAGTCAAAGTTTTCATGACTCTTTTGTCAATTACCGTTAGTCAGGGGTGGGGGTGCGAGAGGAGTAGGTTAAGGGGGAAATTGTATTGACATTTCGATTGAGTGTGTCAGGGGATAAACTTCATGTATGGGCCAAGGACGTGAGCCCATCTCGTACCCCCTCAATCGTTCTCAATTAATACCCGACGCTGAAACTTTGGCAATTTATTTGCGTAACTCCCGTTTGAGTGTGTGCGTGTTTTGGCTAATCTATCATTATTGATTGACATCAACTTTATTATGTAATGGCCTTCAAATGAAATGAGCATTTATTTATATACACCATCCCCCGCCTCACCCCGCCACTCATCGCTAAGTGGCTTAGGCAAAATTTTAATTAAAATTCAACCAAAAACCAAAACTAACCACACAAATCTCCGTTCTCCTTCTCTGTCTCTCTATTTGCAGCATGAAGCCGGGCCAAAAGGATTTGAAATTAAATTTTAATGCAGCAGCAGGAAACGGAGCGCGGAATGAGCAGCACGTGCGCGCTTTATTTTAAATATTTATCAACCAAGATACACACGCACACATACGCGGTGACCAAAGTCGAGCCTCGTCAAATTCTATTAAAAATTCATCTTAACGGTTATGCGTTTTGACAGAAAAAGTAAACGCAGCGCGAGTATAAACAGCTAAAAAGAACCACAAAAAGCCAAAAATGTTTGTAAATATTAAAATGAATTTATGTGCAGCGAAAAAGTTTTTAATTAAGTAAAACAACAAAACACACACACACGCGCGGAAAAAACGTAACGATAAAGCGGCCACCAATACACGCAAAAAGCCAACAAATCATTCGGTTTATGTGAATGCGAGTGCGCGAGCGAGTTTGAAATGGTGTTTGCACCAAGCGAAGTAAATTTATTTGCATTTTTTATGCTCCTCTAGACCAGCACAAAATCCCTGAATCGCGAATCATACAAACAGTTCTCACAACTACAACAAAAGTCCAACAGGATCTGGTACAATGCTGCATTCAATGACACGGACACCTTGGCTGGTGTTCAGCCTGATTATCATTAATTTATGGCAAACAATTGAATCGCATGAGCATGGCGATGGATTTAAGCCAGGTAAGTGGTCAAACGTTTTATGACCCACAGGAAGAGGGAATATTTTTTGTGGTGACGGCAAATGTGGTGCAAGTGGGATTTCTATATTAAAACAGAGAGAGATAGCGCTGGAATTGGGCTAAATTTAAAAGTAATCATCAAAATTACACTAAAAGAGTCATCAATTTGAAACTGTTGTGCATTATTTTCTCTTAAATACTTCAAGTACCAATTGATTTTCATCAACTTGATACTATCAAATATCAAAATGATACTATCTTGTATCAGTTTGATACTTTTTATTAATTATGTTATGTATTGTGTTTTAATTTCTGCATGCAATCCTCGTTCTTCCTGACTTGAACTAGCTAAGAACTTCTATTATGATTCATTGAATTATAGGCCATAACATGAGCCATGATCTTTACGATCTATTTCAAATGATGAAGCTCAGTTTAGCTCCATGAAGCAACTAGATAAATCATGCTCATAGATTTCGTAGCCCAATTTAACTTCAGCACATTGAGTTGCAACAAGTTGGGGTCAGCTGATCAAAGAAAAATAAGTTCACCAGCCTATTTACATAGATTCCACCAATGTGCAGTTAATCGGAACAATAGCCGTGTTTAACAGAACAACTTTGCTCCCTTTGAAAGTAAAAATTTCAATAATATTCCTACTGAACTCGAGTGATGCTGCTTCATTATTGCCAATTTGAGGTATTGTGATACTGGAGCAAGTATCAAGGAGATAGTAAAATATTTTGTTCTGTTTCCTGCTCAGTGATAAATCATTTTTCTGAACACGCACGTTAATTCTGCGATCATACAATATGTGAAGTGCTTAAAGTAGCATTATGACACTGTGGAACAGTCCTGTAGCCTAGCGGCAAGACATTCGCTTAGAATGTCCATTTACCTAATGACTATTTGGTAATGATTTAGGAACGTGATATTTTTCTCTCTGTAGAAAAAAGTATCAAATTTATATTAAAGGTCTTTCCCAGATACCAGATCGTTCAACTGCATAGCGCGAGATTCGGCTGGCAGTGTTATTTTGTTTTGAAAATACCTTTCTAATATTTATTTCCCATATTAAGTTGCCTGACTAATAAAATGATGTAGGATCAACCAATTTGATCCATTCAATAGCTGGAGATCTTTGTGCGGATGTATTCTTGCTTTACCAAAATGTAAAATTCTGTATTCCTTTAAGATTGGGCAGTTTCCAATAAAATGGATATTGTTTTCCTGCTCATTCGAATTGCAAAGGGCACACGCTTTGTTGGTGCATGATATATCTACACCAGGTATGGTATTCAGCGTTTTTCAAAGAGAGAGAGAATAAAACAAAAATCAAAGTTTAGATTTACAAACATATAGTTTATGCATGGATAAATTTTATTGGTATTCGCTCGGCACCTTTCAAAAGAATCCCGCAATTATATTTATCGCCTTCTGTTGAGTAAAAGTCAATGGGCGTGTTTAGCAGATAGTTCCAATTAGCGATTTACGATTTGCGTTTGCTGATGAGTCTCTGCTGAATAAATTTAATTGCAGACTTTAAAATGTTTAGAGGCTTTAGTACTTTTCATCAATGGAACACAAAATCTCCAATTATGGATTAGTTAAATTACAAATTTTCATATGAATGTCTGAACAAAGAAAGGCTGATCCAGCCATCGTTAAGCAATCAATAACTTTTATTGATTTCTATTCAGCAAACATGATTGTCAAATTTTCCAATCCTAATCGGCAATCACTGTATTCAGCAGGTAAAATCGGCAATCATAAATCACAAATCGTAAATCGGAATTGTCTGCTGAATACGCAAAAGGTATTTAAAATGCCTTTCGCAAATTTTACTTTATTGTGTAAGTGAACACACTTTTCTTCTTTGTTCATCTTTTAGAGCGTGATTCAATGTTATGTTAGATACTTTACAGCAGAGTGCCCCAGCCATTGCCTCTGGGGCTCGAACATACTTGATAATTCGAACAAAATGCTTGCCAAAGTCATTCTTCACTATGTGTTAGAGAAAGACACAGTCACATTTTCGCGCTCTCTTCTTGGGGAACTATGCTTTACTTCAGTGCCGGCCAAATGCAGAGAACAGAAAAGTGTGCTTGTGTTGGTGAACGAGAGTACTGTTTTCAGACCACAGTGATTTTACTTGGAGTTCAGTGCACGCCTGACTTTAGCTCCTGGTACAACATTTTGACAAACTATTAACAAAATAGAAAACCCGTCGGCAAAACAAACAAAAACTCATGAGCACAACCTTTTCAAGCAAATGACAGCAACACACTAAAACTTTAGAGTGCAGGAAAGAGAATATACTGTCTTACCTGTCCTTACCTGTCATAGTTTGTGTTTACTATGTTTGGGACAAAGTCTAGTTTGAGTCTGGCCAGAGAGCCATTAAAATTGTGCGAATTTGCTCCACTGAAAACTTGTCTTTGAAATTATTCCGTTCTCCTAGATCGTAGTTCAAATCTCTGTAAAAGAGCCTTTAGAGCTCCTATCTGATTCAATGGTGACACGTCTATAAAACACACAGTCCTTTCACCAAAGAACACAATTCAACACAAACGAATTCAATACAAAACAAAGTCTCCACAAAACAATTGAATTCAACATACGTCAATTCAACACAAAACCAAGTAAACACGAACAATATTTACAACGCCTGCATTCGCATGAAAGTTATTCAAGTTTTGAACAAAAGAATGTTATCTCTGGTGCTTTCAAATGTACATTGACTTTCGGAGGATATTAAAGTCAGGTTCGAGTGACATTGCCACTTGTAGGATTGAAAATATAACTTGTTTTTTATTGTTGTGTTCTATTTTCCAGTGTTGGAATTGTACTGTGTTGAAATCGTATTCGAATTTGGCGATGTATAATTGCTTTGTGATGAAATTGATTATGTTGAAACTGTATATGTGCTATAATTGTGCTGTGTTGAATTGACGTGTTGAAATTGTTTTGTGTTGAATAGACGTGGAACCGATTCAATCATATAAGATGATCTATATGAAGCATCCATATTTCTTAGAATTTCTGTGGCCCGGTATCAGCTTTCTTATAGGTTGAGATTTTCGCAATGATTGGCTGATTAAAGTTCCCATTCCCGAAAAAACTGACGACGTCTAAGTAGCAGAAACCGAGCCAATATTTTGGGCAGCCCATTTTCCGGCATGCGAAAACCGTCTGAAGATAGGAAAAGTGCATGTCCCTTTTCCAAATATAGCGTTCTGTTTGGTGTATTTCTGGACAGTCGGAATAGCTTTCCAAGGTAGCACCTAAGCAGGTTCTCAATCTCATCGTACTGCATAATCCCCCATGGACCTCACAGCTGCTTCGAAAAGTTTGTATTTGGTGCTCGGAGGTACATCTTTTCTGCTCAGGAGAGATTTGCAGGCAGATTTATTCGCTTCCCTCAACTTTTCCTGAAAATGGTACTTAAATTACAAATTATGGTAGATCCACACTCAAAGGTATATATAACCACTTAAAGCTCGGTCTCTCCCAAATACCATTTATCAAGTCTCTCCACTGTTATTTTGAAAACTAAGACTTTGACGTAGTTTTTTTCCAGATTATTACATTTCCTTGTTAAAAGTCATCGCTATTCTTTGCATTTAAGCAAGTAACACATGAACAACTAATGCATAGATAGCTAAGGTTAGGCATTCTGCTTCTTGCCTTACTAATAAATCCTTTACCTGCACTTGCTCAGGGTATACACTATTCGTTCCATATTTGGAAAATCCCTTGGCATTCCCAAAAAGGGTAATCTGCAACAGGGGATGATTTTATGTACTTTACAATAATAACAATTTAATTAAAAATTATTTATGAAAATTGTATCGTCTGCTTAAACAAACTTTTAAATATTTTATGTCATTTATTTACATTGCCATTGCCATGTTTATTTGCCATCATAAATAATTGCATTTTTTCCCCCATTTCTGATTAAACATTTCATTTTCATTTCGCACACACTTAATTTTTTCAAGTCATACTTTTATCAGTTTTGTTTTAATGTTTGTTCGAATGTGACAAAGACAACTTGAACAAATTAAATTTAATTATTCAGCAAAAGTTATACATTTTTAATTGCTCATTTGAAACTTCAGGGAAAAACCGTTTAACATGTTAGGCAAGAAATAAAAATACTTTTAAGCAGATAAATTTATGTAGGGAAAAGGCAAGCTGTGGTGCACTTAAGTACTTCTTGTTAATTCCGTTTTGCATTTAGAACTTTAAAAAATGCTCATTTCTCTTGTTCAGCTTGCATAACTGAACAAAAGTTTTACAACAGAAATTAAATTAATAATAATAAAATTATGCAATTTTTACAACTCCATTATGAACTTTTTCCTGTGCAGCTTCTGTGGCAATAAACGCCAATGGTAGCCACAAATCCACAAGAGCGTCACCTGCGTCATTGGGTCCGCCCGGCTGCCATCATTGGCTGCCAGTCCCTGGTGGTGGGTTTGCTTAAAAAATGCATAAATTCCCATTTTTATGTGTCTGTGTTGGACTTTACATTAGCTTTGTTTTTGTTGTTGGCGCTGCTGATTATCCCCGGAGAGCCATAAAAAAATATGTGACCGTATGTGGTAGTTGTTGCTGTTGGCTCTCTTATTTCATTTTGCTGTCCACTTTTGCCAGTGACTGGGGAATTCCACTCGGCTATTGCGAAAAATGTAAATACAACTGAGTGAAGCGCGTTTAGTTTTTCTTTTTTTTTTTGTTCCGGGACACTTGAGAAACGCTTTAATTTCATTACCCAACACTTGAGGCAGTCGCTTACATAATAATTAGTTAAATAAATTTCACCTAAATACACACGGCGACAGCGAAGGCAAAGAGTAAACACAGCCAACCGAGCGATTCCGCGTGGGAAGGTACACCAAATGGCCGTCCACGTCAAACGCACGTCCACGACCCACTTACACTTTGCTTTAAGTCCTCGTCATCAACGTCCCGACATTGTCGTTGGCAAATTATTTCCCATCATTTTTCACGCAAAAAGCGCAAAATTTTTGCTCTGCCACACACAGATGCAAAAAGAGCTAGAGCGTACGGCCACGGTACGTAGTTGTCAGCAGGCCGCATCCGTGCCTCGTGTCGGTGACGATGCCGGGCCGGCAGCAGCTGGTCTTTGCTCTAAATGAAATCTAATTAAAGCCAGCAAAACGTGCAGCTCTCATTGCAATGGTTGGCTGGCTGGGGCTTACTTAAATTTGCCATACAAAACGTAGGGCCAGCGCTCAAATGTAGGCAATGATATTTTTATTTCGTTTCTTTGGCGAATTAATTGACACTGGCCGCTCAACCGAGGAGAGTGCAAGGGAATAATTTGGGTTGTCAACGTATTGAATAAGTAAGTTTTCAGTTTGTTCACTATATAGAAATTGACATTTATTGGCGTTAGGCAGTTATATCATGAAATGGATTAAATTATAGGGCAAGTTTAGTTGAAAATTTATCTATGATTCCCAACAAGAATTTTGTGTTCACTAAATAGCATTTAAAAAATATTAAAAGTATAAAATGTTTGAAAAATGATTACAAGAAGTAAGAGTGCTGCAGTGGAATGCCTCGACCCTGCGCCAAGTAATGTGGTTTCTATGATACGCTTGCTTTTTATATTGAAATTATAATTATAAATTTCAGCATATCTTCGGTGTTTTTACTCGGATCTTATAGTACTAAGTTAATATATATATGTGAAGTGCCAAATGTGACAGAGATTGCAACAGCAGGTATTTAGATCTATAAATTAGGTTGAAAGAATTTTGTTATTATTTTGGGATTTTAATGCGGTTAGCATTCAGCAGTCGGTTTCAAACCCCTTAAATTTCTCTACATTCTCAAGTGACAGAAGGCGTTTTCATCATTTCATATGTAAAGCTGCGAAATGCGGACATACCCCGATATGATCCATTTGAAATTCTTTTTACAGTCTTAGGTCTTAGGACTTAAATATGTTCTTTTCTCTAACTGTATCTATTAAATTGGATTATTGATTCCCTGAGTTTGATAAAGACATAAAAGAGGATCATAAGGGGATCTTATTTCTCTGTGCAGTGATGTTTCAAATGACATGTTCCTACATATTGTTGGGGGTAAGTAAAGTCGGTACTAGCTACTGCTGTGACTGGATGTCCACCTGTGTTCTCGATTACCTTGCCCAACTTTTTGCCCAGCTAAAATATTATTAATCTGTGTGACATTCCACTGAATTAGCCTACTTTTTATGCAATTGTCAATGCTTGTTTATGCATTATTGTCAACCCAAATTCCACCCGTCGACATCAGTTGTGGGTGGGCCGAAAATTACAATAGATACATTCGCTGAGAATGCGCCTGTTAGTGCCTAAAAGCAATTCGTTGTAACCATTTCAAGGCACGGCGATACAATTGACAAGAAATAGTTGTGCGAGGCACGCCATTAATGTCTTTGCGTAAACAATTTTAATTTCATTGTATGGCAAAGTTTTGCATTTATAATTGTAACAGGCGGGAGACGACAAACGATGGCGCATGCCTTGAGCCAGCCAACTGCAGAAACTGGTGGCAAATTATGGTAAAACATACAGGAAACGAGGGCTAGCCCGGCACGACATGGCATGTCAGTGAGACAGCCAGACAGACTGACAAAGTGTCTGTCTGTCGCTGCCTGCCAGCCTTCCAGCCTGCCTGCCTGCATGTCTGGCCCAATGCAAGTGACAGTTTATGGTATGCAGGTATGGCGTGCATTTTATTTGCTTTCGATTAGGGACCAACTAGCGCAGAGGTCCTTTGTGTATGTTTGTCCTGTTTATGGCGACTAATTTCGTGTTAAGAAATTTGCAAATAGCAAAAAGCTTCACCCGTTGAACGTTGATTAATGCCCCGGCAATCGAGTTGGTCTGCCATTAGTCATGCTCGGGCGGCAAAGGGGTCGCTCCCTATGCCTTGTGTCTGGCTGTCAGTGGCAGCTGTTTTCGATTTACATATGTATGAGTGCGAGCGCTAAACTTGAATTTTAAATGCCAAACCGCAAATAACACGTTGTGTGTTGTGTTCTGTTGACTGTGGTCATTAAATGTCAGCTGCACCCTTCCGGGACAAAGTAAAAATCGCTCACCTTATATGAAATACCATATTTTGTATATTAATAAACCCCGAAACCAATTCTGCCAAATGAAGCTCATAACTGTCAAAACTGACATAGGACCAGAGCTGACTTTTCAGCTGTCATGCGTGGTCGGTGGGGTGGCACTAACCCGCTGTATGTACATTGAAGAAATCGTTTAATGTGGTTTTAGTTACTTTTAATTTGTAAACCCGATAAATTGGTGAATGAAGTCTTTCTATGTCGAAAGCAATGTATCCTTAAAGAGATGCTCTACTTTTTGCGAAAGTAGCTGATTGAAAAAATTAATTGTTTGTGTGGAGGTACTTTACACAGTTCGCCTGGCGACACAGCTGTGATGGATAGTACTTCACACAGTTCGTTAGGTGACACAGCTTCAATGAGTAGTACGTCATCCAGTTAGTGTGGCGGTGTAACATACAACGATATAGTTGTATGCCGAGCAGATGGAGTCTGTAGTCATATGTTAGGGGGGTCAGGGGAATAACATATGCTACTGCTAGTTAGTTAAGTGCTTGAAAGGGAAGCCTATCAATTTGTCTCGGATTGAAGAGAGAGAGAAATATAAAGGAGATGGAGGAGAAAGGTACATTTAAAAGTTTGGCGGTGAGAATTTCAAAACATGCTGTAATAGAGGGTGGTTAAATAAATGTAGACAATCGTCTATTAAATGAGTAATGTAATAATAAAATATAATTAAAGGATGTATTAATAAATTTCAAAATAAAATTAATTCAGTTTTGGGATAACATTGTCCCAATGTGCGGCCAACAACGCAGTTGGTTTTCAGTAAGCCTGCTAGTCAGGCTACAACATCAAAGAAATGGCCAAGAGACCAATTGAGTGATCAAAATCAAATTCAACTGAGCAAGAAATTAGAGGTGAATCCTCGTGCTCATTTGAATGGTACAAATTTACAGAATCTTACAGGTTTAGATACACTTACGGCTTTTTGTCCAGCGGCGAAAGATCTTTCTCCGGTGACGTAGCGCTGCATGGGATTGTTTAAATGGCGGATCTTAAGGTTAGGTAAATGGTTTTAGGTGCCAAACTTCTCGACTTTTTTACACTTGCATTTTACTTTAATAGAAACTTAGCTCGGGCAAACACAAAGATCATTTACACACAGTTGTGGCAACACACATCTATACTAGGGCAAAATTGTTTTATATTTTCTGAAAGCTAATGGATAAAATATTTTTAAGATTTTTTTTCAGATTTTTCGAAGACGTTTAGACGTCGCACAAATCGAATTTTCCCCAAAAATCGTTTTCCGTATTGTTTTCAATTTTAATTATAACTTGCTTAATAACCACGATTTTCTTCGTTTTCAAATCAAAATTTTAAAGAAAAATTTCCAAATTTTACTTTTATGAGCAAAAACAGTTGATTTTAGCTTTGCATTTGCTTGTTTAGGTACCATATACTACATTTTTTTGAAAATTTTTCATAAATTTTGTAAAAAACGCACTATAACTTTTAAAATTTCTATGAAAACTGAAAAACTAGTGATGCAGTTTAAAAGATGGTTAAATTTTTAAAAAACTCATACTTCAAAGTTGAAATTAGCTTTTACCGTTCCAGAGTTATACTCTTTTAAAGCTGTGTACTCATTGCTTGAAACTAATAATATTGTGAGCTTTTTGCCTGGTTTGCAACGGATTTGCTTCAAACTTTGAATCGTGATGTTTTTTTTCCAACTGAGGTTTCAGATTCACCACGGAAGTCTTGCTTCGCGTTTTAAATGAAATTTTGTATCAGCAATTCATTTCAAACAACATTTACCGTTTGGGTATTACAAGCTTCCGAAAAATTATACAATTAATCTTATGAGTAAAATTTGTCATTGCTTCCAAAAAAAAGTAAAATTGTAATAAAAATTGTCTTTGGTGGACCAACCGTGGTACGCCAAGATGTCCTGAACTAAAGTATTCAAATGATATGGCCTGTTTTTCTGCTGCTTATGAAGCACTTTACTCATATATTACTTGATTTTAGTGAAGCTGGGTTTAGCCCAAATGGTCAATGTTGTTCTTAGGCAATTTCTAGTAAAAGACTAGGTCTTCGATGGCAGAACTGAAAACGCAGATCTGTATTTTTTTAGATCTGGCTTACTCTCTATATGAATTTTCTTAAAAATTAAACAATCTTTTAAACTGCTTCACTAGTTTTTTCAATTCTCATAAAAAATTAAAAAGTTATAATGCGTTCTTTGTAAAATGCATGAAAAATTTACTAAAAAATGTAATAAGTGGTGCCACAAAAAGTTAAAGCAAAGCCAAAACTTATGGTTTATGCTCATGAAAGAAAAATTTGGGCAATTTTCCATAAAATGTTGATTTGAAAACTAAGAAAGCGTGGATGTTGACCAAGTTATATGTAAAATTGGAAAACAATACGGAAAACCCGATTTTTGGGGGAAAATTCGATTTGTGCGACCTCTAAACGTCTTTCGAAAAATCTGAAAAAAATCTCAAAATTACTTTACGCTACAAGCTTTCAGAAATTGTTTTTTTTTTTTTTTTGACACCCTAATCTATACTAGCGTGGATAAACTTCTCTTGGCACTGGTTTGATGGGAATTTTCAGATATTGCAAGATAATTAACACATATATTCTCACAGCTCCTACACTTTTCTTGCCAGTGGCAAAACTAGCCCTAGTAGTTAGAGATGCACTTTCTAATCGAGATGGCCTTTTTTGATTGATGAGGAACGATAACTAGTTCTCTCACGATTCACACACACGAGTCCGCTTGGGTTTGATCAATTTCGTTTGGGCACGCTTCTCGAATTTTCGCAGAAAAAATCGCCTTTAACACGCAGGCAGACGAAGCTGTGCTGATCTGTGCAGACAAAGTTGGGCATATAAAGTTGGTCTCCGGTATATGGGGCCAGACCTTTTGGAGAAGAAAATGCAGCGCGGTAAAGCCAATTAGTACCCGAGGCCTATGAGCACAGTCCTGCTTACTAATTACCTTTTGCCTGGCTGGCAGCAATTTAGACCACTCTTAAGCGGCTTTCCCTCGCGGGAAGCGGACAAATTAATTGTCGGCGGCAGATCTCTTTGTGATAATGAAACCGCTTCTAAAAAACTAATACTTAACTTTTAAAGAAACTTCGAGTTGAGGTTAAGCTCGATGTGGCGAAAAATGTTAGTGACAAGCGCCACTACAGCGGCACAGCGGCGTTAGGTAGTTCTTCACACAGTTCGTCTGGCGACACAACTGATAGGGGTATAGCTTGAAATAAATTGTGTGGCGCTTCACAGGCTCGATAAGTAGTACTTCACCCTGTGATATCTCCCACAGTTTTGCAAATAGGTGATTCGTTTCTTCTAGTCATATTTAGTAATTCAATTTATTTATCGATCCGCCGAAGTAAGGCTGAAGATCGGATGAACGATAGTCGAGTTATAAGGAAAACAAAGAATTATGCTGGGCAGCACTGCACCAACTTCATGGCATCTTTGTCACTTTGTGCAGCTTCTTTCTCAATTTAATCACACATATACAAACTTTTGCAAACGTACAGAGTATATATAAGTCAGGCTTGACCGACGTTCTTACTTGTTTTTTTCAGTGTAAATTTTACCCAGTGCACCCCAGGTTAGCAACGTCAATCAAAAAGGGACATGCATCAAATTTCAATTCAATTTGCATCAAGATGTTTTGCCAGAACGGCGCACAATCAATGCTTGAATTAAATGAAATTCAATTTCTTCTTGACCCGAAATGAAGTTCATGTCCAAAACGTGCGCTTTTGCTGGACAAACTGTAAAAAGTGCTAAATCAACATGCCGGGGCCCATCAGTTGATGATATTGTCACGTTTCTGCACCGCCTGCATGAGAGCTGGCGAAAAATGTTTTGCAAAATCGGGGCTAAAGCCAAATAAACATAATTTTTTGTGAGTGTGTGTGCTTTTTTTTGGCGTGGCGTGAACGGAGGACATCAACAATCAAGCTAAAAGCCAGATTCAGGTGTGTGTGTGTGTGTGAGTGTGGCATATGTAACAATGTTTGCCCGGCCAGATTAAAAATTATGCTTTGTTTGCCAACTGTCAGCACAAAAAACAGCAACAGCAGCAGCAGCACCAGCGACGGCATAAAAACTTTTTGGCCTACAATGACAATGACAACAAACCAAACAAAAGTTGCCAAAAAGTTGACGAGGCGGTAGGGGGCTCTTACCTTGCCCCGAATATGTGTGTCAGCTGATGGCCAACAACAACTCCAACAACAGCAACTGCCACGCATCATAATCATTTTTTTGTGCTTTATTTCTGCCCGTTTTGCAACTTGAAGTTTATTTTGTAAACATGCCACTAAAAGTTTTCCACTTTGCTCTAAAATACTCAAACCGAATGCCAACACCAGCGACAACGTGTCCTCCCTCCGCCTCTAGTTTTCCTTTTTTTTTTAGTTAATTTAAAAAGTTTTTGCTCTCGTCTCCGTCTTTGCTCAAATTTTTTTTGTTGATTTGCAGCAGTCAGAAAATTGGTAAACGATTCGTCGAAATGCTTCACAACAAATTCGTAGTTGTGGTTGGGACCTGGGAAAACTGACATTTGTGCGCCTTTTATTTTGTCAAGGAATTGCTTTTACAGTTTTTTGGTTGGTTTGCTTTGCTTTTGGCTGCTGCTCGGAAAATGTTTCTTTTATTTATGTGCTGTCACAAAAATTGAATTAGAAATCGCATGTTGTGGCAGCTGCCCTCAGGTTCTGGTTCGTGCTGCACACTCGTACATACAATTGGAAAAGTTGTCATTGCCGTGGCCACGCCCTGCCGGCCGAGCGATGGAATGAGCTACAGGAAAACCTTGCGGCTGGGCATGCTAATTACAGTGTCCGGCTGTAGCTTAATCATGCATGAAGTTTGTTTAAGAATTGAAATTGATGTAAACAAATAAACCAGCCCAGTTCAAAAGAGTAAACAATATTCTCAGTATAAATACTATTACTACTACTCAGATTGGCTTTCAATATGGCAACGCTTTTAAAATTGCCTATTGGAACGCCTGTGATTTTGGTAACAAGTTACTGGAACTTGAGGCCAACCTGCCGGCTACCTCATGTTCTCTAATCATGATTAGGGTAGGTGCACTGCACATATATAAATTTTACTGAGGTAGGTTCAATTCCATTTCAGTGCACATACCCTTCCCTACAGAGAAATGAAAGAGACCAGGTCTCAGCATTCCCAAAGCTAATATTTTTGGTTATTAATTAATAATTGTGAAAATCCGAAAATTATACTTTAATTTTAAATAGACCTTAAAGTTTTGAAAAAAAAAAATATATCATACGATACGTTCATTGAATACAAATTTTGACATCGAAATTATTTGTTTATTTCAATTGCTGTCATCTTTTGAAATATCACATAGTAGTAGTCTTTTATTATTTTTCAATAAAAGCAACACCGACTATTTATAAATGGAAAAACTATTTTATAATTGGCAACACTGCGTATGAGTTATATACAAAAACTTTAGAGGCTAATCGCGTCCGTTAGAACTAAACTTTTATACTCTGTACCGAAGGTACATAGAGTATATTAAGTTTGTGCAAAAGTATGTAAAAGGCAGAAGGAATCATTTCCGAGTATATAAAGTATATATATTCTTGATTAGCATCAACAGCCGAGTCGATATAGTCATGTCCGTCTGTCTGTCCGTCTCCGTCCGTCTGTCCGTCCGTCCGTTTGAACAAACAGATCTCAGAGACGGTAAGAGATAGAGGTTTGACATGTATGGGACAAATGCTTCTTATACTTGCAGGCAGATCAAGTTTATTTTCAATTTTTGACACGCCCCCTCCCGCCCCCGAAATTTGGAAAAAACGTTATATCTCCTTCAGTTTTAAAGATAGACGACTCGTTAGTTATTAGCAAAATTTATCGATTTGCCCAAGAAATGAAAAAGATCGGATCAGCGGTTCTCAAGTTATGAGCAAAAAAGTAAATCACTCCCCCCACCCCTTCCCACCATTTTACAACTAACACCGCCTAATCTTAGAGAGAGCGCGGGAGAGAGAGAGGTGAGAGAGTGAGAGAGAGAGAGAGACTTAGAGATGAGCGCAGCACCAGCATATCATTCAGCTTCTACTCCAGGTACAGAGTATGTTATAGTCGGGCTTGACCGACTTTCTCACTTGTTTTACTTATGATTTTGTTTACGCTTATTTTCAAAAAGTATCAGATAGATGGGTGAGAGCATGACCTTAAAAATTTCTACGTAATGTGCACAATGTGCACTGCACACATATCTTGCTTAGTTATTTACATTCCCTTCTTTTCCATTTGTGACATTATTTTTTTTACAAAGGTATTGTATATTGAAATGGAAAAAGTGCGTATGCATATTTTATTTAAGACAACTAACTAACAAAACAAAATAATTAAATAATTTTTTTGATATATGTCCAATTTTATTATTATTATTATTATTATTATTATTATTATTATTATTACTAATTTCTTGATTCCTAGTGCTACAAGGATAACCTTTTACATTAGTGCACTAGTCACATACAGCCCATACATTAATACATAATACATTTAAAATTGGTTTTTATTATTCATATTTTTATTGAATAAATGTGTAATTGAATATAATGATTAATTTTCTCCTATTTAAAATTCTTTTAGTGTTACCCTAAATTGCGTTGCGTTACTAACTATTTTTATTTGTGTAGGTAATTGATTCCAAAGACGAACAGTTTGAACAAAAAACTGTCGCTCTGAACAAGTTAATTTATGACGTATTGTAGTAGGTGGTAATTGTAATATAATACAACTTAGGATAATTGTGCAATAATAATAAGAGTCACGGTATGAATAGTTTTCAGAGTCACTGTAATCGATTGCGTTAAGTATAATTGTAATCGATAGTTTTAAGCAGAGTAGATATCGATAAGCCAAGCCGAGGCGAGGCATTCTGTGTAGACCAGAGATGGGCACGCACACATACCGTCACACTTTCCACACGCATACAAGCACAAGCAAATATAGTAGCTGTCAATGCTTATAGCGTACGTGTGATTTTTGCAGTCGGCCGCGGCAGATGCCTAATGCACGCGCTGCTTGGTGTGTGCATTGTGACGTCACGACGCGCCCATCTCTGGTGTAGACACACAAGCGAGCAATACCCACAGCGTAGTAATAAAAAGCTAAAAATAAAGAAACTGCAATAAAGTGTCATTTAAAACACCCCGAGTACACTCTATAGTATGTTGTTTATGTTTTTGGTTTTATCAGATGTGCTGAAGCATAATTCTTCATATAAATAGCTTGGTTCCTTCGTGCAAATTGCCATGTGAAAAAGTACCATGCTCCTAAAATTAGTCCAAGACTTAAAATTAAGTTCATAGATTTGTGTGGTTAAACCCGTAATGTGCTCTCTTCGCTTGACATTGTAGACGTATCTAGCACTGCTATTAAAAGTTGGATATTTTTAAAATAGTGGGATTCCTGAAAGTGATTTGCTTTTGTCTTCTTTCATCTTTGATCATGTCAAGCAGTTCTCTGAGAGGACTGTCACACTAAAACGAAAGCAAATCGAAATCAGCTTCTTGGCTGATTTTACGAAATCAATTAGTATGACCTAATTTTCCTTACACTTTCTGGGCACACTGCTCATTTTGTATGGAGCAGCTGTCATCAGCTGTTTCACGAAATAAAATCGAAAGCAAATCAAAAGCAAATCACTTTCAGGAATCCCACTATTTTAAAAATATCCAACTTTTAATAGCAGTGCTAGATACGTCTACAATGTATTTTTTTTTGTATTTTAAATGGGAACTTAATTCTAAATGCAATTGTCTGGTGAAATCATTAGTACAAAATCAGATTGCTCTTTAACGTTTCCAGCAACTGCAACCGCCGCGCATTGAATTAGCCAAGTTCTGTAAATCACTCAAAAAAATATTTTTCCACAGCTTTACAATTGCTTCAGCTGCTTCAAAGTGTCGTTCTCCTTTGCAGCACCGAATATCCTGGCAGAAATTATGCCCCACAGATTCTGAATTGGATTTAAGTCCGGACTTAATGCCGGCCAATGTAATAGCGGAATATTGTTGGATCTAAAATATGCTTTTGTCGCCGGGCAACGTGTATGAAAGTGTTATCTTGTCGAAATTTCACCATAGAACTCTTCCGCGATTGTGAAAAGCAAAAGTTACAGCACCTGAATATACATTTGCGCATTCATAAGGCCAGGCCCAAAACGAATTGACAACTAGCCGTTAGCACTAAAGGCAGCCTATACTATGTACTATCTCCAAGGTTGCGCTCCAATGTTCCAATTCTTCCCAATATTTATTATGTCCATGTGGGCCGTCTAGATTATACAACTAACATTTTTTATCACTAAATATGACGGATTCGAATTCTTCGTCCCAAAACTTTTACTTTTTAAAAAATGTTGCTTGTTTAGGCAGCTTGAACTGATATTGAAGCTGCAACTCCTTTCGGCAAATGTCAACATGTTGGTAGACATAACACTGACTTAATTTGAGCACAACTTATCATTTTTTTCTGGAATCCTTATCTACCGATATACGCTCATCCATCTTGGAAATTGCACACTTGCGAATCCGGATTTTTCGAAAAGTTTGGTTACTATGTTACGATTTCTTTTTGTTAAACCAACTTCATGCATGGTTTTTTTTTTTAATCTGCTTTTTAAGGAATATTTCCTTAGAACGGGGCATTTCAAGCTAAAATAAAATTGTATCACTTTAAATTAAACCTGATTGTTATATTTATATAATTGCTTTAATATTTATTCACTTTTATTCGCCATTTATGTTGAAGCTATTGCACTTAAAAAAACAAAAAACTTAATTTTGCACATATATCAATTTTACTGAGATATTATGGAGCCATTTTTCTAGTGTGCTCCAATTTCCTTAACAACGAGGTTCTTACTATCGCACTAATATATTACCCGCCAAAATTCAAATAGTCGACTCAGCGCTTTTCTGAGCTATTTAAATTCATTGCCAACTGGAACGCTAAACACCCCAGGTGGGGAAACGTTCGTCCTTGAAGATACAAATTTTAAAGTGCATTACAAAGAAAACGGCAGCCAATCAAACCAAGTTAATACAAGGTCTTTCATAGTACTATCATACCCTTTCAGAGTTTTTTGTACGCTTAGCTATATATATTTTAGTTTGGCTCAAGATAAGGTTGGTACTTGGAACTTGAACCAACCCTTCAGCACTTCCCCAATATCGTCAGATATTGTTGTAACCAGGGAATGAAACCAAAACGTATTTCGGTTTCGGTTACGTTTCTGGTACGTACCGAAACTTATGTTTCGGTAAAAGATTCTGTTTTGGCTCTAGTATTACTTCGGTAATCGATTACGTACCGGTACCTAGATAATTACTTCGGTATACCGATACGTACCGGTGTGTACCGTAAAAATATAAAGAAAGATCAGTCATTGGTTTTGCGCCCATGCAATTTTTGTAGCACACATTCCACGCTTATTGTCCTTCTTAAAGACAAATGTGGAATCTTTGTCGAGTTTTCATTTTTTTTATTTTGGGTTTTCTTAGGAAAAATTACGATGTTTGATGCCATTGAATGGTTTGGGAAAGATAATGATCCATGTATGAATCCACTTAGCCCTCACTTTCAACCGGTACTGACTCGAACCTGCATAATCATTTCAAAAATATATCCATACGGAATATCACGACTTCAAGATGGCAAATCAAATCGGGTTATTGATTTACATAGAATGTGCGGGACTCTCTTCATTTTTAAGTCCAGGCACATTTGTTAGCCCTGGTAGAGAACTACTGAATGATTACCATAATGAATGAGGTCTATTCGGGTATTGATAAACCTTTTTAATAGCTTCGTCAGCTGAAAGTTTCTTTACCAAAAAAGATCTCATCGGTGTCAGAATTCATGAACCAAGCTTTAAACCTAAGCCTTAAGTACGATAGGTAAAGGAATCCAGTTGAGAAGCGAACCTATTAATTTCTTAGGGGTTTAAGCCCTCGGTTCGAACCTTGAAGTCAGACAAACCACAAGAAATCTCAAACATAGTAATAGGCAGCACTTACATTGTTGTTTACGCGTCCTTCCAGTTTGAATGAAGTTCTTAACCCCTTGTACATACTTTCCATTGAAATGCTTAAAAAATTACCACAAAATTCAGCTTATAGGATGATTCCCAGCCAAGTGGCGAGAAATGAATACATAAACATATCGTTTATATTTGAGTACATTTGGTTCTTTATCGCCTGGCGAACACTCGGCACTGCGGTGAAAGGGAAGCAGAGAAAGCAAAGCAAGCACACCTCACCCGGCTTCACGTTGAGCGAAATAATTGAAAAGGTTTCATTGTGTGCACATTTCCTAGGGACTGAGAGCGGAATTCTCGCTAGATTTTTTATGGTCATGTGTGGGTGGCAAATACACACATACGTAACACATAAATAACCAGGATCAGGCGCTAATCCAATGGCAGCGACAAAGAGCATGAATGCCACGGGGCCAGGACGAAAAGGGATACAATGAGAGCGCGTTGGCATTGCTAACATTGTCAGCGCATGTCGCGCTTTAAATGCTTTGATTTCATTTTTCATTTGTCAGGTGGCAACGGCAGCCAGAGCCAACGAATAAGATGTTGGTGAGATTGGGTTGGGATTGGGTTTGAATTGGGTTGCGGGCTCAATTCAATCACAAGCTACTTACAGACAAAGCTATTACTCGACTCTGCGGTGGGGGCTGGAGGAAGTAATGAATTTGTGTCGCACACGTGAAAATGTGTAGCTAACATTTGTCTGTAGAGGAAATTTTATACCCTTTTTTAAGCAGATTTTCGCATAAGTCTAGGCTGATGGGCAAATATTGTACAAGGGTTGCTATTTATATTTCCAGCTAGGGCTAACTTAAGTATAAAACGGTCACTCTGTGACTTGTTTTCATTGAAATGAAAAGCTTGTATATCGCTTGGTGATTGTAAGAGTCTACTGCTTGATTATAAGACATTACGACAGTCACACATTTCCTCCTCTCATCTTGGGGAACCCTGGCTTGTGGGCAGTATTGTTCCTTCTCTATTAGGCAAGGCAGCCCTCGTATTCCGGTTATTTTACATAGTTAATCGCATAACTGAGCGACCCACTCGGTATGCGCATAATAAAGCTGCTTTTGTCTCTTTCTCTGCTCCTCGCTCCGCTCCTGAAGAGGTGAACCAAACACGTACTTGAGCTTCCCTTCGCTTATTGCTGTTGGGTTTGTTGTTGCGGTGGAAATAAGCAGGATTAAGTGCGCTTAAAAGCAACTCTATGAGATTTTCATACACGAAATTTGCGCATGAGGAATATGGGAAATGCTGTATCACTTGTCCTTGCTCAAGGATTTCTCTTATGTTGGAATTTGTTTAAAGCATTCACCTAACCTTGACTTGGTCATTAAAATCCCATTGAAGCGCGGGAATAAGTGGCAAGTAAATTAACAAACTGTTGGCATGCAATGGCTGGACGGCGTTTTCCGGCTTTTCTTTCTTGCTGTTGTGTCTATGCTTTAAAAATTGTTTATTTAGTTAGCCGCCCCTGTCCGCCAAGTGATTTTTTTTATTTTTTGCCTGGCAGCAACCGGAGCAAACAACAAGCACAAATTGCCGTTTCGCGCTTCAGTTGAGCAGCTTAAAGCCGAGTCAACATAACGAGTAAGGCAAATGGCAAGCCGCCCAAAATTCCCCAAAACCTTTGCTTTGCTTGCCACCAACAAAGCCAACAACATAAAGGAAAAAATGTGTAAATTTTTTCAGGCCCCCCTCCACCCCCCTCCCAAAAAAAAGAAGAAACTAAGCATCTTAAGCATTTCTGCGTGGCTTTTAAAGAAGTAGCCTGCAAGGGCTGAAATTGTGTGTTCGCTCGCTGCCGCTTTTCATTTATTTATTTACTTGCTACAACAAAAAAGAAAGAGGGCATCTTCAAGGTGTCTTTGGACCGCTTGCTGATTGAATTTTCCAAGCGAGTAATTTTTAAATTGTGCCTCGGTCAAAAGGTAATTCAATTTTGGTTTAAGGTTTCTATTACGCCCAAAGTTTAAAGGGGAATTATTTAAAAAAAAATTTAACAGTTTGTGAAGAAATCGCAACGCTTTTTGCCAAAATCTATGAAGGTTAACTTCATCCCAATTTACTTGTGGAAGTTTGTTGAAATTATATCAAGAAAAATGAATAGAATTTAATTTTAATGTTCCGCGAAGGAAATGTGAGATCACCATTCCAAACTAAACTAAATAAATATTTGAGTTGAAATGGGTCATCTATTTTTATACCCGTTACTCGTAGAGTAAAAAGGGTATACTAAAGTCGTGCAAATGTATGTAACAGGCAGAAGGAATCATTTCCGACCATATAAAGTATACATATTCTTCATCAGCATCAACAGCCGAGTCGATATAGACATGTCCGTCTGTCCGTCCGTCCGTCTGTCTGTATGAACCCCTAGATCTCATAGATGGTAAGAGATAGAGGTTTGACATGTATGGGACAAATGCTTCTTCTATCTGCACGCAGATCAAGTTTGTTTCAAATTTTGGCCACGCCCCCTCCCGCCCCCGCAATTCGGAAAAATCGTTATATCTCCTACAGTTGTGAAGATAGATGATTCGTACCAGTTAGAGATAGTAATTAGCAAAATGAATCGATTCGCCGAATAAACAATAAAGATCAGATGAGCGGTTCTCAAGTTATGAGCAAAAATGTGAAAAATAGCCGAGTTAAACAAGTGTTGCATACTTTTCGGATGGTCACCCTAAGGAACGCAGGAACACTGTTAAACATGTTTTTTCATGAGTAACGGGTATATCGAAGTCGGTTAGAGCCGACTTTAACTTACGCTCTCGTTTTATTTTTGTAAACTAGTGTAATTATTCAAAATATTGCTCGTTTTGGGGGTAATAAAGTGGGAATTCACCCTTCTTATTCCGCCAGAGCCTTTCCATGTTTTGTGTGTGGAAAAGTGATTATGATACGGGACTTTTGATTATTCTTCTCGATCCTTGTTGGTCTTTCCACCTCAGAAACACTGATATAATTTTATGAATCTACCTTCTTGTACTATCGCTCAGTCGTCCCCGCGTTTTAAACATTGTTTAGACCAGGGGCGCCCATGCCTATTGCGCATGACACGCATGTGTTGTTGTTCTACGCAAAGGAATAGCCTGCGCGCATTCGATTTGCGCATGCCATAAGCCAGCAAAAAACAAAAACAAATCGTGTGCCTGCTCTGTGTTTTGTTGTTGTCGCGCTCTGACCTGCAACAACAACATCATATGTGTCTCTCTTCTCTCTCTCCTATGTCTCTCGCAAACTCGAACCCAACAACAAATTGCTTATGCGTACGGCTGAACGCTTGTCGCGCTATCGAGTATGATTTGCGTAGCAACGACCACACATACACACAAACAAGAATCGGTTCTCTCTCTCTATCTCATGTTGTTGTTATTGCTTGAAATATATTTGGCGTATGTGTATTGTTCTGGCGCGCGGGTAAGCTCGTTCTGGGCACCCCTGGTTTAGACAGTAAAAGGCATTTGTGCTTAACCTAAAATTTTCACATTTTGATTTAGTTTCATGATACAAATGTAGACGCTGTTGCATAACGCAAAAGCGAATATGTCGCTTCAAATGGATGGCAGGATTTCCCCAAAGTGCCGAACCGCCAGCACACCTCAACATTTTATTTTAGCAACCAATCTGCATGTTCTTTAATTTCTTTTCCACATTACTTATCATTTATTTCAATAACAGACGTGCTTATGCTCTTTTCCTCCGGGAAAATGCTTGTGTTTGAACGTAGCATCACGCACTTAGGGTATTGTCCACAAGCAAACTTAGCCAGAGTCAAAACGCGTATAAAACTTGTTAACACACCTCTTACATTAAATTGTCAATCTCACCATGGATCAATTAGAATTAGAGAGAACGTTTGCGCTGCCTCTCAATTTGGCTGGTTCTATTTCTGATCAATTTCTAGCTTAAGTTCAAGGTGGAGCAACTTCTTTACATTTATAGCCCGCCATTGCTCTTTTTCGATTACACAGGGGAACATCCATTTTGTTGCAGCCTCTTTGATAAAAATTCTGCTCCAGTTTTGTCCACTGATTACAAACTATCCTTTAGGATGCATAGGGACGGACAATGAAAATAAGTTTATATTGTGGATTGCCCATAAAAAAAGAGTTTATAGAGTGATGGGAAAAAGATACTTCAAAGTGCCAGTAGAAAAACACTGTGGTTAGAGCGAGACTACCATAACCCAAATATAGCCAGAGAGAGCGAACAGCTGACCAAAAAGTATCTAGAGCATGGTGCAATAATATAAGGTGAAAACGTCAGCATCTGCTGAGGGCCAGTGTCAAAAAGAAAGGGATATCAGATGGCTTGCTTTGTTTTGTGTTTGTTAATTTTTGTTTGTTGTATTAAGGAAGTTAGGGAGCTTTCACTTAGTCAAAAATTTTCAGGAAGACTAACTTAAATTTTAAAAATACAAATGCCTGAAGACTCTTCCCAAATGGTTTTTCTTCCCACGTCTTTTGGAACACGTATGAGCTTTACGTTGCTTCGCGCAAACGATTTGCGGCAAATTACAAACTAACTTGACATTTGGCACTAAAACCAGCAAAAAAATAAAAACAAGACATATACATACAAACACGCTGAAAAATTTGACCGTTCCCAACCTTTTGATTCAAGCATTCACAACGAACTGACCCACTGGCCCTACAAATAGAGAGAGACCGTTCTCTCGCTCGGTGTCACCTCATATTATTACACCATGATCTAGAGAGCGTAAATCAGAGCGAACAGCTGACATTTTTCTGTCAGAAGCGGTGTCGACTGAGCAAAGTTTCTCTGTAATACTCTTTGCTCCGTGATCTCACTGCTCAACTTGTCAAGTTTTTGGTCCAATTTGTCAATGCTTGCTTGTTTGTCAAGATAATTGCGTAAATGCTTTGGAGTACTTTGTGACGCAATGTTGACCCAGCAAATGGCACACGAAACACATAAGAACAATCAGGGGTGTCACAGAAATCTTTAGAGATTTTGACCTCGGTTGGCTTGCAAATCATTTTCTAATTTGAAAATCTAGTTAGTTATGGGTTAATTCGATGTTCAACTGAAATTTTTGGATTCTGATAAATGTTTTATAATGCATTTTTAAACTATAGTTTAAACATAAGTTATATTCTCCATAAACAAAATTAAAAATTTAAAAATTTGTTGGCTCCAAACATGAAGTATAACTTGCCAGCCCTTAATCCGCTGGCTGTGACAGAGACGGCGACAACATTGACAGAGAGAGCCACTGATGTGTTGGGCTGAGTTTAACATTGAAAGACTTTGGTTGGAATCGCGAAAATGATTAAAACACAAGTTTTAATGTTTAAACTAATTATATAATTTATTTATTTTATGCAATATATCCAGAAAAAAAATTTTGTATACAGTTCCACAATTAGTTTTGCTTGTCAAAATTGTTTGGGTGGTGAATTTTACTAAGTCTCCTAACAAAACACGAGAGATTTGAAACCAACCGAAAGAGATTTCTGTGACACCGAGAATTGGTTTAGGGTTGGAATTTAGTTGGAAGAGATTTCTGTGACACCTCCGAATATGTATGTATTGTTCGTAAATGTATTACGATTTCATACAAAGAAATAGCAAGTATAAAAACAAATAAAGGAAAGATTAGAACAGTAAAGACTTTAGTTAGCTGCGATATTTCTTCTCGTTCGATGAAGAATGCCAATATCCTGATGTCCAGGGCAGTACCCCAGAGGCAGCTAACCCAGGTCTAAGTCGGAATGATTATTGTCCTAGTTATGAGTAAGTTTGCGCGGAGTCAAGGAATTTTGCTCTAAGAAGCCAGTCCAATTTTGGTGTATTAACATTGGTGGTTTAATGTGGTCAGATTAAGGGAACTGTATACCTTCAGGTGTCATTTTTTAAAGGTTTACAAAAAATTAAATTACACAAAAAGTATAAGTATTATTGAAGGTTTGTTTTCTGGAGGTTTACAGTACCCTACCTGCCACGTCTATTGAAAGCACCTTGAACTAGTTAATCAAATACCTGCTATCACTTTGCTAATCGACCTTTATTGTCGTATCCTAGTCTGGGCTCATCACATTTAAATTGGTCAATCAATACATTTTTGCCAACAAAAGGAAAAACTAATCATTTTGTAGATTTCTTACCTTTTAACATGTTATGGACTTTTCTATTGTTGTTGTTACCTAGAGCACACATCAATTACACCTAAAAAAAATCGTAGTAAAACCAACAAAGCAGGAAACCAAACTCCCAGGCCAAGCCAAGTCAATAGGCAGAGGCAGCTGAGACTCACTTGTCGAGAACAAACACCACAAAAGGAAAGGAAAGGAAAAAAGTAAACTGAAATTGAGGCACACACACACACACACACAGAGAGGAAAAGGAAAAGCTGCTAAGAGGCTTGGCGAACCTACAGCAACAAAAAATTTAATACACCAAAATAAGTGTGTTGGAAAATTTATTTCATCAATTTAGAAGTAAATTGTTTGGAGAATACAACAGAAGCAGAAGCGGCAGCAGCAGACGATAAACAGCTTAAGCAACACAGGGGCAATACTCGAACTGGAGGTTATTTGAGGCCTGCCAGAAATCGATAATTCTTTAATCTTTTCTCGGTACGAGGTAAACAATACCAAGATGAGAATCCCGGCAACTAGCTTGAGTTGCATATTACGCACATAAATGGCAGATAGCCAGATAGACACTCCGACCCCTCACCTGCACCCAACGAGAGTCGGAGCCGGAGGCGAGAGTTCAGGCCCGGCTAACCCGCACAGCTTTTGCCAGATAAACGCGCGCCATCCATGGACTGCAACCACAAGAGTTGTACGAGTGGCTGCGACTACATGTGTAAATTACGAGTTTCGCACAAAAGTTGCAACAGCAACAGCCAACATGGAGTGACTGTGGCAGAGTGAGGGGGCGAAGGACAGGACAGATACACGCTCTAAAAGTGGCTAAAAGTGTACGTAAAAATGCATGATATATGGTAAATGTTTTGTGGCATTTTTGGCTTAGTTCTGCAGCTCGAAGCTCAAGCCAAAGCTGTGTGGCAGTATCTGTAGCTCGTAGCCAGCATAATGCATACAAATTGTGGCATTTTGTGTGTGAGCGTGGGGCAGCCGGAGATACTGTATTTTCGTGCATTGAACATGACATTTAACGATTGTCATTGATTAGGGTCAGTTGTGTGTGTGTGAGATCAAGGCTGTTAAACTGTAAAGCAGTCTTAGGAATAAAACAATAATTGCCCTTTCAAACCTCGGGGAATTTAGAAGGTGCATTAAAAGCAATATAAAGGATTTTAGTAGTAGCAACCACCGCTGCAATGGACGGATCAGGTGCGGAAGGATATGTCCAACCTTGGTGTGAATAACTGGTGCCAGCTCGCACGAAACAGACCGTCACGCGGTTGTGATGCAAGCATCGGGCCCAAAAAGAAGAAGAAATAATAAAAAAAATCAAGAAAAGGTTAATTTTAGCTCGACCGAAGTTTATATACCCTTGGAGCATGATAATTGAGTTAAAACAGATAGCTTTTCTTACTAGAACTACTTGTTCGACCGATCGTTCCTATGGCAGCTATATGCTATAGTCATTCGATTTGAATCAAACTTGGAAGAATTGTGTGGTAAATTGCATATGATATTGATTAGTAACAAGTTTAAGAGCTTAAATGATTAGAGGTAAAGCTACGATATGTCTGGGTTGAAGTAGTTTTAGTTTCCAAGGTTGTACTCTAGTGCCACAACCCAGTTCATGGTTGGTTTTTTAGGTGAGCCGGTTCTCAAGGAGCAGTTTACGTTGAGTGATGATTCAAGAGAGCCATCAATTACGTGTCGATAATATTTGGTAGCCGATGCGCTTCCATGTTCGTGATCTTTCTCAGATTACCCAGTTTCGAGAATGCTGGCAAATCGTAAATAGTCGTCTAGTATATCCCATCGGATATTTTTCTACAGTCTATGCTCAGTATGTGTATAGCTCTATTGATACTATCTATGATTGAGAGATTTGCCAAGCATCGATTGATGTGACCCCCATCGATAGTGTAGGAACGGGGTAGAGTTATACCATTTTATGTGTAGCCTTAAAAATGAGTTATGAACTAATTGCTTGGACCTAAGCTTTTGCCCAATAAACTTTGTCCACCCATTTTTTACCCGAGTGGTCATTGTTAAATTTTCATATAGATCTTTAAGAATAATTTTTAAACTAGTCGGTTGAATAAGATGTGAGTTTCATTAATTAATTTAACTCGGGGCACTCGACTGTAACACTCTTACTTGCTTTATTATGTTTTTAATAAGTTTATAGTTGTACCTTCACCAGATAAGAAAAAGCTGAACGTACAGTCAAAGTCAACTGATTAAGTTTAGTCCTGACTTATCGAAAATTTTTATGGACTTTGCACGTGTCCTAAGGGAATAAAGTATAAATCTGGATAAAATGGTACAGTTGGTCGGTGGAAAAAACAAGTCTCAGCATTCATCTTTTGAAAAAACACATAGCTGTAATCGCTGTAAATGAAGCGCCGACTATTTATAATTGAAAAAACTATATGATAAAAGGCAACACTGCGTATGAGATATGTACAAAAACTTTACAGACTATTCGCGTCCGTTAAAATTCGACTTTCTTTAGATTTTTTTTTCAAAATGTATCAGATATGGGAGCCTCAAAGCTTTTACCATTTCAGAGATCTGTGCATACATTTGCACAACTTTATGATCCCCCTTTTCCCATTTTTAATGGATTCAGTTTCCACACACAAGTTAAAAACTTTCAGTACGTTATGCTCACTCTTTTCGCCTAAGTTCCAAGATCAAATCGTGGCACTTTGTGAGTGAAATACAAACCCTTTGTGCTACTTAAAATCTCAAATGCCAGCAAGGACATGCAGTCACACCACTTCATTGTCGACCAACATTTCCCACAGTTTGTGTGGCCTGCAGTTTTTCTAGTGCTTGTAAATTACACTCGAGTGACATTTAGTCGTCATCAAGCAACAACAAGAGCCACGAACTTGGCTAGCCTGATGCTGTGCCATTTTCTCCAAACACTAATAATGTCTGCCACCTTTAGTCTCCCCCCACCCCCCCACACTTGCTTGGCGTTGACAACTTCCATTTTTCTTTGTGTATTGCCTGGTCTCATCTTCATCTTCATCTACATTTTCTTGCTTTGGCAGACATATCAATTTGGCCTCAGCTAAATACTCAGCATGCGGCCGTAGTCTGGGGCCAGGTTTTACCTTTGCCTCTGTCTGTCTGTCTGTCTGGCTTTAGAATTTTTAATGATTTTCTCACATTTTCTTGTGGGACTTTTGTTGGCAGTTTCCTTTGTTGGCAAACATTTTTCTTGTCCTACACTTTAAGCCGGCCATTATTAAATGGCTGATAACAATTTGGCTGCAAGCCGAAAGTCAAACACAGGACACACACACGCACACATCCGTGCAGAGGGACATGTCTGGCGGTGAACTGGTCTGAGGCGTTTTTGCATATAAACTTGTCCCTGCGGCTTTGCCAAGTCTGCTGACTGAGCACGGGCAGAGTCTTTTGCAAGGTCAGCTAACAATTTGCTCGGCCTGCCTGCTGTGCCAACCGCAAGACTAAAGCAATTTGGTTCAATTTCTAAAAAGAAAATGATTGAAATTTGTTTACGCCTAATGCGGACTTTGCGTTTTATGTATCGAGGCGGCTTAATTGATACGCAGGCACATGCATATATTGAGTTCCCAACCTTTATTGAAATATTCATGAAATCAATTTTTAGTTAAACACGGACCAACATGAAAAAGGTGGCGATTATATCAAAATATGATTATGGTTGTGAGTTTCGGACCTTAAGTTCAACCTTTTCCAGCATTTTTTCGGCAAAAGCTAATTTATTTGATAAATTTATGGACTTACCTTAACCTCAAATGGCTCAGCATTAGCATAAAATGTGCTGGTTTTACTGCAATTGGATTTCGGTGCCACAAGCTTTAATTTGAAAAGTGAATGTGGATGGTAAACTAGAATTCCAAAGGAAAATATTATTCAATTTCAAAATGAGGTTGGTTTAAAAAGAATTGCGATTTTTGAATTTTAATAAGGCGTATATTATATTTTTGATTTCACTTGTGCTGACAAAGCCGGCCATTTTAATTGTTAACTTCATTTCTAGTCATTTTTTTCTTTCACGTGTTCTAACTCAACTTTGATTTTTAACTATTAGTTGTTGCCACAATCAAAAATAATTAACAGAACATTAACATTTATGTTAACATATTAACATTATGTTAGCGTATAGCCCTTGCTGAGCCCCAAATAAAAGAAAAAAAATGTGTTTCTTGGAAAAAAAAACTCTGAAAAGTATGCCACGTTCTGTTATACCTCTGCTATATATTTATTTAATTTTTATAGCTTTATTTAGTCTTACTCTTTAGACTTCATATTTTTATACTCTGTACCGAAGGTACATAGTGTATATTAAGTTTGTGCAAAAGTATGTAACAGGGAGAAGGAATCATTTCCGACCATTTAAAGTATATATATTCTTGATCAGCATCAACAGCCGAGTCGATATAGCCATGTCCGTCTGTCCGTCCGTCCGTATGAACAAACAGATCTCAGAGATGGTAAGAGATAGAGGTTTGACGTGTATGGGACAAATGCTTCTTATACTTGCAGGCAGATCCAGTTTATTTTCAATTTTTGCCACGCCCCCACCCGCCCCCGCAATTTAGAAAAATCATTATATCTCCTACAGTTTTGAAGATAGACAATTCGTACCTTCTAGAGATAGTTAGTATGTGTAAAATGTATCGATTTGCCGAAGAAATGATAAAGATCGGATGAGCGGTTCTCAAGTTATGAGCAAATAAGTAAGCTACCTCCCCCACCCCCTCCCACCCGCACAACTAACACCGCACAATCTTAGAGAGAGAGGGAGAGAGAGAAAAAGAGAGAGAGACTTAGAGATGAGCGCAGCACCAGCATAGCATTCAGCTTCTACTCCAGGTACAGAGTATGTTATAGTCGGGCTTGACCTACTTTCTCACTTGTTATCAACTAAATTAAGCAACACAAATTAAATTCCGAAATCTGGTCCTCCAATCAAGCTTTCACTTCAAGCTGCTCGAGCTGCCCATCGTTTCGTGGTAAATTGTTTTTTAGAATTTTCTGTAGATTTCGCTTTTGCTCCACGCTTTGTGATAAAAATTCGACTCCCTACAGTATTTCTACAAATTCATATATACAATCTGATGTAACATGACAACTGCACGAAAAAATGTTTTGCAAAAATTTCCAAAACTGTGATTCTTAAAAAGATTTAAATATATTTCCGTACAAACAGATTAAAGTAAAAAAAAAATGTTTACTGCTTCGATGCGAGGGCTGTTTCAAAAGTTATCGGCCGTCTAAGTGGGTGTCCAAAAAAAAAAAAGTATGGTGCTGGCGGCCATGATTCAAGGTCTCCAGGATGTCTGAAATGAAAAGTGAAAACGCGTTTATAACCAGAATAGATGTAATTCCGGTCTGAACCTCGAAAAAAATTTTGTGATTTTTTTTTTTTAATTTTTTAAAAATTATGATTGAGGTTCAGACCAGAATGGTGACAATTCTGCGTCGATTTCAGTTTAGATCATCAAAATCGGTTAAGTGTAACTGGAGATATCATGGCCGCCAGTTCGAAAAACGTGGTTTTGAGATAAACGCGTTTAAAGTTTGAAGTTCGTTTTTTGGGAAAAAAAATAAAATCAAAAATCAAAAAATGCAGTTCTAGAATGGTGACAATTCTGCGTCGATTGCATATGGAGATGTAGAACTGGAGAATAGTGACTTGGCAGTCCGAAAAAGTTGCTTTGAAAGTAGCCAAAAATTTTACTAATATTATATACTTACAGATATTAGTCGGCGATGCCAGCTGCATACAGCGGACCTTCCTCATTTTCACAAAATCTGTTTTTAGCAGCAGCTCTCTTTGCTCTGCGTGCCATTCTGCCATCTTTAGATGCGGCCGCAGCTCTAGTTTCTGAGCGATTTAGTCGGTAGTAGCATTGCGTAGCATAGCCTTCGATAATTATCAATTAAAAGCCGATTAATAGTCGATATCGATCTGGGCGGCAATATCTTACCATACAAGTTCAAGAACCAGCCGTTATAACACAGTTTTATTGACTGGAAATTTATTTACTCAAAAATTTCTCGTTTTAGCTATAACATTGCTCCACTAAAAAGCCTATTTCTTTTGAAGTATTTCGAATTTCAAATAATCCTTTTGGGGCGATATTCTCAAATATCCAAGCAATAATAAAATGCAAAGAAAAAAAAAATGCAAAGAAAAAAAATCGAAAAAAAAATTTTGCACCTGAGGAATACCCCCTTAAATCAACAGGGCTGCACCTCACAATGTTGCTAATTTTGTTGGCCTGTGTTATCTATACATATATAAATATAAGAATGAAAGTATGTTTATATGTATATTTGGTTCTAATGGGCGTCTAAACCGCTGAACCGATCTTCACGAAATGTACACAGAATGTTCATGACGATCAGGAAAAAGTTATAGGCGAAATGTGCAAAATTTTTGGAACCTAAGAATTGTAAAGATTGGATAGATAGCAATTGGCGACCAAGAACCGCAAACTCTTAAAACAAATTTTTATTCAATATTGAAAACTATTATGATATTTTCCAATTTGTCATATGATTCTTAAGACCTAAAATTATTATAAAATTTCAATAGACGGTAAAGTGTAATAAACGTTCCGACGGTAAATAGGAGTTGTAGATCTAACAAATCGCGATATTTCCAAGACTTTAATCGGACCTAAGATAATAATGTAAACCAAAACTGGGGAGTGTTGCAATATTGCATTTGGGCATTTCCACAGAAAGGTCCACCAAGATCGACAAAACAGTTTTTTAAAAAATTATTTTTCTTAACATGACATGAAAAACAAAAATTTAAATAAATAACATAATTCATTTAAAGCCTTTCTGATTCCATTTAAAAAATAAAACGGCCTGAATACTGAAGATTAGTCAATTTCATTGTCAGCTTTTTTTAATATGTCGCGTGCTAAATGTCGCGTTCTTCATAATATTAAAGCTTATAAAAACAAAGCTAAATAACTGAATATAATTGCACGGAATAAAAAGCTGCATTATTCACCTTTATTTAGGAGTTAACTGCTTTTAAATTGTTGTTTACTATTTCCAGATTTATGAATTTTATTAGATGCAGCCGAAAACGACTTCCATTTTTGTCGCGTGATAAATCACATAACTTTTTCAATTTATATTTTAATCGTCAAATCGACCGAACCTATCTTTTGCACTAAATATACTGCTACCAAAATTCTACCAAAAAATAAAAACAAACAAAAAATATTTTTTTGTTTTCTTTATTTTTTTGCACTTTAAAGTCGTACGAATGTCGCGTTCGCGACTGTGGAAATACCCATTTGCGAAAAATTGAACAACCCAAAATATTGCGATGTTTAAATATGAAAATGTCGACATTTAAAATAAAAGCTAAATTTGCTACACTTTTTATTCCCAAAATTATTATGAAGATTTGACAGACTACAATAGTAGAGCGTGAAAATATGTGGTGTAGACCAAACTGACCCAAAAATCGAGAAATTTACAAATTTTGAAATGAGTTCAGATTGTCCATCGGTTTAAATATATAGGAAACTCACTAAAATTCTTATATGTTTTAATGAGACGTGTTGATCAAACGGACCAAAAAATCACAAAATTTGCAAAATTTTATAATGATTTTAGATTCTCATGATGAGGACTAAATAGACGGATGGTGAAATATTAGCTTTGGAATATTTCTTTGCGTTTGCGTTGGAAACTTCTAACAACCCTTTGCAAGGATATAATAAACTTAGGTTCGTTAAACACCAAATATCGAAGTTACGAATTTAGTCTTCTGAATAAACTGTAGACCGATCGAAAAGAATTTTGGTATTTCGTCACAGAATATCGGTACGAAAAGGGCAACACTGATGCTACAGAGATAATGCAGTTGCGAGTTATTTATCTACTTGATTAGTTTTTGGGGTAGCGGAAAGCTAAGTAATTGGAGCCTTTAAGTTATGAACCTCGTCGTTTAAGGGTGCGTCGCCTTCTCAAGTAGTAAAGTTAAAGTCTCACTCAGGAAGTAAGATAAGCTCAGCGTTGGCCATGTGTCAACTTAATCAATTGGTTAAATTGGGCGAATTCTTCAGGTTGTATCATTTCATACCATAACTTCTGGTTTACTTCACGTTGAAGGGAATGAACGGCTAGTTAACAGCTAATGGGTAAATTTCAAGAATGTAAGTCCATTCTTTTATTAGCCTTTCTTCCAGCAAATTCGTTCAAACGCACTTTAAATGTCAATTAATCAATGGCTCAGAACAAAAACACATTTGAAAAATACAAATGTGCAAAACCGCAAATTTCATTTAAAAAAGGCACAAACAGCTGTTGCCACATTAGCCACAAAGTGAGAATGAGCCAGTGGGGTTTTTCTTCGTTGCCATCCTTTATGCTGTGCATTCAAACTCAGCAAAAGGGGCCCAAACAACTAAAATGGCTGCCAAAGTAGCCGGCCAACATCGCAGCTGCTGCGGCTAAGCGCAAAATTAAGCAAATTAAAAGCCGCACAGAGCAGCAGCACCAGCAGCGGCTGCATAGCTCATGTGTGTCCTTACGGAGAGCGCCGCAAACCACAACAGCCGCAGCAGCATCAACAGCAGCAGCAGCGTGCCCAACAACAACTGCTCAGGGTCACCTACAGAAGAATTTTTGTAACGAAAAAAATGCCATTGAAAATGTTGGCTCTGCTGGCCATTTTCAGATTTTCATCAGACTTGCCTTTCAACTCAGCGCCCCCCGCCTCCACCCCCTCATTCCACACAAAATCAGCGCATAAAAGCCGTTGACGTGCAACTTTTTCTGTGTGCGCCGCCCTCAAAAAAAAGGCTGCCAAAAACATTTAAATTAAAATTCAGCAACCAAAGCGAACAACAATTTCATGGCCTCGGCTGGCATTAACTGTTATGGACCATAATGCCTGAGCGTGGAGGGGATGGGCGTACTGCCATGTGAGCCGTTTAGCGCTCTTTGACGGCCAGCAATGGCAACCGACTCGCTGTCCAAATTGCAGACGGCAAACAAATGACAGTTTAAAGTGTCCCGCGGGGGAATGGGAAAAAGCACTTTGGGTGCATGTTTAATGGCATTTGTTGCTAATCAATGAATAATTTATGGGCCAAGGTTTCGCCGCTGCTGCAACACAAACATGGCCTGTGCGTGTTGTGGGCCATGTAAAATCATTTTTCCAAACTATTTTCCAACGCTTTGCGTTTGCAGTTCGGCGTTGGGTTACACACATTCTGGTAACATGTTTTAGCCATTCCTGGCCGGTCCCACCCAATAATGTTGTTGTTGTTGTTGTCGTGTCGCATTTAATATGCAAGTTTTAATAGCGCAATTATTATTTGCATGCTGTAATAGTTTTTTTTTTTGTGTGTTGTTTTCTTTCGCATTACTTTCTTGTGGAGGGGATGGAAAACTGCAAACTGTATTGAAGTGGTGCAAAGGGGATGCATTTTGTAGAAGGGGGTGAACCGAAAAGTTGTCCTTGTGTTCTTAGAATTAAGTACATTTTAATTGAATGCAAATGTTATCTATATAGATTTTGGAAGATTTTAAAATTTGATGTGAAAACTTTTTTCAAACTAAATTTTTTTTTAGAAAAGAACAAAATCTGACCATCAAAGTCACCAATGACTATCAACAGCCCAAGCTAAACTGTTCTTGTTACGAGTGTTGTTTTTGCAGACAGTCTTGTAATTTCCTTAGAACACTCTCTAATAGAGACTGACCACAGCCTCCTCTATAGATCATTCAGAAAGAAAATCCGAAAATTATGAGAGCATCACCTACTGCATTGAACTGGCATGACGAACCGCTCAAAATATTGAGATTTTGCCCGCATCACCTTGCTAAAACTATTAATTTCGCTCGCTACAATAATCAATATTTTATTAATCGTTTTTGATAATCTACCCGCAGATCAATTTGCCAAGAAAATGCTGAACTCTTTTAGAAAAAAAACTTATTTAGGGTTTTCACGTCAACTTCATTATCTAGTTATTTTTGTTTAAAAATGATGTCAGCTTATTTTTTCCAGTACAACGTTGTTGTTGGAGATTTAATTTTTAAACAGATTACTTGATAAAAAATTAATATAAAAACGCCAATTTGACATGAGACCAAACACCTAAAAATTATTTTTTTTAGGCATGTTCTAGAGATTTTTTAAGAGTTGAAGATTAGGTCGAAGCAAATTCACGGAGGTTTGTTTTTGCACACTAAATCACTCTCACTTTTTGACCTCGCTCTCGCTGGCCATCGCTGCACTAGATACACAAGGCAGAAACCAGAGTTCCAAGCGAAAAAATCGAAAATTGAACTTTTGAAGATGAGCGCCAAAATCTGGACACATTAAAAAAAAATAATCTTTATAAATCAATTAAAACTAGAAAGCCAATTCAATTTCACTTACAATTTCTAAATTGATCACATAATAAGAAAAAATTTACTTTATGTACATATAGTAACTGCAAGAGTGCGTATGTTGGCAAATACTTTCCATCCCACTGACTAACAAACATTACTTAAAATTTGCGAGAACATAAATACCACTTGAGAACATGGTTGAATATGTCTGAATATTCCCAACCAAATTGATCAAACTGGGGTTAACGCCATTAACGTGGATAAGGTTGATAGAAGGTTCTCAAACCTTAAGCACACTTTTGAAACCATCGGTTTTTAAAATAGAAGCACAGGTCAAGGCAAATAAGCAAAGAGCAGTACTTAACGAGCACATTATTACCAAACCAAAAAAGTATTGTATATAAGAAAAGAGCGCTCCGAACACATGCGTGATATCAGAGTAGCCATGCAGTAATCTAATGGAGTTCAAGCTGCTAAATTAGCTGTTTGATTATTAAATTAAGGAAATTACATAGGAAAATAATAATATAAGGGGATTAAATGAGAATGAAAAAAAAAATGCACGTTGCAAAGTTAACCTTATTTATTTAAATATTTTCGTAATTTTCCACCATTTCTTTAGTTGCATCATTTCATCCTGCTTGGCATGCAGACAGCGCTTATTATTAAATTTCACCTTAAGCAAAACAATAGCCTGTTCAAAAACACACCGAATATGAAATGTTATATCTTGAATCTAACTTGTGCCCTCATTAGATGTGCATTTACACGATATGGGGATAATGCCCATTGAGTACACAGAGTCTCCTTGGTATGAGCGGGTCAATATTTTTTTCAATTTAGACAATGTTTCACATGGAATGTACCTCGAAAGTTGTGCATGACATTTAAAAATGCTATTTGAGCCATTCTGTAGCTGAGAACTGAGCTGAACAAAGCTAATATTTACTTTTGAGTTTCCGGTTTCCTTAAAAAACTGCTTAATTTTTAAAGCTTGGTATGGAGATACCCGCGAAATACCCGCGAAATGAAAAAGTCCATATCAAAATACGTGAGAAAGTCGATCAAGCCTGACTATAACATACTCTGTACCTGGAGTAGAAGCTGAATGCAATGCTGGTGCTGCGCTCATCTCAAAGTCTCTCTCTCTTTTTCTCTCTCTCTCTCTCACTCTCTCTCTCTCTAAGTTTGTGTGATGTTAGTTGTGAATGGGTGGAAGGGGGTGGGGCGAGGGAGATGTACTTTTTTGCTCATAGCTTGAGAACCGCTTATCCGATCTTTATCATTTCTTCGGCAAATCGATACATTTTGCTAATTACTAACTATCTCTAGAAGATACGAAACGTCTATCTTCAAAAATGTAGGAGATATAACGTTTTTTCCAAATTGCGTTGGCGGGAGGGGGCGTGGCAAAAATTGAAAATAAACTGGATCTGCCTGCAGCTATAAGAAACATTTGTCCCATACATGTCAAACCTCTATCTCTTACCATCTCCGAGATCTGTTTGTTCATACGGACGGACGGACGGACGGACGGACGGACATGGCTATATCGACTCGGCTGTTGATGCTGATCAAGAATATATATACTTTATATAGTCGGAAATGATTCCTTGTCCCTGTTACATACTTTTGCACAAACTTAATATACTCTATGTACCTTCGGTACAGAGTATAAAAAAGATTTTGCACGGATTTCGCAAGTTACTGTTTGGTGAGTTGGTATGGAGTTCACGCGCGAAATTGGCATATCGATATCAAAGCGTTGCCACCCGACGTCAACGTGTCACGCGATAGTCACCCGATAGGCAAGTGATGAGACATAATTTCGAAGGTGTGAAATATATGTAAAACATATTTTTCGTACCATACATGCCGATATACACTCATATACATAATAGTGTTGTGGCGCGGAGTTTTCGAATGAGTAGGACAACTATAAAAAAACATTAAAAAGGCTGAACATCTTTTCATTGGAGGAAAAGGTGATAGCGGCTTGAAAAAAATGATCTGTAAAAGTATAGATATTTATTGAGTTTAATTATGCTATTCACAATTGCTTGTTTTTGCTAGGAGATCATTGCAACGCGGATTGGGCTTCGTTAAAGGACTGCGCCACCGTTCGCTAGCAGCGTCCTAAGCGCGCCAAGAATTAAAGCGGTGGTGGAGTATCTATCGCAACGATGTGAAGTGGCAGTTAGCTCCTCTTGTGTCGTTTTTGACCAAATTGTCGGCACAAGGTATGTGTGACATGCATGTGAACAAATAAGTGCTCATTCTCTTTTCAAGAACTTTAGTTCCTCGAACGAAAGGGGTGATGATGAAGTTGGTCCAGCACAAAGTGATAACAGTTTCTAAACAGTGACTTAACAGTGACAAAACAATCGAAAACAGAAAAAAAGTGACTAACCAGTCAATTCACACTGACAACAGTGACTAAACTGTGACTTAATAGTGACTAAACAGGTAAACTGTGACTTAATAGTGACTAAACAGGTAATCAATAAATACCAGGGACGGTAACAGTTATAACTTTTATTATAATAGTCCTCAAATAATAGTTATTTTAAGAGTTTTATTTTAAAAGTCTTTTTGATAACAGTTATTAAGGACTTTTATTTTTTTCCTCAGAAAATAATAGTTATTAAAGACTTTTAAAATAAAAGTCATTTCATAACAGTTATTTTAAAGACTTATATTTAAAAGTCTCAAAATAACAGTTATCGAAAGACTTTTATTTAAAAGTCTCAAAATAACTCTTATCGAAAGACTTTTCTTTAAAAGTCTCAAAATAACTCTTATCGAAAGACTTTTATTATAAAACTCAGTCAGAGACTTTTATTTAAAAATCAAACAATAAAAGTATTTTTTTCTAAGAACTATTAAATACTTAAGACTTGTCGGATGGCAGTAGTGGTAAATATTTACCCGCCAGAGATTGAGAGAAGCTTGGCTTGGCCCCTTTGGAGCTGTATAGCCAATTTTACATTTACAAACTCAATTAAGAATTTTCGAAATTTCGCGTTTTTAGACCATTTGTTAAACATCTTCCTATCAAATTTTCATAATAATCTTAGCGTCTTCATTAGCCTAAACTCAAATGAGAAGTTTGGAAATTTCGCGTTTTTTTGTCCCGTTATTTGCAAATTTCGCAATATTTTGGACTGTTCAATCTACGACTCTTATTTACCAACGCCTGCGCTTTAGTAAATATTCAAATGAAAATTTGGCAAGTTTAGCGGTTTTTGGCCTACGCCTCTTTTAGATGCGTCTTCAATTGGCATAACATAAAGACGACATAATGAATGGTACTTTCATTGATATTTTATGCTGAAGTTTCTCGCGGTCTGCGCGAATGTAGTCGTGGAAATAGTATTTAATAGTTCTTAGAAAAAAAGACTTTTATTGTTTGATTTTTAAATAAAAGTCTCTGACTGAGTTTTATAATAAAAGTCTTTCGATAAGAGTTATTTTGAGACTTTTAAAGAAAAGTCTTTCGATAAGAGTTATTTTGAGACTTTTAAATAAAAGTCTTTCGATAACTGTTATTTTGAGATTTTAAATAAAAATCTTTTGATAACTGTTATTTTGAGACTTTTAAATATAAGTCTTTAAAATAACTGTTATGAAATGACTTTTATTTTAAAAGTCTTTAATAACTATTATTTTCTGAGGAAAAAAATAAAAGTCCTTACTAACTGTTATCCAAAAGACTTTTAAAATAAAACTCTTAAAATAACTATTATTTGATGACTTTTATAATAAAAGTTATAACTGTTACCGTTCCTGATAAATACAAATGATTAACATGCGTTGATCAAGGTCCACCCCTGGCTTAAATTCGTAATTATTACCCAGTTTGAATTTGGGTGTTTTGTCACTGTTGCTTTGAAAATTGCGCTCAATCATTGATGGGAAAATTATTCAAATTTCCTTGTGTGCCGACAAAGTGCGATACCTCTTGAAATACTTGAAATTAATTATTTAAGGGGCTATTGATAAAAGCACAGAAAATACGGATCTAGTATTTTATCGGTGTTTAATTGAGCCTTTTTTGGGAAGTGTGGACTGCCAACAAAGAGAGCACCAAAGGGCTTCGGTGCAAAATTTCTTGGAGTTTTTTGTTTTGGATAGATTTTGATGGAGGTGTATACTACGCATTAGCAATCATGATTGCCAAACTAATCAATTGCAATCAACAATCAGTGTATTCATCAAGTCAAATCGGCAATCAGAAGTTCTAAATCGAAATATTCTCCTGAATGAGCCTATTAATTTGCTTGTCTTCTTATTCTTAATTTAAATTGTCAAAATATTCATGGGGAATCTTTTTAAACAGCCTTAAAAGGTGAGTGCTTGTCTTCTTTAAGCGAAGTGATTTATTTTTGTGGTAGTTTAAATCACAATAGCAAATATAACAACGGATTTTAAACTCGTGATTGATTATCTGAAACAGGTTGCTCAATGCCAAGTGGATTCCATTCGAGGAAAATGACACAGATTTTCATTTACACTTACCATAGAATTCGAAACTCTTAACTGACAATTTAATATTTGGTGGTATATCCGGAACTCACATTAAAAATTAATTCAATTATACATTGAAATTTCTTGTAAAAGAAATACTTTTCCTTGGTTCAATTAACAATTAGTTTTTTTGTTAAATATTCAACACTTGTGAGCTCATTTCTTTAACTTATTTACGTTTCTTTTTCCTTTAAAAACTTTACAATCCACCCAACCCATTGCTCTTGCATTGGCAGCGTTCTATAAAATTTACACGCATTTCCGTTAGGCTAATGTAAAACAATATCGATCCATAACCCGACAAGCCCCAAACTAAGTAAAGTATTTAACTATTCCAGTATTCAACATGCTACTAAATATTTAACGACACTTCAGAAGCACAGCAATTGGTCACAGTGTCGTGGTGCCCTTTTTTCTGTGTTGGGCAGCGGGAGGAGGGCATAAAAATTTGCCAGCAATTAATCTTGATAAAGGCTTTTCAGCAATCGCAATAAACACGGCCATAATCATAACTAACGCAAACTCAGCGAAATGTGAGGCGAACTACAAAACACAAATAAATTGGGAGAGGAGAAACTTTTAGACAATGGTGGAGCACACTCACACTCACACACACCCGCATATATGTGGCATTTAACCGTTAGATAAATGTTGACGAGGTCAATGGGCGTAAAGCGGAAGTTATGGCCAGGAAGCAGCCGCAAGGCGACACATACTCGTGCAAATAAACTGAAGATGCCGCCGCCGCCGCCGGCTGACTGGTAACTTTGGGCCATTAGTTCTAGAGCGGACGTAGGTTAGCTCCTACGTGCCCAGGCCAATAATCTCTGTCAACATCAATTTGCTGGCGCTGAACAACTGAAACTAATTAAATGGTGTCCCATAAATTGCACATTAAACCAAATTTATTGCATTCCCGAATCGAAATTATTGCCAAAGTCGAGAGACGTTTAATAAACTTTGCGCCGAGCGTACGTGTCGCGATCGTGGCATACTTTTGGGCGCTGGTGATTTATCTGAAAGAATTTAATCAAGCGAAGTTTAACTCCGAATTGCTGCTAACTAGCAGCTTTTGAACTTCACTTCACTGGCGTCCTGATTGTTCTGATTTGACGATTGCTTGTTGAGGTTTTTCACTTGGCCTCACCTTTTTCCTTAACAATTTGTGCTAACGATGTCCGCCAGCAAAAAGGGAATCCGAATGTGGCACGTGGCCGCACTCACCCATGACCGAGCACACAAACTTTGGCAAATATATTTTGGAAAAGTCTAATTATAATTGGTAATAACTTTACCGTTTCACCTTTAAACTATTTAAAATATCAAAGGCGAAACTTTCGACCCTATCACTGCGCATGCAAACCCAACTAAACTTTCGACTCCCAACCGGCGGGCGGGGCGACTCTCTAACAATGTGCCATGTGGCTGCAATTTGTTGCACAGATAACACAGAGAAGCGAGAAGCGAAAGGCAACCGTATAAATAATAGAAAGCAGCTGCCATATTTTTGTGTTGTTATTTTTATTTCTCATGTTTGTGTGTATGCGTGTGTTATTTTAAGAAGGTTTACGGTAGTTGTTTACGGTAGGTGGTAGCCTTGTTATTAGATTTAACGAAGCGCATACAGTGCCACACAAAACGCATTTGACATGTGTTCCCATTTGGCACGGCAGCAGTCTCAGCGTAGAATTTGAAATGTTGACAGCAATATAAAGGGATTTGGCAATGGGATGTTTTTAGAGGGAGCATAAAAAATGCACCAAGAGTGCTCTTATGTAGCAAAACATAGAGTATAATCGGACTGAATGGACCAATTAGTTATGATCATAAAGTTTTAGTTATTACTAGGTGTCCCGCAATGCTGCTAATATTTCTAACAAGAGAAGCTTACACTACAATTGCCATCTATCAAATCTTCACAAAGCACAATTTAAACTTGAGAAAATTTCGCGATTTTGTGGACCTTTTGATCATTTACACACCCGTCTTCATAATAATCTAAGCTCATAAATTTGATCTTTTGATTTTAAACGTTGGATCTACACCTCCTATTTACCCGTCTATTTAAACGTTTTCATAACAATCTAACTCAAATATAATTTTTCTAAAATTAAGAGTTTTTAACCGTTTGATCTACATCTTTTTTTTTTATCTAAGCTTATTAGGCGAATTTAGCGATTTTTTTTTACCGATTTCCTTACACCTCCTATTTACCCGTGGACAATTGCATCCTCACGATAACCTTAACTCTTAACAAAATATTTATATTTTAGAAATATGCTATACCATCTATTCTCATATTAAAGACCGGCACGTACTCATTACTTAAATACTCATTTTGACTTTTTTTTGTAATATGTAGTAATCGGCTTCGTGCCATTGTGAAAAAGCAATCTAGCTTAAGAATAATATTCAAAATCAAACTGTTGGTAATATTTTGCAACAGTTCGCAATCTTCCCATTTTAATTGACGAATGCAATGTTAGAGCCATTTTTCTGTTGTAGATTTTATCTATACCTATTAAATTGTTGGCGCGACTGACTCACAGACTGACATATTACACAGTGGAACAAAATTCAACTTTTTTCTTTGCCTGGGACTGGGACCAATAAATTGTGAAACTAGAGGCATCAGGTAGCAACACCTCATACCCAGTTTTTCTGGACCACGTCAAGTTCGCGTTTAATGGGCACTTTTATACTAGCAACACACAGTTACAACATCTGTTGCTGGTCAAATAAATATGAGAGCTAAAATTTTGTAAAATTCACCAAACATAAAGGGAGCTACCACAATTTCTATACCAAATTCACACCGCCAATGAAAAAGCGGTCAGAATAACATTGACCATATGGGTATCAAGAGCGTCTTCAAAATTATGCAATAAATCCTATGAATAAAATTCGTCATTTCCACTAAGAAAAACTAAAATTTTGTTTAAAAATGTCTTTGGTGGACAAACCGCGATACGCTCAGATGCATTGAACTTATGTATTTAAATGATCCGATCTGTTTTTCTGCTGGTATTGAAGCACTTTACTCATAAGATTAATTCCATAATTTTGGTGAAACTGGTTTCACCTAAATGGTCAATGTTGTTCTTAGGCAGTTGCTAGTATATAAATTCCTAAGAACCGCGAACCAAGGCTTCGTTGGTAAAACTGAAAACGCGACTTGGTCTATTTTGATCTCTAGTCTATGACCTATATTGCCTTGATGGAGGGTGCTGTCAAATGTGGTACCCACCATCGCGGTTTTTCGATGCAAGTTACCATCTCTTAAGAACATATTTAACTGGTCAGTATCTCAATATGTTTAAAATCTTAAAAAATTCTATAGAGTGGTTTTTCATTAATTTCATTTTCTAAGTTAGTCCTCTATGGGCGGGGTACTAACCGCTTTTCCATTGGCGATGTGAATTTGGAATAACAATGGTGGTGACTCCTTCTAACTTTGGTGAATTTTACAAAATGTTAGCTCTCATATTTATTTGACCAGCAACAGATGTTGTAACTGTGCCCATTAAACGCGAACTTGACGTGGTCCAGAAAAACTGGGTATGAGGTGTTGCTACCTGATGTCTCTAGTTGCACAATTTATTGGTCCCAATCCCAGGCAATTTTGAGTGTTCCACAGTGTTATAAGCCCACAGCCAAAATTGCTTGCCGTAAAGATCTAAAAGAAAGTTTGGAAAGTTTGTCCGCGAAGTGTGTGAACACATATGACCACATAAAATGAAGAGCGCAAGAGAGAGTGAGAGAGGGGACCAAATCACACTCAATAACAAGAGAGAGGAGAAAAGGGAGTACACTCAGAACGAAATGATATGATATGAATAATATATGATGGGGTGGTGTGGAATGAGGAGAGACCGGAAAGAGTGGAGAGCCCAGGAAGAATGGAGGGGAGAAAGGAATGAGATGGAACGGGAAAGAGTGGAGAGCGCTGGAAGTGGGAGGAAGGGGTAAAAAGGCCAATTTGAATTGAACTATTTTTTAAGAGGTCAATTTGTTTTAATATTTTGTTCGAAACGGAACTTATTAAAAAATAAAATTTCCAAATATATTGTCCCGCTAATTTTTGGGAAATATTTGGGAATCAACACTTTCCCAATTATGGGTAAGCAGTGCTAATGCTTCTAATGCTTCTTTTCTTTATTAATAGTGTTAACTGTGTGAATTTGTACAAAAAAATTTTACAATTGACTTTGATCTGTTCATTGTAAGCGTGAATAGAGCAGCGTCCAAGCTTTTGGTATTAAGATTGGTCTGCTCACTTGACCACTCGATGTCTCAAATGAAATAAAAACAGCTCTTGCTTAACGAGGTTAAAGATCTCCTCACGCTCCTCTTCTTTTAAGTAGCGCAGCTGGAACCACTTGCTTCAATCCGCTTGTACTCTCCCGACTCTTGCTCTCGCATCTTCGCTTGCCCGAATCTCCGATTGGATGTAACCACTACATTTGGGAGAAGGATTTATCGCTTAGATCGCCGAAATGTAAAAAAAAAAGCGAACTTATGTAGCGCAGGAAATACCAATAAATAAAATAAATAATGGAAATTATTAAATTTATATATTCAGTATTTACTTAAGATTTGTAAATTTTACCCACACTTTCAACATTTTGCATTATTTGTAAGTTTGTACAGACATCAGGAGGCAGTTGGGCAAAGTCTACTGATGATAAAAAAGAAGGATTAATACAAGCAATTAAAGATTAAACAAATTGATTGTATTTGTATACCTCTGACCACCCATCTATCTTACTAATTCGACCCCCACCACTTCACCTTGTGTTTAAGTTTGTCTCCAGTTGCAACACATCACGCATACGCCTAGTTAGCAGCACAGTATTTTTCTTGCTTGTGTCAATTATCGTCTACTATTTGCTGGCTGCCTCTTCACAGCTTGATGCATTTCAATGTGGTTTTCTTTGTGCCATGTGGCAAAAGCGACACAAAGTTGCTGCCTGCTGGATATCGGCAGCAACTGCTGCCCCTCTCCCACGCCCACGCAGTCACCAACCGAGCATAAACCATAGTCCTTGCTTTGCTCCGAAAACATTGTCACGTGGTTTTTGTATTTAGTTGTACCGCCTTGCTCCCCTTCTCATTCAGCCAGCACTCCCAAGGACTCCATGACCACATTGCTTACCTGCTGTTGTTGTTGTTGTTGTTGCTGTTGTCTCTGTACTACTTTCTCCTTGTGGGTGACTGCAGCCATTGCAATAAATTCCAAGCCCAAGCCACGTTCGGTGCGCCATTGTTGGTGCTCTCATTGTGTTACAACTTTTCTACTGTTTGCCATTGCCATTGTTGTTGTTATTGTTGTTGCTGTAGTTGTTTTTGCAGTTGCTTCAACTTCTTTTGTATGCCAGGGAAATTGAAATAAATGTATGTGTAAATGCGTCAAAATTAAGTCTTTTTTTTGTGTTGTAAAATGTCTTTGCCAGTGACAAGTGTCAATTAGACAAAAAAAAGTTCAATTACATTAGCGAAAGACACAAACAACGGCAGCAACAACAACAAGTGTCAACATTCTTGTAGGCAGTCATTGCCATTGTCATTAGCATTGTCATTGTGTCAAAGACAAAGCCTGAGATAGTGAAAGATATAAATGTAATTACTAGTAGATTTTGGCCACACTTTCAGACAAAGGAAAGCAAATTATGCAAAGTGTTTTAATAGTTAATTGTTTCAAAATGCGATCAAAAATTGTAGAGAAAATGATGCGAAAGGATTTAGTTAGACTTAATACTTTATTTTGAAAATAATATCTTAATTATGATTTTGTTATCTATTATAAAGGGCGAATCGAAAATTATATCTAATTAGAATTCGCTTGGTTTTAATTTAAGAATCAACTATCGATTTGCTATTGTCTATTAAATCAAATTCTTCTCCTATGCAAAAACCTAACAAAGGGCAAGTTTTTGGTGATTTTTGTGTAATTTATAATTATAATCCGTCATGACCTTGGGACAGCTAAGAAACCCGTTGATTAAAATCCAAGCACCAATAATAAAAATCAAGGCGGCGAACCCCGATTTCGGCAGGCGTTCACACTAGGATTCGAACCAGCCCAACATTTCATCTTAATCAGAAGATAAACATGCTTAATAATTATTATTATCATTAATTCTTTTATTATCATTCTTAAAGCGTTTATTTATTAGTTTGCTTTAAATGTTAAACAATAAAGAAAAATATTTTTTTGCAAACTGTTTTTATTCCAAGTCTTACAAATAATGGAAATTGGCAAACTTGGCACTATAGCAGCTTGAAATAAGTGAGAAAGTCGGTCAAGCCCCACTATAACATTCTGTACCTGGAGTAGAAGCTGAATTCAATGCTGGTGCTGCGCTCATGTCTAATTCTCTCTCTTTCTTTCTCTCTCTCTCTATCTCTAATGGTGGGAGTGGATGGGGGGAGGGTTGTTTACTTATTTGCTCATAACTAGAGAACCGCTCATCTGATCTTTATCATTTCGTCGATACATTTTGCTAATTACTAACTATCTCCAGAAGGTACGAATCGTCTATCTTCAAAACTGTAAGAGATATAAGGTTTTTTCCAACGTTTTTGCGGGGGCGGGAGGGCCTGCAGGTATAAGAAGCATTTGTCCTATACATGTCAAGCCTCTATTTCTTTCCATCTCTGAGATCTGTTTGTTCATACGGACGGACAGACAGACAGACAGACAGACGGACGGACGGACAGATGGACAGACGGACATGGCTATATCGACTCGGCTGTTGATGCTGATCAAGAATATATATACTTTATAGGGTAGGAAATGGTTCCTTCTCTCTGTTACATACTTTTGCACAAACTTAAAATACTCTATGTACCTTTGGTACAGAGTATAAAAATGTTATAGATCGTGTATTTTAAACCGAATCCCTTAAATTTTGCTCCGGCTTAGGTTTGGGTAGGGAAAGAAACAATTTTTCTGCTCTTGTTCAGGTTCGGTTCGGTCTTTTCAACAATTCCGGAGTGTCCGACTCCGGATCGGTTCAACTCCGAGCGGGCTTGCAGACCTGTTCAAAATAAATTTCGTTTTAATTTTTTTGGTGTTCATAACAGTCTTCCATTCCATCCTCAAATTACACCGCTCTACAATACAAAAGTATTCCGAGCATTTTGAACAAAATGCTGCTCCCCGCCCCTAGGATTGTGCACATATCAATGTTACTGAAAAAAATCTAGCACGTGATATAAAAATGGCCAATAATGTCGAAATTGAAACTTCAACGTATATTTGCCTGGATTTATACAAATTTTGTCAAACTAAACCATTTGCTACAAGCTATTCTGTTTGTCTGACATTAATTGGCGCAATCTTATTATATAACCTTTTCACATAAATGAAGTTTATTGTAAAAAAATTTTTCTTTAAAAATTGCATATTTTTATGCAGCACTAGAATAGGGACACATGTGATTTCATCATTCTGAGTAAAACTCAGAGTTTGGTAAAGCAGTTACATATGTAGAAAAGAGCAAAATAATGGTTTATAAGAAGTGTAACGTTACGTCCAGGCAAATGGGTAAAAGAATTTCAAAAAGCAAAAGCGTTATTTGCAATTTTCCTTAAAATCCATAAAATTTTGGGAATAACATGAAGAACCGCACCATAAAAAACACTTTTACGTACTGCAGAGCAGCGAAAAAACCCACCACTTATTACCCAACGTAAAGACTCTCGTCAATTCTTTGCTGTAGTAGCTGTAGGAGATTGAAAGAAGCTCGGGCAGTAAAGCCAATTTCTTACACTCTCAGCAGAATCTTCTAATTTGAAATGTTCATATATGTGTTAGTGGAACAAGACTATTAATCATTTCCCGTTATAGTGAATAAACGAAATTCTGAATTTCAGGATAGAATGAGAATATAATTGTTAGAGATAAATAATGCGGGGTAGTACAGGGCGTTGCCTTTTTTCCTATCTGAATGAAATTTGCCTAACGACTTAGGTTAGCAAAATGAAAATGCCAAATGAATATTTTCAAAATTTGCATTGTATTTCTTTCGTTGCTAGCTTACTGTAAAATAGTCCTACACTGAGAAAAATATTAATCTTATATCAAGATTGAAAATTATTTTTCGAGTATCGTACAATCTTAAAAAAACCAGATTGAAAAGACGCTGTGGCGAGTGTTCAGTCCCCCGAGGTGGTACTAAGTTCAAGTACCAGTAGGGGTGGGAAAAAAACATTAAAATTTTAATCAATTTTTCAGAAAGAAGAAAATTTAAAAATTAAACTTTGTCGCCTCCGGGTAGTTGTGGCTACTCTCTTATCTCTCTTAGGACTTTCAAGTATTTGAATGAAAACAATCATTTACATACAGCTTAAGTATGTTTGATATTAGCTTTCAAAGATATGTAATGAATGATATATGACTCAATTGCTCATTCAATTGATTGCCAATTATGCAAGTGTAGTCTGATCTGGAAATTCATCTGCCAAAAACCAACTACTAATTAAATATAATATTAATTGTGTGCTCCACATTGGGGTGTTTGTCCCTTCATCATTAGACATTTAAAGCTGTCAATGGTGTAATTGTAATGCTCGGTTAGGTAATTACCAAGGGGTCGCCTTAGTCTTCACATATTGTCACTCGCCCTTCATTCAACATGGCGTATGCGTAATAATTTAGTTTCGAGCAAACATTTTAGTGGTATGTAGGAGGGTCATTTACAATTTGCCCATTATTTATAAGTCCTTAATCAGCTCCCCTCTCCCACAGACACATCTGTTTTGTGTTCTTTTTTTTTTTTTGCCGTTGTCGGCCAACAACAAATTGAAGGGAAATGATTCCATTTCATGCTAGATTAAACATGTGTCCACATAATTTATCGATTATTTATCATGTGGTCTGCTACAGTTTGTGAAGGAAGAGCAGCAGCTCCTGTTCCTGTGCCTGTGCGTGGGTTTGTATATCTGCGTAGGCCTTTTGCGGGGACATTGCGCACACAAGTGCAAAATTAGAAACAAAAGCCCAGCCTGAGGCGTTAACTGGCAGAGAAGTTGGTTGAGAGACATGTTTTACCCTGACGTTGTCATTGTTTGCCTCAGTTCAAGACTGAAAGTTCATTGTGGGGTCGTTGGGAGAAGAAGGGAATACTAGAAAGTTGGTAGATGTTGCTGAGAAGTTGTTGGAACTCACTTTGCAGAGTTTGTTGAGTGAAGAATAATGATGGTACACAGAAAAAAAATGCTGGGCATATCTGACCACTTTCTTGATCAACACGACGAGCTGAGTTGATATAGCCATGAACTTCGGTACATCTGTCCTAGTTTTAGTGTTGTCTCCGAGCACCTGGAGAGTCAGGACAGGCATCGCCTGTTGCTAAAAACCAGCAAAAGGGTGGAAATTCTCAAAAAGACTATTCGATACTATTTGATTGTCTTATATTCGACCTCGGACTCCGTCATATTCTACTTGGTTGTGAATTTTTATTAACCCACAATTAGTACGGGACGTTGAATATTTATTTTTGTGTGTGAAGTTTACTATGTCTCTGCTGAGAAATCAGATCGACGGAAATACTTCTTCTTCCGTAATTGGAAAGCACAACCGTTTGACGGTCTCGGCCGCTGCTATTTATGCCCGCCAGTCGCTTCTGTTTCGTGCGAGCTGGCACCAGTTTTTCACACTAAGCTTGGAAATGTCCTTCCGCACGGTGGTCGTCCCACCTTGGCTTGTCCCAGTTCTTTCGCATTCGCGTAATATTTTTCTGATCCAAAATAATGTCATTCACGTAAATGAATTTAAAATAGTTTCAAAATGATGCTAAAAATGTTATTATGATATCTTAAATAATATCGATTTGAAATTTTTAATATATCGATTTGATAAATTTTCACAACGGCCTAAAATTGATATGAAAAAAATATCAGTGATCCCATAGGGCTCATACAGTTCGTCATTCTTTCGGATGCGAAAATCCTCGCCAACTTTTAAAGGTCCATAAATCCTCTAAAGAATCTTTCGCTCGAAAACGCTAATCGCTGCCTCGTCCGCTGATGATATTGCAGGACTGGAATGATGAGCGACATATATAGCGCTATTTTCGTTTTTCGAGCAAAGTCTCTGCTCTTGAACTCCCTTATGAGCCCGTAGTAGCGTCGGTTTGCAATCTTGTGAATTATTTATAACAACCATAGCGCATAAAATTGATAATTAGTGTATAGCCTGCTTACCCACTTTGTTTCGACTTAAGGGCGGTTTCTACAATGCTGTTCATGTGGCCGTTTCATATTCGGGCAAGAGAAACAACAACAACATCAAATTGAAAACGAACGCAGCCAAAAGAAGATTACGGCAGAAAGCGCCGCCAAATAGCATTTTCTAGGGTACTTCATAGAAGGGTCGGATGAGGCAACTCCCGAGGTTTAATTGGAGGTTACTGTGCTCGTACTGGAGATTGTGCAAAAGACATTACGATTAGAACAATTAATAAATGTGTTATTTATTTCATTTAATATTAATAATCTATTAAAATAGCACACAGCATAAATATTGTATACGATGTGCAAAAATAGTGCAAAAATAAACACAAGGTTTCTTTGAAACGTTCATCGATTGAAAAAGCGTTTTATCGTGTTATCATTTACACAGCAGCGGCTAAGCAGCCTCTGTTAAGAATCTGCGGATTATGAAATGTTTCACGAGAAAGTTTTCGCTACCAGTGGAAACTGCCTTTAAGTTTAAGAAAGTCTATTAATTTTTCCGGTACGTAATACCGAAATAGATATATAGGTAGTCACACTATATATATATAGGCCACACTGAGAAAAAAGGATAGTTTTTGATGATCCTCAGGATGTTTTCGGTATCCATTTGGACAGGATAGTAAACTATCCTTTTTTGGGATCCATTGGATATTTTCGAAGTCAGTTTATTTTCGCTTAAAAAGGATATATCAGACAAAAAATATTTCATTGACCTTTACTCTCCATCCAAAGGAGCTGAAAAATATAAAAAGGATATTTGAATATCCATTCTACGGGGATTTATTTTTTCTCTGTCCATATAACAAACTAGCAGGCATATCTCATGCTCCAGGGGTAAATGAACTTAGGTCGAGCCGAAGTTAGCATCCCTCCACTTTTTATACCCTTGGAGAGGGTATATTAAAATTGTCCGGATGTTTGTAACGCATAGAAGGAAGCATCTCCGACCACATAAAGTATATATTCTTGATCAGCTGGAGCTGAGTTGATATAGCCTGCCGTCGTCCGTCGCCGTCCGTCTGTTTCTATGCTATCTCCCCGTCAGTTTTAAAGCTATCGTAACCAAACTTGCACGAAGTCTTTGGTATAAATACGCGCAATTTGTCGGAACCGGCCGGATCGGATGACTATAGCATATAGCTCCATAGGAACGATCGGTTGAAAAACTAGTTTTAGTGAGAAAAACTTTTTGTTTTCAAGTTATCGCTCCCAACGCTCGATTTATAGTTTTTAGTGATTTCACTAATTACCAAGCATGTCGAAATCGGACAACATATAGTATAGCGCATAAAAAGTTAGGTCTGAAAGAAATACTTTTTGTTTTCAATGTTATAGCTCCCAACGCGTATTTATATTTTTAATGATTTAACATCATTTCAATAAATCTTCGAAATATAGGCTACAAAAGCTCACAGCTTATATAAACGGTGAGCCGTTAGCTTGTAGTTTTTTATTTTATCTGTTGAAAAACTAGATTGAATAAGAATAATTAGTGGTTGATATTAATAAGAAAATTTTTTATATCACAAACACGGTATTGCAAGGTAATCAAATGAACATCAAGTGCATTCGAATAGGCCTTTGCTTTATACTTGACCAGTGTATAGAAATTCTTATCAATGCTTATCCCCCGTGCGATACGAGGGCCATTTGAGTGAATTCTAGTGCTGCGTTGAAGTGGCGTTCGATGTTGAATTTTCCTTTGGCTAGCGCTGGGCCTATGCATTTGTAGTGCATAAAAACACACTCGAAAAATGGCAGCCATTTTGTAATCTGCATGCGGCTGGGTAATCACCCTCTGCCCACTTGCTGGTTTACACATGCGGCGGCTTTTACGGGGCTTTGGCCGCACAGTGGCGCATTATGTGGTTGACTGTATCTCTGCTCTCTATCTCAGTGGATGTTGTGATTTTGTTTTTCTATTTTCTCTATTTATTTTTTTGTTTTGTTTCGTTTTTGTGGCCGTTGTTGTTGTTGTGTGGTACCCCTTTTGGTCAGCGATCGATATTTTAAAGCTTAGCCAAATGGTGCGAATGCATTAAGCCGCTTTAAACCATATTCGCCATAAGCCACTCTGAGGGCGCCACATTTGCCAGCTTTTTAGGGTAATTAGATGCCATTTGGTTTCGGGGATTCGGTTTTGAAATGTCGCCTCATTTCCCGTGTGTTCTTTCTTGCAGATGGCGAAATACTGCGCGTGCTTGTCAATGGGTCGGCACAAATCAAATGCGATGTGGGTTCCAGTCAACCCGAAGACAAAGTGCTGCTGGTGGTTTGGTATAAAAATAATTTACCCATTTACAGGTAGGTTACGGTCTGCCGTTTCCTGTGTTTGTACAACATTTTTAAAACATTTTCCTATGCGACAGCTACGATACGCGTGGCGCCCACGCGGGCACACCCTCCCACTGGCGCGACGAGGAGGTGCTCGAGGATCGCGCTGTGTTCCGTACGCACAAGGAGCCAGCAGAATTGATTATAAATCCGGTTAAGGTAAGGGCCAAAGTGTCAACAACATGAGAACATTTTATAATTGAAATTTCGCTCGTTCTCACAATGACAAACAAACAGGAAAAGGATGCGGGCAACTTTCGCTGTCGCGTGGACTTTAAGCTATCCCAGACCAGGAATAGCAATGTCAACTTGGAAGTTGTTGGTGCGTATGACATGAAATTGAATTTCCATTTCAGCAAATTTGCATATTTTCCAATTTGTTTAAACTGCTGCCTTTAAAATCTCGTACCCAAAGTATATGTGAATTATCCTGTCTAAACGATTATAAAAGCAATTAACATTTGTTTGGCCTGCCAGTGGTAAACATAAATTAGCTAAAATGATTTTTTGGTCAGCCGCAAAACTTGCAATTTATTATGCATAAACACAGACACAAATACTTATGCACAAAGTACACAAACAAACGCCAATTGCATTCCCTTTGACATGCATATTCCATTGCAGTCCAAATGCAAAATGTTTTTGATTTGTGGCGAACAAGTGTCAGAACCTATTGAGCTTAAAATCCAAATAGCGGAAAAATAAACAGATTTATTGAAAGGATTTTTAATACAAATCCATTCTGATAATTATCAGCAGCCCAATGGGTCCGTACTTATGGACTTTAGTTGAATACTCTTAACTCAGAAAACGAAAATAGTCCCATGTGTTCTACAAATCGCTTTGTTCCCTTTTGGGAATAATTATTTCAATTTTGTCACAATTGAATTATAACGGGGCAATGACATTGGTGTGGGCGGGGAAAAGTGACGACAAATTAGTAACAATATCAATGTTTCATTTCACCCCTTTAAAGCGTATTTCAGAAATTATAGTTTCAGCGATATAAGAAACTACATAGAATTAAAAGTGAATATCCATTCGATTTGAGACCCTTCTAGTGTCATCCATTCCATTTTTCACCACAATAGAAAACATACAAAGTTTCTTAGGTGTGTCGCATAACGCGGCATTCGTTTACATTCAGTGTTCAAATAGATCAAGAAAGTTCCCAATTTAGTTTTTTAAATGAGATCATAAAATTCTCCATGGCGAATAACTAATTGAGTCAGGACAACGACCTGAGTTGATTGATCTGAACACAGTTTTGTAAGTTTTGATATCATAAATTGAAAGCAAATACAGACAGACGGACATGACTATATTGAATCGGTTGTTGAGGCTGATCAAGAATATACATACTTTATTTGGTCGGAAATGAATCCTTCTGCCTGTTACATACCTTTGCACGACTTTAGTATACCCTTTCTACTCTACGAGTAACGGATATAAAAATGTCAGCTGATCGCTCCCATTTACGCTTTCTAGATACTTTTTGGTCAGCTGTTCGCTCTCTCTGGATACATTTGGGTTATGGTCGTCTCGCTCTTACCACAGTGATTTCCTACTAGCACTTTGAAGTATCTTTTTTGGGCTCTATAGTTTAGCACCAGCAAAATTGAGTCGGTCTCTCTAATTCTAACTGCTCCATAACGGTGAACTTATGCAATAGTCAGGTCACTCTGAACTGTTCATTGAACGAGATTCTAAACAGATGTTAGGGTACAGCACACAGAGCAAGACAAAACTGAACAGTTAACAGAGCAAGACAGAACAACCCTCTGAGCAAAAGATCAACAGAGCAAGAACAGAACAAGAGAACAAGACTCGCTGAGACTCTGAACAAAACAGACACACTGAAGGGCGTTTTCTTTTTCAAAATAAACAATTTGAGCAATCGGTGCCATGTGATTGATTATGAATTTGGGCATTTGCGTCCGGTCACGGTGGGCGCCTGGCTAAAACGGGTGGCTATTATCTGATCTGCGCGGTGTGCGTAGCAGAGCACACGAGTACGTTGTTATGTCAATATAGGCTACAAACAAACAATATGTGTGTGCGTGCTTTATAGAGACACGTTTCTCTCTCTCTATGCGTGTGTTGGCTGCGCGCTGGGGTTTGATCGTTCCGTGGTCGTTGTGTGCACTGCCTAAAGAAAGTAGGCCCGTGCCATCGCTAATTTGTTGATAGTCTATCGCGCCAGTTTTGAAAATGAAAGCAATTCTTTTGTTCGGACACTTGTCTGTGATTGGAGATTAAGTAAAAGGTCTAGCTAGTTGACGTATAAATTGGACAATTTTGATATAAATTTGCCGGCATAAGAACTTCAGCCTTCTTGATCAAATTTATTGCGTATAAAACCATAGTTAATGTTTTAAATACAGTAAAATTATTAACAGTCTATTTTAATCACAATTTTTTGGCCACAGGTACTGTGTGAACTGCTTAACAATGATCAGGGAATTAGTCGTCTGTCTCTTCGCAATGTCTGCGGTGTCTGTATCCAAAGGCCATACAAATTCATGGTTTATTATTAACAATTCAAACTTAACTGTTTCTAGCACAGTTGTTTAAATTTTTAAATATTTTTCAGTGTGACCATATGCGTGCACACTAAAAATATAATTGAATTGTCATGTACTTGTTTCAAACGTGAGTACATGCTACGAAATTCATCTAGATGGTCAGCCATAAACATACAACGTGAATCCCCTAGATTTGCAAAAAGCAACATGAGAAACGGCCTAAATGCTTTTATTTAAATAGAATTCAGCCCGCGCCAGAATTGGAACCAGCTCAGTATCGGAACTAGTATATTTTCCTATCGATATACGATAATTTAAATTGGCCGCGAAAGGTCTTCCGATTTCGTCGCGAGCAAAATGGCACGATTCTTAGCTCGGGTGGGGCAATACGCGGTATGCAGGGTTCATTCGGCGTCTTTTTCAACCACTGAAGCGCTCCACATAATTTTTGATTATCATTTTTGTTTATCATTTTTTTGCTCGCTGACCCACAAACTCATTCAGGTGCAGAAATTCAGGGACTGCGCCGCTAACTTGACAGTCAGAAACAGCAGATTGAGTTGATGAATTCAGTGAATGAAGACTATTTCTAATTAGTTTTTGAATCATCTCCTTATGTTAGCCAGCAGATGTTTGTCTTTTGATAAAATAAATGAGCAATAAATTAAAAGTTTATTTTAAATAAATGTTTCATGATATTTACATATTTAAGTTTATACAAAAAGTAACGTGTATATAGGCCCACACTAAAAATAACCCAGTTGGCAGTCCTGTCAATTGTCAAATTTTGTAAGAAGCTCTGCTCTTCTCTATCCGCAATTGCCAAAAATACAAATTTAATCAAAAATGGTAAGTGTTGAGACGCTTGTACGTACAGTTCTAATGATTTGCGTTGTTGGGGTCAGCAGGACAGGCGCAAGGTATCCTCCACTTTGTGGATCAGTCCACATGAGCAGCGTGTGAAGGGAAGCCACATGGTACAGTTCTTGCCGAACATAACCAAAAAGCAGCAGCCGCAACTTGCGCAGCAGCCACCATTGAAGTTTGCTCCAGGAACAGTGGTCAACAAGCAGACCGTTAACACTGCATCCCAGGCATCCAAGGATGTAATGAAATTGGCCAAATCCACCAAATTTGGCATAACTTCAACTTCTTCTGCGCACAAACATATGCGCCAGCTGCCGCTCTTACCGAAGCCTGATTTTAGGAAGCCAGAGCCACAAAAAGTTAAGCTTTCACAGGCAAAGGAAGAATTGCCCCACGGCAAGATGCACCCGAATTCCTACCTTAGGCCTCTGGAGACCATCACCATAAAGCAACGGAATAAAAGCGAATTGATCAGGGCCCTGTCGTTGGAGAAGACTGCTAAGAAGTCTAATCCTCGCTTTTTACTGCCCTTGAAACCCACATTGATGCCCTTACACCCACATAAGGAAATGATTCTAAGAAATCTGCCAGCATCTCCACCAATTCGTCAGCTAGCCAAACCGCTGGCTTATGTTAATCCCAAGACCCAAGAACAGCTGGTGCAGAAACAGCGACAGCAGATCCCCGTTTCAGTGCCCAAATCCCAGGCGCCTGTCCAATCTTCTCCGTTGTGTTCCACCCAAAGTAATTCGAAATGTCCCATCAGTCCGACTGAGTCTGAAGGCGGCTTTGAAGTTAGGCGTGCCATTGAATCCATTTGCATGGACTTGCGTGGAATTGAACAGCATAACAATGACAAAGTACTCAAGGGATCGGTTACATTTAATGAAGTTTGTGATGTGCTGGGCCTGGATAAAGAAGAAAACTTGAAGGAAACAGATTCGGATATGCGTTAGTAGAGTTTCGGATTAAATTTTAACAAATTAACTCATTAACATAGCCTGAACTTTCTTTTCTGGCAGATTTCCTACATTTTATATTAATTTTTTTATTATTGTGACTAAAATAATAACTACTTATTATAATCACTTATTTCATTTGACTTTTTCTTAATATTTAGTTTTTACAAATGAATTAAGTCACTTGGGTTTAGTACAAAACATGATGAATTGAAAATAATCAAGGCAGCGATAGGCACGAAGCGGCTCTTTGGGTCTTCGCAGCCCGAATCGTGATTCGATGGAACAAGAAGGAACAAAAATCATTTCTTTTAATTAATCAGTACGTTCCAAAAAAAAATTATAGGATGTTGTTACCGCCTTGAAACATTTTCTATTTTAGAAAATCTCTGTGATTGGAGAGGGTATATTGAAATTGTCCGGATGCTTGTAACGCATAGAAGGAAGCATATCCGAGCTGAGTTAATATAGCCATGTCCGTTTGTCCGTCTATTTCTATGCTATTTCCTCCGTCAGTATTAAAGCTATCTTAACCATACTTTGCACGAAGTCTTTTGGTACAAATACGCTGCGCATAGCATATAGCTGCCATAGGAACGATCGGTTGAAAACAGGGATGCAAACCACTTGGAAATATGGACTGGTTCGGTTCAGTGGTTCACACAGTTTTTGAACCGCCGGTTCGTTTCAATGCATGGTTTTTGGGGCTTACTGAACCGCGGTTACGGTTCGGTTCGGTTCGGTACGCTCTTTACTCATTTAGTTAACTAAAGAAACATATTTGTGATACAAGTATTCGGATTACTCATTAACAAAGACTAAGGTTTTCAGTTAATCGGGCTTGAACAAAATTACGAATTTGAAATCCTAAAATTTTACATATCAAGTGACGAAAACATCTTTGTTCACTTGATATTGTTTAGAAACTTTGACGGTTTAAAAAGCGACTACTGAAAGCCAAGCGGATCAAAATTGTCAAATAATTACAATTTTCTTTTGACCTGATCAGGTATTCTCTGATTTATTTGGCACTTCACATATAAACTTAAGCAATATTTATTCGAAATCCATAAGTTCATTCGGAAACCGACTTCGATCTGGGAACACACCCTATTAAACAATAAACATTTAATTTTAAATAAATTCTACATTTGCTTTGATAGATGAGACTGGTTCTTATCATGAAGACATTTCCATTTCAATAGTTTTATTATACTTGTAAATTTTATTTCAAAACAACAGGGAATAATATAAATTTTAAAAAACCTAAATTAACTTCAAAATGATGGAATTTTAGTTAAGATTTAATAATTATATATCTCCTTTCATATTTTCATTGATATTGAAAGACTTAAGAGCGTCTGACAAAACAAACTCCAATGTGGAAAATGTTCATTCTACTGATACTTGTGTGGGTGGAACTGCTTAAACTATTCGAGCTATGCTTTGCTTGATTTTCCTGATATGCTTGATTTTCCTGATAATTATTCCAACATTTAATAATCTTTAGGTAAACGCTAACAATCGATATTTTACTTTTTCATGGAATTGAATCCCTATTACTGAGTTGTTTGGCAAGCATTTCCAACTCGACTTTACTTATCGAGTTCAAAGAATTATCCGAATAATATTATTAACATTAAATGAGATTTAGCTACCTTTTTCCTTCTTCTGATAGCAAGTTTGATTCCAGGAATCGAATTCAAAAACAGGCGTAGCTCTTTTTTCCAAAGAGTTGACAATTACTGAGCTATGTCGTCCTCCCTTTTCTTCAACATGAATTTTGCAGGCCTGCCAGACATAGAAATACTCATACTCATTTTCTATTTCAAGCCAATCTCAATTAAAGATAAAAAATTTACGTTTGAGATTAAGGTAAGTTGACCCCCAACGGAAAATACAACCAAGACTTGGCTTATTACAATTTTGGGTCCTTAGCAAATTTAATAAGGTTGATGTTCTTAGTTTTTTTACAACTCTGCTTTTCCAAGTATTTTCGCAATATTTTAAAGCTAATTGCTTATTTTGCTTACTATTCGCAAGTAACTCAATACCTAGCTGAAGTGAACCGAACCGAACCATTTTATTGTTCGGTTTTTGGTTCGGTTCAGCATTTTTGAAAACACACCGGTTCGGTTTACGGTTCGGTTCACGAGCGAAAAAAGGGGTTCGGTTCGGTTCAAAACCGGTTCGGTTCAGAACCGGTTTGCATCCCTGGTTGAAAAACTAGTTTTAGTAAGAAAAACTTTTTTGTTTTCAATGTTATTGCTCCCAACGCTCTTATTTATATGTTTTTTATGATTTCACATAATTTCAACAAGACTTGTTGAAATCGGACCACTGTATAGTATAGCTGCCATACAAACTGTCAGGCATATATCAAGCTCCAAGCTGTCAGGCATATATCAAGCTTCGGTCGAGCCGAAATTAGCTTGCCTCTATTTTTACAAATAAAACAAGTCACTTGGGCTTAATACAAAACTTGATATATTTAATTTAATATTAATTAATCAGTTTGTTCCAAGAAAATTCATAGGCTGCTTTTACCACCTTAGAATCTTTTCTCTTTTTGAAAATCTCCGTGTTTGCCCTTTGGGAAACTACCACCGAATTTTGAGTAATCTAAAGTCTGGTTTGAATTCCGAAAGTTTTCCAATGTAAAATCGAAAAGAAAACAGATTTTTTTATTGAAGTTTTCAATTATATAAAGCTGTGAAAAAAGCTGTGTAGCGGGGGGCTTGGTTGACTGTTTTGCTCATAACTTGAGAACCGTTCATCCGATCCTTATCATTTCACAAATCGTTTATCTTCAAAACTGTAGGAGATATAACGATTTTTCCAAATTGCGGGGGCTGGAGGGGGCATGGCCAATATTTGAAACAAACTTGATCTGCGTGCAGATAAAAGAAGCATTTGTAACATTCATGTCAAACCTCTATCTCTTACCATCTCTGAGATCTAGGTGTTCATACAGACGGACATGTCTATATCGACTCGGCTGTTGATGCTGATCAAGAATATATATACTTTATATGGTCGGAAATGATTCCTCTGCCTGTTACATACATTTGCACGACTTTTGTATACCCTTTTTACTCTACGAGTAACGGGTATAAAAAGAACTTAAAATAAATGCGACGGATCAAACCGTCCGCACATATTTTAGGCAACATAACCAAAAAGCCAGCAGCCCCAGAACGAGACAAGCAAATTGGACATCCCAACGATGGAGAAATATTCCATGGTCAGATGAGTCCAAAGTGGTTATGTTTGGTGGAAAGGGATCTCGATTATAAGTTAGACGTACAAACCCCAGTACACCACAAAAACCATTAATTATGAAGAGTGTAGTGTAATAGTACGAGCCGGCTCCTCCCAGCTATAGAACCAAGCCCACCCTAAAAAATGTTGCATAGTTTTCGGATGATCACCCTACGGAACGCAAGAACACTGTTAAACATGTTTTATCATGAGTACCTGGTATATCGAAGTCGGTTAGAGCCGACTTTAACTTACGCTCTCGTTTAAGATGGGAAACAGGCTTGAAGGGATCCTTCTTGTCCTTATGAATCAGCTTTTTGACATGAAGAGGGTTTTAAAGATCGATTTCGTCCGCGTGTTTCATCTTTTCGTCGTAGTTTAGAGAGTTTTTAATCATTTTATTGAAGCATCTTAGCAATGGACCAACTTCGCTGTAAGTTTTTCCGTCCAATATCAATTTTTTGATAAGATCGCGCTTCTCCGCAGTGCATCGCTTTCCACGTCCCATTGTAATGATTGTTAATAGCTTTTATAATAGAAACAATAAAATCTTATGCTAAAGTAATACCCACATGTTTTCTACAAAGGCAATTCCGCGAAATATCGGGATTCACTAAAAAAAACTTATCAAGAACAACTGGTGTTAACTTACGTTTACAAAGCTCAAGCTCTCATTTGCACTTTAAAATCAAACCAACTTCCGATTATAACTCAAAACCAGGATTGGACCGCTATTATGATATTTTTTTGTGTACTGGTATCTGCCAACCGATGTTTGTGGTACCGAAAAGACTGAAAAACGAGAAGGCCAAGCTAACTTCGTCTTTGCCGAAGTTTTTATACCCTTGCAAATGTTTTAATAGATCGGAGATTACGAACGTCTATTAAAACAAACTATTTTTCTAAATAAACCCCACTTTTCAACCGATAGTTTCTATGGCAGCTATAAGATATAGCCATCCGATTTTGACCAAAAAATATTTGTTGAAAACATGGGATTATTTTTAATTCGTTTTAGTAGTTTGAATACAATGGGAAAAATATTTGAAAAACAAAGATTTTTAGCTCGAAAACACAGGAAGAATACAACAAAGCTATTTTTATTTTTCTACTTATGAATCGCACTTCAAATCGTTGGATAAATCTATTAGGTAGTCTAGCCAAGTTTATAGCCACTCCAACCGAAACAACTAAATGCTATAGACCGTATATAGACTATAGAGTCAAGTGTAACAAAGAGACTTTTGACTATTATTTAGTTAAGTTTTGTATTCGTATCTCAAAGCATAGTTGATCAAATCATATTTCATGAAATCTTTGATGTATCTCACTCACAAAGCTTTAGCTAAGATAAGAGTTTTGGGAGAAATATTTAGAGTAAAAGCAACCCCGCTCGCAAGACTGAGTCAGTAAAAATACAACTTTGCAATCGTGCTTATTAAAGGTGTATAATCTTACACAGACTATGAATAATTTCGACTTTTCATCTCATAATGTCTGCTTTTCTTCCGTTTCCAGTGCCTCCGCTTCAGCCAAACATTTACAATGAGCGTCGACTGCGTATCGATTCCCGTGCCGGACCCTATGAGGAGGGTGGCAGTCTGGAAGTCACCTGTGTTGTCTTTGGCGGTAAGTAAGCTGAATGCCAGAATAAAATGCCATTAATTGTAAGAACTTTGCAGCATAAATTGTGAGCACAAAAGTTATCAAAAATTAAAATCACGCCGAGAAATGAAATACAATTTTGGAATGGAGCAAACAAAGGCCAAACAATGCATAAATAAGCTATAGAAAGTTCAATGGTAGAGAGCAACAGGAAACACACAAACATACAAACAAACAGAAACCAATTTCGAGAGGGTGAAGTCAATTCCTCAAATGTGTTGCGTTCTCACACAAACACACAAAAGGATTAAACACGAAAGAACGGCACAGGACTGAGAGAGGCGACCATTGATTTTCAAGCCTTTCGAGTGCCAACATATATGCCTTTCACTTAAGTCAATTGTTGATAATGAAAGTCCCCCCCTCCGCCCTTCCAAAAAATAGCAATACGAAGCTGAGGCTCTCACCAACAATGACCCACATTCTAGCAGCAACAATCGCGTGCTTTATCGCTCCGCACTCCCAAACTGCCTTTGTTTCAGGGCAACGGAAGCGAAACCACTTTGAATGGTTTGACATGTCAACGTTGACATAAAATAAATCACCAGCAAAGAAAACTGCACTTGGTAACTTTCCTGTTAACTGGCCAGTAGTTGACTGGGCGGGTTTAACTCGTTTTGCTCCGCACGAAGAAAGAGCACAAAAAAAAACACATACACAGAAATTGGGCACTCAAAATGTTGTATGTGCCAATTAAACGGGGCAAGGAAAATGTTGCCAATGTACAAATGCGAATACATATGAACCAGGCGTGGCGTGGGGAGGCGGATGGGACTGGGTGGGGGAAAACTGTTGACAACATACGAGAGGAAGTGGGTTGATGTTGGCAAATGAGCAGAGTTGTTGGGTGACAGGCTGACTCGAAAAAGAAGTGAACATGCACAAAGTAAGTGTGTGGTTGAGTGGAAAATGTTTGCGAATATGGAGGAAATTGTGAATATTTATTAGATTGAATTGATGGACAAATTGCTGAAAGATTGCTTTAGTTGAAAATCGAATAACAGACTTTGGAGACTTTGAGCAACCACTGGCGATAGGCTAAGAAAGTAAAATCTAACGAGTCCAATGTATAAGCTGAAATGTGACTTTAGGCAGAAGCTAGTGAAATACATGCTCCAAATGTTGAGCTGTTTACCCATAGCCATTAAAATCATGGTATTGTCCATGATGTCCGGCAGCAATTTATGAGCAAAGATCTGCAAGAGTGCTTGCTTTCTTCACTACACACGGGCACCCAAAATTTTATTTTCGTCGGATTGACATTTTAGTGTTCATTCTGCATTACCCTACGTTGCATGTTTATTTCGTCTGCGAAGTGCTCACAAACTAGTAATGTTTGAGCACACAGAAAATAAGGAGTGTAATTATCCATTGGACAACACAGTGGATAGTTAAAGTATTGTATTCATTTAATGTTAGATTAATCTTATATTAGCAGAAGAAGTGGTAGTTTTTATTATTTTCTTATTATTTCATAATAATACACAGAGATTGAGTAAGGATGCCCAAACTGATCTTACGCGTGGAATGAAATACTAACGCACAAAATATATTTTAAGAAAGAACCACTACAATCAATTTCTGTTTGTTTGTGTGTTGCCGTAAATAGCGAAAAGAGATCGGGCGCCTGCGAGCGAGGCGAGTGCCGACTACGCTAAGCAACTTTGTTGTTGCGTTCGAGTTTGCAACATACTTCGAAGAGAGAGAAAAGATGAGGCGCTCAGCGAACATTTAGAACTAAGCGCTTTTGCTTAGAGCAGGGTTCCTCAAGCAGAGAGCGCGAAAACGTGACTGTGTCTCTCTCTAACACGCAATGAAGGTTGAGTTCGGCAAGCATTCGGTAAGAATTAGCAAGTGAGTTCGTGCTCCCGGGGCTATCGTTGGGGAACTCTGGCTTAGAGCGGGAGAGTGAGCGCTAGAGCGAAAGACTCACATACACACAAATTTAGTATGTGTGTAGAGCAAAAAAACAATGACAAATCAGCATAGCAATAAGTTAAAAAAAAAACCCACCCCTCGGCAAAAGAAAGAAAAAATAAAAAAAAATGCGTGCGCAACCAGTGCTGCCACTTAAGCAATTTAGTTGCTAGATCTAGCAACTTTTAATAAAACTCGCAACTTTTTATACTCTGTACCGAAGGTACATAGAGTATATTAAGTTTGTGCTAAAGTATGTAACAGGGAGAAGGAATCATTTCCGACCATATAAAGAATATATATTCTTGATCAGCATCAACAGCCGAGTCGATATAGTCATGCCCGTCTGTCCGTCCGTCCGTATGAACAAACAGATCTCAGAGATGATAAGAGATAGTGGTTTGACATGTATTGGACAAATGCTTCTTATAGCTGCAGGCAGATAAATTTTATTTTCAAATTTTGCCACGCCCCCTCCCGCCCTCGCAATTTAGAAAAATCGATATATATCCTACAGTTTTGATAGACGAGATAGACGATTCGTACCTTCTAGAGATAATTAGAATTAGCAAAATGTATCGATTTGCCGAAGAAATGATAAAGATCGGATGAGCGGTTCTAAAGTTATGAGCAAATAAAAAGTATATATAGAGAGAGAGAGAGAGAGACAGAGGGAGAAATTGATATAGAGAATGAGAGAGAGACTTAGAGATGAGCGCAGCACCAGCATTGCATTCAGTTTCTACTGCGGGTACAGAGTATGTTATTAAAATGCTTTTAGCCACAAATCAGGCAATTTTTAATTTTTCGTTAGCAATTTCGGAACTTGTAGTGGTTCGATTATATGAACAACTTGAAAGAGTTTGCTCACTCTTTTGCAGTATTTTGTGATTGGGTTAAGAAGCCAATGTTTGTAAGCTAGATTTTCGTGATGCCTGGCAGCAAGATGAGGAGTTAAGGCAATGGATTCGTCAGGATTGCACCAGTCCAACGAGAGCATCTTGTGCGTTTTGAAAATTTGCCAATGGTCGCCTCAGCTTTTTTGTATCCTTTGATGATAAACTTTCGTTCGAAAGTCAACAAAAACAGAGACACAAGACGCGGCACTGTGCATACGCATTGTCAAACACACGGCGATAGCGACAAGTGATCATTTGTCCGGCTTGCAAAGCTGCTGCAAATTTAAAATTAGGCAGAACGAAGTGAACCTACATCAAAAATACATCAAATAAATAAATGTAAAAATGTACTTGCAATGCTAACGGAAACGTCGCTTTTAGTCTTTTGTTGGACAAGTCCACTGACATTAGTGTTACAAAAATTCTGAGTAAGCTTTTTGTAGATAATAATATAAAAATCTTAAAAAAAATACAAATGATATAATTGTAACAAAAAAAAAAACAAAATTATGTTCCCTTTTGAGTATTTTTAATTTTATTCTTAAAATACATAAATTACATTTTTTTGTTGAATACGAAAATTTTAATGTTTTAGCAATTTTTTTTTGGCTATTTTCACATAATTTTTTTAGCAATTTTTAGTAACATTTTGTTTTCCCAAATCTAGCAATTTTTGCTTCGGAGAATCTGGCAGCACTGGTGTCAACTGCACACTACAATTTTCAGACCCAAGCTGACTCAGATAGCGCCGTACCTTCTTTGCAGGTCAGCACTCGCCAACTATAAATATCTAGCTAGAAAAGAGAGAGAAGAGCACGCATTTGAATTTTTTGTTGCTTTATGAAGGCTTATGGCTCGCGTAGAATCTTCTGGTACTACACAGGGCTGTCGATATACCCGATCGTTTCCATTAAGTATAAATGTAACATTAAAAGAAGAATTTAAAAGTTAACATTCTGTATTTTATGACATATTCTAAGTAGTTCATTAGTCCAACCCCACTTCCATCTTTATCACCATTCAAAATATTTAGTGTTTCCTGGTAGGTTAACGTAGATTTGTTAAAACACCTAACTCGAAGTTCACTCAAATGGTATATTGATTCGTCTCTATCATTTTTTGGTGATTCCATTATTTCCTGCCGTCCGCTAACACTTGTGCAGATCTCTGTTTATAAGTGATGCCAAGTAGTCTAAATTTTCCTTTTCTTTTTTATTAAAATTTTTGCCGCATTTAATTTTTAACATAATGAATATAGCAGCAAATTGTTTCCAGCTTGACAAGATAATTAGTCATAAAGTACAATTTAATGCCTTATTGGCGTCACAGAAAGTGATACACCAAGGGATTTCTGTGACATGTCATTTTCTTTATCACGGAAACGTGATGCAGTCTACATCCATATTAATGCAATAAATTTACAAGAAATCCGCATAAGTGTTAATAATAAATTTTTATTTTCAAACATCAAAGGGGCGAGAAATGAAAATTCAGTCATCGCTGTCAATTTAGCCATTTGCCCCACTAGTTCTAACTTTTTTGTATTGTCGAAATACAAAAATTGTTTAATTTAGTTAGGTATTCAGATGCTGAAATTCTCCGAGATATAGAATGATCTGAGAATAGTTTCTAAGGCAACGAAATGGAGAATGAGCATGGCCCCGCCAACTCGTTTTTAAAAAACAGCTGATAAATTCTGATAAATGAAAATTGTTTGATAATTGTCACAGGTAACTAAGATAAAGCACACTTTAAAATAAGTGAATGCAAGGAAGACAAAGAAATAAAAAAATCATTCACGGTGGTCGAACAAGTGGCTCTGGTCAAAATGGGCGGGCGAGTCGCAGCCTATTTTATGGAATCTGGCCAATAAAACGCATTTCGATGCTGTCAGGCAACTGGCTTACTTCTGATGAAGATTCCTGTTCAGTATGCCTCTCCCTTGGACATGGCTGGTATGCCATTTTCCCTGATTGACTGCCCAGTCGCCCTCAACCTTCAGCGCACACAGTGGCTGCTCAGGCTGTCGTTTCGCTCACGATAGGTGTGGTAGCTTCCCTTGCTCCCTTCGCTTCGAGACTCCTTCTGTGGCAAGCTGCTGTTTTACACCAGCCACCTTAAAACCACCCAGTTGTTCTTTTCTTATACGCCCGACCAGCAGGCCCAGGATATTCTACAAGCAATGATAACACTGTTTACAGGGTATCCAAGGGAATGAAAATCTTTAAGACTCTCCCACCTGACCTTACCTATCAATTAGCACATGTTTATGCTGCTATTCGACACTCTTGATGATTTCATTATAATTTTGACTAATTTGCTACACTTTGTTGTTACTCATTGCTTTGGGTCTTGTTAGTTGTTCATGACGGAGTCCTCATATGCAGGTAGGCTAGCGTCACCAACATGAGCGTGAGCCACTTAAATCTACACACATTACTCATACGCAGCGTGTGGCACTTGGCCGCTTTTAACGACTTCAACTTAATCAAGCGCTGAAATTAGCTTTTGTGTGCGTATATGAGCGTACATTAATTTAATAGCAGCGGGTGGGAGGGCTCGGACCGGCCCCCCCACTGATCGGAATTCATACACTAAGCGAATACATTTAGTTTAAAATCTGTACAAAAGCTTTGCGTTCTTCGGGCATTTTCCACCGTGTATGCTCAGCGCGCACATAAATTACTATTCCACAACCATTTTGGCCAGATATATTTTTCTATTATTACTTGGTTATTGCGAAATGCTTGATGAGACCAATAAACGAGAAGCATTTCCTATGCCGTCTGGCCAAGTGCCATTATATCCACCTGGGAAATTCAGGGAAAAACTAAGGCAAGGACAGATGACAAAGGGCAACTGCATTTGATACACACACACAAACACACATTCAGATAGGTGAACACACATTACTTTGATTAATAACTGCCATTTGGCTGAGTTTTATGTTGTTTATGAAAATATTTCACCTACTCATGGCTTTATATGCATGTGTGTGTGTGTTTTGGGTCGCCATTTTGTGTGAGGGTAGATTAGCGAGTGTGTAGTAGTAGGCAGTCTAACGCTGCCAGATGATTAATACGTCTCGAAGCCAGTAGCTGAAGTTGATTTGGCAAAAGCAAGTAAATTTTGCTTCAATTTTTTCGTTTTAATAGGTTTTTACTTATTTTTGTGTGTAAGTTGCAGTTTTAAACTGGAAAAGTATCAAACTCTATAAATCCAGCCCTCAAATAAAGATTCCGGATCATTGCTTAAATAGTTTCTGAATTAAGGCGCCGAAACGTTTTTGTCTTCCATAGAACTAACCAACAAGAACAAGTGCACCGCATTCGTACTTGATATTTTTCACACTCGAGGGACCCAATCACTGCAAAATATAATATTATATGTATGCGGTGCTTTAAACACTCGTGGCTTTTTTGTGCTTCGGCTATGAGTTCCAATAATTGCCGCTGTCGCCCGTGCGTGTTGATCACAGTCAAAAATGCTCTTTGTATTTCCCTCTCTCCTACTCATTTGTCTGTCTCTCTCTCTCTCTCTTGAGATAACAACAACAACTAAACGGCAATTGCCGTTGCTTTTTCAAGCGAGAGAGGAGGGAGACGAGAGCGAAAGCAATAAAGGTAATGCATACTTATGTTTTTACTTATGTGCTTTTCCCCTCAAAACAGAAACAACCACTTTGACAGATGATCAACCGAGACGCCCAGTCCCAAAAATATCAATAATATCAAAGAATCTGTTCACATACGAAGGACAGAGCCTATGAATCTCTTCTGAACAATATGTATTCACTGTAAACGGAGAATCTTCTCGGTCTTCGGGCTTTTGTTTACACACTATACAAACTTGTTTCTATTTAGACACGGTTTCTACTTACATTGTCAATATTAATAAAGATTTTTAATTTTTAGTAGTTGGCGTAGACTTGGTTTGAAGTCATAACATTTGACGAAAAGGTACCATGACCATTAAAAAATGTTTTCTAAATAACCAACAATATGTAAAAAATCTTTACTAAATATATATTTAGTAAATATCGTATATTACGGCAAAATTTCTACTATTTTGCGCTGTTCACTTTTAGATGAAAGCAAGTTTTAGACGTACATTAAGAGGCTATCAGGAAATCTTTGAAGTCAGGTCCCACACTGAACTGAAGTGCTGCGCATCACGGTTGCAGCCGTTCCTGCGAATAGTCTATTTTTACTGTGCTGCTTATAAATAGACTTCTTCAGGATCGAATAATAATGCGGATCACTATACTACTATGGGCAAAAAATTCAGAGAAATGGTTCATAAATCAAAAATTCTTTATTTATTATTGTCAGTTCATTTCATTCCCTTGAAAGTAACCTCCCCCTACTGCATTACACTTGTGCCAACTTTTTTACAATTTTGTTTGTGTTTGTAAGACAATTTTAAGAACATGCTGCAAAGTCTTCTTCTAGTATAGTCTTCCATTCCTTCTTCGTTTCGGGGTCTATCTCGTTTATCGATTCAAAACGGTGTCCACGGAGCGGTCTCTTGAGTTTAGCGAATTGCCTATGGTAGCCCAAATGGACACTCAAAATGGTTTCCACTGTTCCGTCTGTAGTATCTGACATGGCCCGCCCGTGGACCATGCAAACTCCAACTTGCGAGCTACACTAGTCACACTTTATGACAGCCTTAAACATTTAGTCCCATATAAGAGCGTGGATAATTCGCATCTCTTCGTTGGAAAAGGGCTCGCTTAGACAAAATAAGGTATTAATTTACCGACAAAAAATATGTTCGATTCCTGCTCCATTTTCATTTGTTGCTCGATTAAATTCAAATTTGACAACTTTTAAAATGGTACGGAGAATTTGTCGACAAAATTTCGATTCGGCTTTTCGCAGAGGTTAAAACATGATATAAATTTTTTTGATTTTTTAATTTATTATGTACACCCTAAAAGTAATCGTTTAAGATGGTATCAGTTATATTTTTTTATCTGCGTCCACCCTAATGTACACAGAGAAAAAAAAACGTTCAAATCAAATTATAATTTTTCGATTATAAAATAAGAATAGATATTTGCTACTTTACAGCGTTTAAATTTTTTAAGTAAAAGTACTGAAAGGGGTAAGAATGGGATTGGTCGGATTGGGCGATCGATGAGCCAAAATTGTACGTTTCTCAGAAAGAAGACATTGTTGCAGGGTTAAAAACGGCTCTGATATTAGGACAGGTTCGGTTCAGTGACTCACACCGTTTTTGAACGGGCGCGCCAGTTCGGTTCTTTTCATGGTTTCTGTAGCTTACCCAAACACGGGTTTGGTTCGGTTCATTGGTTCATCCTGAGAGAATATGGAGAATATCGGATCCTCAATGGTCAAATTTTCAAGAAAGAAATCTAGTCTAATAACAGGTACATTAGGGGAGCATCAAAAGTGCATCAAAACGGCATCGCTATGGATTATAAGTAGTCTCCCTCGTTTAGGCTACATCAGAAAAACTTAATTTAACTTAAGGTCGAGCACATACATGCGGCTGAAAGATGAACTGACGGTAGAACTTACGGCTGATCTAGACAAATAAAAATATCGCTTCTCGAATGCTTCGAACTCTTTCTTAAAAACTCAGAATATTGTATCTGCACATAGAAATTAAATCGGGAACATTCCTTACAAGATGAGTAAAGACGTTACGAAAAACGGTTTGTGACTTCAGAATAGAGCACGGGATTGAAGTGGAAGGGAAGTGTTGGGGATATTAGTTATGGGTGCAGGCAGAGTGATTGGAAAAGAGGGCCCATAACCATCAAGAACACGAGGAGTTTATAAGTTGGAATAATACTTGCGTTTATTAATCTAATAAAGTACGGCTTAGCGCGGTTCACGATCGAACCTGTTCAGTTCTCTTTGACGACTACCTATGCCAGCGATTGATATGTGCGGCGGTACCTCTAATTGATCTGCTTAAGAAAGAAGTACAAGACATGAGAGACGCACCCACACCTTTGGCTTTGCGATCAATGCATCGAACTTGCATACGCAAAATGCTCGCCCTTGAGTTTAATTCAACTCAATTGTTGGTACTCTGAATATAATCAAGCTCTCTTCATTCCACTCAGCTTGGGTGATTTGATCGCTTAGCTCGACGACGATTATTCTGAGCGAACAAAAGTAATCTCTTATGAATAAACTCATGCAAAGACGCATATGCTAAAACAGTGGCGCACATGACCATTGCGCCAGCTGTGTTTTGTTGTTGTCGCGCTCTGACCTGCAACAACAACATCATATGTGTCTCTCATCTCTCTCTCTCTTATGTCTCTCGCAATGCGTTGGCCTGAGTCGGCTGAGTTTTGCTGGATCGAACACACAAGAGTCGCATAATAAGATTCTAGTTTCTCCCTTCGATGCGATTGCGGTATGAGTTGAGTTTGTTCGATTGAAAATATTTGTTCGGTGAATAAATATGAACAAAAATGTTGGATCAAAAAACTCTGCCACAACCGCTCAATGCGATTGCGGCTTGAGTTGAGTTGAGTTTAAAGTTTTGTGAGATGAATAAAGGTGAGTAAGACGCAATCAAGAAAAAAGTGATTTTTGCAGTTCTCTGACCCACACATACATATCTCCTAATCTCTCATTGTACATTATGCATACAGAACAATACAGTATTATGGGAAACATTGTTGCTTTGACAAACTTGATACATAATAATAGCGATTATAGCAACAGGAAGGGATTTACAAGCGCTAAATATGCGCTTCTGCTCCGCCCATATACCATAGGATCAGAGACATCCCTGTGTAACAAACTTTAACGACCAATTACTATTAATTATTCAACTTGGATCAATTAAATCTTGTATAAAAACACACAAACACAAAACTTTTTTCGTGGTCGACTGGGAATCGAACCCTGGACCTTCAGTAAGTACAGTTTGAGTAGTACAATTGGCTGACAGTTAGACACAACTATTAACTATTTTGATTTGGTGTCTTTTCCAATGTATTTTCGTTTCATTCGCTAGCTTCTTGTCTTTTATCTGCTCCTCACTTTTCCTTTCACTTTAATAGTCCTGGAATTTGAGTTAAAGTCAACACAAATGTGAGTGAGTGGCAGCAAGAGCAGCAGCTCTAGCAGCTGACTTGCACTTACTCGGCACACAAAGCACACACTCAAAGTTTGTACTAGTTTTTCTTGTGCTTTTTATATATGTATACATATTTTTTGCAAAACGGGTTTTTGTGCCAGCAGCAGCGGCGACATTAGCATTCCTTTGCCCTGCCCATTTACTACCACGTCCCACACACTACTAATGAGCAGGCGCATTCAAATGCGTGCCAGTTTTTAGCGTTTCCTTTTGACAAAACTTAAAGCCGCTGCATACTTTTGTGCGCCCAGATTTCACTTAGTGCACACTTTCCACCATTTCTTGTTGCTTATTGTGCTGTTTACTCACACGCACACACAGTCAGATGCTTTAGTTATGCAATGCTGAAATATTTGCTTGTTTAGTTTTGCATATCTTTTGCATCTGTTTTGGCTTCTACTTCAACTTCTCCACTTTGCTCTGCTATGCCTTGTGGGTGGCTGCCACAGATAGGGAGCCTGGTGCACTCGCCGCACAAACAAAGCTCTTAAAAAAATAGCAGATATAACAACAAGTATAACCATTTTCTAGCTACTGCCTGATAGTAACAAAAACTGCAATGCCACATAAATATTTTTTATGCTGTTGTCTTTCTACACTTTCTGTAGGGCTGTGTGTCTGGTATTTTGGCATTGTGGCCTTTTGTCTTTTGCAGGAAGCTGTAAAATAAATTTAAAGACTATGGACTTGAAGAGTCAGCCAGTAAAACGGAAATGAAAACAGGAACCAAATTGCTGTCAATCTCTCACTCTGTCTTTCACACATTTTGCTTCTTATTTTGTACAGCGAAAACTGTTGAGGAGGGTGAGGTGAGAATTGTACCAAAAAAGAAGTTCTTTTTCATTTTCGTTGCGTCGCCTGTTTTGTCTTGGGTCTTATTTCTTTTTAAGTTCCAACTCTACTTTTTGGCTTAAAGTCTGTTTGCGCATCTTTTATTATTATTTCTTGTATTCAAGCATCGTGATTACTTTTGTATTCTTCGCGCTTCCACAGACAACAGCTTGATTTCTAAGCTTTTTTTTAAAATTTCAAGATTTCAATGTCTATAGTTTTCCTGAAATTATTTATCGTGTAAAGCTGAACACACAATAAAAAGTTCGATATACACAAACAATTTCTCCTTCGTAAATAGGCTTATGCCTGTTAGCTGACACAGATCTCTAGAGTTAAATTTTGTTGCTGTCAGGCCAAAGATATTTTTTCCTCAAAAATGATTGGTTTTTGTTTCATTATCATAGCTTTTTTATCGTTTCTTTTCATTCGCTGGTCTCAATTCTTTGCCTTGCTAATTATTATTCATACTATTTATTATTCATATTTTATTAAAATTTTTTTTAATTTGTTTTCCGACTTAAACTTTTTCCGCCCACTTTTCATTCATATCCAATTCATTTCAATCTTTCTTTTATTCATTTCTTCCTCTTTATTCTTCCCCAGCAATTATATTTGGCAGATACCTTAAAACATTTTCTGAATGCTTTAACAAGTTTTTAGTCTACACAGATAGATAGTCTACACAAAATAGTTTTAACATACGGTACTATTCTATTTTTTATGTAAAAGATTCTGTTCCTTTTTCTCTGTCACCCTTTGTTCTACCTCTGTGCTAATTCTGTTGATCATAATATGCTTAGAGAAACAAATTGTATTAAGGGCCGATTTCTGTTCTTCCAGATAGCTGCTATGTGTCAGACAGACATAGATTTTACATTGTTCATTCAAAAGCGCACTAGTATAGAATCTGCAAAACAGTCAGACGAAAAACAGCAAACTGTGGGAAAAACACGACAACATTGGATTCAAAATGAGCACAAACGTTTTCAAAAACGATGCATGAACGGTTTTTTATACTCTGTACCCATTGAAAATGGGTAAAAGGGGATCATGAAGTTGTGCAAATGTATGTAACAGGGAGAATAAAGCATTTCCGACCCTATAAAGTATCTATATTCTTGATCAGCATCAACATCCGAGTCGATTTAGCCATGTCCGTCTGTCTGTGTGAACGCGTCGATCTCAGAGACTATAAGAGATAGAGATACAAATTTTTGCATGTACATAGGTGTATACCGTACGCAGATCAAGTTTGTTTCAGATTTTCAAAATTTCCCCCCTCCCCGCTTAAACCGCAAAAACTGTCAGAGCCACAATTTTAACGTGACAACCTCGTCGCTTAATATGTATATATAAGATATGCACCACGAGATTGTTCCGTTTTTAAGAGTTTTGAGTTCATCTGGGAAAAAATTTTATATAACTTGGAACAGGTTTGGGTGGAATAGGAAATGGGGACACATACCTCTTTTGATTGTAAGTGAAGGGAGGCAAGACTCCTGGGAATATGTGCGCTGCTGCTTCTCCCTCCTCCCATATATTCCATAGGAATGAAAAACATTGCTACAACGACCCATTCCACCTAACTTGTTTCATTTAAGTTTTTCAGAAAAACACAGAAAAATTTCTTCGGGCTTGGCTGGGATTTGAGCCCGGTACCTCATGCACTCAACCTATGGAATGGGCTACTTATGCTATGTTGGGCTGACGAGAGAGTCAAGTTAAGCTATTGTGTTAAGAACTGAAAAGTTTTAGCCGGCTCGAGGTCGCATTATCTTTGCGCATTAAAAATTAACATAAAAGAAGAAGGCTGGTCGGTCAATTTGGCGATGTTTCTTGGTGTCGGTTTTTGTATTTATGCTGACTTGGAATTCCCAGGCATTTATAGCAACGCTCTGCTGATTAGATTTGATTGGTTATTTGGTGCGACGCAAGAATTAAATTGTTTCTGTTGTTGAACAGCGATATTGGGACGTCAGAAATAAGTGTCTTCTGAAAAGTGTTAGCTTAAATAAGTCTTTAGATCTGCATGCCCGGCTGTTGGAGGGCTTCTCAGTGACAGTGACCGTTACATGATCATCAAGAATTACCCTTAATACATTTACTTCATTGGGGGTATCATTTAGGCACTCCAATGACACATGATCATTAATCAAGCACATAAGTGAAGAATTGTGGTAAGCTTCCGAAAAATAACATAACCTTACACTTGGAACTATAAATTTTTAAGAGATTATCTTGACACTAAGACTGAAATGCATCCAATTCAAGTCGGGAAACCAAATCGTTATATGTTACACATTATCGGCGAACATAAGCACACGAGAGTGAGTCAATGCAGAAGAAAGATCATTGATGTAAAAAGCAATGGGCCCAAGTGACTACCTTGGAAAACTCCAGAGGTAACCTGGACTCGCTTAGAATATGAATTACAAAATAAAACTTTTTGTCTTTTTGAACTTATTTAATTTCTGAAGCAGCAAAAAGTGATTAACAGAATCAATAGCCTTTCTCAATTCAGTATGAATAAGGACAGTTTGTATTTTACATAAGAACTCTCTGATTACCAATGATGTAAGCTCTAATAGGTTAGAGAAGGAAGATTGACGTTTCACAAATCTATGTTGGAAGGGTGAATTAATTGATATACCCCTATAATATAACCAACCTAAGCTAGATACTACTTATTTAAAGTTATGAAATTATATCAATCGAATAATACAATTGAGAAGAAAAAAATTTATTCTTAATATCCGTGCTAATTGGTCGTAACAATAGAAAACGTGAACGGCTTGGCAGAAAATGAAGCAAGCAGCTAAAAGAAATTTTAAAAGAAAAACATTTTGCATAGACCCAGGACAGAAACAGCGTTTAATCAATAATTCATAACATTTCTAAGTAGTTTTTAGTTTACAAATAAAATCGCCATTACCGTCAAATGGCCTTTAAGTATTTAAGTTAAACAAAAAATGAGCAAGAATTATGCGAGGCAACAACAGAGAACAATTTGTTGCACAACGTTGGCGTGCATTTCAGCACACCGAGCTGAGCTCCTTCTTTTCGCGTTGCCTTCATTCTTGTTTTGTTTCTTTTTTTTTTTTTGTAGTAAATAATTTTTTTCCTGGCCCCATATTGTTGCACTTCCGTGCTCAAAATGTGCCACAGCAAAGCAGTAGCAAAAAGTGTAGAAAAATGTTATAAAAATGCACACAATTTTGTAGTCAGCCATCTACCTACAACAACCACAAAACTGAAATGAAGTTGCAACAACAAAAACAACAATATGGACATCGCGCACTTTGGTAAAAACGGAAAACGCCTGCACTTCCGCTTGCCACACACACACAGGCACACAAGCAGAGTCTAAAAGATCCTTTTTAGCACATTTTTGTTATGAGGGAGAGGTAGCACAGAGAGAGGGTATATTAGTTCTTTAGTAAAAGTAACAATAAAGCGAATATTTAACTACAGATTTCCTCAAAGGGTACAAAGTAGTTCAGTTTTTCTGTAGTTTTTTTTTGCTTTTCCATTGTCTCACGCGACTTTGGACCTTCAATATGTGGCCGTATTTTAGCAGCGTTGAAATGATGAAGGCATCGTTGAATATTATGCATTAGTAGCCCACATATAAAGCCCTCCATTTAGTACGCTCGCCATTATGATTTGGTGCAGGGTTCCCTTTGGTTGTGTTTTACTGCCCTCGCGGTCTGTGGCGCGGTTTTATAACTTCATTTCTACTTTGGCCCCAAAAAACATTGGGCGTTGGCGTGTCGCGCTCATTTGCAATTGCCATCCCCGTCTGCAATAAAATTTACTGCTTCTTTGTCGATTTCGCACACCCTTAAGCCCAAACTGGTGGCCGTCTCCATTTCATCCACCATCTTTGTGCTCCATTCTCTGCCTCTTTTGACTTACTTTGGCTGATTGCACTTGTTTAAGTGGCAACATTTTTTTTTTGCAACTCATTCCTTTGCTTTTGGGTGTTTAAGCCACAGAATTGCAATTTTTGTAATGGACATTGCATGTTGAATGCCAACATCCTGACCAGCTGGAGAAGATGGCGCCTTAGTGCTAGGCATAAGGCCAGAATTTTTCTCTAATTTATTTGCGCCATCTGTTTAAGATTTTGATCACCAGGCGAATTCAACAGTGGGTATCTACGATAGCTCATCAGACTCAAATGAATCACTCATTGATCGATTTGTTAAGCATTTGTGCAAAAATTTTGTCACATATTTGGAGTCAAAGTAATGTTAATATTTAAATGTTTCAATGTCTATGCTCTGTTAGTTAACATACAGAAAGGCTATTAAATATTTTATGAGTTTTTATAAAACTGCAATAAGTTTAATTTCTTTTGTTCTGCTTATGTTTGTGAGAAAAGCAGAAGTCGCAGTACATGCAACTGCAAACATTAAAGAAAAGCGAAGCATCGCTGCATGTTTT